>JACGCM010002827.1:4800000-6093417 GCA_014058105.1 Kingdonia uniflora
ACTAAGAATATATCGCACTTTCTACCCCGCCTTGTGATTTTGCATCTGTAAACTTCTTCTGGAGTTCTTTATACAATGGGAGACCTTGTCAAAATTTTACATCTGACACACGGGCAGAATTTTTCCGAATGTTTCAGCTTGTTGAGAAAATTTCCAAGAAATAGTAGGCCATTCTAAATTTTTGAACAAATTCAGTCAGGCTGATACCACAAAACATCCTCTGAAGTTGCTAATTGCAAGTGTTAAAAATGAAGGCAAATTCCTACTAACCATCCTCAAGGCAGTTTGAATAATGAAATAAGAAATTCCTGGATGAAGTTTGTTCGTGATTATTAGAGAAAAATAGATGTATCAGAATATGGAAAAAAAGAAGACTAACAGGATGTAGAAGTACCAAAGTGTATGATAATCTGATTTACTCTTGTTATGTCTCCTAAAACAAGCTATTTACTAACGCTAAAGTATATATGCAATCCTAACTTTCAACAACTAATCTTAAGCCACTTTTTTTTGTTAATTTTACTAATCTTAAGCCACTAACATAATTAAAAAAAATGATATCAAAAACTACAAATCGTTCATTTTTAAACCTTGCAGGCCTCCTACCTAGTTTGTCTCTTTGGTTGTCTGCTTGTGCTTACTGCGACCTTTAGGTCGTGATTTTGTGTAATTTCTGGTTTGTGCTCCGGAGCAATTTCTGCATCGGGGTCAGGCATAACAGTTACCTGCAACGAATCTCCTACAAAGGTATCTGCATTAACAAATAAAAAATATTTAACTTTTATCCATTAATTACACTAAAGATTATATTTTTAGAGAAAGACAACTGCTCTTACTAAAAAAATTAAAATGCCCTCAAAAGCAATTTTGGTCTATTTTTTTTGTTGTTGTTGCTATTCTGTATGAGAAGAAATTAATTGGCTGGGGTATTGGCATATGGTGTCTTATTTATACAAGTCCGTTTTTGGCACTTATCCTCAATGCAATTTTCGCATCTGCTGCAATAATAGAATGCCAAAACTAAATCTCCTGCCCGAAAATTATAAGGTGTTACATACCTTTTTGTAGTGTAATCAAATTTGCTGAGCGCTTTTACCCACGAATGGGTGATGGAGCAGTTCTTAAATACCATATGGTACCAAAAACAGGGATATACTTAAGGCACCTTAGGTATGTAAAACAAAGCACATCATTTATTATTGTTATTAATCACCTTCCCCACGATAGTTGAAAGGTGATCATCTTCCGAGGTCATTGATCGACGTTCGATTATCATGAAGATGACAAATAAGATGTGACTGATTTTCTAAGACAATGTATGCTTCAATAGTCATACTAAATGTCCCAATTTTTGGTGCTGCATGATATTTAAAGGTTTGCCCCTTCACCCACTTACAATAAGCCCTCAACAATATCCGTATTCGTAAATAGTAACTTAGCCTTGTTTAGTTTTTTGAGTTAATTCATTTGGCACTCTATTGTTGCAGCAGATGCAAAACTAGCGTTGAGGAAAAATAATTTAGGGGGGAGAAGAATATTTGTGATAACTAAAGAGCACAATAACAATATCTGAACAAGGGTTGAAATAGAGAAGCATCTAAGAAGATTAGTAAAGAAACTAACTCTAGTTAGTAATAGGTCTAGCCTATTCCAGACTTTTACTTGCTCAATATCATTGCATAATAATCTTCTACACTATATGATGCTCCATATCGTTGCATAATAATCTCCTAAACTCACCCTCAAAACTGTCTTTCCTGAATTTCAATTATAGAAAGAAAAATATGGATACAACCCCTTTATAACAAACAAAACACAGCTTCACCAGAAATTGATAACATTTTTTTCATTCCGTTCGCCTGCAGTAGAAAAACTTGAAACGAGTCTCCCAAAGATGTCCAATTGACTCGAGTCTCCAATTTCATCAAATTTGCAATTGAGAAACTATCTCAAGAGTTTAGTAATAGACTCTCAGTTACATGACAAGAAACCTTATTTACCGGTTCCTTGTAGCATACTACGAGTCCCATGAGCTGATGAACCAATCACAAGTGGCCATTTAGTATCTCACACGAGACCCAAACACATTCCTTGTTAAAAAAGATAAGATAATAAAGGAGGAGAGAGAGAATATATTTATTATAGTCATTTAAATCTTTTACTCCACCAAATTCGGTTACTTTTCATCTCCCTCTTCCATATCATCAAATATACCCACCTATACGAAATGGGTAATTGAGATTAAATATGAGGTGTAAAAGATTTTTAATTTTTTTTGAAAGTCTTATCTCTTTCTTTGAAGAGTGTGGCCTCTCTCTACTAAATTCAACAAATCAAGAAGAAGAAGAAGAAGAATCGCGAGAAGAACCGGATATGAAGAAGAAAACACCCCATCAATCTCTAAAATGGAATCATTCTCTAAAAACTACTACCAATGGTTCTATTTTTCTCTTTAAAAAAAAATACATCACCATCTTTCTCTCTCTAAAACAGCCCTTTTTTTTAACTATTTTTGAAGAAACCCTTATTCAAAAATTTAATTTCGAATAACCCCTATTCGGGAATAATTTATAGTCAAATAGCTCCTATCCGAGAATATTTTATTTTCGAATAAGCCCATATTCAATAATTTATTGTCGAATAAGCCCCTATTTAACAATAAATTATTTTCGAATATTTGAGAATAAGTCCCTAATATATTGTCGAACAAGCCGTTCTTCAACAATATTTGCGAATAAACCCTTATTTGAAAGTTTGTAGAGATAGATAAAAAGTGAAGGATGTTTTACAATGCTTCAAATTAAAGTGATATCATCACAAAACTACTCTTGGGTTTGTCCATAAATTTGTATGTTCTTGACTCATCCCTTGTCGGTTCATCTTCATGTAACAAAGCATATCGGTAAAAGCATGAATAAAATTCGAAATTCCATGTAACAAACTCAAAATCACCAATCTATAATCCAATACTTCTCTTTCACCCCAAAATTAAACCCAAATTTGACTCAAGCTTCAACGGAGACCAAAGGTGGGAGAGATAAATGATTACAATGATCATTTGTCGATTAACGTTGTTGTTTACCAAACCAAAAGGGTTTCCCCGATCTAGGGAGAGAGAGATTGGGTTTCAGAAATAAGAAAGCATGTTGAGATGTGGGTTTAGGGAGAAAAGGAGAAAATATAGAGTGAATGAGATAGAAATCTTTTGTTGCAATAAGACACGTCATCTCTAATCTTAACAATCTCAACGGTTGGAATTGGGTGTCTAGAGAGTGTCC
Source organism: Kingdonia uniflora (assembly GCA_014058105.1). NCBI lineage: Eukaryota > Viridiplantae > Streptophyta > Magnoliopsida > Ranunculales > Circaeasteraceae > Kingdonia > Kingdonia uniflora. The sequence continues at coordinate 4,803,279 of JACGCM010002827.1, forward strand.
CAGAAAGGTGTCTCCAGGATCCGCTCCCAATCTATATTACATTGTATTAAGACAAACACTAATTGATGCGTTCCTGAGGTAAAGAAAAGTGAATGAGGCTTAAGATTTGCTTATAGCGGTTCAAAGCAATTAAAAACCAAAGTAACTACAAAACCATTTCAGTACTCTAAAACTCCTCCACCTGTCCAAATATGAAACAAAATAACCACCACCCACTACATTTGCATTCTCTTTCGAGTCAAAATGCAACAACATTTTTTCTAGAGTAAAAAACCATCTCCTCTTTCAATACCCTCATTATCTCCAAACTCACGGATGAAATGGTTTCTCTTCCGCAAGTCTGTGCGCAACAGGTATGCAAGTTCTACCTCTCAACTCTCCCTACTTTCCTATTTCTTCTTCTTCTTCCTTTACTTCCATCTCTGAGAGAACCAGGGCTTTCCCTCTCTCTTAGGGGAGACTTAATCGTTGAGAAAACTAATTTTTATCTTTGATTGTTCTATGTAGGTTGTTTATGAGATTTACAGTGGTCAACGAGTTGACACCACTATTTCATAGAGAGAGTAAACACATTCTTACTTTATCTCTCTCTCCTACAACTTTTCCCACTATCTCTTTCTAACACTCCCACCCACTTATCCAACCAATCAATCCTTTTGTATCCCCCTATGTTAAACCAATCTAGTCCAGTTCAGAACTGAACTAAAGTTAAAAACATATGTTTGGCAAACTATAAGTCCTACTAATCAGGTTTCCTTTTGAATAAGTCTGCTCCATATTTCGAGGAAAACTGGTTTTTTATTGGAACGAATAATACTCGTTTCACAATAGAACGAGTTTCAAAATCTTATTAAAATCGCGATAAAATAATAGAGTTCACACTTATCGAAAATAACTCTACGAAGAGAGCAAGTAAGCTTGTACTTTCTCTCTCTTCTTCATTAATTTTTCCTACCAATACACATCCACCATTAATGCTCTCACATCAACTGCACTTTCTCTCTCCTCAATTAATGGTTTCCCATTAAATCTCCTCTCATTAATCTCTCCCCCCCCCCCCAAATCTTTTTTTTTTTTCTCTCTCTCTCAAATCTCTATAATGGCAATAACAGACTCACCCGACGAGAAATAAAAGTTTTCTTTAACAACTCTATTCTTCAGTGATCTAGTTCAAGCACGGATCAACTCTGCAGGAGCAGGCGATGGCTCCACCACAGCCAAATACTGGCCTCTTTGTTGGACTTAACAAAGGGCACATTGTGACCAAGAAGGAATTGTCACCACACCCATCAGCTAGAAAGGGAAAAACTAGCAAAAGAGTCCACTTTGTAAGGAACCTCATCGGGGAAGTTGTTGGGTTTGCACTATATAAGAAGTTAATTACTAAACTCTTGAGGGTTGGGAAGGACAAGCGTGCATTGAAATTGGCAAAGCTAAAGTTAGGCACTCACAGGAGGGCCAAGAAGAAGAGAGGAGATATCTAATGTTCTTCGCAAGATTAAGAAGTAGATGCTCAATCACCAAAAGATAAATCCCAGAATCAAGCGTTTTAACATATTTCTCAAATTGCTCAATCACCAAAGCTTTGTTCACTGGGACAATCCATATACCCCAATTCATTGGAGATATTGTCTCATACCTACTCATGTTGTTTGGTTGATGTCGACCACTTCGGAGACCTCGAACCAATGTGCCAGAAGATAGTGGTGAATTGAGGAGTAATGGAGTTGATATTCCTCTTAGAGATCGAGGTGATGCTTTAGTGCCCACCAATTATTTGTTGAAAGACCTCAATGTGTTGATTAAACTTGCTCTCCAAATATCTATTATTTATTTGATCTCTGCTTCTATATTATTTGAGAGAGAAATAAAAAAGAGAGAGTAATTTGTAAAATCTGTATTTAATCTTAGAAAAGTTTCTTGAGAAGTAAGTTAATATCTGAGAGGGTTGTTGTTTGTCTTCATGTACTGATTACCACCTCTACGATCTTGTATCCAGTGTTTATGATTATCGGGTTTGATTTTGCTATTTTGGCCGGCATTACGTAAATGCTTTTTGCTAGCACCGTCTGGTTGAAGTTAGTGTCATATGTACACACGAGTTATGATATGAGCAATTAGGAAAAAGTTAAAATTAATTATAAGAATTGGTTTACGATATAAGTATCTAAACAACATACAAGTCAGTACCAGGATAACAGGTAAAAATGACCAAATTACATATTAAACTGAACTAGTTCAGGTTTATACATATCCAGGATAGGCCAGCTAGGTTTATCCTTGGCTGGCCCAAAAATTGAAGTATCCAAACAGCCCCCAATATTCTGTTGATTTACCATCCTCTTCATTTCTTTCCTATATTCATATGATGAATATATATATATATTTTAAGTATGAAACACTCAATGCTTGATCTAATTGTGTCAAGGGCAATGTACGCAAGGCTTGACCAAACATGTTGTAAGTTGATGTCTAGCAGTCCAAGCAATGACTAATTCAAATAATGGCAAAATCGGGTTTTAGCTTCTTCGTCTTTTTTGGATCAAGTGCATTAACAACTCCAACTGGGTAAGGAACTGATGATGCATCTTGGTCCAGTAAAAAGTACATATTTTATTTAAATGAGTATTTCTTTCCCTTTTCGTTTCTTATAGGCAATTTCTAAATATGAGTATTATCAAAATAGATAATCTTTCTAGATTAGCATTTTTTTTCTTCTTCTATCTTTTTGTTTCTTATAGTTCATTCTTTTCATTTATAAACTATATTCCCCTACGTTAGTTCATACTATGTTGTGCTTAAATGTATGTTTGATTTTGTTCATGCCCACTTTGCACGTTTGGAGAAGGCGTAATTGAAGCATTGCTGAAATTTGTATGGACTTGCTGTCAAGTAGTTCTTCCAAGCAGTTTCATGGTTGCAAAAGCAATTCAAGGTTAGAGTATTAAAACACATTATTCTTTTATTCTTTGTTCTTTTTTTTCCAACTAATCTCTTATTATTCAGAATTGCTAATGTACATTTAAGATCCTATCAATGATTCTATGCGCTTAGCTAATGTTAAAATCTCGACTCCAGTGACCAACCCAAACATAGTGACCAGCCCAAACACTGATGGGATCCACATCACTAAATCAACAAACAAGGTTTTCCAGAACAATTGAATAGGAATAGATTCAAGCACAAATATCATGTCAAAGTATTGCGTTTCTGAAATTTATGTTATTCATTTCGGTATAGGGAGTATCGTTCATAACAATAGCAATGCTACAGGTATAGCCACACAGATTGTCTTAGATACTGCGTTCCTAAATACTTCTTCCAACCACCTCAGAATTTATTCCAGTATCGAAGTTCATGGATATATCTTTCAATATCGCCCAAATATAGTTCACGAGATTTTTTTATTGTGTTAAGGTTTTTGAATATGAAGGTGCATGGTTCCACTATCAAAATTCATGAATATTTCTTCCAGTATCGCACAACCCAAGTACCGTTAGCGAATAATTTTTTATAATATTGACAATTCCGAATATGAAGCCGAAGTACAACCATACATGAGATCGCCCGAATGCCACAAACCAAAGTTATACGATTTTAAAAGAAAGTTAAAGGATTGTTCCTCTATGTATGTAATATTTGTTGGGGTTTGCTTCTTTTTCCAATTTTCCCTATTAACTCATTGGTTGTGCTTTGAAGATCATTCTTTTATTACATTAGGGTTTATTGATTGTCTTTTTTTATTATTTAAGGTTTTTCTGAGTTTCCTTATTGTTTTCTTTTTACTTGGGTTGCATTATGAATAATCAGGATCACCACTTCTACTACCCTAAAATTACTTTTCCTATTTCTATGCATAGTGAACAACAAGGGGCCTTGGTTTTGAAATATTTATAATAAGAATTATCGAAATTCATGGATATTTCTTCTGGTATCGATGTTTAGACTTTATGGTGTGCCTCTTTGCAATTCTCCCTCTCCCCTTAAAGTACTCTGTCGCCCACGATTGGACTTGGATAAAATAGATAGTGCTGAAGGCGCGTTGACGTATTTACCATAGCGGAAGTTTTTGTCGTGACTTGGTCACGGATAGTACTAGTATAATATATTATTTAAAAATTCAATATACTTTTTTACCTACAAAATTTATACTTTTCCCATAAATCTAAGTTCGTACTTCTCTACAATTTTTATACTCGGTGACAAAAAAGAAGCTTTTGTCGTTCATCAACATTATATCCACTTATCAAGTTAGTTTTCATAACTCCATATTTTTATTATTATCAAGAACTAAGTTTAATTTTCCGAAGTTCATCATTTTTGCATCATAATTACAAGTATGTGATTCATTATTTGTTCTGTTATAACAGTTTGTGTAATTTTTAACTTATAGGATAGTAAATGGAGAAACTGATGTTGAAGGTAACAAAACAAAAGCCATAATGAGAATATAATAAAACAAGTTTAGATTCATAAAAGGGCATACGATTATTATAATTTGTATGCTAGGACCATGGGGTTTAGCATACACAAACACAGTTGTTACAAGAAGCAAAATGGTCACTTATAAGAAGAGAGTTAGTTTGTAGTTTTCAAGGTGAACCTAGTAGAAAACTAACTCCAATGAAAAAAAACCATAAAAAGAACAAGTTGTGAAGTCATGATCGAAGTAAGACTGAAAGATGAACATAACCACGAGATTGAAGAAATAAACTAGGGTGCACTTGTTGAGATACCATCATCATATAAAAAAAACTCAACCCAAATTTAGGGATGACAATTGATCTCCAATACGAGTGATTCAGGGATGACAATTGCTAAAATATACGCTTATCTTAGTAAAGAAGCTTGGGGGGGGGGGGGGGGGGGGGGGGGGGTTATAACTTTTCAGGTAGGGCACATACTGAGGTTTTGAGAAAAGGTGGCGCACAAGTCAATTTTCTACTCGATACAAATGAACGAGGAAAACCAGATATGTTTATATTTTTGGTCAAATGCAAACTCGAGGAGTGGCTCACTTTTTTGGTGAGGTTGTAAGTTTTAACACAACCTTTGGGACAAATGATTATCGTATGAGTTTGGCACCTATTATTGGAATTAGCGCACATGTCAAACAATTTTTTTCGGTTGTGTATTATTGGGGAATGAAACCACAGAGAGCTTCGTGTGGTTATTCAAAATATTTTTAGAAGCAATGAATGAAAAACATCCAAAGAAAACTTTTACAGACCAAGCACTTCCAATTGGTAACGTTATCAAAGATGACAACCTAACCATAAGAACCAAAGATCTAGTATATAATATAGAAGATCAGAAAGAGTTTAAAATACAAATAGAAGAATTATTAACAATGAAATTAATAAGAAAATCAAACAGCCCTCATAGATCAGCCTCTTTTATGGTAAGAAACAATAGTGAAATAAAATGAGGAAAAGCTAGAATGGTAATAAACTATAAACGATTAAATGAAAATACTATAGATGATGGATACAAAATCCTTTATAAAGACATTTTAATAAACAACATTCAAGATAAAACTCTATTTTCAAAATTCGATTGCAAAAGTGGATTTTGGCAATTAAAAATGTTAGAAACAAGTATACCTTGGACAACTTTTACTTGTCCTGAAGATCATTATGAATGGTTAGTAATGCCATTTGGACATAAAAATGCTCCACAAATCTTTCAACGAAGAATGGATAATATTTTCAGAACATATTCTGATTTCTGTTTAGTATACATAGATGATATACTAGTTTTCTCTGATTCATTAGAAAATCATAAAAAATATTTAAAACTTATTTTAACTGCATTAATTGATAACGGTATAACAATTAGTACAAAGAAAATAAAACTATGTAAACTAGACATAAAATATTTAGGCCTATACATAAAAGGAGGAAAAATTGAATTACAAGAACATATAGTTAAAAAGATTTTAGAATTTCTTGATAAAATAGAAGAAACTAAGAAACTTCAAGTTTTTCTTAGAATATTAAATTATGTAAGAAACTTTATTCCTAACTTAGCAAAACTTGTCGGACCTTTATATAGTAAAACTAGTACTAAGGGTAATAAATATTTAAATCAAGAAGATATAGAACAAGTAAAGAAAATAAAACAAGTAGTTCAAACTTTACAACCATTAAATCTACCATTCGAATCAGACTATAAAATTGTTGAGACTGACTCCTTAAAAGAAGGTTGGGGAGGAATATTAAAAGCAAAAAATAAAAATAGTTACGAAGATGAAAAACTATGTAGATACTGCAGTAGTAACTTTAACGAAGCACAAAAGAAACTATCATCAACAGATTTAGAAATATTAGGAATAATTAATACTATAAATTCCTTTGAACTATTTTTAACAAACGAAATTTTTGATTTAAGAACAGATGCCAATAATATTAAAAAGGCTTTTGAAACAAAAACTGCTACGACTTTAAATAATAGAAGATGGACAAATTTTATTGATTGCTTTATAAATAGAGGATTAAAACTAAATATAGTGCATATAAGGGGAAAAGATAATTTACTTGCTGATTTTCTAAGTAGAAAACTTTTTGTATAATTTTTACTTTACAACAATGCAGGGAAGAAACATGTTTACTGGATCATCGTCTTCTTCATCCCCAAATTTAAGCAGTAGTAATAAACAAAACAATTTTCCAAACTTCAAGACAACAAAAACTATAATGTTTGATAACATAAGGATAACTACTCCTTATGCAGAAAATTTGAGATTTAATACTATTAAAGGAAACCTTTCTCCTCAAAGTTCTATTCTGTTACATAACATATTTAGATACAAATAACATTTTCAAAACCAGAAAATGCCTGGAGCTTTATTTTACTCCATAACTGCTTTAAATTTATGGCTAAAACATCTCGAAAAAAAACCCCAACCATTTTGAAGAAAAAGCTAGTTATTTTGAAGGAAAAGCAAATCATTTTAAAAAATTGTTTAATAACTCTATCGCTACCAATGATTTAAACAAACATTTAACATTGGAAACAAACAAAGATGGGGAGGAACTTCAAAAAAAGGAAAATGAAGTGCTTATGAAACATTTTCAAACTCTAAAACATAAGTATGATACGACTCTTAAGGATTTAGAAGCAGAAAGAAAATAGGCCCGCGAAACAAAAGGAAAACAAGTCCTAGACTTTAAGAAGAAACATAGTTCACATACAATTAAAAATATTGGGCACTCTTCAGCCTTTTCATTCTCTTCTAAACTTATTCCTTTTTCTCCTAAACTTCAGAAAAAAACCATAAAGATCATGAAAACCATTCTCCCAGAGGAAGTCCAAACCATCATTCTTGAGAAGAAAAACCAACAAGAATTCTCTATTTGGTTAGAAGTTGCAAGATTAATTCAAACAATCGAACAATCAGGTTTTGAAAGAATTATAACTTTGGAATGTCTAAACCCTCGTCATAACCCTTGTCCTATCCAAACTGTCCTTTTAACCATTCAATCTGTCTTCTTCACTTGGACCTTGACATGTTCAAAATAAACTGTTTTCCTGATTCAAGTTATTGGTTCCTTAAAATCTTTGGTTTAACTTTTGGTCTACTTTTAGACTTTGGATTTATCAAAAAATTTCGTTTCAAAGGGATAAAATGACATAATAACTTAAAACAAGCCTTAGGAGAATAACATTTTTTAGCCCGAACCACAAATCATTTTGTTCTCACTCCTGAAACTACTGTTCAAGTTGACGTAGTAACAGTTCCTCCAGCATGTATTGGTGAAACTCAGTTTTCCCCTGCTCAACATAATTTCTTCATGAACAACTATTGGCTCTCCTGGTACCAAATGATTGAAGAAACTGAACAAGTTACTGAACAACACTATCAAAACTGGAGAATCCATCAAACTCAAAAAATTATGGAAACAAAGAATCATTTCAAACTTATTGCTCAAACAGGAACTGCTCGCTATTATGGTTATGACGTGATCGCAGAAAAAATCGTGCCATATGTCACCATTGACATTTCCCCTAAAAAAATTAGCATAACGCAAGAGTTAGAAACAATCCAAGACCAGTTCACCATGGATTGCCTTCCTGGTGAAAGCCAAAACGACGACATAGACGACATTGATTGGGAAACAATGAGAGACTAAATACGTCATCCATGACGTATTAAGATAAACAGCAAGGATAAACTACTGTGTTATAATAATGTTAAGTGGGCCCATTAGTGGTCATGAGTTATTATTTTACTTTCAACGTGTTTTTGTCTGATGCTCGGGATACCCCACAAATGTTGCCGCCCATGTGCAATGAGCATCTTGTGTGAGTTATTTACTTTGTTTTATTTTTAATAGTTTTCTGTCGATGGGGCCCAATGAGCACCCGAGAAAACTTTGCGGATTTGAAACAAGTTGAAGTCCGGAGTCATTTGCCTATATAAGGCAGTCATGTATAGAGTTTCAAGGGCAGAGAAGTAGAGAGCGAGAGAAAAAAGAAATTGAGTCTGTAAAAGTCTGTAAGTTCACGTTCTTCAAGTTCTTATATGAGTTCTTGCGCAACGACTTTGTAAATTCAAACCTTCTATCAATATAACCTTTATTCAGGTATCCCTCTATTTGTATTTAATTTTTAAGATAGAGGTAGTATTAAACTTAGCTAATCTCATGAAGCACGCATGATCTGTGTGTAAAAAATAATTTTTTTTTGATGATGATGACTTTAAAATTTAAGACTTGTTTAGAAAATAAATATCTACTTTAGAGCCTTTCAGGTTGACCGTCACACCTTGTGGTTTCCCGTATAGCTTTTTGTGCACTTTAGAGAATTTCAGTGGCTTGGTAAATTAAATCTAAGGAGATAATTTTTTCTGAAATGTTTTAAATTTTGTGTCATCGACAAAATTTTCACTGTTCATTGTAGCAGTAAATAAAATTTTAACTGTTTTACTGTATAAACTTCCGTATAATAAAGTTACCTAGTAATAATTTTTTTACTGTTTTACTGTAAAAACTTTTTTATCTTTTGCTTGCTTTTGTTTGTAAAAGCTGCTTGTTTTTGTTTGTAAAAGCTTTGTAAAAGACCCCTGTAGGTAGGGCACATACTGAGGTTTTGAGAAAAGGTGGCGCACCAGTCAATTTTCTACTCGATACAAATGAACGAGGAAAACCAGATATGTTTATTTTTTTGGTCAAATGCAAACTCGAGGAGTGGCTCACTTTTTTGGTGAGGTTGTAAGTTTTAACACAACCTTTGGGACAAATGATTATCGTATGAGTTTGGCACCTATTATTGGAATTAACGCACATGTCAAACAATTTTTTTCGGTTGTGTATTATTGGGGAATGAAACCACAGAGAGCTTCGTGTGATTATTCAAAACATTTTTAGAAGCAATGAATGAAAAACATCCAAAGAAAATTTTTACAGACCAAACACTTCCAATTGGTAACGTTATCAAGGAGATATATACAGATGCTCACCATCGTTTGTGCCTGTGGAATATATATCAAAACGCCGTCACACATCTGTCTAAAGTGTTTAAAGATTATGCTATATTTCTGTGTAGAAATGAGAACCACACAAAGAAGTGAAAGTATGAACAAATACCTAAAGAAACTTTATTCGAATGACCTTATTACCCAACTTGTAGTGCAGTACTAAAAGGCAATGGATCATTGTATGCATAGAGGATGAAAAAGAAAACAAAACAAGGCAAAGAAAAGCCATTTTCTTATTGCGTTGGGGATTAGAGCTTCGTCTATTAGAGACATACACAAGGAACATATTTCTAGAATTTCAAGAAAAGTGGAAGAAAATAATAGATCTTGAGCTACATCTTGAAAGAGATACGTTGACTTCGTGCACATATATTGTTATAGATTTATTTTATAACAAAAATCAAACACTTGTTTACATTCCTTCAGAACAAGTAGTGAGGTGCAACTGCAAAAAAATTGAGTTTCAAGGTATTGCTTGTGCATACATTTTGATGTTATTTTAAAAACTGCAAATAAAGGATGTGTCACTACATTATTATTTGAAAAGATTGAGGAGAGATGCTAAAGATGGTAGTGCTTTTATAGTCATGGAGATCCAATCATCGTTGATTTGGATCCAACGTTGGCAGAAAGATTAAGAGAGTTGTCACAAATTAGGCAATCCATTATAGCAACGGGTGCAACGAGTGCCAGACTATGTGCACGAGATATTAGAGTCTTCAGCGGTATCTCAAGAGGAAGTAACTAGTAAAGTTCAAGAAGATGAAATTGTGATTAATGATACTTTACCAGAGGAAATGCATATTGGTAATACATGCCCCAATATTACCATGCAGGATCCAGTACGGAAGAAGCGTATATCTAATTTACCATGCATTAGAAAAAAAAGTGGTTTTAAGCGAAAGGTAAGAAGAAAAACAATCAACGCAAAGTGGAAAAAGTAACAGGTAATTAATAATTTATTTAGAGTGGTTTAATTTAACATGTTTATAAGTTAACATTTCAAATTTTTTATTTTGTTATTTCCAGGTTGTGTTGAAGTTCATAACTAAAACAAGACTAGTTTTCCAGTAACATCTATAAATACAGAGATGTTTGGGACTTCAGACATACCGTTACAAATTGTCCTTCCATGACCAAAAGGTTAAAATTTCATCACATACTCAAACTTATATTATTCTTCTATGTAGAATATATTATATTTTAGCAATATGGTGCTATTTTTTACTTTTGGCAAAAAATTGTATAGTTATTGGGACAACATATTGCCAAAATGTCGAGGGAATTATTGATACGAGGAATGGGGTTGTTCCCAAAATCCATCATTATGGACTGCACAACTTTTAGCATATGCATATTGACCTTCCTTAACAGAATGTGCATGTTCTTACTTGCATGATTTTCAATAAGTTTATGACTAACGTACACTTTCTTAGTATGCTTTGATGTTAATGAAAAATAAATACTGAAGATTTATTATTTGTGTAGGTTGTTTTTCGGCAAGACCTTCCGCCTCGTGATCCTGCTCGCAGGTAGGAATTTCATGGTCAACCAAGATTTTACGATTTATTGAAAATCAAAAGTACTGTAGAATTAAGTACTCTTGTAAAATTTATTTGTTAATTTATTTATCGCTTTCATTGTGCTTTTTTAATGTATTGGTTTAATGAAAGATAAGTGATAATTTTATAGTCGCAATCACCTCGAACTTGGAGTTGGAGTGCATTATTTTTGTTTATGGCATCGATCTATTTTAATATAAATATAGAAATCGACAAATTGATTGAAGTTTTTAAATTTAGATTTGCATATTTATTATGTAATGCATTGGAATAGTGCAAAATATTTGGTGGAACACTATTTGTTTAAACTTATTTAATTGTTGATTCTCTTGTGTATATCAATTAAATCTTGGAAACTAGTATGCTTTTTAATGGCCAACAGGCTGCAGAACTATTAGTCAAGTCTCGCACAAAGTGTCCGCGAATCTTCATGTGCTATTGATATAGAAAAAGCTAGTGCTACAGGAAAAAAAAAAAAAACTAGAGCGTGCCGAGACATAAACCAATTTGTTCTAACTAAGAGCAAAGAGTTGGTGAAAAAGTAAGAGTGCAAGATGTCAGAATTGTTGAAACTAGGGCATGTTTACCATTAAATTATATAGTTGAAGAAAGTAAGAAGTCAAGAGTTAAAAGACAAAAGATTTTGGTGGAGTAGAAGATTGAAAGGAATATATAGCAAATACATTCTCTCCTCCTTTATTGTTTCTCTTAACACATTGAATGTGTTTGACGAGAAAGGAGAGAGAAAAGTTAATTGGGTCACGTGTGAGATGCCAAATATGGCTACTTGTTATTGGTTCATCACCTCATCATTATTTTCTCTCATCAGAAAATTCGGACTCAGCATACTACACCATATAGTATGGTGCTCCAGACAATCGCACCATAGCTTCCTACGGAGGAGATGTAGGAAAAAGCAGACTCTGCTTCTTGCTACGGTGATCCTCATAATTTTTTAGTTGTAGTATTTTTTTAGACCATTTCTACCATTACCATTCACCACAAAACACCCAAAAGAAACCTAATAATTATAAATCGCTAATTTCCACAAAGCGTAGAAGCGTGCACATGTAATGCCATCTGCTCATTAAGAAAGTGATCATATAAAATTTGATGAAAATAAAGGTCTTGGATTAGTATTTCTTAATAATATGATTAAGTGTACTCTATAGCAAGAAAGAAAACTCTATAAAAAGCATAATGGAAATGTAACAATTAAGATATGAGTTCTTTTTATAAGCCAACGTACTAAGAGCATCTCCAATAGTGCCTGACTGACTCCCTTTTGAGTCTCAAAATCCAAGACTCAGTCTTGGATTCCAAAACCGAGTCTTAGATTTTTAAGTAGCGATTGGGCGCCCAAGTGTTGTGCGCCTGTTTTGTTTTTAAACAGGCGCCTAAGACTTAAGCGTCTAAGTTAAATTTTTTTTTAATTAGGCACCCAAATCTTAGACGCCTGTCTGAGTAAATTCGTTGAAGCTTCCAAAACCAAATTATTTTCTCTCTTCATCATTTTTCCAAAAACTATTTCCCTCTCTTCCCCACTTCAACAAAAACCAAATTCATTTGCACCACAACTCTCATTCACTCTATTGGGATTAAGGTTGATCTCTCAAGGTAAGCTTTTGTTTAATTTTATCATATTTCTTTTAATTTTCTAGATGTTTATATTCTAGGGTTTTAAGTTTTTTATCTTGAATAATTCATCATATATGCAAATTATTAGATGAGTTCTTCGAATCCAACGCAAGAGAATGATTCCAATACCAAACGTAATTTGAATGAACCCAACAATTTTGGACAACACAAATTCTACCTAATTGGTATCAATTCACTCATTCCCCTCAACCTCAATCATCTCAATCACAACAATTTCAATCTTTTAACTCGCCCAACAATTGGGTACAACTCTCTCAACCTTTCATAGCACCCAATAATTGGGGACAACCCTCTCAATTCGCCATTCCCACTCAATTCCAACATCCTTCTTCATTTGCCAATTTCTCACAACCTCAATCATCTCATCTCAATCATATGGTACTCAACCGGTTCACTTATCTCAATCCGAAGACGTGGGGGTTGTTGAAAGACAAAAAGGCAAATGCAGACGTCGCTCGACCAAGACAACTACCAATGTAGGGGGGAGGGGGTCTCAGTTATTGAAATGGACGGGCATTCAAAACAAAAATCTTGCAAAAGCTTGGATTTATGTCTCGGAGGATAGAATCAAAAGCAACAACCAACAACTTGATATTTTTTGGGAGTCAGTTTTGGATGCATTTCATGAATTTTATCAAGAGGATGGTGAACGGGTTGAACGTACAGTTTCATCTTTAAAAAATCATTGGTCGGATATGAATCGTGGTTGCAAGGTTTATGGGACTTGTTTGAAAAGTGTGATGCAAGGTCCCATAAGTGGTATGCAACAAGAAAATTTGGTAAGTAATTCAACATTTGTCATTACGAATTATAAACTATTTTTTACCAAAATTATACATTTTGTTATTATTTTAATCTATTTTATAGAACGATGCCGCGAAAACGATGTATGAAGCACGTGGTAAAGGCAAATGGTCGTATAAAGATGCTTATGAAGTTTTAATTGCTCATCAATGTTGGAAAATATTGCAAGACCAACACCCGGACACGTTAGCTCGCAATGTACGAATGAAGCAAACATCAAATTCTAGCCCTAAAACGTCTACTCCGGCAACACCCGATACACCCGTTAGCTCTAATAATGACTCTCCAGTACTTGTCATGGATGAGGAGACAGAACGTCCCGGCGGTGTCAAAAGTGCTAAACAAAAGGAAAGGAAAGGAATGAAAGAAGATAAAATCGGTTGATTGAACGCCAAAATGCACTTATTAGTCGTCTTGACCGAATGGATAAAAAGAATTGCTGAGAGAGATAAGAAGAAAGAAGAAAGAGATGCCCGTATAATGGAGTTAAGAAAAAGGAAGACAAAGGCTGTGGTGAATTTAGAAGCTCAATTTCAAGACCAAAACGATCAAAAGGTGATGGCGATGGACATGTCTACTTTGAACGACACTCAAATGATTTATTGTGATGCACAACGTAATGCGGTTATGGCGAGATTGTTTCAAGCTAATAATAATATATAAGATGCTCTAGCTGAAGAATCTTATTTTGGAAGTTTGGTAGTATTTTAGTGATTCTTGTTTAAGAAGTTTGGTTGTACTTTGTTTAAAAACCTTGTTTAAGTTTGGTTGTATTTTGTTTAAATTCTTGTTTAAGAAGTTTATCTGGATTTAAGAAGTTTGGTAATTTTAAATAATAGAATCTGTTTAAAAAAATTTAGTTTTTTAATTATTTGCTATTTGAATTTATATTGAAATAAAAATAATTTTTTTTAAATAAATTTCAAATAATTGAAAATGCTAGTTGTTTCACTGATGCTTCCACAAATGCTTAATGAGATCATTTTGAAGTGTCTTATACCTGTTCGAACTTGTCATCTTATCGTACTTTGCAATGTATCCTTGTAAAGTGACTTCTTCCCGATTCAAGTTAATTGGTTGAGGGTCTACGACAAAATGTTTGATCAATATGCTTACTCCGTAGCTATTGCGTTCTTCCTCGACGATCATGTTATGCATAATTATACATGTTTGTATTATTTTGCGCAGGATTTTGGGTGACCAACATCTTGCCGAACCTTTCACAATTGCAAATCGAGATTAAAGTACACCGAAAGCACGTTCTACGTCTTTTCAATATGACTCTTGTTGCTTGGCAAAATATTTCTCTGCATTACCTCGGGGAAATCGTAAGGTTTGAACAAGCGTTGCCCATTTCGAATATATACCATCCGCCAAGTAGTAGCCCATGTCGTATGGTTTTCCATCGACTTCAAAGTTGCAAGGTGGAGAACGACCAAGACAAAGATCTCGAAAGAGATGTGATTGATCAAGAACATTTACGTCGTTGTTGGAGCCAGGTATTCCAAAAAAACAATGCCATATCCATAAATCAAAAGATGCCACCCCTTCCAAAATGATTGTTGGTGTTTTCTTATGCCCCGTGTATTGACCCGTCCAAGCCGTGGTGTAATTTTTCCACTCCCAATGCATGCAATCCAAACTACCTAGCATGCCAGGAAATCCACGCTTCTCGGTAACGTACAACAACCGTTGTATATCCTCTGGAGTTGGCGATCTCAAATACTCCGCACCGAATTGCCCGATCATTGCATTGCAAAATCTCTTAATGGACTCAATAGCCGTGCTCTTTGCAACCCGAGAATATTCATCACAGCTGTCCGCCGACACTCTATATGCAAACATAAGAAATACTGCCGTAAGTTTTTGATGAGGCGATAAACCCAAAACATTTGCACAATTTCACTTCCGAGCGAAAAACTTGTTATAAGCAACCACTGCATCCAAAATACGATCGAAAAGTCCTCGGCTCATACAAAATCTTCGACAAAATTTCTCACTTCCGAATGTGTTTTGATCACGGAAGTAGTCGTGCATGAGCAACTTATTCCAAAGAACGCGTGAGCGATTTATGGTTTTACGCCCGACAACCGAACCAATACGAGTTCTTAAAGATTTCGCCTCTTTTAATTCTTCAATTTCATCTTCAAGAATCAATATCTCCATCTTAATCTCATCAATAACTTCATCATCACTATAATCGGTTGAAGATCGATCTTCCTCTTCGGATGAAGAAACGATGAAAACATCAAGAGCTGCCTCGAAATTTATCACAACACTAAAATTGTAACTAAGAGAATATCAAAATTGGTTTTTGGATAATATGAGGTGTGAGGATTGGCTTATAGATGTATTTCACAATTTATAGTCGTCACGGACAAAATATAACCGTTAGGAGAAGAAAAAATTTTACTCAGCGCAACAGGCGCCTGATTGAAAAAAAATAATCAGGCGCTTATGTTAGGCGTCTGTTGCGCTGAGTAATTTTTTTTCCTTGAATCTTGTAAATTGCAATGATAACAAAGAGGGATAGACGACAACATCCATTAATACAATATTGTAATTTGTAAAGTGTAAATTGCATAAGAATAAACAAAATATTCCATTAAAATCAAAAAATTCTTTTACAATACACTATCCAACACTAAACAATACTAAACAAACGATCCCCGTCAACACCCATATAACACTAAATAAAAGATCCCCGAGTATGTCTTGATCGTCGGGGAAGAACGGCCCACCTTCAGATATCCTTTCCCGCGAACCCTCCCATGTGAAGTTCCCGCTTGAGAAGTTCCCGCTTCACCTTCGTCATCTTCCCATTCGACTTCAATCCCCTGAAACATAAAAAATGGGAATATTAATTACGGACAAAACAGAAAATATTAATTAAACGAAAAATATATCAAAAGATTTCTTTAAACAACTTACTTGTCCATCTAAATATTCATTCAATTAGGAAAGACGGCACTCTGCACGTCTCAAGTTCGCCGTCAAATGTGTAATACGACTCTCGTCATGAAGGTGTTGAGCCTGCAAATCTAATGTCATATCAAGTGTAAGCTTCCGCATACCCTCAGTCATAGCAAAAAAAACATATCTTGTTGGCACGTCTATAGTAGAGGTCGTAGCACTAGAGGGAATGGTATGCCACGTGGTCCCATGTGGCGACCCTAACTCCATAGTCCATCCAAGGTAATCACCAAACTATAGGGGAGGGATTTGTCTCCTGAGTAGAAAAATCTGTAATGGGAAACTCAACATGTGGAAAGGTAACTCCGCCTGTCAAAGCACCAAGGCCTGGGATGTCAATATTTCCACACCTCGCAATATCTGGCATGAGTGCACCATGTGAAACATACCTCCAATAGGCATCATAATCGACATGATGACCCACTATATAATGTTGTGCTTCGATCTAGCCCGCTGCTCGAAGGGAATTAACCACATCGGAAGTCGGGAAACATTACATTCGGTATATTCTTCGCTGGTTTCAGATCCCTCCTCATCGTTGGTTCTGTCATATTCTTCATCTTCTGACGACATTGTCAAATCCTGCATTAATAAACACATATTAATTTATATAAATACCATCACAGTACTCAGGCAATAGGAAGTATTAAATCAATCAGAGGTGCCAAATTCTTATCAACATAATGTCAAATTCTATTAAAGTACCAAAGCGCGTTTAACTTCATTTTCCACACAATATCCTATTTTCAACACATCGGAGTAAAATTTTGGGATGCAAGAAGAGTGGAAATTGATGATTTCAACACTATGACAGCCAAATTCAATCAATACTCCACCAAGAAATTACAATTTTGGGAAAAAATTACAATACCCTAAAATACACCAAGAATCACAAAATTAAATAATACCCTAAATTAACAAGTAACAAAGTGTTGGATTTGATATAATCTTACGCGCATTACACCAATGAAGTTCAAATTAAATGTGTAGAGAGAGAGAGAGAG
The DNA here is from genome assembly GCA_014058105.1 of Kingdonia uniflora. NCBI lineage: Eukaryota > Viridiplantae > Streptophyta > Magnoliopsida > Ranunculales > Circaeasteraceae > Kingdonia > Kingdonia uniflora. The sequence goes on from JACGCM010002827.1 coordinate 4,820,759, forward strand.
AGAGAGATACATGAAGAGAGGAGATGCTCTAATTGGGCAAAAATTAGACAAAGAGAAACAACAGTTCGTAGCTTTTGACTCAGTGGAACAGGGGCCTAAGACTTAGGCGCCTGATTTTTTTTATAAATTTAAACAGGCGCCTAAGTGTTATGCGCCTATTTAAAATAGAAACAGGCGCCCAAATGTTATGCGCCTATTTGAATTAGTTTAAAATCCAAGTCAGGCACTCTTGGAGGAAATTGCGTCTGACTGACTTGGATTTCCCTTTTTTGTATCCAAGTCAGTCAGGCACTGTTGGAGATGCTCTAATGGTTGTAACTGGTAATTATCCCACATCTTAAGATCCAGACCTACATTTTATACACGTGTACATATGACACAGTTTTGTTATATGTGAAATAAAAAATCATTTTGAAATGTAAAAAAAGATAGATAAAATTTTCAAACCGATAGCTCCAAGAAATAGCTCCTCCAATTTTACTTCTACATTTACGGTTCTAATTTTATTTTCAAATTTTTTCAAAGATGGATCGCATCCATGGCTCCATCGAAACAATCAAGTATTAAGAATAACATAATCAAACAGTTTACCTTCAAGGTGGATGCGTTCGGCTGGTTTAGAGATGTCACCATCATCGCTTCTATCTGTGTCCTCGGTAATCAATAGATCACTAGAAGTTCGAGCTTTTCGACGCAATTCAATGGCCCGTGTTCTTTGATTTGATGAACTATCATTTACTTCTGTATGGAATTTTCAAGTTAAAAAAGTAATTTTTCATAACACATACACACACACAAACACTATATCTAAATTATATACCTTCATTATTTCCTGAGCAGTTATTGTTATGGTTATTTAAAGCTAAATCAGCTACTGTTTTCTCAATTATCCTCTTCAAAGGACTTCTACTACTTCCCATTCGCAATTTACTAAGAAGTGCGTCCTTTGCTCGACGTTTTTCATTGATTTTTCTACGCATTTCTTCCCATTCTGCAACTGACATAGATTCTCGTTGCATACGATCACGGTTCTTGCGTCTTTCCTTTATTTTCAATCGTTTTTGTTCCATCTCAAGTTCTGTAAGAGACAAAAACCCCGTTAACCACGCCTGATTTATAAAGATAGTGATTTGACTTTTAACATAAGTTGTTTAAAGTGAATACATAACCCTAAAGGATAATTACAATATCAAAGGCACGCCCCTCGAACCAAAGTGATGGAAATTGATTGTTTTAATCTCAAAATTAAGTGTTTGCTGACGCAATTCTAAACTTCTATACCCAGCCGTTCACTGATGAAACAAACAGGAAAACAATATGTTGGGTTATCTTTTTCAGATATCAAACTTATTTCTTCGCTAGAGTTGCTCTTAAGGCCAGAAAGGACCAAAAGTTAACCTAATAATATGCCTCTTTTATCTGAAATGAAGCAGAAGGTACATAAACAACCTTAGAAATTGAAACATTATCAAAGTCTAATAGCAGAGTATATCACATCAAGAATGCTCAAATGTAATCTTCTATGCAGATTGTATCACATGTAAACAAACTGATGCAATAGCCCAAAAATTCAACCACAAGGCCCGATACAAGGCCTAGAAACGGAATAATCAGCAGTCAACGTCAGATGCCTAACTGGCCGTATCCCGATAATCGGAAATACAAACCCTCAGCACAATCAAGTCATGTACATGGTCAATCGTCCCACTTCCCACCCAACATAATAGATTGTTAAAAACACAAATCCTAAGGTTTATTTTTTCACTTCTTAATTCGAATTAGACTTTATTTTAAAAGCATTCTTTCTAAAAGAGTTGTAGTAGGATTTTTTTTTTAACTTCGTGCCATATCTTTTAAATAGCCATTGCCATATCTAGAGAGACCGTGCAATCTATTAATCAATAAAAAACTTCTCTTCAACTTCTTGTTTGTTCTTCTTCAAATATTGTTTTTTTTTTTTTTTGGAATCAAATTCAAATCAGAGGTAAAGCTGCCTCAAAATGAGTGTATGTGTCACAACCAAATGCCCAAGAAAAAATAAATGCAATACTATTTTAATTATGCAATTAAGTAAATGAGAGAATCTTATCGAGAAAATACCTTCAATTGGAGTAAGAATCTTAGCTTGGTCTTTTTCCTTTCGTTTTTGTTGACGAAGTCTGTCTTTTTCTCGACGTCGATCTTTTTGTTCCTCCGATTCTTGTTTACGGCGCTTTTTTTGTTGGCACACTGCCTCTCTTTGGCGCCTACGCTCCTTCACTTTCTCTTTTTCTTCAGGGGACATTTTTTGTCGTCGTATGCAAGCGCGTTCAGCATTTCTTTGTCTTTCTTCTATTGACAAATTTTGGCGTCGATTGCGAGCCCATATTCGGCGCCTTTCCAGATACCATTCACGCCTTTCGGATTCAGTCCTTTGGACCCGTTTACTGGTTCTACCACTGGAAGTGGGTTCAGTTAGTAATAGTTTTTGTTCAGTTTCCATTTCTACAAAAAATGCAAGCGTAGCCAGTTACAAAACTTAAGAAATCTACAATTAAATTGTTATTTTTACCCAAAATTGTCAGTAGGGAATACACAACTATAGAGAAATAAATAGAGCTTAACTGAAACCCCCATCATTTCAAAAAAGTAAAGATTTGTGTTAACCTAATCCTAAAAAAGCAATTTCAACTATAGATAATTATTTGCATGGTGTACTTGTATTTTTAAGAAGAAGCTGTGGTTAGGGAGACCTCCACCAGGTTTTATCCATATATGAACAATGTTTACACCCTAGACTACTTGGTACCAATTGCATCAGCTATACATATGTTCACAATATTTTGATTAAAACAAAGTTGACTTGGTTGATATTACAGGATAAGTTACAAAAACAACTTTAGTTGTTTGAAATAATATTATGAGAAATTTTAACTGCACCCCAAAATCTTAGAAGCTCGCCCCAGTTCAATATTAAAATGCTAACAAAAATTTCTCAAGTGGTATAAACAAGTATGCCCTCAAAATAAGAGCATCACATATTTTCTTTTGAAAGTTTCCCATATCCTACACCTTAATTAAACATGAGACACATTATTGTATTTAGAACTAATAGGAAACGATAAGAAATCAAGTTGCACTTTTGATCTTGGCAATAAACACATAGCACGATATTATACATGGAAGCTATCAATAAGCAATTTAACAATTAGAGATTGTTAGAATTTTTTAAACGTCAACGAAATGATGAAAGTCATATGAACATCGTGATAGCTTAAAAAAAGAAAAAAAAGAAAGGGGTACTGGTACTGGTACTGGGTATCGAATAAAAAAACCAAAAATAGTAGGATGTGTATCACAAATTGATTTCATTGCTATTGTTTGTTCGTTTTGTTTGGAGGTTTTGAATCATAGAAGAGAAGATAAATGAGCTAAATCGTGAAAGAATGTGGCGATCTACTTGTAATTCATTATTTTTGTACTCTAGTTTTTCTTACTTTAAAGATGGGGTGAGCTAATTAACTAACAAATACATTAGTGGGGTGAGCTAATTAAACTTGGGGAGTGAGCTTAGACTGGGGTGAGCTAATTAAACTTGGGGTGTATTTAAAATTTCTCTAATATTAAGGTTCTCTAGACTTTGGACCCTATGTAATGAAGTTTTGGGCTTCCCCTTCCCCTTCCTCTTCCCCTTATTGTCATTTGAAGATTTTACACCCCATTACATCACCTGATCAGACAAACCGATAGTTGACTGGTCATTTTAGCCATATATGAAAGCTACCCTTTAGCCTTAATTAATATGCCACATGTTATCAGTTGGCACGCCACATCGATGACCAACTTAGTTACATCGAGTGATCAAGTTTTGAATAACCAATCCAAAGGTAGATACTTTGTCTTCCCCAACAACCCCAAAACCGCTCTTCTACAACACCCAAACCACTCTGTGGCTTATTACCAACCGAAAAACTACTAATCCCAAAATTAAAATAACTATGTTCTCCGCAATTCGAAACCAGTCCTCAAAATAATCTTGTCTGTACTAGCTAGATCGTGTCTACGCACTGACCTAAAAAGTACATTCACTGAAGTATGAAGATTTCTGATAAACCCAAGTCTGTTTCTATAATTGTCATAAGAAACCCTTGTATTACTTTCATATTCAAGCTGTCATAATAGCTCTTTTCCATGTACGCAAGTTCCACCGTACGCAAGTTAACCTATTATTTTTTTAATACCTTTCCTCGTACGCAAGTCTCTATCTTTGGCTCGTAGTTTAGGATCCTACCTATTCTGTTGCTAAACTACCCTTTTAACCCCTTGCTTAGGCTACTCTAACAGAACCTATTCTTGCGCTAAACTACTAACTCGCACCTCTTTTCTTTAATACTTGAAAGGTCCAGCGCTTTATTTAACTCCTACAGTGGATTAGAGTTTACTTGCGTTGTTGCGTTTATTTCATTCTTACAGTGGAAAAGTAGTTTGGACACCCGTTATGCCTTTACCACTACTAGCTTTAGCAAGCTAATTTAATAACCCCTCTTCTTCTTTAACCTATTCTTGTAGCTTTAGCAAGAGCTTCCTCTTCTTAAAGGAGCTTTAGCAATCTTTAAACGTACGCAAGTCGCCTTTGGTTTGTCTCAGATGTCAGTTACAATTTTTGCTTTTCAGAGTCTCCAGTAAGTCAAGACAGGAGGATCAGGAATTTTTATGTTAGAAGAGTCTACAGAATTATCTGATGGAACCAACAGTTCAAGTATCCTACTCAAACCTACTTGCATGAGATGGAAAATCCTAATTCTCAAATCAGCACTGTCAAGCTCGACTAAACTTACTACTTACAATGGGCACAGTTTATGAAACTTTTCACTTTTGGCCAGGGATATGGGCCATTTCAACGGTGGAAAGTACAGGACGAAAACACTATCATCGGAGAGCAGAAAACATTAAACTTGACGTGGTTGCTACGTTCTGTACAATCAAGTCTGTTGTGGATATCTAGATACACTAGACACTTGGGACTCAGTTGCTCGGATCTACAACCAAGTCCAGAGAGTAACTTCCATAATCAATATAGATCAGTTATATATGTGGAATAATCACAACTTAAGCAGAGAGAAAAGAAGAAAAAAGATTCCTTCCTTCTAGAGCATTTATAAAGAACTGTATCGTTATTATCCCCTTTGAGTGGAAGGGTATAGGCCCAATACGAAAATATTTGGAAAAAAAAAATGCATTTTCTTGTTCTTGGTCGGTCTAACCCTCGAGCCTGACTTTGTATATCCTGCATCTTGAGCTTAGATAATCTCCCTTTACTCAGTATCGTCTACCCCTAAATCCAATCTGAGAAGAGTTGTGAATTTTGAACAGATAACAGGTTGTTCTAACGGAGACAAATCAACCACTAGATGAACAAATAGGATTCTGGTAGGACTCCGGTATTGGGACAACCTACTGGGTGGACTCAGGGTTAGGAATAGACTCCAACAGAAATTTCTAGATCTATAAGTTACTCCAGAGAGAGCAATATCTTGTAAATGCTCATATTGAGAGGGGCATACTCAGAAGAACTATTACAGCGATCGCTTGTGCCGAACTTCATGGCACATGGTACATGTGAGTTAATGTATGGTTTTGAGAGACACACTGAGGCTTACGACTCCGAACCGCTTCACCACCTCATGAAGATTTTCTTACTGAGCTTACGCCTCACTAATTACTAAAGCTAAAATCTCAAAATCGATTTTTTAAACCTTTTATTCTTATTAGAACTGGAGGTTCCCTTTCAAAACCAATTGCCAATAAGAGGAACAGCCCCAAGATCTTATATTATTGAGATGCAAGGCTTAAATACCTGATGCCTGACTATATATCTCAACACGCCCCTAACGTGTGGCATAATTTTGAGCTCAACACGTGGATGAATATTTGGGTGATGCAGAGTAGCACCTAGCCAGTTGGGCTCGACACGTGGAAAAAAGGCCCGCTCTGATACCATATTAGAACTATATTAGAACTGGTGGTTCCATCTCAAAACTAATTGGTAATGAGAGGAGTAGCCCAAGGATCTTATATTATTAAGGTGCAAGGCTTGAATACTCGATGTGCAACTATATATGTTAGGCAAAAGGGGGAGTACGCTTCGTCTCCAACTTTGACGTTTCCTTTTGGTTCTTAGTCATTTACTTAGTAGCTATATATGTAGAGGACTTGACTCCGATACATCCAAGAAGGAAAATAAGCTTTGTAATTTGTTGTTGATAAATGAATGAAATGATGCTTTCAAAGACCCTTTGTACAGTGTTTGTGTTGCTTTAATTTGATACGAGCTTATGTGATATTGTGTTCTTAAGACGATTGAAAAGAGACGAATAATTAGGCTTACTTGAGGCATGTGCCTCGAGTGCCGCACGTACCAAGCTTGAGTTAAGTTGGTCCGTGTCAATATATCTCCAAAATTCTTATATATGTTGTTAGGGGCGCCACCAGGGCGCTCTAAGGCGGCGCCGGGGTGCCCAATTTTAAACCACCAGCCCCGCTACAACCTTTTACCGCCCTAGGGCGCTTGAAAGCATGGGGCGCCTCTCTCAAGGCGCTAAATGATGTTTTTGTTTTTTGTTTTTTATTTATTCCAGCTTTGCCAAATGATTTGACGTTTTAGTAAAAAAAAAAACAAACACACCCAGAATTGCCAAATCATTTGGCATTTTCAAACAAACAAAAAAATTAAAATTAAAACAAATCCTCATTAACTCCTCTCTCCTGCAATCAACATTTTTAGGGTTTTTCAAGAAAGATCAAAGAGAGAGATCATGAGAAAGAGGATCTGAATGGAATTGAGCTTATAACGATCACAAGTCACAACCCTAAGGTAATTGATCTTATCTGCAATTTTTGTAAGGGTTTCCATCGATTCTATTTCAAAATTTTCAATTTGAGAATCCATGGTTTGTATGAACTTAAACCAATTTGAATCATGTTTGAATTAAATAATACATTACGAAAAAAAAAATCCACATATTACAAATTTACATTGACATGTTACACATAATGTTCGGGCTCCGCCTCCCGCCTAGCGCCCCGCCCCACTCCGACAGTGACCATGCCCACTGCTTAGCACCCCACCCCTGACAGTATAGATTTTTATATTTACTAAAAAAATACCTTTCGGGGTTGGGTTTAACATCAATCTCTACAAAATAGAGGTCATTTCTTACAGATCTTCACAAGAGAAAATCAATTTTTTAACCCTTTATTTTTATATTTTGTCATTTTTAACAAAGACAAAGTCTCGGGGTTGGATGTAATTCCCCGATAAATTTTGTTCATTACCGTGTAGGTTTTATATATTTATTTGTGAGTAATGTGTGACCGTATATTAGTCGGTAGCAATTTTAGTAAGTGACATCTACTACATAGAATCCTTCTTTAGGAGTTTACTATTTCTAGGAGTGTTGTTGTTGAACCTTATTAAAGTTGGATAAAAGATAGGAGGATATATAGAGATCTCCACGTTTGGCACAAGTCATGATTTAGGGTAAGAGAAGCTTACTTTCCTCCCGCATAGACCCATATCACGTTCTAGAGAGAGAAAGTCAAAATAACTCCCATCTCAAATCCTTGTCACCATACTAAGTTACGGGAAAGCGCTGGTGAAGAGAAGAAAAAGACGAATTTCCGCGTGTTGGTCGAAGAGGTTGTCGCTGAGATCTAGGGGTTGCTTCGCCTTACTTAAAGCTAGGCAGGTGCACTATCCTTGATCTTCGTCATTATTTGATTTGTGTTGTAACGATGTCGGCTTATCCATAGTTTATAGTTAGAGAAGATTAAAACTATACTACATGCTGAAATTTAATACCAAACCATTGTTCATGTATAACTTGATTTCCCCACATTATTGCTTGTATTAAATCCAGCCTGCCATTATCAAATCCCTAGATAAACAACCTTGTTGTGATGATGCACTCATAGTATAAATAGAATCCTTAGGAAGGTGCACATACATAAACTTGGGTTATTATATGTGGATATTTACACTATTAGTATGCTACTGTTATAAGCCAAAGAGACATATGCATATCTTCTTGAAATTGTACTACATGCCAAATTTGTACTATTAACTTATGTTTGAATTATGTATATAGCAGACGAGTTATTAATAATGCAATAATGATTTCCATGTACTGAAACAAGGTCATATTTAGTCTCTAAAACTAGGTGGATATTTATGTGCTTATGCTATAAGAATTGGTGATAAAATTAGTAGCCTAGAGCGAGGTCTGCATGGCTCCCATAAACTAGAGTTCGGGATCGTACATTTTAGAGATTTTGGTGCACTAAATTATTAGATGATAATTCCTACGAGATTGTGATTGGGAGTGGTGCATAAATCATAAACAAGACATCTCTAAGGTGAATGCATACATTATTATGGTTCTACTGGTCAGGTCTGCGGTAAGTCTTGGCATTTTCATGGGTTTCAATCCCTGAAAGAGTATTGGTCAGGTCATAGGAAATAACAGAGTCCGTGACATTTTCATGGGTTTCAATCCCTAAAAGAGCATTGGTCAAGTCATTGATTTAAACCGTAGGCATCTCCTTGGGTTTTATCCCTAAAAGAGTTGGTCAGGTCCTTGGATTCTGCGGAACCTTGGGCATTTTCAAGGGCTTTAAGCCCTAGAAGAGATGCTAATCTGGATAAATTATGGATTATTTTCCGAGCAGAGGACGGAAGATTTCTAAGGTATGGTTAAGCCATATGAGAAATTATTATTCACGCAGATGTAGTCCTTAAGTAGCGACGCATAATATGGTTACAACTTGCTATAACTACTAGTACTTGAATAGTCATGTATCGTATATACTTCGCTTAAGATTAGACAATTCCTTCTATATATTGTATCATTACCATTGCTTATGTATCCTTATCTATTATGATGAATTTTAAGGATTGCGTACTTGCTTAGCCGTGGCATGCTAACGCCTTGTGCGATATATATTTCAGGACCAGGTCATTAGTAGCTGGGAGCGTGCTGTTGTGACGCTCTTTTAGTTTATTTTCCGTTTATGTGAGACGTTATCTTATTTCTTTGATTTTAGTCATGTTGAATGACATATTGATAGGAGTTGGTTTTAAACTTTTAAATTCGATTGATATTTCCCCTGCGTATATTTGTGTGGATGTACTATTATTAAATGTCATTTATTTACTACATCGTTGGGGTTCATCCGTTTTAGGATGTCTGACCTGTTCGTGGCCTCGAGAAACAAATTCTGACAAGTCTCGGAATACGGATTTTGGGGCGTGACATTGGATTACGCCTCATACCGCCTTCTGCCTCACGAAACACTCACTGTTTTCGCCTCCGCCTCCGCCTTTTTAAACCTTACATGTGTTTGCTTCTACAACAGTTAGGCTTGCCAGTTGTTTACCAAAGTTTAGGTACTCTGCTAATGAGGAAGAAGTTACTCTTGTAAATAATTTTGTCCACTGAGGCGTACTTAACATAATAGGGTTAACAGTCATTTCACTCGAAATAAACTAGTATCTGGAAAAACTTGTACATTGTTCACACTGACAAGCTACCAGATGTTTTAACATAGATTTTAGATCGTTTCAACTTTTCATTCCAAGTTACATCTGATACAAATCTTTGCATTAGCTTGGCCTTTCAAAAAGGTCCCTCCTGTTATTTATGTTTTAGCCGTGAATCAGATACAGGGTCCATCTTCAACTTTAACCGCAATAGTAAAATTTGAGGGTTTAGAGGTCTTTTTTTGCTCTTAATCTTAGATAACTTAACTACCCGCTCTTGTATTTTAAGAGAATGTTTTATCTACTTTATCTTTTACTCTAAGAATAAAGATTTTAATCGAATTAGAAAGAAAGAAAGAAAGAAAGAAAAATCAGCACCCAAAAAAGAAGTTGGGCTTTCAAGGATGACCCTTAAACTCTATAGCATTATAACCCAAGCGTTTAACTAATTTTTATTGCTAGCTGAAGGGTTTAAATTTACTCAGATTGAGTGACTCAACACCCAATAGCTGTAGGCCTATCCCAAGCCGGTCAACTTTAAGAAAGCCAAAGATTACCAAATACTTTGGGCATTCAAAAAGTCGCAAATTGATTTCAATTACTATAATTTTTATCGATTCCCTCAAATTTGCACAACTCAATAAAGATATGATTCGAGCATAAAAATTTCACTTGATAAAAGTAACAATGACTAGTACCACTACTAACCAATATCAATGTTGACCTGAGAAATGTCATTCAGAGATTCCGAGTCATGAAAACCATCAGATGCCTGAAATAAACATAACTTTTGATAAATTAAACTATCCAAACGAAAACAAAAGTAAAACCCAGTTCCATTTTTACCTCAATGTCATGAAAACCATCTGATACCTGAAATAAATAAACAAAAAAATCAACTAAATTAAAGGGAAATTTGGACTGGACAAAACCCCCCACATTATAGCATCGAGTTGCTATTGACCCTCATATTCCTTGATATTCGACTGTAGACCCTATTTTGACCTGAAAATCGAGTCAACCCGATTTGACAGAGGACTCCGGTGGACCAAATATGATTAATTTAAAACCCAACTATGCCCATTTGCTCCGAGATACGTAATAAGTCTAAACTTAGAACTACAAACATACACATGGTAGTTGAAAGCAAACATCAATACAGGACAACTCAATCCCTCAATCAAATCTAAAGTTGTTTAGAATATTTCGTTATGACTTTGCGTTCATCTTGAGGGTGGAAGACGAATTGCAGGCATAAAATTGGGGGGTTAAATCAAAATAATTTTTGTTGTTTATATTGGTATATACACCAAGTCAACCGGAATCATTCTCGGTCAAATCGGTTTGACTGAATTTTCAGGCCAAAATGGGGTCTACATTCGAATATCAAGGAATGTGGGGGTCAATGGAAACTTAATGCTATAACGTGGGGGGTTTAAGCCAAAAACTCTAAATTAAGCCACCCCAAAATAACACAAACATAAAATGTTAAAAAAAAAAACTCCAAACTTTTTTTCACCTCAATGTTTGGTAACAATTCAATATCATCCATCATGAAATCTCCTTCATTATAATCACAAACTTCATTATAAACATTTGTTGGTTCAGCTTCAGCAGAGCTACATACACTAATAGTCGAAGAATTCACCGAAAAAATCGTTCCAAACTGAAGACAATCATCAACTACTATCTCCTCCATTGGAGGTTTACGTGAGGTTGGGAGCTTCTCCCTAGGTCTAACAATATTCATTGTGACCTAATTATCATAAAAAAAAACACAAATTTTCTTGATTAAATTTAAATTGAAATTAAGGGAAAATTAGGAATGTTTACCTCTTCTGAACTTGCGAAACCAGACAAAATAATTAGGGTTTCAATTGCGAACCGTTAAAAGAGATTATTTTCGCGGCATGTGATTCATGCTTAATTTGTATCAAATCTTTCGGCAATTTTATCGTGTTTATTATCAGAGTAAAATAGCCTAAATAGATAGTAGATACCAGTTGGGTTGGTAATTCTAAACCCTAACCAACAGAGTACGGGTTCAACAAATGTTGTTCACCAGGGGGCGTCCTTCCTCGAATAAGATTCAGGTATCGTGCTTGAAGATCGTTGTCTGTACATGATAATTAGTATACATTATAAGGGGTCCATTGGTGTGGCAATCAATTGCTTGTTGGCAAAGTTCGGAGGTTTCTTGGAAATTGGTGTTTGGCATGATGTTGGCTTTCTTGGAGGCATATAGTATTATGTTTGTCAATCAGATTCTGTAAGGATTTTCTCTCCGGTTGTAGTAAGAAAAACAAAGAGCACAAGTTTGGGCATTACAAGTTTGCAAAAATTATTAAAACTCTAATGATGTTACCATCCATACAATGATACCCAAAGAACATCGTAAATAATCAAATGGTGCTCTTGTTAATCTTAAAAGGTGTTGCAAGGTCCAGCTGGTGCTCCAACAATCGGTCATTGAAAACCAGTGTCCAGCTAGACGGCTGCCATAAGCTGCTACCTGCGACAAGACTAGGGCACAGAACTATGATGCATTACGATATGTATTACAAATATACTAGTATTGCTACTCCTTGTGTGCAAAACCAAAGAACAATGGGGGTATTTCATACTGTACACACATAATCTTGTAATGTCTTCTTTGCAGAAAAGAAGAAAAAGAAAAGATTGTAACCCTCATCTTGCAAGTTGGATGTCATTGTCTCACTAGTAAGGCTATGAGAGTAAAAGAGAACAGAGAAATCCAAGGTAAGAACAGAGAAGATTGAAAAGACAGACTCTCTAGGACGAAATATATCTGCATATCCTACAGCAAACTATTTACGACACTGAAATATATAAAAGTAAGACGCTGTGACAATTTTGAAAAATATCCCTCATCGAAACCTGACAGGTTTCCTAGCTTCTCTCCTTGGACGTTTGGTAAGGCTTGGTGAAGCTTCTACATCGGGATCCGGTGTAACGGGCTGCTGTGACGAATCTTCCACTTTGGGATCCAGTATAATGGGCGGCTGTGATGAGTCTTCTACTTTGGGATCCAGTATAATAGGCGGCTGTGAGGAATCTTCTACTTTGAGATTCAGTATAATGGGCGGCTGTGAGGAATCTTCTACTTTAGGTCCTGCACCATCAAATCAAAGATATTAAAGTATCATCTGAAAATTATATAAAAGAAACTATAGGGGAGCTCAGGATTAGAATTTTGTGAGAACCATCCATCCTTACTTAAAAAGATGTCAATACAGTTATTTATATACACATTAAAATCACATTTGAAAAGACTGGAAGAGTAGGGTTTGTTTGATTTCATTTCTTCTTCTTTTTTGGTGAGGGACATCAACATATTGAGGAGATCGTCCTTGCAAGTTAACTATGCTACACATCTTCATGTGGGCATACACATTAAAATCACATTTGAAAAGACTGGAAGAGTAGGGTTTGTTTGATTTCATTTCTTCTTCTTTTTTGGTGAGGGTCATCAACATATTGAGGAGATCGTCCTTGCAAGTTAACTATGCTAACACATCTTCATGTGGGCAATACAGATACCATGAAACTATAACGTACCACTGGAATTCCCACCCTATATATTTACATCATATACAAATACAGGATACGAATTTCAGTGCCACATTATAATCTTGAAGGTGAGAGTTGAAGGTATCCCAACTACTTAACCCCCCAATACAATCTTGGAGCCTCAGAAGTCATTCAAACTTCTTTAGCACCAATTTTACTGTGATTAACAAATTTAGGACTCAAGCCTATGAACTCTTCCTCTAAGACCCCAAGGATTAGATTGGAGGGTTGGTATCGTGGATGTGATGTGACACGCGTCACATGGTCGTCTCCCACCCAGCTCAGGACCTAGCCTATTTTAGTTAAATCACTGCATGAGTTGCTTTAATATTTTGTTTCCTATGTTGTTAGGTTAGTAGGATTGAGAGAGATCTTTCAAGAGAGATTCTAGGGAGATAATTAGAGGTTTAGAGAATAAATGCAGGGAGGTGGTGTAATGGTTCTTTGGATTTTGAAGTTGAAACTCTAGTTTTAAGTAGAAATTACGTTAAATTAGTTTGTTTTTGTTGTTAGTTTTATAATTCCTTGGCGTAGAATTGAAATGGTTCCGCTTCTACGCCGTATTCTCGTCATATTTGGCATTAGAGCAATTTTCCAGTCCACGGGATGGTTTTGATTCGGTTTGCAATGGCTCGAAAGAGAATCATGGCGGATAGCCTCGCCACTTTATCTACTATGTTCGATAAGCTTGTCGAAGCTTTGGGTTCGAGAGGATTTTTACCCCCTCCCCTAAACGCCCAACTTGGGCCAACGACAGTTTTGCCGTCACCGGTTGAAACCACACAAAACCCTAACAACGGGTTGATCACAGGAATCTTGAGAACCTTACCGACAAAAGTTGTTGACGAAAAGGCCGTCGTTTCGAAAACCCTAATCGGCATAATTACCGACAATTTGGGAGCGAAGAAAATCATAATTGACGAAAGAGGGTCGTCAATTACTCTCTCTGAGGTTCAGCGGACATCACCAATTAAAGTTTTGGCTGATAAAATGGCCGCGAACGAAACTCCAATCGGAGTTGGCGCAAGGAAGAATGACCCAGTTCGTGAGGGAGAAGATGATGCCTCACGTGCGCCTCAAGCGCGTGAGGAGCTTAAAGGAACACGTGGGTGGCATATGGGGTACACACCACTCAAGATCCATCCAAAGCCCAGGTCAATGCCAAATCCCAACATTAACCAGCAGTCGTAGGATATTGCAGACGCGAATTGCGAGATCCATTATGGATTAGATCCAGGATGGACCACGAGAACTATTGTGGTTCATCCAACATGGGAACTCATCCTCAAGCCAATAGATTGGGGCCACGCGTTAATTACTTGGTCTCACCCATACGCATCTGAATCTCAAAAGAAAACGATGACATCATTGTCACATGTTATCATAGCATGTGAGAAGAAAGAGTCAAAACCGTGGTGGGCCTACATTTTAACTAAGCTTAAGTTACCGCCGTCAATGGGTACGTCAACGTCACGCATTTTTCGAGCACGTAATAATGACAAGTCAACTACTCACACAGTACTTTTGCCACGTGAGCAACTTATATTTGAAATGAATGTTTTCTGTGTTGGTCATGCCAAGGCATGACATAGTTCTAGCATTTATAGACATGCTTTTGGGCACAATGAAGAGCATGTCATTAGTTATCAAAATATCGCAAATGGGGCCCTCTAACAGCTTGTGAGGCACAAAACGCGATCGAACAACCATTGTATGTTGATCCTTTTTGGGATGGATTTTTCTTGAGTTTTGAAAAGCGGATCACGGCGTTTTCTTCTGCTTTAAACGTTTTTGAATATATGGATTTAAAGATTGAGGGTACAATCTTTGGCTACGAAAAATTCCGCGGAAGACTTCGGATTTTCAAAAGAGTCCTGCCTCTTTGATTTCGTGGACGAAACCTTCGTGGAGAGAGGGAGTTGATGTGACATGCGTCACATGGTCGTCTTCCACCCAGCTCGGGACCTAGCCTATTTTAGTTAGATCACTGCTGGAGTTGTTTAAATATTTTGTTTTCTATGTTGTTAGGTTAGTAGGATCACTGCTGGAGTTGTTTTAATATTTTGTTTCCTATGTTGTTGGGGTTTAGAGAATAAATACAGGGAGGTGGTGTAATGGTTCTTTGGTTGTTGAAGTTGAAACTCTAGTTTTGAGTAGAAATTATGTTAAATTAGTTTGTTTTTGTCGTTAGTTTTGTAATTCCTTGGCGTAGAATTGAAACGGTTATGCTTCCGCACTGTATTCTCGTCAGGATGTATTTTCAACTCTCGCCTAACCTTTGAATATACGTATAAGAATAAATTATTTGACTGCAGTTCAAGTACATAAAAGGTCTCATTTATACTACGGTGATAGCCATGGTAATTTTCCATACCATTTATGACCGGACAATTCTACATCTGAGAATCCATCCTTGCCTTACGAGTGACTCTCAAATGTCAAGTATACCCTCCACTCCTACATTCTCATAACCACTAAACCCTAAGCCACTTGTGTGGCATGTGTGTTGGATTGGTTGGGCTTTTGCAATGGGCTCCCATTTGTGTAATGCCCTATCTACATAAGGCCAACTCTAATCGACATGGTAAAAAAGAAAGAAATGACCATGAAAGCAAACAGTTATAATGCAAAAATACCTTCAAGGTTGTTGGCTTCGATTGGTAAAGGGGTATCACCATTAACACTTCTATCTGCGTCCTCAGTTGTTAATAGATCATTTGGAGTTCGAGCTCGTCGACGCAGTTCAATAACCCGTGTTCTTTTCTCATTTGATTTAGTCACATGTACTTCTGTATGAAATTTTCATGTCAAAATACAGTAACTAATTCCAGCACACACAATAACAGAACAATATATATTAATTACAGAATCAAGTAAACTTGGAATCTTTACAAGGAAGATACCTCTATCATTTTCTGAACACTCATTGCTATGCTTATCCGATGCTAATTTCTTCTTTTTCACAGATTTCCTCTTTGATTTGGTCACATTTACTTCTGTATGTAATTTTCAAGTTAAAATATAGTATATAATCCAGCACACACAAAAACAAAACAATATATAATAATTATGCAATCAAGTGAACTCGAAATCTTTACCAGGAAAATACCTTTATCATTTTCTGAACAATCATTGTTATGGTTATCCAATGCTAACTTCTTCCGTTTCTCAGTTCTCTTTGAAAGTGTTTGATTACTTCCTACTCGGCTTTGACTAAGAAGTGCATCCCTTGCTCGGCGCCTTTCATTGATTTTTCTACGCTCTTCTTTCCATTCTTCAACTGACATTGATTCTCGTCGCATACGATCACGTATCTTACGTCTTTCCTTTATTTCCAATTCTTTTTGTTTCATCTCTATTTCTGTAAGAGATAAGAGACAGTTAACCACGGCGCCTGATGTATAAAATAGTGATTTGACTTTTAACATGAATTGGCAACAGAAAATACAATCCTAAAGGATAGTGAAAGCGTTTCCAGCACTGATCGTGTTGGAGGGATTGAGTTGCGAAAAGAGAGATCCAACCTAGATCTAGTGAGCTAGTAGTGACTGTTGGAATTTTTGTTGTTAAGATAATATAGTTTTGGTTACTAGAAAATATGGTGGATCTGGGAAAGCTAGAGTTTTAGGGAGGCATGCCAAAGACTTGGCCGCATCCCAGATAATTGAAAGACAAACCTAATTGAGCGGATAGTTTCTTTTTTGTACAGAAATGGGTTCACACAGCTTCTCACAACGCCTAAAACTTAGGCATGTGGTCTTCATCAAAATCTTTTTTATTCGAGATTTACCACCAAAGAGAGTTGAAGACTAAAGCACAGCTGGAGGAGGAGACAGAGAAGACAGGGCAAGCTGTGTTAAGATTGTGAGAAGAGAGCTCACAACTAAGGGACTGCTAAAGATGCTTTTACAGTTAGCTAGCCCTTGATCCTAAGAGACAGAATTTGATCATAATTGATCCTTAGACTAGAAAAATAGCTAGCTCCAAACATGAAACGTTCGCTAAGTGGCCGCTTTGGCGCGAAATCCTTGGGTGGTTTTGCGCATACCAATTACGCCAAAAAGTAAGCTGGTGCTTGATCTTTGACCTTAAACGTTCGAAGTGCTTCAAGATGTGTCATTTCACCCTCCCTAAGCAAGTCTTTATGCCACACCTTTTAAAAAACTTGTATACCCAAATTTCTCACTACAAAAATGTAGCTAAGGTACCAATCAAACTTAGCTTGTAATAAACTCAACTATGAAAGGACAAGGACCAACATCTTTGGAGAAAATGTTTGCAAGCTGTTTGAAACAAACTCCTATAGCTGAGAGAATAAGAAATCAAATTGCATAACAACTTGACTGATAGTCCGACACCATAAATATATATTACATCATGTGATGAAAGACAAAGGTCTGAATTTAAGCAGCAACACCTTAATCCAATATGTTGCTTGATACTAATGGTACAAGAAGACTGAAACTAACAACTTTCTCCGGGTGTTTCTATGTCTAGAGATTACAAAGTGCAATAACCCAAAGCGGAGGGATAATATGATTGAAACTAATTAGTTATAATTTCTATTAAAATATAGATCTACAAGATCTAGGGTTTGCAATTTCCCTCAAACTTTACATAACTCCTTGGATAATAGCTTTCTACTCAAACCAACCTAATTCTATATTCTTGAGAGGCTCTCCTTTTATAGATGAAAGAGACCATCAGAAAAAAGAAAATTGTCTTTATCAGAAACAAATAATAAATCATAATTCTTGTCGAACGTGACTTGCTAAAAACATTAAATGACTGACATAAACTAAATTAAAAACTAATAAAACTTTTATAATGGAAAATAGAAACTGGCAATATTTTTCAAGGCCGAGGAAAAGTCCACGAACCGCAAACGGTGGTGTACGGCCCTAGACCGTGACATATCACAATCAATAACAACATATACAACATAATCATCTTCAGTAAAGCATGTAATGATGGATTGCTTGATACAAAAGTAAACAATAAACCAAGTCAAGGTATTAAACATATTGGAGGATCGTGTACCTGTGCTCAACAAAAAGACCCAAGCAAAATGCGTGAACTAAGCTTGACACTAACAACGAATGTGAGATACGATATATGGTTTTGCTTAATAAGATAATATATCCAAGTAAGAGGGTTGATAAATCTTAGAATCTTGCATGGCATATCAAAACTCTTCTAACTAACAATGTAAATGATGGTTCGTATCTTTAAATTTCTAACCAAGTCTACAATCTATGTCCGTCAAAGCATTTCCACTATGAGTGAGAAATGACTGGAAATGCCTTATCGCAAGACATGGAACTTCAATGACGAGAAAGTAGGACAACAAGGGTCCTTCCCTTTCAAAATAAGTTCTATCTTATAACGGGCCCTAGGGAAATAGTTGGGCGAGTGGTGATAAACAATGAACCCGGTGAACCCTTAGTTCAAAAGAAGAAAAAACGAGCTCTATCTCGTATTTACCTAACCCGTGAAATTAGGGTTATCCAAAGTAACCACGTAGGCAAGAGCATAGGTGCACTTTTTTTTTTTTTTTTTTTCTGAAAAATTAAGACTATTTTCAGACCCTCTATGGATAAAGCATGTAAGATTAAATCGGTAATGGTGAATGTCAAAGCAGAGACATCTATTCAGAGCCGCTGAAACCATGCAAGATGTACCACACCATAATACTCCACCAAAGATGAAAACCGTGACTTCTTGACTAAAGGGATATGGTGAAGGGCATCTTTTTTGATGGAGTTCAAGTTCTTCTGCCTATTGCCCTCGGCACAGATATTATTAGTGTTCAAGGTTGTAATATCAAGATGACTTACTGCATCAACTTACAACAATAAGCGATGCGATGTCGGTGGAGGTCGTTTCAGGCGCATCCTACAAATAGCAATCAAGCGGTCAAAGTGACCAATTAACAGGTTATTCAATGCGACATGCAATATGATATAATTAAATGATGCACGATCACATAAGTGACCGCATCAGATCAGAACGTGTATATATACACTAGCTAATATACACTAATTGCATTTTTTTACCCCATTCCTTATCTATGTGTATTTCATCAAACATTCCTTCGGTAATACAGCATATTTTCATGCTATCATTAAGGCTAAAAAAACAAAATTTTGCTCATAGAGAAACAAATGTGGATGACAACACTCTAAGGATGGTCGAGAAGGTGATTACTGAAGAAGAAAATGAAGCTTTAACCGGTCCACCTGATGCAGAGGAGATTAAGAGAATGGCTTTTGACCTTAATCCAAACAGTTCTCCTGGTTCTGACGGACTTGGAAAAATCTTTTTCCAACACTGTTGGAGCATAGTGAATGAGGATGGGGTACATGCTGTAAGGTCATTCTTCAGAGATTGTACAACACCAATAGGCATTACCTTTTTCCTTCTTTTTTTTGATCCCAAAAACAAATAAAGCAAAGAACTTGAAACAGTTTAATCCTATTTGCACGGGGAATTTTATAGTTAAAATCATCTCGAAGGTCTTGGCAGCTAGACTCAGTGGAGTGGTAAACATAGTGGTGTCTAAAGAGCAGTGTGTTTTCATATAAGGTAGAAATATTCAAACCAATGAGGGCCTTGCTTCAGAGATGGTATATAAGCTTAACAGAAAAAGGTATGGGGCAATGTGGGAATCAAAATTGACATTGCACAAGCTCATGATACAATCAGCTGGAAATTTCTTTTGATGATGCTTAGAAAGATGGGATTTGCTAATAGGCTATGCAATTGGATACAAACTCTTCTTAGCGGTGATTTTATTTCAGTTCTAGTGAATGGGGGCCATGTGTTTTTTTTTCAAGACTAGGAGAGGACTCAGGCATGGAGACCGACCCTCTTTCTCCCACCCTCTTCGCAATATTGCAGAAGATATTCTAACTAAGGGGCTGAATGATCTTAGAAATACAGGTAAGATTAAGCCTATGATGACTACTAAAGGCTGAGTGCCCCTAGTCATCTGCTTTCTTTCTGTAGATCACATTTTTATGTTCTCCAATGGGCACATGAGAGGTCTGAGACACTTACGGAACTAGTTGGTTACATATCAAAATGCAAGAGGTCAACATTGATATAAGCAAGCTCTTCATGGGGGGCTATGAGAAAGGGAGGTGGAAACAAAAGGTTAGAGATTTATTTGGTTTCATGGAGGTACCTGAAAAGTATCATGAAATCTCTTTGATACAAGATAGGGTGAAAAAGTCAACAGTGATGCCCTTGGTTGACAATATAAGGAAAAGAGCTAGCAGTTGGGCACAGTATATTCTATCAATGCAGGGAAGAAGTTTTCTAGTTCAATCTGAGTTAAGTAGCTTATCCATATATAGCATGGGGATCTACAAATGGCCGTGAGTGTTATCAAAGAGGGTGAAAGAGTGATCAGAAATTTCATTTGCTCAGGAAACCCATACACAAAGAAAGCCTGTACAATTGCTTGGGAGAAGGTTTGCAAACCAATGGAAGAAGGGGGAGCTGGCATTAGAAGTCTGAGAGACATAAATCTTGCTCTTCAAATGAAACTAGCATAAACTTTATGAATGGTGATGACGAATGGGCTAGCTGATGATAGCAAAATTCATCAACAAGGCTGGCACTATTTCAACTGTGACTAAGGGATCCTCAACTTGGTCTGGGATTAGTTGGGCACTTCCAACAGTGATGCAAAAAACTGGGTGGATCACTGGTGATGGTTTTACTATTGACTTGTGGAGAGAGAATTGGTGTGCTGGTAAGTCTCTTAAAGAATTAATTGACAACAACCTTCCTTGGCATCTTCTAGATGCAAAAGTGAGCAGCATTATTGAAGAGGGTAGATGAGTCATACCTCAAGATTTTCTTACTATTTTCTACAGGCTGAACATTGATGTATACAGTATAAAGATTTGCAGGGATAGTAAAGACCACAGGATCTGGAAGCCTGATCTGCATGGGAATTTTTCTGCAAGGTCTGTACATAATGAGATCAGAAGTAAAGGGCAGAAGGTTTGGTGGAATAAATATTTGAATAGAAAGCTATTTATGGCATCTTACCTACTGATGACACTGTTAAAAAGAAAGCGTGGAAGGAAAAAGAAGAAATAGTCAACCATCTAATGTGGGAATTCAAGTTTAGTATAGAACTGTGGAATTGGATTCTATCTCAGTTCATCTGTCTATATCAAGCATCACTTCAAAGAATCTAGTTAAAGCAGCAGACAAGAGAAGCTCCTATATTAAAGACCTTTGGTTAGGTGCAGCATGGAGAGGATCAAATCTCAAGCCATAAACAACATGATTCTTAAAGTAACGCAAATCTGCATGATGAAAACACACACACAAAAGGACTGAGAAGATACAGGAAACAGCATATCTCTCTAAATCTTGTATGAAAAACTGCCACAAGGGCTTGACTATTGTGCACAGGTTTAGAGTTCCAGTTCACCTCAGAAAGTTATAGATGATCAAGTCTTGTTATTGGAAATTGCCAAAGGATAATGAAGTTAAAATCAACACTGATGGAGCTTCTAAGGGTAACCCAGGGAGAGGTGATCTTGGGTTCATTATAAGGGACTATAAAGGAAAGGTCCTAAAGACTGGCGCCATGGGTCTAGGTGTCACAACAAGCTTTTTTGCTGAATGCAGAGCCATCATTCAAGGGGTGGAGTGTGCTGTTTCAAATGGCTGGCTTATAGCCCGGGTGGATTCAGACTGCACAGCAGCAGTTTTAGTCTTGAAAGCAAAATGGGAAGAGGCTAGTTACAGAATGCAATATGTAAGATTCTCTGCTACATGGAGAAAAGTTAACTTCAGCTCTGATCTTATAGCAGGAAAAGGCACAAGAATGCAAAAGGGAGTGAAGAAAATTTGAATAGGGAGACCTCAGTTTTTATACAAAGTAGAGAAACCCATTAAAGAGTATTTCAGATTTTGTTAGGCTGTTGGTGCTTCTTGTAAACCTCAGCTTCCTTATGGTGTAATTTTTGGCCTTTGATATGAAATACACTCTAATTTGGCCAAAACAAAAAACTCCCGTTGAACAGTTGTTTGTCATTTAACTAAACACAAACGTACTGTCGAGTCCAGTAACTTACCTTACATTCCATTATTTAAATTGGTGGCTTCAGCATCGTTATCCCCATATGAAAAGTGTACTCAATGTGTGTCCAACAAGTAAAATACTGCAACAACAAAGATTTATTCTTTGGCACACATGTCGGCATTACCAAACCTACTTTGTAGAAATATTCAGTTAATTGAACTCCCTCCACGCCCACTTCACCTACTTACTAAAACTCGAAGAGCCTAAGGCACAATATTCCAGTCACTTCATTACAATTGATTTATTTTTACATCTTCATTGTGTGCTTTCCAGCTTTAGGCAATAATATAAACCGTAGTTTTTGAATGAATTTGCCTTTAAATCTTGATCTAATTCCATTAAATGAACCTCGGTCTCTACCACGTACTAAACTTCTTTCCTAAACCTCTTTGACAATCCCAAGCCAAGCATATCCAAGAACAATTTGTTTTTAGAACGCACAAAACTAATTTCATAATCAACTCTATGTACCTTGGCAGTTTATACCCCATTCAAATGGATTTTCCAGAGAGCACATCACCCTTTACACAAATAAATTTTTGACACTAGTTTCTTATCAAATACTACGACACCCCGTCAATATGGTATTCTTCAGTTGTGCTACCAGGATCATCTCCACCTAAACTTTTCTCATCCATAGAATCCTTATAAAAACCAAAAATGAAAGTAAAAGCTGCAAACAAATCTAAAACCAGACGAACTTGAAGAAAATTAGAGTCTTACAGTAGACAACCTCAGATACACAGTATTTAAAAACCAGTAACATGGGTCCAAAGACTTAATTTGGAATCTTCAGATGTTTCGCCAGACACAACTTGTAATGTGCATTGAAAGAAATAAGGTGTATACTATGTGAGTTCTGTTAAATGGGACATTCACATGTTACTTGACCTGTTACCATTTATTTACATAGGAAATTCTCATATATGATATGATATGCCAACTGCCAAAAGAAAAACAACAATACTAAAGACAATACTAAATTTTCATATTTAATTATGCAATTAAGTAAATGAGAGAATCTTATGAAAAAAAAATACCTTCAATTGGTGAAAGAACTAAAGCTTTTCTTCTTTCCTTTCGCCTTTGATATCGAAGTCTGCTCTTTACTCGAATCCGTTCTCTTTGTTCCTCGGTAAATTGTCTTTCGCGTTTTTTTCGTTCATACGATACTTCTTTTTGGCGCCTACGCTTCCTCTCAGTATCTTTTTCTTCAGGGGTCATTGCTTCAAACAATGTTTTTCGTCGAATGCGATCGCGCTCAGCATTTCTTCGTTTCTCCTCTAGCGACATGTTTTGGCGTCGAATACGTCGTTTTTCCAGATATGCTTCACGCCTCTCAGTTTCACTCATTTGGATCCTTTGATTAATTATACTATCGGATATGGGTTCAATTGAAGATGGTTTTTGTTCAGTTTCCATTTCTGAAGAAGATGCAAACCTAGTCAGTTACAAAACGCAAAGAATGTATGCATAATTAATTATATCCAATGATGTTTGCAGACAATACACATGTGTAAGAGAAAGAACAAAGACGTCGATGAAATCCCACTCGGTATCAAAATGTAATCATACAGAAGTAAACTCAATAGTGAAACTTTAAAACCCCTCAAACACTAGTATATACTAGAACAAAATTTACTCCTGAATATCCACTCATATCGCCTATCCTGGCTAAGCTAAAAATCAGTATCTCATGCCAGGTGGTGTAGACAGGTTATTACAAAAAAAATAACATGGGTTCACTTCTAGTTTCGTAACTGTAAGAAAAATCTCCCTTAACTTAATAAAAGTACTTAAAAAAAATTAAATTCTTCAAAGAAATACTACCTATATTTTGAGCCTAATACTAAGTGCCGTTGTTTCAATTCCTAAGATAATTTATTTTCAGATGTACACGTGTTTCCTTTCTTATTTCTTTGATTCTTATATATTTTTTTTTAATCAAAACGTACTATAAATGCAATCAAGTCCATTCAATCCATCTCTCCCTCCCTTACTGAAAATGTTTACCCCATGAGATTTTAGTTAGGCTTCGTTAGGCACTGGGCAAACAATGCAGTTTATAACCCCATCTTTCCTCTCCCCAACTCACTTCATCGTATACAAGTTTGTCTTAGATCCTGTTTTACATCTTCAAAAATAATCATCAAGGAGTTTACTCTTTGGGTGTTCTCTTCCCTTGTCACATGAAACGATAGGCTTTTTTTTTCCTGAGAATGTAAAAACAAAAAAATTGATCACTAGAAAGAAAACTTTTCGAGGTGAAAATAATACAACCCGATCGCAAACGAGAAAAAAAAAACTTAATGCAATGAGCATTCTCTACTACATCGAATCTATTATATCTAAATCACTCAGTTGTGTCTGATTTTCCAGCCTCACCCTCCCATAAGATTGCTAATACAAAATTGTCGCATAAATGTCAAATATGATTGATTAAACGATCTTTGAATTCCTTCAAAATGTTTATCATTTCTCTCCTTCCACAAAATCAAACCAAACAATCATATGTGGGGCAAGATCCTCAAGAATTGTTTCAATCTTCCTATTATATGGCTTGCACCACAAGGCACTTTTAAAGATTTATTAAAACCTCATTCTAGAAAACCAATACACACCAAAATTGTTAAGAAATGGTTCCAAACCTCTTTCGCAACCGAACAATGTATAAGCAAGTGATCAAATGCATTATCCATAATATCACAAAGTAGATATAAGTGATCCATAAGTCTTCATCTTAAACCATCTCTAGTCACCGTTCACCCTAAAACAACTACAAAATGATATTTTAGATAAGATACACTCCTCCATGCTAGAGAAGATTTTCTTTTCCCTATATTTCTCACTTTTGGTCCATTTCCATTTTTCTTTTGCAATCCGCGGCATAACCATAATTTTATTTAATAAAGAAGTTGGCGCCCCCACCAGTAAAAGATCGTCAGAGATAGGGTTGCACAGAAACCCGAGAACTCGAACCGGATCGACCCGAATCGGGCGATTCGGTTCGGTTTGGAGACTGTCGGATCAGTTTTGGCTTCCATTATTTAAACCCAAATAAAACCGGATCGGTTTCGGGTTAGAAGTTTGGCTTAGTGATATACCCGAACCGATCCAATCCGGTTTAAGCCTTAGGGTATTAGAATTAAATCCAGTACTTGGAAAAAAATCTTCTAACGATAGTTCTCTCTCATCGCCTCCACCACTTTAAACGTTTCATCCCCAATTTCAGATTTAAATCTCCCTTCATGAATACTCAAACAAATCATAACCAATCCGCGGGGAACTCGTCATCAACTCCAGGTACTCTATATATATATATTGTTTATGTATCTTCAATTCTTCATGACTGCTTCTAGGGTTTCTTATGGTATCTTTTATGTCTAGTTTAAGGGGTTTTAATAAACTCCTTTATGGTCCATCATTTGATTCATAGGGGTTACTAGGGTTTATTTATGACTGATTTAGGAGTTGCAATTTGGTTTCATTGAATTATGTTTGGGGTTCTTAGTAAACTTGTTTATGGTTTGGTTTGTAGGTTTCATGTGATTGTTGTTTGGATTTAGATTTTGACTGTATATTGGTCATCACAGTGACCTATGCTTCATGGGTAGTGGGTGCTAGGGAATCTGATGAGGTAACATGGACTATTTTTTGAAGATTTTTTGGGAGTTTGATGAATGTGTTTTAGGAGTTTGAGAATTTAACATACTTGAAATGATTGAAGGGTGAACCGATTGTACTTACTGAATTGAGTCAAAAATAAATTTATTAATGAGGGTTTTCGAGTTTCAATTGATAGTGCAAGATGATGTTCGTATTCAGGCTAGAATGTAGTCGTGAATGTGTATCGTGCATTTGGTTAACACCCCTAGGTAGATGTTCTTAGTACATATATTTTTGTTTTTTAGAATGGTAAATAAGGAGTAATGTATTTTATTAAAAAGGTTACAAACTCGCATTTCTAGTTTTTTAAACAACGCAATTATGCATATTAAAAAGATTGTTTTATTCGAGTGTGGTAGAGTTTAATAATAACTACAGAAGATTGAAGCATATCTTCTTCTTCTTTTAGTGTTTGTAAATATAATTGGCATTATGGTTAAGTTAAGAGGATTCAAGAGATGTGTTTGTAATTACGTAACCATGTATTTTTGCTTAATATAAGTTGTTGTTTATTTCAGTAATTGGGAGTTCTTCGGCGAGTGAAGTGCAAGCTGAAGTTAATGTGTAGTTAGAGATCGAAAGTCAAAAGGAAAAGGGAGATGAACTTGATTCCTTGGAATTGGCATCAAACGTGAAACAGACAACAACGACGGAAGTATGGGACCATTTTACTAAAGTAAAAAGTATGATTCCTCCAAAAGCGAAATGCAACTATTGCATAATATTGCTTAATTGTGACTTTTTAAAATAAGGAACTTTTGGTTTGAAAGGCCATGTGGTTTCAAGATGTCCTAGCCCCTAATAATCCTTTTCGATCAAGCTTGGATAATAGTCAACAAACTCTACATTTTGAACCAAATAGTAAAGGACAAGAGCTTGCGCCAATCACATTTAGTCAAGAATCTTGTAAGAAAGCTCTAACCCAAATGTTAATAATTGATGAGCTTCCTTTTAGATTTGTAGAGGGTGAAGTTTTTTTGAAGTTTTATGAAGCAGCTAGTCCAAGATTCAAAGTACCTTCCGATGTTAATATAGCTAGGGCTTGTCTTGCCATGTACATGGAAGAAAAAAAGAAATTGAAAAAGATAATAAAAGCTTACAAGATTTGTCTAACCACTGATACATGGACCTCACTTCAAGAAGCTAAAATATGTCGAAGAAGCTAAAATTGATAGCAAGAGGAATGTTTGTTTAGATGTTTCTACTAGGTGGAATTCTACATATCTTATGCTAGATGCGCCAGTAAAATTTGAAGAAGCTTTTGTGAGGTTTGAGGAATATGATCATGATGTGACATATTTCAAATGACGGTGATTATGGTTTGCCTCCAGGGAAGGTTGATTGAGATAGATCTAAGTTGTTTGTACAATTTTTGAGAGTATACTACATGTCAACAACCAAAATTTCAGGGTGTAACTGTGTCACTTCCGATCTCTTATTTAACGAGATTTTAAGCGTAAAAATAACTTGAAGTACTAAGAGATCACGAGAATCCCGGTTTAAAGTCTATGGGTTTGAACATTGAAAAATATAACAAGTATTAGGACCTTGAGAAGTTAAATCCGTTGTTGTTAGTTAGGGTGGTGCTTGATCCACGTTTGAAGCTTGAATATATTGAGTTTAGCTTGACGGGATTATATGATGAAGGTAAAGTTGCTTTGATAAGTGATAGGGTAGAAAAGACACTACATCGGTTATTTGTATCTTATGTTAGAAGTGGCCAAAACCAACATCACATATTGATGATACGATGACATATGATGTGTTAGAAGACCCCGCTCGTAAATGGAAGAGGCATAAAAAAGGGAACTCGGGGAATACATCAGAAGTCGAAAAATATTTGAAAGCGGAAGTTGAAGATTAAGTGGAATAAAAGAAGTTTGAAATCTTATCTTGGTGGAAGAACAATGGTGTTAAGTATCCGGTTCTCTCTTATTGCACGGGATATATTGGCTATTCTAGTTACTTCAGTAGCTTCCAAGTCCGCCTTTAGTACAGGAGGTCAGATACTTAACCCTGCAGTTATTTGCGACCGAACACGATGGAGGCCTTGATATGTACTCAAAATTGGCTTCGATCGAAGGAAAAACCAATTAATATTCAAGCTTCTATGGAGGAGATTGAACAATATGATGCGATTGATGCAGTACGGATAATATTTTCATTTAGTACTTTAATTATTATCTGCATACGTCAAATTGAACTTAACTCAAACTCTTATAATTTTGTTAATTTCTTAGAATTGTTTGAGGGACTTGCATCAATGTCAATAGAGGATTGCACAAATAATTGAGACAACATTACATTTTACGGTTGTAGTAAGATTAAAAGTCTATTATTGTTCAACATATTACATTTTAATCAAAATTGTCTAATTATTGCGTTAAACTTTAAATTATTTCTTTCTTTCTTTTTGTTGGAGAAGAAAGTAGAGTTGTGAATTGCTTTTGTTTTGGCGAGGATATATTACGTTAGGGTTAAGGAGATAGTATGCTATGGTTGTGATAAGTAATCTATTATTGTTCACCATATTAAATTTGACTTAAATTTTGTTATTGTTCCGCTAAACTTTAATTTATATCTTCTTTTTTTTGTATAGGAGAAGAAAGTGAAGTTGTAGATTGTTTTTATTTTGGAGAGGAAATATTATGGACTCGTGAAATTATGGACTATTTTATGAAGTTGTGGATTGCTTTTATTTAGGAATGGATATATTATGGACTTGTTGAATTATGGACTTTATCTTTGTTTTTGATATCTTATGTTATGGACTATTTTATGGAATTGTGGATTGCTATTGAGTCGATTGTATGTCCTAATGTATGATATTAGAATTGGTTACTATTGTATTTTCTATTTTAAAGGTTATTTGTTGTATTGGTCATATCTTAGAGTAAGTCATGCCATTTTTTTTATAGAACTGGTTAATTGGTTATTTTTGTTGTTTTTAAGTTGTATTTTGTGTTTTGGATTTTGGGTTTTTTCCCCTCTTTTTTTATCCTAAAAGTCCATGAATTATCATGTATTGCATATATTTTTTTATTTTATTTTTAAATTAATATAAATAAATAAAAAAACCCGAGTTAGGACCCAGCCTGACCTGACCAATCCGGTTCGGGTTCAGAAATTAATAACCCGATTACCCGGTTCAGATCAGGACCAGGCCGACCCGACCTGTGAACAACCCTAATTAGAGGGGATTGAACCACTTTTATGGTTATAACATTTGTTAGTTATTATTCTTTTTTCGGAGTCTTTGGTATGTCAACACAAAGGGATCTGCAAATTTTATGCCGGAAGAGTGCACAAAATTTGTTTAATGGGCGCCGACTATTGTTCAAACTTACTTGTATGACCAGTGCAGTATCGAACTTGACTGACCTCAAAATTTGGAACGAGCATAGTCAATGGAACCTTTTTTAGGGAATGAGAACATAGGTTATTTGAATGGAAGAGTAAAAGAATGGAGTATACAGGATACAATAAATATTTATCACTGGAAGCAAAAATCTCCCTAGCTCTCATGGCCTATTCGAGACATGGTTGCTAGGACATACTACCAAATCCAGAGTAATACCCATGATCCATACGGACATGGTTTTAAAAAATTCATTGAGGCTTACGCCTCCATACCGCCTTACTGCCTCACAAAGATTTTGGTACTGAGGCATACGCCTCAAGTACGGAAGCTTAATTCTCAAAATAGATTTTACAACCTTTTATTCTTAACTTTACTAGAAAATACACCTTGGGGTTGGTTTTTAATAACAATCTCTACAAAATACCCTTTCTAGAATTTTCATTTTTTCATCTTTATAGCATTTCTATGAAAACTAAAAAAAAATAAGGCTTACGCCTTGCTTTTAGTGAGGTTTACACCTCACACCGCCTTCGCCTCATTAAACACTCGCCGACTTTGCCTCCACTTTTTTAGACCTTGCATATAGATCAATATATATGGAGATCATTCTCAAAAAAACTATATACGTAGAATTTATGCCTTAAACAGAGGGAAGAGAAGGCAAATTATTCATTCTCTCTATTAAAACTTGACCGCTACCAGGGCGGATTTAGGAATTTGGTAATTAATAAAGATACTGATAGATCGAGCTTTGAGGATTTTAATAGGGAAAGTAAGGAGGGATCTGGGGCAGATTATTTGGTAGAAGGGTTACAAAAAAGTCACCAAAATGTTGAAATATTGGTGGGCAAATAGGTGGCATATACTGTAATTAAGAATTTGATGGTGGGCAAGAACTTTCTATACGGCCAAGATTGAAATCTTTTACTACCTGTAAAGTCACATGCTTAGAAAGTTTAGGGTGGGCACTCGAAAGTTTAGGGTAGGCAACTGCCCACCCTCACCTTAATGTAGGCCCGCCACCCCTGACCGCTACTAAGCATGTGACCACTATGAAATTGACGACTCTCCTTTGAATGGGAGGGTAAATATAAGGATTGTGAAGATATGCATCTTCTTGCTCGATCTAATCCTAAAGTTTGATTTTGCACGGGTCTACATCTTGAGCATGGGTAAGCAATCACCTTTTACCCAGTATTGGTTACCCCTACATCCAATCTGAGGAGAGTCGTCAATTTCATATGGCCAACAGGATATTCTTAAAATAAATAAATCGGCCACAAGAGTGAACAAATAGGCCTCCGATACGGAGTCTGATACTTAGATATCCTACAGGGTGGAATAAGAAAACTTTAAAATTGCAACGGAATAGGATAATATACCAAAAGAATATGCAGACTTCTGATACTCCAGAGAGGCCCACATGTTGTCAATGGAGACATTGAGGGCATATACAGAAGAACTGCGGTAACCTGGATAGCCGCGCCAATCTTCATGCCATATCGTTCTTGTGAGTTAATCTACATGTGTTTGCTTTTGCAATAGTTAGGCATTCTAGAGTTTGTTTAAATTTAGTACTCAGCTAATGAAACAATTGCTTGTACTCCTATCCACCGAGGTTTACTAAACGTATTGAAGATGACTGTCATTATATTCGAGAGAAAGTGGATCTCGCAAATATGTTTGTTCCGAAAAAAACAGGTATATGCTTTAATAAGGATTCAGATTTAAATTTTCATTTCCAAGCTAGAAATGAACCATGAAACAAATAGTTACACTCTATTGGGCCTCAACACATGTCTCACTTTCTTTTATTTAAAGTTAATTTGTGGACCAGGCAGAGGATGAATTGCAAGTGGCCCACGAATAATTAATTGCATGGGTGCTCTTGTTGCTGCTCATACATAGGCATTGTAAAGAATAGAAATCCAGTCCGAAAATCTATACTACTAATCCGATCGGCACATTTTGAATTAGGACCGTTCGTTATCCAAAACTCATAAGTCGACGCCATATTAGATTGATCGGATTTGTCCCCATTTTTAAAATTAAGTCTCAGCCGCTGAATTCGAGCAAAAAAATTGTCAATGTTTGCAATCCAAAAACGCCATATAATCTGCCGAAATAAGATAAATTTTTTGTCATCAATTGTAAAACACAAAATCATTTGGCAAAACTCCCGGTTAAAACACAACCTCTCTCCAATCGATCTTCAACTCTCTCCCTGAACTCCACTCCCTC
Source organism: Kingdonia uniflora (assembly GCA_014058105.1). Classification (NCBI taxonomy): domain Eukaryota; kingdom Viridiplantae; phylum Streptophyta; class Magnoliopsida; order Ranunculales; family Circaeasteraceae; genus Kingdonia; species Kingdonia uniflora. The sequence continues at coordinate 4,852,244 of JACGCM010002827.1, forward strand.
TCCCTCTAAAACCTAGCTCATCTTCTCCAACCCTCAAACATTCCCAATACTTCTAAACCATCTCTTCTTCAAATTCAAAACCCTTATTGCAATAAGTATTTCTTCCTTACTTTTAGAAATTTCTGCCCTAATTGCAACTGTTTCTCTCTTCTTCTCTTATCAGTTCTCACAAGTTTCGTTTGAATGTTTATTCTCAGATGAGATGATGAGGTAGATAGATAAATAAATAGATACAGAGGTGGGGTTCTCTAGATTTCTGAAACGGAGGTTTTGTTATTTATCAGGTTTGAATGTTTTGTTGATAGTTTTTGTGATTTGGGTTAATAATTGGCTATGGGTATTCTCCCTAATTTAAATCCGACAGTCGATTTAGTCTAGTTTTAGAATTTTGATTTGCCTTTTTAGGCGATTATGATCTGTAACGATGATTTCAAGTAGTGGACAGACGGTGATTACTCACCCAATCGATTTCAAGCGCAAGTAGATGTTGTTAATCTTATATGTGGAGCTAAAGCACAGGTGATTGGGGATTTATGTTCTTAAAGTTTTGGGCTTTGGTTTTAGATTATGTGTTGTGTTATTTGATCTATCAGAGAAGTTGGGGTTTTGATGATATTGAGATTTGTCAATGTGTTGTGTTGTTTGCTTGGGTGATTGTTGGGCATAGATATTATGTACCCTTAAGCTCTTAACTGATTATCTTCTTTTTTGTAGTTACTGCTGCTGATCAACAAAAAGTTGTTAATCGAGGAAAATATTTAAACCCAAGGGAATTGACGTGGTATGTATTTGACATTAATTGCGGCTATTTTTTCTCCCAAGCTTTACATAATTAATATATGCAATAGTGACCATCTGGTTGTCAAGCTGATTTCTATTTGACTTGCCTTAGGGCTATCAATGGACCGGATTGGACTAAGATCTACTATGATTATAGTCAAATCCGTTAAGAAATACCCTAGGTCCTAACCCGATTCGAATCCTATAGGACCATTAAACTGTGGATCCTAACCCGGTCTGAACCGATCCTTTAACAAAAGAAAACGTTTCTAAAAAGGTGAAATCTTAAAGAATCGTTACATGAAAATCAATTTTTTTACGAACACTCATTCCAAGCAAAACCTTAAACCTAAGTTCACATTTAAAGATTTTCTTCTTCGGCCTTTATGGCGTTGCAAGAAACAAAAGGGGAAAGAAAAAATCCCTCTTGGTTTAAGAGGAGAAGAAAATACTTTATTTTAGGCCATGGGTTACTATTTGACCGAGAGCTTTTAGACACGTCTCTGTCTTTTTCACCTACTAGATCAATCGCACGGTGAACCTCTCTCTCCACCGCTTCTTTGTGGTGTTTCATCTCCAAGCCATCTCTATCAAATTTCTTCGAATCCTCTGTCACAACTTTCATCTCTAACCTCGCAATTTCGACAACACCTACACTCGTCCGAAACCCAACATTTTTGACATTAGAGTTCTCAAACATCCGAAATGCCTCATTGTCAGATTTGTTTTTAAACAAAAACTTTTGCAATCCATGACGATTCGGAATCCATACTTCATTGGCTTCTCTCCAATGATGTATTCGTCCATTTCTAATCTATGTTCTATCCAATTTTTCTTGTAGTCTTTCTACTTCGCAGTCTTTTCACCCGAACTTGTCCCATAATCCTTCCAAATCTTTTTGGCTTGACATTGCTATAGCAGAAATCACTGTAGCAGATGCACACCGAAATTACTGTAGTAATGCAGAAATCACTATAACATATGCCAAAATCACATATCAGTCGATAAAAAAAATCCCCCGCAGAATCTTGCTAGCTTTGGTACCAAGTTGTTAAGAACCACGTGCGCGAAAGCTAAATTAATCTCAATTAAAACTAAAATCTCTCAATTGCATAAAATAAAATGTCGAAGACCTAGGCTTTTTAGATTTACCCCAAACTTTACATCTTTCTAAGGCTAAGCATTTTTCTCTCACTCAAACCAGCCTAACAAATAAACTAAACTTAGGCTCTCTTTGATAGGAGAAGAGACCTAGCACAAATAGAAACCCTAATACCAATCTAATTAGGAAACTAGTCCTATTATTCAAGAAATTAAATTAATAGAAATAACTATATTAAAAAAAGGTTCACACGGGATGTACGAGACGTGTTACTCGTGGTCGTGGATACGACCACATCCACGACCACGATTCCTATCATTTTGTATAGGTTAATTGTTGTATAATCATTTTTTTAGGTGTCTCCAACCTATTCCAAAGACGCAGAGTACAAAAACTGCATCATGTAGTTTATTTTTCTTATTTCAGGCTTGTTTTTGCAATGCAGTTCATTTTTTTGATTTGCATGTCTAGTGGGATGTGGTTACACCATCACATCATGTAGTTTATTTTTCTTATTTTTGTTGAGTTGTGCACCGCGTCCTTTAACTTAAGTGGAAATTGAAGAAAGGCTGAACCTTCCCTTCAGTGGAAAATGAAGGTTAAACCATTCTGTCATCCGTATTTGATTTTTATTTTCATGTACCGTAGTTCCAGTCATTTTGATATAAATACACATCTGAAGTTCGTTACTCCTATTAATTCTTTGATCTATTTAATTTGCTTGTTTGGACAGAATGGGCTGGACAGAATGGGCTGGAAACCAAGTCTAGAAAGCAGATGAAAGAACAGAAAAACAGAGCCAAGAAGATTAGAGGAGTTAAAATTCCCGCCAAGAGCTCTCTTTTATTTGTGCTTCTTCTTTTCACTTTATTAAGTTTGATATATATATTTGTTGATTTTTCTGTATGCAGATCAAGGCCGCAAATGCTGTTAAGGCTGGAAAGAAGAAATGAGGGGAGCTTCCTTTTAGCAGTTTTTTCATTGTTGTTTTAGCTGGAGAGGGACCCTATATTATTTTTATTAGGAGAGATTTTCAATGAATTTCATGTTAATCAACTCTACCTTTAGTTGAGGTTATCTGGTTTTTCTGGTATTGACTCATAATCCACTTATCTATGCTGTGACATTTTAAGATATGTGTATATTGCTTACATAACGTGTAACTTACCTATTTCCTTACGGATCAGTACACACTGGTTTTACTCCTATTTTGTTCATCGCCTCTATGTTTCAAATAGGGTGATATTACACAACTGGATGTTGGTACGGCTTCAAATTTATGAAATCTTTCTGGTTTTGTTTTCTGCATTTAGGTATATGTTTCTGATATACTGTAAACTTATGAACTGGATTCCTTGATCAAGCTTAGGAAGATGTTACTTCAAGGGTAATACGAAAGGTTTATTCAAATTTGTTCAACTTGACCTAGTCCTAGTGCCCTTTATTGATGTAATTGCAGATGAACTATTGACTTAGAACTATCAATCCCTGCTTTGTACAGCAAAAATGTTTGTGACCATGCGTACAAGCTTTCCTGAGCAGCGTGATCGCCATCATATATCTCAATCTACTCCAGTGGCCTTTTGGGGAGAGAGAGAGAGACACGGAGGAGGTATATTAGTGTGCTACCTTATTTACCTTATCTCACAATCTCTACTTTCTCTACGTCCTTTTCTCTCAATATTTCTCATTCAGATCGAAGCACATAAAAAACAGTCCCAAAACTTTGGAAAATATAACTAGATTGCGCTAATTATCGATTCTATATCAATTATTGCCAAATTTATTACTGAGCATAACGGCCTAGCATGCGCGATAGAGCGTGCCTTAGTGCTCGTGAAATAAGTTCTTTTTTTCACTCTTCCCCCCTTCCTTCTTCAACTTTAAGTACGACGTAGCTAAACATGGAGGATGTTCTTAGAAGGTTTCTTTCTAAAACATGAGGAGACATCTTATTATCTTCTTCTTTTTTTATTTTTTGTTGCTCTTAATCTTAACTGGCCTCGGTATTCCCTCTTCAACTTCTAGAGAATGCATCACTCCACTTATCTTTTACCCTTAAGGATATGGATTTAGTTGAATTAGAAAGAAAACCAACACAATCTGCACCAATAAAATAAATAAGGATTTCAGTTGAATTAGGGCTCAACTAATACTCATATTGGGTGATTTCAATGCTTATCAGCTGTAGGTCTATGGTCAATTTGATTTAGAAGACAAGTCCCGTTATCCAACCCAACTCTCAATAATTGGGTTTCACAAAACAGTGAAAATGGTTTCAATTAATTTTAAACTAGTCATAATGATTCAAATTTAAAAAGAACAAAGTAGAAAGAGAGATTAGTACTAACCAATATCAATGTCAACCTGAGAAATATCATCAAGAGATTCCAAGTCATGAAAACTATCTGATGCCTGAAAAACAAACATAATCCCAGTTAAATTAAACTATCCAATTTACTAAATATACATAACATAAAAATTCAATCAATTTTTTACCTCAAAATCGTGAAATCCATCTGATACCTGAAAGCAAACAAAATTTCTACCAAATTAACCTACCAACGAAGACGTAAAATTTTAAAAAATTCAAATTTTATTACCTCAATGTTTGGTAATAATTCAACATCATCCATCATGAAATCTTCTTCATTGTAATCACAACCTACATTATAAATATCTGCTGGTTCGGCTTCAGCAGAGCTACATGCACTGACAGCTGACGAATTAATCGAAGAAAAAACAGCAACCTGAAGATTATTAACTGCTACATCTTCCTCCTCCACTGGAGGAAGGCTATCAACCGCGAAGTCTTCCACCATTAGAAAACCATCAACTGCGACGTCTTCCTCCACTGGAAGACTGGCAGTTGTTAATTCCACCATTGGAGAAGTAGTAACTTCCACCATTGTAGGTTTACGTGAGGTTGGGAGCTTTTCTCTTGATCTAACAACATTCATTGTGACCTAATTATCATGAAAAACACGAATTACTGGTTAAATTTGGGATTGAAATTGGGGAAAAGTGATGAAAATTAGGAATCTTGACCTCTTCTGATCTTACAAGAACGGACATAATACAATTAGGGTTTGAATTGGGAACTGTTAAAACTTGGAAAAGAGAGTTCTCCGGAGTAATCTTGCAGGAAATCCGATACGGTTTACAATGACCATGTTATAACGGTATAACGGACAAGTTACTGTTATAACGGTCAATATATTGTGTTATAACATGTTACGTTTACCTAAGCAAACGGTTATTCTAAATTCACTAAGTGATTTTGCTAGATCTTAGTATGCTTACTAGTCCTCCTTTTTTAAAAGGATGAGCACCCAAAAAAACAAAAAACCTTTTCCCAGTCACTATTTTAGTCAAAAACAGATTTTTTTTTTAAGTTTTAAACGATAAGGACCTAGCGTTGATAAAAATAAAAATAAAAATAAAATTATGAGTTAATGGGCAATATTGAAAGCTGTTGGCATTGCGTTTATATAACATACAAAAAGTTAAGGTCATAACGTTGATGGGTAATATTGAAAGTTGTTGGCCTTGTGTTTATATAACTAACAAAATGCTAGGATCCTAGCGTTGGAGAGGGTAAAAAATGGGAAACAAAACATTGAATAAAAAAAAACACTTGTGAGTTTCCAAAGTTAATAGCCTAGCGTTGATGGGTACACTACTAGTCCAACATTTCTATAACATACATAACACTACGGGGGGGAGGGGGGGGGACACATAAAATAGCTTCCCTAAAAATTATTTTCGTAATTTATTTCTCAAAGCTCATCCAAACATGAATTTTAACCAAAATTTTCACAATCATATACCCGATTGACTTAATCCCTCTCTCTGTCGTGTTTAATTTTGATTATAAGTGGTATTTATATAAATTTTGAGTTGAAAAATAGCTAAAAAAAGAAAGAGGAAGAAAGAGAACAATAGAGAGATACGGCGACGACGATGAAAGAATTAAAAGGGGTCCAAGTATATTGTGGAAGTTTGGAGAATGAATTAAGAGAAATGGGGAAATCGTAGAGAGAGAGAGAGAAATCGTCGGAGAGAGGGAGAGAAACCGATAAGAGATGGAAATATTTTTTATGATGACCGGAGGCAAAACGATCGCCCTAAACCTTAATCGTCTGCATATAAAATTTACCCCTAAATAACAAATTAAAGTTGAAGATATAAACAAATAAATTAAATTATTTTTTCACAATGATTAGGGCGAAGATTCTCAATCAGAATGGGTAGAAAATAGTAACGCAGATTTATTTAAGGCATAATTTGAAATTATATGTACTTGTATTTAATGTACTTTGAGAAATTAGGTTAGAACTATTCCTAGCAATCAAAGTTCTAAGGATAAACAAATTCAAGTAATAGATGTAACAAGTAAAGAAATGACATATTGCACATGCAATTTTTAACCTTGTGGAAACTCCTTTCTCAAAAGAAAAACCACAGGTTGTTGTCGACAACCAAAAATTTACTAATCAAAAGAATTGCAATCTGAAAAACACTTACAGACTCGATAAACCTGTCTCGTGATTGTCTCTCTTCTTATCCAAACTTCATGCCCTGTCTTTTCGTTCTCGCAACGATACTCTTTGATCTTGCAACAAGGACCACCATACTCGAATCACTCTAGCAAATCATTACTGATATGAATTGAGGGAAGTAGGATTGGCTAATTCAATCTCAAGATTAAGCTTTTAAGCTCTCTCTCTTTAATCTTAATTAGTCTCTTTGAAAAAAAAAACCCCAAAACAAAAACTAAGTGAAAACTAAAACAAGTTTTATTTTAAATAGGTCAAAGCAGTTTTCCCGACTTCCGCTCGAACGAGACCCAAAGTCGTTCTAACAACACATTAAAAATTACCTAAGAAACTTGGTAGAGAAAATCTTTTTTGAGACACGATTTTGCCCAGAAGCCGTTCGAACGAATAGTCGTTTAAACGAGAAAAGCAAAATGGCCTTGAAAGCACAATAGTGAAAAATACTTTAAAAATTTGGCTTCTGCGAGAAGTCATTCAAACGACTATAAAACTCGTTCAAGAGAAAGTGCCAAAATGCACATGAAAACACACAAGTAAAAAAATTTGAATTTTCTTGTTTTGCAAAAGAATTTTGCTAAATTAAAACAAATTTGGGCTTTTACTTTATCAGAGTTCTACTTACCAACTTACCTTCTCAGCTGTTGGCTATAGAAGACTTGTCAAACCGTATTGATAATGTCACCGTCTTCGACTGAGATAACCACGAGACTTGACATACACCAAATGAGACAAACTAAGAACCTTTCAATCCTCCCCTTTGGTTTATTTCATGACAATATAAAACCTAAGACCTAAACATTACTCTGTAATACTTTCTAGACACAATGAATATGGTTGAGATTAGAGTATAACCCCAATGAATCACGGTATTGTTGGATATGTTCCTTAGGGTTAGTACCTTTGTATTTGTCAATTTTGGGAGTATGGAAACCTTTTGGTATTTCCATATTGAATAGTTCTTTGGCAATCAAACTTCCTTGTAACTTTGTGGTATCGCCGGTAGTACCCAGAACTTGCGCCTCGATCAACTCCTTAATCCGTTGGTCCATGTGTTCTTTTGTGACGTAGTGACGTGTTGGTTGAATTGCCGGACGTGCTGGCAGGGGATGATGAGTTCCCATACCTTCACTTAAGCGATCTTATGCTAAAACTTGATGGAGAGGTCGTTGGTCTTCCTTCTAATGGATGGAAATCTGGTAACCTTGACTGACTTCTAATCAAACTTCTCCCACCAAATGGATGTAGGGCTGCAGTCCGTGTGGGAGATTTCTTGAAATGGCTTTACTGGCGACTCCCCGCAGTCCCAATCTTTTCGTTGCTGAAATGCGGGAGGTCTATGGAAGTTGATCGTAACCCCTGCTGAGTATTTTACAGAGTATCGTGTGCAGTATGCATCATCGTCATCTGATCTTTGCGTCGTTTAAGCCTTGTCAAGCGAGCTTGTCATTCTGTATCGAGCTCTTTCTCTCAGAGCTCGCGATCCTTTGTCAATTAAAGTTCGAGTTCGGCGCGCATTTTTCTGTCTCGGCATAGAGATTCGCCCATAACTCAGTGAGTTGTCCAGGATCTGCAGAAATTTTTAACTAAGTTCCTGCGGTCTGTCGTCTGGAAGAAAACATAATTGCAAATTGTAATGAAAGACTACCTTAGGGTTTCGTGGAAATACAATCTTTCCCACAGAAGGTGCCAAATGTAATGGCCAAATTCTATAAGCTCGATATGATTAGAAATTAGCTATCACACCAATGAACCAGTAACAATACTCTAATAGAAAGTAAGAAATGGAAACATGTGTTTTTATCGTAGAAAACCTCTAAACAGGTAAAAAACCACGACCTCATATGGATAATTTTTGTAAAAGTATCTTTATTGCTTGGAGTGAATTTCTTAATTACAAGTGATCTCTAAAATATAGAAATGCTTTTGATCTTGTAAATAATAAGTTTGTATAATTTTTTTGGTCCCTGTCTCTTATGAAACTTTTCCTTTATATAGGCTTTTCCCACAACTCTTCATCGTGCTGGAATACATTTTTCGAATAATGTGGTTAGTGGCGGTTAAGTGAATAACTGATGAATTCTTGGGAGACAGGTGTCTTTGACTGGATAAAGTTTTTTGGGTTTAGCTCGATCCACGTTATTTAGTAGTTCGTGGGGCTAGTTGGAATGTTGACTGGATTGTTGAGTGTTAAAAATGCGTGAGCTTAAGATGGAGGTAAATCGAGCTTTGTGAGCTCGATTCTAAGTGAGATCGAGGGATAAGTCCCTACAGGTAGCACATTTGAAGTTCTTGAGTTCGACGTTGGCTGGTGTAATGAGGCCTATTTTTTGCATGGCGCAGACGGTCTAGAGAAAGAACATGTTTGCTGCATTGCCCGTATCAATAAGCATGGAGTGGAGGACGAGGTGTTCGACCTTAATCATAATGACCAAGGGGTCAGAGTGGGGGAAGCGAACATAAGAAGTATCACAATCGATGAAGGATATACCTTCGGGTCGAGGGCATTGGCTAGATTCTGGTAGAAGGACGGGTAATTTCTCTTAATAAGTAAGCTTATAGCATTCTTGGACTCGTTTTCGCTTGCCTCGATTATGACCACTGTCGATGTTATTAACTTCGATGATGTGGAGTTAAAAAATATGTACCTCGGCTGGGTCGGTAGTTGGAGAAGGTTGGGGATTGAGATACGACCTGTTGAGATAGCTGGGGAGATCGGTGACAAATTGATGTATACGACCTGCTTTAAGAATCATTTCCAGCGATTGTTGTAGAGCATAGTATTTGCTGGTGAGGTGGCAGTTGCATTTATGATTCTTGCAATGAGGTTCGTCTTTGTGGACCTCGATGGGGAAGGGAGTGCGCCAGATAGGATCGGCCTGAACGTGTGTGATAAGGGTGGTGATTGGAGCAGTATGTTTTGGTAGGATAAACATGGGCCATTTTTTGTGAGGTTCGGAAGACTGGGTATCGAGCTGAAGACGTTTGCGGCTGTCGGTCTCCTAAGAAATGGGAGCGACCATGGGGGTAGTCGATGGTCGAGGTTTGCAATGGTTAGTGGGTGAGGCTTACCCCAGGCGATTAGATTCGCAGAGGCGTTCGAGGTCGATGTATCCGTTAACTTTGGATAACATCACCTCGAGTGTTCGTGGTTTTTGGAGCACGATGTACTCCTTGACGCAACTATGGTCTGGGAGAGTGTTAGAACACGCGAGAATGGCATTTGTACAGTCGAGGCTTTCGACTTTGCGCGACTCGTCGATAAAGCGCTTGGTGAAAGCTTCAAGCGTTTCATTGGGTCATTTACAGAAGTTGAAGAGAGAATTGACTCGGACCTCACGATCTTTATTAAAGGCAAACTGGGTGATGAAAAGGTTTGACAGTTGTTCGAAACTTTAGATAGAACTATTAGGGAGGTTATGGTACCATTTGAGAGGGCTGTCAGCGAGACTGGTGGGAAACATGTGACACAAGATGTGGTCGACTGTGGAATATAGGCTTAAGGCATTCTAGACACAGAGATAGCTTAGGCCTTAGTTAGATACCACCCCTTTCATTAACATGTTCAATCTCTAGATCGCTTCCACGAATGACATCTTTCAAACTCTAAAACATATCAATTAGTTGTTTTTAATATATGCACACTTAACAAACTAGTGTATGATACGTGTGCAAAGAAAGCATAAGAATATCAGAAACCTGGAGAGGATGATCATAAATATATCAAACTAGTGAAGCATAATCATCCATTCTTTCATTGTGTTATCCTGTCAGGGATACTCATTTCTCCCACTTTTTGTCACGGAAAAAGTAAAAGGTAACCGTAAACTATTATCTAAAATAAAAATAAATTAGATCCATTTGACAAGTGAAGAAATATAACATAACATAAAACATACTTCCAATGTCAGTACATGGAGTACGATCACATAGGCATACAAAATGAGACTAGTCTAACAGAATATAAACAAAAGCTAAAACAAGAAAACATAAGTCTAGAGACCATGCTTCGTCAAATATCCCAAGTCCCAGCATGCCGACCAAAATCACGATGCTCCTATAGCTGATGAAGATGCGTAATCTTTGTCTCCACACTAGGACGAATTGCCTCATCAAAACCTCTGCCTAGAAAAATTCCCTTGGGCAAAAAATTGTGTAAGAAAAGAATACAATCCTATTCCCTGTATATGTTGTGGATGCATATACGTTACCTCATCAAAACCTCTAGTCAGTAAAACCTCCTAGGATAAAAATAGCCCTATCAAAAAAAGTACAACACGCATATGTCTACATCAGGCTGAGACTACTCCCCCTGACGTCGATCTCCCTGAGATATTGATAAATAAGATTTTTGCATGCCAATTCTGTGTACCAACTGCTTGAACGTAAGTGTGAAAGAACTAGTCGCCTCAGACTAACCAATTTCGATCGTTTTAAGTTTAAATCGATAGGTCCTAAATCCTCTGAATTAATAGTCAAAGCTTAACCTAGTTCAAGTCGATACGATTATCTAATGTCAATCAAGCAATATGAAATTAAACACAAGGCCAACCAATTTTAACCCTGTGGGAAACCTTTCTCAAGAGAAAAACCCATAGGTCTCTGTCGAATCACCCGACAGCTAAACAATCTACTATTGAAATCAAATTATAAGAGTTTGACTACTTACAGACTCGATAAACACATCCCGTGGTTGCCTCTCTTCTAATCAAGCTCCTAGTAACCGATTCCTCGTTCTCGCAACGCCTCGCCTTGGATAACGCTCCAAAGCTTCAAAGCTTGAATCTCTCAAACTTTACAAATTAATTATTAGGTTTTCTAAACTTCTCCGATTGATTCAATTTAAGATTTACTTTGCGGTTAATCAATCGTTAAAATCTCTCATCTCTCTAAAATATCAAGCTCTAAAAAATAGGCTTTTGGAAGATGTGAGTTTGAAAAAATGGTAAGTATGTCTTAAGTAGGAAAATATAAAACACAGGCTCTGTTCGAATAGAAATTAATCTATTCGAACAGGAATCTATCTGTTAAAAGTTATTCGAACAACAATCAATCTATTCGAATAGAAATATATATGTTGAAAGTTATTCAAACAACAATCAATCTATTCAAATAGAAATGCATATGTTAAAAGTTATTTGAACACAAGTAATTCGAATATAATTCTATCTGCTGCAACATATTCGAACAACATTAAAGGTTATTCAAATAGAACTTATGTTTCCTTTAAGGAGACATTCTTATTACTTTTTTATACGCTGTAAAATACATAGGGCTTGATATTATAGACCAAAGAGTTAGAAACCACTTACTTGTTCAGTACCAGTCCAGCTGTAGTCGTTCCATATGCAATCTCTGACGCCGAGTAACCACGAGATTGTGCTGACATCTAAACTAGACACGGAATGAAACAAACTCCAAACATGGATGTTTTAAAGTGGTACAAGAGTCTTCGTGAATAGGTTTGCAAAGTTATCTTCTGAAATATCTTGAATAACGCCAATCTCATTCGCCTTTTATAATTTATAAGGATGGAATGGCTTCTTTAAAATGTGCTTCGTTCTGTTGCCATTGATAAAATTACCATTGACTTGAATGATACAAGCCAGGTTGTCTTCATACATAGTCGATGCTTTATCTTGGATAGGGCATACCATAATTTTTAGTTGATGTGATATATCTTGAAGTGCAACCATCATTCTCTGCCAGCTTCATGAAGTACAAAAATATCCTCATGGTTCGGGGATATAGCTACCGCCGTCTACTTCATTGATCTTTAAAAATCTTTATGTATCCCTGTACATAAACACATAATCCATTTGACAATGGCCTCTATTTGGGTTTGACAAGTATTCTACATCGGTGTACTCTATACTATACCATTTCTAGTAGAACAAACCCCAGTCTTTCATACCAATCAGATACCTCAGAATGTGCCTGATCTCATTCCAGTGCCTTTGGGTAAGAACAAAACTATAACAAGCCAAACAGTTCACTGCGAATAAGTCATCGGGTATAGTATACCCAACTACCTATAACAAAACACCTCCTAACTATGGCACCACGGCCCTAAGAGTTTCTACCCATATTAGGAAGGTGGAAGATGTCGTTATCCATACTTAAGTGATGGACGCGCAATAAACAGCTTAACACCGTGTGTTATATCCATACCAAAGTGTTAGATAACTCTTATGATATATATTTCTTGGTATACGAGTATGCCACTACCAAGATGTTTGATCTGCAAATCGAGACACTACTTAATTTTCTAAGGTCTTGTATTTCGAATTCCTTCCCAAGGTATTTGGCGGCTCTCGTAATCTCCCCCAGAGGTCTAATGATATCCAAATCATTTAGTACAATGTTATGATGATATACTGAAGCTAATTTTTATGTTCTAAATAAGAATGTATTGACAAATAAGGATATTTGCAAAGTCCCCGACCTTTAAATACTCAGCCAACTTACTATGTCTCATAGGCCCTGATTGCTTCAAGTCAATAATAACTTTTCTAGTTTTATTAAGTACACACCTCGTATGTTGGGCTTAATTGTTTCCAAAAACTTATACCTCCCAAGTGGCTTCATGTAGATATTCGTATCTAGTTTGCCATAAAGATACGTGGTATTTACATATGGCGCATATCTAGCTTGTCATCGATAACTTGACAGACTGACCAGTTCTAAAATGTTATAGCGTCCATAACCGGGTAATAGGTCACATTGCAATCGATGCCAGATCTCTTAAAAAATTTATGGGCAACTAGTCTTGTCTTGACTAAATTATATCTCCGAGTTAATCATGTTTTCATACCATTGCCATTTATAACCGACAGGCTCAATGGTATCACTTTATATTATTGTAGCAAGCTAAGTTCCGCTTGGATTTCAGACACCCACTTTGGCTAATGTACAACAACACACAGTTATTTACAATATGTGGTTTTGAATTCTCATCATTGATGACGAGCATGACATCGAATATGAATACCTTGTCGAAAAATTTCTACTGAACGATCCTACGTTGTGCAATTACAAACTTTTAATAGATCAATATCTTCTTATTATCATACGCATATGTACCACCCCGGGCTAGTCTCGTAATGCATCAACTAGTCGCATAACTACAATTGCCTCGTCGATGGGTAGTTCCATCCTAGATGAACCGGCTACACCATTAGTCATATTTGTCTTATATTTTGTAACTCCCTGGCTCAGAATACTTTCTTCCAATGGTGCTCCGCACTAAGCACAAGCCTCAGATTCATTTGCAGTACTAATTCTTTCAGAACGTTTAGCTGCGGTACTAGTTCCCCTAGAACGTTCTGTTATGTAGGTATATTACTTACAGGTACATACACTTATGGTACTTCAGTAGTGCTTATGAATGTGTCTGACAATTTATTTATGACTTATTAGAGGTTTCTAATCCGTTGAACCTTATTGTCACTTAACTTATGTTAAGGGATCTAGATGAGACAACGATGGTATTTTCTAACTAATTTTGAAAACATCCTCAGCATTGATTATCATATCTTCTCCCAATGCTAGAAATATCACCTCATTAAAGTGACAATTATCTGCCCTGCAGTATATACGTCGCTAGTGATAAATGTGAATATCACCTCATCAAGTATCTAGTGATAAATGTGAATCATTACCCACATAATACTAGGCTGACGTTGAGGGTCCCATCTTCATACATTGTGGTACTGCGATTGACACTTGTACAGAACATCTAAATGTTTATCGATGGGTGACACCGTGCTCTTACCCAGTTACTAGTCATATTTAAGATTTTTTTTAATTATTTATTATGGGACGAACCCTAATCAGTGTTGTGAGAGCAAGAATGCATATCCCCCACACTAGCCGGAAGCTATGATTATAATAATAGTGGCCTAGCAATTATCCTAAATCGCTTAATTAGGTTTTCCACCAATCCTGAGTTGGGTATGGTATGGGGTACTCATGATGGTCAATCATCTATCCCATTTCGTGGTAAAATAATCATTAAAAGCCTGTGAGTCACACTCCCAAGCCCCGTCAAGTCGCATCGATCGACTTTGATCGGTTAATCTTGGAATTAAGACTATGATCGAATAGTCTAAGTAAGAAGTCGTGTTAACGCTTCATTCCTAGATTTTAATAATAGGTAAACGTAAGACCATCTCCAAGATGCCTCTATTATGACCATAAATATTCAAGTGGGCCACAATGTGGATGGATAGGTCCACATGTATCTCCATGGATGTGATTGGAGAAAAGGCTAGAGATCCCACTCCACCTTGGTCATACTAGGATAAAAAATAATAGACTTTCCTTGAAAGTAATTGTTACACGTACTCTCTGGATCTATTCTCCTTTTAAGGAAAGTTGAAATGTAATCTCGATAATCCTCCTCACAATTCGAGCCCCGAGGAGTGTATTGGAAACTATTCCAATGGCGTGTTCTAACCTTTAGACATAGAGGGAATGCACAGAAACTTGTCTGTTATTTTCTCTGATAGCCATTACGTGATAAGCATTATCATGTATATCCCTAAACTCAGTAAAATTTGGTTAGATTTACTAGTATATAAAGCAGACTAGATACCACGTATCGTACCATTAAAGAGTAATAGCGTGACGTACTTAGTACATTCTTTTATGTTAGAATAATTATAATTTAGAACAAAATAAAAATCTCATGTATGTCACGAGCACTTTATTAAAACATAAATGATTTGTTCCTAACATAATTAAAAATACTGACTTAGTCTCTGTGAGAAAAGAAACTACTAGTGCTTTCTACTGTGACATCACATGTTTATTGAGATATCGTTAAGAATTACTCTGTATGTTGATCCATGCCGGCATCAGTGTCGCCGAAGAAGTCTGACGTTGCTAAAATCAGAGTAACATAAGTTATGTCAGTGACGATGTGGTAAACCTAGACTTTGACTTTAGGCACCCTCGGTGTCTTGTAGTCTCGTACCCAGTGTCCAGCTGCCCCACATCTCAAGTAGGGAGATTCTAAATTTGGCTTCATGATCTTCTTTAGTGTCTGTGGTTTACCAACCTTTTTAAACCTATTACGCATCTGAGGGCCCAAGAATCCTCGATTCCCACCTTTGGTTGCATTCCCACTTCCAGAACCCCGTTCGTGGTTGTCTTAATCATGAGATAAGATTTTCCGTACAACTGGTCTCTTCCTTCTAAGGGGATACCTCTTATTTTTCTTTAAAAAAAATGTACCCTCTTCCTCAGTAGTGAGCAAGAGTTAAATCAGATCTTAATGATTATTAAATTCCAATTTCGCACATTGGACCCTGAGAGCAACCTGTGAATATAGAAATGTGGAGAGAGTCTTTTACAAAACCTCTTCCTCAAAGACATAATCATCATTGAGCTTCCTTGCCAAAAGAATTTTCTATAGTACTGAGTTATAGCTAGCTATAGTCTTGAAGTCACATAATCTCAAGTTGTTTTAATGGCTGTAGTTCTTAGAGGTCCTTAGGGCATGCTGGAGACCAAAGCGTTGCTCTAAGCTTATCTATAACTCATATGGATTTTTGCAACAGAGATGCTGAAACTTCAGCTCCAGCTCAAGGTGGGCACGCATAGCCAACATAGCATGTGCCCTGAGTAGTTTAGAGATGGTGTTATCTGCAACAATTGACTTTAAGACTTTCTTTGTTTTTAGATGGAGTTTTATGTCGTACACCAAGAAAGGTAGTTGAAACCATCAAGCCGCAATGGTTCGTAATCATAACGTGGGTTGGCAGACATCTGTTATACAAAATATAGATCGTAATTAGTGACAATTCTTGATAAACATTTCAAATGCATTAAAGAAATATCATAGTACTTAGAATAACAATAAATGATTCCTAATCATATTATAGTTAAAACTTGTTCATATTCTAAAACTCATGAAATTCTTTTATAATAAATAAATCCTAATTTTACCTCGTAAAATGACGATCTTAATCTTAAATGTGCGTTTTAATAAAATATTAGCCAATATTGATATTCAAAACCATCAGATGTATGCGTTCCTTATGAAATTCTATTTAAGTACATGATTTCCAATTATTGTTAAAGGTAATTCATAGTATTCAAGTCAGTGATTCTCAATCATTACTTGTAGGTGAACCTTGTTCATATCCTATTACTTATAAAATCTTATTTAAGTACATAATTTCCAATCATTACTTGTGGTTCATAGTATATAACACAATAAAGTACATGATTCCCAATCATTACTTGCAAGTGAAC
The DNA here is from genome assembly GCA_014058105.1 of Kingdonia uniflora. Taxonomy (NCBI): domain Eukaryota; kingdom Viridiplantae; phylum Streptophyta; class Magnoliopsida; order Ranunculales; family Circaeasteraceae; genus Kingdonia; species Kingdonia uniflora. The sequence continues at coordinate 4,868,942 of JACGCM010002827.1, forward strand.
CCTGTTCGTGGCTTTATACTCATGAGATTCTATTAAGCGTCAAATCTGAATTTTATCCTGTAAAATGGTGATCTTAACCTTAAAGTGTGCTTTAATAGTCTTAGCCAAGACAGCTATTCAAAATTACTAGATGTTGCGTTCTTTATTCAAATAACTAAGGTGTTCTAATTTCTAAAGTTCTATAAGGCTGGTATATTATAGCCAAATGACCTTATTTGTTACGAATATGAAGGCTATTAGTTGTTTAGCTGACAAGTAGCCCCACCCCAAAGTTTGCTAGGTTCACAAGATAGGTAGATTATACATGTTTTTGAACTAATATTATAAGATACTATTGGTTGTTATTAGTGCATATATACCTCTAAATATTATCATATAATATCTAATTGCACCTATATACGAAAAATTGGTTCCTTAGACACTAAATTTTTAGAAATAAGACTAAGTCAATTTCTAATTGAGCTTTAATTATTTGTCATTGACAATGAACTATAATTTAGATATGACTCCTAGTCATATTCAAAAGCAATCTTGGTTTCGAATTGTCTGTGATCTCTTGATCATGATAATTAATATCCTAGGGGCAAGCTATCTTAAAATACTTAAAAATGTATTAATCCATTTACTTATATCTCATATAAGTGAGTCAGTTTTCTTATACGTGGCACCCATTCCCAAAAAATTTTAAAAAAAAATTCATAAAAAAATAAAAAAATGGGTCCCCCATGGGGTAGGTCCAGTCAATAAGAATTTTTTAATTTTATTTACTCGATTTGACAAAAAATTGAGCTCTCTAGAGCAAATTTAGTATCTGAATAGATCCTGGATCGGTCTGGCTTGGTATGGGACAAGGCCTGGACTGGTTTGACCGAGTCAAACATTAACTACCACGTGTTATCACCACGTGATGCCACATGTCAGTAAATAGTAACTACTACGTGTCACTGCATAGTGACTGCCACGTCTCACTATGTAGGACTGTCACGTGTCACAGTGTGGGACTGCCAGGTGTCAATGCATAGTGCTGCCACGTGTCCTTGACACATATCACATGGCATGCCCATAACATGCCATACATGTATCATGTCATGTGGCATGCCATGTGTCACTGCCACGTCAACAAGTGGATAAGGTTGATGTCATTACAAATAATAAAATATATTTTTTAAAATAATAAAAAATAAAAAATTCTTAATTATTGTTAACATCATCATGGCCTAAAAAACATCGTTTTTGGTCGTGAACTGCCTAATTTCAGCGGTAATTTCCCAGCGATTGGGACCTGTCCCTGAGACGTGTCATATATCGTTGGAATCATTATATAATGGGCTATACAAAAAAATTAATTGTTCGTCAGTCTGTTGTCTACATAAAATGCTATCTTGGTTTGAAAACAACCATTTATCAAGGGTTAAAAATTACCAAAATAGGCTATTTTAATCCGGAAAAAATAGATAAAATTTCTCCAATCCATATTTAGATATCCTATATCATAAATTAAGTAAAATTTTTGTATAAATTTGAAAAATAAGTAAAAATAGCTCTCCGCAGCGCAAAAAATTCCTAGAAAATGCTTATTTGGAGAGTTCTTTTTCCATTCTGATCCACTAGCTCTACGTGCTGATAACGTGTTAGATAATAATAGATTCTATTTTTTTAGATAATCAAGAGCAATATTGAGAGGGGAATTGTGATATCTTTATTGATCAAATTGTATCTCTTTGTACATACTGCAAAGAAGGATAACCCAATATGAGGGTATGTAACCCTACTTAAAGTCTCCCCATAAACCCTAAAGGCCTATGGGCTTGTTAGGAGTCCAGTAGGACACCCCAACCCAGTTGGGCTCCCTCTTTGGGCTGGACCCAACTCCTAACAAATAACACAAACCAACTCCACAATCTGCAGTCACCAAGTGTAAAAAAAATGGACACAACTAGCATTGACAGCCAGACCCAGCCCTGACTATAGGCCCAATAGAGGCGGCCGCCTAGGGCCTCCGATTTTTAGCATAAATTTAGGGCCTCCAAATGGTAAAGTAATACATAAAAAGGACCCCAAAAATCACAAAAAAGTAGTTGGCATATTAGTTTACAATAATAGGTTCTCATCATACGGTTAGAGGTTCCAACCCTCACCTTGTTTAAAATTTTATTTCAATTTTTTGCAACTAAATATGCCTTACCAAAAAAAAAAAATCCTGGCGGGGGGCCTCATTTTCGGACCTCGCCTAGGGCCCCTAAACCTCAGGGTCGCCCCTCTTCACAGTAACACCGATAATCACCCCAATCACCACAACACAAAACCCCAATCACCACCTGCATGTCCCCATTCTCAATGAAGCAAACTAAACATCAAACCACAAACACCAAAAGCTTCACAAATTATGTAGTAAATTGACCACCAACAAAATAAATTGCATATATCCGTGAATTAGCCACCAAAACCAAACATCACAATACGTCAATCTCAAGAGTGATAAAAGAGAAATCAAGCCAGAAGGTGCACAAATCACTTGCAGAGAGCTATAGAAAGAGAGATAAACAAGTACCAACCGTTAATTTGAAGTACTTTGAGAGAATTAATGATCAGCCAGAAGCGTGGAGAAATAGTTGAATTAGGAAAACCAAACCGATCAAGTAGTGAGAGGAAATTCACGAGGGAAACCTGCGCAGAGAGAAAGAGAGAGACTGAGTGTAAAAGAATTACCTTAAAATTTGCCTTAAAATTGACTAAAACTGATATTCGTTAGAACGGGAAGGATCTGTTGTTCGAACGACGATGAGAAAATAGGCTAGATTTTGGATCATGAATTTTTTTAATGAAATGAAAAGAAGTTGTTCGAACAACTCTTTAACTCATTCCTGCGAGTGAAAGAAAATGGCCTAAAGGGTAGCATGTGATTAAAAAAAATTGGGTTAACATTGAAAGGCCAAAGAGGGTGAAATAAAAATGCCAAACTGAATACAATCTCCTTTTTCGCCTTGAATCAAGTAAAAAAAATGTTCTAGTATATTAACTTGAATTGGGTGTCACCACCACGTAAAGTTAGGTAATTAAGGCTCCACATTTATCCCCAAGATTTCAACTTACGACTAGATTCAGGACCTGTTGACTATATTGAAAAAAAAATTGTACTAAGTAGCTCAAGCATTATATGGATATACCACAAAAAAAATATAGTTCCGATCAAGCATGCATATACTTAGCTGAGATAAATGTTCATGCAAAAATTAGGGGGAAGAACACGAAATACAAAAGATAAGACACGTACCTGAAAATGTAGACAGAAGAAAGATGCAAATAGTCGGGATGACCGGAGAGATTTACTCAATGGAACAAACACGTATCACATCTATTAGTTTTAAACTGAAGAACATCCAAAGGTTTGGTGAATAGATCAGCTAGCTGATTTTTCGTACCAACTGACTCAACAGTCACAATCTTTTTCTCAACTAGGTCTCGAATAAAATGAAATCTGATGTCGATGTGCTTGGTCCTCGAATGTTGTTCTGGGTTCTTGGAAATATTAATAACACTCGTATTATCACAATAAAGTGTAATAGCTCCCTGAGTCATACCATAATCATTTAACATTTGTTTCATCCAAATTAATTGGGTACTACAACTTCTCGCCGCAATATACTCCGCTTCTACAGTAGATTGCAAAATACAATTCTATTTCTTACTTTACCACGCAACAAGATTGTTCCCAATGTAATAGCATCCTCCAGAAGTGGTTTTTCTTTCATCAAAATTTTCAGCCCAGTTAGCATCAAAGTATCCAATAATCTCAGATATAGTGTCTCTAGTATACCACAATCCAAACTCATAAGTCCCTGACACAACGAATGATTCATTTAACGACGTGTAAATAAGACTCTTTATGACTTGCTTGATATCAAGCACATGCAAACACTAAACACAATATCTGGACGGCTAGCTATAAGATACAACAAGCTTCCTATCATGCTTCAATACATCTTCTGATCAACATCGGTACCAACAGAATCCTTACTCATCTTTGTGGTAGTTCTCATTGGTATCCTAACGTGTTTCGCGGAATCAAGACCAAACTTTTTTACAAGATCCTTAAAATATTTAGATTGAGATACAAAAATGACATCCTCTCGTTGCTTGATTTGGAGACCTAAGAAGTAGATTAATTCCCTAACCATGCTCATCTCGAACTCACTTCCCATTTACTCTCTGAATGCCTTGGTACAAGAATCAGACATAAACTCAAACACAATATCATCTACATATACCTACGCAATGAGTATTTCTTCTTCTTATCGTTGAATAATCCGTGTCTTATCAAGTCCCCCTCAAATAAACCCCTTTTCTAATAAGAAGTTTGAAAGACTGTCATACCATGCTCGAGGAGCTTGTTTTAGTCTATAAAGAGCTTTCTTCAAAACTATATGCATACTTTGGATTATATGGATCTTCAAACCCCTTTGGTTGAGCTACATACATTTCTTCCTCAAGGAGTCCATTCAAAAATGTAGTTTTAACATCCATCTGACATAGCTTAAATATTTTGTGACATGCGATGGCCAAAAGCATACGAATAGATAAGTTTAGCTATGGGAGAAAAAGTTCCTTCTACATCAACCCCTTTTATTTGATTGCATCCCTGAGCTACCAATCTTGCTTTGTTTCGTACAACGTCACCATTTTCATTAAACTTGTTCTTGTAAATCCACTTAGTGGCAATAATGTTAGTATTTGAAGATCGTCGCACTAAGTCCTACACATCTTATCGCTTGAATTCAGTTAGCTCAACTTGCATAGCGCTAATCAAGTATTCATTAGATAAAACATCTTTGCTGGTTGGTTCAATCATCGACACATAGCACACACTCTCCACTGTCTCATATAACATAGAACAATGATAGCTCACGCACCTTGCAGATTCATAAAAAGTAGGACATTCATAATCATCAAGGTATCCAGGAGCACCACAATTACGATAAGGATTAGTACGGATAATAGTATTAGGTACTAAATCTACTGAGATTTCGCTAGGTATAGTAATATTAGGTACTGAAGTTGTTGAGATTTTGCTAGATATAGTTTTAGAAGTCTCAACGAAAGACGTACCAAGAGTTTCAGTGGGCAACACGATATCTTGAGCCACAGTAGAAGAGGTTAGCGGAGTTTCTGCTTTAACATTACTATCTCCATCATCTACTTGTCCAAGAACTGTCGAGTCATCTACTATCATATTAATTAACTCCATTACCATCTTGGTCTTCAAGTTATAAACTCGATAATCCTTACTGGTTGTTGCATATCCTAGTAAAATACCTTCATCGCTTCAAGTGTCAAATTTTATAATTTTCTCCCGATCACATGTGATATAATATTAACTTCCAAAGACAAAAAACTATTTCAAATTTGGCTTCTTAATTTCCAAACCAAAGTTCATAGGGCGTGTTAAGTATAAGAGGACGAAGATAAACTCTGCTGATAATGACTCGATTAAACCCAGTCCAACTCCAAACCGACCCAGAACCCGGTCTGACCAAACCAAACTGGCTCTGAACTAGTCTGACTCGATCAGAGCAGGTCTGACTCAGTTTGAACTCGGTTCAAACACGGTCTAAACCCGGTTGAGACCTAGTTTTCAGTTCTGAACAGACTGATCCAAACCGATTCAGACCTCAAATTATTTTTCGAAAAAAAAAAGAAGAAAAAAAAAAGTTTTCTTATTTTTGTCTATTTAATGCTTAAACCTCTAGGAAGGCCCTATATATATATTTTAAAATTTAAGAAAATTATTTTTATATAGGGGCATGCATATTATAGTTTTTATATTGACTCTCTTATATTGGATATAAGTAAACAAACGTTTTAATCTTCCTAGTTTCTTACGAGAGCTAGTATAGTTTTAAGACACTGTATGCCCTTAGATACTAATTATTTTAACCTAAGACATTATTGAGCACTCAATCGAGGATTGACCTAGTCTTGTTCCTAAAAACATGGATTCCTGGGAAATCTATTTATTGTATCTAGTACAATTAAATGTTACCTAATAATATATAGAAGTATATAGGTCATTATAGCACCCTGATATACTTCTAGATCGTTAGTTCCAAGATATGTTTCAATACCTATTGGTGGAACCTAACAAAGTTCAAGGATAAAGTCACTTATCTGCTAAACATCTAATATCTCAACATATTCGTAACAAATGGTTTATTTGGCTAGAATATACAGACTTTATTCAGCTATAAAGTTTATAATACTCTGGATAGTTAATTAAGGCTGCAACAACAACTGGTTTTGAATACGTTATTTTGGCTAAGACCCATTAAAACGTACTTATGTTAAGATCAACTCTTTACTCGATAAATGAGTGATTTAACAAATATCATAAGTATTAGAATTGTAGTAGCCTACTCGTAGCCTTTGACAGACAGTCAAAACCCACTTCACAGCCTACTCGAATGTATCGAAGCCTACTCAATCCCTAATATAGACTCCCCAGAGATCCCTGAAGACGAAGATTCGACACCAGACAAAGCTTTGAGGACAGACTAACACGTCGCGACAGACACTCTTCGACAATATCTACACATGGTTAAAGTATGACGGGAGAGACAGCCAGCTCACCAGACAAGCCGTCCTAATGATTAATCTTTACAGCTACAGTGACAGGCTGACCACTGCGCCACAGTGCTGAAGTACAGAGACATATCAAACAGCTGTCACAGTGATAGTACAGACAGAGCTGTTCCTATCTCACAGGAGACTAAGAGCCGCAAACGCCCCAACATTGATAACAACACCGAAGCTCGCAAGAAGCGACCAAGGCCTGTTTTTCCTATACTCACTGACCCCCTCAGTACTCTTCTACCACATATACATGCAGACCCCATTTGGCGCGTCCCTTTCCCCATCAAAGTCAAGCCAGGTAAATCTTACTGCGCCAACTATAAGTGCAACTGTCACCATACCAATAAATGTTTTGCTCTTCAGTGCTCTCTCGAACTTATCTTCAGAGCATGACGTTTGCACCAGTATATTGTTGATCTTCCAAGCTACCTTGATGGGTCTTACCTCAAATCTCTATCCACCCCTACTACTGACCCAGCCGAGGTGCACATCTATAGAGTCAAGTTTATCGAAGTCAACAACATAGACAGTGGACATTCAAAGAGCAAATGAAAGTGCATCGAAGAATGTAACAAGCTCACCTATCAGAAGAAATTCCCTACCCTTCTGCCTGAATCAAGCTGTCACCCTCGACTCAAAGGTATTTCTTTCATCGACTGTGACACTTCACACGTTGGTTTCCCCTATTCCGATCCATTAGTCATCATGATTAAGATCGAGAACCTCGTCCTCCATACCATGCTCATAGATATTAGAAGCGCAGCTGATGTCCTCTTTCTCCAAACAATCCAAGCCATGAAGAAAACCGACCTCATAACTGCTGCCAACATCGAACTAAAAGGTTTTAATGGATCAACTGAAGTCGTCGTTGGCCGTATCAGCCTACCTGTCACCACAGTCCCCATTACACTTCAAACCAACTTCATCGTCATTGACAAGAAGTCTGAATTCCTCGGTATACTCGGACAAGACTAGCTTCACGCCATGCGAGCTATACCTTCGACGTACCATCAAACCCTTCGACTCAACAATCATGAGGGTACTTGGAATTTGAAAGGCTCTCAACGCCTTGCCCGCTCATGCAAACACCCAGAGATCTACCAAACCCGAAAACTTGTCAGCCATCCATAACAATCATAACATCTTTCTATCCCTTCGACTTCGACAGCTACCACCCCACCCATCGAACCCACTGCCTATATCGAACTCGACGGTCCTGGTTGGGGTACATTTTTTGGAACCTTCCTCAATGAGTAAGAGCGCCTCGAACTTTCTGAGTTCCTTCGAGCAAACAAAGACATCTTCGCCTGGACATTTCAAGAGATGCCTGGTATCGACCCCAACCTGGCCTGCCATCGTCCCGATCTCATCCCCTATTCCTCAGCAATAAAACAAAAGAAGCGTAACCTAGCACCACGACTTCGAGAAGCCGTGAATTTTGAAGTAGACAAACTCATAGCCGTAGGCTTTATCAGAGAAGTGAAGTATGCAGACTGGATATCAAATATTGTAGCAGTTCCTAAAAAGAATGAAAAGGTCCGAATCTGCGTCGACTTCACATACCTCAACAAGCACACACCGAAGGACAGTTTTCCCCTACCGACTATCTCAGCACTCCTCGATGCCAATGCCAAACACGAGCGCCAATCCTTGATGAACGCGGCTTCGGGTTATAATCAGGTACCCCTCCTCCCTGAAGATCAACTTAAAACTTCATTTATAACTGAACATGGCCTTTACTGTTTTAATGTTATGCCCTTCGGCCTTAAAAATGCCGGAACACCTACCAACGCCTTGTCACAACCATGTTTAAACCATTGTTTGGCAAATCTGTTAAAGTCTATATCGACGATATGTTATGCAAGAGCCTTCAGAAAAATACTAATATCCAAGACCTCTAAGAAATCTTCTCAATACTTCGCACGTATAAAATGAAACTTAGCCCAGACAAGTGCCAATTTGGCATGTCATCCGGTAAAAATTTTGGGTCACCTTATCAATAAACGCGGGATAGAGATTGACCCCACCCACATTCGAGCCCTCATAGACATGCCTTTGCCCCGGACCAAGAAAGACGTCCAAAAAGTGGCGGGCAGGATAGCAGCCCTCAATCATTTCATTTCTAAATCCTCAGATCGATGTGCTTGGCTCTTTTCCCTCTTACGCGATCAGGGCGTCCATAAAGTAAAATAGAAAAACAATCCCGATATTGACTGGACCCCTGAGTACGAGCAGGCCTTCCTCAAACTCAAAACTTATATTGGCCGTCCACCGATCATCAGCACCCCTATCGAAGGCAAAACACTCTCTTTATACCTTGCTGCCACAGAAACCTCTCTCAGCTCAGTACTCATTCGGCTTGATTCTAATATCGAAAAACCTGTATTTTTCATAAGTAAAACTCTAACCCCCGCAAAAACTCTATATTCAAAACTTGAACGTTTGCTCCTCAAACTTGTCTATTCTGCCCATAAGCACAAACCATATTTTCAAGCTCATCCCATCCGTGTTATTACTAGTTATCCCCTTCGAGAAGTACTTAGCATAAAGGAAAAATCCAGACAGGTACAACAGTGGTCTGTACACCTTGGCGAACACGACATTACCTTCGAGAAGCAAATATCCTAGAAATGCCAAACAGTAGCAGACTTTCTAGCTGACTTCCCTGTCGACGATGTCGATTGATAAGAACACGAAGACGACTTATCAGAAGACCAAACCAAAATAACAGATCCTTGGGACCCTCTCACTGGCTGGCATTTATTCACAGGTGGATCAGCAGGACCCAATGGCTTAGGAATTGGTATTGTCTTAGTAACACCCACTAATGACCGCATAAAGAAAGCTGTCAAACTTACCTTCAAATATTCTAATAACGAAGCGGAGTATGAAGCCTTGATCCATGGCCTCAACCTTGCACTTGACCACGGCATTCCCAAACTTGCAGTCTTTACAGATTCCCAACTTGTTCAGAGGCATTACACAGGAGAAAACCAAGCTAACGGTCACATGGCCGACTACGCTCTTTTTGTGCGACAGCGAATAGACCGGCAAGATTGTCGCTATCAGCCGATTCGTTTCAAAATCTTTAGACCGTTGTTGTTGGCTATTCCTACTACTTCGCAATTGTACCAAACGAGGAAAAGTTTTGCCAAATACAGGGGTTCGATGGATATCAGAATGCGAAGTAGCTTTTCAGGATCTCAAAACCTATTTGGGGAAGTCTCTCATAATGAGCACCCCAATAGATAATGAGGAACTGATTATCTACCTAGCAGTTACAGATACTTCAATCAGCTCAGTTCTAATTCGACCTGAAGGGAAAACTAAAAAACCAGTCTACTTCATCAGCAAAACCCTCACTCTAGCGGAAATGAGGTACTCTAAAATCGAAAAACTTATTCTCACTTTTATTTACACTTCACAAAAACTCAAGCACTACATCAAAGCTCATTTAGTCAAAGTCATGACGAACTACCCACTTCGGGGGGTTCTGTCCAAAAAAGAAAAATTAAGTAGAGTGAAACAATGGTCAATCAGTTTGGGAGAACATGATATCAAGTTTGAACAATGTCATTCCAAAAAGGGTCAGGCCGTTGCCAATTTTCTCGTAGATTTTCCAATAGAAGATCTCGAGTGGGAGGAACACGATCCTAACCTTGCAGAGGAAATTACAAAAGATCCACCCCCAAAGAATTTGACGAGCTAGATGAATGGATTGCAAGGAAAGGGTGGCGACTTCTTACAGATAGATCAGTAAGACCCGCAGGGTCAGGAATTAGAATCGTATTGATTACCCCTTCTAACGACATAATTGAGAAATCAATCAGCTTGGATTTTGAGGTCTCAAACAATGTCACCGAGTACGAAGCTCTCATTCATGGTCTCGACTTTACTCTTGAGCTCGGCGTCCCAGAACTCTCAGTTTGCACAGATTCACTACTTATCGTCCACTATTACTCTGAGTAATACGAGAAGAATGGCAAGATGATCGAATATGCGGCCCTCGTTACAGATAGGATGAGTAAGTTCGTACAACCAACTCTCGATTATCTTCCTCGAGGTAAAAATAGATACGCCGATTCCTTGGCATATCTAGCCGGGGTCTTGGGAACAGAAGCTCGATATCTTCAGATCAAAGTAATTTTAACCCCCAGCATTGATCGTATTTTTGTATGCACGATCAATACTGGGGCCGATATTGGGGAAGACGACGATTGATAAAAGCCCTTTTTAGCCTATCTCGGTATCGACAACAAATGCAACGGACCACTTCCAACAGATCGAAAGGAGAGCCGATAGCTGATCAACAACTCAAAGAGCTGTACAAATCAAAATGGTTCCTTATACCGCCGTTCAGTCACGAGGCCTTACCTCATGTGCCTCTCCCGAAGGAAAGGGGACGAGATGTTCTGTAATTTACATGAAGAAACTTATGGCTCCCATACCGCAGGTCGATCACTAGTAAACAAAGCAATTACACAAGGAGTATTCTGTCCTGGCATGCGCAAGCAAGCAGAAGAGTACTCGCGCAAATATGACATATGTCAGTGACATGGCCAAATGATATGCGCCCCTGCGCTCGAACTACATGTAAGCAAGGTGTTTTGGCCATTCAAAAGATGGGCTTTCGATCTTGTCGGTGAATTTTCTATTTCTTCAGGTAACCGCCGACACCTACTCGTAGCTACAGATTATTTTACAAAATAGGTAGAGGCAGCTCCACTCTGTCGAACCAGAGAAGAAGAGGTCATCTCTTTTATTTGGGAATACATCATTACTCAGTTTGGGTACCCCTACCTGATTCGTATCGATAACGGGCCACAATTCTTTAGAGCAAAAGTTACAGCTTTCCTCAACCATCACAATAGTATCCACTCACCATCCAATCCCTACTACCCCCAAGGTAATGGCCAAGCCAAAATTACCAATAAAACCATCGTTGATGGGCTTAAGAAAAGGCTTTATTCACAGAAAAAATAGAATTGGGTTCGAGAACTTCCTCATGTCTTATGGGCATATCGTGCCACTCTACGTCAATCAATCAATTGCACTCCATTCCTCCTTGCCTGTGGTACTAAAGCCGTTATTTCCTCAGAATACCATCATCCAGCCAAAGATCATGAGCTAACTGACGAGGAAAACGAGTTTAAATTGGCCTGTAACCTCAATTGGATCGATAAGACCAGGGAATGCGCCATTGCTAATCTTGGTCGATATAACCATATGCTGGCCAGTTCGAATAACAAACGAGTCAGAAGCCGTACCCTCTAAATCTATGATCTCGTCCTTAAAGAAATCCCTCAGCACAGAAAAGAGCCTCATGCTGGGAAACTAGCAGAAAATTGGGAGGGTCCATACCTTATTGTAGGTCACTCAGGCCTGGGATCATATTACCTCATGACAGAAGAGGGAGTTTACATCTTAAATTCTTGGAACACTAGGCGACTAAAACGGTACTATCGTTAAGTCCCTCACTACTCTATTTCTATTTTTCATTTTTTTTTCCATTCCAAAAGTGAGATTTTCATCTCCATCCAATGTACATCCTTGTCTATTCAATGAAACTTACAAGTTTTTATCCCATACATTTCTCTACTTCGTGGACAATACATAGATTTAAGCATAGATAATACTAGTTTTCAATCAACCTCTATACCTGTTAAATCAAAGATAAGACTTTGTTTGGCTGACTCAACTAAATCTCTACGATTAAAACAAAGGTAATACTAGTTTTCAATCAAAGACTCTACGAGACATAAGATAAAGCAAAGGTAAAACTAGCTTTTATTTATTTCAATATGGTTGCGACATCATACCAGTTAAATTAAGGATAACACTTGGTTTGGCTGACTCTAATAAATCTCTACGATTAAAATGAAGGTAATACTAGTTTTCAATCAAAGACTCTACCAGACATAAGATAAAACAAAGGTAAAGCTAGTTTTCATCTCCCAATATGTCTGCAGCATCTACTTTTTTCAGGCTACATATACAACTACAATGGAATCTTTTTTGTTGTTGGGATGTTAGCTACGCATTCCCCTGTAACAGGAGGTCGATCAGCCATAAATTCTTAAGCTCGAGCAGTCACTACAATCATGCCCTATTCTATTAATTTAGCAGATCGAGGGCCTAAATCCATTTCCATGGAGTGCATATAATTTCCTCAATCTATATCAGCTCTGCAAATACATTCCCTGTCTGACAAACAGTTGAACGAGGTATCTTTTTCTAACTCAAGCCATTTTTTACTTCCTCTACAAAATTGGGGATCACCGCCCTCAACAAGTCTGAGTACGTTGCTTGGGGTATAATCGCCTTAAAAAAGTTTGTTCTCGCTCGCTGAAGGCGATCTTCCAGCCACTTATACCGTTCTTTGTGCCTTTCCAATTCATTATCTACTCGAGCTGTGAATGCGATGTTCTCTTCCGCCTTCTTGTTAGCTTTATCTGATTCAGTCTGATTCATCACCCTCAAATTTGTCACATGAACTCAAAGTTCCTCAATCTCCCTGTTTAAATCTTACCCAATCGGAATTTTCTATAACAGTTCATCTTTCTTCTGTATCAAAATATCCTTCCCGCTGATAACACGCTCTAACCCTTATTCCTTGGAAAGAGCAGCATCCAGTTTCCTTTTATACTCCCTTAACCGCTCGACTCCTTTTTGCATATAACCTTGAGTTCGGGCTACATCCCCCTCCAGCTCTCTTATTCGAGCAGACAGGCTGATTACATCACCTTGAACAAGGGAGACCTTGGCATCACTTTTATTTTTCCTCGAGTGCTCCCCAGCCTCGGCATTACTGGCACGCGAATTGGCCTGCGCCAATTCGGTCTTCAATTGTGCCACCCTTTCATTCAACTCATCACACTTCTGTTGTATCGTCCGAAATTCCATATCTTTGGCAGGAAGGGCTGTAGTTAGCTGCTCAACTGCAACTTTGGAGGTAGATAGATCATCTCAAGCTTTTTTTAGCTCACTATCCTTCTCAACCATTTTCCTCTTCAATCGCTCCAACTCGTTTCTGGTATTCATTAGATTTGTTTGAATTTCCTTATGATTGTTTGTTTTCCTGATCAATTCACCCATCAAACTGGCCACAAAACCTTTCCTTTGATCTTTCTAACGCCTATATACAGTATCGAGCCATGTCAACATCCCTACTCTTTACCATCAGCGTATCATTCTGACTTTTGAGCTTCGCTGCGTGTTCTTTCATCTTTGCGAGCTCTTGCTGCCCTTTATTAATTTTGACATCCTTCTCTTCGATCTTCTGAGCGGGGTCGACAGTAGTTTGGGTTTCCTCAACAAATTTGAAGTGTACTTTTACATGATGATCTTCCATGTCTTCATTTACTTCTCTCATCCTATCAAATTCCTTCGTAAATTCTGGGTTAAATTGGCGTACCACATCTTTGCTCAAGCGAACTGATTCCAATTCGGCCTGAACGTTATAGATACAATGTATCAAGTTCGATTCAGAACACTCATTCAACACATATTTCTCATTTCTAACAATATATCAATTTTTTGACATCTACTGTGTAAAACTACTTCTAGACTGAAGGTCAAATTATAATCTCTGATGGATGCTCCATAACATATGCTTCCAAATCTAAGGTACACATTCTCAATATTTTAATTTTTTAATACTTTGGAATTTCCTGTGCACCATTTCAATACCATTTCCCTTAAACTGATTACAGGTTTTTGGTCTGTCTTTACACTCTACTTATTACTTTGTAGCTCTATACTAATGAAGCATACAAGTCAAATATTTCTTGCTTTGTTCTAACCTGTAGCTCCGCTTGTGAAGACAACAGGGATGCTAAAGCGTCTCTCTCCTTAGTAAGCTTAGTCTCTAAATCTTTTATTCTGAGGCGCATGTCTTTAAGTTCCTACAACCAGGTTTACAAAAGTAGCTTAGCCTACAGAATTCTTTCTGACAAGCATTATCCAATCAGTTTACAAACAATCCAGATACTTATACAATCACAGAATCATCATTCTACTCTACCTTCTCATTTTCTCCCTTCAGATGCTCATTGTCACCTCCTTGGTTGTCTCACACCGTTTGGGGAGAGATACCATCCAGCCTGTCTACAACTCCAACAACAATATCTTCCGCCTCATCATCTCCCTCCTCCTTGACATAGGTATCTGCCATGATAGCATTCACCTTATCTTCGGAATACCCCTTTGATATAAGGTGGTGCCCGAGTCTATCACGCTCAGTTACTACCTCCTCCAGATTCACCTTCGCTTTAGCGGACAGATTGCTAATCTTTACCACTTGAGAAGCCTTCAGGGTCTCCAACCGCTTTCCTTCTTTGATCAAGTTAGTCTTCGATCAAGCTACATTCCTTTCAAGCTCGACCTTACCCTTCTTTAGCTCAGCTTTCTCCTCCTCGACCCCGAGGTATATTCCCTTCATCAGCCGAGTAGCCTACAAAATAAACAAAATCGATCTCATTAATTAACTCGAATCACAATACCAAATTTTATTACATATTCCAGCAAATGAGCTTACCATTTTGCTCATCTCTTCCTCCCCATTTCGAGTTGCCAGCCTTGCCTTTTCCTCTACCTCTTTAAGCTCGTCTTCTACAATAGGTCGATCCTCTACGACCTTCACCTGCACCATTTCAAAAGTTTTGGCCCTTCTCCTTTTCTCCTTTCCTGCAGCCTTATCACTTCCCGTGGTTCCAGACGTTGGAGCATGCTTCAACACCTGCTTCTTGGAAAGTGTTGGAGCTAGCTTTCTCGACGTAGTAAACTTTGATACCCCCACGAAGTCCACTCCAGATGCCTTGGGAAAGTTCACTAGCCTCTCCCCATCAGTTCCCTTATGCTTATTGCCGTCAGCGCCTGTCATTAGCCTCATCGATTAAGATTTTTAAACATTTTTGGATCGGTTATGCACGTTTCTTTTTACTAATGCCGAGTTCTTTCAGCACAACTTCGAGCTCTGTCTTTTCCTGAGCAACTTTATCCAACAGAGACTCCTTCCTCGTCACCTTGGATTTAGGGCCTGTCAATAGCAACACATGATCATCAGCAGAGCAACATACAATTTTAACATATCAATCTTATACATTATACATTGTTATACTTACTTTATTTTACAGTTCTATACAAAAGTTTCATGGGTTCTTCGTCATTTCTCTGAAGGCAATCACTCTTCACCCAATATCACATTATCATTCCATGGTCGACCTGCTGAGTTCAGATCAAAGAAACGAGGCCGAGTCAAGCTCAAAAAAAATATACCCCTCCACTTGTAGAAAAAAAATTATACCATAAAATTGCAAAACATCTTCAAGAGATATCCTCCTCATAATCACATCTTCTTGCCACCACTTATTCAAAAATTTGCAAACACTTATCACCTCCCACATGTTCCTATTCAACTGAGCAGGACATGTCCCAATGATGTTCATAATGCCTTTCGCCAAATTGTTAAGGGGAAGACTTAACCTGTACTCTAACTGAGGCAGGTAATATAAAAAACCCTCTGCCAGGTCACCCTAAATGTTCTCATCAAAGTACTCCAAGGAGATCGAATCGTCTATACCCCTATCTCGTTTCTCCTTCTCCAAATCAACCAACAGATAAAAATATTCATCTCCCGTTGCTACAGTGCAACTCCTAAATTGCATACCGGCATGTTCTACACAACTAGCCCATCTATTCTATACAGAAGCCTTGGCCTTACAAAACTCCTTAAACACAGCAGAGTGAGGAGGATAGGTTACCAATCTTCCAGGGAAATCTGGAAATTGATCAACCCCTACTTCTTCCTCACTATCAGACATTACATTTTGGACTCTACCGATCGACCAGAAGTTGATGCCTCATTGACAGGTAAACTCTCCATATCACCTACAAGTCTACAAACGAGGGTTTGATCCTACACAAACACTCCTCACGATCGACCTACATACAGGTCCAGGTATCTATTATTATCTTTTACATATACATCAACCACATATATATAAATCAAACAAGTTTTTATAGATTACTCTAAATAATAATTTTTAGATTTGCCTAAACACATAATATGATCTTCAAAAGCACAACATCGAAAATCCTCTACAAACCTTCTATGTCGGAATGAGAGTCTGACGTAGTTCCAAATCCTTTCCTCGCTGCTGTATAACCAGCCTCGTGACTCAGTCTCTATAACTCTTTCTCGCTTTGACTGTTGATCACTCTTAATTAAATCCTCACGAGATTCTCTACTACTTTTGTTTTTCTTCTTCCTTTCTCTCTCACTGCTCTTTAAGTTTTTCAAAAGTTGAGAAACGTTTGAATGATGAAGATGAAACATTATTTATATTTTTCTCTCTAACTGCTGGCAGTTATTGAGCCTCGCACGAGCCGTCCTCAGTTTTGGAACCGAGGCATCCCTTCCACTATCAATATCAGACGTCTTGCACCTTTTCGGTGAAAATGTTCTCTCATCATTACTCTTTGCCTTATATTTTAATCTATTTTTATCTCTCTTTTCCAAATCTCTCTCTGACCTCACCATACTCCTAATGACTACATTTACATGCAATCGGGTTTTTACAGCTTTTACACAAGAGACAAAATCACAAGCCACCTATTTTTTTATATTTTTTTTCTTCTTCTTCTTATAGAAGTGCTGACGTCATTTTCAAAGTTCTCAAAATTTTAAAATATTCAAATTCGTTTTTCACAACAGTCACAAACAACATTCGCAAATATAGATGATCGATTCAAACTTTATTTTCAATTAATTTCTTTGCCATTATTAAACTCTATAATTACATACACTCATGCCACTCCTATTTACATTCACTTTATTCACCTCACATATATTTACACCTAAAACAACATTGATGACCTGGGGAACCACTTCCGATCAGTTGACCTCCAGCAATCCTCACATCTTCCAATTCGATCTCATCTACAATAATCAATCTCACAACATCTTTTCGGGCTGCAGGATCCACCATAATTTCTCAG
This sequence comes from Kingdonia uniflora, assembly GCA_014058105.1. Classification (NCBI taxonomy): domain Eukaryota; kingdom Viridiplantae; phylum Streptophyta; class Magnoliopsida; order Ranunculales; family Circaeasteraceae; genus Kingdonia; species Kingdonia uniflora. The sequence goes on from JACGCM010002827.1 coordinate 4,886,567, forward strand.
AACAGCTCTTCATAAAAATGACGTTCATACTCGATTTCTCTCCCGATCGCAACAAACAAGCGTACTTTACTACAAACCTCGGTACATGTACTATTTATATAATCCTACATTTAATGTACAAGTACGCTTTCCCAAGAATCATCATTCAATATAAAAGAAACTCTTTAAACCCTAACCACATCTACATCAGTATTCCCATCATCATTTATTACAAAAATGTCCCCCCATAACACACGCATTTTTAATGCAGTCAAATCCCCATCATTTTTTATTTCATTTTCAAACTTTAAACCTGAATACCCATATATCCACATATTCTTTCACAACGAAAGCCACTCGTGACTTCAATTCCGAGGGGGCAATTGTAGGGTCAGCAGTCAACATTGCTACATATTCTAGGAACCGATGAACAACGTGGGTCGAGATCAAATAGAAAATCCTGAATAAGTCAAAGACACTTGTCTCTTACGAACTCAATAGTTACTCAGTCAATCGCCACTAACCACATTGTTTGGAGAATGTACTTCAGCACGATGAAGAATTGCGAAGAGGGCCTATATAAAGAAAAAGTTCCAGAAGAAACAAAGACCAGAAAAATATATGAGAAATCACTAAAAAAATTACATCTTCTAGATTCTCAAAAGTTCAAACTTTTTATTCACAAGATCAAACATTTCTAAGTCGAGAGATCACTTCTAATAAAGAATCAGCTTCAAGCAATAAAAGTCACTATTACAAAAACCTTCAACTCGAGGTCGTAGTTTTTAACCTATTCAGAGGTTTTCCGCGCTAAATCGCATGTATTATTTCTTGTTTTCTATCAGATTTTAGTTACAGGTACATTGGTGTAAGAGCTAATTCCAAGCCACTTTGAGCTTACAGAATTAGGTCATTACAATATAAAATGTCCACTACAGGAATAAAGGGTATTAGCCACTGAAAAATCTGTGGCAAAAAAGTTGTTGCCACTATTTTTACCGTGGCTAGGGTTGTGGGCGTAGATGGGGTGGCTAAAGTTTTTGCACTATTTTTACCGTGGCAAAAAGTTATTTTTTGCCACTAAAAAATCTATGGCAAAAGCATACTTTAACCACTACAATATCCGTGGAAAAAACCTGCTTTCACCACTACATTATCCGTGGCAAAAGTCTACTTTAACCACTACAGAATCCGTGGAAAAAGCCTGCTTTCACCACTACCAAATCCGTGGCAAAAACATATAATAAATAATAATAATAAATTTATTTCAAAAAAAAAAAATTATTTCAAAAATATACATAAAATGAGATAAATTATAATATAAACATGATACACAAAATAAAGTTAAGGCTATAGAAGTAACTTTAGAATCTATATAATAGTCAGACAATGGCTAAAACAAAAAGGAACATAATGAAAAAATGTGTAGCGGAGAAGGTTCAAACATGAAGTGCCAGCTAAAGGATGGAAAACGTTCCCAGTCTCTTTTGTGGTTTCTCCAATGGCAGTGGTAGGAGGTACAACTTTAGATGGTGTAGTGCTTATTGTTGTTGAAGCTTGATCACTATCACATGTAGAATGAAAGAATACATAACTCATTCACTATACAGCATCTCCAATCATCAACTATTAGAACACGAAGAGTCTAGGAGAATGTATATAGAACACTCAGCAGATCTAGGTCGCTTAATTATCTATGTAAAGATTAGAAATGCTTATATAATTAGATAAGCATAGAAGATAAATACAACATTACTCACAGTTAGACTGCTTCCAGCCTAATACTAGTTTCTCACAATCAAAGACTATCCGATTACCAGTCATGAAATTTTCTGCAGTACAAATGAACCAAGTGCAAGCAAAATGTGCATGCATTGGCTTAATCAACTACCAAGATGCTATTAAAATAGCTACAATAGCCAAACAATATATATAAGTACAATTAAAAAAAGAACGGTACTGTCAGAACTACCCCAAATAGTCTAGCATCAACAACCTCTTGTGACTCCAACCATTATGGATACAGTAAGTGATAAAAATCTACGCTTAGGTTGTTTGGAGTAAGGTTTTGGTGTGCAAACACAAATACTTAAGTTTTCATTACCAAGTATCACCTCTTAGAAATCAACTAGAAAAAGAAATGTGGAAAATCAAATAAGTATTGAGTTAAATGCGTTAACTACTTCTTGCCATATCAGAGGAAAATCAAATAAGTATTGAGTGGCCATTCATCGCCCACTCCTGTAAATTGTCATGTGGCAGCTATTAGGATCAAGTAATTGTACGGATATATTTTCATCCCTTGTTGGAAATATCAGCCAAGTGCCATTTTATAGGAACATGAACATAAAATTAATAATGAATCATTGTACTGGGTAAGAAAAACGTCACCCTACATTATCATGTCACCTTACATTATCTAAGCATAAAATTAGCCTTAGTGTGTCAAAAAGCTTACTGGATTAGAACATATATCATGAAAAAAATGGTACCTTTAGGAGACTGTTCAGGGCAGCTAGAGTCTCGGTCTGAACTTTATAGAAAGTTTTAATGTTATCGTGGGTTGTATCAATAGCTGCAAGAACACGAGCATAAATATGAGGTCCTAACTTGGGCTTGGCTGTTCTAACCCATTCTTCATGATTTGTTTTGAATTCATATCTGAAAAAAAAAAAAAAACAAGAACCATCACTGATACTGATCACGGTGGAGTTGCTGCATCAGTTAAGCATAATCTACAAGATGTCCAGCTAGACACCTCCATTGGTGCTCATAAAATATACAAAGGATGAGAATGTTACTGAATACACAGCTCCAGATACAAGCAAAGAGAGCTTCAGGGTCTGTTACAGGTAGTAGACATCTATAAAATCTTGTATTTCTTGTCTTCTGATAATTGTCGCTTGACGACTTCTGTTTATTAGCGAAACATCATGTTCATTAAATAAAGTGGAAAACTTAAGTAAGAAAATGAAATAATACAGGTGCTAGGTAGCTTAGCTGGTAAAGTATGACATTCAATCATTTATAGATTACTATAAATTAATTACCCCTTTCAGCTGAAGTGATTTTAGCTTTTGTCTCATGTGCTCAATTGCTCATTGGAGCCTGACAATGATGAAAACCTAAATACCTTTGATTTCAATATTAATGACCACAGTTCTGTGTTTATATTGCTATGTCGAACCAAAAGCTTTCATTTGTTACTTTTTGAAGTGGTACACAAAGATATGTTTTCTTTTCAAGTTGTTGGCTTTGATACTTTGTTTTCTGTTGTACAGAAAAAAAAAATTAAACTAGAGATCTCAGAAACTTTGAAAAAGAAAAGCTTGTTCTTGTAAAGAATAAGCTTGTTCTTATTTGATGATTCAGGGAGATTCATATTAAGTAGTTTGGGTAGTGTGAAATATGGATCTATTGGATTTCATTCCCTGATAGAGAACTTATATTATAGATCAATGGTGCTCTTATTTCTTTTCGTCCCCTTGGCCACCAGGTCTGTGAATGATACTGATCGACTGGCTCTGTTCGCATTCAAGGATAAGATAACTCAAGATCCACTCCGAGTAATGAGTTTGTGGAACAATATTGTCCATTTCTGTAACTGGACAGGAGTTACATGCAGTCCAGTGCATCATCAAAGAGTGAAGATGTTGAAGTTGGATAGCCTAAAATTGGTTGGTTCCATATCACCTTCAATAGGAAATCTAACATTTCTTACAGGACTCAGCTTGACAAACAACGGCTTCAGTGGTGAAATTCCAGAAGAACTTGGCTGTTTATTACAATTGAAAACTATAGTCCTTTCCTCCAATTCTTTAGAAGGTAGATTTCCAACAAATCTAAACTTTTTTACATTGATATGAATTACGACAATCTCTTTGGTTACATACCAGACCAGCTTAGTTCGCTAACGAAACTTGTTTACTTTGACTTAAGTACTAATCATTTTACTAGAAATATCCCACCTTGGATAGGTAACTTTTCCGAACTAGGGTCCCTTATACTAATGGAGAATAGTTTCCATGGAAGGATACCAATTGAGCTAGGTCAAATATCTCTCTTCGAAGATTTTAATGTTGCAATAAACATGTTATCTGGTACTGTTCCTTCTTCACTCTACAATAGCTCGTCCTTTCGCTTCTTCTCGGTTGCGGGCAACTATCTTGAGGGGCGTCTTCCTCCCAATATAGGTGTTGCTCTTCCTATTCTCCAAGAGTTCCATGGGGGTCTAAACAATTTCACAGGACCAATTCCTGCTTCTTTTTCAAATATATCCGGGCTTCAATATCTTGATTTACCAAATAACAGCTTTACAGGGTTGGTGCCTACAAAATTGGGGACCTTACAAGGTCTGATTAACTTAAATTTCAAGAATAATCATCTTGGATCAGGACATGATGAAGCTAATGAATTGAATGTTCTAGCTTATTTCACAAATTGTACTAACCTACGACTATTGAGCCTAACAAACATTCTTGTAGTGTTATATCCTTCATCATTTGAGATTTGTGAAAATTAAATCAGAAGCTTAAAAAAATCTCCAATACACCTGCTTGATAATCTTTCCATACTAGTGAGGCACGGTGAGGCCGCTATAGTCTGCCTATAAACACCGCGGGTCCATGTTATGAACACTTGTGTGTGCGTGGCATATATACAACTAATGAAATTCATAGTGCTATGTCATCCTTTCCTAAGAAAGCTAACTGTAACGGGAAGCAAACTTTCTACAAGTAAAACCCCAGTATTAAACTGTTAATACAACAGTAAGGTCAGAAGACGCACCTGGTCACTTGTAGTTAACCAACATGTCCCATGCAACCCTACCTGCAGTGCATAAGAAGAATAATGAGTTAGTATTCATGACTGTCTAAACTAATAGAGACTCCTTTATAGTAGATGAGTAGGTGTTTTAATAGCTAGAACAACCATTAACATCTACATAGAAAATGATATTGTCTCGAGGGCATTTTCTTAGCTTTTTCATGTGAGTTTGTAGGATGATTGCAATATTCCTAATATGAAAACTATTGTGTAGTTCTTTTTCTATATATTTAGTTCTCGTTTAAATCAACGGTTATTAGAACTGTGTATCCCAATATGATCCTATTATGTATGTTTCTTGGTGACAAACCTCTGAATGGAAACTAAACTTTATCTTAGTGGCAAACTATTATCAGAATAAAACTTAGTGAATTTGATGTCACAAAATTTGCAAATTTTCCATAACTGTACTTTTAAAGGATCGTGAGATATATAGTCAGAGCAGAAAATGAAGAAAAGTAAGGTACCTCATAAGATAGCATGGATGCAAGCATACAAGTATGAGGTTCATAGTAAGAAAATCATTAGAAGCACTATTTCCATAATGTATCTTCATGAGGTTAAAAAAAGGTATCTAGCACATAAAACTGATCATAACTATTCACGGCAAAAAACTACACGGTCAAAGTTGGAATGACTCATATCACCTGCACATGCAACCACTACCTTGAGTGTCTATCTATTAAAAAATGGGGCTGGTGAATAATAGATAATAATGTAAAAGGATGTTTACCCTTGTCAGCCCATTTATTAGCATTTGAAAAAATAGTGAGAAGTATGGCAAAAACTTTCCATACGAGCCACAAGAACCAGTAAGCAGTTTTGTGAAAACCCATTATCCACTTTGCCTGCAAATTAAGTATACAAATAAATAACTCGTGAGTCCAACCAAATTGAAAGCATCCTGCAGCATAATTGATCTTAAGAATGCATGTATACTATGATATTGGCATAAGCAAAAAAAATTATAGTGGTCAAATAGAGCGGACAATTAGTAATAACAATTAATAGTATTAGTTTTATCCGATAGATACCTATATATAATGAATTGGACAGTCTACATTTTAAACATTTCACATCATTGGGCTAGCTTATGTAGCTGATGAGGATTGCTCTCAGAATGGAACAACATTTTTTATTTTATTTTGCAAAAGCATAAATTTTGGTTGTTTGACATACATTCAGAAAATCAAATCATACATCATCCACTTACCATTGAGCGGCCATAATCAACATGTGAAGACGGGAAAGCAGAATTCTTCATTCTTAGATGTGGAACTGATTGCATGTGACCCTCCCTCTAGTGAGTTTCATCGTCTCTTGAACGAGCGGAATAACATTAACCAAATTAGATTTGAAATAACATGGAAAAATGGAAAATAAATAGTCAGAAAAGAAAAAATTCACAAGACATTTACAACAACATAAAATAGCTAAGGATTATCAGTCTTCTAGCATGACGAGATAATCATATATATAATGCTAATAGAATGCAGATAAGATAAGGAAAATGATAAAAAAGTGACATGTAGTTGTAGACGATATGAAAGTAACTTGAGACTATAGGCTTGAACTCTACTTTTGATCGAACTAGGGACAAGCAAAAGGGCGATCTATAAGCTAGTAACATCTGTCTGAACGTACGTACTAAGTTTCCATTGAGATGAACAACCACAATCACTGCATTTTTCCTCAATCTTGTACGAAGAAATTAAGCATTCCAACTACCATTTATTTTTTATCAGTATGGATAAACAGAGTACACATTTGACCAAATACCATTTTACGGGGATAAACTGGCAATAATGTCTCTTTTGACGGCGACTACTTTTTTGTGAATAAATGACGATTAACCTCAATATGCTTGGTTATGTTATGATAGATCGAATTATGAGCATCGCTTCAACTTCAATTTTTATCACAGTAAGGCGGTATGACCTAGAACTCAATGGGATAAACTTCAGATTTGGACTTGACCCAGTCACCACTGACTATTTCTTGCTGTGAATCTATATCATGTTACAAGATTTCCCACTGACCATAGCAATCACAAATGCAATAACAACGACTACTAAACTCATCTATCATTACCTAAAATTTTAAACTATCTAAACCCATCAACAAAGATTCCCAACTCCCTCTATAATCTTATCCTTATTAATTAACAAAATATTACGGATAAATTATGCAAAGACGACGAATATTTATTTAGTAAATCTTCAGAATATGCGTTTGCATCACGTACATCCTTATTTTCATTGAAGAAATAATAAGAGGTGTAGCCCTATATACCCCTCCTTGAAAATTATAGTGCCATAAGGCCTTTATGGTATCAAATTGTAAATAGGCAGGTACATTATCAACGGTATCAAATGTTTCCACAAGGAAAGTGATTTGACTTTGCAATGTTGGAAGTGTTATTTTTAATGTTCCAACAAAAAACTATGTATTTTGGTTAATAAACCTGTAGACCAAAATGAGTCTTACAAAATGGACAGAGATATAAGCCAAGTATTTTTTTACATCAAGTCCGTTGTAAGTCTCTCGCATTTCTATGCAAAGCAAATCCACTGAGATAGTGTTGCTCAGTTAAACTTAATATTAAGGTTCATTCCAGCTTTAGTCACTTAGATGAGAAGGTCAATTGATTCTCATGATCAAGTGGCACATTACAAAAGGAATAGGGTTCCCAAGATGCTTTATACTTCAAGCCGTAGTTGTTTTGAAGTAGCCTACTCAAATTTTGTTTCATGCAATAAAAGCTATCTGAGAGTTCTTAAAAGTTAGAACTTACTCACAAGAAACATTGTAACAAGAAAATTCCAATAGTACTTGACTTCAGAAGGCAAGCACCAAAATTAGCTATGAAAAGAAAATAATAATAATAAAATAACTTATACCTGATTGAGCTGAAGCATGTAGCCCATTAAGGTGGCTTTCTCTGATAATCCTGCCTTCATGGTTAGATTGACCAGCTGATCAAGGTGAAGACTGATCCTTGCCTTCCAGTTCAGTACTTAACTGATTTATATCTGGACATTGTTATTGTGGAGAGTCCATCTTCAAACTTAAAATTTTGGCTAAGGAAGACTTCAGTAGTTTCGAGCCAGTAGAATTACACAGTGATGCACACTTGGATCAGACACTTCTTACGATTTGCTCTGCATTCTTCTCCTCCTTACTTGGATCAGACACTTGGATCAGTAGTTTTGAGCCAGTAGAAAATTTTGAAACCCTAACCGTACCCTCTTCGTAATTCTTCTCCATATTTGCTCGTACCAACTTGAAATCGCCATTGTTAAACATTTTGATCTCATCTTGATTTCTACATTCTTCCCCCAATTTAGAACAATTCTATTCGAAACACAAGCAAGAGAGAGAATTGGGAATCGAAGATTAGCAAACCTTAAGAGAGAAATTGGAAAATCAAAGTTTGGGAATCATAGAGATAAAGGTGAAATTTGAAAATAAATTTTGGTTTCTGCTACGATTTTTCTTGAAAGAGTTATTATCAATGGGTGTTTTTGGTATTATTAGAAGTTTTAGCCACTACTTTAGTCTAATAGCCACTACTTAAGGTGTGGCACTTTGGCACCGAGAAAACTATGGCAAAAACTGAAAGTCAACCGTGACTAGTGCCCATTATTCTTGTAGTGGTCGAACCTCACAAAACTTGAGTTTGTTGCACTCGACTTATCTGGAAAAAAAATATCTTTCATGGATTCTGGATGTAGAAATTCATCTTGAAACAAAAAATCTCGGTAATACAATAAATGTAGGAAATCAAGAATTCTTACAGGATTGTGCAATAGCGTTAATATTCTTAAAGCATCATCTTTACAAAAGTTTCAAATCAAAGTACCTTATAGTGAAAGACCTGTTGATCCTTTAAACTAATTTAAAGCAAAGGTACGACCATTTGAAAATTATCATTCTTTCTAAATCTCGCCATGACTGGCTTAACCTGCGACTGCAGGATTTATAATCTATTATAGAGTACAACTTTTCTATGTTCAAGATAAGCTTGTAACTTTTACTGTGCGGAGAGATAATTACTAAAGTAGATATGTTAGAGAAAATATTGTTTACATTTCACGTCTTGAATGTGTTTTTACAGCAACAAGCGTCATTTTGCCAAGTATTCGGCATTGATATCATGTCTCCTAGTTGCCAAAAAAAATAATGAGCTTTTATTGAAAAATCATGAACCTCATCTGACCGGTTCCATGCCAGTGCTTGAAGCACATATAAGTTCATTTTCCAGTCATAGACGTGGATATGGTCGTGGTCGTGGTCGAGGACAATAAAATCATGATGATTATAATACGGCACTGAAACATGATACAAAAAAAGATTTTGATAATAAATGTAATAAAGTTTATGAATCTCTCTGTTATTAGTGTGGCAAAATGGGTCATTGGGCAAATACTTGTCATACGGTTAAACATCTAGTCGGCCTTTATCAAGCTTCTATCAACAACAAAGGAAAGAATGCTGAGATGAATTTTATTGATCATGATAATCAAGTTGGTGCCACTGACCTTGATATATAAGACTTCTTCGCTGATCCAAAGATCAAAACTAATCATTATTTTAATGGCGGCCATGACCGCATCAATTAAAGTTTTATGTTTCATGTATCTTTTTGTTTATCTTTTTGTAAACCTTTCTTTTGGAAAGTATTGTTATCTATATATACTATGTTGGTAACTTTTAAATTATTCTTATATAAGCTTAATTAAATGACTCATTCCAACTCAGGATGGATGTTGAATATGTGTGCCTAGCTGATAATGCAACAACGCATACGATCCTTCGAGATAAAAAGTATTTATCCACCTTGACATTATTTGAAGCCAAGGTCAATACTATTTCTGGAATATCTGATCTTATTGAAGGCTCTGGTATAGCATATATCATATCTTTCATGTGGTACAAAAATCCATGTTGACGACGCTTTATACTCAATAAGATCGAGAAGAAATCTATTGATTTTTAAAGATATACGTCGTAAGAGATATCATATTAAGACCATATCAGAAGATAATATAAAGTATCTTTATATTACTTCAATTGTCTCAAACCAGAAGTATATTTTAGAAAAACTTCAAGTTCTTTCTTCTGGATTATATTATACCACAATAAGAATGATTGAGTCATATGCTATAAGGAGCCAAAAGTTTAATGATCCACAATTTTTCATACTTTGGCATGACCGTCTAGGTCATCCTAGATCTACCTTAATGCTTCGAATTATTGAATATTCGCATGGACATTTTTTGGAGAACCAAAAGATTCTCCTTTCTAATGATTATGCTTGTACAGCTTGTTCCCAAGGCCATTTAATTTTGAGACCATCCCCATCAAAAATCATTGTAGAATTTCCAAAATTCTTATAGCAAAGTCAAGGGGATATTAATGGACCTATTCACCCTTAGTGTGGACTATTTAAATACTTTATGGTCATAATTGATGCATCCATAAGGTGGTCATATGTATGTCTCTTATCTATGAGAAATATTGCTTTTGCAGGTCTCTTTGCCCAAATCAATAGATTGCAAGCACATTTTCTAGAATATCCAATTAAATTTATTAGGTTAGATGGTGTTGGTGGATTTACATCAAAAACCTTTGACGATTACTGTATGTTAATTGGAATTGGAATTGACATTGAGCATCTTGTTGCATATGTCCATACCCAAAATGGGTTAGCTGAGTAATTTATTAAACGTCTTCGACTGATGGCGCGACCCATGCTTATGAGGATAAAATTACCGCTATCCGCGTGGGGACATGCCATTTTACATGCTGCAGCATTGGTTTGGCTTCGTCCCACAACCTATCACAAGTATTCACCCTTACAACTTATTCTTGGCCACCAGCCAAATATCTCCCATCTATGTATTTTTAGGTGTACGGTACATGTTTTAATTGCACCACCATAACGTACCAAAATGGGACCTTAACGTAGATTGGGAATTTATATTGGTTTTGACTCACCATTTATTATACGGTATCTAGAACCCGCAATAGGTGATACTTTTAGTGCACGTTTTGTGGATTATTATTTTGATGAGATAATTTTCCCACCGTAGCCTGTTGAATGGCGTGACTTATGCTGGAATGCAAGAAAGATGTCTTATTTCGATCTGCGACCAATCAATGTGAAACTAAAGTGCAAAGGATCACTTATCTTTAGAAAGTTACTTATCAAATACCTGATGCATTTACAGATATAGCACGAGTGACCAGATTACATATACCAGTTGTAAACGTATCAACAAAAATTGATGTCCCAGATGGACAGCTGTCAAATGTGATAGCAAATGAATTATCTAAAGTACGTTTGAAGCGTGGATGACAAATTGGTTCTAAAGATTTAGTCCCTTGAAAAAGGAAACATAAAGGGCAAATTAATCCTACGGATAGTAGTACTTCAGAAAATGTTACAAAGGGAAAATTCCATATTAAAAGCTCTCCTGAAGAAGCTATAAAAGGATCCAAAATTCTTGACCAAATAAACTCTGACAAGGATGAAGTCCTCAGAGATGATCATACCTCCAATGAGGTACATGTACTTGTAAATGAAGAGATCTCTACAAATTATGCATGGTCAAAAAAATTGTGGAATCGCAAAGAAATAATTGTCGATAATATATTTATGTTTATAGTAGCTATTAAAATCATGACTAATGATATTGAACCACATAGTCTTGATGAATGTCAAAAATGACATGATTGGCCAAAATGAAAATCTGCAATACTAGCAGAATTGGATTTACTTGCAAAATGCAAGGTATTTGGACCTATGGTCCTAGCACCCAAAAATGTAAACCGTATTGGTTATAAATGGGTATTTGCGCGAAAACACAATAAGAAAAATGATATCGTTCACTATAATGCACGACTCGTGACACAAGATTTCCAGCAGAGACCTAGGATTGATTATAGAGAAACATATTCCCCTGTAATAGATACAATTACATTTCGTTATCTTATTAGTCTGATAGTCTTAAAAAGACTTGACATGCATCTTATGGACGTGGTTACTGTATATTTATATAGAATGTTAGATACATATTTATACATGAAAGTCCCAGATGGACTTCAATTGCCCACAGAAAAACCATGTGACATGTACTCAATTAAGCTTAAACGTGCCTTATATGAATTGAAACAATTCGGTCGTATGTAGTTTAATCGGCTTAGTAAGTACTTGATTAAAGAGGGATATATCAATAATCTCATTTACCCCTGCGTATTCATTAAGAGAACAGAATATGAATTTGTTAGCATTGTAGTGTATGTCAATGATATTAATCTAATTGGGACTTCTAGAGAACTTATAAAAACTACATAATATTTAAAGAAAGAATTTGAAATGAAAGATCTTGGAAAAATTAAATATTGCCTCGGTTTACAGATCAAACATAGTTCAAATGGAATTCTTGTTCATCAAGCTGCATATGATGGAAATGTGTTAAAGCACTTTAACATGGGAAAATGTTATCCGTTAAGTTCTCCAATGGCGGTCAGATCTCTTGACCCCCAAAAAGATCTATTTTGTCCTAAAGAGGACAATTAAATACTTCTTAAATCTAAAGTACCATATTTTAGTGCTATTGGTGCCTTATACTTAACTCAATGCACTAGACCTGACATTATACTTTCAGTTAATCTATTAGCCAGGTTTAGCTCAGTACCTACTCGACGATATTAGAATGGCATTAAGCACATTTTGCGTTATCTTCGCGGAACAATTGATATGATCCATTCTACTCAAATAAATCACCAAAAATTGGTTAATTAAAGGGATATGCAGTTGCTGGATATCTCTCTGATACACATAAAGCTTACTCACAAACAGGATATGTATTCACATGTGGAGACACCACAATTTCTTGGAGATCTACAAAGCAAACCTAGATGGCTACTTCCTCTAATCACTCAGAGTTACTTGCACCTCATGAAGCAAGTCGTGAATGCGTTTGGTTAAGATCTATGGTACATCATATCCGTAATACGTACAGATTACCTTCTATTACAAGCCTTCTGATGGTTATATGTGAAGACAATACTGCTTGTATTGCACAAATAAAAGGATACATCAAGGGTGATAAAACCAAACATATCTCACCTAAGCTCTTTTTATGCACACATGAGCTGAAGAAAAGTCTTGATATCGAAGTTTAACATATACGCTCAAGTGAAAATCTAGCTGATCTATTTACAAAAGCTTTACCAACGTTAGTATTCAAAAAAATGGTATACAATATCAGCATGAGATGGATATACAACTGATCTAGTTGACATCAGAGGAAGAATGTTTCCAGGGGAGTATTCTCAACGTCGTATTACAGGATAGCAAGTGTACTGCACCCTTTTTCCTTCGCCAAGGTTTAATCCCACTGGGTATTCCTGGCAAGGTTTTAACGAGACAGTATTGGTAGGTCCATACTAGTCCTAGTATTTGATTTTTCTTTTGCCAAGGTTTTTTCCCATTGGGTTTTCCTGGTAAAGTTTTTATTGAGATACATATTAGACATCCAAGGGGGAGTATTGTAAAACATAATGTGGATATATGTTTGTCATGCTTTATATGAGCTTATCTATATAAGTATGATGTGGAGCATGATGTGGAGTTTCAAGTAGATGTGGTGCCACATGCCATACATACTTTAATGGATGACCAATGCAATGACATGTCATGCTTCCAAACATCTATATACATCATCTCATTATATTAGAAGATCAGAGAAATAAAATAATATCTCATCTATTATATTATCAAAGCCTGTTATTTACTTGTTTCTTCTGCCCACATACTTCCTTTTTATTTAACAATTTGGCAATTTTTGTTACTAGAAAGAATTTTTTTAATTTATTATCTCATTAGTAGCGATGTTGGAAATACATGTATGATTCCCTCTAGGACTCTATGTTAGGAGTCAAAGTTAACTTCATCAGTTTGTTTGTTTTTCGTAATCCTTGCAGTAAAATTTTTACGAGGCATGTTCTAATTGAATGAGTTGGTTCAACAATGATTTTGTAAGTTGTCTATGATCCCCCTTGAGATGATTTTCTTGAATTTGTAGACTGGGGTAACTATCAGGTTATCAGCGGACATGGAACTAGTGGTTTCTTATTGTGCTGATTTAAGAACTCATGTGGTTACTTCAGCAATTAAAATACAAAAAAAGTCGTGATCAATCCCACCGACACTCGGTGTACTAACTACAAAGTAGGAATACACAATTTTTAATCGAGGAGACGCGCATGAAGCACACGTGCGGATGGAAATTACACGCGTGCAACTACACTAGTCTGAATTCTTAAGGTAAGACTACAAGTCTGCAACAGATATCAACTGGATCGATTTGCATCTAACACATCTCAACTCATAGTACATATTAATCCAAGCCCGAGCCCAGTTCTAGTTGGGTACACAAATCTTAGACCAGCTGAACATTTCCCAATAGTTCTCAACCGGGGGAAATTTGTTGATCTCTCTAAAGAGATTATTTTTTGATCTCTTCAAATCAAATATAAACATGTGACATAAGATAAAAGGTCTAAAGGAATGCCAAACTACACAATTTAACTGTGTGTTACCTCCTTTTTTTTTTTACTTTTTTCTTAAATTCTTTTATAAAAAAACCCCATAAAAGTCATTCTTTAAAAATAATTATAATTATAATTACTATCCATGTTAAACCTTTCGTCTTTGAGCATTTTCATTTTTCAAGCCAACATTTCAGGCGTTGTACAATAGTAATCTTTCGTGGTGTTTGGTGATTTCTTTTTGATGTGTGTGAGAGCTAGAAGATAATAAACTAGTTAAGCCGTGGTTGCACACGATGATTGTGTGACTGTTATGGCCTTGATACATAAGAACCATCGATGTATGATACTGATATTTTTTGTTGATTCTTAGGCATGATTTCAATACAAGTAACGAAGATTAATATATTATTGAACCTTCTGTAGTAGTAGTAGTACTAGTAGTTTTCTAGTATTTTAAACCAACATTTCAGGCGTGGTACTTCGATAATCTTTTTGACTATTCAGCCCTTGTAAACATTAGAGATCATGTATGTATCAGTGGAAACATAGTTAATCCATGGCTGTAAGCGGGTTCTGTAAACTCGCAATTAAATTGTCTTACAATTATAATGTTTGTTTACTATTAGCAAATGTTCATGTTGCTTTTAATTTCGAACATCGTGTAGAGTGTAGACCAAAACATGAAAGTTAGTGTACGCTAAGAACATAACCCACCCCCTTTTCTCTTTTTTGCGAGGTACCGTGTATCACAAGACACGATACCGAGTGCCCATAAAATTTTCTAAACTTGTCGACATTTGTGAGTTTCACTAAACGGTAAAATTTGTCAAAAATCTCACTAAACATTCGACGAAACTTTATTGAAACGCACATGAATCTACTAAAACAGAAAATGGCTAATTTTTATATTAGATGTGTTGAGTAATATAATGATATAGAAGGTTAACAATTATATATTTGGTGAGCAATTGAGAGAGAGAGAGAGAGAGATTTCTTATTGATATCTAGAGAACTGTAAAACTGTACGTAATACAATAGTTGATAACCCTATTGAATAGGTTACCAAACCTACTCAAACTCTCCCCATAACCCTAAAGGGCCTATGGGCTTGTTAGAAGTCATATAGGATACCCCAACTTTGTTAGGTTCCTAGCTTGGGCTGAACCTAACTCCTAACACTCCTCCTTGGGGTGTTCTATACTAGAACGGCTTAACTCATTAAAATCTCTGCCTAACAAAGCCCCCTTGGGCAAAAAGTTATGCAAGGAAAGAGTACAATCCTAGGCCATGTATAGGTTGTAGACATGCATACATTGCCTCATCAAAACTTCTAGTCAGTAAAACCTCCTAGGATAAAAATTACACTATCAGGAAAAAGAGTACAACACGCATGTGTGCATGTCAAGCTGTGACTACTCCCCCTAACGTCGATCTCCCTGAGATCTATCTTCCTGAGATAATAAATCGTGTAAACTCTGCAAGTCGATTCCGTGTACCAATCTCTTGAACGTAGGATGTACAAGAGCCTTCGTGAATAGATCAGCTAAGTTATCTTTTGAATAGACTTGAACAACGTTGATCTCATTCGTCTTCTACAACTTATGTATGTGAAAGAACTTTGGTGAAATATGCTTCGTTCTATCACCTTTAATAAATCGCCATTGACTTGAATGATACGGGATGAGTTGTCTTCATACATAGTTGATACTTTATCTTGGATAGAACACGCCAAAACTTTGGTTAATAAGATGTATCTTGGGGTGTAACTATCATTCTCTGCCAGCTTCATGAAGTGCAAGAATCTTTGTGGTTTAAGGTGTAGTTACCGCCGTCTGTTTTATCGATCTTCAAGAATCTTTATGTATACCCATACATAAACACATAATCTATTTTGTAATGGCCTCTATGTGGGTCTGAGAAGTATTCTGTATCAGTGTACTCTTTACTTTTACGTTTACCATTTCGAGTAGAACATACTCTAGTCTTTCATACCGATTAGATACCTCATAATATGTCTGATCTCAATCCATTGCCTTTGGGTAGGAACAGAACTATGGCAAGCCAAACAGTTCACTGCGAATGAGTCATTGGGTCTAGCATACCCAACTAACTATAACAAAGCACCTCCTAGCTATGACACCAAGTCCCTAAAAGTTCCTCCCATTAGAATGGTGGAAGATGTCATTGTCCACACCTAAGTGATGGACACGCAATAAACAACTTAACACTGTGTGCTACATTCATACCGAAGTTTTAGATAACTCTTTCGATATATATTGTTTGGTGTATGAGTATGCCACTATCAAGATGTTTGATCTGCAAATCGAGACACTACTTAATTTCACAAGGTCTTATATTTCGAATTCCTTCCAAAGGTATTCGGCGGCTCTCGTGATCTCCCCCGGAGTTCTAATGATATCCAAATCATTTAGTACACTATTATGATGAAATTGAAGCTAATTTCTGTGTTCTAAATAAGAACGCATGGACATATAAAGATATTTGCAAAGTCTCCGACCTTCAAATACTCAGTCAACTTACTATGTTTCATGGGCCCTGATTGCTCCAAGTCAACAATAACTTTTCCAGTTTTATTACGTACATACCTCGTGTGTTGGGCTTAATTGCTTCTAAAAGCTTATACCTCCCCAGGTGGCTTCATGTAGACATCCATATCTAGTTTCCCATATAGATACGCGGTATTTACATCAGACGCATGTCTAGGTTGTCCTCGACAACTTGACAGACTGATTAGTACTAAAATATTATAGCATTCATAAATGGGTAATAGGTCATACTGCGATCGATGCCAGATCTCTTAAAGATTTCTTGGGAAACTAGTCTTTCCTTGACCAAATTATCTTTTTGAGTTAATCATGTTTCTCTATCTTTTCAATTTATATATAACCGATATGCTCGATTGTATCACTTCGCATTATGCTAGCAAGTTGAGCTCCGCTTGGATTCCAGATGCCCACTTTGGCCAATGTATAACAACATACAGTTATTTACAATAATGGGTTCTGAATCCTCATCCTTGATGGCGAGCACAACATCGAATATGAATACTTTGTCGACAAATGTCTACCGAACGATCCTACGTTGTACAATTACAAACTTTTAATAGATTAATATATTCTTATATTCATACGCATATGTGCCATCCAGGGATAGTCTCGTAATGCATCAACTGGTCGCGTAATTATTATTGCCTCGTCGATGGGTAGTTCTATCCTCGATGAACCGGCTACATCATTAGTTATATTTGTCCCATATTCTGTAGCTCCTCGGCTCAGAATACTTTCTTCCAACGGTGCTCCGCACTAAGCGCGAGTCTCAGATTCGTTTGCGGTACTAATTCCCCTAAAACGTTCAGCTGCGGTACTAGTTCCCCCAGAACGTTCTACTATATAGGTGTATTACTTGTAGGTACATACACTTACGGTACTTCAATAACGTCTATGAATGTGTCAGTCAATTCATTTACAACCTATTGGAGGTTTGTAATCCGTTAAACCTTATTGTCACCTAACTTATGTATATAGATCTAGATGAGACAACGATGGGGCTTTCAAAGACCTCTTGGAAACATCGTCAGTATTGAATGTCATATCTTCCTCAAATACTGGGAATATCGTCTCATCAAAGTGAAAATTATCTGCCCTGTAGTATATATGTCGCTAGTGGGTTCCAACTATCCAGTGATAAATGTGAATCATAACCCACATAATACTAGGCCGACGTTGAGGGTCCCATCTTCATATATTGTAGTGTGTTTGGCACCTGTAAAGAACATCCAAATGTTTGTCGATGGGCGATACCGGACTCCGACCCAGTTACTAGTCGCTTTTGGCGAAAAATAATTTGATGATTTACTATGGGACGAACCCTAATCAGTGTTGTGGGAGCAAGAATGTAAATCTCACACATTAGCCAGAAGTTGTGATCATAATAACAGTGGCCTATAGATTATCCTAAATCGCTTGATTAGGTTCTCTGCCAATCCCGAGTTGGGTATGGTATAGGGTACTCACGATACTCAATTATTTATCCTATTTAGCAGTAAAATAATTATCAAGAGCTTGTGAGTTCAATTCCCAAGCCCCCGTCAAGTCGCATCGATCGACTTTGATCGGTTAATCCAGGAACTAATCCTACGATCGAATGATCTAAGTGAGAAGTCGTGCTAGCGTTGTATTCCTAAATTTTAATAATAGGTAAACGTAAGACCATCTTCTAGATGCATCTATTATGACCATAAATATTTAAGTGGGCCACTATGTGGATGGATAAGTCTACATGTGCCTCTATGGATGCATTTGGAGCAAAGGCTGGAGATCCTACTCCACCTTGGTCATACTAGGATGAAATAATAGACTCTCCTCGAAAGCAATCGTTACACGTACACTCTCTGGGCCTTATCTTCTTTAAGGAAAGTTGAGATGTAATCTCGATAATCCTCCTCATTATCCGAACCCTGAGGAGTGTATTAGAAATCGTTCCAATAGCGTGTTTTAACCTTTAGACATGGAGTAAATGCACAAAACCTTGTCTATCATTTTCTATGATAGTCATTACGTGATAAGTATTATCATGTATCTTCCTAAACTTTGCAAAATTCGGTTGGATTTACTAGTTAATAAAGTGGACTAGATACCCTGTATCATAACGTTAGAGAGTAATAGCGTGACACACTCAGTGCATTCTATCATGTTGGTTGTGCCAATGATATTTGTGCCATATCCGACGCACAAGGTTAGATAAAAAATATATTCATATCTCAAAAGGGTTGAGTACGTGGTACTAATATCTCTTAGACATATGTCGTCACTCATCCGATTATCGGTCATGTTTTATGAGCAGATAGATCTATAGGCGGGTTGTATATAGTAGATCAACTATCATACATAGAATTTAACTACTTTCAAGCAATAAATTCGAATAATCACAATTTAGAACAAATTAAAAATCTCATGTATGTCACGAGAACTTTATTGAAATATAAATGATATGTTCCCAACAAAATCTAAAATACTTACAAAAACTAAATCAAGTCTATACAATAAAAGAAACTACTAGTGCTCTCTCTAGTGTGACATCACATGTTTACTGAGATATCATTACAGATTACTCTGTATGTTGATCCAAGCCGACATCAGTATCGCCGAAGAAGTCTGGTACTGTAAACTCCACATGCGTGAAGTTAGTGTCTACAACTCCATGGTGGGTCTGGACTCTGTTACTCGAGCCACCCGTGGTGCTTGACATTCCCGTGCCCAGTGTCATTGCTACCACAGTTAAAGCAAGGAGATCCCTGATCTATCTTCTTTTTCTTCTTCATATTTCTCGGTATCCCAGATTTCTTAAATTCTTTACCTCTCTTAGGGTCAAAAGGTTTATGGTTCCCGCCCTTCCAGTATTCCTGATATCCTCCCCTGCCCCTTCCATATCTTCATCCTTGACGTGTAGAGTTGTTTCCCCAAAATTGAACATTATTTGATGCAGGCAATGACGCACTCCTAGAAGGCCGCATAGCATGATTCTTCATCAGAAGTTCATTGTTCTGCTCAGAGAGGAGCAGTGCCTGAATCAAGACTTTATGAGTCATCATGTTTCCTCGCCAATATTGCCTCTGAAGCGTAATATTACTAGCATGGAAAGTTGATAGAGTCTTCTCTACTATTTCAGCATCAGTAACTTTCCTCTCACACAACTCAAATGTAGAAGTGATTTTATGGACTGCTGAGTTATAATCAGCGACCGTCCTAAAATCTTGGAACCTAAGGTTGTTCCGTTAGTGCATCGTTTTTGGGAGCATAATGGTCTTTTGCTGACCATAACACTCATTTATGCTTGCCCATAAGTCAGCTGGCTCAACCTTGTTGAGATATTCAGTCTTCAGATCATTCTGAATATGATGACGGAGGATAAACAAAGTCTTTGCTTTGTCCATGGGATATTCCTTGTTGCCAATGACGATGGTCTTCTGCAGACTGAGAGACTTCAAGAACAAGTCAGCGTCAATGCACCAAATGAGGTAATTGGCTCCAGTGAGCAGCAATGGTGGAAATTCAACATTTTTGAGTTTTGCGGAAATCTGTTTATGCAAACTATAAATTGTAATCAATGACAATTCTTGATAAATATATCAAATGCATTAAAGAAAAATCATAGTACTTAGAATAACGAGAAATAAATGATTCCTAATCATATTATACTTGAACCCTGTTCATATTCTAAAACTCATGAAAAAAAATTCTAATAATTAAATCCCAAATTTTACCCCGTAAAAATAACGATCTTAATTTTAGGTATGCGTTTTAATAGAATCTTAGCCAAGATTGCTATTCAAAACCACTAGATGTGTACATTCCTTATTCAGAGAACTAGGGTGTTCTAAGCCCTCAAGTTCTATAAATGACTGTATATTCTAGCCAAATAACCCATTTGTTACGAATATGAGGGGTACTAGATGTTTAGCTGACAAGTGGTCTCACCCCGAAGTCTGTTGGGTTCACAAGATAGGTTGATTATACCGGTCTTTGAACTAACATTCTAGGGTTTAAAGGTTGCTATCAGTGTCTATATACCTCTAAATGTTATAATGCAACATATAATTGCACCTAGATACGAAAAATTGGTTCATTAGACACCAAGTTTTTAGAAATAAAACTAAGTCAATTCCCAATTGAGCTCTAATTATTTATTCTTGACAATTAACTGTGATTTAGATATGACTCCTAGTCGTATCCTAAATTAGTCTTGGTTTCATATTATTTTTGATCCCTAGATCATGATAATTAGTATCCTAGGGGAATACCATTAATATTTTATTAGTTATCGTAAGATACTTAAATTGGTATTAATCCATTTGTTTATATCATATATAAGTGAGTCAACTTTCCTATACAATGCAAAAATAAAAATAAAAAAAATCATTAAAAATATTAAAATGGGTCCCCCATGGGGTTCAGTCAATATGATATATTTTTTTAAAATTAGACCCAATTTGTCCAAGAAATAGAATTTTTATAGCCATTTTAGTTTCAGAACCAGTCCTGGACCGGTTTGACCGGTCACACGTGCCACACGTGTCTGTTATACGTGCCTGTCACACGTAATAGCTACATGTGTCTGCCACGTGTCACTCCGATTACCGGTCGATGAGTCCGGTGACTGCCACGTATCACCCCTGATAACTGCCACGTCAGCATGTTATGTGTCCTGACACGTGTCACTGCTGACATCAGCAATAGATAATGATGACGTCATCAACAAATAAATATAAACTAATAATATATAATTAAAAATAATAATATTTTATTTGCTGACGTTATCATGACCTAAAACCGTCGTTTTTGGCCGTGAAATTGTCGAGTTTCAATGTGAGTTTCTTGGCAATTGGGACATCTCCCAGAGACGTTCCATATGTTGTTGGAAAGCTCTTGGGATAAGCTTTCTAACCAAGGTGGTCTCGCCTTTATCCGATGTCCACAAAGAAAGTAATTTTTGTTTAAAAACAGCTATTTAACAAGGGTAAAAATTACCAAAATATGTTATTTTTAATCCGAAAAAAATTATACTAAACCATATTTAGATATCACAAGACATTGATTAGATAGAAATTGAATCTAAATTCATAAATCTGTAAAATACCTCTCTTATCACAAGATTTCCCTGAAAAACGCTGATTGGAGAGTGATTTTATTTCTCTTTTTAAGTGCTGATAACGTGTTGAGTAATATAATGATTTAAAAGGTTAACAGTTCTATATTTGGAGAGCAATTGAGAGAGAGAGATTTCTTATTAATATTTGGAGAACTGTAAAACTGTACGTAATATAATAGTTTATAACCCTATTGAATCTACTTAGCAAAAAAAAAAAACCAATAGGTTACCAAACCTACTCAAACTCTCCCCATAACCCTAAAAGGCCTATGGGCTTGTTAGGAGTCTTATAGGACACCCAACCTTGTTAGGCTCCTAGCTTGGGCTGGACCCAACTCCTAACAAGATGTTGGTAATCAATGAGAGAGATAAAATATTTATTAAACTAGGAGATAAAATATTAAATAATTAAAAACCAAATTGTGTTAAGTTGGGAGTTAACTTGTTTCTTTTATACATTCTCTCTCCTGCCACATGTCTATATTTGATTTGAAGAGATCAAAAAAGTTCTCTCTAATTTTTCCACGCGGAGATGCTTTAACTATGACATGGTTTGGTGGTTTGATCATGCATGATGGATTTGTAGAATCAGTTGTAAGCTTGTACTATAATACCTACCAATTTCGATTAACATTCTGAAACAACCATATGCAATAAATTCATAAAATACAGACTGAGGATCAAAATGCTCTCAAGGTAATTATGTCACCTATCTGGTGCACAGGGAGTAGGTCACCTATCTAGGTAACCCGTCTACAGATTCGGCACTTTCATACATAACTTATAGTAGTACTTCACTGCTGATGGCTAATGTGGCAACGATGACGATTGATTTGTATTCTTGTTGATCAAAAAGATCAGCTGGGCATTTCTCCGGCTGGACAACAAAAGAAATATACGATTCAACATCCTCAAGTACACTTAGCAGAAGAAAAGAGAAAAAAGAGAAGATTATAACTTTGATCCTGTAAGTCAATGTCATTGGCATCATTAGTAAGACTTCGAGAGTACAGGAGAGATCAAATGTAAGAAGAGAGAAGGGAGAGAAGAAATTGAAAGGACAGACTTTCTAGGATAAAATCATCAGCATATCATAAAACAAACTATTTAAGACACTGATAAATGAAAGTATAATGGACTGGCTGTGACAATTTTGAGAAGTGTCCCTTATCGAAACCTGACAGGTTTTCTAACTTCTCTTCTTGGACGTTTGGCAGAGTTTGGCGAAGTTTCTATACTGGGATCCGGTGTAACAGGCGGCTGTGACGAATCTTCTACTTTGGGATCCGGTGTAACAGGCGGCTGTGACGAATCTTCTACTTTGGGATTCGGTGTAACAGGCAGCTGTGACGACGGCTGTGACAAATCTTCTACATTGGGTCCTGCACCATCAAATGAAAGATATTAAAGTTCCATCTGACAATTATATGAAAGATATCATGGGGTAGCTCTTGATTAAGATTTTGGAAGAATCAACAAATTCAGTTCTTAAGAGGTTATCAATACAGTTTTTAATATGTGAGCAATTAAAAAGGCTGGAAGGGCGGCGTTGGTTTACTTTCATTTTTTTAGTGAGGGTCATCAGCATATTCGTCCTCACAAGTTAACATGCTATCTCATCTCCATGTGTGCGATACAGATACATTGTCACCATAATGTGTCCCTAGAATTCCTTGTCAACGAATTCAATTCATACCATGTTAATCACATACATAACAGCGTAGAAATTGAAGTGACATGTTCTAATCTTGAAGGTGAGGGTTAAAGATTATTATGTATATTGCACTGAATCTTCACACCATATGTGATTAATCTTCAAATTATTTGCCTGGACGTACTACAGTTAAATGTGGACACCCTATTTTGAAAAAATGATACTTAGTTACTAGACATCAAGTTATTTTGAATTCGTACTAACCAATGTACAGATGATGATATAATTTCGCGATATGTGAAATCAAACTCTAATCAACATGTTAAAAATGAAAGAAAAGACGTTGAAATCAAACAGTTATAATGCAGACACCTTCAAAGTGGCTGGCTTCAATTGATAAAGAGATATCACCATTAACACTTATATCTGTGCCCTCAGTTGCTAATAGATCATTTGGAGTTCGAGCACGTCGACGCAGTTCAACAACCCGTGTTCGTTTCTTATTTGACTTGGACACATTTACTTCTGTATAAGATTTTCAAGTTAAAATACAATACATTTTCTAACACATACAAAATTAGAATAATCCATTTTAATTACGTAATCAAAAAAACTGGAAAACTTTAGAAGGAAGGTACCTTTATCATTTCCTGGACAGTCATTGTTATGGTTATCCAATGCTAGTTTCTTTTTCTTCTCAGTTTTCTTCTTTGAAAGGGTTTGATTGCTTCCCGCTTGGCTTTGACTACGAAGTGCATCCCTTGCTCGGCGCTTTTCATTGATTTTTCTACGCACTTCTTTCCATTCTTCAACTGACATTGATTCTCGTTGCATTCGATCACGTATCTTGCGTCTTTCCTTCATTTCCAATTCCTTTTGTTTAATCTCTATTTCTGTAAGAGATATAAGACAGTTAATGACAGCCTAGACAGTTACCACGAAGCCTGACGTATAAAAATGTGATTTATCTTTAAACACGAGTTGGTAACAGACAACACATAATTGCATAGTTAAAGTATCTCCAGCAGTGGCCGTGTAGGAGGGGTTGAGTTGAGAAATGTGATCCCCAACCCAGATCTAATGAGTTAGTAGTGACTGTGCTAGAGTTTTTGCAGTTGAGTTAATATAGATTTTGATGGAGCACGGTTGTAAGCGGGGTTCGCCACATCGTTATGTCCACTTCCCCACTAATAAGAACCTCCAATTATTGTTTGTTTTCTTATTTTTGTTAATTAGAGGATAATTAGTAGTGGGCTAGATTGTAGGAGAGAAAAGGAAACTCCTTTCCTTATATTAGGAGAGTTGAGCTATGTAGGTTGGTTTTCGTGAGAACTAGAGTGATTTTGAGAATTGAGAGAGATTTGTGGAGAGAAACCTTGTGATTGAATAATAAAGTGATTTGATTCTTTTCTTTTCATTAATTAGCTTCCGCAAAAATTGATTTACATCAACTTGGTATATTCAGTCAGGGGAAAATCATGGATTTTTTTTTGTATATGGTCAAAAGTAACTTCAAAATTACATTCGATACCTCACACTCTTAGAAACTACTAGATGACCTTACTCTTAAATATTCATTTCATTTAGTACCCAAAAATCTCTATATATCAAATTTATCCCTATTTTTTAATTCTAAATTATTTTATTTAACTTACAACCTGCCCAACGGATAACTATGAAAACATTCAGGTCCTACAAGTTCTTTCTTCAAAACTTCCTTTTCTTTATAGTGATCCACTCTTCAAACTTTGTGGTCTCTTCCAATGGTGCGACCAAGACTATCCATTGTACTTGACTAAATAAGATGTAATTGTGCATTCCGCTTTATTTTAGAACTTCTTGAACTTATCGAGTGTTTGTATCAATGTATCGGATGTAAATTCCATGAACTGTAGACTTGTTTATGTTTCATTACTTGATCAATACAAAGCATAGGACTCCTGGCGCAATAACCTTGGGCAATAAGATTCTTAACGTTAACGTAGAGCGGAGTGCCGTCGAACCGGAAAACTTGGATAGCGGAACAATGGGGCGAGGTAGGGGTGTCCTATTGGGAGGATTTATGCGGGATGCACGGAAGAGCGGTGTCGATCCCTTAAATCCAACTCCGCTTCGAGTTGTAGGGCGTGGTACAAACATGAGGTTTTCCGATGTGGAGGATAACTATGGCTCGGATGGCGAAAACGAGGGTACGCGATTATACAACCCCTTTGCAAAACTCGATATTAACGTCAAAAGCATAGATAAGTTCGTCGATTAGTAAGAAGAAGAGGGGTACATGCAAAGGCGAGTGCGAACGCAAAATTTAGTACCGGCTGCCCGAGGTATCAACACCGGAGTGGCGGTCGACATGCCTGTAATTGTTAGGGGCGTTACCGAAGTCATGGTACCTCCGTTTGATTATAGGGATCGGCCTGAGTCAACAACAATGCCTGATAGAGAAATAATGATAAGAACATAAATTCAGACCAATAAAGTGGTCGAAAACACCAGCGGAATCAACGGGCAGAGTTCGGGATCAAAGGAGATCGGGATAGTGAGATTGGGCAACCGACGTTTACAGGTTCAAGAGGGCTCTCCTGGAAAAGAAATGATTCTCTAACACGTGTAAGTTGCGCGACAAACGGATAATAGGCACGAGTAGGGGCACGTTAGAAGGCACAGGGGGAACCAGATCAGGCATGTCATTAGTAATGCGTGGGAAAGAAGGCACATGTCAGGCACGAGAGACGCACATGCAACAAAAGTACACAACACAAATGGGCAACACCTGTTTGCTGCAGGCAAGTCACATGCGACTCACGTGAGCTTCACACGTGACCCACTACCCACAGCATCACGACCTAAAATCTCGACCCAACAGGGGAGACTCGGCCCAGCCAACCCATCTTTATCCTCTCCATCAAATGTTGCAGCGATTCTTTCTGTTACTCCACCCCTGACCCGCCCCTGACGTTATTCCACCTGTAACAGTGGCTGCCATTACCGTACCTTAAGCCACCATTCATCCACAAGAGGCAGCTCCGATTGTCCCAGTCACCATACCAATTACCAATAATACTGCCACACCAACGAGACAACCTATAATATCAATGGGCGGACGGTTCACAACCTCGTTGACAATATATTGGGGAAATTTGGGTTTTCACCAACAACACCAACGTATGCATGGCTTTACACAAGGAAATTATGGTAACCACGACTCATATGGGTTTCGCCTCCGATTGGTCAACTGGTCCAAGACAGGAATTATTGAGGTGAAAATGGAGAAAATATAGAGGGTACAATAGAGGCTACAAAGACAGGTACATATCGCATTATGAGATGCAAGGGAGGGGTCGTGGAGTGCAACCCAATAATTTTACACCACGTACTCGCATCGACGGATTCCACAGTGATTCAGAAATTGGGGGTCTTCATTTTCAGACACAAAACCAGGGAGATCAAATAGCTAACACGCTGGTTTCTACACTTAAGACCGTGTGACAAGAGGTGAAGCTAAACATACCAGAGTTGCAGAATGTCTTAACTGGGTTGACAAGATATTATCGTATAAACGTTATAGGGATCCCAAATAAGTGATTATGATTACGACCAAATTAACCGATTATGAGTTAAATTGGTGAAATAATTTGCAGAAGATGCGGGGTGGATAATGGGTATGCGGACATTACAGACTGGGTATCTATAAGGCAAGATCTGGCACATAGGTCTATTCCGATTTCTTATGAAGAAGATAGTCTTACGAGACTTTAGGGTTTGAGACAGAAGCTTAAGACGGTGGATGAATATACCAATGAATTTTACCTTCTTTCCTCCAAGGTCACTACATTCGAGACAGTGACACATAAAAAAATTGTCATTTTAAAACCGGTATAACTAAGAAGATTCAAGATGAGCTGACTATGGTAAACGTTTATTCCATCGCTGAGGCAGTTGAGATGGCCAAGGCCAGGTGTGCAAAGAGAAAGTTCAGGACAGCGACTCCTGTTACGCCTTTAGTTCCCGCAACTGTTACTCCTACTACTAACACAAGGACACGGTCTATGGGGACTGGGTGTGGGGTCCGCTGTTTTGGGTGCGGACAGGCATGTCACATGCACCGCGATTGCCCGAATGTGAAGAAGCACGTGGCATTGATTATTGAGAGGATGCGATATCAAGTTGCAGATGCAATCCAGCATATGTGGGATAAGGAGTGCCTGGAGATTGAGAATGTTAAGCCGAATGACAGTTATCATTCTCTCTAAAATCGTAATAGAATTTTTCATGGAGGGGGAGGGTTGATAGAGTACGGTTGTTGGCGGGTCGTTGTCCATACCGTTCTATCCATTTCCCCACTAATTAGAATTTCCTATTATTGTTTATTTTCATATTTTTGCTAATTAAAGGATAATTAAAAGTGGGTTAGACTGTAGGAGAGAAAAGGAAATTCTTCTCCATATATTGAAAGAGTTGAGCCTTAAGGTTAGTAGGTTGGTTTTGGTGAGAAGTAGAGAGAGATTGAGAATTGAAAGATATTTGCAAAGAGAAATCTTGCGATTGAATAATAAAAGTGATTTGATTCTTTTCTTTTCGTTAATTAGCTTTCACAAATATGGATTTACATCATATTTGGTTTCTAGTTAAAGTGAAACTCATGGAAAAACTTGTGGAGCTGGGAGAGCTGAGTTTATGGAGGCAAGTCTAAGACCTGGGCGTATAGCTGCATATTGAGAAACACGCCTAATCGCGAGAAGAGTTCCTTTTTTTTTGCCAGAAATGGGTTTCCATGCAGCTTCTCACAAATGTTATCAGCTAAACAAAGACGCGCCTAAGCACGTAGTCTTTATCAAAATCATTTTAATTTAGGATTCACCTCCAAGAGAGTCAAAGACCTAAGGCACATCTCGGGGAAAAGACAGGCTGAGTTGTGTTGGGATTGTGAAAAGAGAGCTCACAACTAAGGCACTGTTGGATTTGGTCACAAAGTTAAATGCAACCCTTGACCCCAAAAGACGAAATTTAATCTAATCGACCGATAGATAAATTTAAATTTCAATGTTAAGCATTTTAACCGATACCATAATGTTACTACAAAATATTAGATTAAGAATACTATGCATGTGTGTCTTGAGGCTGGTCTTGAGGCAAAGTGCTAGAGAATAAAATAATTTCCCCTATAGATTTGCCTTCCTAAAAGTATGGTAAATTTTAAACAGTTCCAGAGAGGCTATTTCAGGTGTAATGGACTGAACCATGGCCCAATAGAGTTATGGATTATACAACCTCCAATATGGAGTCTTCATATTTATAATAGGGCAAACAAAATGCAATAGTACCTTCCTACTAGACAATAGTATTATACTCCCCCTCAAGCTGAAGCAAAATTATCAACCAAATCATGCTTGACAATCATTTAACACAAGGTGGAAGGCCAAACTTCCTTAGTGAAGCAAGTTATTTTGCAGAGGAAACGAAGACATGGACAATAATACCTTTACGAATTTTCTCTCGAAGAAAGTGAATATTCAGCTCAATATGCTTAGTCTTCTCATGTAAAATAGAATTAGAGGCCATCACGATAGCTGACTTGTTATCGCAATGTAGAGTAGATGAATCAACGACAAAAATGACCAACTTAGTAAGAAGAGGTCGAAGCCAAATAATATCACACGCGGTCTAGTTTTAAATTTGTGTTGAGGAGATCAACCGGTTACTTGGTTTAGGGCTAGATTCGGTTAAGATCTAGTCTCCCTTACAGGGTCGAGACCAGATCCAACTGGTTCGCGGCCTTCTCTTCTCCTACTGTGAAGAATTTAAGGCTTCCAACCCTGGTTTGTGCCTCCCATTTACGCCATCTTTTCCGCGAGAAACTTTGGAATTTTTCTCGCGGTTTACGACCTATGCAATTCATCTCTCTCATTCCAAATGAAGTTTGCTATTGTAATCTCTTTCTTCGTGATCCCTCTTGTCCCCTTCTCGATATCCTTTGTCTTCACCGCAATTTTCAATCCTTGCAGCGCCTCGCTTTCTTCCGCGATATATCTCATGGCGGTGATTGGGTTTCTCGCGGTTCACGATTTTTGATTCGTCTCTCTCTTTCTACCATCAGAAATCACGCAACATTGATCATGATTTTCACAATTCACGATTTCCAATTCGCTTCTCCTTCATAATTCTCAGGGTCTACAAGTTTTTGACAACCTAAATCTATGAGCTAACCGGGGTCTACAACTTGATAATTTCATGAAACTTTATCGTGTACCCATGTCAATGTTACATAGCGTCACACAAAAGAATCTCACCTACGATATGATATACCAACTGCCCAAAAGAAAATTGCAATACTAATTTAAATATGCAATAAAGTAAATGAGAGAATCTTATGAAAAAAATACCTTCAATTGGTGAAAGAACCAAAGCTTTTCTTTTATCTTTTCGCCTTTGGTATCGAATATGATATAGAGATCTATTCTTTACTCGAATTTTTTCTCTTTGCTCTTCGGTTAACTGTCTTTTTTCGCGTTTTTTTCGTTTATATTTCGCTGCCTTTTGGCGCCTACGCTTCCTCTCATTCTCTTTTTCTTCAGGGGTCATTGCTTCCCACAATGCTTTTCTTCGAATGCGATCACGCTCATTATTTCTTAGTCTCTCTTCAAGCGACATGTTTTGGTGTCGAATGCGGCGCTTTTCCAGGTATGCTTCACGCCTTTCAGTTTCGGTCATTTGAATCCTTCGATTAATTTTACCTTTGGACGTGGGTTCAATTGAAGCTGGTTTTTGTTCAGTTTCCATTTCTGAAGAAGAAATAAACATAGTCAGTAACAAAACCCAAAGAATGTACGCACAACTGATTATATCCGAAGGTGGTTGTAGACAACATGCAATTGTACAAGAAATAAATAGAACATGAATGAAACCTCACTCGGTATCAAAAAGTAAAGTGCTTGCAAATCCTAGAGAAGCATGTCAATAGTGACACTTTTAACCCCTCAAACAAAAGTTTACACTACAATTAAGTTGACTCTTGAATATCCACTCATATCGCCTATGCTAGCTAAGCTAAAGATCAGAAGTTCATGCCAATCCGCATAGACAGGTTATTACATAAAAATAACAGGTGTAACTTCTAGTTTCTTAACTTAAAAAATAACATCATAAATTAATATAAGTACTTCAAAATTGAATTCGCCTATATTTTGAGCCTAATACTAAGAGCCCGTTTTTCAAGTACCAAATAAATTAAAATTTTAATGTACAAGTATTTTATTCTCATTTTTTTATACTCCATTTCTTTAATAAAAAAGTGCTAACATGCAACCAAGTACATTCAACAACTCAAACAATAACATGTTGCCCAATCTCCCTCCTTTGATAAAGATATGTTTATCCATATGAAATTTTCGTTAGGCTTCATTACACTCCTTAGAGGGTCAAAAAAACACAGTTGACCACCCCCCACGTTTCATCGCCCAAACTCACTTCTTTGTATGCAACTTCGCATTAGAACATGTTCTACATGTTGAAAATAATCATCAAGAAGTCGGATTCTTCTAGCGTTCTCTTCCCCTGCCACGTGAAACTGTAGTGTTTTTCAAGAATGTAAAGACACTTTATTGATCATCACAACAGAAACTTTCGGAGGTGAAAATATACAAACCGAAGGAAAAGGATAAAGAAAATCAATATAATGAGCACTCTTCATCACATAGTTTCAGAATAAATTCCAACCCTCCCCCCCCCCCCCCCCCCCCCCCCCCCCCCCAAGTCGTCCATAAATGTTAATAATGATCGCTTCGACAATCTTTTTCTTCCTTCAAAATGCTGGGCATTCTTCTCCTTCAACAAAATCTTTCTAATCGTATACTGGAAAAGGTTCTCAAGAACTGTTTCAATCTTTCTTTTTAATGGGTTACACCACCCTGCTTCCAATGATATAATAAAACTAGAACCAATAGACACCAAAATTATTCACAAAATGGCCTAAAACCTCCTTCAAAGTTGGATAATGTAGAAGTAAGTGATCAATGGACTCATCCACTATATCGAAAAATAGATATAAAGGATCCATATCCGTTCCTCTTAGTTCATCTTGTAATGGCGGATTTTCCGGACGGAGAATATTCGCCAATACTTTTAGAGAAAGAGGAATAATTGGTAGCTATAACACTGAATTTTACGTGGAAAACTCAACCTGAGTAAAACCACGACCTCGTAGAGGGTTTTGGGAGAAAATCCAATATTATGCTAACTATTACAATTTTTGGATAGTGAGTAAAGGAAAGAGCGAGGCTTGGAGTAAGTGTGGGTTGTTGTTTCTGAGTGTTGGGAGTCCGATCCCGTTTTCAAAGGGTCCTGCCTGTATTTATAGTGGATACAGGCAGTTACAAAGTCAACCCATTTCCGGATTTTGTGTTCAGTTCGAGATCTTCGCGGACTTTCCGCAACGACCGGCTGACTGAGCGTAACGGTTGTTGATCAGATATCTTCGAGATCTGAAGTTCGAGAACTGTGAAGTTGTATGAAGTTCGACCTTTGAACTGCTACAGTAACTTTGAGAACTATGAAGTTACAGTGGCCTTTGATAGGTCTTGATCGAGAAGAATGTTTGCTACCATTGTTCCATCCGAAGTGTTTATGATATCTTCGACTATCTTCTCCAGGCTTGTGTTCGAGATCAGTGTTCGATGCTTGTAGTCCGTCTGTAATGGACCTTCGACTAAGATCTTCAGGCTTGTAGTTGTCGATGTTGGGAAATATGGTATTACAATCGCCCCATTCTTGACAGAAGCACTTGTGTTTTTGTCGAGAATAATATGCAGAAATTGAAAAGTTGTCGAAATTCGAAGAATGGTTGCTTTGTATCTTCCGATGTCAAATGCGTTGAACTTGGACATGGTGTTCTCGAGGTGCAATAAATGCTAGTCTATATACATAGGGAGTGGCTTATTTCGTTTTCATTTAAATGTCACGTGTTGTTGTTTTGCTGTGAGGAGGTCGGAGTGTGAATCATGGATGGTAAGGTACGTTATTCTGGGGGTTTGGGGTATCGGAGTGAAGAGATTTTGGTTTGTGTGTGGTTAAGTAGTGATGGATTGGGCTGTAATGTCGTTATTGTAGGCGTTGTTGTTGGATCTTGTTGTTTTGGAAACGGTGTCATAGCGGTGTTTGCTGGTCAAGTAGGTAGTCCTTAAGGCAGGTATCAGGCGAGTATCAGTGTTGTTGTCAGAAGGTATCTCCTGACTTCAACTTTCAGTGACTTGAGATCCATTGAGTTACTTGAAGGACGTGGCTCTTTCATCAGATAAAAGATCCGGGCAGTGTGTCTGAGCTTGTTTCTGGAAGATCAGCATTGTCGCGGCCAAGAAAAGTTTCGAGCTCCCAGAACTATTTTAGGTCTGTCGAATGAAAGACTTGAAGAACTGTATCGAACTGTGTAATAAAAATGTAACTGTATTTGTTAGATGTCGAACAAGAGTTATGTCGAATGTAAACTGTACTTGAGAAGTTAATGAATAAAAATAAATTGTTCGAGATATTTTTCTTGTTGATTTGGATTTGAAGTATGATAGAAGGTTGTTTCGAATAAGATTGGTTGAAGTTGGGGGTCCCACTATTTGGTGTCATAATGAGTGATGTGACTAGGATTTCTAGTTTCAATCATTTGATTGTAGCATTAAATGTTGAGAGACTATAAATACCAACGTTGTAGGTGTAAATAAGCAGGGAAGAATGGCGAAGACCAAAAGTCAGACTCTGCGAGAGATTGTTTCTCGGCATAATGAAGAGATGTATTGTGCCTTGTTGATGCGCTATTACGGCTGTTTGGACCTGTGTGCTCCAGTGTTGCCTCCACGTGAGGTGAACTACAAAGGGATGGACGAATCTGAAGCTTCTTTTTGGAGAAAGGATTTTCTTTTTCATTGCAGTCTTCAATCTATGGTGTATGTTCTTGGTCGGGAAGCGATGATTGTTCAGCGTGCGAAGGCATTGGTAAAGGAAGGACCTTGTAAGGAAAAATTTGTAATAGTTTCTAGGTATACATGAATGTATACTGTTTCTCGAATGAATTATTGAGGAAGTTTAATGATGTGTGAAACATAGGTTTTTGTTGTTGTCGAATTATTTTTAGTCGAATGTATTATTTTGCGGAAATGTAGGTGTAGGTTTTACTTTTGTCGAGAATGAAAGAATTTGAGGAAGTCGAGAAGGATAGGTAAAGACGAAAAGTTAGGGATTGCGAACCGTCGGATGTAGTTATACGTAACGAACACCTGGGGTCTATAAGTAGCCCTGCAGTGGCCGACTGTTCATATTTTGAACTTCTGCCAACTTTTCTTCACCTCTGCAAACTGTCCAATCGTTTATTTGACTTTCTTTCTACAATTGGGAGGGAGGAGATAAGCTTGTTGATTGAAAGGGCAAAACTTGCCAAGGAGAGGAACGTAGAAGCAGCGAGGTTGCACGGTAAGTGATTGTTTTTGTGTTTCGATTGATTTTATCAGTTTTGTAAACTCGTTGTAGACTAGGTGAATGTCTGATGGATTGGAGAGAAGACTGTTAGAATATAGGAAATAATTTTTTTTGAAAATAGTTGTTGTATGGTTGAAAAATTGGAAGGAGTTTGTTTGGTGCATTGCTGCCGTTTATGTGGACTGTTGTCGTCGGTAATGTGTATGGAGTTTGTCATTCAGTTTCGTTGGGTTATATGGCCATGATTTTGGTGTTTGGAGTCGGAAATTGATTTTGAAACGGTTAGGTTGTTATCGATTTTGGCGGGAAAATCATAACTGTTATTTCCTTCGAGAAGATGGGTTGCTGCAAATGAACATAATTACTTACCGATAATGAAGTTAGATAAAAAAGGTTCTCGATGGTCGAGAACTTCAAACAACTCTTGCAACTCGTGAACTAATAATTAATATTTAAGTTCGAGATATGTCAGCTGTAAGTAAGAAATAAATTGTTGGAGAATAACTCGACAACGCTAGACTGAGAAAGTTATTATAAGTAAATTAAATGATCGAAATGAATCTTCTAAACGAAATAATAGAACGTATGTGATATATATCATGTTATAAAAAACTCGGATCTGATTTTCAGGTTCATAAAAAATGGTTGAACCAATTTTCAATCTTGAGAACTCAATAACCGAAAATCCTGTTCACGTTATTCCTTTGCGAGTGGATGTAACCACATGTGTGCAGAGGTTAGGTAGGGAATATTGCGCAGGGGGAGTTGGTAATGTTGGGCAGGCAGGTACTGGACCCGGTCATGTCGAAGTATCTAATGACGAAGTTACCGAGACTGATGTCGAGCAATCGCCCCAATCTAGTGGTCGAGATGGTGATGGCGATGGTCAAGGTGATGTGTGTGATAGTAGACATGCTAGTTTTGGGATGGGCAAAGAAACGTCTGAAATTCTTAAGTTTAAAAGAAAATTCGGTATTCCTAAAGATGTAAGGCTGGAAGAGTATGCACATGAGATGGATGACCAAAATGTTCCTCTAGGTGGGATTTTGGTACATCGACAACAGATAAGAAATGGTTTGAAGTAGCCTCTGCGGGCTGATCAAAAGAAGTTGTTAAATTTCTTTGATGTGGCTCCTGGGCAATTCAACCCGAATGTATACGACTTGTTTCGAGTATGTGGGGATCTGAATGGCCAATTGCAGAAGAGAGAAGAAGTTTTGATAACTGTCGATGACATTCGCGTATACTATATGCTGAGAGTAAATTCGGCTAAAGTAGGGTATCGATATCTAGCGAGGTTCGCTAAGAGACTTATGTTTTATGAGATGGTATCGACTGGTGGGAAGTACTGTGATGAGCGTCTTTTAGTAACAGGGAACTATGAGTTCGATGTTAATGTTCCTGGGGAGTCTTTGAAAAGGAAAGCTTTTATCTAGGTAAATAGTTGCTGATATGTACTATTGAGAATTTGGTTAACTGTTGTGTGACTTTTTAATTTTCTTTGTTTCAGTTCTGAAAGAAGTTGATAGGAACTTGAGGGTTAACGAGCGGCTATACAACCTCAGGAAGGGATATATTGGGAGGATCGACGAGTTGGCAGCTGACCAAGAGGGTTTGTCTGTTTTGTTCGAGGAGGCTGGTTTAAAGAGATTGAGAAAAACAGGATCAGTAGTGTCTCTTATTGACGGTAAGATGTCTGCGCAGAATAAGAGAAGTGCCGATGTTGGTTTGCCATTGGAGAATCAGTTGTTGGCGGGATATACGACTGATACAAATAGTGAGATAGAGGCTCTGTGCAATGTTCCTTCGAGGAAGGTGTCGAAGAAGAGGGCTGCTCCTAGCGACGCAGTGGATGATTTACAAGATCCAAAGCGGCTTTCTCGAAAGAATGGCACTGTTGATCGGCGCAAACTTGTAACTCGAAGTTCTGTGGATAAGCCTCCCTTTGGGTCGGTAAGTGGTACTTCGAAGAAAGCAGGAAATGTATCGAAGAAGAAAAGTGTGGATGACTCCGACCCGAATTATGCTGTTCAATCTGAAGTAGAGATTGCGGCAAATTTGGATTCAGTTGCTGTAGGCTCAGCATTGTTGGGAGATCGTTTGGATGACTGCATGGTCAATTTGGATAGCTTAATGAGTTTCTTTGGCGAGGGTCAATCGAGTTTGAAGAAGGTGAGGAATTTATCTTGTTTACCGAGGTTAATGAATTTAGTTCCCAATGTGAATACCTCTTTTATGAAATTGTTGCAGATTAAGGAAATCGTTGCTGAGGCGAGGCCGCGCATTATGAGTGCCGGGGATATCGCGAATCAATTGAAGGGGTACCAGATCCTCGAAAAGGAATTGACGGAGGAAAAAGAGAGATTGATAAAAGAGAAAGATAAACTGAATTCGACGCTTAACAGGTATAAGGTGGATGCTGATAAGTCGAAGAAAGCTGCAATTGCTGTGGTGAGGAAGGAGAAAGATGAGGAGAACGCAAAGTTGAAGGAAGCTTCTGAGGCAGCTAGGGAGGTGGCAATCGAGGAGGCAAACGAGGAGCGCAATAATGCTCTAAAAAATCTTTGACAAGTAGGAAAGTTTGTGAATTTGAGGAAACAGTTAGATGGAGACTACGAGGATGAGAATCTTAGGAAAAAATATTACAAGAATATCGTTAAGGAGAATTTGCTGCCCTTTGTGGATTCAGAGGATGAATCATCGGGGGGTTCTCCTAATGTTGAAAAGGAGTGTGAGGTGGTCGAGGAACCCGTGTTAACTATTCCTTCTGGTGTCGAAGCTGAAGTGCTATTTCATTTGGCAGATAGTGCCGGAGTCGAAGGAAATGGTGTTGATTTACCCATTGAGTAAGCGTCTCTGCATTGAAGTGGAATTTGTAACAAATGGCCAGTGGGGCTAAGACAATATTTTATTTGATAAAGTTTGTAAAAATGGCCAGTGGGGCCGATACATTTTGGTTAACAATAGAATTTTTATCGAAGTAGTTTTTGCATAAAAATTGCTAATAGATGATAGTGAATCAAATATAGAACTTGTGTACCGAAAAGGTAGTTGTTGATGTAAATAGGAATGAGGACCAGGTGTTTCTCCTCGATTGGATACTTGGATTTGGAAAAACCAATCATAAAGATGTGGTTTGTAGAAATGTAGTAAGAGTTTAGCCCAGATCCATATTGTTTAAAGTGTGGTCAATGCTAAGTCAATATCAGGTGTTACTCCTCGATGGGATACCTGGATTTGAAAAAACCAATCATAAAGATGTGGTTTGTAGAAATGTAGTAAGAGTTTAGCCCGGATCCATACTGTTGAAAGTGTGGTCAATGCTAAATGAATACCAGGTGTTGCTCCTTGATGGGATACCTGGATTTGAAAAAACCAATCTTAAAGATGTGGTTTGTATAAATGTAGTAAGAGTTTTAGCCCAGACCCATATTGTTTAAAGTGTGGTCAATGCTAAATGAATACTAGGTGTTGCTCCTCGATGGGATACCTGGATTTGAAAAAACCAATCTTAAAGATGTGGTTTGTAGAAATGTAGTGTCGTAGTGTTGATGCGTACGTAAAAAGTAGGCATTGATACTGCGTGATAGTAAAGTAGGAGAATCGTTTCTGTAAGATGTGACTGTAGAGAAAGATGTAAAGAATGAGCCTTTATTAATAGTAGTCGAAGAGGTACATTATTATCGATAGAACAATTTGAGATGTGATGTATTCCAGGGATATTCAAGCTAAACTTCATCCTCTGTCATCAGCCAGTAAGTTCCACACTCCGTTTTGTCGGTGATGATGTAGGGCCCTTCCCAGTTTTTGGATAATTTTCCTGAATTCTTGGGTCGAGTACTATCTTGTATTCGACGAAGGACGAGATCACCTATGTCGAATTCTCGCTTGCGAACTTTTTTGTTGTACGCTTTTCTGAGTTTATCGTGGTATCGCCCCAAGTTTATGATTGCTTGATCTCGAGTTTCTTCAATCCAATTAAGGTTGCAAAGCAATCGTAACTCGTTTTCTTCATCTGTAACCTTCTTCCGACTGCGTGGTAAGTCCAATTCAGAGGGTATGACAGCTTCAGTACCAAAGGCCATCATAAAGGGAGTGCAGCCAGTGGAGGTCCGTGGAGTAGTTCTGTAAGCACAGAGGACACTGAGTAATTCATCGGCCCATCTTCCTTTTTTCTCGTCTAATCGTTTGCGTAACCCAGATTTGATACTTTTATTGATGGCTTCTACTTGACCGTTTCCTTGAGGGTAGTAGGGTGTCGATGTAGAGAGTTGTATTTTGGACTTCTGGAGGAACAATAGAACTTTGTTGTTGATGAACTGTTTTCTGTTGTCTGATCTTATCATTTGTGGACAACCGAACCTAGTAATGATGTTTTCCCAGAGGAACTTGATTACTGCATTTTCATCGGTGTGACAAAGGGGAACTGCTTCGACCCATTTGGTGAAATAGTCCGTAGCGATGAGGACGAACTTGCGATTTCCTGATGCTGGGTGAAAAGGACCAATTATGTCGATGCCCCATCTTTTGAACGGCCAGAGGACATTGCTGATATGTAAGTCGAGTGCGGGGCTTTTGATGTCTAGTGCATGTATTTGGCATTTGTAGCACTTGCGGACGAAATCTTCACAATCTTGTCGCATCTTCGGCCAGTATAGTCCTTGAGTAAATGCTCGCTGTGCTAAAGAACGACCAGATATGTGTGCTCCGCATATCCCTTCATGTAATTCTCTGATCTTGATGCTGGCTTCCTGCTGAGAAATACATTCGATGAGGGGTCCGCCTCCTGTTATTCGGTATAGTAATTTATCTTGAACTGTGAACCGTGTGCATCTGGGCCAGTAGTGATCAAGCTTCCTCTTTATTGCTTGGGAGAATGTTGGAATTGAGGTATTCGAGAAACGGTTTTCTCCAGTCATATTTGTCTTCGTCTTCAGTAGTAGTAATTTGCATAGTATTTGTAATGTCGAGGCTTGAGTGTTCAAGAACTTGGATTTCGAGCTGCCTACTTTCACTGTCTTCGAGCATAGCGGCGACGTATGCCAAGGCGTCTGCATGTCTATTTTCTGCCCGAGGGAGGTAGGAGATTGATGAGGATTGGAACATGAGCATTTTTTCTTCGACTAGAGCTGCATAACTAACCATTTTGCCCGAGGTCTTGAAGGTTTTATTGTAATGATTTGCGACAAGCAGTGAGTCGACATAGACCACTATGTCTGTCGCCCCAAGTGTGATTGCGAGGTCTAATCCATGAAGGATAGCTTCGTATTTGACTTCGTTGTTGGTGGCATAAAACTTGAGTTTAATTGCTTTCTCGATTAGATGATTAGATGGTGTAACGAGGACTATTCCAATCCCGGATCCTCGTGGACCTGTCGATCCATCTGTGAAGAGTCTCCATCTTGTGCTTCTTGACCAGGCATCTGGTTCTGCAATTGAGTCATCTGTAAGTGCTTCTTCAAGTTCTTCCCATTCGGGGTCTTCGACAGGAAAGTCAGCTAAAAAGTCAGCGACTGCCTGTCCTTTACAAGAAATCTGAGGTTCGAAGGATATGCCGTACTCTCCGAGAAAAACGGACCATTGATGAACTCGTCGAGATTTTTCCTTTTTTGAGAGGACAAGTTTTAGAGGGTACTTTGTGATTACCTTTATAGGGTGAGCCTGAAAATAAGGACGTAGTTTCTGCGAACTGTAGACCAATGCAAGTAGATGTTTTTCCGTTGATGTATAATTGCGTTCAGCTTGTACGAGAGTTTTGCTGATGAAGTAAATTGGTTTCTCGATGTAATTGTTTTCTCGAATGAGAACGGAACTGATAGATTCATCTGTGGTGGACAGATACATAGTAAGTGTTTCGCCGTCAACTGGTGTGCTCATGATCGAAGGTCTTCCCATGTATCGTTTAAGATCTTGAAAGGCTAGCTCATAATCTGAGGTCCAGGTGATTTCATTTGGCTTCTTTTTGGAATGTAAGGTGAGATTACCACGAAGAAGGAGATACAGTAGTTTACATCGATCAAAAGATTTTAAAATGAATCTGTAGAGGGCGGCAATTTTGCCAGCGAACTTTTGAACATCTTTCTTTGTTCGAGGTGACGGCATTGCCATGAGTGATTTGATCTGTGCGGGATCTATTTTGATACCTCTTTTGCTGACCAAATGTCCTAGAAATTTGCCGGCTGCGACTCCAAATTGGCATTT
Source organism: Kingdonia uniflora (assembly GCA_014058105.1). NCBI lineage: Eukaryota > Viridiplantae > Streptophyta > Magnoliopsida > Ranunculales > Circaeasteraceae > Kingdonia > Kingdonia uniflora. The sequence goes on from JACGCM010002827.1 coordinate 4,926,915, forward strand.
TTCGGGGTTGAGTTTCATTTGGTAATTTCGAAGAATGTCGAAGATGGTTTGGAGATTATTTAAATGATCTTCACGTTTTAAGCTTTTGTATATCATGTCGTCGATGTAGACTTCCATGATTTTTCCCAAATGGTCTTTGAACATTCGAGTAACAAGTCTCTGGTAGGTTGCCCCGGCGTTCTTCAAACCAAATGGCATGACTGTGTAGCAGTACAAGCCTCTTTCAGTGACGAAAGTAGTTTTTTCTTGATCTTCTATTGCGAGAGGAACTTGGTTGTAACCTGAGGCTGCATCCATCATAGAAAGAAGCTCGTGGCCAGCAACTGAGTCGAGGAGTTGTGGTATCAATGGGAGAGGAAAATTATCCTTTGGTATGAACTTGTTTGGTTCTGTAAAGTCGACACAGACTCTTATTTTCCCATTTTTCTTCGGGACGGCCACAATATTAGAAACCCATTTTGGATACTTGGCTTCCCGAATGAAACCAACACGAAGGAGTTTGTCAATCTCTTCATTGACGGCATCACGAAGCCGTGGAGCAAGATTCTGGCGCTTTTGTACGATTGCTTTAGTATCCGGCTGGAGGTTGAGTTTGTGGCATGCGACAGTTGGGTCGATTCCCGACATTTCTTGAAAAGACCATGCGAAGATATCGATGTTCTTTTTGAGGAGCTGAATAATTGTTTCTTTCTCTTCGGCTGATAATTTGGAACCGATAAATGTATGACGACTGGGGCCATCGATCTCAATGGAGTCGACAGTTTCAGTATCATGCTGCTCAAAGATGGGTGGTGATTCTGACTGTAATTGTTATGTTTTGAGTAGTTTTTGAGCATGAGAGTTAATCGTGGTGTTCTCGCACATTCGTGCGACTGCTTGGCTGTCTTTGATCTCGTAGATACCATGGGCAGTTGGGAATCGAAGATAAAGATGATAAGTTGATGGAACTGCTTTTATTGAGTGCAGCTATATTTGGATTAAGCGTCGATGACTAAGAACTTGACGAATGTCGTTTCGGATCCTGCTTGTACTGGCAAGGTGATTTCGCCAGTGGCAGATTCTTTCGAACCATTGAAGCCCGATATTGTTGTTGTTGAAGCTTTCACAGAATTTGTCAGACCCAGTAGTTGTATTGCTCTCCGGAACAAGACGTCAGTGGCGCTTCCGGTATCGACAAGCATCGTGTGAAGATAATCTTGTCCTACCTTTAGCATTATCACAAGTGGATCATCGTGGGGATATGTAACGTGGCTAGTGTCACAGTCTTCGAAGGAGATGGAGTACGGACGTTTAGATTTGCTGGAACTTGGAAGGAGTTTTGTTGATTTGTCGGAAGAGGTCATTTTGCAACAGGACGTAATTCGGTCGTCCTGCTTTCTTTTCTTCCTTTTTTCTATCTCGATCATATAGAGATGTCGAGCTTCTCCTTGTTTGTTAACTGGGCCGGGATTGTTCCTATCAGCTTCTTCGTTGAGAAATTTTTGGATATCAACCACATAATTTCGGAGTCGCCCTGCTGATATAATGCGGTTGAAGATGCGAATGAGTGAATAACAGTTGTCAGTTTCGTGGTTATGTACATTATGGTGCAGGCAGAAAGGTTGCCCTGGTCTGTCGGGGATCGTCTGAGCTTCTCGATAAAATTCATCACCCTTGATCACTGTGAAGATAGCCGAAAGAGTTGTTGTCAGAGGAGGTAGATTTGGAATTGGTCTGTCTATCTTTTCTTCTCGCCTTCTAGTGTTGTCGTTGTTCCTTCCACGTGGTTTTTCTCTTGTGGTGGCTGCTTTTCTTGGTTGGAATGGTGTCGAATCAGAGGACTGGATTACGGCAGAGCTTTTCATCTTATCTTTCTTCGACCTTTCGAGTTCGATATAGTTGTTAACTACATCTATCATCTCTGGTACTGTTCGAGGTTTGTGAAGGGTCAGTTCTTCTCAAACTTTAGAGTCGAAGTGTAACGCTGAAGTGAACGCAGGAACGACGATTTTTGGATCGGAATTACCAATTTTTCGTGCCTCTTGCAAAAATCGCTTGTAGAAGCTGGCTAGGGACTTCTTTGCTCCTTGTTCGAAGAAGAAAAGGGAATCCACTGTAATTTCTCATTCTTTGGCATGAGCGTAGTTGGACTCGAAGAGGCGCTGTAACTGAGCGAATGTGGTGATAGAACCCTCAGGTAAAGTGTGAAACCACCTGAGGGGTTCTTCTTTCAGACTCATGTTAAAAAGCCTACAGAGCATGTGATCCAGCTTCGAGTACAATCCTACCGAAGCTTTGAAATGTCTGACGTGTGTTAGAGGGTCGGTGAGACCTGCGTACTGGATGAACTTCGGCATATGGAAATTATTTGGAATGGCCATAGCTTCGAGATGCACAGATATGGGATTTGTTTCGATCCTATCCAATGCAGATATTCGACCAGATACTTCCGAATTAATTGCCCGAATCCGGGTGTTGAAATCATCTAGTGTGATGTATTGCGGTGGTTGGGCTGGTTCGACTTGTACCTGGGGATCAAAATTGCCGTGTCACTCAGGTCCTAACCGCTCCCTCAGAGGTCGTCTCGCCGGTGGAAGCGGAGAACGTTGGCGAGTTCGACGACTTCCTATTGTAGATGAAGAGGACGTAAGTCCAAAATGTCGAGAACCTCCTTTGGGATTTCTTGATCTGGACCGCGAGACTCGCGTCTGATCATCCCTTGGTTGTTCTTCTTTATGGCTTGCTCTCGAACGGTGGTTGTTGTGAGCCCGGGGTGGTGACACGTTTGCTCTGCGCAAGTTCTCCATTTCCTTCTGATGCGTCCGGCTTTGCTAATCCAAAGCTTTCTGCCTTGCATCCCTTTTGATTTGGAGAGCTTGAGCATGAACTGTTTGGTCTTCTATTCTTTGAATCCGGTGCTGTATTGACCTCCTAGTTTCTCATAGTGGAGGTGCTTCGGAGATTCATGTTGGTTATCGGTTTTTTTTTTTTTTTTTGAATTTTTTGAAGTCTCAGTTTGGTAAAGAGGTGTGGATTCCCACAGACGGCGCCAATTGTAATGGAGGATTTTCTGGACGGAGAATATTCGCCAATACTTTTAGAGAAAGAGGAATAATTGGTAGCTATAACACTGAATTTTACGTGGAAAACTCGGACTAACCTGAGTAAAACCACGACCCCGTAGAGGGTTTTGGGAGAAAATCCAATATTATGCTAACTATTACAATTTTTGGATAGTGAGTAAAGGAAAGAGCGAGGCTTGGAGTAAGTGTGGGTTGCTGTTTCTGAGTGTTGGGAGTCCGATCCCGTTTTCAAAGGGTCCTGCCTGTATTTAAAGTGGATACAGGCAGTTACAAAGTCAACCCATTTCTAGATTTTGTGTTCAGTTCGAGATCTTCGCGGACTTTCCGCAACGACCGGCTGACTGAGCGTAACGGTTGTTGATCAGATATCTTCGAGATCTGAAGTTCGAGAACTGTGAAGTTGTATGAAGTTCGACCTTTGAACTGCTACAGTAACTTTGAGAACTATGAAGTTGCAGTGGCCTTTGATAGGTCTTGATCGAGAAGAATGTTTGCTACCATTGTTCCATACGAAGTGTTTATGATATCTTCGACTATCTTCTCCAGGCTTGTGTTCGAGATCAGTGTTCGATGCTTGTAGTTCGTCTGTAATGGACCTTCGACTAAGATCTTCAAGCTTGTAGTTGTCGATGTTGGGAAATATGGTATTACACATCTCTAATCAACTTTCACCCCAGGACACCCCTAAAAAGGATATTATAGACGGGATTTCCTTCCTCCAAACCAATCGTTTTGAAAAATCCATGCTTTGATGCCTCCCATCTTACAATCATAGCTTCAACTATACCCACACGTCGATCTCGCCGTATTTTGCGCATTTGGTTCATTTCCATTTTTATTTGTATTCTCCTATCCATATATAACCGTAGTTTTCATTTAATAATGAAGTTAGCACCTTCACCTATTGAATGTCTTTTTATTTATGATTGTAAAATTTATTGATGTAGAAAGGATTACAAAAGACTACAAAACGCAGCAAGAAACAACAATAAAAGAAAAAAGATGCCAATGTATGAGAATGAAAATTAGTAAGTTTACCTAAAAAGATACCAATGTACCTACTCATGATGGTTGATCCTCCCAGAATCTAACCATATTACTATGCCAACCTTTATCCTAATTCTTCTACCAAACTGTTTATAATAATCATAATCCTATGCCAAACCCCACAACCATAAGTCTCTACAACCTTGTTGCTACTCCACCCAAACTCTATAACACCAAACCTATTTATAATCACTCTTTTCCAAAAACCTTGATCTTCAAATCCAAATCTCCATAACCACTTACTTAGCAAAGCCTTATTCATCAAAATTGAACTTTTAATCCCTAGCCCTTTGAATGGGAGAGTAAAGATATAAATTATGAAGAGCATCTTCCAGTTCTTGGTTGGTTAAATTGAGCTTGCACGGGCCTACATCTTGAGAATGGGTAATTTCTCTTTACTGAGGAATAAGAAATTATACAGAAAAAACTTTTAGGCTTCTGATACTCCAAAGAGGCCCAGATGTTGTCAATGAACACGTTGGTGGCATACACGGAAGAACTGCTATAGCGTGATGGTCGTAATTTCCATGGTAGAACGTTCTTGAGAGTAAAGCCAAATGTGTTTGCTTTTGTAGTAGCCTACTCGCAGCCTTCCAAGACTAGTCGAATACTTGAAGGCTACATCGAAGCCTACTAAGACCCTCAAAACTCAGCAAGGCAACATCGAAGTCCACGAAGCCTTCCGGGATTAATCAAACACTCGAGCACTCGAAAGCGTCATCAAAGTTAGTCGAAGCCAAAGACAGTCGGTCAACATTAATTCCAGAATGACTTCAACCATAGTCATGCATGGTCGAAGGCAAACACACCTGACATCTAGCTCACCAGACAGAATAGTGGAAACACGTCGCCAGACAGCTACAGTGTCAGAACCGACTTCTCGTACAGGACAGCTGCCCCAAGGAATATACATATAATCTGACCTCACATTGTGACTCACCATTTTCTATCTCCTATAAATATAAAAGATGGAACACTGTGGAGGGGTTAGAAAAACTCTGCCTAAAACCTTCCCAACATCACCTTCGAGTCCCCTGTAATCTTCTCTCAATTCGAACTATCACATAAATCAATATCAATACAATCTTCGATTCAAATCCTCGCTAGAGGTCGTGGAGAACCCCAATTTTTGGACTCCACGCAAGTATGTTAGTGCAGTAATCTCTCTCGTTATTGTCTTATATATTTGTCAAAACCCCTAGTCGAAGATAACTCTCAAGGTCTAAGAACAAAGTTTCCCCTCTACGAAACCACGCCCCTACATTTGGCGCCGTCTGTGATATACCCACCCTTTCCAATCCTTTCTTTTCCTTTCCCCGACAGACTTATTCCATGGCTCCTACCTTTCGTTCCACCTTAGCCATCGTCGGCACCTCCGCTGACGGAATCGCAGGCCAACTTGCCCTCATTAGCCAGCAATTTGCTCAAGCCGAGGAACGCCACAATAACCAGTTACGTATTGTGCGTGAGAATCGCCGGCAGGAACTTGAGGCTGAACGGCAACACCGTTTAGACGACAACGATAGACAACATCGAGCCCTGGAGGAACTGCGCCACACAGTTTGTGAACTTCAACAAGTCCAAACACAGGACACTCCTATGCATTCTTGGGTAACCGCCCCCTTGCGCGTCTCAGCCCGCACCCGACTTTGGCCCCACCCCCAAATTGAAGTTCCTCCAGTCCACCTTGGTGCCGAGGGTGCCCCCATTGCTATACCCGCCGGGTCCATCCATCTTGGTGTACCCATTACGGAGGATTCATCCGATTCTATCCTTCGAACCTCTCGACACCCTACACGATGCCCTGCTCGGGAATGCCTCGGAGAATGGAGCGCTGAACACACCCTGACCCGCGGCCTTACCACCCGCGACCCCAGCGTTCTCCCCCTCGACCTGCATATCTCACACAGCAAGAACTCGACCAAAAAATTAACGCCGCCATTCGTATCAGTGTGAGTCCCACCCCTAACTCGTGGAGTCGATTAAATAACCCCATATGCCCGAGCTCCTCACTATCGAGGTGCCACCAAACTTTCATACCCCTAAAATCCGCAAATACCGTAATACCAACCCACAATCTCATGTTCTCAAGTTCCAGAATGCTTTAAGCCTGCACTCCACAACCGATCACATCTTGTGTCGCATGTTTCCCACCAGCCTTACCGACAACCCTCTAAAGTGGTACCACAGTCTCCCTAATGGTTTTATCCAAAGTTTCGAATAGCTTTCGAACCTTTTTATCTCCCATTTCGCCTTCAATAAAGACCGCGAAGTCCGGGTGGACGTCCTTTTCAACTTCCGAAAATCTCCCACAATACGCTTGAAAACTTCACAAAACGTTTTCTCGATGAATCGCACAAAGTCAAAAATCTCGATTGCGCGAACGCCGTCCTCGCCTACTCCAACGCCCTGTCTGACCACAGTCGCATTAAGAAGTATATCGTGCTCCAAAAGTCACGAACCTTCGAGGAGATGCTATCCAAGGTCAACGGATGCATCGACCTCGAATGTCTCCGCGAATCTAATCGCCAGGGATAAGCCTTGACCACCACCCACAACAAACCTCGACCATCGAATACACCCATGGTCGCTCCCGTTTCTCAGGAGACCGACAACCGCAAGTGCCCCCACTTCGATGCTTAATCTTCTGAACCCCGCAAAAAACGTCCCATGCCCGTTCTACCCAAACTCACTGCTCCCATTAATACCCTTTTTACACTCATCCAAGTTGATCCTATCTGGCACACTCCCTTCCTTATCGAGGTCAAAAAGGACGAGCCTTACTGCCAAAACCACAAATGCAATTGCCACCGTACAAACAAGTGCTACGCTTTGCAACGTTCACTTGAAATGACTCTTAAAGCCGGTCGTCTACACCAATATGTTGTCGACCTTCCTGCCTACCTCGACGGGCCATACCTCAAGCCCCAACCTGCTCCGAATACCAGCCCAGCCGAGGTACGTATCTTCCAACTCCACCTCATTGAAGTTAATAACATCAACAGTGGACACACCCGAAGCAAGCGCAAACGGGTCGAAAGTGTTGTAAGCTTACCTACCAACATAAACTCCCCGTCCTTCTACCCAAATCTAGCCACCGCCCCCGACCCGAAGGTATATCCTTCATCGATTGCGACACTTCTCATGTTCGCTTCCCCCATTTAGACCCATTGGTCATTATGATTAAGGTCGAGCACCTCGTCCTCCATACGATGCTCATCGATACAGGTAGCGCGGCGGACGTCCTTTTCCTCCAAACCGTCCGTGCTATGCAAAATATAGATCTCATTACACCAGCCAATGTCGAACTTAAAGGTTTTAACAGCGCTACCGAGGTCGCCGTTGGTCACCTTAGCCTCCATATCACCACCGGTCCGGTTACCCTCCAAACCATTTTTCTTGTCAACGACAAGAAATTTGAATATCTGGGCATTCTAGGGCGTGATTGGCTCCATGCGATGAAAGCCATATCTTCTACATACCACAAGACATTGTGTTTCACTACCCCATGTGGTATATGGAACATGAAAGGCTCCCAGCGCTTAGCTCGCTCATGCGAGCATCCCGAAATCGACCTTACCAGAAAACTGGTGAAGCCATAGCAATCACTGCATCTCTTTCTCCCCACCACCTCGACCCCTTCTACCACACCTGTCGAACCTATTGTTTACGTCGAACTCGACAGCCCTGGTCGAGGTACATTCATTGGCAATTTTTTGGATGCCGTTGAAAGCCGTGAACTCATCATGTTCGTTCGAGCGAATAAAGACGTCTTCGCTTGGTCGTTCCATGAGATGCCCGGCGTTGACCCCACCCTGGCTATCACGGCCCAGCCCGGGTCTACCTCTACAGTGCCCGAAGCACAGCGGAATATGAGGTTGTGCGGCGTACATGCACATACGGCCGACATGTACAAACCATCTTCACGGGCGCGGCGCGCCAGTGGAATAATCCCACGGATGCTAGAGCGACATTCGGATAATTTTGGATACTCGTGAAGGGTCATCGAACATGTATTCAGCATAGGCAACAATGCTGAAGGTTCCCTCAATAATCCCTACATCGTAATCTCTCGTGACGGGGCACAAGGTACGGAAAACACACTTGTCCTGTAGCGGATCAAGGTAGCTCAATATGTCGGATTCCAGATATGGGACATGTATATCTCAAGGGGCGACGAGCCTGGACTGGTTACATAGTCCATTTATAGGGGCGGTGCATCTCGATTGGCTCGCGGGGAATAGCGGCGGCATAGCAGTGCCATATACAAGTCCTATCTGTAAAAGCAGCCCGTATTGCGAGGCAATGTCTCCTAGCCTTCCCTAGGCCAAGGAGAACTCATGACCATCCCTTGTACATAGCCCATGAGCCAGGGTCCAAGATGACCAAGCTATAAAGCTCTTTTAGTCATGGGGAGGATTGGACCAAGGTTCCTCCTTAATATAGACACTAAGTAAATAGTTAGTTTCCAAAAGGAAACGTTAAAACTTGAGACGAAGCGTACTGGCACTTCTCGCCCCCTTAACCAATTCCGATTTCAACGAAACTTGGCGTGCAACTATATTAGTGTCTAGAGAACATATATCCAAGGTCAGAACTCAAAACGCTCGGGTAGATTTGCCCGGCGTTCGGTAGGGCGTCACACCCTCCCGCACTGAAAATAATCTCGACGTCCTCGTCGAGAACCTTTCTTCAATACGGCCCTGCAAAGATTCAATCTTCTGCATCTTCAAGAAACTAACAACTCTCCCGCACTTAGTTCAGAGTACTATACTTCTTCTGCACTAGTGGATACTGAACCCAACTGCTACTCTCGATGCTGACAACTGTGGTCTTCACGACTGAACCTTAATCTTTGGCCTTTCCAACTGAAGTGCGTTGGTGACATCTTTTCATTCAACTCTGGAGTCTGCCTTCTCGTTTGGATACTGTTCAGCAGCCTTTAGCCTTCTGATAAATATAAGGGCGGTACTTCCTTGCATCGCGCCCTCTGAAATGCGCTGCATCCTGCTGCAAAGCACCTTCTCCCCTTACACATATTTGGAATGTCGCTCTACTCGACAAACCTGGCGCTCCTCCGGACAGCCCGACGAGGATATCTGCAATCCCGTCTAAAAGATGCGTTATCTTCCGAGTTACACCGCTGCGCTCTTCCTTCGAGTCGCACAATGCCTTTGCTGCTCGAGAGTTCAATCTTCTGTGAATCTCGGCTTCAAACTACACTCTTCTTCTGCGAGTGGTAAGGAGCAAGTCTGCTTTAAACAAGGGGTCTGCAATCCCGTATTTACTGATTCCCAACTCGTTTAGCGACAGTACACCGACGAAAACCAGGCAAACGATCGCATGGATGAGTACGCAGCACTCGTCCGCCAGCGCATGGACCGTTTCCCTAAAAAAATCATCGATTACACATTACCCTCCAGGCGAAAACAAACATGCCGATGCCCTCGCTTACATCGCTGTCATATTAGGCCAGTCCGAATCTCGAACCCTCAATATCGAAGTACTTGAACGCCCAAGTATCAACCAGATGGAAGTCAATACCATCAATACTGGGGGCAAGAGTCTCGATCCCGAAGACTGGCGCACACCCTTCCTTGTACACTTCAACAGTTCCACTCTACTGGAAGACCCAAAAGCTAAACGTTTGTTACTGGAAAACTTGCGACGGTACACCATCCTCAAGGGCGGTCTACACCGCAAATCCCCAAACGGCGTACACCTCTGTTGCATATCCCAACGTGAAGCCGCAACCATCCTTACTGAACTCCACAAAGGCAATTGCGGGTCCCACACCGCTAGTCGATCCATGGCTCTCCTTGCAATCGCACAGAGTCTGTTCTGGCCAAATATGAAGAAACAAGAGGAAGAGTACGCGAAGCACTGTGACAAATGCCAACGTCATGCTCACGACATTCGAAGCCCCTCCCAAGAACTCCACTGCAACCAAGTTGTTTGGCCATTTAAGAGATGGACCATTGATCTAGTGGGCCTTTTTCCCAAAGCTTCAATCAGCAGAGAACATATCTTAGTCGCTACAGACTATTTTACTAAATGGATCGAGGCCATACCTTTATGTCGAACAAGGGAAGAAGAGGTCACCAAGTTCCTTAGGGAAAATATTATTACACGCATCGGCTGCCCACATATGATTTGATACGACAGTGGTCCACAGTTCCTAGGAAACAAGGTTCGCACGTTTCTCAAAAAATGTAATATCATCCTCTCCCCTTCCACACCCTATTATCCACAAGGGAATGGTCAGGTCGAAACAATCAACAAAACTATAGTCGATGGTCTTAAGAAACGCATCGACGAAAAGAAAGGGCGTTGGGTTCAAGAATTACAACATGTACTCTGGGCTTACCGCACCACACCCTACAAGGCGACAGGTTGTACTCCTTTCCTCTTGGCCTACGGTACCAAAGCTGTTTTGCCCACTCAATTCGAGGTACCAACACGCGACCGTGATCTTCCCGATGAAGACAACGAGTTCGAATTCGGATGTAATATGTTATGAATTGACGAAACCAGAGACCGAGCCTTAGCTAACCTCGGACGATATCAAATCTCTCTCCATAATTCCTACAACAAAAGGGTTTGACCACGAAGTTTTGATATAGGTGATTTGGTACTTCGACGAGTCACACCTTCCTTAAAACCTCGCAATGCCAGCAAGTTAGCCAAATCTTGGAAAGTACCTTATGTCGTGTACGACAAAACTGATAAAAGATCATATGAACCCCTACCCAATCCTTGGAACACGATGCAGTTAGTCTCATACAACAGATCGCGGCCACCCTCTCTCACAACTGATGTAACTGCAGTATAATCAATAAACATATTTTTCTCCCTTGTGCATCATCTCATATATCTTGTGAACTTCTTGATTTGGTCAGACCTAAGTATCCAGTCAACCCTTCGACCTAACTGATACTTGGGGGTGACCTCGGAGTTTTTCAAGGTTCCAATTCGAGCACTCCCGAGTGGCATGAGTGGTCGACCGATCGGACACTCGGGGTTCCATTGGGGCCGACCACATTCTGCTTCGTGTAGGCTCAAACCCGCAGAGAGAAATACCCGGGGGCAACCTCGAAGTCCTGCAAACTTCTTGATTTGGTCAAACCTAAGTATCCAGTCAACCCCTAAGTCAACCCCTAACTGATATTTAGGGGCGACCTCAAACTTTTTCAAGGTTCCAATTCGAGCATTCTCGAGTGGCATGAATGGTCGACCGACCGGACACTCGGGGTTGCATTGGGGCCGACCACATTCTGCTTCGTGTAGGCTCAAACCCGCAGATAAAAATACCCGGAGGCGACCTCAAAGTCCTGTGAACTTCTTGATTTGGCCAAACCTAAGTATCCAATTAACCCTTCGACCTGACTGATACCTGGGGACGACCTCAGAGTTTTTCAAGGTTCCAATTCGAGCACTCCCGAGTGGCATGAATGGTCAACAAACCGGACACTCGGGGATAGGGCCGACCACATATTATTTCATTTTGAACCCAACCTGCAGTTTTCAACATTCTCCAGTATACATTCAACTTTCGATCACACAAAATACCAGTATATATCAACGTGTTCAAACCAGAATTTCAGGAATTGTTTCAACATACATACCAACCCAAAAGTTTATTTCATTCAACCAGAGCAAACCAAGTTTTTCCTTCCCTCAACACATTCAATTCAAAGAGAGTTCCCTGCGTCTTCCACAGGTGCAGTAACTTCTTCACCACCAAGGTTCTCTACTATAGTCGCGGCCGCCGTATTTTTGACGCCAGCAACTTCGACCGCAGGGCTAGCTCCTATCCTTTCCATGCTTGCAACGTCCTCGACGACGGGCTCCTCTTTGAGGGGGTAGAGTTTGAAAGTTGCAAGGTCATATCCCAGCCTATGTTTTGCCATAAACCACTCCAACCTCGTCTTTTCCCGAGGTGAGACCTGTCTCACATACGTCTGCTCCTCATTTGTATCTTCACTACTATCACTCTATTCCCCTTCCCTTTCTCCTTTGTCCCTATCATCCCCCCACTGCTCGACTCCAGCCCCACCACCCCTTTCCCCCTCTTCCTCTTCCTCGTCACTCTCTCCAACTATCCGAGCCCTACGCCGACTCCTCCTCATTACACTGACATCGGGCTCTACTACAGCCAGAGGCGCGTCTGTTACAATTTGTAACTCTTCGACGTCGTTGTTTGCCTCCCCTCGACCAGATGTACTCGGCTCGTTCACTTCGTCATTATCCTCATCTACCAGCTTCATCCTCAAAGCTCGACGGGTACGCATTACACCCTACATAAGAAGAGGATTGGCATTAGCTCGATATATTCGAGTATCAAGTTTCGGGTCCATATTGTACTATTACCTACCCACCCTCACTCATCGGCCGTCCCACGACCCACTATTCGAATACTATCTCCTCTACTCTCCAAATTTACGCCACTCCGCAATTACTCTCTGCCGGACTTCACAGCAAACACCCATCCCATCTCCCACCCAATATCCATAACAGAAAAAAGCAGTTATATCTAACAGAGGAACAAAAGACATACCTGTTTGATGAAGTTGAATGTGTCCAAGATGAAATCCAACAGCTACAATGGCGTCTTACTGCTTATTTCTCTGCAACAACAAGGTGGTTTTCTCTCTTACCTATGCCTTTCTCTATTTGATTGGAAATAGTGTTGGCCTTTCTTTCTCTCCCCTTTTTAAATACAGCCCCCAAAACCGCCTCAGTTTCCCCAACCATCATCATTACCACTACCCCCACTCCTTCCACTCCCCCCCCCCCAATTTTCAGGCACTAAGGTATTTTTACCAGATTGCCCCTACTTATACACGTGTGCGTGCCACACTTCCCCTGGTCAACAGAATTTTCCTAGTTCTCTCGAACCCTCGATCCCCTCTAAAATCGACGATTGTACATGGTCATACCTTTAGGCAACCATCTTCCTTCGACAACAGGCCTGACACCCTACCCAAACCTGCCACATCAACCTCACCTAACCCACACGTGGCCTCCCCCTCATTCCCATACCTGAGGACTCATAATTATGGCCTGCACTGGCACACTGCTCTATGAACAGTGTCCCCTCTGTCAAACTCTGCCATTACGACTGCCAGTCTGTACAGTCGAAGTATCACATACCCTCGTTCTCCGAGCCATCTTGTAAGCTCAACCATATTCACGCCCTCGACCACATTTTAACCTTTCGACCCTCGGTTAATGATCTTCCCTCCTAATGCAGTCTAGATTTTTTTAGTGTTGTCATTCGTTTTTATATCAAAGTATAACCGCGCCTACAATTATCGACCTAAGATCTCTATCAACACCCTTTACCGTACATTGGTACATTTCGATAAAGAACACTTGTTTCATTCCAACAAAAAAGGTGGGAATACAACAACACAAGATAAAAATTGTCCCAATCTACAAACCCCACCCACAATATCGAACGAACCCCCCTATTTACATGTAGGGCAGTTCTTCCAGTAACACGGACAATCCCTGGCAGCGTCTTCGGCATCCACTAGCCGCTGCGTCATCCTCCTCAACACATAGGAACGTGCAGTCACGCTCGGCAGGGCCCAAAGAACTTTTGCCTCATTTCCACAGCCTTGGCATCCACTCGGGCTTCCTTCTCCTCCTTTCTCAGTTGATAGCGAATGTTCGGGTGGTTTCATTACTTCACTAAACATGGAAGAAGAACAGTACTTGAACATAATCCCCCCCAAAAACCCCTATTTATACCTTGTTTAAAGAACATTAATTACCTCCTTAATCAGTATCATCATCATTAATGATCTTGAAACTACCCACATTCACACCAGTCAACTTTTCCAACTTCCCACGCATAACAGGTATAACAGGTTTTCTCAGCACGCGCCGTCTACAACAATTTTTGAGGCACTAGCTGAAAGGGGACAAATGTAGTAGCCTACTCGCAGCCTTCCAAGACTAGTCGAATACTTGAAGGCTACATCGAAGCCTACTAAGAGCCTCGAAACGCAGCAAGGCAACATCGAATTACACGAAGCCTTCCGGGATTAATCGAACATTCGAGCACTTGAAAGCGTCATCAAAGTTAGTCGAAGCCAAAGACAGTCGGTCAACATTAATTCCAGAATGACTTCAACCATAGTCATGCATGGTCGAAGGCAAACACACCTGACAGCTAGCTCACCAGACAGAATAGTGGAAACACATCGCCAGACAGCTACAGTGTCAGAACCGACTTCTCGTACAGGACAGCTGCCCCAAGGAATATACATATAATCTGACCTCACATTGTGACTCATCATTTTCTATCTCCTATAAATATAAAAGATGGAACACTGTGGAGGGGTTAGAAAAACTCTGCCTAAAACCTTCCCAACATCACCTTCGAGTCCCCTGTAATCTTCTCTCAATTCGAACTATCACATAAATCAATATCAATACAATCTTCTATTCAAATCCTCGCTAAAGGTCGTGGAGAACCCCAATTTTTGGACTTCACGCAAGTATATTAGTGCAGTAATCTCTCTCGTTATTGTCTTATATATTTGTCAAAACACCTAGTCGAAGATAACTCTCAAGGTCTAAGAGCAATGTTTCCCCTCTACGAAACCACGCCCCTACAACTTTTACAATAGTCATGCACTTTGGAGTTTGTCTTAGTTTAGTACTCAACTAATGAGACCATTTCTTATAATCATGTCCATCATATGCATATCGAGGGTTTTATCAGAGAAAGTGGGCCTCGGCAAATTTGTACATTGTTTGTTCAGAAAAAACAAGTTCTATGTTTTAATAAGGATTGTGAACCAATTCCAATTTTATTTTTAAATTCGAGCTGGAAATGAATCATGACACAAATAGTTGCACTATATGGGGCCTTCAGACAGGTCTCACTTTCTGTGATATATATTTTAGTTGTGGACCAGGTAAGGGGTGAATTGCAGCAGGCCCACGAATAATTAGTTGCATGGACACTCTTGTTGCTACCATACATAGGCATTAAAAAGAATAGAAACCCTGGCAAATAAGAAATAAATTCTTGTTTTCACTCCTCCCCCCTTCCTTATTCAACTTTAAATACGAAGAAGCTAAAAATGGAGGATGCTCTTAGAAGACTTTTTTTTTAAACACGAAGAGACATCATCTTATTATCTTTCTTTTTTGTTCCTCTTAATCTTAACTGGCCTCGTTATTCCCTCTAGTTCTTCAAGAGAATGCGTCAATCCACTTATCTGTTACTCTTAAGAATATGGATTTAATTGAATTCGAAAGAAAAGAAAAAGAAAAAAAAAACTAACACACTCTGCACCAATAAAAAGAAGGTATGCCTTCAGTGACAACCCTCAGGGCTCAAGTAATACTCAAATTGAGTGATTCCAACTGCTATAAGTCTATGGCCAATTAAAAATAGAAGCCAAGTCCTGAGTGATTCCAATTGCTCAGTAGCTATAAATCTATGACCAATTTGAAATAGAAGACAAGTCCTACTATTCAAATCCAACTCCAAGAAAATAGAAGACTTGTCAACAATTGAGTTTCAGAAAGCAGTGAAAATGGTTTCAATTATTTTGATTTTAAATCCCGAAAAAATAGATAAACTAGTCGGAACATGATACCCATAATGATTCACATTCAATATATATATTAAGAAGAAAAAAAATAGTTCAACCCCCGAGGCTAAGCCATAACCGCACATCTACGCGACGTGCTTTTCAAGGATTATTTCAATAGTCTAGATAATGTTTAGCGTTAAAAAATGCGATCCTGCCCATTAAAAAAATTGTGACAAGGAATTAATTTTAGCTCTACATTTAGAGCAAAATACAATTCTCGAGGCAAAAAAATTGAAAGACCTAGTTTAACTTAATATATCTCTCGGGTCTCCCCTTTCTTCTCCCTCTCTTCTCTCGAGTTTCCTCTCTCTTCTTATTTCTTTGTTTTTATTTTTCAATCTCCACTCCTCAAGCTATCACAAGTTAGGTATCTCAATTTCAACATCTCTTCCATTTCTCTATATCGTGGTGTTCTAGGGTTTGGCAGCAATATGCAGTTACCACTTGGATGCTCAAGTAATACCACCATCCTTTCTCTATTTACTCTTGTTTCTACTTTCCGTGATATTCAATATTTTGACATGGATCCCTATTGACTGTTTGAAACTAGATTTACCTTCATGAAGTTTCAACTATGAATTTACATTCATCCTAGCAATAGTTGCGACGATCTAATTTTGATTATTTTATTTTGAATAAATATAAAATGTGCAGTCGAACGGTTTTGAAGTTGAAAATTTTGGGGATGTAAGTTCAACTTTGATCACATATTGATTGTATCTCTCTATGCAGATCTTGGACGACCAAGCCTTCGCTATTCTACTTGTCACAGTGGTTATCATCATGGGGGAATTTCACCCATTTTAGAATACTATTATGTTCCATCCAGGTGATATATGGCATACAAGAGAAGGACCATTCAGCACCACGGACGTAATACTGCTCTTGGCATAGTCACTTGTGCTCACAGAGAAGATAACATTCCAACTCTTTTTAAACTCCTTGAAGCTTCAAATCCTAGTAATGGGAGCCCTATCTATGTTTGTGCTCTCCATCTTGTTCAACTCGTGGGCCGGTCATGTTCAATACTTGTGGATCACCAACGTCACAACGTGTCTACTACTAAATCTGCAGGATTTGAACGTATCATCAAAGCCTTTAGATACTTTGGGTAAAGAAATAAAGGCAGTATATAAACTTCTTCACGAGCCTCTGTCCTTTTGAAACGATACACGGCGATATCTACAGTTTTGTTCTAGAAAAGAGAATTTCGCTTGTTATTTTACCACTTTACAAGCAGTGGTTGGCTACATGTACAGTAAAGTCATCCAAGGCCGTCAGGAACTTGAACTGCAATATGCTTGATAAAGCCAGCCAGCTCATTAGTTCTAGAAATTGTGTACAGAACACCCAGTTGTACTCTGTAGCCGTTTTGTACATTGGTGGAATTGACGATCAAGAAGCATTGGCATATAGAGAAAGAATGGCAAAGCGACCAGACACAAGACTCACAGTGAAACAGATTTACATATGAGAAAGACAGTTTGGATGATAACGAGATGTTGAATGAGTTTAAGATCAAGATATTTAATAATGAGCGGGTTTTTTATCAGGAGGAAATGGTAACAGAGGGGCATGAGTAGTGGCTAGAATTAGATCAACGAAGAACTTTTACGACCTTGTGATGGTTGAGAGATGACATGACGATTCTCCCCTAACATTGGGACTTGGGAAATAGACTGAATTCCCAGAGCTCGGTATCTTTGGAGATATGTTGGCTGTCCCGGATTTTGAGAATTTGGCTTCGATCTTGGTGGTGCAACAGCAGACTCGAGTATGGGGTACACCCCGTAAAGGAGTGAATTGAAAAGGTTTGATTTCTAATGCAACGATTGTTCATGGATTGTTCATGGCATTCTTTTGGATATCACATCACCAAAGGATTGTTCATGGCATTGGAGAACCATTTTCAGTTGCAGAGATTTTGCTCGACACATGATCTACAAAATCGGCAATGGGGTGCAAGACTCTAACCCAACATAACCCGCATTTTGAAGTGGGAAAAATTAAATTCTAATTTAGAGTTATGGTATAGGAAAGGTGGAAACCGCGTAGATGTCCTTAGTGATTCACATTGTTTTATTGTTAGGGTTTAATATTAAGTCGTGGAGATCAATTATATTTAGTACTCCTTAATCCACTATCATAAGCAGAAAATTTCTATGTTGTTACGGTTTTTTTCTTAAGGCTGCAGACTATCAACCTAAGGTTGCAGATTTTGATGTTGCAAAGGTCTTGCAAGCAAAAGGAAAAGACTCCACCGCTACTGTCATCGCAGAAACTTACGGCTACTTAGCTCCAGGTAATTAGGTCATTAATCTAATGAGTACGTCATTTGTTTAAATTTTCAGTTACTACACAGGATGAATATATTGTTAGCGCTAGATACAAAACATGCAAATGACATCTATCATAGATACTGGTCTATATATCTATATGTGTCGATCATTTGGATGTGCCCAGGTCAGGCCTGATGTTTGTGCATACGAGAGATAACATTTAACAAAAAGTTATAAGCTTATAATATCATTTTTCGTTTCTAATATATCTTAATTTTCAATCCTGGTTAATACATTCTTCTTGGTATTGATACATATGCCGGAGTATGGGTATACGTCTAGGGCAGCCAAGTGCGACATCTACAGCTTTGGTGTAGTACTCATGGAACTGATAACGGGGAACCAGGGGAAGAAGCTGGTGCAGGCAGAATTTGGAGAAAGCAAGAACATTATTTATTGAGTTTCATGCCAGGTGGAAACGAAGGAGGGCGCTAAGGAAGTCTTAGATAAAAGGTTATCAGGATTGTTCAAGGATGAGATGTTAAGAGTTCTAGGGATATCTATCCGCTGCACTTGTAGAACTCCTGCTCTTCGCCCAAACATGAACGAGGTTGTCCAGTTGTTGATCGAGTCGGATCCATGCAGGTTTGACTCTTGCAAGTTTTCTAACAAGATCAAAGACTTACAGTAGAAGTAATTAACATAGGAAGTATAAAAGCAATAACCGTCTCTCTTCTTTTCTTAAACAAAGATTGTAAGGAAGATTTTGTTTCTCTTTTGTTTCTTGTTTTATCACACTTGTACAGAATTTGATGGAATTAGGTCCCCTAATGGGCTATAGATTCTTCGATCCAAACATTGTTTGGACTTGAATTTGGAACTTATAGTGTATTGGACTTAGATTTGTGTACATGAAACAATAAAAGTTTCAAACTAATTAAAAATAAAATCAACAAATATTTCAAAACCCAGTGATATCTCCAAAAGCAATGCGTACGCAATTGCTCGTAGTTAATAATAAAACAGAGCAGAAGAGAGATTAGTACTAACCAATATCAATGTCGATCTGAGAAATGTCATCAAGAGATTCCAAGTCATGAAAACTATCCGATGCCTAAAAACAAACATAATCTCAACTAAATTAAACTATCCAAATTACTAAATATACCAAAAGTAACCCAATAATAAAAACCAAACTTTGATTTACCTCAATGTCATGAAATCCATCTGATACCTGGAAACAAACAAAATTTAAACCCATAAAGAAACGAAGACGTAATTTTATTTTATTTTAAATCCAAACTTTTTTACCTCAATGTTTGGTAACAATTCGGCATCATCCATCATGAAATCTTCTTCGCTGTAATCACAACCTTCATTAAAAATATCCACTGGTTCGGCTTCAACAGAGCTACATGCAGTGACAGTTAAGGAATTCACAGAAGCAATAACTGGAACCTGAAGACTATCGTCTTCGACCACTGGAAGACTATTGATTGCTATGTCTTTCTCCATTGTAGGAAAATTACTAACAACCATTCGAAGACCATCAACAGGTGCGTCTTCCTCCGCGGGAAGAGGAAGACTAGCAATTGAGAGTTCCTCCATTGGAATTGGAGGAGAAGTAAGTTCCACCTTTGGTTTACGTGAGGTTGGGAGCTTCTCTCTAGGTCTAACAACACTCATTGTGACCTAAATATCATTAAAAAACACAAATTCTTGATTAAATTTGGGTTTGAAATTGTTAAAATTGGGGAAAGTGGAAAATTATGAATCTTTACCTCTTCTGATCTTGCGAAACCAGACATAATACATTTGTGAACCCTTCAAAGTTGAAGAAAGAGTTCGTTGGAGTTTGTAATCTGGGGGAAAATCTGTTAAGGTGTGACTGATGATCTATTGGAACCAAACATAAAATTTCATCAGGGGGACCCGGAACTGGAACTGGAACTGGAACCGGAACCAATTCAATTCAGCGAGTCTGGAGTCTACACTCTGGATATAATTTTCAGGTCTTTAACTCTCACTTATTTTGCAATTGTTAGAGCATTTCCAACAGCTTGGCATTGACCTTCAAAAACCGCCAATTTTCTTGCCAAACGGTTTTGGCAAGGCTAGCAATTTGGCATTTGAACCCAATATGCCCAAAAACACAAAACCAATGGCTGTAGACAACTAATGGTTGGCTTAATGGGTGCGGCAGTAAGAGAATCTGTAGTCGACTCTCTATATTGGCTTAAAGTCAATTTTGGATAGCCAAATCTCTATAAAACACCTACATCCGACTCTTCAAATTAAAGTCAAATTGCCTAAAGTCGTATTTGTTCATCAAATTTGATTTTTCTTTTCTTTTCGTACTTCAAACCAAATTTAATTAAATAAAATATACCCAAAAGTTAAGGATTTTATGGGAAAATTGACATGTGGCATTTGACGGGTACTTTTTGAGGAGTTCGATGCAGTGAAAATGAATATTTGACTTTTATTAGTTAATGAAGCCAAATTTGGTGGCTAATATTTGAGGAGTCGACTACAAATGCTTTAAAGGCTTTCCCGTCGCCCATCTGACGGCTAAAAAATGTGCCACGTGGAAAACTTTCGCTATTTCCCATTTAAGTAGATGCGGCAGTAAAAAAATTTCAATGAAAACTTTAATGGCTAGTTTTTAATTTCTTTCCTATTTCTTCTCTCCCTGTATCAAATTTATTTTCTCCCTTCATTGAAATAATCATGTCTAACTCAAAATCAAACCCCAAGTCCAACTCTTCATACACCCTCCCTTAAGATCAAACCAATCAAATTCACTTAAACCCCAATTCTCATTACACATTCTCTCAAGAACAATCCAATCAAACTCACTAAATCCCTACCATTCAATGTCGTCTTCAACAAGACAAAATTGTACGCAACTTACTACACTCAAATGTCCTCATCAAGCCATGGATTTTAATACCTTCTAAATTCTCAATCGAACGAGTATTACGCCCAATCTCAAATTTGAAGCTACGCCCAATCCCACCTGTTAGAAATTAGGGTAGCTAATCCCAATCCCTCGCCCAATAACGATAAACGGAAACACCAATTAAGAAATTAAACGAAATCAAAACACAACAATTTACTCAAAGGAGGGAAGTGGAAAAACCTTATGGACAAAAAACCACTCCCCGCGAACAATCCACTATGATCAAATAGGTTACAAACAATTTCTTCAGCTTCCTTAAGCTTTCTAATAAAGTCTCTCAAACCCTATTTCTCTATAATTAAACTCACAGAGATTATAGCCAAATAATAGTTAATAAATAACCTAAGTCTCTCTTATATACTTGGGAGACTTATTACAAACATAACAGATCTCGAGGCAAACTCAAAGTCCCAAAACGAACTTATAAAACCAGCCAACGCGGTTTTCACTTGAACGACTTTCATCTCGTTCGAACGACTTTGACGGAACTAAGTTTCCAACCTAAAAAACAAGCATTTCGTTCGAACGACTTCCAGTCCGTTCCAACGACCATCAATTTCTCACTTAAAATTGAAACTACCATAACACATCTCCATATCTCCAAATGAAATGTTTGCACTACCCGGTCCTTCAATCATGATGACCCACAGACGAAATTTTACAATATTCAACAATCTCTCACTTGAAATTTAAAATGTGAGGTTCCCGTAACTTTACCATCTTCAAAGTAACCACATTTGTAACCGTGTCAAACTGAACTCTTCAAGCCAAAAAACTACCGTACCACATGAAATATAATAATCACTTGAGAGTAACTGATTTCGATTAATTTTAGGTCAAAATCAATAGGTCTGAAAAACCTGGAATTAACGGTCTAACCCTAGCCTAATTTTAAGCTGGCTCAATGTTCTAGTGACAACAAGCAAAGGTAAATTAAACACAAGAACAAGCAATTTTAACCCTGTGGGAAGCCTTTCTCAGGAGAAAAACCCACAGGTCGCTGCCGAATCGCGCGACAGCTAAACAATTCAATATTAAAACAAATTACAAGAATTCAATTACTTACAGACTTAATAAACACATCCCGTGTTTACCTTTCTTTTAATTGAACTCCTCGTAATCAATTTTACGTTCTCGCAACACCTCGCCTCGGATAACGTACCAAAGCTTCAAAGCTTCAATCACTCAAACTTACAAAATTTGAAATTAGATTTAGATTTCTCAATCTTTGATTGATTCAATTTGAGTTTTACTTCGCATTGAATCGCTCGATGAAATCTCTCTTCTCTCTAAAATCTCAAGCTCTAGAAAAAAGTCTTTTGGAAGAGGTAAAGTCAAAATAAGAAATGAAGTCTTTTATAGAAAATTGAAAACCTGACCTTTGTTCGAACAGAGAAATAGTCCGTTCGAACAGACATGGTTTTAATTTGAACATAGCCAAGATCATATTCGAACAAACAAAGTTCTGAGTCATCTGTTTAAATAGAGAAAAAGTCTGTTTGATCAGAGTCTATTCGAACAGACCAAAAGCATGTTCGAACATAAACTTTTTTCTCCAAAAGACATCACTTCCTTTCTGACATTTTGTAAAACATTCAGGGCTTGATATTTTTTAGCGAAGAGGTACAAACCCACGTACATGTTCAGTGTCAGTCCAACTGTAGTCGCTCCATGTGCAATCTTTGACAATGAGTAACCATAAGGAAGTGCGGACACCTATTCTAGACACGGAATTAAACAAACTCTAAATATGGATGTTTCAATTTCCCCCTTTAGTTCATTTTGTATAAAAACTAGAACAATAAGAAATAAAAATACAACTCGATGGACTGACTCAATCACTGAACATCCACGATCAAAGCTTCACTTTCATCCTATAGCATATACTCTAGAATCCCTGCACACTAAACAAGATACATCATGTAACCATTCAAATAAAATAATAGATCTAGAAAAAAAAACATAACTTACCTGGCTTACCTGTCAGGAACATCTTTCCCTTTTTGGCACAGATGAACAAATGGTAAATAACAAATAAAAGGAGAAGCAAACCAGTATAACAAAATGTATAACAGTCACTGAATGAGTTAAACACATAATATATGAGAAATATATACCAAAAAATGTCAGGGCAAATATTCTAAAAAGACAAACTGTTAGGATACTCAAAAAGTCAAACTAAACAAAAACAAATATGTAGTTAGTAAAATACTAAACACCAATACCCCAAAATAAGATGTAACTCCCCCTCAAAAATAATGGTAACTTCCTTAAAATGAAACAAAAGGAAAACACATACGGGGAGTGTCTTTAAAATAAGTTAGCAAAAGAATACAACATTCCCCCTAACACAAGGCATGATAGAAAGACAATGAATCTAAATATTTTATAAAGACTAAGACATCGCCCATATGTTATAAAACAATCACTAAATGAATTACTTGGTGTGTGTGTGTGTGTGTGTGTGTGTGTGTG
This sequence comes from Kingdonia uniflora, assembly GCA_014058105.1. Classification (NCBI taxonomy): domain Eukaryota; kingdom Viridiplantae; phylum Streptophyta; class Magnoliopsida; order Ranunculales; family Circaeasteraceae; genus Kingdonia; species Kingdonia uniflora. The sequence goes on from JACGCM010002827.1 coordinate 4,950,358, forward strand.
TGTGTGTGCATAGTCAGATGGATACCCGGTTTTTAACGTATTACTCAGCCATAGTTAGAATACTATATTAGAAAGTTGTTTCAACTTAGGCCTCACAAGGGTGGTCACTCAAAAATTACTAAGAATTGACTAGCAAACACTCTGTGTGAAAATATGAATATGAGTATGTGAATTAGAAAAATTCAAATTTCATTAAATAAACTGCGCACTGTAAATTGAAAGATCTCACAGACAAAAAATCAATTGTAATAGATGGTGTCAAGTTAAATAACATAGAATCCCTATCTCTCATCTCCACTAAAATGACTATGCTAAACTCAATATCAAACAGGTCTTGAAAATGTTATAATGTAGGCAAGAGAAGGGACATGACGGAGTAGGTGTTTTACTGGCATTTTGAGACTATAGTTTACACTTAACTCCTCATCTTTCCATAAATTGAGTCCACCTTATCTCATTCTCTTTTCTTATTAAGTACACATGGAATAGAATACTTTTTTTTATCTTTCCTCCAAAAATCAATTCTTCTTCTTCTTCCACATTTTTTTTTACTGAAAAGTCTCAGAACAAGTAAACTAATAAAGAATTTGGGCAGAAAAATGAACGACATATTTTATGGTACAAGGGCTGCAAGTGGATAAAACTTTGGTTATGAATAACGAAGGCCAAAAAAAGGTGTAACAATAAAAAACCTATTATCATATCTTCGGTCTCACATAGTATATTTTTCGTCTCGAATCAAGTATAAGGAATGTTCTATTAGACTAAATTAAACTTGAAGTTATCATTGACAATTGATTATAAAAAATGAGATCATAAAAAAATGTTAAATCTGAAAAGAATTTATGAAATAATACTCGAAGCTTGTAAAAAAGCTAAATCCTCACATAACATTAGGTACAAAGTCTCTACAGTTATCCTTACGTGGTTCTAATCACGATGAGCTTTTAGTTTAAACAAGAGGATCAATGGCTATTGTAAAATATAATTTTACCAAATAATTATCCCATGACTGAATATAATACAAAAACACAGTCTAAGTCTAGAAAGAATATTATATATACAAAAGCTCCTAAAGTGCAAAGTGCAAATAAAATTAAAACAGTACCCTACTGTCCTAAAAATAAAAACAAAAACAAACTGAGATAGGGTTAGAAATGTACTTAATCAATGGAGCATACTGATAACCCGTCTCAGTTGATATTTATTACCTTATCTGTAGCGACAAGTCATCCTTTCATACTCAAATAGCCCGATTAACCTTTCGAGGTGATGTTTCTTGAGCAAACCACCTATTTACATTCTTATTTTTCATATTAGTAGAAATTACATTTGAGTTATATTTGTGCCCATAAAATGGTCGAGCATATGGTTGATAGGATCTAACAAATCTACAATAATAAACAATATGACCCTTTCGACCACATATTCCACAATAATAAATCTGAAAGTACGAGAACCTTTTGGCTTGATTACGAGTGGAGGATATTATATTATGTTTGGGCAATAATGTAGTAGCAATTGTTTTGACGAATTTTGTGACTTGAGGAGTCTTGGCATTAGAGAGATGTTCCTCATATCCTAGACCCCTTTTATCAGTATCTATTTCCCCCATACATAATAACATCTTGTCAATATTTTTTTTCCATGACAAAAATTTTCAAGTTTCTGCTAAGATAAAACCAAATCAAGTTTGGCCGTATGTAGTTCGTCCAAAGTTGATTTCATTTTCTCCTTCGCATCATGAACTCCTTTCTCTAAAATCACAACCTTTTCATGGAGGCCTTGTTTCTCATCTTCAAGCATTTCTATCTCTTGACTTGTATTCTCAATTTTTTTCTTAAATTTCATGTGTGAATGTATTAACTTGGTCTTTCAAGACTTTGTTAAGTTTACTAAATTTAATAAACTTCACAAAAGTCTAAGCATACAAGACTTCAAGATTCAGGTTAACAAATTCATTTTTTTCATGATCACTTTGACTTTCAATAGAATTCTCAAGTTTGAAAGCGTCAGAGTTATCATTACTATAATTTAGAAAAACAGGATATGCACAATATTGTCCATTCTTAACTACTTGGGGATGATCCCTATTATTATTATTTTCATCATTACTATCATCCCAAGTAATACTAATGTTCATAGTTTTGTAATTAGTTCCAGATTTCTTATTGGGACAACTGTGAGCATAATGACCAAACTTGTGACACTTATAACATTCAACTTGACTTAGGTCAGTGTCAAGGTTGGTATGCCGGTTATTCAATTTAAGTTGATCATGATTTTACGACTTGTAATTTACTGATTGCCCTTGTTTTTGAAATTGTCATTTTTTACAAGGTTTTTAAGCTGGTTGCTTATAGAAGCAATTTGTGAATCCATATCAGACCCATCATCATTATCTGAATCACATGAGATGCCAGCTTATTTTGTACCCTTATAAGAAGAAGAGTAAAATGAAGATTTAAAAGCAACACTCTTGTTCTTCTCAGGGTTTTCCATTTTCATCTCGAGTTCAAAAGTTCACAGCTTTCCAGCTAATGTATCGGGTTTTATTTTCTTAAGATCCTGAGCTTCCTCGATAGCAACACGTCTGGATCTAAAGCTCTTAGGAAGAGATCTTAAAACTTTGCGAACAATTTGGACATTGAATTAAGCTACTCCTAATGAGGTACTAGTGTTTGAAATATCACTTCGTCTCGCATATAATTCATCAAACAGTTCATTTTTACTCATTCGAATATTCTTAAATTATTAAGTAAGCATTTACAGCTTACTTTCTTTAACTGTATCATCGCCTTCATGAGTTCGAACTAGAATGTCCCAAGCTTCTTTCGAAGTATTACAAGCAGAAATATGTCAAAACTCACTTTGACTCACAACCATAAAAATAACATTGTGGCCTTTAGAGTTATAATCGGCAGCATTCTTTTCTTCCTTTGACCATTGGTTTATAGGTTTATGGACCTCTATAGTACTACCTGGTACACCTTACATCACAGTAGGTTGCTTCTATCTATCCTCAATGGCAATCCATACATCTTCCCCGATTGATTGTAAGAATGCAACCATTCGGATTTTCCAGTATAGATAATTTTTGTCATCAAAGAGTGAAGGAGGATTTACAGGACCTCCAAACTTCTCAGAATCCATTATTCTCAAGCAATCAAGTTAAAATCCATGCTTAGGTTGTTAATCCTCAAAGCGTGACCGCCCTGATACCAATTGAAATAAAATAATCACTTGAGACTAACCGATTTTGATTAATTTTTGGTCAAAATTAATAAGTTGGTCCAATGTTCTAGTGACAACAGGCAAAGGTAAATTAAGCACAAGAACATACAATTTTAACCCTGTGGGAAACCTTTCTCAGGAGAAAAACCCACAGGTAGCTGCCAAATCGCGCGGCAGCTAAACAATCCAATATTGAAACAAAATTACAAGAATTTAATTACTTACAGACTCGATAAATACATCCCGTGTTTACTTCTTTTCTAATTGAACTCCTCACAATCAATTTTACGTTCTCGCAACACCTCGCCCCGGATAACGTACCAAAACTTCAAAACTTGAATCGCTCAAACTCACAAAATCTAAAATTGGATTTTGGTTTCTCAATCTTCTATTGATTCAATTTGAATTTTACTTCGCATTGAATCGCTCGTTGAAAACTCTCTTCTCTCTAAAATCTTAAGCCCTAGAAAAAAGTCTTTTGGAAGAGGTGAAGTCAAAATAAGAAAGAAAGTCTTTTATAGAAAGCTGAAAACCCGACCTCTGTTCGAACTTCTCTATTCAAACATACATGGTTTTTATTCAAACAGAGCCAATATCATATTCGAACAAACAAAGTTCTGAGTCATCTGTTTGAATAGAGAAAAAGTTTGTTCGATCAGAGTCTATTCGAGTAGACCAAAAGTCTGTTCAAACATAAACCTTTTTCTCCAAAAGACATCACTTCCTTTCTAACATTTTGTAAAACATTCAGGGCTTGATATTTTTTAGCGAAGAGGTACAAACCCACGTACCTGTTCAGTGTCAGTCCAGCTATAGTCGCTCCATGTACAATCTCTTACAACGAGTAACCACGAGGAAGTGCTGACACCTATTCTAGACACAGAATGAAACAAACTCCAAATATAGACGTTTCACCACATAAAACTATGTGATAATGTTTTTGAACATTTTTCAACCAAAAAAAAATCAAGAACATCCCCTTGTAAACTTTCAATGCCGCACCGTACTTATGCTTTTGCAATCAATAATGCAATTAACCATTGCCATCTCGATACCCAAGTTGCTTCGATATAACACCATAAATCTGTAGCCCTTTCCATGTCACTAACGTACTCCGCCATCACAAGTGAGCACAACCCTGTAAGCCAAACAAGAATCACTCCATAGCTATGAGCTACAACCGAGTCTTCTTTGAATACATAATATTCATTTTCAACGTCTAACAGCTCCCACTTCATGGGAAAACTTCGGTCTCATGTAAACAATGACATATATTAGCAAACAAATCATTAATGAGTTTGACATACCTCGATCTAAACTCATATCGTATTCCATAGCCCTTAAAATACGTGTCTCAAGCCCGAAGTAACAACAAATGGTGTGCTACCAAATAATACTCTAACCAGTCTCAATGTACCATGTCAGTAAAAACTTTTGTTTCACGTACTTCTTGTTTATACTATACCATATGCCAAATATTAGCCAATCCATTGGTCCAACCCTTTATTGAGATAACCGTTCCCACAACTCTTCAATCTCACCAATGCTAGAATTTGCATATTCAACTAGCATATCATCCATACTCTAAGAATGAGTGATTTATGATTTCTCAAAACTCATAACATCAACAATGGTCTTTGTGGTATTTCATGAACCCATCAATGATATTGACATATCCAATATTGAGCCCCATCGTTTCAGTGTATATCTTGAACGCGTATATAAACTCTCATATATGAGCCTCCATAATGCAACTTCACCCGGTAACTACGTATTCATGTAGCCAACTTACATACCCATCTTCAATAAGATCAATCATGAAGAATTTTTCATTCCGTATCAAGAATCACTCAATCTGGAAAAACAAAGCCACCACAATAAACTTGCTTTACAACCGGTGAACTAGAACATCTTGACATAAACACCTGTCTCTTCTTAAAAACACTTTACCATAAGTTTCACCTTGAAGTGCTTGAACAAACTCTTCTTGAAAACATTTTACCACAAGTTTTACCTTGAACTGCTTGAATAAACTTGTTCTCGTTTAACTTGTAAACCAACTTGTGAATAAAGAGTTTCAGCATCGGTAATAGGATAACATCCTATACCCGATATGACGATTGAGATCCCATCTCATCATCATCCATGACAAGCTCCCACTTGACCATGACCTCACCTTGTAAAGCCACCTTGTAGTCATCACCAATACTGGCTAGCCACAAACGATGTTGAGAGTAATGATAACAGGCCGCAGGTCTCAAAACCTTGGTTCATCATTTTATTACAATCAAAGGAGTATACAGTTCTCGTTGGACCTTTTCAACCAATGGTTCCAACACTATCTCTACAAAGATTTTTACATACTCACATGATCCCGATAAATCTACTTTTCCAATCCATTTATCCATGTCCTCGCAAAAGACATCATCATTGGATATCACATCAATAAGTTGGATAATTTTCCGATTCTTCACATCACAAGATCGGTCACCAAAATCATCACAAACATATCCAATGAACATGCACAAACTAAACATATAATCTAGTAATGATCTACTACTTGAATAGATAAAAAAATATAAATGATTACCTCTTTTTTTGTCCAAGTAATCTCTTCTAATAGTCCAAGATTCAATGCATTCCAAGACTCTATATCAACCGCTGAAACTACCGAATCTGCCCAAAACAGCTTTGACAACTCGATGAAACATTTCATACTTCCGCGCCCTTTCAGTAATCTCACGGACCACACTTTCAACCATACCAAACTCTTGTACTATTATTGGGATCTTCTCAAGCCTTTTAATCCCAATAGATGTTTTATTTATAACAAACTCGTCATAATAAAATTGATCACCATCACCATTAGACCCAAGACGCTTCAACATTGAACTCGTCTCAATCTCAACCCAACCTTTCCATCTAACGAAGACATCAACCCAATTCGTTTTATTCTTTAAGAAATGTACACCAAGCTATCATGTGAGATCACCAATGAAAACAACAAAACCATGAAATCCCTCGTTGGAACTAACTCTAGTCGGTTTCCATACATCATCGTATAACTGGTTCGACCCCATATTTTATTTTCTTCTTTATCTAGGAAACCCAACTTTATTTTGCTTCACCAAGAGAACGTCTTCACAAAAGAATAAATCTATCGATTTTAACTTGTCAAGTATTCTCCTCGAGAACAATGCTTTCATCCAAATGCTCATGTGACCAAGTTTCTCGTGCCACTAATTTCACCATTAGCATTACACGTCCTTAAGTAGGTATCTTGTCTTTTGTCCCAAGCTAAAATAATAACATCCTTCATGATCGCAAAAACATCATCGCCGAAGGTGGCTAGCCAAAAGACCCAAGTCCGATAGTTGGCTCGAAAACATATTTCTAGCCATACTAGACACATTTTGCACCGTGTCCGAACTTAACGAATTATCATTCGTTAATGCAATCCAAACATCTCCATTATCTACTATGTGATAACACTCATCATAGCTAGACAATTCGTTTTTACCCGACATAATTTCTAATGGAGCATCCAAGTCTAACCTCAACTTTTTACAAACACCATAAGATAACCAACATGACGTATCCCGAGTACCATGAATCACCACTACAAAAAAATAGCTTTTAGCAATGGACTATATCAGTTACTAAAAGCATTTCGCAACGGATTTTGTCCGTAGCATAAGTGTTGTCGTAGGATGTGTTGCAGATGGTCTTTCAGCAGACAAAATTCGTTGCTAAAAGTTAAGTTTTTATAACAGACTACATCTGTTGCCTTTATTTAGCTATTAGCAATGCACTTTGTCTGTCATAATAGCATCTGCAACACCCCCAACAACAACACTTCAGCCCTATTGCTAAACCATCTTCTGATGCAAATGTGTTGAGTTTTACATGATTCCTTGTCTATCGCAAATTCATATTTTCATTTAAAAATAATAATTGCACCGAAATCACCTAAAAATATTATACAAATTTGCATACACTAAAAATATATTAAGGTAACTTTATTAATAATTCAAGACGTTCATACAACAGTAAAAGGAGATGACTGTGTCATATTGTCTATCACAGATTAAGTTACAACTATCATCTAAAAAACTTCTAATTTCTCTTGGCATCTTTACATGCTTGCAATGAAGGCTGGATTTATGATTCCCTGGAACGACTAATGTATGAGTTGATGCACGTGACATTTCACTAATAGATGATCTGAACTACAATACAAAATAACGAATCCATGTTGAACTTGGTGAATTTTAATGCATATAGTAAGAAGCTACGATATTCCAAGCAGCTACATACCTATGTCGAAGTAAGGTTTTGGTTCATGCACTATACAACGTATTTTCCCCTTGTTCATTTTGCGAAATGAAGGGCTGCCATGTTATAACCATTAAAAAAGATGTTATCAATCACTTATCAATTAAACTACTCAAAATGTACATATAAATAATATAAATCATCACCCGTGCAATATCTTAAAAAAATGCAAAAATTCACTTGTTAGACCAATCAAAATGAAATGACATCTTAAAGTTGAAAACTGGCAAACCCAATATACAAAAAGATTGATAATTAATAGATAATTTCATCTTCTAATAGCACACCTGTAAATGAATACCACACAAGCCTCATCAACCCTGGAGTCAAAAAGTCAACATTTATCTGTTCCAATGAAAATGTATTAACAGTAATATCTAAGGATTCATGTATGAATGTATAAGATATGAGAATAATATAATAAACATAACGAATTAACTTTAAACTTCCTTTTGTTGTAGAGAGACATGTAATGAGATGGATCAGCACCATCATGCGTGATGAAGAAGGGTTAAGCAAACAGGAAAATCTGGCTTACATACCAGATGAGCATTAGGATTACTCCGAGTAGGCAAACACATTCCAAACCCAAAGTAATGAAATAAAGAGGAAGTGCTTTAAATGTTAGATAAGTTATTTAAGGAACTACTCAATCCCACTACCTGCATTAAGTTCGTTCCCCTCCATGCCATGTGCATGGTAGCTAATTCCGACAGCTCCAAGGTTAAAGGCATCACATTAACAAGTTTTGATGCTCTGAGCATAATTGAATCCCTGATGTAGCAAAGGGTGTTGGGCAGAAAGAAGCAATGTTAGGTTCAGAACAAGCATCTTTAGCATATAAAGTTATATATAAACAATACTAAATGATAAAAAGAGACAAAAATGACCTATATGTATTAAGAAACGAGGCCAACGGGCATCAAGCCAGTCTGTTCCAAACATTCCCAAATCACCTACAACAAACAAGGTGTAGCTTAGTATCCTTTTACATTCGAATTAATATACACTTTTACAAAAGAGAGAAAAACAACATGTATCATACTAATGTGGTTGAAATTGCTTCAGTGCTTTTGTAGAACCTGATTACTTCCCCAAGGAACATATTCACAAAAAAAAACAATCTGAAGTCCCAGTAATAGGCGCAACTTACACTCATAGATTATCAAAATGATTTACTGCATAAGAAGCACAAATCTTGATTTAATTGGTTAGTCGTCGCTTCATTTGTTTTATGTTAAACCAGAGAGCATCTAAAGTAGCAATAATACTAGCTTCAATTGATAATGAAATATCAATTAATATTTCTGATGGAGCATGTAAACTTGCTCACTTGACATATCTTTCAAAATCTCCAATCTGCTTTTCATTATCTTCTTTGAGATATAACCCAAGCTCCATTTCCTTCAAACAGGAGCACATTCAAAACCTGAACTAAAAAATATTGGTAAAAAGAGAAATCATTGAATCTACCTTGGCAGGAACAATGGGTGCATTTACTAGAAGAGCATATTTTGTGGATGAAAAAGAAACGTCTTAAGGAGAAGGCTGACTATCGAATTTAAACCACCGAATAACTTTAAAGTTTCTTCACCATAAGAGGACTGCACACAATGTGCTTACTATCTGCCCATGAGAGCGACCCATACACATAATCCTTAGCTATACAAGGTTCCATAATTGTCAGAGCTACGCTAAAGTTCTTCTTTTCACCCAAGTTTGCAAATGTTAACATCTTCGGCTCTATAAAAGCTGAAATCCCAGCAGGTGCTTTAATCAGACGACGGTACGTTCCTAGAATTCTGACATTCTTAACCGATCGAGTTAGGGCGGCAAAGTTAGACAGAATACGTACCGTTATGGAAGGATAATTGAAGTTTAATAGGTTGGATGAGTCAGAATATGTGTATGGTTCATTCACAAAGGCTTTCAATTGTGTTGCATTATAGCAGAAAGTACATAGAAAATTCAAGTAATCGTTTGTGGTTAAGTCATAATTCGCAAACTAACCCTAGATCTGTTGTAAGGTTAGGTCTACGTCTCCTGCACAATAGCTGAAGAAAATTACTTTGAGGAAGGATGTATTGCGTATTACCTTTCCCTTATTATCTATTGCTTCAAGGATGAATAGCTTTGAGAAGTTTGCCAATAACGACTATAGTTAAGCAGGACATTAAAGTCACGGATTAAACATTGAAGGGATGAATTTTGGTATCACCCTCATCGTTCTTGAGTGGTTGAGTATAGGTAGCTATATTGGCTACCCATGGTCAGGTAATGTCAGGCTTGAGAATTTCTGGGGTAACGGAGTTTGGTCTAGTAATTGCTAGGTATATAGGTCAAAGCATCATAAACTACATCTAGATACATGCATTAAAACCCCACTCTTCCTGTCATCAATTTTTGGGTAATGTGATCTAAGTTGTAATTATATTATAATTAAAATCCAAAGAAGCAAACCCTTAAACAAAAATCTATGGAAACAAACCCTCTAATTGGAATCCCCAAAACTTTAATCCAAAAAAACATTAGTGGCTTAATCAAAGCCCCTAATTTAAGAAAATGAGTTTAATTAAAACCCTAATTTATATTTACATAGTCAAAATTGAAGAATCACCACAAACAATTATCAACTAAAATTGCTAATTAGAGAAGAAGAATGACTGAGAAAGAGAAATACCTTGATTACAAAAGACTATTGTCATAGAAAGATATCTCCATATATTTTATAGTCATGGAAATGGGAATCTGAAGAGAGACACGGGGAAGTGGAGCAATCTATAACTAATCGAATTAAAGAATCGTAAGGGGCGATGAGATTTTGAGAGGTGAAAGAAAGAATTTGTGGGTCTTATTTCAAGGAAATTAAAAGGCAACAGAGAGTTGTTTACGGCTACGGACATTTGTTGTTACAAACTTGCAACAGACTATATTTATTGCCAAAAGTAGATTTTGCGTGTTGCCAAAAGGTAATTTTTTGGTAGTGCATATTACATGGTTTGTCCCGAATATCACAAGTTATATTACACAAATCATTAGAAATAAAATTGGAGGCATTATCGGAATTTTTACCTTCCCCGAAGAAAGTCATCGAACGTCTCTTTACAGATCTTCTCTTCTTCGTCGATCTATAATCCTCCTTCCTATGACCAACTTTACCGCAATTCTAACAAATATCTTGTTGATTGCAATTTTATGCCTTTATGTGCCTTTTGCTTCTATTTTCAATATGTGAAACTCTCTTTCCTCTAACTTTAACATTCGAGTAATTACCCGATGTTAACAATGAAGCTCTAAGAGGTATCACGCGAGAATCATCACCAAAGACTTCTACTACATCGCTGAAAGTAACCCACTTACGAGAATTTAAAATACTTGTAACACACTTCTGAGATTTTAAATCACTCAAAATTGATTCAAACATCTTTAATAGTTTGTCCATCATCTCTAATACGGTACTCACTTTAGGCAATTTATAAGAAATATAATTTAAGAGTGCTGAACAAACTTTACCTAGAACATCTCGATCTAGAAGCCCCCACTCTAAACGATCCATATCTGCCGGCTTCGTCGAAATCCCACCAAGAAGAAAATCATAATCCTTCGCATATAGAAAATCATCTACTTGCATCTTCTAAATCCCAAAGTTCAATTCATCGATTCCAAATTTCTCTATATCGATTATCACTCTAATCACACAAGCCCTAACCTTCACTCTGATACCAGTTGTTAGGAATTATGGTAACTAATCCCAATCTCTCGCCCAAGAACGATAAATGGAAACAGTACTAATTGAGAAATTAAGCAAAATCAAAACACAACGATTTACCCGGACTAGGGAAATGGAAAACCCTTACGGATAAATAACTACTCTCTACGAATAATTCACAATGATCAAATAGGTTGCAAGCAATCTCTCCAGCTTCCTCAAGCTTTTTAATGGAGTCTCTCAAACCCTAGTTTTCTAGAATTAAATTCACAGAGATTACAACCAAAAGATAGTTAACAAATAAACTAAGTCTCCCTTATATACTTGGGAAACTTATTACAAACATAACAGATCTCGAGGTAAATTCAACGTCCCAAAACGAACTTACAAAACCAGCCAACACGGGTTTCGTTTGAACGACTTTCATCTCGTTCGAACGACTTTGACAGAACCAAGTTTCTAACCTTAAAAATAAGCATCTCCTTCAAACGACTTCCAGTCTCGCTTGAACGATTTTGACATAACCAAGTTTCTAACCTGGAAAACAAGCATTTTGTTCGAACGACTTCCATTCCGTTCAAACGATCATCAATCGAGTTCACCCTTAACACCACCCACTCTATTATTCACAACCGAATTTCGATGAATGAAGCATACCCCCCTTTCATCAATTCACACCAGACTTTTTGAACAAATGGAGGATCTTGATATAGTCTCGTCAGAAAGGGTTAGGCCAAAAGTTACTAGAGTGAGAGGTAAATTGAATGCGAAGAAACCGACACCACCCAAAGTAACTAAAGCGAAAAGGAAATCGATATACGTGGATATTCTACCCGCGGACGACGGTGATGGTGATGACGTTGAAGATGTTGGTGAAGATAACTTTGGGGATTGTGAAGATGGTGATGAAATTGTTGGTGATGGAAAGAGGAAATGGGTCACCCATGAGCAAATTAACCTCGCTCTTGCGTGGATTCAAGTCTCCATGAACACAATAAAGGGTGCTAACATGGATGGTAAAGCATTTTAGACACCGGTTGTCAAGCGCTTCAACGAATTGGCCAATGAAGGAGAACGACGGTCCTACAATGGCATTATTAGTTTTTGGTGCTAACGTCTTAACAAGTATTGTACTATCTACAAGGGAATCGAGGCTCAACCGAACCACCAAGTAGCAATTGAAAGCGGGAAAAATACGGTTGATTATGTAAGTATTTCCCCCTTATTTCTTTTTTCTAACCATTTTTGTGTATATCATACTACTTTTAATGTTACGTTTCATATAGTTGGATGCAATTTAATGTATAAGAAACTAAACAAAGGTATGCCCTTCAATTACCACGAGGTGTATAAAATCTGAAGGCTTGCCCCAAATAGTCTCCTTTGGAGTCTAATGTTGGGGCACCCTACCTTGGATCAACACGCCCCCGGGGGGGATGATGTTCGCCCGGTGGAGTGAAGATATCAAAGACGCAATTGAAGGAGAGAATGGACAAGGAGTTTTTGGGAAATAAGCTAATCAAACAATCGGTGGAGTACTTGACAACCGTTAACGGAAGAAAGAATCGAGAGAAGGAAGATAAATGACGAACGTATAGTCGCGGAAATGGCCGCACAAAAAAGTGGAACGCATAGCAATCATGTTCACTCAAGTGAATGGACTACTCCCCAAATAATAGTAGTATATGCGATATGCGGTGAAGAAGACTATTACCAAGTTTAGGAATGAGGATCGTGATGCTTAATTTGTGTTTATGGCTATGTTTTTTTTCTAATGAAGTGATGGTAACATTTTGGCTTCTTAATATGAAATTTGTGTTTGCGATGGCAATGTATATTTTCCGCTACGGTATTTATGTTTACCATGATATTTGCGTTATGAAGAAAATTGTTCAATAAGTTAAGGGTGGGGTGACGAGTTGTTGTGGGCTTTTTAAGTGTAAAAACTATAATATTCTTACTGCCAGTGCGCTGGTAAAGACTTCACCACTGCGCCATTTTAAACCAAAACGATGTGGATCAATCTATGTCATCCACGTGTTCTCTTTTAAGTCTTTGGATTGCGTCGGTAAAGACAGTCTTTATCACTGCATCATCTCAAGGCAAAAAAAATAAAATTGAAGCTACTGAGTTGGCTTTTGGTTGCCAGATGATGTGGCAGTGGTTTTGGGAAAAGCCAATGCCAAGTTGCCAGGAATGCTCTTAGAGCATCTCCAGTACGGTGTTATAAGTAATGAAACCTGACCCTATCCTTTAGTTATTGAATGTTTAAGTGATTTTATTGATAGACCTAATATTAGTGAGCCTCAACCCTTGTTTCGGTTTGGTAACCCTTTTTTTCCAAGTGTTCTCGTATATCACACCTATTGGAATTCGTACTCTTGATGTGGTAGTTGGCTCTTATACCAAATGTTAAGACCTTAATCTCATTGCATCAATTACACTCTTCGGCTTTAGGTTGATTCGGGTTGGGCAATCCTCTAACCATGACCAGGGGCGGAGCTTTCATTATTGAGTAGGGGTGGCTGACTAAAAAAATCGGTTTGAATCGGATTTGGGGGTTTAGAAGCATAGCTCCCAATTTTTTGGGGGGTTTTCAGGCATATAAGTGTAGCTTTCAGGGTATTTTTAGGAAGATTTTGTATGAGATGGTCAACAACCTAGGGTTGGGAACTTCGGCTAAGATTTGGGCGTGTCTAGTCTCTACATAAATATATAATCTAAATATAAAAAATATTCTTTGTTACAAAAATCTTCAAAAGTTGTCCGTGTCTAGTCTTTACATAAATATATAATATAAGTATAAAAAATCTTCTTTGTTGCAAAAATCTTCAAAAGTTGCCTCCTAACCATTGACCATGACCAACCCATAGTTCAAAAGTTGTGATTGGTAACTAGCCAAAACTGGAGTTACATTTTGTTCGCCCATGACTAACTCATACTTCAAAAGTTGTGATTAGTAACTAGCCAAAACTCGTGTTGGTCGTCGGCTGATCGGGTTAACCTACCCAACTTGTGGCTCTGATCCCATGTCAATCAATTTCATTGTTTGTTTTTAATGATTTTTTTTCTTCCAGTCTCTTGGAAGGAAAAGTAGAAGAAAAGGAATCAATTTTGGGTTTTGAGGGTACAAAATATATGCAAAATGGTGCCCAAATAATAAGAAAAATCCAATTGTTCGAAGCAAGCATTATACATTATATTCATGGTAAATACTGGAGGTCAAGGTCAGTCCGAGAAAGTTAATATTTTCAATTTTTCTACATAGATAACATCTTAAAAGTTAATATTTTCGGTTTTTCTGTGTAAATAACATCTTACTTGCATAGTGATCTATCTTGACCTACTTCACCAAACCAAGAAGTTTTTCTCAAAAAAAATAAAAATAAAAAAAATAAATTGAAATGCAAAGATATGGGCGAGGCAACTTACGAGATACGGGATCAAAAAGTTTCGAGCACTGGTATGAAGATTGTTACGGGAAAATATGTCAGATGGACATAATTCAATAGGAGTTTGCCACAGGGACTCTATATCATAACACAGATTCTAATATATAAGTAGACTTGTACTAAACTGAAAAATTAGCTTTGAGATGTCGCTGCAAAGAACTTGATATTGTGCTTGCAAGGAATGAAAAAAATTCATGCTTACGTTTAGTAGGTCTTACTTCCATTGAGGGGACCAATAGTCCAATAAAAATTATATAATTTACAGATGATCGCTTATGCAGAATCAGGATGATACCAGGAAGTCTGCTTTATCTACTAATGTTTGCTGAGTTTGTGGGGGCCGTCTTTTTGCAGCAACAGCTAATGGCTAATGGTTTCAGAATTAATCACGGGATTTCAACGCAGATACTGATGCAGTTCAGGCCATACAGAAAAACTATCAATAGTTTTCATTATCCATGTCAGGTGATAGTTTTCAAGTTGGTGCCAGTTCGAGTGCCAGTTCGGGTGCCAATCTGACCTACATTTCCTTAACTACCCCAACTCTGAAGGAATAGTATCAAGTTCTGATTCTTTTGAAGCTCCCATGAAAAATAGTTTCATAACAACACATAACCGTCATCATGATATATAGTATGAAAATTTAGTGAGGTAACTCCTTAAGTAAACTAATAATCGGCTGATAAAAGTTTGTACCTTTGTAGTACCAAGGGATACGATGCGACAGCTTCAAGTATAGTTAAATATTCTTGTATGCGTTTTTTCCAGAAAGAAAAATTTAATGTGTTGTTCCTAGAAAGAAAACTGTAACCATGATTGTAGCCTCAATACCGCAACTTGCAAGTCGGGTGCCATTGGTTTAACTAAAGTAAGACTGAGTAGAGGAGAGAGCCAAGGTAAAAAAAACAGAGAAAGGCTGAAAGGACAGACTCCCTAGTATGAGAAAAACTGTATCTCCTAAAACAAACTATTAAGGACACTGAAACATAAATAACCATAAGTAGCTCTACAAAAATATCTCTTATATAAACCTGGCAGGTTTCTTAGCTTCTCTCTTTGGGCGTTTGCCAAGGCTTTCTGAGGTTTCTCCATTTGGATCCAGTGTGACAGACGGTTGTGGCGAATCTTCTTCATTGAGTCCTACACCATCAAAAGACAGATATTAAAGTCCCATAGAAAAGCTTACTTACAGAGGATGTCAACACAGACAATACACATATTAAGTAGGAAGTATTGAGCCTCATTAAAAAAGACTGGAAGACTAGGGCCGGTTGGTTTGTATTTCTATTTATTTATTTTTTGTCAACACACAGAAGATTGTCCTTGCAAGTTTACATCTGTATGTTGGCAACACAGCTACCATGTCAGTGGAATTTCCACCCAATTATATAATTTTTTCCTTTTATTGTTTCCACTTTTCCTAAATCTTTGTTGATAATCTGAAATGCTAAGTTAGTATCCCGCTCAGGTTTATCAGCACAGAAACATCCGAAGGAAGATTGTTATTTCAAAACAGCTCGTCTCTGAATCTCTTAAGAAACCCCCCACACAGTTGGTTGAAAACTTGCAATATGTGACCATCCCAGATATTGAGAAGGCTCTCTTAGGAACTGTGTGGATTACGTATGGAGTAGCAACCCTAACTGATGGTCGATTCTTCCAATCTTTGTGAAGGATAAATTGGCCCTAGTTTCCCGGTAAATGTGTGTGGAATTTCAGGTACCAGTGAGCCAATTCGGCATTTTTTTTGTCTTCGGTCTTTGTGTGAATCAAGATATTTGTGTATGCACTCATAATTTCCAAATATTATGAAAAATCTCACTACACAGGATTCCTCGGCAAATAAATAGACCCAATGAAGGGTAACACAATCAATAATATGTCCTCTTCAAAATTAAAGAAGCTTTCATTATTTTAAGTTGGATACAGAATTAAAAAATCTTTAATTATTTGAAGTTGTATTATAAAAGACTCTTTTCAGAGGCTGATCACCTCACCAAATCTATAACAATTGAATCTTCCCAACATATTCAAACAATCCTTGGGACCAAGCAAACTCCGCTTAACTCCCAGTTAAGCTTTGATACCATCAAGCAAAAACTACTTGAGTCTCATCTAATAATTACATGAAAGAAATCAAAATTGGAGAAACACAATTGCTCTGATATGTCAGCTACTTAAGTCAAGTCACTTGAGAAACCACTCGTCACGTCAGCTTGACATCCTCTTTCTCCCGAGCAGCTCGAATGGACTTTATAGGTATAAAACGTGCAGCGGCGAACTGTTAGTTGATGTTCCCCATCTCACCGTCCAAAATTTCTCGAATTGGCCGTCAACATACTTAAGAAACAGAGTGGGACGGCATACAGTATCACGTCGCACTATTAACCAAATAAAAATAACGTGAGCTGTCCATGTGTCACAGATCTAGCCGTTGGATGAGCAGTTTGTAGTGAGACCCAGAGGGTTCGTTTTTAGACCCAGAATTGCCCTGAGTCAATGGGTTTTTGTGACTTGCCTCCTGTTGGGGACACAAAATCGGTTGTGTGAGGAAAGTCCATTTTTAAGTGGTTTTCAACTGCACCTGCGACACTGTTGGAGATGCTCTAAGAGACGTCAAATAGTTTAAGAACATGATTCCAAACCTCCATCACAACTGGACAATGTAGAAGAGATCGATGGTCTTACCCTATACCACATAGACACAACAGATCCGCAACCAAAATTTATTTGTCCTAATTCATGTTTAGTCATCATTCGCCCTCAAACCACTCCCAATAAAAAGGATGTTACTTTAGACGAAATCTCCTATTCTTCAACCCAAGCGTCTCGAGAAGTCCACGCTTTGATACCTACCTCTTACACTCTTAGCTTCAACAAAATGCCCAAACAAGGATCTCATCATGAACTCTCTATTCTAGTTAATCTCCATCTGCATCACAATTGAGTAACTTTTTAGGTCATAGTGCCAAGATCCTCCACTTCTATATAAAAAAGATTTCTTCAAATGGAAATTCTAATCCGCCCCAATAACACAAAACACATTAACACTAGGATTATGTGAAAGTTGGTCATGCTCATCTATCTCAAACTTAGGTTTAATCACCTTAGCCCATAACCTATTTTCATTGTTAAAAAATCCTATAGTCACCTTTTAACCAAAGTCATATTCATCTCCTCAAAGAACTTTAGTCCCAATGTATCCACTTCTTTATCCATTCAAACAACATTTCAGAATGGATGAGATGATGAGCTTCAGTATGTGATTGGAATCTCTATTGATTCTGGCATTAAAGAAATTCTAAAGGCTTCTTTCAATAAATCAGAGGCAATTTAAGCCGAAAATACGTTCTAAAGAGGCTGTTTTGTTAAAAATTAAAAATGTAGTCAGTCAACAAGCTCAAGTTTCAAGTTATGTCTTCTGGAGTTCCAACCATAACCTCATTCTTCAGGCTTGGGGATTAACTCCAAGAATTAAACATCCTAAAGAGCCTACCAGTATTGAGTGGAAAAACCATTCAGCAATTCCCAGAATTCTGGATACAGCCCATGATTAGCATAAAAAACCTTTTGGAGGTATTTTTAGACTACAAAATGGGATTCCTATTCTTGATTACAGGTCTATCCCTCAAAAGGCGACTGGAAAAAATCTTTTCATTCTTGAAGTAGTGTTATATGGCCTGGAGCTTGCAAGCATGTTGGGTTGGGAGGATATTGAAGTCAGAACTGAATCTCAAAGTATTGTCAACTCTGTGCAATCTGATTGGACTTCAAATTGGAGGCAGATGAAAGCATACAGAGTATTAGATAAGATGAAGAACAAGATGGAGAAACTGACTTTTAGGAATAGGCTTACTTCCCAAAACAGTGCTGCCAGGTTCATAGTTTCTTACTGTACATATTTTGATTTCTTTTTTCCTTGTTCTTTTCCTTTGGAATTAGTTAATATTTGTAGAGAAGATTCCAAAAAGGACTTATTCCATGTATGTAATCTTTTTTAGTGCAATTATATTCCTAGTGGGGGTCTGGCCTAATCCAGTTTTCTTCCTCAAAAAAAAAAAAAAAAAAAAAAACCAGAATGGAGCATACGAGCCTCCACATTACCTTCCTCTCCAACTTTGATAACATGGAAGCTGGTAAATGAAAGAATTGCAGAAAATAAAATGATAGTTGTTTAACGTTGAAAAGCAACCTTCATGACACAAAACATATTTACACTATGCTTATGTGGAAACTGTTCATGCTCATCTATCTCAAACCCATAACCTATCTTCATTTTCATTGTTAAGAAGTTCATATAGTCACCTTTTAACCAACATCATATTCATCTCCTTTAAAGAACTTTAATCCCGATGCACCCACTTCTTTTTCCATACAAACAATATTCCGGAAGATGAAGCATACGAGACTCCACGGTACCTGCTCAAACGAAATTTCTAACAATCCTCTAAAATTTTGATAACATAGAAGCTGGTAAATGAAAGAAGTATAGAAAATAAAATGATAGTCTTAATAATGTACTTTGGACCAATGTAAGGCAACCTCCTTTGATAACATCTTCTTCCACACAGCCAAATTCTTGTAAAATCCTTCAATAATTGAATCCCAAATCTCAATATAGGGAAGGCGCCACAAGAGGAATTTTAATATAGTTAGTAGGTATGGTTTCTGTTAGGGGTAGCAATGGACCAGGTAAAACCCACAACCCAAACCAAACTGATCCTTTAGGGTAGGGTTTGGATCATGATTTTTATGATCCTTTAAAAACCCAATCTGTTAATGGATTGGGTAAGGATCGCCTCCTTCCCGAACTGTTATTGACCCAAACCATTAATATATACCTACATCAATATTATTTCTATCCATATTTAGAGCAAACTTTATAGCCCAAGGTCAGAGTCATTAAGAGCCTAAAGACTCTTTCTAAGAAGTCATAAGACTTAAAATCTAATATAAGTGACATGGTTTCTACTTTTGGTATAATTCTTTTGTAAGATTCATATCGGAATGAGGAGACGCATATTTTGGCAAGAAAAATCTTGATTTTGGCAAAAATTGTTCGTGATTAATGACTTTTAATAGATATATTTTATGCCTTATAAAAAGAGAAGTGGTCTACTACTAACATGTTGGTTCTTAAAGTGATTTTCGTTTTGACAGGTTTTTCGAACGGATCGGGTCAGGATCAGTACCGAGTCCCGATCCTTACCTGCACCGGCCATTGCATCCCCTAGTTCTCGTGTCACATCCTTAGGAAGTAGCTAGCTTCCAAGGCTATAACCATTTTCAACCCTCGCAAGTTTGCATGAAAACCCTAAGATAACTAAAAGCTTAATAATACAAAACCAAAGAAGAAAATGACACCATCTGCAAATTGTAGATGAGTAATATCTGATGCCTCCTTCTCACCATAAACCCACGAATTAGATTCATGTTTCTCGCCCTACAAAAGGCCTACCCCACCACAACAAGAAGGGATAGATAGGTCCCTATATAAAACCCAGCTTGCCTAGCAAAAATTCAAAAAAAAAAACAAGGGATAGAAAAATCTAACCCGCAGAAAGAGCTCCATCAATCAAGACCAAAATCCAACTATTGACTGCCTCCACTCTGCACCAAAGTCCAAACTCTCCAACACACAAAGCAAAATGTTCCACCTAATATGGTTGTAAGCCTTTTCAAAATCAATTTGGCATGTAACACAAAATATAACTTTGCAATCCTTCGAAACAAAAAGAGTTCTACTATTAAATTTTAGAATTTTTTTTAGCTATTACCAACACACTGATAACTGGATGTTAGCCTTGACCAAGAAAACTTTGTTCTTTACAGTAAATCAACGAGCCCGTGCATTTGAACAAATTTGTCAAACCCCCTCGTGATCCTATTAATCTTAATACCCTCGATTGTCTCATGAACGAGCTGGATAACATTAAATTGTCCTCCGACACCAGGGATCATACCAAATATATCTAGCATCAACGAGTTCATTCCACCGGTCGGCCAATTGTGCTTATTCATCGAACAATACACCCGCATCACCACTCTAATGATCATGCACATTCTCGCAATGGAAGGAGATAGAATAAGCCCATAGTGTCTTAATTACTCCCACATACTAGATAGCTAGAATATCCTAAAGTCTCCAGAGAATCCATAGCTGGCCACCAAAACACTTTCAAACCCCAAATCTTCGCAACAATACTTTGATCCAAGTGGTGAAGTTTCTTTTTCAAGTATAAACAAAAGAGATGGTTTAAGATTCCACAAGTATAATCTATCCATGAAGATGATTTAAACTTTCTCACATAAACCTAACATCCTTATATACAAATCAAACTTCCAGACTAAAGTCTAACAACACTTCTCTCACGTGCCCAATGCCTTCACATT
The DNA here is from genome assembly GCA_014058105.1 of Kingdonia uniflora. Taxonomy (NCBI): domain Eukaryota; kingdom Viridiplantae; phylum Streptophyta; class Magnoliopsida; order Ranunculales; family Circaeasteraceae; genus Kingdonia; species Kingdonia uniflora. The sequence goes on from JACGCM010002827.1 coordinate 4,971,481, forward strand.
TCATGTAATTATTTTAATCTGCATGATCAACAATCTTTTCATCATTTTTAAGACATTATCGCGTAAAACCTAACAGTTATCTCTCGTGCCTAACCCTCTCGCACTGCATGAAATTATTGAGTATGAATAACCATCCTTTCCACATCACTAATATCTACATCTGAAACCAAAACCAAGCTCAAAGAATTCAATCCACCACAAATCTTCATCAGAACTATCTTAAACCTCATATTTAGATGACTAGATGACGGCAACCCCATCTCCGTAGTTTCAGTTATTTTCTCATCTGTTCTTTTTCCACTCGCAAGACATAAGTCAATTATTTCTTCTTCTCGGCTTAAACTATAGTGATCACTTCGACTACTCTTTCTTATGATGATGTTGAACCCTAGGGCTGCCATGATCGGAATTGTCTCCTCTTAACATATTCCTTTGCTACCTCCACTCTTTAATAGTCAACGACACATCATTGTCACTATTCCCGCAACTTGCAGTCTAACTTGACTCCCTATCCCCTTTCTATCCCTATCCACTTTCTATTGCGTGTAACTAATGTCTATCAAACTGTTTCCTTGCATAGATCTAACACCTCCAAGGTTGTCTCCTTCTCCACCCTCCTCATTCCTCCATTTTGAATTAATATACAGATTTAAGTCTTTGTCGGCCCATCGACCACCTCTCTTCCTATCGGCATATCTTCATCTTTGAAACCCATGAAAAGATCATGAAAAACTAATGATTTGTATCAACTTGGCCTTCTCAATCAAAAAAGACATGTGCTAGCTTTTCTAATCATCTCTGCTTATCAAATCTGATTCCCTAGAAATGAGGCGGTCTTCAAAAAGGGACGGCTCGTTGTTCTAACATTAAGGGTCTTGATTGTGTTGTTCTATTTAAATCGAAATGAACATTGGAACTAAAGATTCCATTGAAGTTTTGAGCTCTTCATCTTTGACGCCACTGTCGCTGATATACACGTCTTCGTTCTCTATATTCCTTACACATTTTATGTATGCGCTCTCTGTTCCTCAGTCATGTATGTATGCTTTGCCTTACTTAGGGGTACTTTGGCTAAATATATAGAGAAATTTTAAATACACCCCATTCATTAATTAGCTCACCCCGGTTTAACCTCACTTCACTTGTATTTCTCTAGGTTAATTAGTTCACCCCATCTTTTTTTAAAATACAATATTAAGATAAGAAAAAAATTAAATAGATAGCTCACCCCACCTTACTCTTTGAGCATTCTTCTTCCTTTCTAGTGTTTGCAAGTCTTCAAGTAAGAACCTCCCACCCCGAATGCCGCGTTGTACTCGTAATTATGCATTGCCTGCTTTGTTTAATTAGATATATAGAGACTAATCAAACTTATATAACATTAAAAATGTTTATTTTGTTCTCTCATCACTAAGCTAGAGTAGAGAAACTCGTTGGGTTTAACCGTTTAAGAGAAATTAAGGGCCTAGGAATTAGGGAGGGGGTAAGCTTCTAGATTAAAAAAAGTAATGTTTTTATTTTGGGGGCATACTTGTCTTTAACTATTTAGAGGTGGTAATGAACTTAAAAATAATGGGATGGGGTGAGCTTTTAGAGTTTGAGGTGTATTTAAAATTGCTCAAATATATAGTGTCAGGGTAATTTCGTCATATCTGCTATAAATGGAAGGGTAAATTGGGGACAAAGATAGCAGTTTCCACATACCCTTTTTAAAACACGTTTTTACACAATAATGTCTCATCCATACCCCTTGTAAATAACTCAAAAATGAAGGGTAAATTGGGGCCAGAGATAGCAATTTCCACATACCCTTTTTAAAACACGTTTTTACACTATAATGTCTCATCTATACCCCTTGTAAATAATTCAAAAATGAAGGTCATTTCAGGAATGACGTTAAGTAACGGCTTGGGTGAGCCGGCACTGTAGGCTCACTCAGCCCCTTATAAAGAGTAAGATAATCGAGATTCCCCTTGGAAGAGTGTTACCACCGTTGTTTTGCACTTTTTTCTTCTCATAAACGTAAAGTTCATTGATGTGAGAAACAAACATAACGAGCTAACAAGAGAGCCAGAAAATTAACACACCCTTGTCAAAAAATTATCATCGATAGTAACTAATTCCTCATACCACAGTCACCAATCTTATGAAAAGGCCCTGAAGACCAAAGATGGGAAACAACTCCGGTCACTGCTAACCACACTCTACGACTGAAGGGTACTACAAGCAAAACAGACATATGATAAGAATGTCACTGGTCTCCAAGGATGAAGTATTATCGATCCTTGATATAAATGCACTATTCTAAAGTTAGCCATGGGTAGCGCTACCGTCACAGACTCCAAGAAAAACAAATCTCGCTCTAAAAAAATGGGAAGAAGGTGATAGTCTCTCCGGAAAAAAACTTCAAAAACTTTATCTTACATCTCTCCATGACATCCCCCCATCAACCAAGTCACAGACCAAAACTCTCTCATTTCTTGAGCATTGCTTCCTCCTCACAAGAATAATTTTTTTAACAACTTTGACTACCTCAAATGCCTTTTCGTAACACCAGCATAAGAATGCCTTTCTTTCCTTTCTTATTCCCTTCACATTTCTCTATGAACTGATTTGTGGGACTTTACCCTCCAAGGTCATCTTCAAAATGTCGGCCATGTTCTTCCACCCCTAAATCTTCAGCCCTTGTGAAATACATATGCATCGCGTCTGGAGTAGCGAAGAGACAAATGTAAAAAAGCATAATGGACATGTAATAATTAGCAAACCGTAAGCCTACAGCGGCCTGCTAGTCCAGCTTGCGTTCTAACGACAACATAGCAGCCGCTAATAATAGTCATTAGCTCGCCATTAACAAGCCCCAGAACCACCGCATCGGTGTTTGTATAGGTGAGCGTACTAAGAATGTCAAACTCTATTGATTAATACTCAAATTATTTCATAGATGTACTTCTGTTAAATATACACTACTAAGGATGCTTTTTTACTAAAGAATATCTTGTAGCTCATTTTGTATTAACCCATGCATATGAGATTATTTCGCTATATGTGAAACGAAAACTTTAATCAACATATTAAAAAGGGAAAAAAAATGTTGAAACATAATTAAACAATTTTGGTGCTGGTACCTTCAAGGTGGCCGACTTCGATCGGTAAAGAGATCCCGTCATTATCACTTCTATCCGCACCCTCAATTGTCAATAGATCACTTGGATTTCGAGCTTTTTGACGCAAGTCAACAGCCCGTGTTCTTTTTCTTTTTGATGTGGTCTGTTTAACTTCTGTATGAAATTTTCAAGTTATAATGCAATAAAATATCCTACCTAATACACATGGGGAAAAAGAAAAAAATAATGTGATCAAGGAAACTCAGAATCTTTACAAGGAAGATACCTTCAGTATTTTCCGAGCAGTTATTGTTATGGTCATCCAATGCTAACTGATCTTCTGTTTTCTCGACTTTCCTCATTGAATGACTTTTATCACTTCCCTTTCCGTTTTGACTGCGAAGTGCATCCCTTGCTCGGCGCTTTTCATTGATTTTTCTACGCTCTTCTTGCCATTCTTCAGCTGACATATTTTCGCGTCGCATACTATCACGTATCTTACGTCTTTCCTTTATTTTCAATCGTTTTTGTTCCATCTCTATTTCTGTAAGACATAAAAACCCAGTTAACCATGACACCTGATGTAAAAAGATAGTGATCTGACTTTTAACATGAATTAGTCACAGACAATACAGACCCTTAAGAGGAGATTTTTTTTTTGTTGAGAAAGTAAGATATTTTATTGATGAAAATGCACATGTGTGTTATTAAAGATAATTAGGTTAAGTATAACCATGACACCTGATGTATAAAGATATTTATATCTAAATATTAGGTTTAGTATAATACACATGTGTGCTATATGTATTCATACGTTTCAAAGCCTGAATCATTTTCCAAAAATTGATGCATTTTCGCAATAATTAGGTATAAATGACTTCCAGGGCCCATTTTCTCAATATCCTCTTCTAGTTTTCTACCTTATCTTAAGTTTTATTCTTCTCCAGTTAGTGTTTCAGTTGCAACGTTGGTTCCAATTAATGGATAGAAACAGTGTTCGGTTCATATGGTAATGAAATCATAAATTTTGCTAATGGTTTTACATTTTCCCCCAGATTCTGACTTGATGCATGGTGCAAAATTAAGATTATTGATCAAATATGTCTTTCATTTAGAACTAATTATTTGAGTATTTAAGAATTATAATATAGGAAATAACTTGGCGGAAGGAGCGAACTAAAGAATCCACTAAAAAAAACTGAATTTATCAATTTTCTCAATAAAAATCTACTGACAATAGGGAAATTTAGCCTTCAATTATGGAGATCTAAAAAGTTGCCTAATTCTCTTTGGATTTCCCTGAACAACTCCTAGTGAAAAAATGTAGTAAGTAAAATAAAGGGAGAAGAAAAAAAAAGGCAAAAGAGGGGGGGGGGGGGGGGGGGGGGGGGTAGAGATGGGTTGTTCGTTCATGTCTTAACCATTTCAAAAGCAAACCTTTTCCGATTAATTCTACTTTTATTACATAGTCAGGTGAATTATAAGCTTATTGATTAATTTTCTTATTTTATTTAATGACTTTGAATTTAAAGAAAAATAAGAATTGAATCGTTAAGATTAATTAATCTGAAAAAGACAATGGCACCAATGTGTAGGTTGTTTGACAATCTCCTCAGAAAAAATAGAGAAAGTATTTCTTCACTATCTTTTTGGTTGCCTAGGATAGCCCACATAACCCCTCCACTTGAAACTTTATTATTTTGTGAGATTCGCAAAAACCGCCTAGGGTATGAGTAAGTTTCTTATTTAGTTGTGTTATGTCTTCCCTAGGGTCATATCTATACCTAATAATTGCTCACTCCATAAAATCGTCAAGCCAGTGCTTCCAAAGACGAAAGCGGTACCCTAAGCGCTTCCTTCCAAATAGAGTAAAACGTTAAGAGAAAAGCGAAGTGACCGCTTAATGATAAAAAAAAAATCCTTTGATATTTATTTCGTTCACATGAAATCATAATGCACTATTATCACATTCAATGCAATAATTATTTAATACAAAACATTCCCTTCTAATAGGTTACATGGTCGTCCCCCACGTCACGCACGCCGGGTCATTTTCATGCACGTCATAAGACAACTCTCTATTTTAGTAATTATGCATTATTTTATTCAGGAACTCCTATTAGGAGTCTTATTAGGGTTTTCTATTTTAATTGTGTTTCCTAATTGTTTTCTAATTGTGATGAGTCTGCTTAAGCCTATAAAAGGAGAGCTCCTCTAGCTTTATTTTTTAGTGTTGGTTTAAGTGAGAGAAAAGGCTTAGCCTTAGAGAGTTATGTAGAGTTTGGGGTAAAACTCATAAACCCTAAGTTTTTGACCTTTATTTTTAAGAGATTAAGTAAGTTTAATTCAAAGGCGAGTTTTAGGTTAGTTTAATTGTGATTTAGATTGTTGCTTCTGCATAGTTTCTATAACCTTCAATCAATAAGGTAATTGTGAGACTCATAGAATATTTTCTTGATGTTTTCTATTCAAGGTCGAAACGTCAAAGTCTTAGTACGTTATAGAAGAGACAATCTAAATAGAAAAGATAGAGAAATCTAATAAGAATGTCCCCAACAAGAGGTAGGTTCACCAAAACCTTGCAAAACCTACACCCAATACCCTCCTAGGTAGAGCTGTACATGAGAATCGAGAACCGAGAAACCGAACTGAACGAACGATTTTTTTTCCAGTTTTTATCAATACCGGTTCGGTTTTGGTTCTAATTTTTTAAGAACCGAAATTTTCGGTTCGATTTCAACTTTCAGATCTGATTTGCGATTTAAAACCGGATCGACAGGCTATATGAGTAGTTTTTCATTGTTTTAGGTTAAACATAACTTCTTCCAACTACTCCTCTTTCTCTTTTATCATATCCCCGGCCGTCTTCATCTCCATCCTTTCTCTGCCTACCATTCTCTTTCTCTCTCTACATTTTAGTTTTTCATGTTTAATTTCTCTCACACTTTCTCTCCAAGTCCTACAAGAGAAATAAGAGGTTGAACCTCGTGTGACAGATTTAGAGATTGAGCTATTTGGGTTCATATTCAGAGAGTGGGGTTTGATTGTTGTTAAAGACCCATCAAATTTCCCTAACAATGTCTTAAATATTCTTCTACAATGTCTTCAATAACTTTTGCTTAAACCCAATGAAAACCTAAACATTGCTGGGGTTTTGAAGTTTCCGAAGATTTTTTGGTCTTGGCGGAGATGGTGTGTCTGCTCTTTCTCTCTCTTTGTATTGGTATAGTCCCAAAGAAAAACTGATAAATAAAACCGGAACCGAACCGGATTGCTCGGCTCGGTTTTGACCGGTTTTGATGGTGTACCAGTTTGATTTCGATCCTGATTTAAAAAAAAATGACTTTTTCGGTTCAGGTTTCGGTTATACCCCAAAACCGGTCCAAACAGAACCATGTACAGCCCTACTCCTAGGAGACGTTTTCTCTCCTGCATCGAGTGTAAGTAATCCAAACATTGTGTAACTAAATTGGGTGTTGGATGGTGCTAGTCCGCAAAGTAAGAGTCGCCGCGATGCTCTCCAAGATTCTAAATCCTAGATGTTGTACTCCTTTTAATCATCAGCCATTTGTTTACCTATAGTATTTAGCAATGGAATCACGGTTTTTAGTTAGCCGCACAATATCTTTGAGACATATCTTCTCCTATAATGCGGGGTAAAACATAGTATAAGTGTAGGTTTTTGTGTGGACAAGCGCCTGCTAAGGTTGTTTCTAGGGAGGGGGGGGGGGGGGGGGGTCTTTTGTTTTATGAAATCAATTAAATGTCAAAATTACTCTTCAAATATGACCGTTGTTCAAAATCATGAATTAAGCGATTGTTTTTTTCGCTTTGACCAACATGGCTTTTTTGACTTAACGACTGTTTTATCTCGCTTTTTAATGAACTACGCTTTTAAAGCGTGTGATGTGTTTTCTTTCGCTTGCTTAAGGTTTAAAGTAAACTAAGCGTTTGCTTTTGATAGCAGAACGTCATACATACCAAAAAAATGAGAATAAAAGCTACAAACCTATATAAAAATTAAAAAACTTGGGCGAACTAAAAGAAAAAACTAGAACGTTGAATAGTAAGAAAGAAAAAAGGTAACCTCATGCATACGGTATTCACATACAGTATTCAAGGACTCGTAACATAGGTCTAAAACCCTTGAATTTAAGTCTTGTACGACATTGCCCAGAAACGTGTTGGGTCATAAGTATAACCTAGTTGAGTGGGTTAAGGGTTCCAAATGTTTACTTTCAAGATACTCACGATAACAACTTCCAATGTGTACTGTAAACAAAGACTGCATATATTGTGCGAGTTTAGGTGAAGAAGTTTTATCATATTTATTTTATGGGTGTGTTTGGTTCGTGAAAAACGGCGGAAATGGGTGCGTTTCTTGTCAACAAAATAAATATCAAAGGAATTTTTTTTATCATTAAGCGGTCACTTCGCTTTTTGCTTAACGTTTTACCCTATTTGGAAGGAAGCGCTTAGGGTACCCCTTTCACCTTTGGAAGCACTGGCTTGACGATTTTATCGAGTGAGCAATTATTAGGTGGATATGACCCTAGGGAAGACATAACACAATTAAATAAGAACCTTACTCATACACTAGACGGTTTTTGCGAATCTCACAAAACAATAAAGTTTCAAGTGAAGGGGTTCTATGGGCTTATCCTAGGCAACCAAAAAAGATAGTGAATAAATACTTTCTCTATTTTTTTCGAGGAGACTGTCAAACAACTTACACATTGGCGCTATTGTCTTTTTAGATTAACAATTCAATTATTATTTTTCTTTAAATTCAAAGTCATTAAATAAAAGAAGAAAATTAATCAATAAGCTGATATCAATAGTATGTAAGTCATCTTATAATTCACCGGACTATGTAATGAAAGTAGAATTAGTAGGAAAAGGTTTGCTTTTGAAATGGTTAGGGCATGACCAAACAACCTATCTCTATTATATGATGTGACGTTTTCCACGAACCAAACACACCCTATATGTTTTAATTAATTTAACTAGGAAACTATCATGTATGAATATTGCATACTATATACCCAAAAACAAAACTGCAACACTAGCTTTATCATGGAATTAAGTAAATGAGAGATTCTTTTGAAGAAAATACCTTCAATTGGTGACAGAACCTTAGCTTTATTTCTTTCTTGTCGTCTTTGTTGATGAATTTTGTCTCTTGCTCGACGTCGTTCCTTTTGTTCTTCAGACTCTTGTCTTTTGCCATACTTTTGTTGGTACTCTGCTTCTCTTAGGCGTCTACGCTCCCTCTGTTTCTCTTTTTCTTCAGGAGACATTGATTGCCGACGAATGCGAGCACGCTCAGCATCTCTTCGTCTTTCTTCTAACGGCAAATTTCTTCGCCAAATGCGGCGCCTTTCTAAGTACCATTCACGCCTTTCAGATTCGGTCCTTCCAATACGTTGATTAGTTCTACCACTTGATGTGGCTTCAATTAATGCTGGTTTCTGTTCAGTTTCCATTTCTACAAAAGTATAAACCTAGTCAGTCGCAAAACTTAAAGAATGTGCGAATAAGCAATTATTCTGACCAAAAGGTGTTCGTAGACGCAAGGAAATTATAATGAAATACATAGAGCTCAATCAAAACCCGCATATCCAAGCAAAGCTTTGTATTAAGCAAATTAATCTCTTCCACAATTAGTATTATTTGCTTTACCTTAATTGCTATTTGATTTATTTATTCCCAAATTAGATAGGATCACTTTGAGAGTTTATAGTAAGAAGCAAATTTCCTTTAAAGTAGTCGGAGTACAATTAGGGAAGGATTTCATCTATAAAAATCCTAGAGTAGGTATTTGATTGTTTAGTTATTATGTACGATATTTAAAAAAGAGAAATAACAAGTAATCTGTATTATTTAGTTAAGACTAACTTTGAATCTTAAGTTGAGTTTGTATATGAATTTAATCAGATCATTATTGCTTCCGCGAGAATTATAATTCAGAACTGATCCTAAAGAAGCAGTTTTTATGATGGCATGTGTAACCCCGCAAACAAATGAGTACAGTGTAAAAGAATTTACTCATTAATATCCACTCTTATCGTATATGCTACCTCTCGATCGATAACTCAACATCAGGCGGTAAAGAGTCTATTTATATAAATGTAGCATGTATTACTTGATTACTGCTAATTTTTTAGAATGCAATAAGTAAAGGCTAACATGTATTTGATTTGACTTGGAGAAAATTAAATGGGCTTCTAATACCTTAATTGCATTGATTAACTTAAAGCAAATGTAAAAGGTAAATATAATAATATTAACTTAATTAGCTTTCATGTAAATAAATACCTACATAATTTCTTCATCTTTTTTAAACCAAGTGTTTTAGTGAATTGTATGAAAAAAAACCCTCATAAAATAACCTTGAAAACTCGAAGTTTAGACAATAACACTCCCAACTGTGATTTCCGGAACACTCAATCAACACATTCATGGCATTATGTTTTAAAAGTTCAACCAAAAGAATCCACACACACGTGGTACTCTGCACTCGTTACCATTGTTATGTATTACGTGCTTGAAAAGTGGTAGGTTCATCATCAAAAAGTGGGAAAAAATCTTAAATTGTAAGGGTACTGCACACATAAGTTCTGCGTTAATAACTTCATTCTGTTCCTCCAAGATGTTGAGAAAGTAACACAAATGGTACTCTTCCTTCAAGTCAGGGGAATTGCATATTCTTTGATGCAATCCTGACTGTAGTCAACGATCCAATGGAAGATAATTTTTATTAAAATAAAAGGAAGTTGATGAAAGATAATTTTTATGCACGGGTTCGATCTTTTCAATCAGGCTTTCCGACAACTATGTGGGCTGCAGGGATTACAATGGAAATTGAAATGAAGGCAGCCTTGTCGGTGGTGTGGGGACAGTACCAATGGAGAGCACTGCAAATGTGTGGCCTCGATAATATCTGAGTTAACGGTTGGACTGTGATAGCAGTGGCAACTAGGGTCGTGGCAAAGGCCTTGTTTTGAGCAGTTGAGCGGTGATTCTGGTTGAGTTTTGAGTCGAGGTTTGGATCACAGCATGGACTGGTGTGACCCGCAACGGGAAACAGTAGGGGGAGTCAACATGGAACAACACCGCAAGGGGGATTTCTCGTGGCCAGCGGTTCGGACCGCAACTATGACTGTCGGTAACTTGTGGTTGCGGCAACAACTTGAGTTGTTGTCACTTTGGTGGTGGTACCCTCCTATTTGATGGCGATCACTACACCTCCATTGGCTTCCCTTCTCTCCACAACATAGTTTTCCTAGGGTTTTGATTAAGGCTGGACATCGCGGGAACCTTTTGTTGGCGGAGGCGGTGAGAATTTTTCTATACTGCAAGAGCGGAGGAACTGATTAATGATGGTGAGAATTATACTCCATCAGGAACAAATGTAAGATCACAGACCCGATCAATGGAAAAAAAGAGAGTTTCCCACAGAAGGAGAACGCTCTAATACTAATTTTGATATGAATTGACCGGTAAAATCTTCGATTAAGAGCATATACAAGGAACTGAGATTTTGGGTTTTAAGAACTCCCTGAATTAATTATTTGAATTAAGAACCACTTTTCATCACATAGAATTAAAACTCACAACTTCAAAAGTAGCGGCAATGGAATCTCTTGGCGCTTTTACAACAAAACTAGCCTCGACTTCCTCATTCTACTAGAACTCCAAATGCCTAAATCGTGGGATTCCTTAAAATCTTTTTATTCTCTAACTAACAATTAAAAGAGTAAAACAAATCAAATAAAAACCAAGAGAAAGAGTGGGAAGTGGTTGACGTTAACAGAAAGAGACAAAGAGACTCTTAGGGAATGTGTTACGGTGTAACTTAGTCATATTCAGTTAATTAAGGACGAATAGCCTTTAGAAATAATTTCATTTTACTTTAATCTTTAGCACAAAAGAAACTGCGCTTTACTTAATAAAAGGAATTTTTCAAATTAGACGAAATACTACAATAGAATTAACCCCTACAAAAATGTTTAGTAGCTCATATGCCAACTTAAAAGTCAAAAAATGTTAACTTCATCCACATAAAAATACCATAAATTATACCAAGAAGGTACAATTAGAGAAGGAACCCAAACAACAACATTTTGCCCTCTCTCCCTCCCTTGCTAATAAATGCTTACCCTTATCAGATATTAATTAGGCTTTTGTAGATATTCCGTATTACTTTCTAAACAATATTTACCCCATTTCCCCAACTCTCTCTTCTTGGTTTGTAAATTGGACTCATAACATGTTTTACATCGAAAAAAATAATCATCAAGGAGTTAACACCTTGGTCATTCTCTTAACTTGTCGCAGCAAACCCTAGTTTTTTTTTCTAATGAAGCTGGCACTTCTAGTCTAAGAAGGTTCAAGGATCTTTTGTTCACTCAAATGCCAACGCAAATTATATTTTCATTTGTGTTCCTCACTGAGTCTACAAAAATTTCTGACGGAACCAAATAGACAACCAAATTACCAATAGTAGAAGTATCTTATTATTTAAACCCACTTGCATAGGCAGGGAACTCTTGATCTTTACATCACCACTGTTAAGCTTGACTGAATCTACTATTAAAAATGGGTGTAAGATGAGTAGCATACGAAACTTTTCCCTTTTGACCATGGAAAGTTGGGTTATTGAATGGACGAGTCAAAGAGTAAATCCAATAGATTTTTGCCCTCTGATAATTAAAGAGCTTAAGCGCATACAAGAAAATCCTAACAAGTGGCCTCAAAAAACAAACACTATTGAACCACTAGTCACCCTAAAAGCATGATGATATTCAAGCTAAAGATCAACTCTGCAAAACTGATCCCACAAATTTCTTCCAAAATTGCACCCAAATGAAACAAGGTTCCCTTCATCCCTAGCAAAATGTGAGGCAAATTAGAATGATACAGGTGAAGGTTCTCTAGTTCCTAAAACTCCAAATGGTGCATATGATGTCATACTGGATCAACCTCCAAAACTTCTTGCCTCTTGCCGATAACTTCCTCTCGGGCTAACACCGGAGAAAGCTCAACATGTTTCTCAACATCACCCAAGAAAGATGACATATGAGAAGAAAATACTCTTAAACTCGTCTTATCCATCAAAACTGATGAAAAAGATGGACATATACTCTCCACTAGACTTGTATATAATGTAGTAGCACTAGAGTCATTCCTTCTCTTCTTTTTTCGATAGGTGTAAATTTTATTGATGTAAAAATAAATACAAGGCCAAATACAAGCTCTAAAGTCATTCTTTCAACAATCAAGTTTTCCAAAATAAGAACCTTGTCAAGGAACACGGTCCAAGCAGAACAAGAGATTTTCGATGGAATATCTGATTCCAATCAGCACCAATCAACATGTTAAAACGGTTGAGGACACGTATTTAAGAACCAGGAAATAGACTTAATTGTCACACTCTCACATCCTTTCTAATGCAGTGGATAAAGTCACTATTTACGAAGGGAGGGAAAATATCTACATATGCTATGGTTGCTACGTTTATGTACAACTAAGAATCTGTCATTGATATTCAGATACAGAAAACAGACTTGAGAATCAGTTGCTCAGGCCTATCAAGAAGTCCATAATAACGTTCATAGTCCTTATAAACTAATTATAGATAGCGACTTCATAATCAGCACCAATAAAAAGAAGGTTTTTAGTGACGACCCTAAGAGCTCAACTTCATTCAACCGGAGTGACTCCATTGCAGCTAGCAGGTCTATGGTTAATTTGGGTAAGAAACCAGTCCTGCTATCCAAACCCACCTCCAGAAAAGTAGATAATTACCCATAAGTGGGTTTTCAAAGAGCAACTTAAGCCTTAATCCTATTAAATTACCTACTAGTTGAAATGAAACCCATAACAGTCCAAACTCAGAATAAATAAAATTAGCGTAAAAGAGAGATCAAATAATGTAAGTAACAAATATTAGTACTAACCAATATCAATGTTGACCTGAGAAATATCATCAAACGATTCCATGTCATGAAAACCATCTGACGCCTGAAAATAAGAATATAATTACTACTAAATTAAACTATCCAAAAGTAAAACATAAATAAAAACCAATTCTTGTTTTACCTCAATGTCATGAAAACCATCTGATACTTGAAATCAAATAAAAACACTACTAAGTTAACCTCTAAAGTTAAACCAAAATGTTAAATTTAACCCAAAAAATTCAAACTTTTTTCACCTCGATGTCCGGTAATAAATGAACATCATCATCCATCATGAAATCTTCTTCGTTAAAAACGCAACCTTCATTATAAATATCCGCTACTTCGGCTTCAGCAGAAACAACTGTAAGCTGAAGACCATCAACAACTCCTACATCTTCCCCCTCCAATGGAGGAAAACTACTAACAACCGCGGTGTCTTCCACCATTGAAAGACCATCAACTCCTACATCTTCCTCCACTGGAAGACTAGCAATTGAGAGTTCTTCTATTGGAGGAGTAGTAACTTCCACCTTTGGAGGTTTACGTGAGGTTGGAAGCTTTTCTCTTGATCTAACAACACTCATTGTGACCTAATTAACATAAAAAACAACAATCATGATTAAATTTGGGATTGAAATTGGGGAAAAGTGATGAAAATTAGGAATCTTTTTACCTCTTCTGATCTTGCAAGAACGGACATAATACAACAATTGCGAAGGCCTTAATTTCAAACTCGAAAGAATAATTTCGCGGCAATTTGTATTACACAATTAGGATCGTTGTTCGCCACGGTTTCAACGACAAACTTCTTAGCAGAGAAACACAATTAGTTCTTTATCATAGAGAAATGAACTAAAAAGGGTAAGAGCATCTCTAGCAGCGAGTGTGGGTTTGGGTGTGAATTCTGACAAGCTGGCCACCAAAAACCCAACCCACACCCGACCTTTCCCAGCAGCCAGTAGGGGATTTGTGACGTGTTTTTATTTTTATCAAAACACCGTGCGGTATTCCTTTATCGCGGGGTAAAATGATTACCGCGCGGATTTCATTTACCGCTGCTAATACTGTTAACCCCAAATCAAACCCAACTCGAGTTTTAACAGTTTTTCCTTCTCTCTCTCTCAAATTGAAGGTATACCTAAATTTTTTTCCAAATTCTTTCAAAACACAATGCAAAACCAAGAGGAAGACCCACACCCCTGTACATTGCCTGAGTTTAGAGTGACAAGAGATCCAGAGCGAGCCGTAACTCGGTCGAGGTCTGGAAGGAAGAAAAAACGAGTAGAATTTGAAGATGTCCAATAGCCTATACCAAACCCATCCCAAGAAAACTACCCGCGGAGGTGTATTACCCAACTCCTAGAAGGCGTCACTCATATCTATTACACTGGCAAAAAACTCACGGTAAGTTTTAGTGTAATTATAAATTTGTTATTTCCATAAATAAAGTGTTTGACAAAATACTCCAATGAACAGAATCGGGATTCGATGCGTCCGCACGGCACATTCACTACGGTGATCAAAGTTTGGAAAAATATTTCTACAATTCTACATGTAAGGGATACCGTGGTAAATATATTCGAGCAGTTTATGGATATACGCTTGGGCAATTATGACAATCGGTTAATTCAGGCGCTTACAAAGCGTTGGTGGCCGAGAATGCACACGTTTCTGTTCCCGTGTGCGGAGATATGGGCCACTCCTCTCGATTTTACTATGCTGACATCATTGTCAATCGACCGATATCCGACACAGGTGTTGTATGACGACGTATGGTCTGTTTTATCTAATACGAGGCAATTACTCCCCAACATTGATTTCAGCCATATAAAGAGTGGGAACGTCAACATTTCACATTTGAGGACGTACTTGACCATCGCAGCTGATCGAGAGGATGATATTACTATTGCTCGTGCTTTTATCCTCTTCATGATGGGACATTTATGGTTCCAAACGGCCAACGACACCGTCCCGCTTGGATATCTTGCGGTCGTAGCCAATTTGGACGAGGTTGCCCAATATGACTGGGGTTCTGCTATTCTTGCTTCCTTGTACCATGGTTTGGATACCGCAGTCACCACCAGGGGTACTATTACTGAATTTTCCCAATCTTGAGGTACACTAACATTTTTTCCTTACAAGCTACAAATCAAATATATTCCAATAAACGTCTTAAATATAACTTATAATTGTTTTTTATGTTGTTCCGAAATGTAGTATTGGTTTTACGAGTATTGTGCGGTTGGTTACCCTATAGTCAAGGAAGAGGTTAAGTTCTCGGCCTATCCGTGTCTCAGAGCATGGGAGAGGGGGAACATGAGGAAAACAAATAATTAGGCAACCAATCTATTTATTCTAGGCAGATACCACATTGACGACTGTACTATTAAGACGATCATTTGGGAACCTTGGTTAGATTCTGCGGTATCTGAGATAGAGGACGTACTGACTGCAAAACTCCTATCCCGTAAGAGGATGCCACTTCAAGTACCAAATGGAAACTGCAAATATTACTTGAGGGGTAGATGCTAGAGGCAGTTGACTGGCGAGGCGCGTATTCCTTTGGATCCTCCGCTTAGCATGTCGTCATATATTAGTTCAGCGACTTTACAGGAGATGAAACATGCTAGATTCCTTGACTGTGAGTAACTTATGACAGGGGAGGTGCGAGAGGCTTACGCCTCATACTGGACTGAACAAACTTTAGAGGTAGGCCACCTGTTGATAGATTCCTAGAGGATGGGGAATATAAATCTGTTCGAACCTACTGCACTCAGGGCTGGTATTACACCCATGGTGGCTACGTCAACGTCGGCTCATAGCTTATCCCAGGACTTTAGTTTGCCTGGCGAACCCAAGGGTCTAGACCCCGGGTGGCACGTGGAGTGGACATGGAGGCATGAGCTACTCCCCATCTACCGCTTGAGGGACCCGCCACCCATGTCTTCCTTCTATGATGCAGAGGAATTGTGGTACCTAACCCATTATATGCAGCGACTCGCCCTTGTAGAGTCTGCGCGGGACGCCCAGAGGCTACAACAATTGACTGATGAGCTTGTTACTGCGCACATACACATTGACAATATATGCACATGTAAGTAATTTATTTATGTATTTATTTTTATTTTATTTTTTAATGTCATATTTATTTTGTCAAAATATTTATAAATTTTATTTTTCTCGTTCAGGACCTACAGCTGAGGAGGGGGCATGACGTACGGGTGGTGCCTCTACCACCTGGAGGTGGCGCGAGGACGAGGCAACGTGGATCTGGTCCGCGAACCTGGGGAGGCGGTACTTGCCGCATGGGGCGGGGTACTGGAGATAATTTTGAGTAGATATAGGTGTTTTTGATGTTTTTGTAGACGATGTAGTAGCTCAGTTATAACTACTAGTACTTATTTTCTCGTGTTTGTGTGCTGATTCCCTTTATTTATTTTTTGTAATCCCATGATGTAGTTTAGCTAGAATAGTTTTTGGGAGAGCTTGTGTGATGTTCATTAGCTATGACTATCTAATCTTGAAATTGACTGAAGTTTTTTGGTGTTTGGTAGAGTTTTTTCAATGTCTATTCGAACAAACTATTTGTCTGTTCGAATAAATTTGCACAATTTTACACAATTTGGCACTGAGCAGTTTTATTCGAATATAACTAAATTCTGTTCGAACAAATTTTGTACTGAGGTGTTTTATTCGAACAGACTTTAGGCCTGTTCGAATGGAAACAGAGATTTGGCGGTGAAAAGAACACCGCGCAGTGTTCCTTTTACCGCGCGATAAAAGGAACACCACGCGGTGTTCTTTTCACCGCCAACACCACGCGGTGTTCTTTTCACCGCCAAATCTCTGATTTCAAGACCCATATCTTCTTTCCCTTTTACACTTCTCTCTTCCATTAGAAACTTGTTCACCATCTGATATTACACCCTTCTCTTAACTCTACAGCCTCAAATGTCTTCTTCATCATCTGATTCATCCATTGGTGATCCTTCAGGTGTATCGTCACCCTCCTCTGATGATCTCATCTTTGATTGTACGACGACAATTTGTATTCTGCACCAAGCTGCAATAAACATAGTAGTACGCGATACAACTTCGAGTCATGGTGGAAGAGTTATGGGCCGTAAGGATAAGAGAAAGAAACGAGATCACCCATTGGGGCATTACAGCATTACACGGGACTACTTCAAGTTGAATTGCACATATGAGCCATGAGAATTTCTGCGACATTTTTGTATGAGTAGAGACATGTTTATGCGTCTATTCGAAGCAGTTGTTGCACATGATCATTACTTTGTTTAGAAACCCAACAACGCTGGTACTATGGGGTTATCACCGTACCAAAAGGTAGTCGCAACACTACATTTCCTAAGCTACGGTATTGCGGCAAATCTTTTTGACGAATATATATGAATAGGAGAAAGCATAACCTTGTTATGGGTAAAAATGTTTTGTGTTGCGGTTATACAAATTTTTGGCGAGGAATATCTTCGAGCACCAAACGCGGCCGACGTCGAAAAGTTAAAAGCTATCAGAGAGTTACGGGGATTTCCCGGCATGTTAGGAAACCTTGATTACATGCATTGGATATGGAAAAATTGTCCCAAAGCTTGGTACGGTCAATTTACTGGTCATTACCCCAATGCGACACTGATTCTTGAAGCGGTAGCTTCACACGACCTTTGGATTTGGCATGTTTTTTTTTGGGTTACCAGAGTCTAACAATGATATCAATGTCCTGCAACAATCATATCTTTTCACCGACCTGTCCGATGGTATCGCCTCGCCTTGCAATTATGCAATTGCCGAAAAAGCTTATGATATGGGGTATTATCTAGCGGATGGCATATACCCCAAATGGGGAACACTTTTCCAAACCATATCCAATTCGGTTACAGCAAAACAAAAATTCTTTGCTTAATAACAAGAAAGTTGCCGGAAAGACGTAGAACGGGCGTTTGGGGTTTTACAATCTCTGTTTAATATTGTAAAAAATTTGGTTAAA
Source organism: Kingdonia uniflora (assembly GCA_014058105.1). Lineage (NCBI taxonomy): Eukaryota > Viridiplantae > Streptophyta > Magnoliopsida > Ranunculales > Circaeasteraceae > Kingdonia > Kingdonia uniflora. The sequence continues at coordinate 4,989,558 of JACGCM010002827.1, forward strand.
TTGTGGGAACCCGAAGTTTTGAACAATGTCATGAAGGCGTGCATGATAATGTACAATATGATTGTCGAAGAGGAACGAGGTGCATTCCCATCATACTTAGACTACAATCCAGCCGAGCCATCAACTATCGAAGGCGAACGGTTTGATATTGTACGTGAACGCGGAATAATAGAATCTTTTATATCAAAAATGAACCGCATTCGAAGTCAAGAACTGCACTTTGATCTAAAGGATGATCAAATCGAGCATTTGTGGGCCGTGAAGGGAAATCTTCAAACTTAGTACTCCATTTCTTGTATTATCTGCATGTTCTTGATGTAATTTAATGCTTCTTAGTTGTACAAGTTTATTAAACATGTTATTGATATTGTATTAATCTTGTATTTTTTTTAATGCAATATTATCGGAAATAAACATTTTGAAAACAAGATTGCATTCTTTAATAGCAAAGTACATTATTCAAACGATTACATTATTAGAAGGTAAATTACATTCTTGGAAAGAAAACTTATATATACAGTAAAGTTAAATTATATTTCATCACCACTTCAAGTACCTGGTTCGCCCCTCTTGGCTAGACGTTCAATGACCTCAGCTTGCCTTTACAGATAGTATTGCAATTGATGTCCAGAAAGGGTACTCAGGTCTTTCTCCATAATTTTACGATCTTCCTTTACTTGTTCAAAATCCATTTTGGCTTGCCAGTATTGCATTGCTTTCATTTTTCTTCTATCCTTTTCTTTTTTCGCTTGTCTCTTCTCCAACCGTAGTTCATCCAACATTGTTTAGATACCGCTACCAGATGCAACAACACCATCCAATACCTTTTGTGCTGCAAGGTTTTTTCTAAAGAGTTTTTGGCTGATGGGATTCTACCCTCATACAACGAACTATCAAATTCAGCATTTAGGCCCGCGAATTGCGGTGTAGGTGGGCCGTCGGGGTCCTCCGATAGATTGTTTGATCCAACCGAGTTTACCGAAGAAGAATTGTCCGATGTTCTCCTGGCTATATTTCTTGGTATATTCCCCGCATGGTTGAACCTATCATCTCTTAGGTTGGCCCATCGCGGTTCTCACGCCAAAATCTTATACGCTTCTCGATGTTTGAAGTCATTGCCGCCATTCAAGCCTTGATTGATCTTAGTGCATCATTTTCCAACAATTTGTAAAATTACCAAATACAAATAAATAACGTGTATATCACCAAGAAATAAACGAAATTGAGTTAAAGAAAATTAGAATGTACCTGATCTTCTTCAGTTTTCCCGCTGTCGTACCTAAATCGTTCTTGAGCAACTATCCCCTTGTACGCCACACACTGTAAATTAGGGGTGTACCACTGAGATTTGGTTGACTCACTTGATCGTCGTGTGGGGCACTCAGGGTCTCTGTTAAAGGAAATGTTGACCTTTTGATAAAAAGTAAAACCCTTTGTGCGGCCCGTAGTTTGGACAAAAGGTGTTACCCATGCCCTTGCGAGACACGTAAAGTCTGCTTCCGTCCAATACATTCCACTATCATCCGTCTTGTCTATAAACTCAACATCTTCTGACACTTGTACTCTTTTTCTTTATTTTGTGGGTTCTCTTTTCTTTCTTCCTTGTCCTTTTTCTTTTTGGGGCGCCGCTGCTTCAACAGGTATTGACGCATTTGCGTCACTTTGGCTGTGTTGAGTAGATTCACCATGGAATAGGTAGTTTTGAAAGTAATTTGGAGGTTGAAAACCTTGAGGTGAGCAGATATGGTTGATAGTACGGGCTAAACGCCCGAGGTTGCGGTTGAGAGAGTGTAAATGGACTTTGATTTTGTCCATAACTGGGATCCTCTTGCGACATGGTAAACGGAGGTGGGGTCTGTGATTAGAATTGAGGTTGAAATTGTGATGGGTTGTGGTAGAGGTATAAAGTAAATTGTGATGATGGGTGTTGAGCGAATGGTGCTGAAGGTGGGTTATGGGAGGATAGGGCCGACGGTGTAGAGTTATTACTATTGGTGTTGGAGTTCACCATTTAGGGAGAGCGTAGAGGTTCTCCTCTGCTCTACAATTGGTTTTGGGGAAGAAAAAGTAGCCAGGGAGTGATGAGAGAAATAATTGAGATTGGAGGAGTTTGGATTACCGCGCAGTAATCCAAACACTGCCAAACTCATTTTTTTGGGTGTGAGCTCCTCACACTCGATTGAGTTACTCCAGCGCCACGTACTCAAACTCACACTTGAATTTTCGTTGCCAGGAGACTTAGTGTGTGAGTTTGAGTGTGGGTTTGCAAACCCAACTCGAACCCACACCCTGTAGCAAGTGCTCTAAGTAGGGTAGGTTTTGTGGACTCCCAAAACCAAGCCCAACTGGTTCGGGCCTGGACCCCAGTTGATAATACTCACCTTTTGGGTGTCCATAGAACTCAAACTAATTATAGAAAACCAAAAGCAGAAGTATTTCAAAGAGTTACGCTCTAGAAAGGAAAACTATGACTTATTAACTTTCATGATCTATTTTTTTGGGAAAAATGAAATATATTAGGCCATAGAGGGTAATAAGGAAATAACAAAGTCCACAAGGTTTTTTACTTCCTCAGGCATACTTCAAACATAAGGAATCACATACGGGATCTAGCAGCAAGAGCATGGGCTTCTCAATTACAAGTTCTACTAGAAAATAAAAACTGGAAATCCTGAAAGAGATAAGCGGTAAACAAAATATCTGGAGCCAGGCTGAGTGCTCCCCATGTGAGATCAACCGACTTTTCTGCATAAGCTTTAATGAGGCGATGATAGTCTGACAAAATGATGATATTTTTTATGCCCGCATCTCTAGCCGCTTCCATACCACACACTAGAGCTACTGCCTCCGCCTCCCCTGTATCTGCTATAGTGGTGAAGTCAAATCCTATACATAATATATAACCTAAGTTAGATTTGATAGTAAAACCAATGCCGCTAGGAGAGGTTGGGGAGGTCCAAGAGGCATCAACATTGATTATGTGTCATTTTCTACTCATAGGGGGGGGGATAATGAATTAGGGTTGGTGGAGGTTGAGTATATCATCAACTTTTCTTTATGTTAAAAATAAGGTCATTTATGATATTCCAGATGGCATACATAATAGAAGCGATACATCCCCATCGAGAAATATTGTCTTTCCTTGAGCAAATATTATTGGCGAGCAAAAAAATTACCTTTCTGGTGGAGTCTGAGTAAGGTAAAAAACTGAAGTTTATCCCAAGGTTTGACGTATACCAGATATCCTGAAGGTTCTTATAGAAGAAAAGAGTATGCATGGTGGATTCATCATCTTGATTGCATCTAGGACAAACGGTATCTCAAGGGTCTTCTCCTCAGTTAAGATTAACTTTCATGGGAAGACCCTCCTGCATAGCTTTCCAAACAAAGTATTGAATATGAAAATGTACCTTGAGCTTCCAGATTGTGGTCCACCAATTGTCCATCCGAGTGTTAATACTAGGGAGGTTGGAGTAGCGAGCATCCTCTTTCACCATCGATTAGTAGACATACTTGATGGTGGGGATACCATTCTTTTCTTCTCTCCACCTGAGGACATCTCTAGTCGGGTTCTTACTAAGAGGGATTCTGAGGATTTGTTCGGCTATGGTGTCCAAGAAAGTTGATCGGATAAGGTCCACTTTTCAGGAACGAGATAAAGGATATGAGGTCGACAACTTTTTTGGTGCTTCTATTAGAGGGGACGGGTCTAATGGGTCTTCCAAAAGGGTGGTGGGGGATTCAGGGTTCCAGCCAACAAGCAATATTCTTGCCATTGCCAATATACCAACACAGATTTGTCCATATCATATCCTTGGCACGAATGATACCTTTCCAGATCTAGGAATCCAAAGGTTTGATAGAAACTGTCATAGGAGATTCCCTACGAGCGTATTTTTTGACTAGGCAATTAGTCCAGGGCTTTTCTGGTTCTTTGATGATCCTCCAAAAGAGTTTGGCCAGTAAGGCTTGGTTATGAAGCAGGGTGCACTGGGTGGCAAGACCACCTTTTTCTTAGAATTGCATATTCTTTTCCAACTAATAAGATGAGCTTTATCTTTACCTTCCTTGTTTGTGCCCCACACAAATTTGGCATTGAGGGATTCAAGCTTGTTGCAAATCTTAACAAGGAAAGAGAACATAGACATAAAGTAAGAAGAGATTGCCGAGTTAACAGCTTGAATGAGGTTCAGTCTACCAGCTTGGGATAGATTTTTGGCTTTCCATCTAACTACGTGGTTAGAAACCTGAGAAACAATCTCCTAAAAATCTAAGGTCTTAGATTTACTAAAGTGAAAGGGTGTTCCGAGGTATTTCTCTCTAAGGATTTTTCTTGATGTGGAGGAGTCATTGGATAACTTTGAGGTGTTTGTGATGGCAGTTCTTGCTGAAGATGATGTTAGACTTGTCCAGGTTAATCTCTTGGCCCAAGACATTCTTAATTGTCTCCAAGGCTTCTTTAATCACTCTAGCTTTCTCAAGGTTAGCTTTACAAAAAATGTAGCTGTCGTCAGCGAAGAGTAAATGAGATAAAGGCAAATCAAATCTTGAAGTTTTAATACCATGGAACTTGCCGTTGGTTTCTTCTTTGAATATGATTCTTGACAACACCTTAGAGAAAATAATGAAAAGGAAAGAAGACAAGGGGTCTTCTTGGCGAATACCTCTCTTAGGCTTCAAGAGCCCCGGGGGGGGGGGATTGAGATTAAAAGAAAGACTAGTGGTAGAAATACATTGAAATATCCAGTTACACTATTTCTCGCAGAAACCCATAGCACGCAACACATCAATGAGGAAACATCACTCAACCTTGTCAAATGCTTTACTAAGGTCCAATTTGATGTCCATACAACTACAAACACCTTTTCTTTTCTTTTCTTTTATTTTCTTCTTCTTCTTCTTCTTCTTGAGGGTTTTGATGATTTTCGAAGCCATGATAATATTGCCAATGATTTGACCGTTAGGAATGAAGGCATTTTAGGCAGGGAAATCAGGTTGGGGAGAAGGGGTTTAAGACGGTTTAGCAAGGATTTTTGTACTGATTTCAAATTTCACATTATACAGGCTGATAGGTATGAAATGACTAGGGTTTTCGGAGTTTGACTTTTTGGGGATAAAGGTGATATTAGTGTGGTTGAACTCAGAAAGCATGTGGTCAAACTATAAGAAGGCAAGCTTGAAAGAGGTCATATCCCATGGTCTAGGGGATTTATAGGGGTTCATAGTGAACAAGGCATCTTTGGCATCTTTAATGGTAGGGTCTCTGGTGAGATTCATGTTTTCATCATCAGATATAGTTCTATAAAAATATTGAGATCTTGGACTTTGATGGTGGGGTTAGAGGTTTTGAAGATATTAATGAAAAAATCTATAATGGTTTCGTCAATCTCTTTTTTGTCTTTAGTCCAAATTTCCTCCTTATTGCAAATTTTGATGATAGAATTACGTTTTCTACGATAAAGAGTATAAGTATGAAAAGATTTAGTGTTTTTGTCACTGTCTTTAAGCCAGGTCTCTGTAGACTTATCTTTTCACAAGATCTCCTCTTAAGTGAGAGTACTGCCAAGTTCTAACTGGAGCTCCCGCTCTTTAAGAGAGTTGTCTGTGGAGGGTGTCTCTTTCTAAATCTTATTAATATCATCTTGAAGGTTCCTGATTTTGTCATTTATATTATTAAAGACGTTCTTGTTCCAGGATCTTAAGTTGTGTTTAGTCATTCTCAGCTTCGGGCAGTACTTAAGGGGATGAGATCCTTGCTATTAACGTCATTCTCACCTTCAGGATCTGTAAGGTACATCTCTTAATTATCCTTGTTAACTCCTTACTCGGCAAAAATCCTTATTAGACCAAAAATTTGAGACTAAGGAAAAAGGTACAAAAAGCATATTGTTATGTTTGTTGGTGGGGAAAGTAATCCACAATCGAATTAGAGATTATTCTAATCAAAGAATTAAACGAAGAACACAATTTGGTGGTTAAAACTTCCTAAAAAGAGCTTTAATTGCGCAATTGATTAATTGCAATAAATTCCTCTTTCAAACCCTAAGTTATAGATAACTAACTTGGATCCCTTCATATTGCCTAGCCTTACCCTTTTTTGAAAGTTACAACTTTTCTAGTTACAATATAGGACAAATATACCATTAAGCGCACTAAAATTAGAAGTAGTCGCGATAGTCATTCGAACATCTAGCATGATTAAGCCCGAAAACTAAAATAGATCAAATTGGTATTCTCGGAACCCAAAGTCGTTCGAACAACCTCAAATGTATTTTGAACGATAAACCAAATTAAGCCTAGAAAACAAGACAGCTAGAATCCCTTATTTTGGTCTTTGACTCGTTCGAACAACTCCAAAGCTTGTTCGAACGACCTAGGTAAATAAGCCTAAAATCAGCAACAGAACCTTGGCTTCATTTTTTCTTCTATCTTGTTCGAATGGCTCCAAGGCTCGTTCAAACGACATGACGTCTTTTAAGAGGTTTAATGTCTAGAACCTCCTAGATCATGGCCCCCCCTTTATGATCCTTAAGCTTCTGCTTAGGCTAGAACTAGAGATGAAGGAAAGTGGTCATGCCCATTTTCTTGTTGTACCACTTCGACTTGCTGGGTAGCTGACCTTTCTTCCCAACTCTTAACGACTTGATACTTCCCCGTCCTGTAGCGGTAACCTTCCTCTCTAGATTACTATCCTCTTATAACGGATCTTCTCTTTCCATCCATAAGTCATCAACTAATGGTAGGCAAGTATCGATTGTAAAGTCTTCATCTAGAAGAGACGGCTCAAACTGTTATAAATACTCGACATTAATCACCGAATACATTTTCATAAATGGCGGCAAATCCAATTGGAATGTGTTATCACCAATCTTCTTGAGTATAGTAAGCAGACCATAATGGATATGCTTAAGTTTCTTATCTTTTCCCTTTAGTTGTTCCTTACCCAAATATACAACCAAACTAGGTCGCCCTCTTGAAAAGTATACTCAATCCGATGTTTATCGTACCGAGCCTTATACTTTGCTTGAGTCTTCGTTAATTGTACTTCAACCACCTCATGACCCTTGCTTATCCTCTTAATAAAATACTAAGTTTTAATTGGTTCCTCTTTATTCTTCCTAGACACTGTCTTATCCCCAAGACTAAAGGCCATAGTAAAAGGGCTTTGAGGCAAGTACTCAAGATAAACTTCAAATGGAGACTTCAAAGTGGAACCATGAACCACCTAGTTAAAAGTAAACTGAAGATAAAGTAAACTCTTATCCCAAGTCTTTGGATGTTTAGAATATAATTACTGTAATAAATGAACCAAAGTGTGATTTACGACCTCTGTTTGCTCGTCTACGGATAAAATGCGGTACTTCTCTTTAACTTAGTGTCCATCCTCCACTATAATGATCTCCTAAAATGCCCCAAAAAGTGGTTACTCCTATCAAAAATAATAGAAGAGGGGAGCTCAAAATACCTCTAAACGTCTTTAAAAATAATTGTGCTGCTCATTTCTCTTTAATTGTCTCCTGGCATGGAATAAAAACTATCATCTTGCTGTATTGGTTTACCACCATAAATAGATGATCATTCTTACACTTGGTCATGGAAAAACCGCCCATAAAATCCATCGAAATACTCTCTTAAGGTTAGCTAGGTACTGGTAAATGGTAAGTACAGTCCCAACTTATGATTGGAAGGTTTCAATGTGTTGCTTAGAATGCAACCACGAACCACACGGGCAACATCCACCTATATCTTCGGGCAATAGACATAATACTACAAATTCAAAAGAGTTTTCTCAACCTCGAAATGACCTGCCACCCAGGAATAATGATCCTCTTTAATCTAATGCAAATGGTCTCCACCCTCAAAAATACATAGTGGACTTCCACTATAAATCAAACCATCCCTTAATTCATACTCATATGTCTTACCTTGCAGCAACTTCTGGTAAATCACACTGAGCTTATCGTCGTCGTTATACCCTACAACATACTTAGACGGAATAATAGGTTGTATCTACATAGATACCAATAAAGCACAAATAGTTGGTAATGGGGGTCGAGATAACATGTCAGCTAATTTGTTATCTACTCCCTTCTTATACTTTATAATCAAGGTGAACTGTTGTAGATACAGCATTCACTTCATATGGCGAGCTTGCTGTAGCTTAGATTGTGTAGATAAAAACTGTAACGATTTGTAATCAGAATGTACCACAATCTCCTTCCCCAATAAGTAACTCCACCAATGCTTCATTGATTGATATAATGCAAATAACTCCTTATCATAGGAAGGATAGTTGTGCACTGCTCCTGTAAATATCTCAGAATAGTAGGCAATCGACTTTCCATCCTGTAACAAAACTACCCCTAATGCGTAGTCTAACGCATTTGTTTATACCTCAAAAAGACGTTGTATATTCCGCAATGCTAACATTAATGTATCTGTAATCTTCAACTTTAGTAACTAAAAGGTCTTCTCTTGGTGATCTTCTTACACAAACTTCACCGGCCTTTGTCATGAAATGCAAAGGTACTACAATATGTGAAAAATACTGAATAAACTTCTATAAATATTGACAAGACCCGATAACACTTCACACTCCCGTCACTGAAAGGGGTCTAGGCCAATTAGTTATGACCGAGGCATTCTCTAGATCTACCTTAAGTTTACCTCCATCAACAATATACCCCAAGTAAACTAGGTCCTTCTTCCCAAACTCACACTTCTTGCCATTGAGAAAAACTTGTTATGATCTCTATAAGGGCGTATTTTCGGGGTAGCCTAGAATCAACCTCACAGCATAGTGAAGATAGGTATGAGTCTAATAACCAAAGGTAATTGTAAAAACATATGCGTGAGTTCCTATTAAGAGGATTCCTCACGAACTCCTTGGAGGATTTAGAACTGTAATGATGTATATATCTATTGGTGTTAAATAACAAAAGATTCTCTGCCGTATGGTCGAGTACCCTTCTTTCCCCCTCCTTTTGGTCCTCCCTCTTCTATATATAGGTTTATAAGGGAGGGCCTCTAGGTTTATTGGAGTTATTTCCATCTTATCCTTTGCACAACTTGTCATTACTTATTTATTCTACTTTATAACTGTATCTACTTTAGGTGGTACTCGTCGTTTGCTTGATTATTGGTCGATGTCGATCTTGTATTCCGATGGTGGTCAAGGTCGAGTATGGGGTCTTGTCAAGTGTGGCTACAAATGATTGATACGATCGAGTAGGCTATTATAATTGCCCCCTCTCAATTATGATCGAGGAGCGCCATATCTTTGTACGAGGAGATTATTGCTGAAAAGAAAATAAAAAGACCTTGAACTGGCAGAGTTGACTGGTCCACAGATGCTGAGGAAATTAATTCCTTATACTGATTACGCTGCTTTGACATTTAATAGATGAACCCAAAATTCTCTATAAAAGCTAATCCTTGTGATTAGTTTGCCTAATCATCTTTGGGCATTTTCTCTGCCTTCTCTCATCTTCATGGTAAAGATTCGCTCGCAAAGGCGTCAACATGCATCAGAGGGGAGGCTCGCCATCAAGAATTTTGACATGAGGGAGAGGTACTTTGGGAGACTGCCCTTAGACTGTTCATATTCCCTGGCCCGTATAAAGGAATTTGAATGGTATGTTCATTGCCAAACAACTGGTGGAATTTGTCTGTCTCTTATGGTGTAACGCCTTCTATAATGAGATTATGGAAGTGATACACTGCGAGCTAGCGTTTCACATGATTGCGGAGGATGCCATTCGTGTTGAGGATGCTAAAGCTGCTGTGGGTGGTGGGGTGTGGCCTAAGCACTGGGGTTGTAGGTGGTTGCATGTTAATGTTTTTGTTTAGTGTTGGGGTGTTTATTATTTTGTTTTTATTTTATTTTCTGAATTGATGTATGTAATGTGGCATGCGGGCTTTGAGAAATGAAAGAAAAGTTTTGGCTATAATGTGTTTGTAGATGTGTTCATGTATTAATGATCGATCGAGCTGGAGTTTATGAACGACCTGGTCTCGACCGATCGGGCGAGCAATATGACATGCCTATTATGTAGGTGAATATTATGAGAGAGTACTTTTAGGTCTGAGATCGAATATGTAAGAGTATCTTTACACAGGTTTTGTAAACCTATGCTACCTTGTAGTAGTGTAGTATTATTTATACTGGGGCTATTGGCCGACAATGGGCTATGTAGGTCGACTGGTTGAAAGTGTGACTGCGTAAAGTGCAAGTAGGGATAGGGTGTGGTGAACGAGTAGAGGCTAGGTCTGTAGATGTAGGGTTACATAGAAAATTCAAGTGAATTGAAAAATTGAAGAGGGCCAAGCGAGGGCGGGAAAAAACATTAAGGGTGGGTATTTTTGAATTTAATAACTGAAGAAAGAAAGAGAGGGTGCATTAGTAAATGCACATGTTTGCCATGATGAACTTTTAACTTGTCACCTCTTGGCATTCTAAAAGGATACAAAAAACTTTCTTCACTTAATAGCGCTGCAAATTGGTGATGATAGCTGCGTGGTTACAGTCAGGCATGAAAAAAAATTCAATTACTCCAGATGCCATTGTACAGGCTTCCATGAACCTCGATAAGTCACTTTCTCTCTCATTATGCGTTAGTTTATGAATTTGGGTTCACCATTAAAGGTGTTCTTATAGCTTGGCTTGAACAATTTTGAAATGTTAATTGTTGATCTGCCTTTAATGGTGGATCCTAGAAATGAAGGAAAAACTTGGTAAAAACTTGTAAGTTTATAGAGTTTGGAAAAAGATTGTGGTATGAGCCCTTGATTCCCAAGTGAGCTGAATATTCTGTGATGGGTGTTATCGGGGTAGTATTTTGCAGATGTCATTAATATGAACATTCAAACCATGGTATTTTGTTGACCTAGAAACACCATGCGAAATGTTGTACATGAGTGGCATTGGTGTAACAATATTTAAGCGTAAAACTCAAACCGATCCTAGATAGCTTGTTATCGAGTTCTACATGACCGACCCTTCATTTTATTTTGTAGGTAAATGCGCACCCGGACGACTGTTAATATGTTACTAGACTTTGACATAAAAGACTTAGACATGAGTGGGTTGTCACCATCTGGCTGATGTAATCCATTCGATAGCAACGAGGATATGTCGATGAATGGCATTACTAGTACTGCCCCCATGGTGAGAGTATTTGGGGAGGGTATGTCTCGACCACATATATCTCACAACGAGGAGGTAAAGGATAGTAAAGCATCTGAGGACAATAACTGAGGAGGAGAGGATGGTGGTGTGGTCGATGGTGAGGGGGAAGATGATATGGATGAAGGCGAGGAAGGACTTGTGAAAACTTTCTACGAGAAAAAATTAAGGTTGTATCGTGATAAATACTTTATTTGTTCACGGGTGACTATTACACTCTACGACGGGGATCTATAGAATCACGTCAATTCTGGTGTGTTAGTGTTTCTTGGACAGATGAGGTTGGGTATGGTGATCCCTTTTAGCAACTTGGTGAAAGAAGTTTTATACTTTTTGATGTAGGGCCGTGTCAGTTGAACGATAATTTTAATGAAATAATGTGGGTAATAGAGGCGTTAAACAAGGACTTGGCTCGAGCTTGACAACAAACTATTTCTTCGTTAAATATTATGGTGTATTATGAAATGGTTTGTTGCCCAAGGAAAATCATGTACCATGTAAAAAGTGATAGTAGTTATCAGTGGTTCTATGACATGAGTACCAATGTTCGATACTAGAATGAGACCTTGGTACTAGTCGAGGATGTCTGGGAGCAGAAGTCTCGAGAACCAGAGTTGGCTTTAATTAATCGTGCATATAAATATGGTAGGTTTGTGCTTTTGATTGTGTGGTATGGATGTTGGTCTTTAAGTCGGCTAACTTGTTGTTCTTTTTATTTATACAGTTCCGCGACCACTGGATATACCTTTGAAGTTGAGTTATCTTGACACTGTGTTGCAAGAAGACGACAAGAGGGTAAACAAAATATTTAACTCGCTCGAGCTGCAGAGGGTTAGGGTGAGTAATAAAGATTCCAAGTTAAAGGGGGTGGCGCCGGTGAGGAAAAGGCAAGGTTGGAAGTGGTAAAAAATGGTATTGAAAATAGGAGTTCCTTCGACCATCAATGTCGACCAACTGGACAATGCCCTTAGTTTGTTTTGGGCTCAACTCAGGAACAAAAACAAAAAGGTTGGGGGCTGGACGGTTACAGGGGCGACTGCGGGGAAGAAAAATCTTGGTAAGAAGGTTGATACATTGATAATGCATGTTGGGTTGGGGAGTCCATTATTGTCGTATAAGAGAAAGAGGGATGAGCCAGAGTAATGCACTAGGCTTGTAGATAAGGCAGACGAGGTTGAGGTGTGGGGCTCTGTACCAGGGGTGGTCGACTGCCGATTAGAGGCGGTGGTACAGAAAGACCCCACGTATGTTCTAAAACAAGCCGAGCTGTGCATTAAAGAGGTAACAGTTTCATACTATGTTCGCTTTGAAATTGGTTTATGGCAGCTGAGTATGTGTAGATTATGAGTTTTGACATTGTGTTTATATAGGGTGCCGCCAAGTTTCTTGCTTTGAGCAACGAGCTGGAGGGGGCTCTAGTGGTGGCAAATCAGGCGACCCATACAGCTGTTAACATGGCGTTTACTAAGCTGAAGGCAACTTATGAAAGAACATCGAATAAGGTGATGACCAAACATGTTGCTGAAGTGGCGAAGTGTGAAGTGCGTCTGGTTAGAAATAAACTCAATTTCCAGAAGGCTGTTCAGGAGAGGCAGGCAGACGCTGATCAATATGCCATTTATTTCGACTAACTAGGCATCAATCCGAAGACTCTGCGGGACTATGATACCGAGGAAGAGAAAGACGATGAGGCCGAGGGTGTGGAGGCTGAGCCAGCTCGAGAAGTTAGGGATATCAATGCTCGGGAAGAGCCCGCAGTTAACGTCAGCCCGCCTCTTAGTGATGTGGTAACCCCTATATCCATGACCTTGATTGCCGAGGTCGGAGGTGGGTCCAATTTGTGTGTAAGACATATATATGTGGCTCGATAAAAGAGCTCTCCCTCAAGTATTATTCAATTTGACTGGCTGAATCCAATACTTGGGGTTTTTGTGTAGGGAAGAACATATATTTGAGGGATATCTTGAAAACTTGTATTGATAAAGTTCCTAGTACAAAATTCTGCTATATTGGCTATTCTACCGACGGTATTCTAAGAGGTACATAGTGTTCCAAGGATGTGTTAAGGGATAATCGTCTTTGGTCATCAGGTAGTAGGAACCATGCGCGGTCTTGTCATATATGATGTACGGACCCTCCCACGAATTGATTTACTTTTTATCATTCCTTGTCCTGGAGGATGGGGTTGTTCGCTTGAGGACTAAGTCTCCGATCTTAAATTCTCTTGGTCAAACTTTCTTGTTGTAGGACTGTTGTAGGGAATTGTGATATTGACCGAGCTGTCCAATGGCTTTGTTGCGTCTTTCCTCGATCCATTCAATGTTAAAAGCCAGCTGAGACTCGTTTTGTTCGTCGGGTAGATCAGGGTTGTGAGTGGGCATTTGGAATTGCATAAGTAGTATAGCCTCAGTCATGTATGCTAGTAAAAAGGGTGTGCATCCGATTCACTTTCTTAGGGTCGCTCGATACGCCTACAGAATATGCTAAAGTTCTTGGGTCCATTGATGTTTTTTGTCATTGACTCACTTCTTGAGGCCGTTGACGATTGTTTTGTTGATGGCTTTGACCTGGCCATAACCTTGTAGGTAGTACAGGGTCGAGGGTGAAAAGATGATGTGATCTTTCATAAAGTTATGGATTTTGGCCCCAATGAACTGGGGGCCATTATCACAACAAATCATGTGTGGGCACCCAAAGCGAGTTATGATGTTCTCCCAGAGAAAATTAATGACCTCTTGTTCTAGAGTTCGGCATAAGGGGGTGGCATCGGCCCATTTAGTAAGGTAGTCGGTGGCGACCAAAACATACTCTCGCTTGCTTGCCACTTTAGGAAAAGTCCTGATAAGGTTGATTACCTCCCTCTTAAAGGGCCAATAAACCTGACTATATTACAAGTCATTTAAGGGGATTCAGATATTATGGGCATAGCGTTAATACTTTTCGTAGTGTCGGGCATACTATTCAGCTTGTTATCGCATGCATGGTTAAAATTAGCCTTGGCTGATGGCTCAATTGGCTAGTGATCGTCCAGTTGTGTGTGACCCGCATGTGCCCTCGTGAAGTTCCTTCATGGTGTCCTGGGCATCGGTATCAGATAGGCAACGCAGGTAGACACCATTTGTTACATGCTTATGGAGCATGCCTTTTAGGATAGAGAATCTCTTACAGTTTTTGATGATAGATTGTCACGTCTTGAGGTCGTTAGGGAAAATTTTACTGTTGAAATATTGTAAAAATGATGTTTTCCAGTCCTTGATGTCTAATGTGGTGGAGGCTGTTAGAACATGGGTTACTTGTATATTGTTGATAGTAGGATGGTGAAGTACTTCAATGCTGAGCTAACGTGGTTCTGATCGGCCTAACATGGCTGCTATATAAGCTAAAACATCAGCATGTCTGTTCTCTCTGCGAGGGAAATGATTGATGGTTGATTTCTTTGTGAATAACTCCATACGACCTCGGACGGCCTGAGTGTAAGAAAACATGCGTCCGTTGCCGTTATTCCCTCTAAAGTAATACTTCTGGACAAGATGTGAGTCGGTGAAGACAGATAATTGAGGAACACCGAGGTTGAGAGCCATGTCAATCCCATGTTTTAAGGCTTTGTATTCAGCTTCATTGTTTATGCATTCAAAACCTAACTTGAGTGCTTTCTCGATACGGTCGTTGGAGGGGGTGACCAACACTATCTCAATTCCTGATCTGTTAGAACCCGCAGATCCATATGTGAAGAGTCACCATCCAGTGTACTAGTTCTATGGATCGAGGGGTATGAGTTTATCATCGGGGATTTTATCATCATGTTCCTCCCATTCGGGGTCCTCGACCGGAAAATCAGCCAAGATCTCAAAAGAGATATTGTGTTTGCCTAGAAAGATAGACCACTGTTGTACTCTTCTCGACTTTTCTTTTTTGTTTAAGACCTCTCGGAGGGGGTAACTCATGGTGACTTTGATCTTGTGGGCCTGGAAATATGGTTTTAATTTTCGTGAGGTTTACATGAGGGTGAGGATCAATTTTTCTAGCTTTGTGTAGCGGACTTTGCTAGGAGTGAGAAATTTACTGATAAAATATATGGGCTTTTCTATGGTGTTGTCAATCCTGACTGAAACAGAGATAATTGATTCTTCGGTAACAGTGAGGTAGAACAATAATATTTTACCCTCCACTGGAGTACTCATGACTGGGGGTCGATCATGGAATTTTTTTAGTCATGAAATGCTAGCTCGCTTTCTGGGGATGTCCGGGTTCTTCTTGTTGCAGTTTCGGATTGATTCGACTTTGAGGAGGGCAAAGAGCCATTTGCACCGATCTGATGATTTTAAGTTTAAACGATTTATTGGGGCTATCTTTCTAGCAATCTTTTGTACGTCCTTTTTGGTGCAAGGGGAGGACATGTTCATGAGGGCTCAAATTTGGTGAAGGTCGACCTCGATTCCTCTGTCCCTAATTAAGTAACCCAAAAATTTGCTGGAGGACACATCAAACTTACATTTGTCTGGGTTTAGTCGCATGTTTAATAGTACTATAACCCAAACAACATCGCCTTAACCTGTATCTTCACCCAACAAACAATAATCATTATCAAATATTCATATCGACATACCCTTCTATGATAATGATACGAATCACCAAGAAGAATACCTTAATTCTAACGTTTATGACATAGGTACCAAATTGTACACTAAGGGCACCTATAATAGACACTATTAAATGGATAACCTCAGATAAGTTGTCTCCATTCCCACATATCCTTAGGCCATCTCACATACTTGAAAATAAGAAAGATAATCATTTCTTATTTGATCCAGACCATGATAAATTTGAATATTGTCAACATTCTATTCTAATACATCGTAAGATACAAATGGTGTTCCTGATGATGACATTAGTAATAATCATTTATTAAATGACCACAATAAGGATGAACCTACAGGTCAAGAATATCTTGAGATGGTCAATGATCACCTTCAACGTGTCCGATAACATGATGACCCAAGCAAGTTTAGACTTACTATTCGATTCTCAAATGTATTTTGAAGACTACCAAGACCAACTTACAGATGTTAGAATCCTTCCTACCATTTCCATCTAAGTACCTAAAAATTACGGGGAGTTTGAAAAGGCTATTATGACTGAGAATAAATATTTTTCCAATACCTATAATAATCTCTCAGATAATGACGAGGATGAAATAATCTCATATATTTCAACATGTTCATCTCCTATCACAGAATAAGCTGTTGACTCATCCACAACCTTGCCTTTATTACCATCATCACCTTCATTAGCACTACCTACCACGAGCTCCATATCTCCGGTCTCAGCTAAAATACATGAGGGTACCATAACCATGATCTATTTTGAGGAATTATATGGAGAACCTTATTTAATTTAGCTTAATGTGGATACTATCACCATGACTGATTTTGATGAATTATACAAAAATGACAATGGTTGCGAAAAATTGGTAAATAAATGTGTAGACTATTTCCAAGATAGGGATGACCCACTAATTCGAGGAGTAATTCAACCATTATCAACTGCAACTAAGTCTCAACTTTTTTGTCAAATTAAACCAAAACGTGATATCATTAATAGGCAAGATGATGATTATGTGAACAATCATATGAAATGCCCTTTAGAAGTTATAAGGTTAATGCTGAAAGCCCTTATGACGTCTACATCATCCCAACGCATTCATAGTCCCATACTTTTCATCTCTTCAAAGAAAATATCTTTTTAAAAAATTATAATTTTAGGGTTGTTTCACAAGTGGATTTTGCCAAAGCCATATATCATATTTTTAGAACTATTAACGATAGTGCAATGGTTTTGAAGGTTTTCAAAGAAAATATTAATCCAAGGAAACTCTTTTAAATTTAATTCTATATTGGGGAAATATATTTTTCAAACACTCTCATATAATTTATAGGTGGACAACATGATAATTCTAGGATTATTCTCTTTGGCAATATTAAGTATGTTTATGGTAAAATTATATTTTATGTTACGCCTATATTCTTCAACATAGAATCATGATACCGTAATTTTTTTTGTAAAAAAAATATTCTTCCCAGGAAATTGTTGTCTAAATTATCCCATTTCTTATGGACTGTATCCACATCCATAAGTTCAGTTTAAGAGAATAACCATTATGGTTTTCTCTAGTTCTTCAAAGAGAATATGAAACCAGGATAGTTTCTTGCTAGTTTATAATGTACTCCTTTGGCCATAATGCAAAAATCAAGTTTGGGAGTACATTGGTCTAGCTAAAGACTTTAAACTTAGCGCTTTTCGGGATGCAACCCAAGTATTAGGGATTGTCTTTGTGATCACTAGTCTTTTGAGATTTTATTAGTTTGGTTAAATATTAGGGCCATTTTTCATGAGTTGGAGTCATCATTAGAAGCATATATAGCATACATAAATGGTCTAGCACCATGATGCACATTAGGGCTTGGTTATAACCATAAAGCTTCTAGAAGATTAGGGCATATGTGGATGTTAAGTATACCCCTCCAATGAATTCAAATTAAAAAGCTCAACATTTAAATTTTACACTCAAATCATGGAAGGAATCTTAGGAATACACCCATGTGATTCAGTTCACATGGGCACATGGGTTGAGAGTTTGTTTCCCACTACTCAACCCAAGGTTCTCTTATTTACATAAATTTCACTATCTTATTCGCAATTTAAAACTCAAGAGGCTTTCTTTATAAATACAAGGGGGTACACATCCATTTTACCTCAGTTCTAACTCTTCCCTCACTCTTAGAACTTATCAACATCCAAGACCCCACTACTCATAAGCTATGGGGTTCATGACTAGGGATTGTGTCGCTCTTGGAAAGCTTCTCAAAATGAACTACTCCATTAAGAATAACGAGAAGTGCCAAGATGATACGTTCACCATCGCCGCTCGCGTGGAGACATTTCTCCAAAGCATGTCCCAACCCAATGAGGTAAGACTTTCTCAAGCCCTACCATCGCAACACCACCGATCTACAAGCTCCCTAAGCGATTATTGATGCCCTCTATCTTGTATTTTTTTTAATATTAGGATCGAGTCTAGTTTGTTTCTCCATTCAATGCGTGTCATGTATCTCTTTATAATTGAATGAATAAATTTCCAATTCCTATCTTAACAATGTGTTAAATTCAAATCGGGGTATTTCAAAATCTAGATGAGTCAAAAATTCACTTTTTCTCTCTAAGAACGGTAACCCTAAAACTGGCAGTTTTCAACGATCAATTTTTTCAGGTTACTGAGGCTATGGAATTTGGAATTTTCAAGAACTCAGAACTTCAATCTTGAAGATTATTGAATCTTATTTTCATTGAAATTGAGTTCACCTCATTCTGATCAAAATCGAGGGAGTTATTGCTGTTTTATTTAACGGCAGTCCAGGAAAAACGAAAACTGCATGCCATTTTGTTTGCAATTTATTGAGGCTGTTAGACCATGGTTTGGGAAAAAGTCAAACATATGCAATTAAGAGTTTTTCAATACTTTTCTAAATTACCCTAGAATATATTTTTCCAATGTACGGTTTTTGAAATATGACCCCATGCATTTAAGGTACCGTTAGGCAAAAATTCGGATTCCTCACCTTACCTCTTTAATAACATTTCACTGTTTGAACTCTCTAGATAGTTGATTTCATATTTATTCCACCACATGGCTCTGGAGATTACTATCATACTTGAGAGGCACTATTCTTCTCTTTTATTAGATAGGCTATGCGAGCTCATCTATGCACAGTACGCTACTGAGAAGGGATGAAGTTTATTGCTCTACACTGAGACCAGTTTCTTCAGTGGCGAGTTAATTGGCCGTTTCTATGTGATCATCATTTTTACAGACCGATCTCCAGTTATGACTCTTAACTGAGAAGGTCGTATACCTATTACGTTAGATAGAACGTTCATACAAGAAGTCACCAGAGTAGCTCCAATTCTAGATTTTGTCTATCAGATATGTGTTTCTTGCCACAAGGATTATCTTAGAGATATTTTTCTCTGTGAGATTACAGCATGAGATGAGGGTAGACTCGCGATCTTGAGTTTCTTCACCAACCAGATGGCCATCCTCTATTAGTTTTATGGTAATATCTAAACTTCAGGTCAATCGACCAACATTGGATTTAATGGATTAAAGATTTTACGCGTTCCACATTCGGATACCCTTGAATATAATACTATGGATGACAATGGAGATAACATTATTCAGTGCACTACAAATGTTCATTCAGCAGTGGTAGAAGGGAATACAATAATTTATCTCTTACTAGCTTTTGTGACTTATTATTAGATTTATAGACCTCTTTTAGGTTTGAGTTACAGAAAAGGTTTAGTTAGAACCATTGGATATCTCACAGGAGTTGGACGAGTATATAAAATGTATGGATGATTCATGGAAGTGACTATTAGGCTGGAACTTGTCATATTCCAGAGTATGATGGTCTGCCACATGTCTGGAATATAAGCGTCGATCATAATAATGGGGAAGATGGGCCTATGGAAGACCCAGAGGAGAAGTGTATAGAGGATTTTGATGAGGGGGTACCAAATATGATTGATATATATGAGCCAGTTCGCATGGGTGCCCCAGATCATGATTTTGAGTAATTGACATGCATTTCACATTTATTTAGAGTCTTTCTTTATTTATGTTAATTTATATATATGGGAATGGATTATGGTATATGCCTCCTTAAGACATGGTCCATATACTTAAGAGGATGCTTCTATTTAGCTTAATGGAGGGTCTAGATGAGAGGTGGTTGAGAAGCTTTGCCAACAATATAGTATGACGTGGTGAAGTCGGTGATTTGGAATTTCATATTTGAAATGGTGAGAAGTGATATCTTTTGATGGGGTTAAAAGTAAAAATAGAAATTACTCTCTCTTACTTAAATTATTACAGCTTTCTCTCTCCTTCTCCCTCACCAAGAATAATCTTCTCCTTCATCCAACTTGAAACTGACTTTGCTTGGACTCCCTAAATGGTACGATTTTGTCGCTTAAAATTCTTGGTTTAGATTTCTAAAAGGTACGATTGCTTTCCGTTTGTGTTCCTATGTATTGGGGTTTTTGGTTTGTTCAAATCCTAGGGTTTGATTGATTACTGTTGATTAAGTAGTATTTTGGTGTTATTGATTTGTCCGCTGAAAGAGGTTCTGGCCTTAATTGACCATTGACACCCTCCCTGATGGTTCGAATAACACTTTGAATAACTCCATTAATTAGAATTTTGCCAATTATCAGAACTTCTCTACATGGAACCTGCGCTAGGGTTTCTAAAAATAGTACCAATAGTCGATGCATCCCTAAAAGAGGTATCCATGTTGCTATTTATCGATTTGTTTTGGGATGAGTTTGAAGAGCGTCAAAGTCAAAGTTTTCATCAGTATTTGGGACCAAACGATGAAGTCACTCACATAATTTTTGGCACAAAAATCATTTTTCTATTTGCAGGCAAACTAAATAGGTACGACAAATACTGTGAAAGAATTTACAGTTATCCTATATTTATAGTTATACATCTAATGAAGCAACACGGGCTTCCAGGTAATGTGTTACCCAATCCATTGAGTATATTAACGAGTTATAGCAAATTTCATGGCTGTCTTCCCACTTCTTTCGGTGTGCATTTTTTTGATGACTTGTTGATTTTCTCACCAGAGTTCGTGGTTGAACTTTTCTTAAATGAGGAGAGTTGATAAGTCACGTGGTCGTACCCACGACCACGCATAACACATTTCATATGCCATGTGTGCACTTTCTTAATTAATTCTTGCTATTTACTTGAATTGTATTCTAATTAGGAGAAGCCTCCTAATTAGAATCTAGCTAAGGTTTTTATTTGTGCTAGGTCTCTTCTCCTATAAAAGAAAGCCTAAGCTTTGTTTATTTTTAATGTTAATTTTAGTAAGAGAAATGTTAAGTTTTGGAGAAGAAACCATAGCTAAAGTAGGAAGATCTAGTTTCTTTTTAATCTTTAATTTAAGCAAAGTAGTTGTCTTTTCTTATTAATCGCCTTTGCATTAGTAGTTTTCTATAAAAAATAATTAAATATTTCCCCATTTTCACAGTTATTGGTTTGAGTTGTATTCCTTTTGCGTAATAATATTCATGTATGTTTGTGGCAATGAAAATGGTGAAGATGTGGGGAGGCAAGCAGAAGACCAAAGGAAGGGATGATCCTCCACAAGAAGGAATCGAAGATAGATAAAATAAAAGATATAATGGTGGAACTTTTGATCTCTGTTAAAAACAAACTAAAACTTGAAGGAGAGGGAAAGGATGGTGGTGGAGGTTGTTAAAATTTTTATTAAGGCCATAGGGAAGTGGAAGGATGTTGTGGTAGATACACCTGCCCCCAAAGCAGCTTAAAAGTTGAAACTGCAGTGGCAAAAAGGTACCTGGTGTTTCTGCCTTGACGAAAATAAGATCGAAGAAACCAGTTAAGAAGAAAACTGTAGAAAAACTAACAGTAAGGAAGCCTCAACAGACAATATCAACCAGAAAGGCTACATATGAAATCCATGCTAAAGTCATCAACATTGAAGGTGTTGGCAATCCTATGTGTAAGAAACGAAAGGTGGTTATCGACCATAGTAGTGAGGGTAAAATAGACGGCGAGCCTGCGGTGAAATTAGGCAGAGAGTACGCTAGCTCTGAGAAGACGAATAAAATCTTGCAGAATCTTGAACATCATGGTTGTGGTCAGCTGATGGATGTAGAGTATGGTGGTAGTACAATATTGCAGCTACGATTGCAAGATGAGGATGCCACAAATAAGGCTGAGGATGTTAATCAAGATGATTTTATCGAGATGGATGAGGACAGACATAATAAAGAAGTTAGCCAAACCAATGAAGATGTCCCTAGAAATCATGAAGACGGTGTTGAGAATCCTTCCAAATTTGGTAATAGAAACACCAGGAATGAAACTCATGAATAATGGATGACGATGAAGGCATAGAAGTGAATACAAATGAAGAAGGGAATCCTTTCGAAGTTGGTGATGGGGACAACGGGAATGATTGCAGTTCAAATACTATGGTAAGTATGACTCTGAGCCAAGAAATTGAGGTTGCTGAGGTTATGTAGGGATGGCATAGTGTACCAAGTGGAAGGCAAAGAAAAGCGTGAATCACTTACAAGGCGTGAAAGCCCTCAAAGGGATATAGATTGCACTCGACAACTTCAAAACGAAGGATGTAAGTACATGGACACCAAGGAAGTAGTTGTGCATTATAAATAGTTAACTGCATGAATATTATTTGTATAACTAAAAAAATATTGTGTTTTATAGGTTGTTTGGGATTCTTACCAGGATAGTCGCGAGTCTGCCTTCAATATTTCACATATGAATTTCTTTGGCGGGATCATATGAGGCACGGATTATGTACAACCTTACTATCCTGATAGAGTAATCTGACAGTTTGGTTTGGCAGGATGTAAGGAGTTCCCTCACTGCCAAAATATACACCCACTCAAGGGGCCCTCACCACTGAAACCCTATACTACAAGGCCATGTATGCACGGGAAGACAAGTTCTCTGAAGGGAAGTGGAAGGACAATCTAAACTCTGACATTGAAGGTACTTAATGTATCGCTGCTGGATTCCCCAACTATACCCCAGATTACATACCTTGGTTCAGGAGTGTGATCTTCAGACATTTGACCCCTGCGTTACCTCCTACAGAAGAAGAAATTCAGTAGGCTTTACATGATGAAGATGAAATTGTCGACCAGCAGATTCTAGGCAGTTTGAAGGAGGAACCAGATTCTATGAAACCTAAGTTTACGAGATACAAAGAGGAGAAGAAGATTAAACTTATGGAACTGCTCATGGGTGTCGGGAAGCTAACAGAAAAGATACGTACCCGTTACTACTATTTTATATTTCTGTAAACAATTGATTTATTAGATGATTTATTATTGTTCAGGAGATGGAGTGCTCAGTATTGAAACTAAAAATCTCATCAATTGCTGCCAAGGGTGATGTTGTCTCCACATAAATTGAATAATTATTCTCTTTGAACAATCAAGTGAACTTGAGTAATGATAATGGCTTTTCATGTTTAAACCATTAACTACTACCTTTCTATTTTAGATTCCAATTTAGTATCAGTTTCAATTTTTTCAAACCGAAACAGCTGAACTTTTGAAATACATAAATCGAAACTCAGCCAGTTTCGGTTTAATTTTTTAAAATTGAATAATTTCGTTTGAATTATTCCAAAACTCAAAAAAGGAACATTTTGAATGAAAATGTACTGTAATTGGTTTAATTTTTGTGATTCTAAATGCTAAGTGCTTTTCCTATTTAAGCCATTAACTACTTCCTTTCTTTTTTGGATTCTACTTTAGTGTCAGTTTTGATTTTTTTCAAACCAAAATTGTAGGACTTTTGAAGTACGTAAATCAAAGCTCAGCTAGTTTCGGTTTTATTTTTCAAAATTGAACAGTTTCATTTGAATTTTTTTGAATTTAAACAAAGGAACATTCTGAATGAAAATGAACTGTAATTGGTTTAATTTTGGTGATTTCAAATGCTTTGTGCTCCTAAATATTTTAGAAAACATAGGTTGGAGATCTAAGTGGTTATAAGGAAAGATTGGAGTTGGAGGTAGCAGCCAAGGTAAGATTGGAAGAAGAGTTGAAGAAGGTATTGGAAAAGTAATTGAAGTTGGAAGATGAAAGAAAAGTAACAATAGAACAAATTGAAGAGTTGAGGAGGAAGCAAGTTGGTTTGGTTGGTGACAATGAAAGAAAATCTTCAGTATAGAGGGAGAACTTAGTGAAAGAATTGGAAGATCTAAAGGAACTACTGAAGGAACGAGAATTGGAGCTAGAAAAAGTAAAGGCGAACTTCACGGACGTGACGGTTGATACTAGACCCTTTGTGAGTCCCACCTTATGAACTGGTTAATCTATTTGACTGAAACATGCAACGTTTGTTTGATTTTTGCTTTACATTCTGTGATATAAAAATATTTGAAGGTTTACGATCGTTTTGTTTGAAAAATAATTAGTGGTTACATATTGGTTTCTATAAAATTATGGGAGTGTTGCTTTCATTTTTATTTTAGCAAATGATTACTTCTTGGTATTAAATTCCAAAACCTGGCGCACAGGGATGTCATCCCATAAAATTTAGAATCAAAAACATCAATTAATTAAAGTATGGCAGTATCCGTAGTTTCAAACTGACATTTTTCTTCCTCAACTTTGTGGCAAGCGCTCCGCCCAAACACTAGACCGAATAAAATGCAATATAAATCCTAGCGGTCATTCACTAATCTAGCCCTATATAATGTTTTACGAGTGTAGAAAACAAAAAATGTGAAGTTGTTGATGGAGATGGCAGAGCTGAATGGGAAGATTAAAGTCGTTGAAAGCCGATTCATAGCAAAATAAATGGAGGTAAACATTGCCCTTCCAAAATTGTAAGCAAGCACCTCTTTAGGTTTCCATTAAGATTAACCTATAATGGTTGTTTGAAATGTAGGTTTACTTCTTAAACCCATAAATGGGGAAATTAAAAGAAGAACTTGCGAAATGGGTAAGTTAATTTATCGGTACCCAATTTGTAAAAAAATTGAATAGAATTTCATAAATTAAAGTTGTTTGGAATTACAGGAATCTCGTGTACGACATCTAAATCAGAAATATGTTGAGGTTTACAAGAAGCTACATAAATTTGTAAGTTTCTTTTAAAGCTACAGTTACATATTAGTTTCGGAAACTTCAGTACCATATCTAGTGTTTTCATTTTTGGTATTGTTCTGACCCTTTAGTAGTATCAGTATTTGTATTTTAAAACTTGGCTCATATTGGGAGTGTGAATCAAAACTGTTTAGTTTCGGTGTCATTATACTTAAATAGGATCGTCTCGTTATACGCTTTCCAAAACTGGGCCAATTTAAATATTATGTAATCGAAACTATGAAATGTTGAATTCGACCCTTATTGACATTTTTTTTATCCTAAATTGTATTAGATCAAATGAGAAAAGGATCTACGAGTGGCTTTAAATGTTCACAAACAAGTCTGTGAGGAACAACCAACAGGTACAGAGTATGAAATGATACATCTCAAAGTTGTAGAATGTATGATGGAAGGGCCAAGCGGGAAATATGGAGAGGAATTGTGTTCAACTGTTGATGATGTTAACGCAGCGATAAAGGAAGCTAAAGCTTCCATTGAGGAAAGGAAGGTTAGGGCGGCTAGGTTTGGCACCTTGAAAAGTGGTTTCTTTCTGCTGCTGTTCGATTGGTTAGTTTCAAAGGGCGTGAAAAAGGTATAAGATGATGGAAAATCCTTGTACAGGTGCGTGGCGCAGTATGTTTCTAAAAGCCATTCTCGTCATGTCCAAGAAAAAGTATATATGTTGAAACTAGTAAAGGGACATATGTGGTTAAATTATTGGACGAAGGTGTTCCATGGGGAAAGAGAATGGTATGCCAATTTCACCGAGTAGGGGCTTCATAAATACAACAAATGTGTTTCCGACCTAGGCTATCATAACCAAGATGAGGAGTAGCTATACTTAGGGCATGTATTTGCCACCCATTACCAGCGCGTTGTATGCTTCACAACCCTACACACGGAGCTAACATATTTGCCCCTTAGTTGAGACAAGGCGTGCTTCCCTAAGGTAGATTGGGATCCGAGGGATGCTTATTGGACATCTATTTTGGAGAAGAATAATCACCTCATCATTAGGATGTCCACTTTAGGAGTTCTGGGGTGCTCGTACTATGTGAGTTTGGTCCTTAAGGGAGATGCGCCGTTGACTCCCATTCAAGCTGCATGGAGGGTCTACTAGAAAATTGAGGTAAAAGACATTGATGAGATATGGCCAGAGGATTGGTTTCTAAAGATGGAAAAGTTTAAGAAGATTGTTTTGGATATAGGTAGGGGTGACAACTACATTTTGAACGACACCGTTCAACGCTATTTGCAGAGTAACACATTTTTTGGCTTAAGGCAAAACACTAACTACTATTTCTAATATTTTAATGCATTCTATAACCTCATGATTGTGATGTACATGTATAAGTGGGTTATATTTAACTACTACTCCATCAATTGGCACCCACATCTTGTCGTATTTAGTTCGGTGTGGAATTAAACCTCGTGCTTCTCAACCCTACCTATATGAGATGTTACAATTAATGTAACAATGTTTCTCTCAATCATAACATATGATGTTATGAAGCGAATAATCTGATTCCACTCAAGCTCCAGCTTAATGAACATTGTCCGGGTGTATCACTCTCCTTCTTGTACACTTCTTCCAAGGTAGTATTGTACCTCATGATGATTGTGTAAAAAAGTGTCTTCTCATTCAACCAATTGTTGAACATGTAGTTCGTGCCCTCGGCACAGCTAGTCGTACTCCGGCCTGCAAAGAAGTATCCCCTGTTCTACAGTGGTACCCATTTTTCCCTAATCTCGAATAATGAATTCAACCAAGAGTTGTTCTTCAATTTGTGATCTACCATCAAAGAGTATCACTAGGTAGCAAATTGATCCTGGTGATAGGTATCGCAGATAATCTAGTACATGTCTTTCTTAAACTTAGAATCTTCTTTGTACACATGATTAAATTTCTTAGTAAACTTGTGCAAGACATGCCACAAACAAAGCCTATGCTTCATATCCGGGAATACCTATCAAACAAATTTAATCAGAGTTTAGTGTTATAATCTTTGAAGGTGGAAACAAGTAAGGTTTGTTAGAAAATATTCAAGTGAACTAGACAAAAAACTCTTGGACTCATGATTTCGGAATGAAAATTCCGAAACAGTACAATTTTGATATCTCTTTTCTAAAATAGTGGTAGTTTCAAAATTGTGCATCCGAAACATTATTAACACACAACTTCTGGAAGTTGGGTCAAAGTTTCGAAAAAGTAAATTGAAACATGACTATTTTGGCAGATCATCTTTCAAAACTCTTGCAGTTTCAGATACGATGATTCCGAAATAATATCTACCTATACTACTTCTGTGACTTTCACCTTGAATGGGAAAATTGATAAAAAACAAGTTTCTCTCTAAACAATGAAGTTTAAATTAAAGATATAACAGGTTAATAGTACCTTGGGAATTGTGGCACCCATGGCCAAGTCTTGGTCTGTGGTAATGGAATGGGGGTAGTTGTTACCAACTGCAGTCAGCCATAGGTTGAATAGCCAAGTAAACGAATGTTTATCATCCCTAAGGAAGGCACATCCAAACTGAATGGTTTGGTAGTGGTGGTTGACACCCGTAAAAGTTATAGGGGGCATCTTGTATGAGGTATAAGATGTGGCAATCTTGCCAAATTGTTCGTACACCATCCTAGAACGGATACATATCTAGAAGAAGTTTAGTGCGCGGTTGTCCTTATCCAATTGTACGTCAAAGTAAAACATGGGGTTGTGGGATTGTTTTATCTTGAAGAAGTCCAAAACTGATTGGGCGTCCCCTACCTTAAGCCGCCTCTGGTTGTTATTACGTGTGTGGTTATAGCAAGTCATCTTATCAAATACACGTTTAGAGAACAATACCGACACCTTACTGATAGGAATGTTGTGGACCTGAAATAATTTGATAAAATACTTCGCCGTCTTAAAAAAATTGCGGTTCTCTTTCATCTTGTGTCAATTATGAGGGGATACAAGAGAATGGTTATGCACATCGAAGAAATTAGTGACCTCATACATATCATGCATCTTCTACCAATTTATATTCATGCCCGCCCTGCAACCACTTTTCTCAGACGATCACTAGTTCCCCAACTCCTGATTAGTATCGAGTTCCTCGCCATTGTTCTTCTTCAAAACACCATGATTTATACAGGTAAAATGCACCCTATCAATAAATTTTGAATGAGGCTAGGGATGTACAGAGAAACTGCAAGACCGCGAAACTGAACCAAACCGGGGCGAACCGACAATTTTTTTCGGTTTTTGCAGGGCTGGTTTGGTTTACGGTTCAAAAAATGGGGAACCGGGCAACCCCGGTTCGGTTACTGGTTACCCACCCCTATTAATCGACCAAACCAAACCGGGGGTATTACAACTAAACCAAATTAATAATATAGGCAGGCTTGCAGTCTCAGACTGATTTCTCTCTGTCTTTTTAGTCTCTCTTTACTCTTCTTTAGTCTCTAGTTATAACTTTGCGACCTCTCCCTCTATCTGGCTTTTATTAGAAGAAGACCTTTAGTCCTCTACTATTGTTAAATAAGAAGACCTCCAGTCCTTCACGGCTCTGCCTCTGCGACCTATCTCTAGATTCAGTATAATCTCTCCCTCTTTCCCAACCATTACTGATTCTCTCTTTAGATTCGTTTGATTAATCTTTGAAATTGGTAAAGCTCAGCTTAGGCTAGCTACAAATCCTCTTTAAAAGGGTACCTAATTCTTTTTAAAAGAGCCCTGCAATCATAATGAATAATTGTCAAACTTAGAATCATCAAAGAGACTAGAAATTGTTGCTGCTGCTGAGAGAAGTATGGTAGGCTGGTCTAGTCGAAGTTGAGCTGCTGCTGTTGACTTGACAGATGAGGAAGAAACAGAGAAGGAGCTGCTTTGGTATCGCCATTGGGCTCTCTCTCTTTCAGCTTCTATTTTCTTCCCTTATCTTCTTTTGTTGGAAACAAAGTTCACAATTTCACATACATTTTGAAAATATAGATAGAGAGATAGAGAGAGGTTGGGTCTACTTCTACTCTACTCTACTCTATATTGGTACTACTACTCAGACTATTGGCTGGATTTGGTTAGCTACAGTTGTATCTCTCATTCTCTATCTTAATTTAGGGTATTGTTGGAGATGATTGAGATGAGATACCATGGAAAAGAAAGGCATTGGGCCTTGGGGATGAGTAGAAGTAAGTTGTTGATGAGGGGTTATGATGAGTGATAATATTATTGTAAGTGAATGAATCTTATTTTATATTATAGATATTTAAAGATTTGTACCTTGTGGGCATATTTTCATTTTGGTGATGATGAGTGAAAAAAACAACTCGGTGTTGGGAATATTTTCATATTTTAATGTTTAAAGATTTGTACCAAGTGGGGATAGAGTTCAGGAGAGTCACATGCATTTCAAAAATAGAGACGAAGATTGTACTACTCTGTATTGTACTAAAGATTGTTGGGTTAGCTTTTCAATGCATTTCTCTTCTGTGTATATCATTTGTTAACTGAATTAAAAAACCAAATAGAAAAGCTGAACTGAAACCGAACCGACCGGTTCGGTTTTGGTCTAGTTATTTTTGAGGCCGCCTCAGTTTCGGTTCCTTATTGTTAAAAACTGGGGTATGCGGTTCGGTTTGCAGTTTAGGGACAAAACCGAACCGAACCTGACCGTGTACAACCCTAAATGAGGCAGCTTCTTCGAAGTTCTCTTCTTCATCGAGAATCACATGCTTTACCCGTAACACACATAATATGACTCAGCAGCGACAATTGATTTAAATTCCTTCCCAACATAAGGAATTGTCACTTCGAGGGGGATAAGCGAAGCTTTAAGAGTAACTTGGAACACCTTCATGAGTTTACACAATGCCAGCTTGTACAGGCGAGCCTTCCTTAACAATGGGGAACACATGTCTACATCTGACTGTTTCATCCTTAAAAAAAACATGCAACATGATTAATAGAAGGTAATGTCCCATCAAAACTATTAAATATAAAATAAATAAAAAAGAGTAAGGAATAGGATTTCTGATCAAGTTTTGAAAGGAATTTTAGAAAGTGAAGTAGTTTCGATATACACAAACAAAACTCTATCAAACTGCTTCCTACTCATTCAAAACTTCTTCAAGACAAAAAGCAACTTATGGGGTTTGTGTGTCTTTGTCCATAATAACTAGTTGGCTAAATAAGGCATATCATATTCTGGATTGTTGAAAATAGTTATTACAAACTCCAACTACAATTACAAGTTTCTTCAAATCCTTATGGTTTTGAATTAACCTATCTGAAGCAAGAAATGAAATCCTAGGTTTGAATCTGGCTATAACAAAACATGTAGTTGACCCAAAAAACAAAATCTGGTAAGAAATTGCTACTCTAGGTGGTAAACCATTACAAATTTGGGGAATCGGGAATAGATTAGGGCTTTCGGGTTTGTAATGGAAAAATTCCAAAAGTTCAAAATGTCTCAGAATTTCCTATCACACCAATGAACCTGCAACAATATTCTAATAGAAAGTAAGAAATAACATACGTAATTTTAGCGCGGAATACCTTTGAATAGGCAAAAAATCATGACCTCGAGTGGATGATTTTTGTAAAAGTATCTTTATTGCTTAAGGCAGATATCTTATTACAAGTGATCTTTTGATATTAAAATGCTTGAACCTTGTAACTATAAAGTTTTAATGTTGCTGAGAATCTAGAATAAGTAGTTTCTTGACGATCTCTTGTGTAATTTTTCTGGCCCCTGTCTCTTTTGGAACTTTTCCTATATATAGGCCTTCTCTGTAGCTCTTCCTTGTGCTGGAGCACATTTTTTGAATAATGTGGTTAGTAGCGGCTGCCTAAGTAACTAACGAGTTCGTGAGAGATATGTATCTTTGACTGGATAATGCTTTTCAGTTTGAGTTTAACCCATGTTCTTAAATAGTTCATGGGGCAGTTTGGAATGTTGACTGGGGAAGTTATATTTAAAATGCGTGAGTCTGTGATGGAGGTAATTCGAACTGGCGACAGCTCGACTTTAGGTGAGATCGAGATATATGTCCCTACAATCGCCCCCTCGCAACCAAAGTCACGAGTGTCTTTGGTTGAGAAATGATCAATTTGTAATTGGTATTTGGGTTGAAGTTTTTGATAATTAAAATGGAGTAATAATGGCTTTGACTGTGTGGAAGTTACGCGGGTTATGGGAAATGACGTGTATTTAATGGGGATGTGGATGCTGATGTATGTGACGGTTACGATTTTGAAAAGTTGAGTTTGTAATGAATGATGAGGCTTGGTAAAATGTACCTGCACAATAAATGTAGGGTTATATAAATAGTACCTGTATCGAATCCTTGAAGCAGAGTACGCTTGTAATCTAAAAAATTCACTGAAATATTCAAAATGGTGAAGACACGGAGAATGGTCCTTGAAGAGAGGATTGGTCTGAAATGCAGAGGTTGAATTTGAAATACTTTGGTGACCAATCCTTGGAAATGTCGATACCCGCTCCTGTCCCTCCAACTTATAAACTCTTGTTTGAAGACA
This sequence comes from Kingdonia uniflora, assembly GCA_014058105.1. NCBI lineage: Eukaryota > Viridiplantae > Streptophyta > Magnoliopsida > Ranunculales > Circaeasteraceae > Kingdonia > Kingdonia uniflora. Next base: position 5,020,997 of record JACGCM010002827.1, read on the forward strand.
AAACGGTTGAAGCTGAGGAGGAATTTTAATATATAAGTGGAGATTTTATTTCATCGTCTTGACAGGCGAGGAACGCTGGGCTTGTCTCCGTTCTCTTGCAGTGGACAAGGTTGGGGCTTCATATGCAGGGATAGGCATAACTGCGGGGCAGTTATGCTGATTTCTTGTACCACCATAGATTTTAAGGTCAGACCCTCTTCATCTCTACCAACTCTTCAGAGGTGGCAATTTCATAGGAGGTGGTGATGGTAGTGAAGGAGGGAGACAACCAGTGGAAGTCTGCTTCTATATTTCCATCTCGTTTTGATGCTCAGAAGACCTTCAGTTTGTAGAGTTGGTGCCAACACTGAGTCTGCTGCTCGCATAGTTTCCATTTGAAGTTTGACTGGACTTCGACCAAACTTATATAAGGGAAGCTTTTTGTTGGTTCCAAATTCTGATTTGCATAAGGGTGAAAGATCACTGAAGTAGGATGAACTGAAGGAGTTAATGTGTTAGAGTGCCTGAATGACCTGTTACTTGTAAAATTACTGAAAAAGTTGTTATCTGTAAAATACCTGAAGTTGGGTGCTAGGCAGATTAGGTTTTTATAATATACCTGAGATCGATTACTGAAGGACTTATTATCTGTAAAATCAAGCGTAATTTTATTTACAGAAATAAAATTTGATAACCAATTACGTGTGTTTATGTAGATAAAAAATAACCCATAGAATCGAACTGAAATCTTTGAAAGATGTTTGAAATAAATTGAAGTTTATGAGTACCGTAAGTATTGTTATTCGAACTGAGATATATATGTACGATAATTTATGTGGTAATGTAAGTATGATATGTCTGCGTGTTGGAAATGTTGGAGATAAAAATGTAGGAAATCTGTAATGCAAAAATTCAAACTAATAGAGGTCGATTGAGGGATAAATCTTGAAAAAATAAGCTTGACTTGAAAAATAATGTAACGTATGAGTTTGAGGGAAGGGATAAGTTCAAATAGTCTACCTCAAGATTTTTTGGGTTTCTATTACGAGATAAAAGGTCAAAATCACATTTTGAGAGGAAAGTGTTGTATAAATGTATAAATAAGGGTATAATTTATTTTTTGAATATGGAGAAGGGATTGTGATGGTGTGGACTTGATCTCGGAGAATTTGTCATACCGCTGAAAGACGATTGGCCATAAAGATCACTGAAGTACGGGAAAAGATTTTTGGATTGTTTGATTGTGATGCTGAGTTACCAGTGAGGGAATGTCTGCTCGTAGGACTGGATGCAAGGGGTATGGAACTTGAGTATGCTCAGTATTTTTATGAGGTCTGCTTTCGTGAATTGGTGTGGGATCCTGCAGATCGTGAAGAAATGATTGGATTGATTGCTGAGGTGGAGATTGAATTTGAAGAAGGGATGATCGAGGGAGGAGATCTGATCAGATGTGGCTGTTCAGGTCATCAAGGTTATTTTAGATGTAATTATATGTAAAGTGTTATCCTAAATAAATGTAAGTGTTGCTGAATTTGACAAAAAGGTTAAAATTCAACTTGATCCTCTATAGTTACAAATGCCGTTGAGATTGTTTTGACAAATAAATTTTGAATAAGTTTGAAAATTTTGTTAGCTTTGAAAATGACGTCACTAATACTTTAAGTATAAGGAACAAGAACAAAAAAAATATAGGAGCTTCTAGTTTTGCTTTTTATGTAAAGTTATTAAAATTTAATATCGTAGAGTGTGAGTCATTGCGAGTATAGGAAAGTCAGATAAAGTTATGGAAACAGAAGATAAAAATAGATTAAAATATGAGGGTAGGGTTAATAATGGAAATATAGTTTTATAGAAAAGGTACAAGACGTCTGACATGGATAGTGAACAGGACACCTTGGTTCGAAAACTGAGGACGGGTCGTGCGAGGTGTAATAATTTCAAGTCGTTAGAGTGAGAAAGAATAAATAGTACTTCGTCTTCGTCATTCAAACATTTTTTAACTTCTGTAAATTTGAAGAACACAGAGAGGAAAGCCAAAAAGATTGTAGAGGCTTTGGTAAGGATTTTTTTGAGGGCGATTATCAGTCGAAGAGAGTTGCAGGCACAGAATCACGTAGGTGGCTATATAACAGGGTTGTGAGGGAAGGACTTGACGCTACTGTAGATTCTCATTTTGATACGGAAGATTAGTAGAGACGTGCGCTGTATTTTTTTTGTGCAAATTGTAATCTATTTAAGCAAATCCTAAAAAATCACTATTTATAGCAATCTATGATATTTGACATATAGACAAAATATTTAAAAGATATGATGCATATGAATGATCGATGTGTATGAAATAATGATAGATATATGAACTTGTATATGGGTCGAACGTGAGAGGTATTTATGAGGATCAAACCTTACTTGTAAAATTGTAGTTGAGATAGATAGCTTGCCTATTAATGAGGTTTCGACCTCCGGTCAGACGGTAGAGTCTGATAGTGAGGTTGGAGTAGGATTGGAGTAATTTCCAAGTTTTCATGGTAAATTGATGGCTTATCTTCTAGGATCAGATGTATTCAAAGAATTTTGTAAAGCTAAGGCTTCCATAGGAGGGAAATGGGGTAACTGGGTAGAATACGCTAGTAGGATGTTTATGGGGTGTACTATAGTGACGGAAGAAGAGTATTTTTATTTGTTGGCTGACTTAGAAGAGGAAAAACAAGATAGGGGTATAGATGAATCGATCTCGTTAGAATATTATGATGGGAGTGTTTGGAGTGACTTTTCAGAGGGCTTCTTGTATTACCTGTCTTAATTAGAGTACGAGTTGAGTCTTCCCCTTACCAATTTGGTGATGGGGATTATGAATACGATTGGGGCATGTCCTATTCAATTAAACGGGAACATGTGGGAGGTAATAACTGTTTGCCACCATCTGAATAAAAAATGGGAGAATGAGGGAAAAGTGAAGAGGATACCCCCTGAGGATGTATTACAGTTTTATGGGGCAAATAATTATCAAGCCATTGGTAGGATATATTTTTGTGGGAGTGCAACTCGGCGTCGCTTCTTCGATCTTAATTCAGCAGGTCGAGCCTGAAATAACAGCCTAATATGGGTGAAGGGTAATTAACTTCTGAGAGATGATGAAGATCCTTTGGATCCTCTGTTTAGAAGTGTAGAATAATGTAAGTATAACAATGCATAGAGTATAATATTGATATGTATGAACTGATGATCTTTTGTTGATAATAGCAAATGTAGTGCATGGTAGGCCCGAAGTCCCGGGTAGAGAGGAAAGATTCATTGTTGGATGAAGTTGCGGAGGAAGAGGTTGAGCTCAAGTTTGTGTTGGAAGGACTTGGCCTTAGCAGAAAAAAAGGGTTGGGAGCATGTCGAAAATGGTTCAAAAATCTCAATCGACCAGGCTGATGGCGGGTGTTGATGATGGGAAGAAAAGAGGAATTGGTGGGGATGGTCTGACCAATATGGCCAAGACTCCTAGAATAAATTGCTCGATTCAGCCGTAGTCTATTATATCGAGCAAATTAGCTCAAACGTTTCTAAAAAAATAGATGTTAAAGCGTCCGTCGGCCTCTGGTACCACTAAAAGTTGTGAGATCGACGGAAAAGAGAAAATTTGAAGGATCAAACCTTTGGGGAGGTCAGGGGAAAAGGTCGCTGAAGAGCGTCCTGCTGCTGAAGATAATCTTAAAGCATTAGAAAAAAGGGCCAGGCTGGCAGCTCTTCATGGAGAGGAGAACATGAGCAGGATGGTATGTATTTATGTTGATTATGTGAAATATTTATTTATTGCGTTTCGAACTCACGCTGAAGTTGATTTGTATTTTGTAGGTCGATCGTGTGGTAAAAAGTATTTGGCTCAGAGTGGAAGAAGAAAAATCCAAGCTGATGAAGGTTAAGGTCGAGCTTTAAAAAAAGGTAGCTCGAGCGAAGGCTGATGCTCTTAAGGAAGAAAAGAAGTTTGAGGCCCTGAAGGCTTCTCATGCAGTGGTAATTGGCCATCTGTAAGAGGAGGCGGGGGTAAATCTGGAGAAGGTGGAGGCGGAGCATGAAAGGCTGAGGCACTACCTGATATTAAAGGAATATTATGAGGTGGAGGTGGATGCCATTAAGGCAGTCACCTATGTTGAGGAGGGTGACATTGAAGAAGTGGAAGAAGTGGCGGTGAGAGTTGTTGATGGGTTAGGCGGTGTCTCCGCCGGATGGTGTTAGACAATCAAGGGGATGACGCCGAACTCCCAGAGGGCGAGAATGAGAAGGTAGGGTAAAGTAATATTTTGTATGAGTATTTTGAAGTGTCTTGTAAATTTTTGGACTTGTGTGTATTGAATAGATTTATGTAGGCTGAGCCCTATTTTTGTAACCCTCTTTTAGGCACTTAGAGAAATGAGTCTCAAAATAAATATCTAGAGACTAGGCTTGCCAGGGAAAGGGAGATCTCCCCAGCCTTGCTTTCTTCACAAGCGGAGCTGCAGGTTAGAACATAATAGGTCTCCTGACTTGTATGGTATGTTGACATAAAGCTACCAAGTAAATTAGATAACGTAAAGCGTAGAGGTAGATCAAAAACTTGCTATCAGTCTTTGGAAAATAACACCAATATAGTGCGTAAATTTTTTAAAGTATTTAAATAACGTGGAATATCCAAAACATGTACCTTAGACTTCGAAATGTATGTCACGGAGCACCTATATGAGATTTTACTTTGACCTTTAAGTCTAAAAGTAGTTGCACATAGTAGATGTTAGAAATCAGATATCTTTTTAGAAATGAGATATATATCATGTTGATGGGTACTCTAAATAGAGCTGTATATAATGTATATATTATTGTGTAGGTCAAATTGGATTCAGTTCTCTCGCGCGAAGATGAGACGCTCCAATGTAACCTAGTGTTTGCGGAGGAGTTTAATAGGGCGAGGGAGGCGAATAAGAACAGGGAAAATCTGCTTGTAAAGGTGTATTTTAAATTTGCTGTGACAACCCAGGCTATTGTTGGCCTCACTTGAAAGGTCGAGGAGAAAGACGCCATAATTGAGATGGGGATAAAAGGCCTTGCAGAGGTAAAAGAACACGCCACGAAGCTTCAAAGTCGGGTTGACACGCTGATAGTCAAGGGTAGGCAAGCTGAAATGGCTCAATACCATATTCAGACGCTAGAAAGATCGGAGGGACAATCTCGAGCTGATCTTCGGAATTATAGAAGCGGGCTGGAGCGACTGAAATAGAAAATGAGTGAAAAAGATAATGAGCTGAAGGTATCTTGAGTTCATCTATCAGCCTCGGAAGCTGCAGCCGAACACTTGCATATTGCCCTTCCTGCCAAGGGTTTGTAGTTTTGGGGGGTGCAACAAAGGTGTGATGAGTTAAATGAGTGGGTAACACGATTAAAGAACGAATCGGTGCAGGCCAACGCGCGGATCAAGAAAGCCGAGGCTTGAGAGTGCTCGAGGGGGAGTACAAATGATGTTAAAGTTCCTCTAGTCCAAGGGGATGTAGTTAGTCTGTTAGGTCAAATTAGAGAGCTAGAAGGTGACGTGGCTCAAATTTAGGGGCATGTACTGAATGGGAATGCAAACTTAAGAGAATGCCAGCACAAGTTGGATACTGCTCTTGTCTGGGAGAAAGTCTTGGAAGGGGAAATTAGGGCGAAGGAAATCCTGATAAAGATAAAAGATGACTCGTTAAAGGTTACTTTTGCCAGGGAAGAATTGAATGCAGAAATTATAAGACTTTGGGCTCAGGTGGTAAACTTGGAGGCCGTTATTCAGGCTGAACCAGCTAAATATGTCAAAAAATTATAAGAGAATACAACTTTTTATGATTTGATAGACAGGGAAATGACACATTAAAAGAAATTATACGCGACTTTGGAGTCACGCCTTGAGAATGTGAGATGTAACTTTTCAAGGATCGTTGTAGCTCATGTATTATGGAAAAACCTACTAAAGGCGACCGTTGCGTATTTTGTAGAGGAAGTAAACAGACTTGAGTTAGAATGAGATACCTTGTTTAAGAACCTGTCTGACAAGGGATACATTTATAGCATGAATATAAATCAAGGGAACTGTATGACCTCATGGAAATAAATTTAGGCCCTAGACCTGCTGATCTGATAAAGAGGGGCAAAGTCGTTGTAACTCACAAACTTAATTCTGATCGAGCTTCTGCTGAAGGGCCAAACATGGATGACGTCCCAGCAGCAGAAAAGACTTCATTGTAATATGACCTAAAAATAAATAGTATTTATCGCAGACATATTGATATTGATGAACGCTAGTATGACCTTTACCTTATCTTATGTCTGGTGGGGTCTTTGATATAAAATAAGTTTTTACAGTTGTTCTAATCGTAGAGATGGGTTGAGTTAGTCAAACCAAGTGAATCTTGATTTAACTGTAGAATGGTTGCAGACATATTAAAAGAGATGAAGGCTAGTATTACCTTTGTCTTATCTTAAGACTGGTATAATCTTTGATATGAAACTAGTTTCTACATTTGTTTCAATCGCAGAAATTTAGTAGAGTCAGCTAAACCAAGTGTTATTTTTGATTTAACTGTAGTAATGTTGCAGACATATTGAAAGAGCCTGTTAGAGTCTTTGATATGAAACAAGTTTTTATATTTATTTCAATCGCAGAGATTTAGTAAAGTCAGCCAAACCAAGTGTTATCCTTAATTTAACTATAGTAATATTACAGTCATATTGAAAAAGATGAAGGCTAGTATTACCTTTGCCTTATCTTGTGCCTGTTAGAGTCTTTGATATCAATCGCAGTGATTTAGTAAACTCAGCCAAACCAAGTGTTATCCTCGATTTAACTGGTATAAGATCGATTGAAAGCTAGTATTATCTATGCTTTAATCTTCAAAATGTGGCTGAATCTACGTAAGTAGAGAGATATTGTAAAAAATTTGGAAGTTTTATTGATTAGTTTAGAATTTACATTGGATGGAGATGAAAAATCTCACTTTTGGAATTGAGAAAACAAAAAATCAAAAGCGAGAAACGGAAATGGAGTAGTAAGACACTTAACGATAGTATCGTTTCAGCTGCCTAGTATTCCAAGGATTTAAAATAGGGATTCCTTCTTCTATCACGAGATAATATGATCTCAGGCCTGAGAGACCTGTGATAATGAATAGACCCTCCCAATTGCTGGCTAATTTTCCAGTGTGAGGCTCTTTACGATGTTGATAAATTTCTCTGAGGACGAGATCACCGATTTGGAAGGTACGGTTTCTAAATCAGTTGTTGTACGACCTGGCTAGCATATAATAATATCGACCAAGGTTAGCGACGGCACATTCCCTAGTCTTATCGATCATACTAAGGTTGCAAGCCAATTTAAACTTATTTTCCTCGTTAGTCAACTCGTGATCTCGAACTGGATGATGGTATTTAGAAGGAATGACAGCCTCAGTGCCATAGGCAAGGAGGAATGGGGTGCATCCGGTTGACTATCTAGGAGTGGTACGATATGCCTAAAGATTATGAGGTAGTTCTCGAACCCAATTCCCTTTTTTCTGTCAGTAAAGCCATTTTTTTGAGTCCATCCACGATGGTTTTGCTGGTGATTTTGGCTTTGCCATTGCCTTGAGGATAGTAAGGATTGGATGGTGAATAGATGATATTGTGTTGGTTGAGGTAGGTTATAATTTTTTCTCTCAAAAATTGGGGCCCATTTTCGATATGAATTAGGTGGGGGAACCCAAACCGAGTGATGATGTGTTCCCAGATAAAAGAGATGACCTCTTCTCCTCTGGTTCGACATAGTGGAACTGCTTCTATCCATTTCGTAAAATAATTGGTAGCTGCGAGTAGGTGATGGCGGTTACTTGGAGAGTTAGGGAATTCGTCGACGAGATCAAGTACCCATCTTTTGAATGGCCAGAAGACCTTGCTTGTATGGAGTTTGAGCGCAGGGGTGCGTATTATTTGTCCATACCTTTGGCAGGTGTCACATATGCGTGAGTACTCCTTTGCCAGCTTGCGCATGCTGGGCCATAATACTCCTTGTGTAATAGCTTTATTTTCTAGCGATCGACCTGCGGCATAGGAGCCACAAGTCCTTTAATGTAATTCGGGGAGCATTTCATATACTTTTGGTTTGGAGAGGCACTTGTGGTAAGGCCCCGTGACAGAATGGCGGTATAGCACACCATTTTGATTAGTGTAGCACTTCAAGTTGTTAATTAGCTCTTGGCACTCTTTAGGATCTGCTGGGAGTGGTCCATTACAACTATTGTCGGCGCCGAGGTAGGCTAAGAAAGGCTTTCGTCAATCATCTTCTCCCCCTTTATCGCCCCCAGTGTTGATCGTGCATACAAAAATACGGTCAATGCTGGGGGTTGAAATGATTTCGATCTGGAGATATCGAGCTTTTATACCCAAGACCCCGGCTAGATATGCCAAGGAATCGGCGTGTCTATTTTTACCTTAAAGAAGATAATCGAGAGTTGCTTTCGTGAACTTGCTCATCCTATCTGCAATGAGGGCGCATATTCGATAATCTTTCCAATCTTCTTATATTGCTTTGAGTAATGGTAGAAGATGAGTAGTGAATCTGAGTAGACTGAGAGTTTGAGGACATCTAGCTCGAGAGTGAGGTCGAGTCTATGAATGAGAGCTTCGTACTCGGTGATATTATTTGAGGCCTCAAAATCCAAGCAGATTGATTTCTCAATTTAATCATTGGAAGGGGTAATCAAAATGAATCCGATCCCTGACCCTGCGGGTCCTGCTGATCCATCCGTGTGAAGTTTCCGCCTCTTTACTGCAATCCATTTAGCTCACAAATGGTTTGGGGGGTGGATCTTCGGGATTTTCTTCTGTAAGGTCAGGGTCGTGCTCCTCCCACTCGGGATTCTCCACTAGAAAATCAACGAGAAAATTGGCAGCGGCCTGACCCTTTTTGAAATTACATTGTTCGAACTTGATATCATGTTCTCCCATATTGACTTACCACTGCTGCACTCTCCTTGATTTTTCTTTTTGGATAGAACTTCTCGAAGTGGGTAGTTTGTCATGACTTTGACTGAATGAGCTTGGAAGTAGTGCTTGAGTTTCTGTGAAGTGTTAACGAGGGTGAGAAGAAATTTTTCTATTTTAGAGTACCTCGTTTCCGCTGGAGTAAGGGTTTTGCTGATGAAGCAGACTGGTTTCTCAATTTTTCCTTATAGGCGAATAAGAACCGAGTTGAGGGAAGTATCTATGACTGCTACGTAGATAATCAGTTCCTCATCATCTACTAGGGTGCTCATTATGGGAGACCTCTCATAATAAGTTTTGAGTTCCTGAAAAGCTGCTTCGCATTCTGGTGTCCATGCGACCTTTGTATTTAGCTGAACTTTTCCTTGATTGATATAACCACGGAGTAATAGGAATAGCCAATAACAACGGTATGAAGATTTAGAATTAAAACGGTTGATAACGATAATCTTGCCGGCGAGTTTCTTAACATTTTTTTGTTGTTTTTGGAGAGGACATGTTGAGGAGAGCCCGAATATGATTTGGATCGGCCACAATCCCCTTCTTGCTGATGAGGTGGCCTAGAAATCGGTCAGAATGTACCTCAAATTGACACTTATCAGGGTTGAGACGCATTCTATAAGATCGAAGGATGTTAAATATATTGTTGAAATCTGAGATATGATTGGCTGACTGTACACTGTTGCACAAGAGATCGTCTATGTAGACTTTAGCGACTTTTCCATGATGTTCTTTAAACATAGTAGTCATCAACCGTTGATATGTGACACCCACGTTTTTGAGTTCGAAGGGCATGACTTTGTAGCAATAAAGACCTCTTTCAGCGATAAAACTCTTCTTTTTTCTATCTTCTTCCAAAAGTGGAATTTGATTATACCCCAAAGCAACGTCCATCATAGTAAAGAGGTCATGGCCTGCTATGGAATCGGGGATCTAATGAATGTTGGGAAGGTGGAAACCATCCTTTGGAGTATGTTTGCTCAGATAAGTGAAATCTATGCAAACTCAGACTTTTTCGTTCTTCTTTGGGACAACAACAATGTTGGATATCCAGTCTGGATATTTGGATTCTCGAATGAATCCCACTTTGAGCAACTTCTCGATCTCTATGTTTACTTCATCTCAAAGATGAGGTGACAGTCATCGCTATTTCTATTTGACCGCTGTGGCTTTGATATTGATAGCTAATTTGTGACATGCCTTGGTCGAATCGACCCCAGGCATTTCTTCAAAAGACCATGCAAAAGCGTCTTGATTTAGTTGTAAAAACTGAATAGGAACATCCTTTTCATGTTGCTAGCTTAGTGCCAATGAAAGTACGTCTGCTAGGTCCATCAATGTAGATATATTCTGTGGGCTCCTCTGTGGAAGGTTGATCGTTGAGGTGATCAGCTTGCTGTAATTGCTATGCAACAAATCTGCCAGAAGTATCTGGGATAACAGAGATGGTATTTTCACAATCTCAAGAGAGATTTTGACTACCTCTGATCTCATAAATACCGTTGTCATGTTTGAACCAGAGTGTTTGATGATATGTTGAAGAAATTGCTTTCATGTTGTGAATCCAGCACCGGCCCATAATCCCGAGATAACGAGATTTGGCGTTAATGAGATAGAAAATGATGTCGATGGTGGCTGGTCTTGTGGTAATAGGTAAGATGATCTTGCTTACTCGATCTTCTCTGGACCTATTGAACCCACTTATATCGGTGTCGCTCTTTATAACTTGGTCGGCCAAACCCATTTGGTCGATAGTGCCCTAAAAAAGAATGTCAATACTGCTTCCAGTATTGATCATCATCGTGTGCATGATAAACTTCTTCATTTTAAGCATTATTACTAGTGCATCATGATGTAGAAATTTGACATGGCTAGTATTACAATCTTCGAAGGAAATCCCAAGCCAGAAATTGCTCGGCTTAGGAAGAAGCTTGGTTTCTTTGTCATGCGGTGTGAGATCGCAGCATTCTGATTGTCTTCTGCATTTTGATCTATTAGAATTGGTGATCTGATTGATTTCGATCATGTTGCTGTGGTGCATATGGTAAAGATGCTTTTCCTCATCTTGATCATTGACCTGAATAACTTCAAGATGCTTCTTATAGATGCCATCTTTGTATGATTTCTGGTCAACAATATATTTGAGCATCCGTCCCTTTTTTAAAATGTATATGAGCAACCTTTGTAAAGCATAGAAATTGTCAGTAGAATGATGGTTTACCTTATGATATAGACAATATGGTCGACTATCGATTTGTTCCTGTGGTTGAGAGATGCGGTAGAGTGTATCTTTCAAAAGCAGTAGAAAATTTATGCAGATTTAGACGGTCATCTTTGGGAGGATGGGTTTGTTTGGTGGACCGCCTTTCCGAGGGTAGCCAGTGGTTCCCTTGGTGCATTTCTAATCTCCCTGTTTATCCTTTTTTTCATTGGTTCGACCTGTAGATGGCCCTTTGGTGGAGAGGACGGATTTAGTTGATTTTTTTGCTCATGCATCATTCCCTTCAGGTCGATGTAACTGTTGACCTTGGTGATCATCTCTTCCAAGGTCACAGGTTTGTTGAGGAAGAGGTATTCTTTGGCCTTGCAGTCAAGCCAGAGCGTATTGGTGAAAGCAGTAACAACTATTTTCTGATCGAGGATATCCACTTTTTGCGCGAGCTCTAAAAAATTCTTTAAGAAATCCTTGAGCTTTTCTCCATGTAATTGTTTAAGATCGATAAGAGAATATAAATTCTCCTCTTTGTCCCTGTTGTGAGCATATGTCTTGATAAACTATTTTTGCAGCTGATCGAATGTATATATGGAGTCTTTAGGGAGAGAGTGGAACCATTGAAGTTGTTCTTCCTGTTGATTTGTGGCGAACAATCGATAGAGGATGTGGTTGAGATTGGTGTATAACCCCTATAAATTACGGTACTGCTGAATGTGTTTCTTCGGGTCAGTACCTTTGTATTTACAAATTTTTGAAGTATGAAAACCTTTTGGTATCTCCATATCGAATAGCTCTTTAGCAATTGGACTTCTTTGTAATTTTGTGATGTCGCCGGTAGTACCTAGAACTTGTGCTTTGATCAACTCCTTAATTCGTTGGTCCATATGTTCTTTCGTGACGTAATGACGTGCTGGTTGAATCACTGGGTGAGCAAATTGTGGATGATAAGTGCCTGTACCATCACTCAGGCGATCTTATACTAGAACTTGGTGTCGGGGTCGCTATTTTTCCTCCTGACGGGGAAAAATTCGGTGACCTCGACTGACTTCAAACTGAACTTTACCCCCCAAATGTATGGAGGGCTATGGTTCATGTTGTAGATTCCTGGAAATAGCTTTACTGGCGACTCCTCAAGGTTCCAATCTCTCCCTTGCCAAAATATGGAAGGTCTCTAGCAACTGATCGTGACCTCTGGCTGGAGGAGCCTGCTGAGTATTTTGCAAAGCTTCTAGGGTAGTCTATATTGTTGTTATATGGTCTTTATGCCGCTTGAGCACTGTCAAACGAGCTTGTCGTTCTGTGTCGAGCTCATTCTCACGAAGCCCCCGATCCTTTATTAACTGAAGTTCGAGCTCGGCATATTTCTCTATTTTGGTGTTGAGATTCGCTTGTAACTCTGTAAGTTGCCCCGACTTCATTGAAATATCGAGCTGGGTCCTTGTAGCCAGTCGTCTGGAAGAAACTATGATTAAAAGTTGTAGTGAAAGAATGCCTTAGGATATCGTAGAAATACAATCTTTCCCACAGACGGCGCCAAATGTAATGGCCAAATTCCCTAAGCTTGAAATGGCTCAGAATTCACTATTACACCAATGAACCTGCAACAATATTCTAATGGAAAGTAAGAAATGATACAGGTGATTTTAGGGTGGAAAGCCTGTAAATAGGTAAAAAGCCACGACCTCGAGTGATTTTTTATTATAAAAGTATCTTTATTGCTCGAGGTGGATATCTTATTACAAGTGATCTTTAGATATAGAAAAACTTGAACCTTGTAACTAAGAAGTTTCAATGACTCTGAGAACTAGAATAAGTAGTTTCTAGATGATCTCTTGTGTAATTTTTCTGGTCCCTGTCTCTTCTGGAACTTTGCATTTATATAGGCCTTCTCCGTAGCTCTTCATTGTACTGGAGCACGTTTTCCAATCAATATGGTTGGTAGTGGCTGATTGAGTAACTGATCATTTCATGAGAGACAGGTATCTTTGACTGGATAAGGCTTTTTGGCTTGAGTTTGACCCACGTTCTTAAACAGTTCATGGCGTAGTTTAGAATGTTGACTGGGAAAGTTGTATTTAAAATGTGTGAGTCTGAGATAGAGGTAATTCGAACTGGTGACAGCTCGACTTTAGGTGAGATCGAGGGATAGGTCCCTATAGGGTTAGGTTTCTCCCAAATTTTGAAACACCACCAAACCCATGGTTCTAGAAAATTTGTAACTTTTGGTGAAGAAATGGTTTTTCAAACAACATCAATGAACTAGTAATTCAATCAAAATTCTAAAAGCAAACAAACCCTAGAAAATCAAAAAGCCATAATTCCCAAAAATATTACAAACTGTAACGAATTGTACCTTTCAAGAAGCCACAAGAAACTATTTGAGACCAGAATAATTACGCCGGTGACACGGAGTAATTGGAATCAATTTTATAGTGGAAGAGGGAGAAGAATCATTTGGCAAATAAGGAAAGAAAGATATATATATATATATATATATAGAACTGTAATAATGAATGGGACAGAGATAGTAGTATTTTTTTACTTTTAACCCTGCCAAAAGGTGTCATTTCCTACCCTTTTAAATTTAAAATGCTACGTCACCGACTTCGCCACATCATACTGCCTTGTTGGCAAACCTTCCTAACTACCTCCCATCTAGACCCGCCATCAAGCCAGATGGAGGCATCCTCTTCAATGTATGGACTGTATCTTATGGGGTCGTGTTATATATATATATATGATGATTCTATTTGGCCAAATGGAATGTCTAGATAAGAGGTGTTGGCAAGCTTTGCAAATAAGGTAGATGATGTGGCCAAGGAAGCATGATGTGCAGAGTGTGACGTGGTATTTTAATATTGAAAAGGTACAAAATCATATCCTTTTGTAGTAAATTTTTTTTTATTTAAATTTTGACCTTATTTTTATTTTTATTTTTTTTCATTTTTTATCTCTCTTTCTCTTTCTTTTTCTCTCTCTCGCTCTCCCTAACCTAGACGATTCATCTTCGTCATCCCTTATGAATCTGTTTGTGTTCAGTCTCCCTTAACGACACAATTTTATGGTTCCAAACGTTGGGTGCAGTTTCTTGAAAGGTACAATTCCTCTTCCTCAGTATTTATACTATTTCTTAGGTTTTTGGTTTGTTAAATTATTAGGGTTTGTTTATACTATTGAATGAGTAATTATTTATACACCATTTTTCCACCGAATGCTGCTGAAATTTAGTTTTTATGGGAATGAGTTTGTTGGTGTTTCAAAATTTGGGGAAAACCTAACCCTAAAATTGAAATCAATCAACAATTCATCATATTTGAAATGGTTGATCATCTAGAGTGGCAATTTGTTGTTTGGAATTTTTTTTGGGTGAAGGAGATGTTTCGTTCTGGGCAGATTCGAACCTAGGTTTATATTTGTAGTTTCAGTTAGGGTATTTCAATAACATAAGTGTTTTGGGAGGAAACTTGTAATTATAGCTATATTTTGAACCACAAACTTCATTGTTTATTTCTAGTTGTGTAATGCATGTAAGTTAGAGACCACAATCTAAAATTATTTTCTTGATTTGACAGTTTAGGTAAATTGTATATCTAAAGTAGTTTCGGTTTAAAATTTTCTTAAAACTCTGTTATTGATGTATAGTTTGTAAATATTGTAGTGCCATTGGGAGTAAGTAGTCTTTATTGTAGTAAATTGATGATTGAGATGGCCAAATGGTGCTTGTTGAAGTGGATTCGAAACTAAATGTTTCGGTATATGGTTATCGAAAAATCTATAATGAAATGTAGTTTCAAAAATCTGTAACGAAACTACGAAATTTTGGTTTTTTTTTTCCGAAATAATGAAATGTTGCCCCATTTCCACACTTATTTGGTTTAAGCTGTATTTCTTCTATGTAATGATCTTCATGTATTTTTGTCGTTGAAAAATGGTGAAGATGGGGGAGGCAAGCAAAAGACCAAAGGAAGCGATCATCCTCTACAAGAAGAACTGAATACAAATAAAATAAAAGATACGATGGGGGCACCCCTAGTTAAAAAAAACTAAAACTGAAAGGCAAGGGGAAGGATAATGTGATGAAGGAACCCCCAGTTGTTGAAAAGACCCTTAAGACAGTAAGGAAGGGCTTTGTTGTGGTGGATACACCTGTCCCCAAAGCCGCTGAAAAGTTGAAACTGCAGTGGCAAAAAGGCACTTGGTGTTCCTCGCCTTGCGAGAAATAGATCGAATATACTACTTGAGAAGAAAACATTGGAAAATCTAACAGTAAGGAAACCCCTACAGATAATATTAACTAGGAAGGCTGCGGAGGCCATGGGCGTTGAAGGTGTTGGCAATCCTGCGTGTAAGAAATGGAAGGTGGTTATCGAGGATCGCAGTGAAGGTAAATTAGACAGTCATCCTACGGCAAAATTAAGCACAGATTATGTTGGCTTTGAAGAGGTGGATGAACTCCTGTAAAAGTTTGAAGATCCTGGTTGTGGTCAGCCGATGGATGTAGAGTGTAGTAGTTTTGTGACATTATAGCTACTATTGCAAGATGAGCATGCCGCAGAGTTGGCTGAGAATTTGGAGTGTGGTGGTAGTGCAACATTACTGCTACCATTATAAGATGAGCATGCCGTAGAGCAGACTGAGAATGTTAATCAAGATGAGTTTACAGGGATGGATGAGGATAGATGAGAAGAAGTTGCCTAAACAAATGAAGATGTCCCGAGAACTGATGGAGATGCTGTTAAGATTCCTTTCGAATTACTTGACGACGGGAAAGTCGAGAATGAAACTCACGAAGAGGGTGAAGCTGCAGAAGGGAATGAGGGTAAAGCTGCAGAAGGGAATATGATGGGCATGAAAAAATTCCCTTTTACCCTACTTATTTAAGGGTTCTAGACTTCATTTTATTGTTAAAAAGATTAATTATTAATTTTTATTGTTTCAAGTTATGTTAGATAAGAGTGTACAAAAAGCTGAATTTGAGTGCTAAAGCTACAACTGTTGGAGAAGACCACCTATCTAAGCTATAACTCAGAGCATCTCCAATAGAAAACAAATCTCAAGAGTAAATTGGGGGAATATTTGGCATATTGAGGATATTTTATTATGACTAGGAAGATTTTATTGAGTATAATGAATATTTCATTGAGAATAAAATCTTTAAGAAAATAGCAGCTGTGGAAATGTGACAAGCAGGCAGGTTTATATTTGCCCAAATTTTTTGAAACTTTTTAGAGAGGTTGCCAATATGCGAAGATATTTTATGAATTTTTTCTCAGAATTTATGCTGAGTATATATTTTTGAATAAATTCTAAAATTTGATTATTTTGGATTTGGTAAAAATAATCTCTTAGTAAATATGTAACCCTCTCCTTCATCTATAAAAGGATAGGTCTTGACCATGAATGAAAATCTAACTTTTGAGAGCTTGCGAGCATTGTAAGAGATAGAAAGAAATTTCTTGGAGCATATTCATTTTGTAAGTTCTAGTTTAAAGTTAATAAAGATTATTATTTTTCATTTATGTACTCTTTATCTAGCATATATTTCTTTATCTTTGTTGTAGTAAGGGTCGGCTAAATCCTCTCTAAGGTGAGGATGTAGCCACCATCATTTGTATTTAATCTATGTTTTGACAATGAATTCCCTAATGAGCTTATTGTTAAATTCATTTTCTTTATATTGATTAAAATGGTTTAATGGGTTATTGTCTAGTGATACAATTCATATTTACCTTGATCATACAAAGTTTGCATATTCTAAATAATTTGAACTCTTCTGATGTATATTTTCTTAATGTGACATCGATTAACACGACATATTTAACAATGTCTTTAATGTCCTGTATTTTTAATGATCATTAGATTAATTTATTATGAGATGGTAAAATTATTCTTCTTAAAAAAAATGATGACTTACTTTTGCGTTGCTATTATTAAATCTTCAGGAGTTGGGAATTCATAGTTAAATCTAGATTGAATGCTAAAGGTGGTGGTGAAATCCATGCCTTAACTCTCTTAATAATTATCATAAACGTATGTCTTGCTAATTTATCATTGTTTTTCATAACACAATTTTTATAAGCTATTTTTAATTACCTTCGAAAAGTGAACGACAATATAAAATCCCTATATTCTATATCCCGATTTGATACGGTATTATCAGATGGCGTCGTTGCCGGTTCCGCATAGTACTTAAAGATCGATTTTAATTGTGTTTTTCTAGCTTTCGTAACATAAAAAAATTATTAGCTTAGCTTAGTTTTTGTTTTTTTGTTTTTGGCTATTTATTTATTTATTCTTTTATGTTTAAGGTATTTTGTCGAATGTGTGTGGTTACAGAAGATAAAGAAGGGCAAGAATACATGCTGCTCTCGCTACTCTCATTAAGGAGCGTTAAACATTTGATTGGAACAGTTGTGCTAATTCTGTTTATATTGCATGTGGGTCTAAAGAATGGAAAGAAAAGAACATCAAATAGCCACCACTAGCATCCTTCAATAAAGTTATGCACTATATGTTATATGTGTGACAAATTGGATAGTGGAGCATCAGTTTACAACAAGATAAAACAAGTCTGAAGCTAGGAGATATCGAGCTATTATTACTGACATTAGCTTCAAGACATAACAACCTACTATCGCTCTTACCTAGCAATTGGAGAACATCAAGTGAGGAGCACTATTGTTTAGCATTTTTTGTGTTTTTCTCTTCTTTGAGTAACTTGAAGTAAGGAACAACTTGTATCTTAAGTATTGAATGTGCAATTAAGTAAGGGTATAATTGTAATTTTTTTGTAGGAGCTATATTGGAACCCACATCCGGGAATGACCTCCCTACACTACCTACTTGAGCTAGAGATCCTGGGTATGCCATATCAACGGTTCCACCAGGGTAAACAACGAGCCCCTAAAAAGGCCGCCCTACAAGTACTTTCTTCCACCGCACCTTCCTGCGAAGTGGTCAATCTTTGTTCATGTACTTGATGTTAGTGCAATTTAAAGTTCAACAATAGATAAATGGTAAATAAAAAGCGAGATTTCATCACCTGTGTGTGGCAATGCATGCTAGAACCTCAGAAGGTCATGACCCAGTTTAACATTTTTTTGAACGGGACATTGACTAAAGGAAACCAAGATTAAGCCATAAAATACATAGTTAATCAAAGGCTTATAGAGCTTGGACCTTGAGCACAGGAACACGCTCATTAAGACCACTAATCATGGCTACGTTTTTCTGGGGGAAGTACGTTCCAGCATAACTAGTATGGAAATGTAATTCTAAACGGTATGGCCCACCTTCCAGTACAGGTGCTTCTAGGTGACTAGTACTGCATGTGAGTTATTACTAAAGCAATAAAAAATAACTCAATGTGCTAACCGATCTACTATCAGGAACAGGAGCAGCCTAACGCTAGGACCGGGTTCACAACTTGACCATAAATAAGGCTCATCTAAAAAAGATTAAAGTAAGGGGTTACCTCATTTAATCGGCACCCAATTTACATAGAATTACCATTCATGGAGGAAGTACTTGAATGGAGGAAGTACTTAACCTTTGGTTAACGGTTGTTGTGTTTAATTTTGTCTACCTCATTATTGTCTGATCATCATTATGTATACTTCATGTAGTTTATGAAAGACTAGTTTTGAGTTCCTGAGTGTCGTCCTGAGAGGCTTTGAGAATCTGATCTAATTGATATTTCTATCTACTTTGAGTTAGGTGAGTCAGCCCATTAGGAGATTCCAATATCCATTGATATTAGAGACCAAACAAACAAAACATGTAGGGAACTCTTTCCTGTTGTGGGTGAGTTAAAAACCTTTGCGTTCTACGTATCTCCATTGAGACTCGATCTGAGTCCAATTTCTTTGCTCAATTCATTTAGTTTTCCATCCCAATTATTTGAGATGGGAGATGTCTATGAAAATGAGAATAATAATGGTCTGGAATCTGTACGGGTCCATCCCAAGGATCATATGCTTCCTAAAATGACAAATCGTCGCATTGTTTTACCTCCTACTACTGGGCAATTTGAACTTAGAAATGTGACTATCAATTTATTGCCCCAATTCTCAGGAGGGAGGATGAGAACCCATATGCCTATGTACGGGATTTTGACGATTTAAAGTTCCTCCAGAGGTCTAGGAGTGATAATGAAATGGAAGCCATGAAACTCGTTTTATTTCCATTTTCTTTACTAGGAAAGGCTAAGAGCGGGCTTCAAGTTCTACGGCCTAAATCCATCACGAGTTTTGAGATTCTTATTGAAGCATTTTACAAGAATATTTTCTCTCTTGAGAAAACTAAGACTATCTAAAGGTTAAAGGATTACCCAACTTGCTGGAGAAAGCTTAAAGGATTATCTAAAGAAATATAAGGGGTTGATCCTACAATGCCCTCATCATGGTATCGACTCATGGGTCCTAGCTAGAAATATTTATGATAGATTAGATGCTGAAACCAAGAAAACTTTATAATCCTTTTGCTTAGGGAAATTCGCTGATAAGGATGATGTAGAGGGCTTAGACTTCTTAGAAGAGATGGCTAAAAAACTGCAAACCTGGGGAACCATGAGAGAAAAAGATATACAAGGAAAGGACGGTAAAGCCTTTGGAGTTGGATCCAACTCCCAGTCGGATCCTACACTTACGACCATTGTGCGAAAGCTAGAATCTTTGGAAATAGCAAATAATAAGATTTCCGCTAGAATACCTGCTTTTCACGCCAAAATTCCAGCATGTGTTGTGTGTGATAACCTAAAACATTTTGTTCTAGACTATCCTATTATTCATGGAATTAGGTAGAGAGAGAAGGATTGCAGACTACTGAAGAGGAAATGATGTTCTTAAATCTTTTTCAAATCATTCTCAATTCAATCTCTCTCCCTAGTAGTTGATCGTTTGGGATACATCGTTGGGAATCATGGATGCTCTAACAACGAATCTACTCCACTTGATTCTTCGGAATGGTATTAAATCATTGGGATTAAATACGGGGGGTTTGGAATTCATCTCTAATCCAACTGAGTTCTATGAAAATGGAGCACTTCCTGAATTTGGGAAAAATCTCGTAGAGGATCGAGCCAATAAAGAGACCAAGGAAACAACCAAGAAGCCTGATAATCATTCAAGGATTGTATACCCATGGGGTTTCTTGGGCAAAGCTGTAGGTGATGAAGAATTCAAATCAGCAAACTTTGAACAACAATGTCAACAGGTTATGGGGAGTGATTCTGCAAACCATAATAAAATCCCTAATGGCAATATACCTCAGAATACAACCCGCTTTCCTGATAAAGTTCGGGGGAAGGATAAACCAACACAATCAGATATGCCACTAATGCCAGCAGGGATTAGAGGCGAAACCCCATTTTTGTCCATTTTATCTGATGATATTGTCGATGGAATATCTGAATTTTAGTTTAGTCTCATTGGAAGACTGGACCTCTAGAAAATCTGATGATATTTAAAATGGATTATTGAACGTTGCAACTAGAAGTGGAGGTTATAAATAGATAGAGAGAGGAGGGTTTGTTCAGTGGTGGAATTGTTTGGTAGCTTTGATGATAAATATATTACCCCAGACGTATTGGTGAGTGGCCGGAGGGTGCGGACGGTTACCATTACGACTATTCTGAGGTAAAGTTTGGTTTGAAGTTACTGTTGTTGGTAAATCTGGAGTCAGTGGTTATGAGAATTGGGATAGTTGAGGGAGGTTGAGGTAGAGAGCGTGCACGCGCGGTGTTTCCTTTGGAATTAGTATCGGTTGCTATTGCGGAAGGTTGTAGAGATCACCAAATGCTTGGAGAAGGGGCTACTGCTTATATTGAAGATGATGATGCGAAGGCTGGTTTGGCATCCTGTAGATCTTGTCGACCCAAAGAATTCCTTGTAATTTTCTGTTGCTGTCTTTCTGCACATGCAGTTTTGTTTAGAAGTTTCCTGACCTGGGATTCATTAAGTTTCTTAGGATATCATCGCCCTTTTTTCTAGAGCTAATGTCAGATTCTGGTGAAAATAATCTCATCGCATTTAGTCCTTTATGTCGAATAATAAATATAAATGTAGTTGGATGTAATGTAATCGAAGGAGTAAATTGCAGAATGTAAAACGTAACAGATTGTTTATGAATAAACCTTGTGCTTGAGCTTTATTGTGTTTGTAGTTTGTCATCTCGAAGGTTGAAATAAACAAGTAATCGAAGTATTTGGTATTGAGGTAGATTTTGTTGAATGTATAGAGTCTTGATTGTAATAGATCTCGATGTGTAGTTTGTTTTATGTGGGGTCAGAAATGGTTTTCGAGGATGTTGGATTTGACTTTAAAAGTGTAAAGTTCCAACATGAATTGAATGTATGATTTGGCTGGTCGTGTTTGCTACGTATATAAATACAAAGTTTAAAGCTACTATTATTGTGGGAGTGGGGATGGTGAGGACGAGAATACAAGTTTGGGAGGACCAGCGATTGAATCATGTACGTGTGAAGTATTAGGAGTCGTTGGATAAGTATTTTGGTAAGAGTTATGTAAACGGGCAGGTGTTTGTGCCAGTGGAACCCAAATATGATGAGCTGAGTGAAGTGGAGGGGAAGTAGGCAAAAGAGGATTATGAATTCCACATGAAATTTAAATCTTTGAGTTTTCTGGAATGCGTCGGCAATATAAGGAACCGAGCAAAGGCATTTGTGAAGAAAGAAGATGAGTTGGTTGGTCGAAGGTTGGATTAAATGAGTGTAGGTTTGTAATAAATGACTATGTGTAAGATGTAGTTGGAAGAAATGAATATATTAGTTGTCGATGCTTATAAGTTTAAATTTCTCTAATATAATTTAACTTATGTGAGTGAATGAAAATTATTGATATAATGTTGAATAAGTATGAAAGCAATCGATTTGTCACATTTGGAAATTGATGGTTGAATAAAATTTGAAATTTAAAATTTTTGTTGCCCGAGAATATAGGAGAATTGTAAATAAAAATGTGTTTAGGTAATGAGAGAATGAAAATGGCTAGATGTGCTCTTGTAGGTAATATTTTGAAGTATAAGGAAATGGATGTACGACATTTCTTTCAAAAAATAGGCTGTGCTTTGCCGAGTATGGATATATAAAATGATGTTCAAAGAAATATGGAAGGCTTGGAGCAATAGTGCATGGGTTTGTTTGCTTTTAGAAGGCGAGGAAGCAATGACTTCGAGAAAAGATGGGTAAGGCGTTATGCTCGAGTACTCGAACGGTCGTGCAGTGGTACAATGAACAGTCGCGTGGGATCTATAAATAACCCCGTGGTAGGCAACTGTTCACATTTCATAAACTTTGAAAATAAATATTTCAAGTGCAAATTCCTTGTCCTCGTCACTAGAATCATTGTCAACAATTGGGAAAGAGGAGATAAGTGTTTTAATTAGGAGGGCAAAGTGTGCTAAGAAGAGGGATACCGAGGCAGCGCAAATCCAAGGTTAGTGGTTTTGTTGATTTCATTGATATCTTTAGATTCTGCTGAGACCCTTTGTATTTGTAGGTATGATAATGATAGTATAGGAAGGAATCGTGATTAGGAATGGTGTAGTGGAAGGAATTTGAGATTTAATGTTGAAGGGTTTTTAGTAAATTTTGTATGATGTGGATAGTGTATGGTTTGTGTGACTGTGGCAATGCTATCGTGAATGTTTTAAGGGTGTTTAAGAGAGAGAGGTTGCTGGAAATGTATGGTAATGAGTAGAAAGAATGATTGGTGGGTGCCGCTGTCATTACGGTGCGACAGTGGAGGAATTTATAAAATTTTTGAGGAGTTCGGTAATGGAATACCGGAGTATGTGTGATGTGGCCGGGTTTTAAGCATGAGAAGGTAGATTTCCATATTTTTTGAAATCAATTCTTTTGGTGGGAAGCAGGTGAAGTGTACTCGTGAAGTTTGAGGTTCCTGTATATCGAGAAACAATATGAGTATAGTAATCGATATTTTAGCACTTAGAAAAAATAGTAATGAAATATTATATCGAGAACTGAATGTAGTAAGTACATTTGGGTAGTGATGATATTCATCAGATAATATTTATAATAAGAGAATGATGTGCTGGAGAGTAAACTCGGCAACTATTTGGATATGAGCATATGAATATATAATGTATCAGATATGATAGATACTAATTGTTGTAAAATAATGGAATATGATTTTCAGGTTCGTAAAAATGGCTGAACCTATCCATATTGATGATAAAGATATATATGAGAACCTTCAAGATGTAGAGCCCCTGATGATTGATATAACAACCTATACTCAATTGTTGGGCAGTAGATATAGGGTTGGGTTGAGTAGTGCAGACATAATTAGTGTCGACCAGTTTAGGGTGCCACCTGAATTGTAAAAGTTTCTGACGAGGAGGGTACCGACATAGATGTGTATCATGAGCCACTGGCTAGTGATCGAGAAGGTAGTGGGAGTGGGGAGGAAGATGTTGAGGAGGGGGAGGAGGCTTGTTATGGTGAGGGGCCAGAAACAAAAGAGATATTGAGTTTTAAGAAAAAGTACGATATTTATCAAGATATTAGGTTAGAGGAATATCAGTATGATATAATCGATCAGGAAATACCCTTGGGAGGGATTCTCATTCATCGAGAATAAATTAAGAAGGGGTTAAAGCTCCTACTTCGAGCTGATCAGAAGAAGTTGTTGAATTTCTTTGACGTTGCACCTGGTCAGTTCAACCCAAATGTGTATGATCTCTTCCATGTATATGGGGTGATAGGCAGTCGATTAAAGGCAAGGGGTGAAGAGTTGATCATGGTGGATGATTTATGTGAGTACTACACACTCAAACAAAATCTACAGAAGGTAGTATACCGGTACTTGGCGAGGTTATTGAAGAGACCGTTCTTTTATGACATGCTTTGAATAGGAGGAGCGGTATAGTAATGAGCGTCTTCTGGTATCGGGGAATTATGAGTTTGAAAAAGAGGATCCAGGGGAGCCCTTGAAAAGAAAAGCTTTCCATTTAGGTGTGTGGTTAGGTAACGTAAATCTCGATGTTTTGGATTTGTGTATTTGATTAAATTGTTTGTAACTATTATTAGTGTTTGTGCAGCCTTGAAAGGGATCGATAGGAATTCCAAAGTGTAAGAAAAACTGTACAATATCAGGAAGGGTTTATACTGTAGGATCGACAACCTTGTCATCGACCAAGAGAAAGTGGGTACCTTGTTTCTAGAGGCAGGCGTAAAGAGGTCGCGGGCTAAAGGGGCATAAGTTTTGGTAATTGACAAAAAGATGTCTATGAGGAACAAAAGGACGGTAGAGTCTAGTTTGCCTTTGAAAAATCCTTCGCTAGCTGGCTATACGACAGACTCTATAAAAGTTTTGGGGAAAGGAAAAAAGATGAGGGCGGCTAGCCAAGTTGTTACTCCGTTGCTACCTTCAAAGAGGTACTCTCGAAGGTCAAACATCGAGGAAGGGGCGAAGGTCGAGACACCAATTGATGTTCTTGGTGGTCAACCTCCACTAGCCTCGACAAGTATGCTTCCCAAGAAGAAGGCGGCTTCAGAATCTTTTAAAAAATATCTCGAGGAATCTGAGACCGAGGTCCAAAGGACCATGGAGGCATATGTATCTGGAATGGATGTGTTGGAGGTAAAAGTGGATGACTGTTTATAGGAGCAGAGACTTTGATAACCTTTCTCAGCGAGAGTCATCGAAACATGTCGAGGGTGAGAATTTTTTTTGCTTTGGTTTATTTAAAGAATCTGGTACCTCACTCAAATTCTTATATTATGAATGTAATGCAAATTAAGAAGTTGTTGACTGAGGCCAAAGGTAACATTGTCGTTGGTGGCACACTGATAAAATCAACTGGTTGCTTACAAGAATATCGAGAAAGATCTGACAAAGGAGAAAGAAGATCTGATCGAGGAAAAGAAGAGGCTGAATGCAAAGTTGAATACATACAAGATGGATACTGGTAAGGCTCAGGAAGTTGCCCTTCAGGATGCAAAGAAAACATGGGATAAGCAGGTCGAGAAGCTAATAACAAACTTGGTGAAAGATAAAGAGGAGGCTCTGGCATTGCTGAGTATGAATTTTAAGAAGGATGTGCCAGAGCAGATTAATATTACTCGAAAGCTGATGGAGATGGAGCATGGGAAGGTGCTGGAGGAGGTAAGGGCTGAACTTATGCGAGATAGCTTGGAAGCTTGTAAGAAGGTTAAGGATAACATTGTAGAGCAATTCGATGTGATGGAGTAGAGGAAAGATCATTACAAAGCATTGGCCATAGCTGGGAATTTGGTTTTTGATAATTCAGATGAGGTTTTGAAAACTCCTCAAGTTCCTAGTGGGATGGAAGTTGTCGATGATTTTATGATGATGAATTCTGATGCTTTACGTCCCGAGGAAATACTGTATGTGCTTGCTCCCTGTAGATTAACGAAGTTTGATGATGCAATGTTTCCCCCTGCAGAGTAAGTCGTGTTTGAAAAATAGATATGTTTTTGATGAGAGATGTAAAAATGGTCGATGGGATCAAAACAATATTTTGCTATGTTTTGACTGATGATGTTTATGGTTTTGAAGAATTTGTTTGAAAATTATTGATGCATAGATTGTGTAAATTTATGCTAAGTGTTGATATTTGTGTGGAATAATATGTGAAAGTAGTGTATGCATAGTTTTATTAAATTTATGCTAAGTGTGTATATTCGATAAGATGAATAGAGTATAATATGATGTAGATTGCATTAGGATAGCTTGCAATCAAGCGGTTAAAATGATATAAAGTGGGCCATGTAATGGTTTTCTAATGATGACCAGATACCTCAATGGGATAACTGGGCTTTGATTGAGGTTACCAAATGTTATTCCGTGATGGAATAACGTAAAAAGGAAATTATGACTAGATATAATTCCTCAATGGGATATCTAGGTTTCTATTGAGATTATCAGATGTTATTCCATGATGGGATAATGTAAAAAGGAAATGATGACCAGAAGCTATTGCTCAATGGGATATCTAGGTTTCGATTGAGATTACCAGATGTTATTCCTCAATGGGATATATGTGTTCTGATTACCATATGTTTTATTCCTAAATAGGATATCTGGGTTTTGATTGGAATCGACAAAATATGTCTCGATTAGTAATGATTACAAACAAGATCCTGTATTTGTATAGTGTTTGTCGAAGAAAAAAATGTTAGTTCGCGATGCATATATGTTATTATGCATCGATACTAAATGAAAGTAAAGATGGTAAAAATGATTGTGCGATAGATGTGTTGGAAAGTAAAGATAACTTTATTGGAATCAACCGAAAGTGGTTATAGTTATCATCAATAAATATATTCAGTTGGGCTGTATTCCATAAAAATTTGAGCTGTACTTCATCTTTGGTCATCAACCAGTAAGTCCTACTATTGGTTTTGTCACTGATAATATAAGGTCCCTCCTAAATTTTGGACAATTTTCTAGAATTTTTAGGTCGAGAGTTGTCTTAGATCGTCGAAAGACAAGGTCGCCAATACTAAACTTTCAATTTTGAACCTTTTTGTTGTAAGATTTCCTAAGGGTATCATGGTATCGCCCCAAGTTTTCTATGACTTTGTCTTGAGTTTTCTCAATCCAGTTGAGGTCGCAGAGGAGTCCTAGCTCGTTATCTTCATTTGTGACTTTTCTTCGACCACTCGGTAGGTCAAGGTCTGAAGGTATGACAGTTTCGGTGCCAAAGGCTATCATAAATGGAGTACAACCTATGGATGTTTGAGGAGTGGTTTGATATGCCCATTGAATACTTAACAACTCATCGACCCATCTGCCTTTTTTCTCATCGAGGCGCTTGCGTAATCCTGACGTTATGCTCTTATTAATGGCTTCGGCCTTCCCATTCCCTTGCCGGTAGTAAGGTGTCGAAGTTGAGAGTTGAATCTTGTACATGTGAAGGAAAGTAAGGAGTTTACTGCTGGTGAATTGCTTATCGTTGTCAGATTGTATCATTTGTGGGCAGCCACATCTGGTGATTATGTTCTCCCAAAAAAACATGATGAATTCATTTTCATCGGTGTGACATAGAGGTACTGCTTCCACCTATTTTATGAAGTCGTCTGTGGCCACAATGATTAATTTTCTATTTCCCAATGCTGGGTGGAAAGGTCTAATGATATCAATCCCCCATCATTTGAATGGCCAGAGAATGTTGCTAACGTATAAGTCAAGCTGAGTTTTTGATGTCTTGAGCATGGATTTGGCATTTGTAGTACTTATGTACAAAATTTTCACAGTCTTATCGCATCTTCGGCCAGTGTACTCCTTGTGTGAATACCCGTTGGGCCAATGATCATCTTGAAACGTGGGCCGCACAAATTCCTTTGTGAAGTTCTTTAATTTTGATTTGAGCCTATTTTTTAGAGATGCATTCGATAAGAGGTCCTCTTCCTGCGATGTGATATAAGACTTTATCTTGAATTATGAATCTGGGGTATTTTGTTAAGAGTGATTGGGCTTCTTCTTTGTTACTTGGGAGGATGTTGGAATAGAGGTATACATAGGATGGTCTTCTCCAGTCTTTATTGTCTTCATCTTCAGTAACAGTGATTTGTATTATGGAATGGATATTGAGACTTGAATGTTTGATGACCTCGATGTCCAAAGTTCTCTTTTCATTGTCTTCAAGCATGGCAGCGATGTAAGTTAAGGTGTCAACGTGGCTATTTTCTGTTCGTGGTAGGTAAGAGATTGTTGCTAACTTGAATTTGCTCATTTTCTTTTCAACCAAGGCTGCATAATCAACCATCTTGCATGATATCTTGAATGTCCCCTTGTAATGATTGATGAAAAGTAAGGAGTTGACATATATAGCTATTTTTTCCACCCCAAGTGCTATAACAAGATTTAGTCCATAAAGGATAGCTTCATATTCTGTTTCATTGTTGGTGGCATAGAATTTAATTTAAATAACTTTCTCGATGGGATGATTTGATGGTGTAACGAGAATGATAACGATTCCTGACCCTCGTGGTCCAGCAGATCCATCCGTGAAGAGTCTCTATCCCGCACTTTGTGACCAGGCGTCTGGTTCTGCAATTGAGTTATCAACCAATAATTCTTTGAGTTCTTCCCAATCAGGGTCTTCAATTGGAAAATTTGCCAAGATATTTGAAGCTCGAATGGGATGTCATATTCGACGAGGAATATAGACCATTGCTGAACTCTTCGATATTTTTCTTTTTTAGAGAGTACAAGTTTGAGAGGATATTATGTAATGATTTTGATGGGATGAGCTTGGAAATAAGGCCAAAGTTTTTGAGAGCTGTAGGCCAAGGCAAGTAGTTGTTTTTCGATTGTTGTATATCTTTTTTCAGCAGGCATGAGAGTCTTGCGGAGGATGTAAATTGGTTTTCCTACACCGTCATCTTCTCGAATAAGGATAGAGCTAATAGAATCATCAGTTGTGGATAAGTACATTGTTAGTATTTTACCATCAACTGGAGTACTCATGATAGGAGGGCTCCCCAAGTATCGTTTAAGATCTTGGAAAACCAATTCACAGTCAGGAGTCCAAACAATTTCCTTGGTCTATTTTTTGGACAGTGGAGTTGGATTTCCATGAAGAGGGAAGTAAAGAAGTTTGCATCGATCAGATAACTTTGAAATGAACCTATGAAGTTCAGCAATCTTACCAATAAATTTTTGTACATCTTTTTTTGTTCGAGGAGATAGCATTGCCGTGAGTGATTTGATTTGTGCCGGATCGATTTTGATTCCCCTTTTACTAATCAGATGCCCTAGAAATTTACTGGATGCAACACCGAATGGGCATTTTTTAGGGTTGAGTCTCATGTAGGTATGAAGGATATCGAATATGGTTTGAAGGTTTTTACAGTGATCTTCACATTTCAAGCTTTTGTAAATCATATCATTGATGTATACCCCCATGATTTTGCCTAAATGATCTTTGAACATTTTTGTGACGAGTCGCTGGTAAGTGGCTCATGCATTCTTTAATCCAAAAGGCATTACTGTGTTACAGTAAAGACCTCTTTATGTGATAAAAGTTATCTTTATCTGATCTTCTTCGGTGAGAGGAACCTGATTGTATCCAGAAGCTGCATCCATCATCAAAAGAAGTTCATCTCCTATGACAGAGTTGAGGAGTTACAGGATCAATGGGAGAGGAAGGTTATCTTTTGGGGTAAACTTTTTAGGTTATGTGAAATCAACGCAAACTCTGATTTTCCCCTTTATATTTGGAACTGCTACTATGTTAGAAACCCACTGTGGATATTTGACTTCCCTGATAAATCCTATGCGAATAAGTTTATCAATTTCCTTATTTACGGCTTCGTAAAGGCGGGAAGCTAGATTTCATTAATTTTGTACAACTGCTTTACTGTCTGGAAGGAGGTTAAGTTTTTGGCATGCGATCAAAGGATTAATGTGGGCATCTCTTGGAAAGACTATGCAAAGAGGTCGACAATTTTCTTCAGGAGTTGGATCATGGATTCTTTTTCATTGGATGATAGTTTGGAGCCAATGAAGGTGTAACGCTGGGGTCCATCAAGCTCGATGGATTCGACTATCTCAATATCATACTGCTCGAATGTGGGGGGTATTTCCTACTATAGTTACTATGCTTTAAGAAGTTTTGTTGTGTGAGAGTTGGTTGTGGTATTCTCACACATACGTGCAACTGCTTGGCTGCCTTTGATTTATTAGATTCTGGGATCTGTTAGAAATCTCAATGCTAAATAATATGTTAAAGGTGCTGCTTTTATCGAATGTTACCAACTCTGCCCTAAAATTCTCAGATATTTGGACTCAGTATCGATGACCATGAATTTAAGGAAAGTGGTTTCAGACCCCGCTTGAACTGGCAGTGTTATTTCCCCTATTGCCGATTCTTTTAAACTGTTGAAACCTGTGATTGTGGTTGTTGCAGCTTTCACTAAATCTTTGAGTCCCAAAACTTCAATTGCTCTTTTGAACAAAGCATCTGTAGCGCTTCCTGTATCATCGAGAAGCGTGCATAGGTAGTCTTGTGCTACTTTGAGCATAATGACCCGAGAGTCATCGTGAGGGTACTCAACATGGCTGGTGTCGCAGTCCTCGAAGGTAATATGGTACGGACATTTTGATTTGCTCAATCTGGGGAAAAGTTTTACTAATTTATCTGAGGAAGTCATTTTGTAACAAGTTGCAATTCGATCGTCTTATTTATTTATTTATTTTCCTTTTTTAATTTTGATCATGTAAAGATGACGATCTTGCCTTTGGCCTTGCTCTTGTTCAACGTCTTTGTTCTTAATTTCTTCTTGGAGGAACTTTTGAATGTCGACTACATAATTATTAAGTCTTCGACCTAATAGAATGCGATGAAAAATTTGAATGAGAGAGTAGCAGTTGTCAGCTTCGTGACTATGCATGTTATGATACTAATATAAAGGTTTGTTGGGGATGTCAGGAATTGCTTGTGTTGCCTAATAAAACTCATCTCCCTTTATTATTGGTAACATTGTGGAGAGGGTTATTGTTATTGGAGGTAGAACGAAGACGGGTCTGTCTGGCCTTCCATCTTTTCTGCTAGTATTGTTGGCGTTCCTTCCGCAATGCTTGGGTCCTTCAGCATTGGTTGACTTTTGGGGTTGAGATGTAAATGTTTCACGAGATTGGATGACAGATGAGCTCTTCATCTTATCCTTCTTTGATCGTTCTAATTCGATATAGTTATTAGCAACATCAATCATTTTTGTCATCGTTATGGGTTTGTGCAATGTAAACTCTTTTCAAACTTTAGAGTTGATATGCAAGGCTGTGGTGAATGTTGGAACGACAATTTTGGTATCCGAGTTCCCAATTTTTCATGTTTTCTGCAAGAAACATTTATAAAAGCTTGGCAAGGTTTCTTTTATGCCATGCTTAAAGAAGAACATGGAATCTACGGTTATCTCTCACTCCTTAGAATGAGCATAATTTGACTCGAAGAGACGTTGTAACTGGCTGAATATGGTGATGGAGTCTTCAGGAATAGTATCTAACCATCTGAGTGGTTCTTCTTTCACGCTCATGCTGAATAATTTGCATAACATGTGATTGAGTTTGGAGTATAATACAACTGTGGCTTTGAAGTATCAGACGTGGGTAAGAGGGATAGTGAGGCCTGCATACTGAATAAATTTTGGCATGTGGAAATTATCTTAAATGGGCATAACTTCGAGATGAAGAGAAATGGGGTTTGTCTCGATTCTATTAAGGGTAGACTTTCGGCCTGGGATATCAGAGTTAATAGTTTGGATCCTATTGTTTAGGCCATCCAAGGTGATGAACTATGGCGGAAGAATTGGTATGGCTGTAACTTGTGGATGAATGTTTCCCTTTCCTTCAGGTCCCAATCAATATCTGATTGGTGTTCTTTTTGGTGGTAGGGGACTTTGATGACGCGTTCGTCGACTTACTTGAGTTGTCAATGCTAATGATGTAAGTCCGAAGTGTAGAGAAACCCTATTTGGACTTTTGGATCTGGATCGAGAAGATTGTACTCGTTCTTCTCTTGGCTGATTTTCTCTATGGGTCTCCCTAGATCGATGATCACTTCGGGCATGTATAGGTGATGTTTGATGGCCAGTGAGTTGATCTTGAGTTCTTCATAAATTTTCCATCACTTTTTAATGTGTTTGACTTTGCTGGTCTAAGGCTTTTCTCCTTTCGTCTCTTTCTACTTGAAGAGCCTATGTGTGAATGCGCTGATCTTCAACCTCAAGACTCGGTCGATTCCATTTCTCTCTGTAATTCGACCACTGCACCGTGTAGATTAATTGTTTTAGGTATTGGGTTGATTTCGCGATTCCTCAGCATACTAGAATGGATTCGGAGATTTATGTTTGTCATCAAATTATTTTTAAATCAGAGGTGGTAAAGAAAAGTGTGGTATTCCTACAGATGGCGCCAATTGTAATGGCGTATTTTATGGGAGGATAATCTTCGCCAATATATTTAGTAAGGATGAGACAATAACAAGTTAAAACGAATAAGATTTTATGTAGAAACTCAGTAAAGGCTGAGAAAAGCTATGACTTCGAGAAGGGTTTTGATGTAAAATCCAATAGGATACTAGTTATTGCAATTTGTGGTATGACAGTAAAGTAAGGAAGAATGAATAGTAAATTTGTGGATATGAATAATCTATTCTCAGCCTGTATTTTTAGTTGATACATGAAGTCTACAAAAAGAAAAATAGCTTCCTATTTTTGGGGTAGTGGGTGAACTTCGCAAATCTCTAACAGCTTTTTCGTAATCAGGCACAACGACTACTTTTAGTAGGTCGAGGACTTGTGGTTGTAGACGTGGCATTTTCTCGAATGCTGGACTGTCTTCAATTATGTTATGCTGGCTTATCATTGCCGAATCTGGGAAATATACTATTACAATAATGTTATTCAATTGGATGCTCAAGTTAGCTCCATAATCTTGAACAAAGTACCTCTGAATTACAAAGATCCTGGAATGCCAATAATTTCTTGCCACAAAGGGACAAACCGGATAGGGAAAACCTTGATTGATTTTGGTGCCAGTGTTAACCTAATTCCTTACTCGGTATTTGAGCAGTTAGGTCTAGAGGGACTCAGACCCACAAATCAAACCTTATAACTAGCTGATAGGTCTATTTGAGTTCCTAAAGGTGCTGTGATGGATGTACTTGTGCCCAAATTGATGACTTCTTTTATCCCTTGGACTTTGTGGTCTTTGACACATATCTGGTAAAATGTCCTCAAGATGAAATACCATTGATCCTTGGCTGACCCTTCTTGGCCACCGCTAATGCATTAATCAACTGTCGTAGTGGAGCTATAAAGTTGACTTATGGGAATAAGACTATTTGATTTGAATATCTTCAATGCAACTCATACTCCGCTTGAAGATGAGCCCGATGAGTGTAATATGCTTGGTACAGTTGTATATAGTATATTTTACAGTTCAAATCCTCGGGATCCATTAAAAGCATGCCTTACACAATTTGGAGAGGATTTTGATGTTGATGACCTCATCAATAAGGTCAATACCCTATTAGATTCTATCCCCATTTTAGATACCACTGATGTGGTTGAAATGCAAAAAGTAGAAGATTTAGTTCCTGAAGCAGAGGAAGTACCCACTAAGTTAAGGCTTAAACCTCTACCTAAAAATCTCAAATATGATTATCTTGGCCCTAATAAAACTCTTCCTGCCATCATAGCATTTGACCTAGAGCCTGAGAATGAGGAAAAATTAATGCGCGCATTAGAGAGAAACAAAAAAGCTCTTGGATGGAGCATCTCAAATATTAAGTGTATTAGTCCTTCTGTATGCATACATAAAATCAGTCTTGAGGATAATAAAAAGAAGTCTTGAGAAGGGCCATAGAGGTTTAACCCGACTATGGCCGAGGTTGTGAGAAAGGAAATACTGAAATTGCTGCATGCTGGAATTATTTATCCCATTTCTGATAGCCCATGGGTCTATTCATGTTTTTCCTAAGATGTCAGGAATCACTGTTGCAAAGAATGATCACAATGATCTTGTCCCTACCCGCCTGACCACAGGGTGGCGAGTGTATATAGATAATAGAAAACTCAATTTGGTCACTCGGAAAGACCACTTTCCCTTACCATTCATGGACCAAATGCTTGAACGTCTTGTCGGTCAAGAATATTATTGTTTTCTTGATGGGTATTCTAGGTACAATCAAATACCCATCGCTCCAGAGGATCAAGAGAAAACCACGTTTACCTGTCTTTTTGGCACTTTGCCTATCATCACATGCCCTTTGGGTTATGCAATGCTCCTGCTACATTTCAAAGATGTATGTTAAGCATATTCTTTGGTATGGCTGAGCGCTTTCTCGATGTCTTTATGGATGAGTTTTCGCTATTGGGTGATTCGTTTGATCAATGTTTCTACGATTTATCTCTTATCCTTTCTAGGTGTCAACAGAAATATCTTGTGTTAAACAGGGAAAAGGATACTTCATGGTGAAGAAGGGCATAGTTTTAGGACATGTCATTTCTACAAAGGGGATCAAAGTTGATAAAGCAAAGGTAGACTTCATCTCTATTCTCCTGCCCCAATGAAATGTCAAGGATGTTCAATCATTGTTAGGGCATGCTAGATTTTATCGACGTTTTGTTCTAGAATTTAACAACATCGTTCAACCTCTTAGCAATCTCCTCGCCAAAGGCAACACCTTTTTATTCGATAGTCCTTCTCTTGATACTTTTGAGAATCTCAGGACACATCTGGCGTCTTTACCCATCATCCAACCTC
This sequence comes from Kingdonia uniflora, assembly GCA_014058105.1. Taxonomy (NCBI): domain Eukaryota; kingdom Viridiplantae; phylum Streptophyta; class Magnoliopsida; order Ranunculales; family Circaeasteraceae; genus Kingdonia; species Kingdonia uniflora. The sequence goes on from JACGCM010002827.1 coordinate 5,055,467, forward strand.
CTAATTAGAATGAACCTTTTGAGTTATTGTATAATTCATTTAACTATGCCATTGGGGCTGTTTTGGCATAATAGATTGATAATATTCCAAGTGTCGTCTATTATACTAGTAATACTCTTAATGATGCGCAACTAAATTTTATAACCACGGAAAAAGATCTTCTAGTGGTAGTCTTTGCTTTAGAGAAATTTTGTTCTTATCTCTTAGGTTCGAAGGTAATAGTCTATACGGATCACGTAACTATCAAGCACTTTCTCACCAAGAAGGACACCATGCAATGTTTGATCTGGTGGATAATGTTACTTTAGGAGTTTGATATCGAGTTTCGAGATAAAAAAGGTGCCGAGAATGTTGTAGTTGACTACCTTTCTCGATTGGATAATGATTCCCCTGATCAATCGATACTTATTCGTGAGTCATTTCTTGATGAACAACTAGTGTTTATTCGCCTAATGACTTCCACACCATGGTTTGTGGACATTGTGAATTATCTTGCCACAGGGAAACTTCCTAGCTTTTGGACCAAACCCGATAAAAGAAAATTCCTTTGTAAGGTTCAATGATTTTTTTAGGATGATCCATACTTATTCAAGTATTGCTCTGATCAAATTATTTATTGATATGTCTCAGATTCTGAACATACCAAATTATTAAACTTTTCCACACCCACGCTTGTGGTGGCCACTTCAGTTCTTAAAAGACCTCTGTAAAATTTTTGTAATGTGGTTCGTATTGGCCAACCATATTTCGTGATGCTCACGAATTTTGCAAGGCTTGTGATAGATGCCAAAGAATGGGAGCCTTGTCTCATCGAAATATGATTCCCCTAAACCCTATTTTGATTATTGAGCCCTTCGACGTTTGGGGCATCGACTTCATCTGTACATTCTTACCATCTTCAGGGTATACATACATCTTGTTAGCAGTTGACTATGTTACTAAGTGGGTAGAGGCCATTCCTACCAAAACCAATGATAGTTCAGTTGTTGTCAAGTTTCTTAAAGGGGACATTTTCTCCCGTTTTGGCACGCCAAGGACAATCATTAGTGATAGAGGGTTGCATTTCAACAATAGAATGTTTGCAAATTTAATGAAACAATATGGAGTAACACATAAGGTAGCTACACCTTACCATCCGCAGACTAGTGGGCAGGTGGAGGTTTCCAATAGAGAAATAAAAAATATTCTCCAAAAGATGGTAAACACAAACTGCAAAGATTGGTGAACATGACTTACTGATGCTCTTTGGGCTTACCGTACAGCTTTCAAGACACCTATTGAAATGTCTCTATGCCGATTAGTCTATAGAAAAGTATGTCACCTCCCTTTTGAATTGGAACACCGCATCTATTGGGAAATAAAAGCATTAAATTTTGATATTTGGAAAGTCGATTTGCATCGTAAGCTTCAACTCAATGAGTTAGAAGAACTACGAAATGATGCATACCAATCAACAAAGACTTATAAGGAACGCATGAAAGCATTTCATGACAAAAATATTTTGCAATTTTTTTTTGAACCAAATCAAAAAGTTTTGTTGTAATCTTCTCGGTTGCATTTGTTTCTTAGCAAACTTCAATCTCGATAAGCCGACCCTCTCATTGTCAAAATAGTTTATCCATATGGTGCGGTTGAGGTTACGGAACCTAGCACTGGCAAAATGTATAAAGTGAACGGTTAATGGCTTAAACCATATTATGAGCATTTTAGCTTCACCAATGAGGACTTGAAGCTCCTGGACCCAGTCTATGAAGAGTGACATCCATATCTTTTTCACCCAACTTAGCGTTATCGGGGAGGCAAACTATATTATATCAGGTACTATGTTCTTATTTTCTTTTCCCCTTCTTTTAAGGTATATACTCAAACATATGGGCAATATTTCTTTCTAGTTTGGGGGTGGGGGAAAATCATTCACATTTTTCAATCTTTGTGGAGAAAAATATAGGTTATTATAGTAATTAACGAAACTCTTTTAGCAAGTTTCTGCAAGCTTAGAAGTATTTGGTTATGGTCTAAATATTTTGATCGTAAAAATTGTAAAATTTATATTTTCATCAAATATATGTTTAGAAAATTTTGTAACACTATCTTAAGCTAGATGTACTACCCTTTAATTAGAAGAAATTTCACGGTGACAAATATTTCTCAAAGAAAATGCACTTCACGGTAGAGTTACATTTGTAACTTTTGCTAGAATTTTAACCAATCAAAGAGAATCTAGTATTTGAGGCAGAAATGATCCACTACAAGGAAAACAACTGCCTAAGAATAAGTTCGATCTTGAAGTAATATAATAAAGATTTATATAAGCCAAAATAGCTCTAAAAACTTTTACGATGCAAGGCATACTCGCATGATTAGAACTGAAAGAGGGAAAATTATTACAAATCTTGAGTATAGCCATGAACTATGTGAAAGGAGTAAGGAAAAATGTCTACATGTGTGAATCCATAGCCTAAGTCCCGAAGGGGCACCAAAACTTGGCAACTTAAGCCAATTGGTTGGGATTATCGACCAAAGACTCATATTATGGAGGCTTCACTAAGGAAACAAGTACCAAAATAAAAAGGCTTATAATTATTCCTCAAAATCAAATAACTGGATTTGAATTGACTATGACACTTGTCAAACTGATCATTGGATTTATTTTATGAAATACAAAATGACTGGATATTGACTCAAGAGCCTCTAAATAAAGTTGTAAATGCAATAACTATTTCCACAACACTTAAGTATATTAGAAAAATATGTGGAATCTCATTTAATTATTGGGTAGTATCTCAAATTTTGGATTGTTTTCCAAAATCTCTAGTTATATATATGTGAAAGAATTAAATTTTAAGGGGTTCACCTTCTTAATGTTTTTACTATTATCTGTTATCGATAAGTTCGCTAAAATGACCTAATAAGTATCTAAACTACTAGAATGCCCTTATTGACTTTTGTGGGTATAGTCACTGCAAACCCTTACGAGACAAAACTCATTCTATATGGGTAACCTATAGTTTTAACGACTTGCTTCATATGCTAAATGCAATCGTCTTAACTACGAAAATGTTACATTTTTATTCTTTTTCTTTGTTCGAGGACTAGTAAATTTTAAGCTTGGGGGTGTTTGATGGGCATGTACAAATGCCCATTTTACCCTACTTATTTTAGGGTCCTAGACTTCATTTTATTGCTAAAAATATTAATTATTAATTTATTATTATTTTAGGTAGATAAGAGTGTACAAAAAAGCTAAATTTGAGTGTAAAAGCTGCAACTGTTGGAGAAGACCACCTAGCTAAGCTATAACTCAAAGTATCTCCAATAGAAAACAAATCTAAAGAATAAATCAAGAGAATATTTGACATATTGAGGATATTTTATTATGACTATGATGATTTTATTGAGTATAATGAATATTTCACTGAGAATAAAATCTTTAAGATAATAGCAGTTGTGGAGATGTGACAAGTAGGCAGGTTTATATTCACCCAAATTTTTTGAAACTTTTTAGAGAAGATGCCAATATGCGAAGATATTTTATGGATTTTTTTTTAGATTTTTATACTGAGTATATATATTTGAATAAATTCTAAAATTTTATTATATTTGATTTGGTGAAAATAATGTCTTACTAAACATGCAACCCTCTCCTTTATCAATAAAAGGAGAGGTCTTGACCATGAATGAGAATCCAACTTTTGAGAGTTTGTAAGCATTGTAAGAGATATAAGGAAATTGCTTGGAGCATTTTCATTTTGTAAGTTCTAGTTCAAAGTTAATAAAAATTATAATTTTTTATTCATGTACTCTTTTTCTAGCCTATATTTCTTTATCTTTGTTGTAGTAATTGTAATGGCCAAATTCTGTAAGCTCGAAATGGCTTGGAATTCGTTATCGCATCAATGAACCTACGATAATATTCTAATGGAAAACGAGAAATGACACAGGTGATTTTAGCGTGGAAAACCTCTGAATAGGTAAAAAAGCGCAACCTCGAGTGGAGGATTTTTATAAAAGTATCTTTATTGTTTGAGGAGAATATCTTATTACAAGTTATCTCTAGATGTTAAAATGTTTGAACCTTACAACTAAGAAGTTTGAATGTTTATGAGAATCTAAAACAAGTAGTTTCTTGGTAATCTCTTGTATAATTTTTTGGTCCATGTTTCTTTTGGAACTTCTCCTTTATATAAGCCTTCTCTGCAGGTCTTCATCGTGCTGGAGCACGTTCTCTGAATAATGTAGCAAGTTGTGGTTGACTGAGTAACTGATAAGTTTGTGAGAGACAGGTGTCTTTGACTGGTTTAGGTTTATTGGCTTGAGTTCGACCCACGTTCTTTACCAATTCGTGGAGTAGGTTGAAATATTGAATAGAGAAGTTATGTTAAAAATACGTGAGTCTGAGATGGAGATAATTTGAACTGGCGACAACTCAATTTTAGGTGCGATCGAGGGATAGGTCCATACAATCGCCTCCTCACAACTGAAGTCACGAGTGACTTTGATTGAGAAAGGATATGTATATAATTGGTTATCGGGCTGAAGTTCTTGGATATTAGAATGGAGTAATGATGGCTTTGACTAATAGAAGTTGTCAGGTTATGGGGAAATGACGTGTATTAAATGAAGATGTGGATGCTGATGTATGTGGCGGTTACAATTTGAAGAGTTGCGTCTGTAATGAATGATGACGTTTGGAAAAAACATACCTGCACAATAAATATAGAGTTATATAAATAGTGCATGTCTCAAATCCTTAAAACAGAGTACGCTTGTAATTTGTCAAATTCTCTAAAATTTTCAAAATGGTGAAGACTTGGAGGATGGTCCTTGAAGAAGGGATTGCGTCTAAAATGCAGAGGCTAAAGTTAAAATACTTTGACGATCAATCCTTGAAGATGTCGATACCCACTCCTGTTTCTCCAACTTATCAAGGTATGTCAGAAAACGAAGCGGTTGAAGCTGAGGATGAATTTTACTGTAGGTGGAGGTTTCATGTCATCGTCTTGATAGGCGAGGAACGTTGGGCTTATCTCCGAACTCTGGCAGAGGATAAGGTTGGGGAGATAGATGTAGGGATAGGCATAACTGCGTGGCAGTTATGCTAATTTCTTGTATCACCATGGATTCTGAGGTCGGGCCTTCTTTATCTCTACCAACTCTGTCGAGGTGGTGGTTTCAGAGGAGGCGGTAATGCTAATGGAGGAGGGAGACGAATAGTGGAAGTTTTCTTATACATATTTATCACTTTTTGGCGCTAAGAAGGCCTTTAGTTTGAAGGGTTGGCTCCAGCACTGAGTCTACTGCTTGCATAGTTTTATTTGAAGTTCGACTAGATTTCGACCAAACTCATGTGAGGGAAGCTTTTTGTTGGTTCCAATTTCTGCTTTGTATCAGGGTGAAAGATCACTGAAGCAGGAAGAACTGAAGGACTTGATTCTTACAATGCCTGAAAGATCTATTATCTGTAAATCACTCGAAAAATTTATTATTTATGAAGTACCTAATTTTTTAGCGATTGTAATACTTGATATTTGTGAAAATATTCAATTTCTGAGTACTTGGAAATACTTATTATCTGTAAATGTATCTGTATTCTGATTCGAAATGAATAATATCTGCTCACCAAACATTGTATTGATATAGTATAGAATGTCTCTGGAATCGGGCTAAGAATAATGTTACGAGTTTGCCAAGTTACTGATAAGATGAAATAAAAATTATTGTTAACATGATCGAACTGTTAGAAATGTGCTATCATGTAAAAATCAAAAGGTCGATTTGGGGTTGCATAAAAATATAGAGGAAAATAAATTATACAGTTTTCTGAATGGTAGGTCGATCAACAATAGTTTACTGGAAGGAATCAAGTCGATATTAAATAGGATGAAATTATTTAGTTCGATAGAAAGATATAGGTTCAGATATAACATCTACCAAGATTCTATGGTTTCTGTTATGATATAATAGAGGAACATCCTAAGCTATGTAGAATTTTATAGCCAGACAGGGTATAAAAATGAAGGGGGGGGGGGGGTTGAGGAGGAAGATATTGGTGGAAGAAAAGGATGCTAAGGTGGACTAGTTCTGAGAGAATCTGTTACGCCGCTAAGGGGAGTTTGGTTATTAAGATAGCCAAAGTACGTGAACGTATTTTTGGGTTGTTGAATTATGATGCTGAATTGCCAGTGAGGGAGGTGAATGTTGAGGGTTTGGATATGATTGGGTTTGAGCGGGAATATGAAAGTTGTTTTTATGAAAAGATGTTCCGAGAAATAACGGTGGACCCAGTAGCTTGAAAAGAAGTAGTGAGATTTCTTACTTTGGAGGAGATCAAGTATGAAGATGTGATGAATACGGGAGGATATCTGATCGGATGTGGTCGCCCAGGTCATCAAGGCTGTTTTAGATGCAATTATATGTAAAGTGCTATCATAAATAAATGTAAGTTTTTTTTTTGAATTTAACAGAAAGGATGAAAGTCAAATTGATCATCTATAGTTGTAAATGCCGTTTGAGACTATTTTGATAGACAATTTTGAAAAACTTTAAAATTTTGTTAGCTTTGAAAATGATGTCACTAGTACTATAAGTTAATGAAACAAAAGCAGAAAAAATGCAAGAGCTTTTAGTTTTGTTTTTTATGTAAAGCTACAAAAATTTGATATCGTATGAGTGTGAGTCATCATGATTATAGGAAGTTCAGAGAAAGATATGAAAATAGGAGAGAAAAATAGATTAAAATATGAAGGGTGGGGTAATGGTGGAAAGACAATTTTATTAAGAAGGTACAAGACGTCTGACATGGATAATGGAAAGGATGCCTCGGTTCCAAAACCGAGGACGGGTCATGCGAGGCACAATAACTGCTAGCCGTTAGAGAGAGAAAGAATACATAGCGCTTCTTCCTCATCATTCAAACATTTTTCAACTTATGAAAACTTGGAGAGCGCAGAGAGAAGCGCGAAAAAATTGCAGAGGATTTGGTAAGGATTTATCTTAGAGTGATCAACAGTTGAAGAGAGTTACGGGCATTGAATCACGTAGGTGGCTATACTGCAGCGTTGTGAGGGGAGGACTTGACGCTACTGCAGATTCTCATTCTAACATTGAAGGTTAATAGAGGCGTGTGCTGCATGTTTGCGTTTTTTTGTAAATCGCATCTGTATTAAGCAAATCTCTAAAAAATAATCACTATTTATAACAATCTATGAAATTTGACATATATACAAAATATATGAATGATATATTGTATGTGAATGATCAATGTGTATCAAATGATGATAAATACCTGAACTTGTATGTAGGTCGAACGTGAGAGGTATTTTTGTAGGATCAAAAATTTACATGTAGAATTGTAGTTAAGATGGATAGTTCACCTGTTAATGAGGTGTCGACATCTGGTCGGACGGTAGAGTCTAAAATAGGGATGCCTGATAGTGATGTTGAAGTAGGATTGAAATAATTTCTAGGTTTCCTTGGCAAATTGGTGACCTATCCTCCCAGTTCGGATGTATTTAAAGAATTTTCTAAAGCCAAGGCAGCTGTAGGAGGGACATGGGGTAACTGCATAGAATACGCCGATAGGCTATTTAGGGGCACTATAGTGATGGAGGAGGAGTATTTTTATTTGTTGGCTGACTGGGAAGAGGAGAAACGAGATAGGGGTATAGATGAATTGATATTGTTAGAATATTTTAATGGGAGTGTTAGGAGTGACCTTTCAGAGTGCTTCTTGTGTTACCTATTTCAATTAGTGTATTGGCTGAGTCTTCCTCTTACCAATTTGGCGAAGGGGATTATGAATAAGATTGGGGCATGTCCTGTTCAATTGAATGGGAACATGTGGGAGATAATAAGTATTTGTGACCATCTGAATGAAAAATAGGAGAGTGAGGGGAAAGTGAGGAGGATATCCCCTGAGGATGTATTACAGTTTTATGGGGTAAAGATTATCACGCCAGTGCTGGGGTATATTTCTGTGCGAGCGCAACTCGGCCTCGCTTCTTTGATCTAATTTCAGCAGGTCAAGCCTGAAACGACAATGTAATATGGGTGAAGGGTAATTGCCTTTAAAGAGATGATGAAGAACCTTTGGATCTTATGTTTAGAACTGTAAAACAAAGTAAGTATAGCAATACATAGAGTATAATATTGATATGTTTGAATTGATGATCTTTTGTTGATGATAAAAATGTTGTGCATGGAAGGCCCTAAGTCCTAGGTAGAGAGGAAAGATTTGTTGTTGGACGAAGTTGATGAGAAAGAGGTTGAGCTCCAACTTGTGTTGGAAGGACTTGGCCTTAGCGGAAAGAAAAGGGTTCGGAGTAAGTCGAAAAAGGTTTAGAAATCTTAATCGACCAGGCTGATGGCGAGTGTTGATGATGGAAAGAAGAAAGGAACTGGTGGGGAAGGTTGAATTAACTTGGCTAAGAACCCTAGAATAGACAGTTCGGTTCAGCCGGAGTCTATTACGTTGAGCAAATTTGCTCGAACATTTCTGAAAAAGCAGATGCTGAAGCGTCTGTCGCCCTATGGTACTACTGAAAGTGGTGAGGTCGACGAAAAAGAAAAAAGGAGAAGGATTGAACCTTCAAGAAAGTTGGGGGAAAAAGATCGCTGAAGAGTGACCTACTGCTAAGGACAATCTTAAAGAGGTGGAGGAAAGGGCCAGGCTGGCGGCTCTTCACGGAGAGGAGGACATGAGCAAGATGGTATGTCATTATGTTTGATTATGTAAAATATTTATTTATTACGTTCTGAGTTCATTCTGAGGTCAATTTGTGCTTTACATGTTACTCGTTTGGTGAGGGGGATTTGGCTCAGAGTTGAAAAGGAAAAATCCAAGTTGAAGAAGGTGAACATCGAGCTTGAAAAGAAGGTAGCTCGAGCGAAGGCTGATTCTCTCTTGGAAGTAAAGAAGCTGGAGTCCTGAAGTCTTCCCACACAGTGGTGATTGGCCATCTACATGAGGAAGCGAGAGTCAATCTGGAGGAGGTGGCGGCGGAGCACGAAAGGCTTGGGTGCCACCTAATGTTGAAGGGATATTCTAAGGATGAGGTGAATGCCATTATGGCAGACACCTATGTTGAGGAAGGAGATGATAAAGAAGTGGAAGAGATTACGGTAGGAGTTGTTGATGGACTGGACGGTATCTCCAGCCAGATAATGCTAGACAATACAGCGGATGACACCGAACTCCCAGACGGCGAGAATGAGAAGGTTGGCTAGAGAAATGATTTTGTATGAGTATTTTGGAAGTGTCCTATAAATTATTGGATCGTGTGTATTGAATATACTTCTCTAGGCTGAGCCCTTTTTTTTGTAACCCTCTTGTAGGCACTTAGAGAAATGAGTCACAAAATAAAAGATCTAGAGACCGAGCTTACCAGGGAAAAGGAGATCTCCACATCCTTGATGTCTTCGCAAGCGGAGCTACAGGTTAGATTGGAATAGGCCTTTCGACTTGTATGCGATAATGACATAAAACTACCAAGTAAATAAGATAACATAGAACGTAGAGGTAGACCAAAAGCTTGTTATCAATTTTAGGAAAATGACACTAATATAGTGCATAGGAAAATTCAAATTTTTAGACAAAGTAGCATATAGAAATCATGTACCTTAGACCTCGAAATATATGTCATGGAACATCCATATGAGATTGTACTTTGACCTTTAAGTCTAAAAGCAGTTGCACATGGTTGATGTTAGAAATCATATATCTTTTTAGAAATGAGATATATATATATATATATATATACATATATATATATATATGTTGATAGGTGCTCTGAATCGAACTGTATATAATATATTTATATTGTGCAGGTCGAATTGGGTTCAGTTCACTCGCGTGAAGATGAGGCCTTCCAATGTAACAAAGAATTTGCAAAGGAGTTAGATTGGGTGAGGAAGGCGAATGAGGACAGAGAAGACCAGCGTGTAAAGGTGTATTTCAAATTTGTTGAGGCAACCCTGACTGTTATTGACCTCACTCATATGATCGAGGAGAAAGATGTCGAAATTTTTAATGGGCTAAAAGAGCTTGCGGAGATAAAAGAACACACCGCAAATCTTCAAAGTTGAATTGACACGCTGATGGTCAAGAGTAGGCATGCTGAAATGGCTCAATACCATATTCAGGTGCTAGAAAGATCGAAGGGACAATCTCGAGCTGATCTTCAGAATTGTAGAAGTGAGCTGGAGGGACTGAAACAAAAAATAATTGGAAAAGATAACGAGCTGAAGGTAGGTTAAGAGAATCTATCGGCTTCGGAAGCTATAGCCGAACACTTGCATATAGTCCTACCTGCTAAGGATATGGAGTTTCAGGCGATACAACGAAAGTGTGACGAGTTAAATGTTAGGGTGGCACGATTGAATACTGAATTGGTATAAGCCAATGTGTGTATCAGGAACACCGAGGCTGGAGAGCGCTCGAGGATGAGTAGGAATGACGTTAAGGTTCCTCTAGTTTAAGAAGATGTAGCTAGCCTGTCAGATCGAATCAAGGAGCTGGAAGGTGATGTAGCCTGAATTTAGGGGCATATGCAAAAAGGGAATACAAACTTAAGGAAGTGCCAACATAAGTTGGATGCTGCTCTTATCAGGGAGAAGGTCTTGGAAGGGGAAACCAGGGCGAAGGAAATATTGATGAAGAAGAAAGATGACTTGTTAAAGGATACTTCGGCCAGGGAAGAGTTGAATGCAGAAATTAAGAGACTTCGTGCTTAGATGGTGGACCTAGAGGCCATTATTCAGGCTGAGTCAGCTAAAGCTGCTAAAAAATTGGAAAATTGTATAGCTTTTGATGCTTTGATAGAAAGGGAAATGACACATCAGAAGAGACTGTATACAATTTTGAAATCACGCCTCGAGAAGGTGAGATCTCATTTTTCATAGATAGTCATATCTCATGCATCACGCTCAGATGTTAAAGTCGACCGTTGCGTATTTTATAGAGGAAGTAAAAAGACTTGAGTTAGAATGAGATATCTTGTTTAAGAGTTTGTTTGACAAGGGATGCATTTGTAGTGTTAATATAGATCAAGGGAACTGTATGGCCTTCATGAAAATGAATTTAGGCCCTCGACCTGCTAATTTGATAGAGAGGGGAAGATTTATTAAAATTCATGAACTAAATTCTGATCGACCTCCTGCAGTAGGGTAAAGCATGGTTGACATCCCAACAGTAGAAAATAATTTATTATAATGTGACATGAAAATAAATAGTATCTGTCGTAGACATATTGAAATAGATGAAAGCTAGTAGAGCTTTGCCTTAACTTATGTCTGGTGGAGTCTTTGATATAAAACAAGTTTCTACATTTGTTCTAATCGCAGGGATGGCTTGAGTCAGTCAAACCAAGTGAATCTTGATTTAACTGTAGTAATGTTGCAGACATATTGAAAGAGATGAATGCTAGTATTACCTTTGCCTTATTTTATGCCTGTTAGATTTGTTGATATAAAACAAGTTTCTACATTAGTTTTAATCGTAGAGATTTAGTAGAGTCATCCAAACTAAGTGCTATCCTTGATTTAACTGGTATAATGTCCCAAAAAAGTTAAAGTAGATGAAGGCTAGTATTACCTTTGCCTTATCTTATGTTTAGCTGAGTCTTTGGTATAAAACAAGTTTCTACATTTATTTTAATCGCAGAGATTTAGTAGAGTCAGCCAAACCAAGTGTTATCCTTGATTTGACTGGCATAAGATTGATTGAAAGCTAGTATTATCTATTCTTTAATCTATAAAATGAAGTTGAATCTACGTGAGTAGAGAGATGTTCTGAAGAACTTAGAAGTTTCATTGATCAGTTCAGAATTTATATTGGATGGAGATGAAAATCTCACTTTTGGAATTGGAAAAACAAAAGCGAGAAATAGAAATGGAGTTGTGAGACGCTTAACGATAGTATCGCTTAAGTCGCCTAGTGTTCTAAGGATTTGAAATGGGGATTCCCTCTTCTATCATGAGATAATATGATCCCAGGCCTGGGAGGCCTGTGATAATGAATGGACCCTCCCAATTTTTGGCTAATTTTTCAATGTGAGGCTCTTTGTGATGTTGAAGAATCTCTCTGAGGATGAGATTGTCAATTTGAAAGGTACGGTTTTTGACTCGGCTATTATATGATCTGACTAGCATATGATGATATTGACCTAGGTTAGCGATGGCGCGTTCTCTAGTTTCATTGATCATATTAAGATTGCAAGCCAATTCAAACTTATTTTTCTTGTCAGTCAGCTCATGATCTCGAACTGGATGATAGTATTCAGATGGGGTAACACCCTCAGTGTCATAGACAAGAAGGAATGAGGTACATCCGATTGACTGTCAGGAAGTCGTACGATATGCCCATAGGACATGAGGTAGCTCTCGAACCCAATTCCCTTTTTTATTGTGAGTGAAGTCATTTTTTGAGTCCATCCACAATGGTTTTGTTGGTGATTTTGGCTTGGCCATTACCTTGAGGATAGTAAGGATTGGATGGTGAGTGGATAATATTTTGTTAGTTGAGGAAGGTTACAATTTTTTCTCCAACAAATTGGGGCCTGTTATCGATACGAATTAGGTGGGGCACCCAAACCGAGTGATGATGTATTCTCAGATAAAAGAGATAACCTCTTTTTCTCTCGTTCGACATAGTGGAACTGCTTCTACCCATTTCGTAAAATAATCAGTTACTACGAGTAAGTGACGGCGGTTACCTAGAGAATTAGGGAATTAGCCGGCGAGATCAAGTGCCCATCTTTTGAATGGCCAGAACATATTGCTTGCATGGAGTTCGAGCGCAGGGGCGCTTATCATGTGTCCATGTCTTTGGCAGGTGTCACATCTGTGTGAGTACTCCTCTGCTTGCTTGTGCATGCCGGGCCAGTATACTCCTTGTGTTATAGCCCTGTTTACTAGTAATCGACCTGCAGCATGGGAGCCACAAGTCCCTTCATGTAGTTTGTGGAGAATTTTATTTGTTTTTAGTTTGGAGAGGCACTTGAGGTAAGGCCCCGTAACGGAAAGGTGGTATAGCATACCATTTTGATTTGTGTAGTGCTTAAAGTTGTTAATCAGCTGTCACCGCTCTTTTGGATCTGTTAGAAGTGGTCCTTTACAACTATTGTCGACACCAAGGTAGGCTAAGAAAGGCTTTCACTAATCGTCGCCTCCAACTTTATCGCCCCTAGTGTTGATTGTGCATACATAAATGCGATCAGTGTTGGGGGTTAAAATGATTTCGATCTGGACATATCGAGCTTCTATACCCAAGACCCCTGCCAGATTTGCCAAGGAATCGGCATGTCTATTTTCACCTCGAGGAAGTTAATCGAGAGATGCTTTCGCAAATTTGATCATTCTATCTGCAACGAGGGTTGCGTATTCGATCATCTTTCCATTCTTTTTATATTGCTAAGAGTAATGGTGGACGATGAGTAGTGAATCTGTGAAAACTGAGAGTTCAGGGACATCGAGCTCAAGAGAAAGGTCGAGTCCATGAATGAGAGTTTCGTATTCGTTAACATTATTTAAGACCTCAAAATCCAAGCGGATTAATTTCTTAATTCTGTCATTAGAAGGGGAAATCAATACAATTCTGATTCCTGACCCTGCGGGTCTTACTGATCCATCCGTAAGAAGTCTCCACCCTTTTGTTATAATCCATTCAGCTTGTTCGTCAAACGGTTTGGGGGGTAGATCTTCAGGAGCATCTTCTGTAAGGTCAGGGTAGTGCTCCTCCCACATGGGATCTTCCACTGGAAAATCTACAAGAAAATTTGCAACGGGCTGTCCCTTCTCAGAATGACGTTGTTCAAACTTGATATCATGTTCTCCCAAACTGACTGACCACTGTTGCACTCTTCTTTATTTTTCTTTCTTGGATAGAACTTCCTAAATGGGGTAGTTCGTCATAACTTTGACTGAATGAGCTTGGAAGTACTGTTTGAGTTTTTGTGAAGTGTAAACAAGAGTGAGAAGAAGTTTCCCAATTTTAGAGTACCTCATTTTCATTGGAGTGAGGGTTTTGCTGATGAAGTAGACTAGTTTCTCAATTTTCCCTTTAAGTTAATTGAGAACCGAGCTTAGTAAAGTATCTGTGACTGCTGGGTAGATAATTAGTTCCTCACTATCCACTGGGGTGCTTATCATGGGAGACCTCTCCAAATAGGTTTTGAGATCCTGAAAAACTGCTTTGCATTCTGGTGTCATGTGACCTCTGTATTTGGCTAAAATTTTCCTCGTTTGGTACAACCGCAGAGTAATATGAATATCCAACGACAGCGGTCTGAAGATTTTGAAATGAAACGGCTGATAGAGGCAATCTTGCCGGCAAGTTTTTGAACATCTTTCATTATTTTTGGAGAAGGCATGTTGAGAATAACCCGAATCTGATCTGGATAGGCCTTAATCCCATTTTTGCTAATGAGGTCGCCTAGAAATTGGCCATAATATACCCAAAATTGACACTTATCGGGGTTGAGATGCATCCTGTATGATTGAAGAATATTGATTATAGTGTTGAGATTTGAGATGTGATTGCCTGTTTGTACGCTCTTGCATAAGAGATCATCGATGTAGACTTCAACAACTTTTCCTAGATGTGCTTTGAACATAGTAGTCATCAACCGTTAATATGTGGCACCTGTATTTTTAAGTCCGAAGGGCATTACTTTGAAGCAATAAAGACCTCTTTCAGTGATGAAAGTTGTCTTTTCTTGATCTTCTTCCAAAAGTAGAATTTGATTGTATCCTAATGCAGTATCCATAATAGGTAGGAGGTCATGGCCTGCTGTAGAATCAAGGATCTAATAAATATTGGGAAGAGGGAAGATATCCTTTGGAGTATGCTTGTTCAGATCGGTGAAATCTACACAAACTCAGACTTTTTCGTTCTTCTTTGGGACAACGATAATATTGGATATCCAGTCTGGATATTTGGCTTCTTAAAAGAATCCAACTTTGATCAATTTCTCGATCTTGGTGTTAACATCATCTCGAAGATAAGGTGATAGTCATCGCTATTTTTGTTTGACCGCCGTGACGTTGATGTTGATGGCCAATTTATGACATGCCTTGGCTAGATCGACCCCAGGCATTTCTTCAAAAGACTACGCAAAAATGTATCAATTTAGTTGCAAGAACTTAATGAGAGTATCTTTTTCCTGTTGAACCTGCTTAGTACCAATGAAAGTACCTCTGCTAGGTCTATCAATGTTGATATATTCTGTGGACTCCTCCGTGGAAGGTTGATCATTGAGGTGATCTTCTTCTTGTAATTGCTTTGCAGTAAATCTGTCAGAAGTATCTAGGATAGCAGAGACGGTATTTTCACAAGCTCGAGAGAGCTTTTGACTACCCCTGATCTCATAAATACCATTGTCGTGTTTAAATTGGAGTGCCTGATGAAAAGTGGAAGTGATTGCTTCCATGTTGTGAATCCAGCAGCGACCCATAATCCTGAGATAAAGAGATTTGACATTAATGATATAGAAGACGACGTCGATGGTGGCTGGTCCTATGGTGATAGGTAAGATGATCTTGCCTACTCGCTCTTCTCTAAAACCATTGAGCCCACTAATATCGGTGCCGCTCTGAATAACTTGGTCGACCAAACCCATTTGATCGATAGTGCTCTGAAATAGAATCTCCATACCGCTTCTAGTATCGATCATCATCGTGTGCATAACAAACTTCTTCATTTTGAGCATTATTACTAATACATCATGATGTAGAAATTTGACATGGCTAGTATCGCAATCTTCGAAGGAAATCTCAAGTCGCTGATTGCTCGACTCAGGACGAAGATTGGCTTCTTTGTCTTGAGGTGTGAGATCGTAGCATTCTGATAGTCTCCTGTACTTAGATATGTAAGAATTGGTGATCTGATTAATTTCAATCATGTTGCTGTGGTCCATATGGTAAAGATGCTTCTCTTTATCTTAATCATTGACCTAAATAGCTTCAAGCTGCTTCTTATAGCTGCCATCTTTGTATGATTCTAGGTCTTCAAATATCCATCCCTCTTTAAAAATGTACTCAAGCAACCTCTGTAAAGCATAACAATTGTCAGTAGAATGATGGTTTACCTTATGATGCAGGCAATATGGTCGATTATCGATTGGTTCCAGTGGTTGAGAGATGCGGTAGAGCTTATCCTTCAAAAGTAGTAGAAAAATTATAGAGATTCGAACGTTCATCTTTGGGATGATGGGCTTATTTGGCAGACCACCTTTCCAAGGGTAGCCAGTGTTACTCTTGGTGTACTTCTGATCTCCCTGTTCTTCCTTAGGTTCAATGTTTTGATCTGTAGATGAACCTTTGGTGGAGAGGACGGATTTAGTAGATTTTTGTCACTCAAACATCATCCTCGCCAGGTCGACATAACTATTAACCTTAGTAATCATATCCTCCAAGGTTACAGGTTTGTTGAGGAAGAGGTGTTATGTGTCCTTGCAGTCGAGCTGGAGCGCGTTAGAAAAAGTTGTAACAACTATTTTTTGATTGAGGTTATCCACATTATGCGCGAGCTCTAAAAATTTCATCGCAAAAGCCTTGTGCTTCTCTTCGTGTGACTGCTTTAGACTGATAAGAGAATACAAATTCTCCTCTTTGTCTCTGTTATGAGCATTTGTCTTGATGAACTATTTCTGTAGCTGATCGAATGTATTTATGGAGTCCTCAGGGAGAGAGTGGAACCATCGGAGTGGTTTCTCCTACAGACTTGTGGTGAACTGACGATAGAGGATGTGGTTGAGATTAGAGTACAACCCCAATGAATCACGGTACTGTTGAATATGTTCCTTCAAGTCGGTACCTTTGTATTTATGATTTTTTTTGTATGGAAATCTTTTGGTATCTCCATATCGAATAGTTATTTGGCAATCAAACTTCCTTATAATTTTGCAATGTCACCGGCAGTACCCAGAACTTGTGCTTTGATCAACTTCTTAATTCGTTGGTCCATATGATCTTTCATGATGTAATGATGTGTTGGTTAAATTGCTGGACGAGCAGGTTGTGGATGATGATAACCAGTACCTTCACTCAAACGATCTCGTACTGGAACTTGATGTTGAGGTCATTGCTCTTCCTCCCGATGGACGTAAATTTGGTGACCTCGACTGGCTTTGGACTGAACTTTACCCCCCAAATGTATTGAGGGCTGTGGTGCGTAAGATTCCTGGAAATAGCTTTACTGGCGACTCCTCGAGGTCCCAATCTTTCCCTTACAAAAGAACGGGAGGTCTCTGGCAACTAATCGTGACCTCTTGCTGGAGGAGCCTACTAAGTATTTTGCAGAGCCTCTAGGGCAGTCTGAATTATTGTCATCTGGTCATCATGTTGTTTGAGTACTGTCAAGCGAGCTTGTCATTATGTGTCGAGCTCTTTCTCACGGAGCTCCCGATCCTTAGTTAACTGAAGTTCGAGCTTGACGCGTTTTTCTGTTTCATCGTTCAGATTCGCCTGCAACTCTGTAAGTTGCCCCATCTCCATTGAAACATCGAGCAGGATGCCTGTAGCCGGTCATTTAGAAGTAACCATGATTGAAAATTGTAGTGAAATAATGCCTTAGGATATCGTAGAAATGCAATCTTTCCCACAGACGGTGCCAAATGTAA
Organism: Kingdonia uniflora; assembly: GCA_014058105.1. Lineage (NCBI taxonomy): Eukaryota > Viridiplantae > Streptophyta > Magnoliopsida > Ranunculales > Circaeasteraceae > Kingdonia > Kingdonia uniflora. Next base: position 5,073,082 of record JACGCM010002827.1, read on the forward strand.
TGGCCAAATTCTATAAGCTCAAAATTCCTTAAAATTTGCTATCACACCAATAAACCTGCGACAATATTCTAATGGAAAGCGAGAAATGACATAGGTGATTTTAGCGTGGAAAACCTCTGAATAGGTAAAAAAACCACAACCTCGAGTTGAGCATTTTTGTAAAAGTATCTTTATTGCTTGAGGCAAATATCATATTACAAGTGATCTCTAGATGTGAAAATGCTTGAACCTTGTAACTAAGAAGTTTAAATGTTTCTGGGAATCTAAAACAAGTAGTTTCTTGGTGATCTCTTGTATAATTTTTTTGGTCCCTGTCTCTTATGAAACTTTTCCATTTTATAGGCATTCTCCGCAGTTCTTCATCGTGTTGGAGCACGTTCTCCAAACAATGTGGCTAGTGGCGGTTGACTGAGTAACTGATGAGTTCATGAGAGACAAGTGTCTTTGAAAGGTTTAGGTTTTTTGGTTTGAGTTCGACCCACGTTCTTCACCAATTGGTGGAGTAGGTTAGAATGTTGACTGGAGAAGTTATGATAAAAATGCGTGAGTCTGAGATGGAGGTAATTCGAACTGGCGACAACTCGATTTTAGGTGAGATCGAGGGATAGGTCCCTACTGTAATGGTAAACAAAATCCTTGCTAAGGTGAGGATGTAGCCACCATCATTAGTATTTATTCTATATTTTGACAAAGAATTCCCTTATGAGCTTATTGTTAAATTCATTTTTTTTATATTGATTAAAATAGTTTAATGGGTTATTATCTAGTAATATAATCCATATTTACCTTGATCATACAAAGTTTGCATATTCTAAATAATTTAAACTCTTATGATGTATATTTTCTTAATGAGACATCGATTAACACGACATATTTAGCAATGTCTTTAATGTTGTGTGTTTTTAATGATCATTAGATTCATATATTATGAGATAGTAATTTTTTTTTAAAACGATGAATTACTTTTGCGTTACTATTATTAAATCTTCATGTATTGGGAATTCACAGTTAAATCTAGATCGACTGCTAAAGGTGGTGGTAAAATCTAAGCCTTAGCTCTCTTAATAATTGCCATAAATGTATGTTTTGCTAATTTATCATTGTTTTTCATAACACAATTTTTATAAGCTATTTTAAATTACCTTTGGAAAGTGAACGACAATCTAAAATCCCTATATTCCACATCCCGATTTGATACGGTATTATTAAATGGCGCCATTGCCGATTCTGCATAGTAATTAAAGACCGGTTTTAATTGTGTTTTATTTAGCTTTTGTAACATTAAAAAATTCTTAGCTTAGCTTAGTTTTTATTTTTTCGTTTTTGGTTATTTATTTATTATATTCTGTTTGTGGTACTTTGTCGTATGTGTGTGGTTACAGGAGATAAAGAAGGGCAAAAATATAGGCTGTTCTCGCTACTCTCATTAAGGAGTATTACACATTTGATTGGAACAGTTGTGCAAATTCAGTTTATATTGCATGTGGGTCAAAAGAAATGGAAAGAAAGGAACATCTAATAGCCACCACTAGCATCCTTCAATAAAGTTAAGCACTATATATTGTATGTGTGTCAAATTGGATAGTGGAGCATCATTTTACAATAATCAAAAACAAGTCTGAAGCTAGAAAATATCTAGCTACTGTTGTTGATATTAGCTTCAAGACATAACAACCAACTATCATGCTTACCTAGCAATTGGTGAACATTAAGTGATGAGCACTATTGTCTAGAATATTTTATGTTTTTCTCCTCTCTTTGAGTGACTTGTAGTTAGGAACAACTTGTATCTTAAGTGCTGAATGTGTAATTAAAGTGAGGGTACAATTGTAATTTTTTTGCAGGAACTATATTGGAACCCCCATCCGGGAAGGACCTCTCTTAAATGCCTACTTTAGCCAAAGATCTCGGGTGTGCCATCTCAACGGTTCTTCCAGGGTAAATAACGAGCCCCTAAAAAGGCCGCCTGCAGGTACGTTCTTCCACCGCACCCGCCTGCGAAGCAGTCAATCTTTGTTAATGTACTTGATGTTTGTACAATTTAAAGTTTAACATTAGATAAAGGGCAAACAAAATGCAAGATTTCATTACCCGTGTGTAGCACAGTATGCTAGGACCCCGGGAGGTCACGACCCGATTTTACATTTTTTTGAACGGGACATTGACTAAAAGAAACCAAAATTAAGCAATAAAATACATAGTTAATCAAAGGCTTATAGAGCTCAGATCTGAAGTACAGGAACCCGCTCATTAAGACCCCTGATCGTGGCTACATTTTTCTAGAGGAAATACGTTCCCTAGCATAACTAGTCTGGAAAGGTGATTCATGGCGGTACTCTCCACCTTCCTGAGCAGGTGCTTCTAGGTGACTAGAACTACACGCGAGTTATTACTAAAGGTATAAAAAACAACTCAACGTGCAAATCGATCTACTATCAGGAATAGGAGCAGCCGAACCCTGAGACCAGGTTCACAACTTGACCATAAATAAGGCCCATCTTAAAAGATAAAGTGAGGGATTATCTTACGTAATCGACACCCGATTTACATAGAATTAGCATTCAAGTTGTTCTATAATCAGAACCCATTAATTCCTAGGTAGGGTTGTTTACTAAACGGTGGATGTACCCGACCTTTGGTTAACGGTTGTTGTGTTAGATTTTGTGCACCTCATTCTTTCCTGATCATCATTATGTGTACTTCTTGTAATTTATGAAAGAATGGTTTTGAGTGCCTGAGTGTCATCCTGAGAGGCTTAGAGAATTTGTTTTAATTAATATTCCAATCCACTTTGAGCTAGGTGTGTCAGCCCATCAGAAGATTCCAATCTATATTAATATTAGAGATCAAACAAACAAAATCTATAGGAAACTCTTTCCTGTTGAGGGTGAGTTAGAAACCTTTACGTTCCACGTATCTCCATTGAGACTCAGTCCGAGTCCAATTTCTTAGCTCAATCCATTTAGTTTTCTATCCCAATTATTCTAAATGGGAGATGTCCATGAAAATGAGAATAACAATGGTTCGGAACCTGTATGGGTCCCACTCAAGGATCATATGTTTCCTAAAATAATAAATCGTGCTTCCTGCATTGTTTTACCTCCAACCACTGGGTAATTTAAACTTAGAAATGCGCTTATCAATTCATTGTCCAAATTCTCGGGAGGGGAGGATGAGAACCTATATGCCCATGTACAGGATTTTGATGATTTAATGTTCCTCTAGAGGTATAGGAGTGATAACGAAATGGAGGCCATAAAACTTATTTTATTTCCATTTTCTATACTAGGAATGGCTAAGAGCCAACTTTGAGCTCTACGGCCTAAATCCATCAAGAGTTTTTTGAGATTCTTACTGAAGCCTTTTTCAAGAAGTTTTTCTCTCTTGAGAAAACTGAGATCCTCCGTAGGGCCATTCTTAGGATTACCCAACTTGATGGAGAAAGCTTAAATGATTAACTAGAGAGATATTAGGGGTTGATCCTAGAATGCCCTCATCATGGTATCGACTCATGGATCCTAACTAGAAATATTTATGATGGATTAGATGCTAAACCAAGAAAATTGTAAAATCCTTTTGGTTAGGGAAATTTACTGATAAGGATGATGCAGAGGGTTTGGACTTCTTAGAAGAGATGGCTGAAATATTGCTAACCTGGGGAACCATAAGAGAGAAAGATATATAAGAAAAGGGAGGTAATGCCTTTGGAGTTGGATCCAACTCTCTGTCCGACCCTACACTTTCGACCATTATGCGAAAGCTTTAATCTTTAGAAATAGCAAATAATAAGATATCCACTATAGTACTTGCTTTTTACGCCAAAATGCCAGTATGTGTTATGTGCGATAGCCTAGAATATTTTGTTTAAGACTATCCTTTTATTCATGGAATTAGGTAGGCAAAGAAGGAGCATGTAAATGCTTTTTATCAAAAGCCTTCTACACTATCCTTCCACCAACCTCTCAATCAAGGGAGTTCTTTCGGGAAGAACAACTCAATTTTAAACAATTCCAACAATTCGTATGGCAGATCTTATCATTAGTAGAGCCCTGCAAGAGAACAGTCGTACCAGCCCAATTTGAATCAGCTTGGTTCCTCTTACCAATTTAACCACCAACCTCCTCAGCATAATGCTCCATATATTCCTCCTCAAAATAGGAAACCATCTTCAGAGGATGGCATCCAAGCCTTATTGCAATCAAATACCCAACTCATATAACAATTCATGCAAATGAATCAATAATCCATGGCTAGGAGATAAACAACCATCGCTCAATTGGCAACTGGTTTAAGTACTAGAGAAAATGGTACATTTCCTAGTTAAACTCTACCCAACCCGAAGGATTAAAGTGAGAGCTCCAATAACCGTGATCATGCGAATGTGGTTATCACACTTAAAAGTGGCAAAACTATAGACAACAAAGTTAGGATGCCTAAGGATAAACCTTGTGTTAGTCCTAATCCTACTATAAAAGTTACTGAAGATGAGGAAGAGCCCATGAGCAAAGAAACACCAGTCACAGGGGAAGAGACAAGCTATCTCGCCTATGGAAAAAATTAAAAATATTCATCCTTGAGGTCCTAAGGCACCTTTTCCCCACATACTTGCTAAGAATAGAAAGAAGATTTCCGATGTAGAGGTTAAGGAAATCATCAAAAAATTTAAGATCAGTATTCCTTTTACCATGGCATTGCCACGAATTCCTTCTTAAGCGAAACATGTCAAGGACTTATGCACGTTCAAGCGACGAATGATTATTTCCAAAAAGGCTTTCGATGTCCATGACAGTGATAATGTTATTCTATTGAATTATCAAGTTAGCTCTATAATCTTGAACAAAACACCTCTAAAATATAAATATCCTAGAATGCCAATAATTTCTTACCACATAGGGTCAAACCGGATTGAGAAAGCCTTGCTTGATTTAGGTGCCAGTGTTAACCTAATTCCTTACTCGGCATTTGATCAGTTAGGTTTAGAGAGACTCAGACCTACAAATCAAACCTTACAACTAGCTGATAGGTCCATTCGAGTTCCTAGAGGTGTTGTGATGGATGTACTTGTACCCAAATCGATAACTTCTTTTATCCCGTGGACTTTGTGGTCTTTGACACAAATCTGGTAGAATATCCTCAGGATAAAATACCATTGATCCTTGGCTGACCCATCTTGGCCACCGCTAATGCGTTGATAGACTGTCGTAGTAGAGCTATAAAGTTGTCTTATGGGAATAAGACTATTGATTTCAATAACTTTAATGCAACTCAAACTTTGTTTGAAGATGAACCCGATGAGTGCAATTTGCTTGGCACTGTTGTAAATAGTACATTTCATATTTCAAATCCTAGGGATCCATTAGAAGCTTGCCTTACACAATTTGGAGAGTATTTTGATGTTGATGGCCTCATCAATGAGGTCAATGCCCTATTATATTCTGTCCCCATTTTAGATTCCACTAATGTGGTTGAAATGCTAAAAGTCAAAGATCTAATTCCCAAAGCAGAAGAAATGTCCACTAAGTTTGGACTTATACCTCTACCTGTAAATCTCAAATATGTTTATCTAGGCCCTAATGAAACTCTTCCTGCCATCATAACATTTGACCTAGAGCTTGAGAATGAGGAAATATTAATGCGCGTATTAAAGAGAAACGAAAAAGCTCTTGGATGGAGCATCTCAGATATTTAGGGTATTAGTCCTTCCGTATGCATGCATTAAATTAATCTTGAGGATAATATAAAGAAGTCTCGAGAAGAGCAACGAAGGCTTAATCCGCCTATGGCCAATGTTGTGAGAAAGGAAATTTTGAAATTGCTGGATGCTGGAATTATTTATCCCATTTCTGATAGCCCATGGGTGAGCCCTATTCATATTGTTCCTAATAAGTGAGGAACCACTATTGTGAAGAATGATCACAACGATCTTATCGCCACCCGCATGATCACAGGGTGGCGAGTGTATATAGACTATAGAAAGTTCAATTCGGTCACTCGGAAAGACCACTTTCCCTTGCCATTCATGGAACAAATGTTTGAACGTCTTGTCAGTCCTGAATATTATTGATTTCTTAATTGGTATTCTGGGTATAATCAAATACCCATCGCTCTTGAGGATCAAGAGAAAACCACGTTCACTTATCTTCTTGGCACTTTGCCTATCGTCGCATGTCCTTTGGGTTATGCAATGCTCGTGTTGCATTTCTAAGATTTATGTTAAGCATATTCCTTGATATGGCCAAGCATTTTCTCGATGTCTTCATGGATTAGTTTTCTCTCTTTGGTAATTCGTTTGATCAATGTCTCCACCATTTATCTCTTGTCCTTGCTAGGTGTCAACAAAAACATCTTGTACTAAATGGGGAAAAATGTAACTTCACGGTAAAGAAGGGCATAGTTTTAGGATGTCATTTCTGTAAGGGGAATCAAAGTTAGATGTCATCTCCAACCTCCCGCTCCCACGAAATGTCAAGAATGTTCGATCATTTTTAGGGCATGCTAGATTTTATCGACGTTTTATTCTAAAATTTAGCAAAATCGCTCAACCCCTTATCAATCTCCTTGCCAAAGATACTACCTTCTTATTCGATAGTCCTTGTCTCGATGCTTTTGAGAATCTTAGGACACATCTGACGTCTTCATCCATCTTCCAACCTCCTACTTGGAATAAACCTTTTGAGTTAATGTGTGATTCATCTGACTATGCCATTGGGGCTATTTTGGCACAATACATGGATAATCTTCCCCGCGCCATCAATTATGCTAGTAAAACTCTTAATAATGCGCAGCTGAATTATACAACCATGAAAAAGAGCTTCTAGCGATAGTCTTTGCTTTATAGAAATTCTATTCTTATCTCTTAGGTTTGAAAGTAATAGTCTATACGGATCACACTACTATCAAGCATCTTCTCTCCACAGAAAAATAGTTTCCTATATTGGCGAGTAGTGGGCGAACTTCACAGATCTCCCTATAACGGATCTATTTGACCAAGCATAACAGCTACTTCAGTAGGTCGTGCTCTATAGTCGTAGATGTGACATCTTCTCAAATGATGGAATATCTTTGACTAATTTCCATTAACTTCTTCTTATAAAATCTGGGAAATTTACTACTACAATGGCCCCATTCACGACACAATTACTTGTTGCAACGTCGAGAAGAACATCAGAATGCAAACAGGTTATTGAATGCTTTAGAAGTCTGTGTTCTGTCATTTTTGCGGTGAAAGTCAAATGATTCTGGTCAGGTTATTTTCCTGATGAACATTTATGGCAGGACGCTGGACTATGGTAACTGTGAAGGTAAATAAGAGGCTATAAATAGATTAAGATGGAGGAAATAGTTTATGGTAGTTTGTGAAGGTAAAATAGGCTGTGATGGTGACGATGTAGTATAATGAGTTTAAAGAATTGCATTTTGGCCGGTTGTTACTATCGTCATATTATCCCCTACCAGTGGAGCCGATATATGAAGAAATGAGGGAGTTGGAGGCCGAGCATGCTAGAGAGGGAGGTTTTTTTCGGTGCCAGTTTAATTTTGAGTTTTTGATAGCCTCAGAGCGCATCAAAAGTTTTTACAAAATAGTCGTTACCCATATGAATATTGAAGATGCATTGGCGGGTAGGGCTACCTGTGGTAACTTTTTCGGGTGTTGTCGTCCCTACAATCCCCTTGGGTTGTGAGATGGCGGTGGTTATAGAGGAGATGGGTGTGACTTTTTTTTCTTCGTGGGAGACAGCGTCACACTGCTGATGTAAAGTAGCTTGTAGTTTGATCTGTAAAGTAATCAAAGTAATGGTCCTTGAATGTAAAATGTAATAGTTACCTATTTGAAATAAAATGTTGTTTGTAGATTGTGTATCAAAAACATATCTTGTTATCTTGAATGAAATGGAATAAATAGTAACTGTCGAGTTATGTTGCTTCAAATTGTAATTTGACCTCGACGGAAAAGGTCGAGCTTCCTGTTTTGAACTACAGTAGGATCTCAAAGTGGTAAGTGTTGACTGTGTAGGGCCCATAAATGGTTCCCTAGGAGGTATAATTGACTGGGTAGTTGGGGGTCAAGTGGTAGTCATTGATGTCTTTGACTCTTAGGAGTTGTGTCACTTGGAGCTGTCATATAAATACCCCTTGTATTTGTGAAGAAGTCATTTGGTTGTTGAGAAGATGGTCAAGAAGAGGGCGCAGTTGCGAAAAGAAAAGTTTTCCAACCATGTGTACTTCAAGTATTGGGAATTGCTAGAGTGGTATTTCAACAAGCCCTATGTAAATAGGCAGCCGTTGGCGCTGGTGGAGCCCACCTACAAAGAGATGAATGAAGTGGAGGTAAAGGTGGCTGAGGAGGAGTACCTGTTTCACTACCAATTGCAATCTTTAAGTTATCCCGAACGCGTTGGTAGAATAAGGACTCGGGCTAAGGCAATGGTAAAGAAGGAAGATGTTATCGCTGGTTGGAGTCATTGAAAAGAGGATTCAATTGCTTCCATGGCATGTAAGAAATGAGTAGCCTTGTACTATGTTGTTTGACTTAAATAAATGAGTTTATTATTGTTAGATTTTGCAATCGACTTCCTTAATAACAAAATGTTTTTGAAGTATGACTGTGTATATTTCAACTGTCTTCTCGAATATGTTATGAATTGTGATGTATAAAATTTATGGTTGTTGTGTTGTCGAACTTATTTTGAATTTTGAATTGTTGTTACAATTGTCCCATAAATAGAGGAGGGGATGTAAAAAAGGAAAGATGTGTGGAAGTTTAGGGAGAAATATGGCTCGGTGTTCTCCTGTAGGTGATGTTTTGAGGTACAAGGAATTGGATGTACAATATCTGTTTGTTAACATAAGAGTTGTTTTGGCGCGAAGGGTTAAAGACTTCGAGAAGAGGCAATCAAGGCATTAAGCTCGAGTACTCGAATGGTCACGAAGGGGTACGATGAACAGTCACGGGGGGACTAAAAATAGCTCTGTAGTAGGCGACTGTTCACACACCAATAATTCTAATTTTTTTTGTTTAAGTTCTAACTCTTTGAACTCGTCTCTTGCGTCGTCGTCAACCATTGGTAACGAGGAAATTAGTATGTTAATTCAGAGGGCTAAACTTGTAAAACAGAAGGATATAGAAGTAGCGTAACTTCAAGGTTAGTGACTGTGTGAATATTTCTCTTGTATTTTAATATCTGATTGAATATTATGCGATTATGTTTAAACCCTATGTAGATATGAACATGGTGGATATAATGTAGGAAGTAATTTGAGTATTTTTTTTTGCGTTGGAAGAAATTGAAAAAATATAGTTATAGGGTTTTTGTTAAATTTCATGTAATATCAATTGATGGGGATGTGATTGATGGTGAAATGGTGTCGAAAGTGATCAAGGAGTGATTTGGAGGAAGGGGTTGGCGGTAATGAAAGATGATGAGGGGAGAGATTGTGTTTTGGTCACCACTGCGATTATGGCGGCTGGCTGGGGTTTGTCTATTGTGATAGTGAGATTGGATGATTTTTTGGCAGTTGGAGCACCAAATTTCTTGCTAAATGACCAAATTTCACGTCGGAGAGTGTGTAAATGCAATTTTTTTGAACTCGGCTTACTTTGGCGGGAAATCTTGGGACTACCGAAGTGTTTTCGAGAAGCTAGTTGTTCCTGTACTTCGAGTAGAAGATTTTAGGGACAGATAGATAATTGTCGATGTCATGACTTAGTAAAAATATGAAATAAATCCTGTACCGAGAACCGAATGTAGTAATGTGTGAATCAGATAGGTATAAAAAGAATGATGGGTTAGAGATTAAACTCAACAAAAATATTGATACTAGCATATAAAGTTATATAATGTATCATATATGATAGTATACTAACTTACAAAAGGGAATATGATTTTTAGGTTCATAAAAATGGCTGAACCTATTCAAAAAGATGATAAAGAAGGAATCTTTGTCAACTTTGTGGATGTAGAACCACTCCTAATTGATACAACAACATTTGTATAAAAGTTGGGAGGGAGGTATAGGGTTGGTTTGAGTAGTACGGATGTGGCGAGTATCGATTAGTATAAATTGGCATCCAGAGTAGTGGAAGTGTCAGACGAGAGGAAGACCGAGACTGACATGGATTACGAGCTGCAGGCAACTGATCGAGGAGGTAGTGATGATGGGAAAGAAGATGCCAAAGGGGAAGAAAGGGTGTGCTATGGTGAGGCCCCTGAAATAAGTAAAATTTTGAGCTTTAAAATGAAGTATGGTATTCCTAAGGACATTAGGTTAGAGGAATACCATTATGAGATGACAGATTAAACGTTCCTTTGGATGACATTCTTGTCCATCGAGAAAAGATAAAAAAAGGGCTAAAGCTGCCCCTTCGAGCTGACCAGAAGAGGTTTTTGAACTTTTATGATGTGGTGCCAGGTTAGTTCAACCCCAATGTTTATTACACATTCAATTAAAATCTACAAAAGCTAGGGTACAGGTACTTGACGAGGTTCCTGAAGAGACCTCTCTTTTATGAAATGGATCGACAGGGGGCAATATTTTGATGAAGGTCTACTCATTTCGGGGAACTAGTTCGATAAGAAAATTTTAGGGGAGCCTTTGAAAAGAAAGACTTTCCACTTAGGTGTGTGTTTTGGTAATTTGTATGTCGAAGTTCGTTGACTTTTTAGTGATTTGTATTGGTGTCTAAATTGTTGTTTCTCTTTGTACTGCTTTGAAAGAGATCGATAGAAATTTTATTGTTTCAGAAAAATTGTACAACATCAGGAAAGGTACTTCAGTCGGATCGACAATTTGGTTATTGACCAAGAGAAAGTGGACAGTCTTTTTCAAGAATCTGGTTTAAAGAGAATACGAGCTAAAGGTTCTGAAATCTCAGTTATCGATGGTAAAATATCTGCCAGGAATAAGAGGGCCGTAGATTCGTGCTTGCCTCTCCAGAATCCTTCTCTTAGTAGTTACACTACTAATTCTATAACTGTAGAGAGGGAGGCTCTGTTGAGTGAAACCTTCAGAAAAAGAAAGAAGAGGAGGGCTACCAACTAGCCTACTCTTCCAGCCCCTCCACCGAAGAGGGTATCTTAACGATCTCCTACGAAGGAGGGATAGAAGGTGGACGTGCCAGCATCAGGAATTGCAGATGGTCGACCTCCAAAGGCGGCCACCTATCTGTTGGTGAAGAAGAAGCCGTCCTTGTGTTCGATGAAGAATCAACTGGGCGAGGATTCTGAGGTTGAGGTCAAACAGACCATTAAGGCGTATACTACTGGGATGACGTCTCTCGAAGAAGAGTTTGATGAATGCTTAGTGGGAGCAGAAAGTCTATCAACATTTCTCATCGAAGGCCACAAAACCATGAATAAGGTTAAAAATATCTCTTATTTTCTTTGACTAAAGAATTTGGTCCCATAATCAAGAACTCATATTATGAATCTCTTACAGATCAAGAAATTACTGGTTGAGGGAAAGCCTCGCATCCTTGGTGTTGGGACTCTGGCAAACCAGCTTTTCACTTGTAAGCATATCGAGAAAGAGCTGGTAAAGGAGAAAGAGGATCTTGTCCCGGAGAAAGAAATGTTGGAGGTGAAGGTGGAGAAATTAAAGCTTAGGGATGGGAAGGCAAAGGAGGCACTATTCAGGAGGCTAAGAAAGCCTAGGATATGGAGAAGAGGAAAGAGATCGAGCAGATAAGGGCTAATCTAGTGAAGGAGAGAGAGGAGGCTTTGGCATTACAGAAAATGAACTTCAAGGGAGATGTTTAGGTGCAGATTCTTTCTTCCCAAAGGGAAATGGAGGTGGAACATTCCAAAGTACTCGACGAGGTGAAGACTGAAGCTGACCAAGTTAATATCAACTCCCTCAAGCTCATGAAGGCCAATTTTCAAGGCTGTTGGTGGTAACCAGTTTTTTCTGGATTATGATATGGAGGATAAAGCTCTTGAGGCACCTAAGGCTCCTGCGACTACCATTTCTGAGGGTATTGTTCCCAAGGGAATATAGGATGAGCTTACTCTAGGTCTCCCAGTGAAGATTGATACCCCAATCTCTCTACCTACAGAGTAGAAAGTTTTTTAAAAAGTGTTTGTATTAATAATTGATGTACAAGTGATCGATGGGACCTAAACAATTTTTTGTTTTGCGTTTTGAATGCTTAAGTTATGATATAGTTATTGTCGAATGATGTCTTTAAAGTAATTAATCAAGATGCATAGATTTTTTGCATAAAATAATATGCTAAGTGTTATGATTGGACAAAATGGATAACATTATATACTAATGTAGTTGATATGTATAGTGCTGCTTTGTGCAAGAAGTTGAGTTGATGTAAAGAGGGCCATGTAAAGGCGCTTGCATAACCTTGACTTGATGCTCTTGCTGATGATGGCTTCAGCTTGGACATTTCCATGAGGATAGTATGGTGTTGAAGTAGACAGTTGAATCTTATATTTGTGGGGGAAATTAATGACTTTGTTACTGATGAATTGCTCGTCATTATTGGATTGGATCATTTACAGACAACCAAATCTGGTTATAATGTGTTCCCAAAGAAATTTGATGACTTCATTTTTGTCAGTGTGACATAGTGGTACTGCTTCAACCCACTTGGTGAAGTAGTCTGTTGCCACAAGAACGATCTTTTAATTACCCAATACTGGGTGGAAAGGTCCAATGATATTGATCGCCTATCTCTTGAATGGCCAGAGAAATTGTTAACGTATAAGTCAAGGTCTGGGCTTTGATGTATTGAGCATTGATTTGGCACTTATAGTACTTTCGGACAAAGTCTTCGCAGTCTTGTAGTATTTTTGGTCAGTAAAACCCTTGAGTGAGCGCCCTTTGTGCCAATGATCTTCCCGAGATGTGCGCTGCACAGATACCTTCATGAAGTTTCCTAATTTTGACTTGTGCTTGTTTTTGTGATATACATTCAATAAGTGATCCTCCGCCTGTGATTTGATATAAGACTTTATCCTAGACTTTAAATTAAGGGCATTTCGCTAAGAGTGATCGGGCTTCTTCCTTGTTAGCTTGGAGGATGTAAGAATTGAGGTATGTACAGAAAGGTCTTCTCCAATCTTCAAGATCTTCGTCCTCAGTAATATTGATATGCATTGTATAACTTATGTCAAGACTTGAATGTTCGATGACCTCGATGTCCAAAGTTCTTTTTTCACTGTCTTTGAGCATTGTAGTAATGCATGCTAATGCGTCAATATGGCAGTTCTCGGCTTGAGGGAGATAGAAGATTATGGCAGTTTGAATTACTTCATTTTTTCTTCGACCAGAGCTGCATAATTAACCATTTTGCCTAATGTTTTGAATGTTTTGTTATAATTGTTGGCTACGAGTAAGGAATCGACATAAACGGCTATTTCATCCACTCCAAGTGCTATAGCGAGATCCAGTCTGTGTAAGATAGCTTCATACTCTATTTCATTGTTGGTAGCATATAATTTAAGTTTGAGAGCATTTTCAATTCGATGGTTGGATGGTGTAATAAGGACGATGTTGATCCCTGATCTTCATAGTCCAACAGATCTGTTAGTAAAGAGTCTCCATCCTATGCTTCATGACCATGCATATGGTTTTACTATTAAATCATCAGCTAGCACTTCTTTGAGTTCCTCCTGTTCAGGTTCTTCGACTAGAAATCTGCTAAAAAGTTACCTACTGCTTGTTCTTTAATCGATATTTGAGGCTCGTAGGAGATATTCTATTTGCATAGGTAGACAGACCATTGTTGAACCCTCTGGGACTTTTGCTTTTTGGAGAGAGCGAGTTTGAGGGGTAATTTAGTGATGACCTTGATGGGGTGGGATTGGAAGTAAGGTCAAAGTTTTTGAGAACTATACACGAAAGACAGTAGCTGCTTCTCTGTTATTGTCTATCTTTTTCTAGCTGGCATGCGAGTTTTGTTGATGAAGTAAACGGGTCTTTCCACACCATCGTCTTCTCGAATAAGGATGGAACTAATAAAGTAATTTGATGTTGATATGTACATTGTTAACATTTTGCCATCAACAGGAGTACCCATTATGGGAGGATGCCCAAAGTATCTTTTGAAATCTTGGAAAGCTAATTCACAGTCAGGGTCCAAATGATTTCTTTTGGCTATTTTTTGGACATCGAAGCTAGATTCCCACGAAGAAGGAGGTAAAGAAGTTTATATCGATCAGATGACTTGGAAATGAACCTATGAAGAGCTACAATCTTGCCAGCAAGCTTTTGTGCATCTTTTTTGGTTTGAGGAGATCATATCTCCATGAGTATTTTAATTTGTGCCGAATCAAATTCTATTCCCCTTTTACTGACCAGATGTCCCAGGAACTTCTCCGATACGACACCAAATTGGCATTTTTCTCGGTTGAGTTTTATTTGGTAAGTACGAAGGATGTCAAAGATTGTTTGTAGGTTGTTGCAATGATCTTCTCGCTTTAAGCTTTTATAGATCATATCCTCTTGCCGAAGATTGTTTGTAGGTTGTTGCCCAAATGATCTTTAAATATTTTAGTGGTAAGTCATTGATAAGTGACTCCTGTATTCTTTAATCCAAAAGGCATTACTGTATAACAGCAAAGACCTCTTTTCGTAACAAATGTTGTCTTTTCTTGGCCTTCTTCGGCAAGAGGAACCTGATTGTAACTGGAAGCTGCGCTCATCATTGAGAAAAGTTCGTGCCCTGCTACAGAGTCGAGGAGTTGAGGGATTAGAGTGAAAGAAAAATTATCCTTCAGTGTAAACTTGTTTGGCTCTATGAAGTTGACACATACCTTAATTTTCCTATTTTTCTTTGAGACTGCCACAATATTTGAGTCCCATTTGGGATATTTGGCTTCTCGAATGAATCCTACACGAAGGAGCTTATCTATTTCTTCATTCACGACTTTGCAAAGCAGATGGTTAAATTGTGATGTTTGTGCACAACTACTTTACTGTCTGGAAAGAGATTGAGCTTGTGGAATGCTATCGAGGAATCGATGCTGGGCATTTCTTTAAAAAACCATTCAAAGATATCGACGTTCTTCTTCAAAAGTTGTACCAAGGTTTCTTTTCCGTTAAAAGACAGTTTTGAGCCAATAAAGGTATTTCTTCCCTGTCCATCAAGTTCAACAGATTCCACCACCTCAGTTGCATTTGCTCGAATGTTGGAGGTATCTCCTGCAGTAATTACTATGCTTTCAAAAGTTTTACTGCGTGAGAGTTGGTGGTGTATTTTCACACATACGTGTTACAACTTGACTTCCTTTTATTTCATTGATTTCATGATCTGTTGGAAATTACAACGTCAGATAATATGTCAATGGTACTGCCTTAATAGAATGAAGCCAACTTCAAACTAAGATTCCCAAATACTTTGATTCAACATCTATGACAATGAATTTGACAAAAGAAGTTTCTGGTCCCGCTTGTACTGGCAGTGTGATTTCTCCCATTGTAGATTCTTTGGAGCCGTTAAACCCTGTGATAGTCTTGTCGAAGCTTTGACTGAATCCTTGAGGCCTAGAACATCAATGGCTCTTTTGAATAAAATGTCTACTGCGCTTCCTGTATCAACATGAAGTGTGTACAGGTAGTCCTGACCTACTTTGAGCATTAAGACTAGTAAGTCATCATGAGGGTACTTAACATGGCTGGTGTCAAAGTCTGTGAAAGAAATATGATATGGACGTTTAGCTTTGTTGAAGCTGGGAAGAAGTTTTGTTGATTTGTCTGATGATTACATCTTACAGCAAGATGCAATTCTATGATTTTTTTTTCGTTCTCAATTTTGATCATGTAAAGATGGCGAGCTTGGCCTTATCCTTGCTCTTCTTTGACCTCCTTTCTTTTGGTCTCTTCTTCGAGGAATTTCTGGACGCCGATGACATACTTGTGTAGTCGTCCTATGAGTAGAATACGATGAAAGATCTGTATCAGAGGGTAGCAGTTGTCAGTCTCGTGGCTATGCATATTGTGATACTAATACAAGGGTCTGTTGGGTACATTAAGAATTGATTGTGCTTCTTGAAACAAATTATCCACTTTTATCGTTGGTAAGATAGTGGAGAGTATGGTTGTCATAGGAGGCAAGACTTGGATGGGTATGTTTGGCTTTCCATCTCTCTTC
Source organism: Kingdonia uniflora (assembly GCA_014058105.1). Lineage (NCBI taxonomy): Eukaryota > Viridiplantae > Streptophyta > Magnoliopsida > Ranunculales > Circaeasteraceae > Kingdonia > Kingdonia uniflora. The sequence continues at coordinate 5,089,184 of JACGCM010002827.1, forward strand.
CGAACGTTCTTGATGATCCGCTAGCGCTATTTGGGAATTCCGTTATTTACTGACTTCGGAGGTGGCGATGAAAATGCTTTGATGGAGTGAATGACTAAGAAGCATTTCATCTTATGCTTTTTAGACCGTTCCAATTCAATGTAGTTATCAATAGCATAGATCATATCTGTCACTGTCTTAGGCTTGTGTAGGGTAAGCTCTTCTCGAACTTTGGAGTCGATGTGGAGTGCAGAAGTGAATGCTGAAATGACAATTTTGGGATCTAAATTACTAATATTCCTTGTTTCCTGTAGAAAATGCTTGTAAAGACTCGCTAAGGTCTCTTTCACACCTTGTTCAAAAAGGAACAAAAAATCTACTGTTATTTTTCATTCATTAGCATGAGCATAGTTTGACTCGAAGAGGTGTTGTGACTGGCTGAATGTAATGATAGAATTTTTGGGAATAGTATGAAACCATATGAGAGGTTCTTCTATAAGGCTCGTGTTAAATAATCGGCAAAGCATGTGATTAAGTTTAAAGTATAATCCAACTGCTACTTTGAAGTGTCAGACGTGGGTGAGAGGGTCAGTGAGGCCTACATATTGATGAAACTTTGGCATGTGGAATTTCTTCTGGATGGGCATGACTTCAAGATGGAGAGAAATAGGGTTCATCTTAATCCTACCAAGAACAGATCTTCGGCCTGGATTGTCAGAATGTATGGCTTGGATCTTATTGTTCGGGTCATCCAAGGTAATAAATTGCTACAGAGTATTTGGTGCGGCTGCAACTTGAGGATCAATGTCACCCAGTCCTTTTGGTCCTAACCTGTCTCTCACTGGTCATCTCACCGGTGGTTGGGGAGTTTGGTGGTGTATGCATCGACTTCCTTGAGTTATTAATGCCGTGAGTCCAAAATTTCGAGAAGCTCTGTCTGGATTCCTTGATATGGATCGAGAAGTTTGAACTCGTTTTTCTCTTGGTAGGTTTACTTTTTGGGTTGCCCTGGAGCGATGATCATTCTGGGCTTGGGGAGGTGACATTTGACGGCCAGTTAGCCGATCTTGATGTCTTCGAAAATTTTCCATTTTTTTATGATGTATCCGACTCTGTTGATCTAGGGCTTTTCTCCTCTCGTCTCTTTCGACTTGAAGAGCTTGGGAGTGGATTCACTGATCTTCAAGCCTCTGGACTTGGGTCAGACACCATTAGCTTTTGAAGTTCAATCATGACAATATATAGATTGACTGTTTCCAGTATAGGGTTGATCTCGTGGCTCCTCTGTATACTTGAGGCACTTTGGAGATTCAAGTTTGCCATTGGATTGTTTAGGATCACAGGTGGTAAAGAAAAATTGTGGTATTCTCATAGACGGCGCCAATTGTAATGGCATATTTTCTAGGAGGATAATCTTTGCCAATACTTTAGTTAGGACTATGCAATTATAACCTTAAGCACATAGGATTTTACGTGGAAATTCAGTAAAGTCTGAGAAAAACCATGACCTCGAGGAGGGTTTTGGTACAAAATTCAATAATTTACTAATTATTACAATTGCTGATTGGTAAGGATACAAGAATGTCTGATTAGTAGAGTTACAAATTTGATTAACATATTATTTGCCTGTATTTATTATAGATATAGGCTGTTACAAAAATAAAACAGTTTCCTATTTTGGTGGGTAGTGGGCGAACTTCACGGATCTCCCTACAGCGGCTCTATTTGACCAAACATAATAGCTACTTCAGTGGATCGAGCTATGTAGTTGTGGATGTGACATCTTATCTAATGATGGAATATCTTCGACTAATTTTTGCTAACTTCTCCTTATCAAATATGGGAAATATGCTACTACACTCTCTTAATAATTGTCATAAATGTATGTCTTGCTAATTTATCATTATTTTTCATAACATAATTTTTATAAGCTATTTTTAATTACCTTCGAAAAGTGAACGACAATCTAAAATCCCTATATTCTATATCCCGATTTGATAAGGTATTATCATTAAACAAATGAAGAAGATAATCTATCCGAGTTTGGCGCTGAGGACAACTGGAATGATGGGAGTTCAAATACTGTGGTGAGTGTGACTGTGAGCCAAGAAAATGAGATTGCTGAGGTTGGGCAGCCCATTATACCAATTTTGCCAATTGTTACTGTAGGGACTTATTCCTCGACCTCACGTGTAATCGAGCTTACTCAGTTCGATTTACCTCTATCTCAGGCTAACGTAATTTCAGCATATAACACTCTAGTCAAACATTCCACCAAGCCCCACGAACTAATCAAGATAGTGTGTCGAGCTAAACCCAAAAAATGTTATTCAGTCAAAAACACCTGTCCCCCACGAACTCATCAGTTATTCAGTTAACCGCCACTAACCGCATCATTCGGAAAACATGTTCTAGCACGATTTAGAGCTATGAAGAAGCTTATAAAAAGGAAAAGTTCTAGAAGAGTCAGGGACCAGAAAAATTACTCAAACTTCTTATTTACGAGATCAAAAGCATTTCTATATTCTAGAGATCACTTGTAATAAAGATATCTACTCCAAGCAATAAAGATACTTTTACAAAAATCTTCCATACGAGGGTGTGGTTTTTTACCTATTCAGAGGTTTTCCATGCTAAAAATACCTGCTCTTATTTCTTACTTTCTAGTAGAGTATTGTAACATGTTCATTGGTGTGATAGCTAATTCTTAATCGTATCGAGCCACAGAATTTGGCCATTATATTTGGCACCATCTCTGGGAAAGATTGCATTTCCACGATACCCTAAGGCAGTCTTTCATTGCAATTTTCAACTATGGTTTCTTCCAGACGACAGGCCGCAGGAACTCAGCTCAAAATTTCTGTGGATCTGGGACAACTCACCGAGTTACAGGCGAATCTCCATGCAAAAACAGAGAAACGCACCAAGCTCGAGCTTCAATTGACAAAGGATCGTGAGCTCCGAGAGAAAGAGCTCGATGCAGAATGACAAGCCCGTTTGACAGCGCTCAAACAGCCTGAAGATCAGATGACGATGATGCAGACCGCACTCGAAGCTCTGCAAAATACTCAGCCGGCTCCTCCAGCTTGGGATCACGATCAACTTCTAGAGACCTCCCGCATTTCAGCAAGGGAAAGGTTGCGACCTCGTGGAGTCACCAGTAATGCACTCTCCAGAAATCTACCACATGGACCACAACCCTCCATCCATTTGGGAGGAGAAGTCCAATCTAAAGTTAGTCGGGGTCACTAGATTCCCATCTATCAGGAGGAAGACCAGTAACCTCTCCGACAGATTCTAGCACGAAATTGCTTGAGTGAAGGTACGGGGACTCATCACCCCTGCCAGCACGTTTAATAATTCAACAAACATGTCATTACATCACAAAGAACATATGGGTCAACGAATTAAGGAGCTGATCGAGGCACAAGTTCGGGGTACTACCGGCGACACCACGACGCTACAAGGAAGTCCGATTGCCAAAGAACTATTCGATATGGATATACCAAAAAGTTTCCATACCCCCCAAATTCACAAGTACAAAGGTACAGACCCGAAGGAGCATATCTAGCAGTACCGTGATTCATTGGGGTTGTACTCAAATCTCAATCACCTTCTATGCCGTCAATTCACCACCTGTTTATAGGAAGAGCCACTCTGATGGTTCTACTCTCTTCCTGAGGAATCTATCTACACATTTGATCAGCTGTAGAAGTAGTTCATCTAAACTTATGCCCACAATAGAGACAAAGAAGAAAACTTGTATTCTCTAATCGGTCTTAAGCAGTCACGTGGAGAAAAGCTTGAAGATTTTTCAAAGAAATTCTAGAGCTCGCAAGAAGGGTGGATAACCTCGACAAAAAGATAGCTGTAACTGCTTTCACCAATGCTCTCTGGCTCGATTGCAAAGCCAATGAATACCTCTTCCTTAACAAACCTACGACGTTAGAGGAGATGATCACGAAAGTCAACGGGTACCTCGACTTTGAGATGATGATGTATGAGCGACAAAAGTCTGCTAAGTCTGTCCTCTCCACCAAAACCCCACCTGCAAAGAAGACCAGTGAGCCTAAGGAGGAACAGGGAGATCATAAACGTACCAAGGGAATCACTGAGTACTCTCGAAGAAGCGGTCCGCAAAACAAACCCGTCCTCCTAAAGCTGAACATCCGCGTCTCCATACTTTTTCTACTACTGTTAAAAGACCCGCTCTACCGCGCCTCTCAACCATTGGAACCCATCGAGGGTCGACCATTTTGCCTATGCCATACGGTAAATCATCATTCTACTAATAATTGTTATGCTATACAGCGGATGCTCGAGCTCATTTTTAAGGAAGGACGGATGCTCAAATACATTGTTGACCTGAAGTCATACCAAGATGGCAACCATAAGAATCAACTCGAAGTTGTTCAGGTCAACGACAGAGCTGAAGAGAAGCATCTCTACTACATGCACCTCAGCAACATGATCGAAATCAACCAGATTAACAATTCTAACCGATCAAAGCACCGAAGGCTCTCAGAATGCTGTGATCTTACACCTCAAGACAAAGAAGCCAAACTTCTTCCCGAGTCAAGCAATCACCGACTTGAAATCTCTTTCGAGGATTGTGATACGAGCCATGCCAAATTTATACATCATGATGCATTAGTCATAATGCTCAAGATGAAGCAGTTTGTATTGCACACAATGATGGTCGATACTGGAAGCGGTATCAAAATTATCTTCCAGAGTACAATCAGCCAAATGGGCCGACCAAGTCATTCAGAGCGACATAGATATCAGTGGGTTCAATTGCTTTAGGGAGGAACGAGTAGGCAAGATTATCTTACCTATTACTGCAGGACCAGCCACTATAGACATTGTTTTCTACGTCATTAATGCCAAGTCTCGCTATCTTGGGATTTTGGGCCGCTGCTGGATACACAACATGAAAGCAATCGCTTCAACCAATTATCAAGTACTCCAGTTCAAGTATGACAATGGTATTTATGAGATTAGAGGTAGTCAGAAACTTTCTCGAGCTTGTGAAAATACTGTCTCGGCCATCCTAGATACTTCGGACAGACTGGCCGCATAACAATTACAGAAAATTGATCACCTCGACGACCAATAACCTACAGAAGAGCTCTTAGAATATATCAACATTGATAGACCTAGCAGAGGCACATTTATCAGAACTAAGCTGGTTCAACATAAGAAAGACGCTCTCATCCAATTCTTGTAACTCAATCAAGACATTTTTCATGGTCTTTCAAAGAAATGCCTGGAGTCGATCCAGCTATGGCTTGCCACAAGTTAGCCATCAATGTTAACGCCCCAGCGGTCATGGAGAAATAACGACGACTCTCACCTCGTCTTTGAGATGAAGTTAACACCGAGATCGAGAAATTGATCAAAGTAGGATTTATTCAAGAAGCCAAGTATCCAGACTGGATATCCATCATTGTCGCTGTCCCAAAGAAGAACAAAAAAGTTCGCATTTTCGTAGATTTCATAGATCTGAAAAATCATACCCCAAATAATAGTTTCCCTCTTCCCAACATTCATCAAATCCACAATTCCACTCCAGGCCATGATCTCCTGCCTATGATGGATGCTGCTTCGGGATATAATCAAATACCACTTCTGGAAGAAGATCAAGAGAAGACAACATTCATTACCGAAAGTGGCCTTTACTGTTACAAAGTCATGCCCTTCGGGCTCAAGAATGCAGGGGCCACATACCTGTGATTGATGACTGTATGTTCAAAGCACACCTGGGAAAAATCGTTGAAGTCTATATAATTGATCTTTTGTTCAAAAACATTGAGTCAGGAAATCACATTTCAGATCTCAACACAATATTCAACATCCTTCGATCATACAAAATACATCTCAACCCAGATAAATATCAATTTGGGGTACATTCTGGCCGCTTCCTAGACCACCTCATCAGCATGAAAGAGATTGAGGCCGATCCAGATCAAATCCGCTCTCTCCTCGACATGCCTTCTCCAAAGACAGCAATAGACGTTCAAAAACTCGTCGGCAAGATTGCCGCGATCAACCGTTTTGTCTCAAAATCTTTAGACCGCTACCGCTGACTATTCCTATTACTCCAAGGATGTACCAAACAAGGAAAGGTCCAGCCAACCGCAGAAGTCACATGGACACCAGAATGCAAAACAGCTTTTCAAGATCTTAAAATCTATTTGGTAAGGTCTCCCAAAATGAGCACCCCAATAGGTAATGAGAAACTGATAATCTACCTAGAAGTCATCGACACTTCTCTCAGTTCAGTTCTCATTCGCCTGGAAGGGAAAATCGAGAAACCAGTCTTCTTCATCAACAAAACACTTATACCAACAGAAACAAGGTACTCTAAAATTGAGAAACTTATTCTCACCCTTGTTTACACTTCGCAGAAACTCAAGCACTACTTTCAAGCGCATTCCATCAAACTGATGATGAACTAACCACTTCGGGAAGTTTTGTCCAAAAAATAGAAGTCACAAAGAGTGCAAAAATGGTCAGTCAGTTTGGGTGAACATGATATAAAGTTTGAACAACGTCATTCTAAGAAAGGTCAGGCCGTTACCAATTTTCTCACGAATTTTCCAGTGGAAGATCCCAAGTGGGAGGAGCACCGCCTGGACATTGCCGAAAGTAAGCCAAAAAATCCAACTCCCAAACCATTTAACGAACGAGCTGACTGGATCACTACGTCAGGGTAGAGGTTTCTCACCGATGGATCAGCAGGACCCGCATGGTCAGGAATTAGGATCATTTTAATTACCCCTTCAAATGATAGAATTGAGAAATCAATCTGCTTGGATTTTGAGGCCTAAAATAATGTCACCACGTATGAAACTCTCATTCACGAACTCGACCTCGCACTTGAGCTCGATGTCCCCAAACTCTCAGTTTACAATGATTCATTACTCATTGTTCATCATTATTCTGAGCAGTACAAGAAGAATGGGAAGATGATCGAATATGCAACCATCGTTGCAGATAGGATGAGTAAGTTCGCGAAAGCAACCCTCGAATATCTCCCCTGGGGCAAAAATAGACACGCCGATTCCTTGGTATATCTAGCCGCGGTCTTGGGTATAAAAGCTTGATATCTCCAAATCGAGATCATTTCAACCCCCAACATTGATCGCATAACTGTATGGACGGTCAACACTGGAGGCGATAAAGGGGGAAACGACGATTGGTGAAAGCCTTTCTTAGATTACCTCGGCGTCGACAACAAATACAACAGACCACTTCCAACAGATCCAAAAGAACGCAGACAGCTGATCAACAACTTGAAGCGTTACATTACTAAAAATGGTATGCTTTGCCGTCTTTCTGTTACAGGGCCTTACTTTAAGTACCTCTCAAAGTCATAAGCAGACGAACTGCTCCGCAAACTACACGAAGGAACTTGTGGCTCCCACGCCACAGGTAGATAATTAACAAACCGAGCAATAACTCAAGGATTATTCTAGCCCGGTATGTGCAAGCAAGCAGAAGTGTATTCTCGCAGATGTAACACCTGCTAGAGACATAAAAATATGATACGCGCCCAACGCTCGAGCTCCATGCAAGCAAGGTTTTCTGGGCATTCAAAAGATGGGAACTAGACCTCGTCGACGAATTTCCGAACTCTCCAGGTAATCGCCGCCACCTACTCGTAGCTACCGATTACTTTACAAAATGGGTAAAAATAATTCTATTATGTCGAACCAGAGAAGAAGAGGTCATCTCTTTTATTTGAAACCGCATAATCACTCGATTCGGGTGCCCCTACCTAATTCGTATCGATAACGGGCCCCAATTCGTGGGAGATAAGGTCATAACCATCCTAAATCACCACAATATCATCCATTCACCAAAAAAACAATTGTGAATGGACTCAAAAAATAGCTTCACTCACAGAAAAAAGGAAATTGGGTTCGCGAACTACCTCACGTCTTATGGGCGTATCAAACTACTCCCCGACAGTCCACTGGGTATACCCCATTCCTCCTTTCTTATGGTACTAAGGCAGTCAATCCTTCTGAGTATTATCATCCAGTTCATGATCACGAGCAAACTGACAAGGAAAATGAGTTTGAATTGGCTTGTAACCTCAATATGATAGATGAAACCAGGGAACGCGCCATCGTTAGCCTAGGTCGATATCATCATATGCTAGCCAGGTCGTACAATAACCAAGTCAGGAGCCGTACTTTCCAAATCAAAGATCTCGTCCTCCGTGAAATTTCTCAACATCGCAAAGAGCCTCACGCTAGAAAATTAGCTGACAATTGGGAGGGTCCATTCATTATCACAGATCTCTTAAGCCTGGGATCATACTATGTCATGACAGAAGAGGGAATCCCCATTTCAAATCCTTGGAACATTAGATGACTGAAACGATACTATCATAATCGTCTTACTACTCCATGTCCATGTTTCGCTGTTTGTTTTTAATTCCACAAGTGAGATTATAATCTCCACCCAATGTAAATTCTAAACTTATCAATGAAAGTTTTATTTTTGCATAACAGTCATTCATATTCTTCAGAGTCAAGCATAGATAATACTAGCTTATAATCAACATTCCCCAAGTTCGATCAAGAAACTTTGTTGGCTTCTGTTACTACATCTCTGCGATAATGGCAAGTGTAAAAACTTGTTCCCCATCAAAGACTCAGTAGGCTGGATCGAGGATAACACTTGGTCTAGCTGAATCTTTACATATCTGCGAAGGTGGCAAGTGTAAAAACTTGTTCCACATCAAAGAGCCAAACAAGAGATAAGATAAAGGTAGTACTAGTCTTCATCTTTTACAACTTGTTTGGTCTACTTCAGTAGGCTGAATCGAGGATAACACTTGGTTCAGCTGAATCTATACATATCTGCGAAGGTGGCAAGTGTAAAAACTAGTTCCACATCAAAGAGACAAACAAAAGATAAGACAAAGGTAATACTAGTCTTCATCTTTTACAACTTGTTTGGTCTACTTCAGTAGGCTGGATCGAGGATAATACTTGGTTCAGCTGATACTATACATATCTACGAAAGTGGCAAGTATAAAAACTTGTTCCACATCAAAGAGCTAAACAAGAGATAAGACAAAGGTAATACTAGTTTTCATCTGTTACAACTTTTTTGGTCCACTTCAATAGGATGGATCAAGGATAATACTTGGTTCAGCTGAATCAGCCAGACATAAGATAAGGAAAAGGTCATACTAGCTTTCATCTCTTTCAATATGCCTGTGACATTTCTATAGTTCAAATCAAGTTTTAACTTGGTTTAACTCAACCCATCTCTAGGAGTAAAATGAATGTAAAAGTTTGTTTCATATCAAAGACCCCACCAGACACAAGATAAGGCAATGGTCATACTAGCTTTCATCTATAACAATGTGTCCGCGGTAATTCTATTTATTTTTAGGTCAAAATCATACTACAAAAGATCATTTTCTGCTGATGGAGTGTCAGCAATGTTTTCCCCCACATCATTAAGAGGTCTATCTTTCAGTTCGTGGGCCACAGTAGCCCTACCAGGTTCTATTGATTCTGCAGTTTGAGGGCCCAGTTGGGCCTCTATAATACCCAGACAGTTCCCTTGATCTATCGTAGCTCCACAGGTGCATCCTGTATCTGACAGAGTTTTGAGCAAGGTATCTCGTTCTGACTCAAGTCTTTTAACTTCCTCAACAAAATATGCAACGATCACCCTTATCAGGTCAGATCGAGATATACCAGGTATTACCGATGGTGGAAATCTCGCCTTCAACCTCTCGAGGCGTACCTTTAACCTAGCACAATTATCCTTCCATGCAATTATTTCCACATCAACCCTATCATGATAAATGGCATCTTTTTTCAATTTGGCAATATACTGCACCGGCTCGGCTAGGTTTGTGGCTTTTAAGTCTACTACCCGAGCACAGAGTCTCACAATTTCTACGTTCAACTCTTCCCTAGCTGGCAGATCTTTCAACAATTCCTCTTTCATCTTCACCATCAAGTCCTTTGCTCTGATCTCCCCCTCCAGAACTTTCTCTCTAATAAGAATAGCATCTAGCTTATGCTGGCATTTCCTCAAATTCACATTTCCTTTCTGAACATGCCTCTGAATTCGAGATACGTTACTTTTTAACTCTCTAATGCGACCCGAGAGACTAACTACATCCCCTTGAACTCGAGGAGCCTTAACCTCAGTTCTACTTCCCCCTGAACGCTCTCAAGCCTCGGCCTTCTTGGCACGAGCAATGGCTTGGTTCTTTTCGGCTTTAAGCTGAGCCACTCTTTCATTTAAATCATCGCACCTTCTCTGCATCTCTCGAAATTCCATATCCTTGGCGGGGAGGGCTGTTTGCAAATGTTCCGTTGCGGCTTCCGAAGCCAATAGATTTTCTCGAGCTACCCTCAGCTCATCGTCCTTTTCGATAAATTTTTGTCTCATTTGTTCCAGATCGTTCCTACATCTTTGAAGATCAGATTGAAATTGTTCCTCTGTTTGTTTCAGCACTTGAATACGGTATTGAGCTCTGTCGGTCTGTTTACCCTTCACGACCAACGCATCAACCTGACGTTGAAGTTTCTCAGCACGTTCTGTTGCTGAGATAAATCTTCTAATCCCTTCTTAATCCTAGAATCTTTCTCCTCAACCTAAGGAGTCAGGTCGGAGACGACCTGATTCAACTTCTCAAGTCTGAAATGCACTTTTACGTATTGATCCTCTCTATTCTCGTTTGCCTCCTTCATCCTATTAAACTGCTCCTCAAATTCCCGATTGCACATGAGTGCATGATTCTCACGTACGCGAGATGCATCCAATTCGACTTGGGACATATAGCGAGATTTAGTACAGTCCGATTAAGAAAGTATAATGCCTAACATTTACATACAACATTCTAAGAGATTACATGGATTCTAAACATCTGTTTTTATGTACTTTTAGATTATAAGTTTAGAGTCCATTCTCAAATGACCACTTCATGAATATTTTTTCGGCGTACAAGGTGCACACTTTCGTTATCTTATTCTGTATTATTACCGCTAGATTTTTTCTATGTATTTCTATGCTATTTACATGACTTAACGTTGGTATAACATGAAAATTGAACAACCTATTCCAGTTTAACCTGCGACTCCGCTTGCACAGACAGCAGGGCTTTTGAGGTCTCTCATTCCCTGGCAAGTCCAGATTCTAGGTCATTTATCCTGAGGCTCATCTTTCTAACTACCTACAAAAGATTTATAAACAAGGTCAACATACAGAAGCTCCTTTCCCACGCAGAAGTTATACAACTTACAAATATTCATACACAGCACATGTCTACCCTACCTTCTCACTCCAACCTTCTGGGAGCTCAACATTGTCCCCTTGGTTGTCAAGTGCCATTTGAGGAGAAACACCATCCAGGCCATCCATGACCCCCAACACTTCTACTTCCTCCTCTTCTTCCTCAGCGTAGGTATCCACCTTAATGACATCCACCTCCTCCTGAGAGTAGCCCTTCAGCATCAAGTGGCGACCTAGTCTGTCACGCACCTAAGCCATCTCACCTAAATTAGCATTTGCCTCAACCTATAACTGTCCTATTACCACAGCATGAGTGGCCCTCAGCTACCTAACTTATTTCAGGGCTTCAGTCTTGGCTCGAGCCAGGTTTTTCTCTAGCTTTCTCTTCGCCTTCTTCAGCTTGGATTCCTATTCTTCTATACCGAGCCAAATCCCCTAGAAAAGACGAGCAACCTGCAAAAATTATATCGACCTCAGTTATTAGCTCGAAGTATATTACACATTTCTATCTGAAAATATAAACTTTCCATCGGGCTCGTATCTTCCTTTCCTTGTATAATAGCTAACCTAGCCCTTTCCTCGACCTCTTTGAGGTCATCCATTGAAGCAGATCTCCCCTCAATGACCATCTCTGAACCCCCCAAAGGCTCAACCCTCCTCCTTTTCCTTGTCGCGACCTCACCACTTCCAGTATTACCAGAGGCCGGCAGAGCCTTTTTTATCTGCCTCTTTGGAAATTTTTGAGCTATTTTGCTCGTCGTAAGGTTTAGTTGAGCCAAACTACCCGACCCATGAGTCTTAGCTCGAGCCTCCTCTCCACTTATTTTCTTTCTGCCTTCATCGACAGCTGCCATCGACCTGGTAGATTGAGCTTTTCGAACCTTGTTCGACCTACTATCAACTCTTTTCTTTCTACTCATACTGAGTTCCCTCAAGATGAGTTCGAGTTCTGCCTCCTCCTCTGTAACTTCGTCCAACGGGGATTCTTTGTTTTCCACTGTAGACTTCACATCTGCAATAACACGTTTTACTGTCAACTAGAGTTGTCAACAAAATATAACAATAATTCTATCTATGCATGTCTATACTTACTTTTCTTTACAGATCTAAATCGAAGGTCCAAAGGTTCATCATCATCTCTTTGAAGGCAATTAACCTTCACCCATATGATGTTGTCATTCCTACTTCGACCTGCTGAATTCAGATTGAAAAAACGACGCCGAGTTACGCTCGCACATAAATATGACCCCCCACTAGCCTTAAAATTCTTCACCTCGTAAAGCTGCAGAACATGCTCAGGCGTTATCCTCATCAATTTTTCCTCCTTTTCTCACCTTTCATTCAGATGGCCACATACAGCTATTACCTCCCACATGTTCCCATTCATTTGAACGGGACATACCCCAATTGTATTCATAATACGCTTCGCCAAATTGGTGAGGGGAAGGCTCAACCCATACTCTAATTGAGATAGGTAACACAGAAAACCCTCTGAGAGGTCACTCCGGACATCCCCATCAAAATACTCTAACGAGATCGATTCACCTATAACCCTATCTCATTTTTCTACCTCCAAATCTGCCAACAGATAAAAATATTCTTCCCCCTCCGCTACTGTACAACCTCTAAACTGCCTATCGGTAAACTCTGCACATTTACCTCACTTCCTCCTACAACCACCTTGGCCTTACAAAATTTTCTAAAGGCATCAGAACTTGGAGGATAAGATACCAACTGACCTGTGAAACCCGAGAATTGTTCCAATCCTCCTTCCCCTTCGTTATCAGACTCATTCATCCGACCAGAGATCGAAACCTCATTAACAAATGAACTACCCATCTTAAAAAATAATTATACAGGCACGTTTTTGACCTACAAGGATGCCTCACACGCTTGACCTACATATAGGTTAAGGTACTTATCATTCTTCCATATGTATGCATATATACATATATATCTTCAACATATATCCCTGATCAATTAGTCATATATAACATATATCTTTAACTATAGAACATCAAAATATATTGCATATATCTATACTAACCTTCAATATCTGAATGAGAATCGGCAGTAGAATCAAGCTTTCCCCTCATAATACTGCTGTACTGCCACCTACAGGATCCAGAATCTTTTGCCCTCTTTAACCGTTTATCACCTTCAGATAACTCTTTATCGACTCCCCTAAATTTTTGCCTTTCTCTCTGAGTGCTCTCCAAGTTTTTTGTGATGAAATGTATATTTGGAGATGAAGAAGAACTATTTATCCTTTCTCTCTCCTGCGAATGACATTTATTGCTCCTCGCATGAACCGTCCTCAATTCCAGAATCGAGGCATCCTTTCCACTCTCCATGTTAGACACCTTATACCTTTTCAATAAAACTACCTTTCCATCATTACAACAACCCTCATTTTATTATATATTTTTTCCCCCTCTTTCCATATCATTTATTGACCTCACCTCACTCATGATAACTCGTACTGTGGGCGTCAGAGCTCTATTCTCTTTTTTACTAAAACAAAACTAAAAGCTTCTGCATTCACGTATTTTTGTTTCACAGTCCTTGTTTATCACACTTATAGTGATTGACGTCATTTTCAAAATTGTATAAATATTCAAATTTATTCAAAATGTTTGCTAAACAGTCTCAAAACAGATTCGCCCTTATCGAGGATCCGATTGACTTATATTATTTATGTTACACTTAGTATTTATTTTATTCATAAAGACGCGCTCAATACAACATCCATCATAACCTTAGTAAACTTAAGCAACCAACATCTAATTACATCATTCGCCGATCCTCATATCTTCGAATTCGATCTTCACCTCAGCGATCAAACCCACCAACCTTTCTCATTCAACCGAATCCCTCATGAATACACAAAAGAATGACTCATAAAAGTAATGGGCGTACTCAAGTTCTCTGCATCTTATATCTAATCCTTCAAGCTGATATTCCCTCATTGGTAACTCGGCGTCATAACCAAACAAGCCAAAGATCCTCTCCCGCACTTCAGTAGTTTTTAAAGCCAATCGACCTTCCTCGGCATGGCGAATCTTCTGAGATTGAGTCCGCACCATCCTAACCTTCCCCCAAATTTTTGCAGGTCATACTATCAATATTTATAAGTTTCTCAATTACTTCCTCCTTTCACACAGCTATTACCTAGTATCCCGTAACAGAAACCCAAAATCTTTGAATCACTTATTATAACTTATTCCCTCGCTAGTACACTCATTGGTAACTACACTCGACCTTACGCTCCATAAATATTCTCCCTTTCGACCTATAGAGGCTCGAGTTTACATATTTCCTACAATTTCTATCCATTTCTTGGAAAAACGTAAATCTTTTATATCAGTACATATTCATCTTAGTTCGAATAGCATTACAACATTGTTTCATCACTTGTCAAACAGCTATTCAACTAACATCTAACACATTTTAGGTCGATTTAAAAAGTTTTTCTATGCACAAATTCATGAAAATCAACTTTTATTCATATCAAGCATAGTGCATACGATTTACAAATAACAAGTTTACACACAGGAATATAATAGAATGTTATTCGTCCAGTGCCGAACTTCAGGTACTTTATAGATAAGAAGTTTTCTCTATTTGTTTAAAGCAACAGGTCATTCAGGCACGGCGAGGCATCATGTTTTCCAGTTCTTCTTACTTCAGTGATTTTTCACCCTGACGCAAAGAAAATAGTGGAACCAACAAAAAGTTTTCCTCACATGGCTCGGTTGAAGCCCAGTCGAGCTCCAACCGAGAACTATGTAAGCAGTAGACTTAGTGTGGTACCCACAAAACAAGATGGAAGGTCTTCTGGGCACAAAACCACGATGGAAATGCCCAAGCAAGATCTCCCTACCACTTCTCCTCCTCTACCGCCATCACCACCTGTTCTATAACCACCACCACCACAGAGTTGGTAGAGATGAAGAAGGCCCAACCTTAGAATCCCTGGCAACACAAAAAATTAGCACATCTTCCCCGCTGCTACACCTTTCCCTACATATAAACCCCTAACCCTATCATCCGCAAGGGTGCAGAGACAGGACCAACGTTCCTCGTCCGTCAAGACGAAATCATGAAATCTCCACTTATAGTAGAAATCTTCATCAGCTTCAATCGCTTCCTCTCCCGACAAGCCTTGATATGTCAGAAGAACAGGCGCTAGGATCGCCATTTCCAAAGACTGGTCACCAAAGTACTTCAACTTCAGCCACTGCGCTTTAGACGTAATTCTCTTTTCAAGAACCATACTATGATTTTTCACCATTTCAGAGAAAGTTTCGCATGCAAGAATTGTTCAAAACAAGTTGATCAAGGTACTTTATATAACCCTAACTTTATTGTGCCGGTACGTTTTCCCAAGCGTCATCATTTATTACAGACGCGACTATTCAAACACAAACCGTCACATACATTCGCATCATCATTTAATACCCATCACTTCCCAATATCACATAACTTCTACCCAGTCAAGCGCCATCATTACTCTATTTCAAAATTACAATTTTTTACATATTATTTCTCAACTAAAGCTACTCGTAACTTCTGTTGTGAGGGGGCGATTGTAGGGACTTATTCCTCGACCTCACGTGTAATTGAGATTACTTAGTTCGATTTACCTCTATCTCAGGCTAACGCAATTTCAGCATACAACACTCCAGTCAAACATTCCACCAAGCCCCACGAACTACTCAAGAACGTGTCGAGCTAAACCCAGAAAACGTTATTCAATAAAAAACACATGTTTCCCATAAACTCATCAGTTATTCAGTCAACTGCCACTAACTGCATCATTCGGAAAGCATGCTCTAGCACGATGAAGAGCTGTGAAGAAGCCTACAAAAAGGAAAAGTTCTAGAAGAGTCAGGGACGAGAAAATTACTCAAACTTCTTATTTACGAGATCAAAAGTATTTATATATTCTAGAGATCACTTGTAATAAAGATATCCACTCTAAACAATAAAGATACTTTTTCAAAAGTCCTCCAAACGAGGTCGTGATTTTTTACCTATTCAGAGGTTTTCCACGCTAAAAATACCTGTTCTCATTTCTTACTTTCTAGTAGAGTATTGTAACAGGTTCATTGGTGTGATAGCTAATTCCTAATCGTATCGAGCTACAGAATTTGGACATTACAGTTCCTACTTTGGAATTGTGGCCCAAAGACCTCAAGTTACTTGCGGTGCAGAAGTACCATAGAGCAAAGGCATATCTGAATTAAAGGTAATAATTGTTTACGCACTTTTATTATCATTAGCATTCTACTTGATATAGAGACTGATTACAGTTATATTGGCTGTTGAATAATTAGTACGCACATTTGTTTTCAACCTGGTACACAATTATTTCTTTAATCCTCTTCAATCTGAATCCTCAACAATATTGGCTTGTACTTCTTCAATTTCTTAGTTTTCTTATTTGGTTTTAGCATAGAAAAACTTATATTAAAGCTATTTGGAATAGTTTTTCATGGAAAGAAGATGTTTATCATTTTCTTTAGATTATCTTAGTTAAGTTTTGAATTTTAGAGTTTTAAAACTCATTTAGGGTTGACACATATTTTTGAAAGTCATCTGATTTCATTTAGTGTCTTCTGAAACTAATTAATGAACCTTGAGGGTACTCTGCATTATAACAGTAGGGGGTATATAATTTTGATAAACCCATAATCAATTTAAATTATGATGTTATTATGATAATTGATTAATTTCTTTGTATAGAAGGAGGGAAAATACTTCAAAATCCACCACCATCCGGTCAAATGGCATGTAGGGATGGAAGGTAATGTTTTTAGAGAACTTATTGATATCTCTAGCTTGGGTAGGATTGGTCAAATTTGTTATGATCATCACAACTCCCTAATGATAAGCCTTTGCCAAGAAGTGTCATGCAGAAACCAGCAGTTTCCAACTCTTGAATGATAAAAATTACTCATGAGGATGTGTTGGAACTGGTGTCAATAAGTGCCGATGGTACGTGTTTTCTGGAGTTGCCAAAATTTGATTTGGTGGTTTTGTTTACAAGTGAGCTAAAATTATTGGTAGCTAATTTCAAGAAGACCAAACAAGCAGATGGTAAAACTTTGACAGTTAAAATGTCCTAGCTTGAGAATTAGTTCAAATATAAACCAGAAGAAAAATTCTCATCGAAGAAGTAGATGACGACGAGTAGTGTCGCGTTAGGTAAAGGGAAAGAAAAGTTTGCCCAAAACAAGGAAAGGGCTAACAAAAGAAGTAAGAAAAAAATCCCATTTCTATGGTGAGGGTTTACCTCCTTTACTTGGTGGGGTCAAGTGTTGTTTCCTGCGAAGACAGGGTCTTACATCTCCCTCGAATATATGTCACTATTTAAAGCTCTGGAAAAACCATTGGATTACTCCTGGGGGACTGTTGTCTTGGCATTTCTCTATAGGAAACTTGGGTCTATAACGGGCCCCAACAATGGATAGTATGCTGGGTTTACAACTCTACTTGAGCTAAATTACTTTACATTTAGTATCAACTATTATTTCATTTCAACATTATATGATTTATTAGTTTTTTCTTATGCTATTTTGTTAATGCAGTCATGGATTTATGCCCACTTCCCCAAGCTTTATGGGGTCCCAAAAACTTAGAAGCGCATTGATGATGCATACTGTACCAAGCGGAAGGCAAACAGGAGCGTGAACCACTTACAAGGTGTAGAAGCCCTGAAAGAGATACAGATTACACTCAACAACTACAAAGCAAAGGATGTAAGTACAGGGTCAGGAAGGAAGTAGTGCACTATAAATAGTTAACCATATGAATGTTGTTTGTATTACTAAAAAATTATTATGCTTTATAGGTAGTTTGGGATCCTTACCAGGATAGTTGCGAACCTGCCTCTGATGTTTCACGCTTAAATTTCCTCGGCGAGATGGTACAGGACATGGATTATATGCAGCCGTACTATCCTGATTGGGTAATACGATTGTTTGGTAGGATGTTGGGAGTACCCCTACTACCAAAATATACACCCACTCACCAGAAAAACCCTCCACTACAAGGCTATGCATGCATAGGAAGACAAGTTCTTCGAAGGGAAGTGGAAAGACAATATAAGCCCTGATGTTAAAGGGGCCCAACGCATTGCTCCTGGATTCTCCAACTGTACACAAGAGTATATGCCTTGGTTCGAGACTGTAACCTTCACACGTTTGACCTGTACGTTACCTCCTTTAGAAGAAAAAATCTAGCTGACTCTTAATGGTCAGGATGAACTTGTTGACCCACAGATTTTGGATACTTTGAAGGGGCTGAATTCAATAAAATCTGAGTTCGCGAGATACAAAGAGGAGAAGGAGATTGAACTTATGGAAATGCGCATGGTTATCGGGAAGCTAGTTGTAGTAGCCTACTTACAACCTTTCGAGACTAACCAAATACTAGAAGGCTACCTTGAAGCCTACTAGAGACTCGAAACCCAAAGAACTAGTAAAATAGCCAAGGTACATGATCTACCCGGAGCCTTCTAAGACTAACCAAACACTCGAAGGCCAAATCAAAGCTTACCATAGCAGTCAAAGCCGTAGGCAGTCAGTCAGCATATGGATCTCGCCGCAAGCCTTAAAAGGACTTTGACCATATCGATACATGGTTGAAGGCAGACAAACCTAACAGCTAGCTTACCAGACATAATAGTAAAACAAGCTGCAAAATAGCTATAGTATCAAAACTGACCTTACGCACATGCCAACTACCCCAAAAGGGTTTACATGTAATATGACCTTACATGGTGACTCATCCTTTCCTATCTCTTATAAAATCGGGAAGAGAGACATCATGAAGGGGTTAAAAAAATTTAGCCCAAACCTCCCCAATATCAACTACCATAGAGCACTTTCAAGTTCCACTTAATTCAAACTGTAACCCCCCATATATATATATATATATATATATATATATATATCTAATCTTCTATTCAAATCCTCACTAGAGGTTGTGTTGAATACCAATTCATTGACTCCACGCAAGAATGTTAGCGCATTAATTATTTATGTTATATATATTTGCAAAACCTCTAGTTAAATTTAAAACCTCCACGGTGTAAGTGTGTGAACTCTCCTCTACGAGATCACATGCCCCTACATTTAGCGCCGCATGTGCTATACCCACCTCCTCTAATCCCTTTTGCTTCCACCCTATAGCCATATTCAATGGCCCCCACCCTTCATTCCAACTCTGCCATTGTCGGCACCTCTGCCAACGGCATCGCAGCCCAGCTAGCCCTCATTATCGAACAATTCATTCAGGCTGAAGAGTGCCACACTAACCAGCTTCGCCTTGAGTGTGAGGATCGCCATCAGGAGCTTGAGGCTGAATGGCAGTGCCGTTCAGATGAAAATGATATACAACACTGATCCCTCGATGATCTATGCCGCACGGTTTGCAAACTTTAACAAGTACAAACCCATGGCGCCCCTATGCATTCTTGGGCCCCCGCCCCCTCACGTATTTCTGTCTGTGCCCGCCTCAGTCCCCACCCCCAGACCAAAGTACCTTCAGTCTACCTTGGTGCCGAAGGTGCCCCCACTACCGTACCTCCAGGTACGATCTATCTTGGCATCCCTATTGCCGAGGATTTATCTGATTCTACCCCTCAAGCCTCCCAACATCCCGCAAGGTACCCTGCTTGGGAATGCCTTGGAGAACGCAGTACAGAACACACCCAAACCTACGACGCTACCACCCGCATCCTTAGTATTCTCCTCCTTGACCAGCCTACCTCATCTAGCAAGAGCTCAACCAGAAAATTTATGTCGTTATTCGCATCAGCACAAGCCCTACTCCGAACTTGTGGAGTCGGCTTAATAACCCAATCAGCCCGAAGCTCCTCGATGTTGAGGTGTCTTCGAACTTCCCTACTCCTAAATTCTGCAAATACCATAACACCGATCCGTAATCCTATGTCATTGAGTTCCAAAATGCTTTAAGCCTGCACTCCACCGCTGATCATATCCTGTGTCGTATGTTTCCCACCAGTCTTACCGGCAACCATCTCAAGTGGTACCACAGCCTCCCTAATGGGTCTATTCGAAGCTTCGAACAGCTCTCAAACTTATTCATCTCTCATTTTTCCTTCAATAAACATCATGAAGTCTAGGTAGATACCCTTTTCAACTTTCAAAAACAACCCACAAAAATGCTTGAAAACTTTACTATGCAGTTCCTCGATGAATCGCGCAAGGTCAAAAACCTTGATTGCGCAAATGTTGTCCTCACCTACTCAAACACCCTACCTGACCATAGCCGTGTTAAAGAGTCTATCATCCTTCAAAGGCCCCAAACCCTCGAAGAGATGCTATCAAAAGTTAATGGATACATCAACCTCAAACATCTGTGCGAAACTAATCGCCAGGGATAAGCCTCTACCACCAGCCACAACAAACCTTGACCACCAAACATACCTATGGTCGCCCCCATTTCTAGCGAGAATGACAACCGGAAATGCCCCCACTTCGATGCTCAGTCCTCTATGCCCCTCAAAAAGTGGCCCATGCCAGTTCTTCCCAAACTTACCACTCCTATCACTACCTTCCTCACACTCATTCAGGCCGACCCTATCTAGCCAACTCTATTCCCCATCGAAGTCAGAAAGGATGAGTCCTACTACCAGAACCACAAATGTAACTATAATCCCATAAACAAGTATTACGCCTTACAATGTTCACTTGAGATGATACTCAAAGCTGACCACTTACACCAATATATTGTCGACCTTCCTGGCTACCTCGACGGGTCGTACCTCAGGCCCCAGCCAGCTCCAAATGCCAAACTTGCCGAAGTACTCATCTTCCAAGCCCACATGATCAAAGTCAACAACATCGAAAATGGTCACACCCGAAGCAAGTGGAAGTGGGTCAAAGAGTGTTGTAAACTTACCTACAAACAAAATCTTCCTATCCTCCTCCCCGAATCTAGCCATCACCCTCGACCCGAAGGTATATCCTTCATCGACTGTGGCATCCTCCACGTTCGTTTCCCCCATTCTGACCCATTAGTAATCATGATTAAAGTCGAGCACCTCATTCTCTGCCTGATGCTCGTCGATACTGGCAGTACATCTAATGTACTTTTCCTTCAGATAGTCCGCGCTATGCAAAAGACCTATTTGATCTCACCCGCCAACATCAAGCTAAAATTTTTCAACGGCTCAATAGAGGTTATCGTTGGCCGACACAGTCTTCCTGTCACCACTGTCCCTATAACCCTTCAAACCAATTTCCTTGTCATTGCCAAGAAGTCCAAATACCTCGGCATTCTTGGCCGCGATTGGCTTTATGCTATGAAGGTCATACCTTCGACCTACCATCAAACACTGCATTTCACTACCCCATGAGGTACGTGGGGCATAAAAGGCTCACAGAGATTAGCTCGGTCCTACGAGCATCCCGGAAACTGGTGAAGCCGTAGCAATCACTGTACCTCTCGCTCCCCGATCCTTTGACCTCTTTCACCGACACTATACCTATGAAACCCACCATTAACATAAAACTCGACAGCCTGGTTGAGGTACATTTATAGGCAGTTTCTTGGCCGCAGACGAAAGACTTGAACTTACCACTTTCCTTTGATCCTATAAAGACGTATTCGCCAAAACATTTCACGAGATGCCCGGGGTTGACCCCACCCTCACCTATTATCGGCTTGACCTTCTCCTTCAATCTACGGCTGTCAAACAGAAGAAACATACTTTGGCCCCGAGGATTCGAGATACAGTAAACTTTGAGGTTAAGAAACTCCTAGCTCTAGGTTTTATACGTGAAGTCAAGTACGCTGATTGGATCTCCAACACCATTGTTGTACCCAAAAAGAATGACAAGATCTGAATCTGCGTTGACTTTACTGATCTTAACAAGCACACACTAAATGACAACTTCCCTCTCCCACCCATTTCAGTACTTTTCGATGCCACAGCAGGCCATGAACACCTATCCATGATGAACACGGCTTTAGATTATAATTAGGTACCCCTTCTCCCTGACGATCAACTTAAAACTTCTTTTATCACCGAACAAGGGATTTACTATTTCAATGTGATAACTTTCAAGCTCAAAAATGTGGGTGCCACTTACCAGCGCCTCATTACTACTATGTTCAAACCCTTGCTTGGGAAGTCAGTTAAAGTTTACCTCGATGATATGCTTTTCAAAAGCCTCCACAAACATACCCAATACAAGACTTGACCGAAGTCTTCTCAATCCTTTGCTCATACAACATGAAATTAAACCCAGACAAATGTCAATTCGGTGTCTCCTCCAAAAAATTCCTGGGTTACCTCATTAGCAAACGAGGCATCAAGATTGACCCTACCAAAATTCTAGACCTCGTAGATATGCCTTCTCCCCGAACTAAAAAAGATGTCCAAAGAGTAGCATGCAAAATATCAACCCTTAATCGTTTTATTTCAAAGTTCTCTGACCGCTGCGCTTGGTTACTCTTCCTCCTGCACGAACAAGACGTTCATAAGGTAGAAAAGAAGAATCCCAAAGTTAATTTGACACCTTAATGTGAACAAGCTTTTCTCGAACTCAAAACTTACCTTGGTCAACAACCTATTATGAGTACCCCGGTCGAAGGAGAAATGTTTTCTCCATATCTTGTAGTCACAGATGAATCTATCAGCTCACCCTTCTCCAAATAGAAATGGGTATCGAGAAACCTGTGTACTTCATCAGTAAAACTCTAACGCCACCCAAAATACTATATAGAAAACTCGAAAGACTTCTCCTTACGCTCGTCTACACATCTCAAAAGCTCAAACCCTACTTTCAAGCACACCATATATGTGTCATCACCAGCTACCCCCTTCGAGTAATCCTTGTCAAGAAAGATAAATCTCGATGGTTCCAACAATGGTCCATCTACCTTGGTGAATACGATATCACTTTTGAGAACCAAGTATCACAAAAAAGCCAGGCAGTCGCCGATTTCCTAGCCGCCTTCCTGGTCGAAGACATCGAGTGGGAAGAACACGAAGATGACCTACCCAAAGATCAACCAGAGAAAAACGACCCCTAGAACCCTCACACAGTTTGGTGTCTTTTAACTGATGGGTCTGCGGGACCAAACGGTTTCGGGATCACCATCGTCCTGGTCACGCCATCAAATGACCTGATAAAAAAGGTGATCAAGTTAAACTTCAAATTTACCAATAACAAGGTTGAGTATGAAGCTTTAATACATGGTCTCGATCTAGCCCTCAAACTTGGTGTTCCCAAACTAGCTGTATTCACTGATTTGTAACTCGTCTAGTGACAATTTACCAGTAAAAACCAGGCAAACGGTCACATGGCTAAATATCCAGTACTCGTCCGCCAACGCATGGATATCATTTTCCGAAAAAATCATTGATCACACTCTACCCTCGAGGAAAAAATAGACAAGCTGATGCCCTTTCCTATATTGCAGCCATGTTAGGCCAGTCCGAACCTCGAATACTCAATATCGAAGTACTCGAATGTCCAAGTATCGACCAGATGGAAATCAATACCATCAATTCGGGGGGCAAGAGTCTTGATCCTGAAGATTAGTGCACAGCTTTCCTTACAAACTGTACCAGAGGACAAAAAAGTAATACGATCGGTATTAAAAAACTACCGACGGTACACCATTCTCAAGGGCAGTCTATACCAAAAATAACCAAACGGAGTCCACCTCCAATGTGTATCTCAATAAGAATTTGTTACCATCAATAATGAGCTCCATGAAGGAACTTATGACTCCCACACTGCAGGCCATTCAATAGCTCTCTGAGTAGTAATACAAGGTTTGTTTTCGCCGAATATGAAGAAACAAGCTGAAGAGTATGCGAAGCACTGTGACAAATGCCAGTGTCATGCCCATAACATTTTCAGCCCCTCAGAAAACCTCAACTGCAGCCAAGTCGCTTGGCCCTTTAAGTGATGGGCCATCGACCTGATGGGCCCTTT
Organism: Kingdonia uniflora; assembly: GCA_014058105.1. Taxonomy (NCBI): domain Eukaryota; kingdom Viridiplantae; phylum Streptophyta; class Magnoliopsida; order Ranunculales; family Circaeasteraceae; genus Kingdonia; species Kingdonia uniflora. Next base: position 5,113,423 of record JACGCM010002827.1, read on the forward strand.
CCCCAATGCTCCAGGCCACAGAGACCACATCCTCGTTGCCACAAATTATTTTACTAAATGGGTCAAAACCGTGCCATTATGTCGAACAAGGGAAGAAGAAGTCATCAAATTCCTCTGGAAAAATATTATCACACGCTTCGGCTGTCCACATATGATTCGATGCGACAATGAACCATAATTTATAGAAAATAAGGTTCGAACATTCTTCAAAAAATATAATATCATCCTCTTTCCATCCATACCATATTGCCCACAAGGAAATGGTCAGGTTGAAGCCACCAATAAAACTATAGTCGATGGTCTTAAGAAATGCGTTGACGAGAAAAATGGGCGGTGGGTTCAAAAGTTACAACATATACTATGGGCTTACACTACCACGTCACGCAAAGTGATGGGTTGTACTCCTTTTCTCTTGGCTTACGGTACCAAAGTAGTCTTACCAACTTAGTTTGAGGTCCCAACTCATGACCCCAATCTCCCCGATGAAGACAATGAGTTTGAACTCGGATGCAATATGCTATGGATCGATAAAACCAGAGGTCTTGACTTAGCTAACCTCAGGCATTTCTAGATCTCTCTCCAAAAATTATATAAAAGAGGGTTAGACCACGAAGTTTCGATATAGGCAATTTGGTACTTTGTCAAGTAACCCCCTCCTCGAAACCACGCAATGCTTGCAAGTACGCTGAATCTTGGGAATGGCCATATGTGGTGTATGATAAAATAGACAATGACTCGTACTACCTAATGACTGAAGCCGATGAACCTTTACCCAACCCATGGAATACGATGCAGTTAGTCGCATACAACAGGCTGCGGTCACCATCCCTTACCAATGAAGTAACCACATTATAATCAATATACAAATTTTTTCCCGCCATATGCATTATCCCATATCTCAGTGAAGTTCTTGATTTGGTCAAACCTAAATATCCAATCAACCCTTTGACCCGTCCAATATTTGGGGGCGACCTGGAAGTTTTTCAAAGTTCCAATTTGAGCAAACTCAAGTGGCATGAATAGTCGAAAGAATTGACACTCGGGGATGCATTGAAGCCAACCACATCTTGCTTCTCTCAGGATCAAACCCGCGGATAGAAATACCCGGGGGCGACCTCAAAACTCACTGAACTTCTTGATTTGGTTCAATCCTAAGTATCCAGTCAACCCTTCGACCCGACTGATACTTGGGGACGACCTCAAAGTTTTTTAAAGTTCCAATTTGAGCAAACCCGAGTGGCATGAATAGTTGAAAGACTGGACATTCGGGGATGCATTGGGGTCGGCCACATCTTGCTTCGCTTAGGATAAAACATGTGGATAAAAATATCCGGGGGTGATCTTAAAGCTCAGCAAACTTCTTGTTTTGGTCTAAACCTAAGTATTCAGTCAACCCTTCGACCCGACAGATACTTGGGGCGACCTCAAAGCTTTTCAAAGTTCTAATTCGAGCAAACCTGAGTAGCATGAATAGTCGAAAGACTGGACACTCAGGGATGCATTAGGGCCGACCGCATCTTGCTTCGTTAAGGCTCAAATCGTGGATATAAATACCAGGGGGTGAATTTTAGGCTCACTAATTTCTTGATTTGGTCAAAACCTTAGTATCCTGTCAACCCTTCGACAACACGGATACTTTGGGGCGACCTCGAAGCTCAATCATTACTCAAGACCAACATACATCAAAAGTAAGTTTGATAGTTCGGCCATCCAACTCATTCAATCACATAGAATACCAATATATATCAGCCAGTTCAAATCAAATAGCCAAACAGTGTTTACACAACCTTTACAAACCAACAGACATTTTCTTACAAACAACCAAAATCACACAAGTTTTTCTCAGACAAACAAGTTAAACAGGATTACCTGGGTTCTCCGAAGACAAAGGATTCTCACTAGTTACAAGAGTTTCCCCAGCAGGCGTGGCTTCCATATTCTCCACGCCAGCCATATCGACTGTAGGAACTGACTCTGTGCCCTCCGAGTTCGTTACATCATTAAAGACAGGATCCTCCTTTTCTGGTGGATAGATTTTGAAGGTTTCAGGATTATAACCCAGTCCGTCAATAAAAAAATTCAGCATCAAAGTTACCTCGCACTCCGTGTCAAAGACTGCTTGGAACTGCGCATGATTGCCTTACAGCCGCACCCCAAATCTTGTCAACTCCACTTCGAACACTGCCACCTTCACATCACATTGCTCGGCCATAACTAGGCTCTCCCTCGCCATATTAGAATGAACTTGCAGTATTTTCTGATCTAGCTCAGCGATTCGGGTGTTCAAAGACATAATGGTCCCTTTCGCGAGCCCTATTCTATCAATTGACTCCTTCAACTTCTTACTTGACGCCTTTTAAGTCCTCGTAAATGTGATCATCAAGGCCTACATCTGCACGAATCGCAACCACTTCGACCATTTAGCAGGGGTCCAAATCAAGTTCAAGCATTTCCTATTTTCCATAGGACAAACGCATACCTGGCGCCATACTACCTCGGCACGACGACCTATTTCTTCTGGGTTCGTAACGCACAGATGTATCATCGACTCTGCCGATGCTCAAATCGCCCCTCTTGTTCGGTCGCGAGCTGACTGGCCTCGGCCGAGTTTGCCCATTCGGCCATCTGATTATAACTTCTCTTCCGAGGCATCATCTTTGTCAATGGCACAGTCGAGCCTTCAATAGTAGCTTTTCCCTTGCCCTTTTGGTCCTGTTGAACTGCTTGTAGATTTGTCTCAGGGAATTCGAGCTGCACTCCCTTACCTCAGTAGTGGATACTGGAACTCCTTGCCGCATCCTTAGCACAAAGATCGATTTCCTTATTAAGTTGTTAAAGTCCATCTCGCTCGCTCCTTCGGGAGGGACTACCTTTTTTCTCCTCTTCGAACTTCCAGCTATAGTCAAAGCTTCATTTAACAGAGTATCAGTTTTCTTTTGCCTTTTTCATACAATATTCAACTTTCAAACCACCTTGTTTACTCGTTCCTCACTCTCGTTGATTACGTTGTTAATGTAAAACTAAGGATTGTGCAGTCCTCTACTGGCAGGATCTGCAACAAATAATTGAAAGTCAAGCAATATCCAAAGTAATACAACAAAAGATATTCGACCGTATACTTACTTGCATTGCACAACCTATTAGCCAGAGCAAAATCTACCTCCCCATCTGCATACTCATAATTACTATTTACTGCTACTAAGTCCTTATCCCACCCATGGCCAGTCGAACATAAGTCAAATAACCATGGCTTCCCAGTGTGGCATTGAATATGGTACGTCCCTACCTTCTTATTCCTCTTCTTCGAGTAGAATGACACTACATCAAACCACTCGATTACAGGCCTCCTTTTGTGTATCAACCCTTTGTTCATACCTTTGATAGCCCTCATCATCTCGTAAAAGTTACCATTCATCTAGCAGGATGCCACGTCCTAGAAATTTAGCACCTCCTTCAGTAATCTTCAAAGAGGTAGCCGCATCCTTAGTCGAATTTGCCCCCTGAAAGCCATTATCGCCTCATTGGGTTCATTCACAAATGTATACTCTGACCCTAACGTCACCAGAGTGATCCCCATCCCATCTAGTTCATGTTTTGACATAAACCGATCTAGCCTAGCCTTTTCCTGAGGCGAGACCTCTCTCGCATGCTCATTCTTGACCTCGGTCTCTTCACTACTTCCATTACTCTCTTTCCCCTCGGTCTCCACATCCCTTTCCTCCTCTTTCTTCTCTTTAACACTCTCCCCTACTATCCGAGCCCTACATCTAATCCTTCTCACCGAACTAACGTCAGCTCCACTACTGCTAGAGGCACGCCAGTTGTGATTTGCAACTCTTCAACGTTACTACTTCCCTCCACTCGACCAGACGTACTCGAATCATTTATTTTATCATCGTTATCATATATCAGCCTCATCCCCAAAGCTCTGTGGGTACACATTATACCCTACAGAATAAGGAGGCAGACATTAGCTCGATATTTTCGAGTATCAAGTTTCAAGTATATATTATACTATCACCTACCCCACTATCAATTGTCTTATATACCAAAGACCGATTATTTAACAACTCTCTCCCCTACTCCCGTACCTATTACCACTCAACAATTAATCCTCGAGGGATCTTTCAGTCTACTCTCTCAGGCCCCACCATAGTTATGCTATTAACGGTATAATGGCAAGCCTACTTTTATACTCCCACCCTAAAAATTATAAAAGAGAGTAGTAATATAGTACCAAGGGTTAAAAGACCTACCTGTCCAGTGGAGATGACCGTACCAATGAAGAACTAAAGCAACAATACCGTCCACCCTTCATAGTAGCATTGGATTTCTCCTCCTCCCTCTCCAAAGTAATAATGGCCTTTGTTTGCATTTCTCAATTTGATTGACAATGATTCCAGTCTCTCTCTCAACTTAAATACAACCAACTAAACCACCTCGGTTTCCCAAACTATTATTATGACCACTACCCCCACTACCACTCCCACTTCTCTCCACATTTTTAGCTACCATGTGTTTTATACAAATACCCCTACTAAATACAAATGTATGAAAGCCACACTTCCCCTATGTATAGAATTTCTTACGTACATTTTCCACCAAATACCTTCAAATACGCATCACCTTCGACGATAGGCCTCTCACATACTGTCATATCCTTCTACGTTGACCTTACCTAACTGTCACGTGACATACACCACATCCCCATAACCAACATATCATGATTATTGTCTTCACCGGTACACTGCTTAATGTATGGTGTCCTATCTGACAGCTCTGCCAATACGGCTATCAGGTCCTTGTAGTAGAAGTAAAATAAGCTTCAACCAATTCATTTCTACATTATTTGACCTCTCGATTCATCTTGCTATCATCGACCTACCCCGTATCCTCAAACATTTTTTGAACCTTCGACTATGACCCATGGTCCAGCTCTCCTAAGGATCCTTCGACTAAATTACTTCTCCTTCGAGACCTTTTGAATGTCCCGTATTGAACATAAGTTTTATTTTTCATATTTCGAATACTAACAGCGCCTATGTTATCATTGCCTTAATTATCTACCAGCAAATACTTTAAACTAAGTATGCACAACTCAATCAACAATATCGTGTTTTATTCCGGCAAAAAGAAGAGAACAAAACAAGAAATAATAACATCCCCACCCACAATAATAGAAGTCCACCACCCCCCCCCCTCTACTTGCGCACGGGGCAGTTCTTCCAATACCACCGACACTTCTTACCCCTATCCTAGGCTGCCACCAGCTTCTCCGCCAACGACCGCAACACGTAGGAGCTCTCTGTCACGCTCTGCAGGTGTTGCTAGAACATGGTCCACCATAACATGAACCTCTCGGCCTCCTCCCTTTCTCTTTTCGTTAACTTTTCTCAGTACAAGTCCACCAGGTTGAACAGCGGTGCCCCCAGGTCTCTGCGACCAAAGTACATCCATTTTAGCTATTCATATGCCTCTTCTACATGGGCCTCCTTCTCCTCCATTTTCTTTTGATAGAACATTTTCATATTATCTAAAGGAAACAAATGATCACAACAGTTAGGAAAGAAGATAGAAAGGTTTTACAATGCATGATCCCCTCTAAACCTATTTATACCCCGTTTAAGAAAGCTTTAATCACCCCCCTTAATCGGCATCATCACCATCAATGCTCTTGGAACTTATCACATTCACACTAGTCAACCATGCAACTTCCCAAGCCAAGCAGTTTTTCTTAGTACGCGGTATTTACAATAATTTTTGAGGCCCCAGCTAAGAGGGGGCAAATATAGTAGCCTACTCACAGCTTTTCGAGACTAACCGAATACTAGAAGGCTACCTGGAAGCCTACCAGAGACTCGAAGCCCAATGAACCAGTAAAATAGCCAAGGTACATGATTTACCCGAAGCCTTCCGAGACAAACTAAACACTCGAAGGCCAAATCAAAGCTTGTCAAATAGCCAAAGTCTACTACAACAATCGAAGCTGAAGGCAGTCGGTCAGCATACAGAGCTCGACGTAAGCTTCAAAAGGACTTTGACCATATCGATGTATTATCAAAGACAGACAAACCTGACAGCCAGCTTACCAGACAGAACAGTAAAACAAGCTGCCAGATACCTATAGTGTCAGAATTGACCTTACGTACATGCCAGCTACCCCAAAAGGGTATACTTGTAATATGACCTCACATGGTGACTCATCCTCTCCTATCTCTTATAAATAGGGGAATAGAGACTTCATGAAAGGGTTAGAAAAACTCAACCCAAACCTCCCCATCATTAACTACTTTCTAGCACTTTCGAGTTCCACTTAATTTAAACTGTAGCTCCCCATATATATATAATCTTCTATTCAAATCCTCGCTAGAGTTCGTGGAGAATACCAATTCATGGACTCCAGACAATTATGGTAGCACAATGATTATTTATGTTAAATATATATTTGTTAAAACCTCTAGTCAAATCTTAAACCCCCACGGTGTAAGTGCGTGAACTCCCCCCTATGAGATCATGCCCTTATACTAGCAGAAAAGGTACAGGCCCGTTACTACTATTTTATATTTCTATATATAATTAATTTATTAGATGATTTATGATTGTTCAGGAAAAGGAGTGTTCAGTACTAAAACTGAAAATCTTATCAATGGTTACCGAGGGAGATGTTGTCCCCACATAAATGGAATAATTATTCCCTTTGAAGATTTAGGTAAACTTCGGTACTAATAATGGCCTTTTCTACTTAAACAATTAACTGCTGCCTTTCTATTTTGGATTCAAAGTTAGTTTCTATTTCAATTTTTTAAAACAAAATTTGATGGACTTTCAAAATATATAAGCCAATATTCAACATGTTTCATTTTAATTTTTTAAAATTCAAGAGTTTTGTCTAAGCAGTTCTAGAACTAAACAAAGGAACATTCTGAATGAATATGTACTTTAATTAGTTTCATTTTTGTGATTCTAAATGTTAAGTGCTTCTCAATATTTTAGGAAACCCAGGATGGAGATCTAAATGGTTACAAGGAAAGGTTAGAGGTGGAGGTAGCTACCAAGTTTCTTTTGTAGGAAGAGTTAAATAAGGCATTGAAAGAGAAGCAGAAGCTAGAACATGAAAGACAAGTGGTATTATAAGAAATTGAAGAGTTGAGGAGGAAGCAAGATGGATTGGTTGGTAACAACGAAAGGGAATCTTTAGTATCAAGGGAGAACTTAGCAAAAGAACTACAAGATCTGAAGTAAGTACTGAAGGAAAGGAAATTGGAGCTAGATAAAATGAAGGCGAACTCCACGGACGTGACGCTTGATACTAGATCCCTTGTGAGGCCCACATTATGAACTGGCTAATCTATTTGATTAAAACAACTAGCATTTGTTTGATTTTTGCTTTACATTCTGTGATATTAAAATATTTGAAGGTTTACGATTGTTTGATTGTAACTATAATTAGTGGTTAAATATTGGTTTCTGCAAAATTATGAGAGTGTTGCTTTTAATTTATTTGTTTGTAAAACATTACTTCTTGGTATTGAATTCCTAAACCAGGGGTACGGGGATGTCCTCCCATAAAATTTAGAATCGAAAACATCAATCAATTGAAACGTGGCACTATCCGTAGTTTCAAAACTAACATTTCCCGTACTCAACTTTGCGTTGAGCCCTGCGCCAAAACACTAGATTGAATAAAATGCAATCTTTATCCTAGCGGGCATTCACTAAACCAACCCTATGTAATGTTTTACGAGTGTAAAATGCCAAAAATGCAGAGTTGTTGATGGAGATGGCAGACCTTAAGGGGAAAATTAAAGTCGTCGAAAGTCGATTCATAGCTAATGAAACTGAGGTAAAACATTGCCCTTTCAAAGTTGCAAGCACCTCTTTAGCCTTCCATTGGGATTAACCTATAATGGTTGTTTCAAATGTAGGTTTACTTCTTAAACCTCCAAATGAGGGAACAAAATGAAGAACTTGCAAAATGGATGAGTTAATTTTTCGGTTACCCAATTAGTAATAAAAATTAAATATAATTTCGTAAATTCAAGTTGTTTGGAATTCCAAGAATCTCGTGTAAGACATCTGAACCAGAAGTATGTTGAGGTTTACGAGAAATTACGAAAATTTGTAAGTTTCCCTCAAAGTTACAGTTACATATTAGTTTTGGAAATTTCAATACCATAACAATAAGTATTATTTTTGGACATATTAGTTTCGGTATCTGTATTTCCAAACTTGGTTTATTTTTGGGAGTGTGAATTTAAGCTGTCTAGTTTCGTTATCACTGTACCAAAATGGGATCATTTCGCTATACGCTTTATGATACGGGGTCAGTTTCGGTATCATGTAAACGAAACTGTGAAGTACTGAATTTTGACCCTTACTAACATTTTTTCCCATAAACTGTATTAGATCAAATGGAAAAAGGATCCATGGGTTGCTTTGAATGTCCACAATCCAGTTTGTGAGGGACAACCAATAGTGGTAGAGTATGAAATGATGCATCTGGAAGTTGTCGAATATATGATGGAAGGGCCAGACGGGAAATATAGAAAGTAATTGTGTTTAACTATTAATTATGTTACCACAACGATAGAGGGAGCTAAAGCTTCCATTGAGGGAAGGAAGATGGGGAAGGATAGGTTTTGCACCTTGAAAAGTATCCTCTTCTCGCCGCTGCTCAATTGGTTAGTTCCAAAGGGTATGAAAGAGGTGCAAGATGATGAGATGTGGCAAAATGATTGGCTGGCAAAGATGGGAAAGTTCAAGAAGTTAGTTTTGGATGCAGGTAGAAGTGACAGCTACATTTTGAATGATATCGTTCAAGAGTAATCACAGAGTAACTAATTTTTTGGCTTAAGGCAAAGCAATAACTACTATTTCTAATATTTTGACACATTCTATAACCTCATGCTTGTGATGTACATATATATAAGTAGACTATATTTTGTATGTATTTCCATTAGGATGTTATCACTAGATAAATTATTTATGGGCTTCAAGGAAAATATTAACCATTGAAACCGCAGTTTCCTCAATTATTGTTGTTTTGATATATTTTTGTCGAAAGTATACAGTTTCGGCATTTCTTTTGCAAAAGTGTTATGTTTTGGATATCTAACTTTACTTCTCTAACATTGACTGACATACAACACAAAATTGGAACAATAAGGTCATTCCAGTTTAATAGATTCAGGCCAATACAAGTACATCCCAAACAACAAACATAAAAGTGCATAAGACATAACATGATATCCAATTCTATTATCGTGAAATCATGGATATACAACACAATATTGGATTAATAAGGTTCTTGATAAAATCTAGTAGATTAAGACGAATACAAAGTACATGAAACATGTAAAATAAAAAGTCCATGGCAACTGTCGCGACCAAAAATGTCTACTTCCTTTCTTTCTACGGATCATTGTTATCTTCATCACTCCCCTCATCCTCCTGCTCTTCTTCCTGTTCTTCCACCTGCTCTTCTTCTTCCTCCTATTCCTCTTTACCTACCAAAAAAGAAGATGGAGACATTCATTTAGAGTAGCAAGTTAAAGAAGTTAACCAGTTTCAAAATACGTGCTGCTGAACTTGATAGAGTTTCAAATGTAGAAAATTTAAACTAAAGAAGTAGTTGGCGATAAATACCCACCAACTAGATACTGGTTCAGACTAAAGGATATACACAAGAAGGAAAAGGAAAAAAATACATAATTTTTACAACTTACTTCCTGATTCGGGTGTCTTCGTAGTAGGAAAAATGTGTTTATCGTGGTATTACATGGTGTGGCACCCTTTGCACATTCTTCTCCTCTTCTTCTTGCTTCTTTCCAAAGCACCTATCTGCCTCTCACTCTTCTTCCTGTAATCCTCCTTGTTATGACCTTTTGTTTGTGCCACCAAGGGGTCCAAGATAGGCGATTGATTCACGGCATTCGGAAGTAATTGTTCTGTAACATGGGGTTGTGAGTACTGCCCAAAAATAGGTTATGACTATTCCGCCACCACAAGGTGGGATTGTTCACCAACATTAGGTTACAATTCTTCCTCAGCACCAATTTGTTGTTGGTGTGGTTTAGGTGTAGGCTGCAACTCCTTCGCAATCTCCCATTCGTGTAAATAGTCTTCAATCTCTTTTAGCTTTGAAAGGGAAAATTCGAATTTACCCACATTCTTCGACGCTGCCCCAAATAATTTTGAAGCCTTAATATACTGGTGGTTGTGCCATAACAGCTCCTATAGCTCCCCTGCAAATGCTGCCCTCTCCTCCAACACCAATGGGTAGTTATTTGCTTCGACTGTCCATTTTTTAAAATGATATGTTGAGGAATCTTGATAATATTGTAGACCTGGAACACCTTCATAATGTGACCACAAGGGATGCCCAAGTACTACATCAATTGGCACCCACATCTTGTCACATTTAGTTTGGTGTGGAATTGAACTTCGTGCTTCTCAACCCTACCTACATGTGATGTTACAATTAATGTAGCAATGTTTCCCTCAATCGTCACATCTGATGTTATTGTAGGAGCACGCTCCCGCCAGCAACGCGGTGGGAGGTCGCTGGGTGACCCCACCACTAAGAATAGGAACTGAAAGAGCACATTCCCGCTAGTAACGAGGTAAGAGGTTGCTGAGCGACCCTACCAATAAGAATAAGAACATTCCAGCAAGGTCGTTCTATGAGCTTCTTTAATGGCAAATAGAACCACGACTAAAACTCATCCAACGACCCTAGAACTGTAATAACGATAGCCCGCGGATAGCCCATACCCGCGAGGAAGTAAAGCCCACGCCCCTGAAGGGATAACTTAGGAATTTCCCTGGGCACGTGAGCAGGGGCACCCCTTGGTTAAACCCTCCCTATAAATATAGGGGAGGAGGCAACCTAGAGGGGATCTTTTCTTCTTCTTCCTTCCTGCTTCTTCTACTACTGCCTCCTACGCGGCTCTCTTTCAAAGACGATCAGTTGAACCAAGGAGACAGTGAGAACCTGGAGAGAGTCGAGCGGTGCCCTCCTCAGGGATAGTATCAAGCCTGAAACCAACGTATGTTCAATTTTGTCCCCAAGAGGAATCACGAGACTGTAATTGGTGCTGTCTACGTTCCCCACCTAAGCATCTTCCAAGTAACGATGGTCGTTTCTAATTGTCAATGATACACGTCGCGACACCCTAGTCGCTGGAACTCAGCCGCCACCAGACGACCCGGTCGTCTCCACGCCGGTCAGTGAGTCCACACCACATGAGCCACCACCGTGGAATGGTACGCAGCCCCCAACCACGACCCAGCCGGTGGGCACCGAGCTATACCCCTTCACCATCTGTACGTGCCACCACACAGGCTACCTATTCCACTGCCCCACACGACTCACCATGGCACAATCCCGTTGTAGCCAAGACCGGGTTATCAACTCGGCAGTAACAACCCGCCGCCCCCTGTTCGATTCGCCCTACAACTCTACCATCACAGAGCACCAGCTCCCATCACGGATTACGGTGTATGACTTGGCAACAACCAAGCCAACCACCCACCATGGCATCCACCTTACAGCCCCGATGAACCCTCCTACCCCCCTGGCTATGGGTACCAATTCTGTAACGACCGATACCATGCATATAACGACAGGTTTCACGACCGGTATCCGAGTATGGTTTCGTTCGAATAACCTTATGCTCCACACCACGAGAGCCTCTTTGACAAGTCATCCACTAGGAGTGAGGTCGTCCCCAGATGAGCAATAGGCATTAATGACCAGCAGCCGTTAACAGCCGCGTCCGTCAAGGCACTAGTCCTAACCATACAGGGCACTGATCTAATAAGGCGACTAACCATGGAAGCCCTCCACCGGATCCATAACATCCTGTTCACTGCGGCCATTCGGACTACGTTCCAGGCCATAGCTACTCACGACCAAAGATCGAGGCCTTCACAGGATGCCAGGACCCCGGCCAACACCTCTCCAAGTTCTAATTCAGCATCAACCTGCAGCATCAAACAAATGAACACATGTGTCACCTGTTCCCCTCGAACTTGTCTGACGAGGCCTTCACCGGGATCCAGAGTCTCAAACCCATTTCTATATCCACGTTCAAACAACTCTCACTGGCTTTCATCGAGAAGTACCTACACAACTATCAGTTAAAGAAACAGTTAGTGAAGCTCTTTTCATTGAAACAACAGGTTGGCAAAACCACCGACTCCTTCCTATCAAGGTTTAAAAGCGAGCTCACCCTCATCAAACGGGTTGACGCCCCGACCGCCTGCCTCGCCTTCATGGGTGCCTACGTCCCCTGTTCTAAACTGCACGAGGACTCACACATGAAGCTGCCTGAGACTCTCAAACACATTTATGAAAAAGTCTAGAAATATTAGAACGTGGAAGCCGAAAATCGCGCACCCGCCTCACAAACCGTCCCTCTCCTGAGTTCCACATCCACCCCTTCGCCGGTGGCTTGCTAGGATGCCACTAAACATCTGAGGGACCTACAATGAGACCTCGATGATAGCCGAAACAAACGACGAACGGGACACAACCCGTGCGATAAAACAGAACCCCTTAGAGATGGACAGCATAGAACCCCACGCTAGGAACCTTATTCCCCCAGTGACCTCACCATATCACGGATAGACCTACTGCACACTGTCAAGAATGACCCCGACTACAGAAAGCCACACCCCAAACCCGACCGTCCTGGCTGCCCAAACTGTGCGTACCACGACATGCATGACCACGTCACCGAGGAGTGCTATGACTTCATCAATATGACTGAGACTTGGTTCTGCCTCGGACACTATACTCGATACCTCAAAAGACCCATCCCGTCAGCTGACTGATCGCCTCGCCAAACACTCGACCACCCCACGATAAGCGTACGGGCACCGGGGCACCTAGCAGTATGTAAAATTATCTTGGGGGACCTCAACAGAGCTCCGTCTTGGCATGCCGTCTCCAATTCCATGAGGCGGTGTTATTGCTTCACCGAGAATCAACATACAACTTACGGCATTGAAGCCGTCACTAGCGCACCACCTGAACAGGCTATTTACTTCACTGACCACGACCTCGGCTCAGCCTCCTATCTGTATGACGATACCTTCGTGATTAGCATTGTCCTTGTCAAGCGTATGCTTGTTAATTCTGGTAGTGGTGCTAACATCTTTTACTATGACGCCCTTCAAAACATGAACATGCAAGATTGTCTAGTACCCTCCAAAACTGAGATCTCCGGGTGCAATGGGTCAACCGAATGGGCTATGGGAGAGCTTATCACACAAGTATAGGTTGGCTCAGTTGTGGGCACCTATAACGTTCATCGTCATCAGTAGCCCCACTGCCTATTACAATGGTATTCTAGGATGCAACTGGATCTACGCCATGAAGGCAGTCCCGTCTTCCTACCACCAGGTAATATGCTTCCCAACAAAATTTAGCCCGTACCAGATACGGGGCTGCCATGTCGCAGCACGTATACATTACACTAACTCCCTCCAAAACTTAATAAATCATGAGAACTCCAAGAAAAAGGGGAAGCATATTGCCATTGAGGATTAGCAATGAATAGGGAGCGATCCCATGGTGGTGGACTCGTCCCCCATTCCTCACTACCCAGATCAAATAATGCAAACAGACGTACCACTTGATCAGAATGATATAGCTATTAGCATGTTCAGTAGAGCATTGAACACGCCCCTCATGGAGCCAGTCGTTAAGATTGATCTCGACAGCCCCACGAGAACAACATATATTGGTTCCTTGTTGATAAGTGACGAGCAAACAAACCCTATCACACTCCTTCAGTAGTACAGAGATATCTTTGCCTGATCCTTTGAAAAAATACCGGATATAGACCCCATAGTGGCATGTCATCACATACACGTTAATGACAAAGCTAGCCCCGTCAAGCAGAAACCACGCCAAATGGCACCGAGATTATGCCGGGCCACCAGCGACGAGATCCAAAAGTTACTATAAGTAGGCTTTATCCGACCCGTCGACTGCCCACGCTGGGTGGCTAACATCATCGTCGTCCTTAAAAAGAATGGGAAAACTCGAGTGTGTATTGATTTCACCGACCTTTACCGACACTGCCCAAAGGATAGCTTCTCCATACCTCTCATCACTTGACTGGTCGATTCCACGGCCGAACACGAGTGATTGTCCTTCATTGATGGCTACTCTGGGTACAACCAAATACCATTGGCAGTCGAGGATCAAAAGTACACTTCCTTTACCACATAGCAGAACTTGTACTGCTATATAGTCATGTCTTACGACTTTAAGAATGCGTGTTCTACTTACCAACGCCTCGTTATCACTATGTTTGAAGAACTGTTAGGAAAAATAGTTGAGGTCTATATCGACGACATGCTCGTCAAGAGTCGGCTGAGTAGCGACCATCTTACCGACCTTAAGATGGTCTTCATAAAGTTGCGATCCTATAAGATGTGACTTAACCCAGAGAAGTACAGCATCGGAGTCTCTTCAGGAAAGCTCCTCGGATACCTCATCACCCAATGTGACATTGAGGCTGACCCCGATCAAATCCGTGCTCTCGCCTGTATGCCATCTCCACGGACACTGAAACAAGTTCAAGCCCTTGTCAAAAAAATTACAGCACTCGAACGCTTCATTTACAAAGCTTCCTACAAATGTCATCCATTATTCCAATGCATTTGTGAGAACAAAAAATGCCAATGGAGCGATGACTGCGAGGTAGCCTTTCAGAACATGTTGCGCTACCTGGCTACCCCACCTATCCTTAGTGCCCCAAAGGATCACGAATTACTGGGTTTGTACCTCAGAAGAACCGATGAGTCCATCAGCGCAGTCCTTGTTCGCACGGACAACCGGATCGAGAAACCCGTATACTTCGTAAGCTAAACCCTCTTGGGAGTGGAACTGTGATACTCCACTATGGAGAAAAAATCCCTCGCCCTGGTCTATGCCTCGTATAAACTGAGACCATACTTCTAGGCTCACAAAATCAAGGTCATCACCACCCAACCACTATGAGAGATCTTCGCCAAGAAAGGGAAAACTCGTCGCATCACTAAATGGGCGATCACTTTGGGGGAGTTTGACATCCTTTACGAGCCAAAGATCGTAATTAAAAGACAGGCAGTAGCCGACTTCCTCGCTGATCTCCCCATTACCGATGGCAACTGGCATATTGAAGAGGATGAAGACCAAGATACCCATCTCGAACATGACAAGCTGACATACACTAAGGGATGGCGGCTGTACACTGACGTGTCTGTTAACGCAGGTGGCTCGGGTCTAAGGATAGTGCTTGTTACTCCTACTGATGAAAAAATGAAGAATGCCATACGGGTCAACTTTCCCCTCATTAACAACGAAGCTAAATACGAGGCATTATTGTGTGGAGTAGATTCATCGTTGGCTCTGGGCGTGGAAGAAATTTTCATCTTTACCGACTCGCAACTCGTTGTCAACCAGCATAACGGGACGTTCCATGCCAACGGCATAATGTTCGGCTACATGGAATCCATGAAAAAATGACTGAGTAAGTTTTGAAAGGTCAACCTCGAGGACATTTACCACAGCGAGAATTAACACTCAGACGCCCTTGCGTATTAAGCAGGCATCATCGGTGAGAAACTTCGTGTAATTCAGGTCAAAATCCTTGATAAATCGAGCGTAGCATTGAACCAAATACCAGCCATGCAGATCGACTGCCCTGCCCTCCTCGACTGGCTCCAACCTCTCCTTGACTTCCTCAGGGAACACCATATTCTCCCCGATGATCGGTTGGCCGCCGAGAGGATTAGCAACAGAGCATGCAAATACATGATTATTGATGGCAGACCCTTACGCACAAGCCTGTATGCTCTACACCTTACATGTATTGCTAGGGACAAAGTTAGCACAGTCATAATAGAAATCCACGAAGGCGTCTGCGGTGCCCATATAACAGGTTTCTCCATGGCCGATCGTGCTCGTACACAGGGATTATATTGGCCAACGATGCGACAAAATTTCATAGCATATGCCCAAAAAAGTGACCAATGTCAATTCTACGGGTACTTGATTCATGTACCTGCTATCGACCTCCACACAGTTTCCAGTCCCTGGTCATTTGCAAAATAGGGATTGGATATCGTTGGGGCTCTCCCTATGGCGAACAGGAGACGCCAATGGTTGCTGGTGACGACGGACTACTTTACCAAATAGGTGGAGGCGATACCCCTCGCCCGTATTAGGGAAGAAGAGGTCGTCACCTTCCAATGGAAGTATATTATTATGCAGTTCGGTATCCCCACAGTCCTGATGACCGACAATGGTACACAATTCGTAGGAACCAAGGTCATAGATTTTGTCCGATCTTACAACATTAAAATCCTTCCCTCCAGCCCCAGATACCCCTAGGGAAATGGGCAGGCCGAGGCTACTAACAAAACAATAATCGATGGTATCAGTAAACGTCTGGATGCGGCCAAAGGTCACTGGGTTGACGAGCTACCCCACGTTTTGTGGTCTTACCGAATGACACCGCGGAAGAGTACGGGCTTCACCCCGTTTATGCTCACTTATGGCTCCGATACAGTTCTACCTACCGAGGTCATCGTCACTACTACGAGATCCCTGATTGTAGGCAATGAAATCAACAACCAACTTCTCGCTAAGAACCTTAACTTGATAAACGAAACTAGAAAAGAAGTATCTTCTCGCATGCAATAGTATCAAGAGACTAAAAAGAAACTATCACAAACGGATGATTCCTCAACAGTTCCGTGAAGGTGACTATGTCATGAAGAAAGTCTTCCCTACAGCTCACAATCACAACAAGGGCAAACTTCAGCCTAATTGGGAAGGCCCATACCTCATTTCCCGCGTCATCGATGGTAACGTATACCGCCTACTTAATCGAGACGAAGAGGAGCTCAAGTCCCCCTAGAATGCCATGAACCTCCACAAATGGATTCATTAGACATACCTTACATGTACATAGTGACTCATCTTCTATATCTTTTAGTTTCAGCTCCATAATCTTCCGCGTCCTCACAAAGACAAGAATCGTTTTTTGAAGTAAAAGCGAACTCACATGATTGGGGTGTCCTTGAAGTAAGACGTCCTTGCAAAGAGCGAGAGTTATTTTTTGAAGTAAAAATAAACACACATGACCGGGGGCGTCCTTAAAATAGGACGTCCTCGCAAAGAATGAAAGTCCTTTCTTGAAGTAAAAACGGGCTCACATGACTGGGGGCGTCCTTGAAGTACGATGTCCTTGTAAAGACGTGAGTTATTTTTTGAAGTAAAAATGGACTCACATAACTGGGAGTGTCCTTGAAGTAGGACGTCCCTGCAAAGACGAGAGTTATTTTTTGAAGTAAAAATGAACTCACTTGACTGGAGGCATCCTTGTCCTTAAAGTAGGACGTCCCCGTAAAGACGAGAATCATTTTTTAAAGTAAAAATGAGCACACATGACTGGGGGCATCTTTGAAGTAGGACGTCCTCGCATTGAGCGAGAGTCGATTTTTGAAGTAGGACGTCCTCGCAAAGATGAGAGGTAAAAATAAACTCACATAACTGAGGATGTCCTTGAAGTTGGGTATCCTCGCAAAGAATAAGAGTTGTTTTTTGAAGTAAAAACGAATTCACATGACTGGGGGGGTCCTTGAAGTAGGAAATCATCGCAAAGACGAGAGTCCTTTTTTGAAGCAAAAACAAACTAACATGACTGGGGGCGTCATTGAAGTAGGCCATCCTCGCAAAGACAAGAGTCATTTTTTGAAGAAAAAGCGTACTCACATGATTGGGGGCGTCCTTGAAGTAGGACGCCCTCGCAAAGATGAGTCATTTTTTGAAGTAAAAGTGAACTCACATGACTGGGGGCATCCTTAAAGTTGGACATCCTCGCAAAGAAGAGAGTCGTTTTTTAAAGTAATAATGGATTCACATGATTGGGGACGTCCTTCAAGTAGGACGTCCTTGCAAAGACGAGAGACATTTTTTGAAGTAAAAAATGGACTCACATGACTTGGGGCGTCCTTGAAGTAGGACGTCCTCACAAAGTACGAGAATTATTTTTAATTTAAAAAAAAAAAAAAAACACGTACTCACATGATTGGGTGCGTCCTTGACGTAGGACATCCTCGCAATAAAGAGTCATCTTCTGAACAAAAAACGTATACATGGCTGAGGACGACCAAGACTACTTAGTCCAACGAGGACTACTTCAAATTTTTGTTGACCACTTCGTGCCTAAGTACATTGTTACGGTCGTTAGGACAACCAAGACTGCTTAGTCCAATGAAGACTTCTTAAAATTGTGTTGGGCACTTCGGGGCTGCGACGACTACACAATCCAATGATAACTATTTATAGGTTGCTAAAATAATAACGACTTCGTCATCTGACAGAGGCTACTAACACGATGGTTAGCTTTTGAGCGCCTATCTAGCTCACAAATGTTGTACCAACATTCTTGCGCCCGAGTCCCTTGTAAATTTCAACATCAAGCTACACAGGTTTATAGACCCATTACATTTCCATACCAACATAAGCTATACTAGTAACAAACAAAGCGGGACTCTACTATAACAAGATTACATACATCAAGGGCACGACCGCTCCCAAAGTCCATAGCCTGGTCATTCGCAGCTGGCCGCCTTCACATCCTCTATAGCCATCGCCCGCAGCACCACTTCACGAATGATACAATTTTAGACTTGATCACGCAGTACAATGTACCAAAACCATCGCTTCTCTGGCATTTTCCTCTCTGGAGAAGGAAGAGAAGCAGGATCGACGTAGGACCGCGCTAATGGCCTCCCTGTAAGCCTTGTTTGCCAAAGTAAAACTTGGTGTAAAACCCTACCCATGTCGCTAATCGTGACTCAAGCCGCGCCTGTGATCAGGTTTGCATCTTCTCCTTAAGAAATCTGATTCTCAAATGTAAAGCTCCAAGCTCTGGTCACACTTAGCCCCTCCCATAGCTCCTTTTATACGCCTCAGGTCTCATCAAGTGCTTATCTACCATTAAATGCTCTTGGGAAAACTAATAACCCTTCCTTCTTCATGGTGTTGTCCACTTCTCCCCAGGTGGCCCCACCTTCTGTCCACCTTGAAAATACCATTTGGAGTTAATTACTACTTTGACACATCAGTTACACTCACTTAATTTTATCCTCGTTTCTCGGGCAGTCTTCACGAGTACGAGCCTCAACGTAACGCTCATGCAGACTTCTTGAGGTAATTTGTTAGATACCGGTTCGTAACACGAGTAATAATAAGCGATTAATTAACCAGGGCCAAATGTGCCTCACGGTCTAACACCCAACGAGGACTGGCCTGTTTGGACCAATTCCAAACATTCAGCGTTCACGAGCCTAATGATCTCAAATGCAAAGCATCCAGTCATACATACGATCTACATTTGCTTCGTGCCACACATAAGCATAAATAGTTTTCATGACATAAGGCCATAAATGGGCCACATCAACAACTTCAGTTTACTTAAACCAGTACTAGTCTCTAACACATTCGCCATTATGGGCCTTACACGTTATAACAATTACAATTTTGACTGCCTGGCCGCCTCCGTGGCCACCTTCTCTTTCTCTACTAGCAGTGCCTCCTCTTGCAGGGTGATATCCATCCTGTCATTAAGTGGCTAAGGACCTTGTCGTGCAGATTAACCCAGATGGTGCAGCTTAGGAACATCTTGGGTTTGACGCAGAATGAGAAAAGGCGGGGCCAGCGTTGTCACCCACCACTTGGTGGAAAGGCAAAATTCTTCCTCCAGCCGCGCTTTGCCGTCCACCAACTTGACGATTCGACCCTACAGACTGTCTGACACCTACATTTTTCCTACAAGTTGGTCACAAAGGGTTTGCTCACTCGCATCCTTCTCCAGCATCAATATTTTTTAACACCCGTGGGTTGCCTCCAAGTCACCCTCAACCAATGCCTTCTCCTCGTTCATGATTCTCAAACGTTCTTTGAGACCTGCGGTCACATTTGCCAAATGCTCCACCAACTCATGTTGTACGGCTTCTTTATAAGCTCCTTCTGCATCTCCTCGAGCCGATGCTCTAATTTAGCGTTACAACTAACCAGGTTCTCGCTAAGGAGCAATGACGCCTCGAGGGTGAGTGTACACTGCATGGTACACAAATACACTGTTAAGCACCATAGACGACTGAGTAAGAATAATTGATTAAAGCACTTACCTAGACAGCTGCGATAACTGCTGCACGCCGCGTATAAGGATCATTCAGTGCTTCCGCCTCATGAATCTTATCTTTATCCTTGTATGGCGTACTCCACACCTCCCCCCCGGGCAAACTACCCACAAAAAGCTAACCACTACCCATAGGGCAGGTCCCTTCCTTAACATACAACTGCGAAAGCAGCTCCCTTTCCTTACCTCGGAGTTCATCCTGCTCCTCATCCATGAGATCGGTAACCACCATCTTCTGCCGCTTCATAATCGGGGTCTCCTCCGTAAGGCCACTCACCCCCCCCCCCCAACAGACCGGGGCTCAGTCCAGCGATGAGAGGCGTGGTCGTGTTCGAGCTCGACGCATCCCTTTCTCTCGTATTTAGGAACCTTGGCTTCATACTTACACTCTTTAAGGATTTATATCTATGCACACTTTCCACCGAATAAGTGTTGCTCACCGGACGTAAACGGGGCTCGCTCTACTTCTTTACCGACCAGTATTTGTTCGAGTAAAATGTTCCGTTCAAAATCGTCGTCAACACCCCAGAGTCTTTGTTTTAATGACCGTGTACACATAAACGCGACATTTGATACGACACCTTCGCAACCGTCACACCTGCACACCAACAAGCAGCCATTTGGACAATGTAAATAACAAACGATAGAAGTAGTAAATGATAGGTTACATAACGAGTAACGTGCACTTCTTGTTAAATACATTATGATGTAAGAAACAGTTGGGCCCATCGTCGAAGTCAAATGCCTCAGTTACAAAGATCAGATGTCGACAACAATAGTTACCGCTCGTCGGCAACATAAAAATCTTTGGCTCGCCAGACTTGCGAGTTATATAATACCAGTGCCTTCACTCAGGTGCACAAGTATGCATGATCTTCTGACAACTCATATCGACCTCACCCTCTTTACCTGAGACTGCCTTGGCTACTACTTTTTTTGCTTTGGCTGAGGTCTGGGTTTGTCGTCCCTCACGTTCCGCACGCAATCGTGAACGTGTATTACGCGGCAACGCCGGCTCTTCTAACGCCCCGAACCCATCAAGCTCTTTCCTCGTACCCCCAGGGACGATATCTTATTGATGAGGACAACGTCCCATCTTATAGGTGACCATTATATCTCCACAACCTACGTTCTACTGAGGTGGCACTGACTGATTAATTAGTCAACACCCCGTCATCACTCGAAAAAAATTACTGTTCATTTGCCCGGGGACCACCCAAACGAGTATAGACATTTTTTCGTCAAGTCATCCAAGGGAAACCTCAATACTGCATCAAATTGCCCGTAATAGATGATGCATTGATTGGGTACAAACGTTTTACAGTCCGGTCATATCCACTCACTACTGCCACGAACCTTCGCTCACTCGTTGACCTCATCCAGGAACTCCATCCTGACCCCCGGGCTCTCGTACTCGGCTAACGAGCTTTGCAACCTCCACTTGTTAGGATAAGGCCAGAAGGTCTCCGAGCCCCCCCCCCCCCTCTCCCGACCACTGACAATGGCCTCATTGGTCAGATCCCCAGGCACTCTCCCTTGTACCATGAAATCTGCCCCTGACTCTTCCCTTAATTCTCGAGGCACCGACATTCCAGCCTCGTGATCATGGCTGCCCTCCCATTCTAAGGGCACGGTATAAGGCGGCAAGTTCGTAGAGCCCTCTGTCGATGATTTGTACCCAGACACTACCATACCTCGGCTCGTTTTCTATTCTTTTCTCGTCAAAGTACATCAAATCGTGCTCGGCACTTGTACGTCCTTGCATGAGCCAGGTACAAATGTCAAACCCAGCCCTAAAGGTATGAAGGGCATATTGGTCACTCTGCTTACTAGGGCACCCTAGGGACACGCTACCCCTTAACCCTCATTTCCCTGATGCGGTCGCCAACATAACTGCGACTCCGCGATGAATAATATAATTCGTCCCGGCGTCACGGTCAGTTTTCTCATTCTAATTACCAACGCTGACTTCCCTACCGTAATGCACTACATCCCCCGGTTAGCTAAGGCACTTAATGAGTTCATACAACTATTACAATATGGTATATCACCCTAAATCAGATGAGTTATCAGAAAACTTAATGAGTTCATACATTATTCAATTTCTCAGCAAACTTGTGCAAGATGTGCCACAAGCAAAGCCTATGTTTTATATCCTGGAATACCTAACAAACAAATTTAATCAGAGTTTAGTATTCTAATCTTTGAAGGTGGAAACGAGGCTTTTTGCTATACATTCAATTAAACTGAACGAAAAACTCTTGGAGTCATGATTTTGGAATAAAAATTCCAAAACAGTACAATATCGATATCTTTCTTTTTGAAACAGTGCTAGTTTCAAAATCGTACATCCGAAATATTATTAGCACACATAACTTTTGGAAGTTGGGCCAAAGTTTTGCAAAAGTAAATTAAAACATGACTGTTTGGGTATCTCATCTTTTGAAATACCTATAATTTTATAAATGATGTCAGCCCATGCTACTTCTGTCCCTTTCACCTTGAATGGGAAAATAGGAAAAAATAATCTCTAAACAGTGAAGTTCTATTTAAAAATATAATAGGTTAGTAGTACCTTGGGAATTACAACACCCATGGCTAAGTCTTGGTCTGTGATAATAACATGAGGGTGCTTGCTACCAATTGTAGTAAGCTACGTGTTGAATTGCCAAGTAAAAGACAATTCAGTCTCATCCCCGTGGAGGGCATATCCAAACTAAATGGTTTGGTAGTGGTGGTTGACCTCTGCAAAAGGTGCAAATGACATATTGTACTTGTAGGTCTTGTATGTCATGTCAAATGTCACAACCTCACCAAATTGTTCGTACGCCATCCTGGAATGGGCATCTATCCAGAAAAAGTTTAGTGCATGGTTGTCCTCATCCAATTGCACGTCAAAGTAAAATATGGTATTTTATATATGTTTTCTCTTGTAGAAGTCTAAAACTGATCGGGCGTCCCCGACCTTAAGCCGCCTCCAATTGTTGTTACGTGTAGTAATAACAAGACCTCATATCAAAAGTACGTTCAGGGAACAATAATGACACCTTACCCACCAAAATGTTATGGAGCTAAAATAATTCGGTAAGACACTTCGTCGCCTCTGGGAAATTACGGTTCACTTTCATCTTGTGTCGATTATGAGGAAACATAAGAGAATGGTTATCCACGTCCAAAAAAGTAGTGACCTTGTACATCGTATACATCTTCTTCCAATTTATATTCATGCTCACCCTCCAACCGCTTCTCTCAGACAATCGTTGGTTCCTCAACTCCTGATTAGTATCGAGTTCCTCGCCCTTGATCTTCTTCGAAACACCTTGATTCATACAGGAGAATCACACCCTACCAACAAAATTTGAATGAGGCAGCTTCTCTGAAGTTCTCTTCTTTTTCAAGATACCCATGCTTCGCTCGTAACATGAATAATATGACTTGGCAGCGACAATGGACATAAATTGCCTCCCAACATAAGGAACCGTCACTTCGAGGGGGTCAACCAAAGCTTCAGGAGTAACTTTAACACCTTCAGGAGTTTGTACACCTTCCGCTTTGACGGGCGTGCCTTGAAAGTTTGGGATGGATGAGCCTTCCCCAATAATAGGGGAGCACATGTCTACATATGAATGTCCGATCCTAAAAAATGACATGCAACATGATTAATACAATTTAATCTCCCATGAAAACTCTTTAACGCTAAACAACTAAAAACTAATGATGAATACGATTTCTAAACAAGTTTTGATAGGGAAGTTCCGATAGACAGTTACTTTCACTATACAAAAACGAAACAACGTAGTTTCATTTAAAGGGAATCGAGACTCAATCAAAGTGATTCTAATATCTTTCAATAGGAATAAATGGCTGAATGTAATGAAAGAAAATCCTATAATTAAAATAAGATAGGTATGCATAACTAAACAAATTACAATAGTTCAAAGATAATATTGCAATTATTTAAAGAGCCTAACATCCCTAGTCATATCGAGAGTTGTCTTACAAATTACTCGATTCGTAATCGCCAGAACTATTGTAATCATTATAATTGGGTCGCCTGGTGTCCCACATAATTCTTCCTCGAGCAGAGTTAGTCGGCGTTCCACTACCGAGTCATATCGTATGTCTTCTTCAGAAACTATGAAAAACATTTCATACTCCCAATCTGTTTCAGAGTTGGCTTGAAGGGGGGTTTCAATTACTGCCACATGCGATCCATGGACAAAGCGACGAAACAACTTAATGAAGGTAATAATCACTCCAACAACACAATCCATTAAAACTGCCATGTCTCCGATATCTCACTACCCTTATATCATGAATTTAAATTTACAGTTAGGACATCACTTATAAATAAACTACTCTGCTTATAGGGGGTCTGAAGGGTAAGGAATAAAAAAAATACAGTATCATTTTATAGTTTTCGAAATCGAATAGTTTCGAATTGATAAATTTGAAACTTCTTGCCATCACTTCTTTCGGTTTAGACACTTTTAAAAGTCAAACATACTTCTTTCGGTTTCCCCAAATCCTTTTGCCTTTGAATTAACCTATCTGAAACTGTGAATGAAATCATAGGTCCGAATCTGCCCATAAGGAAACATCTCTCTCACCCAAAAAAAAATTTCAAAACAACAAATTGCTACTCTAGATGATTGTAGTTGTATTTTAAACTGGTAATTTTAGCCGTATTTTGAACAACAATCTAACGAAACATTACAAAAATGAAAATATCAAAAAATAAACAAATAAACACAAACAGATTTGTTGCGTCGTGCCATTTAGGGAGAGCAAACACAAATTGATTCGTTGCGGTGAGGGAGAGAAAGAGAGAGAAAAGAAAAAGAAAGTGGTAATAAACACAATTCGTCTGGGTGAGGAAAAGAAAGAGAGAGAAAAAAAAGTAGTACACAATGGAGAGAAAAAAAAAAGAGTAGACAATGATAGAACTTTGTACCTTTTGAATAATAAAATGATGCCACGTCACACTTGCCACATCATGTTTTCTTGGCCACATCATCTGCCTTGTTGACAAAGCTTGCCAACACCTCTTATCTAGACCTTCCATTTGGACAAATGGAAGCATCCTCTTCAGTGTTTGGACTGTGTCTATAATGGGCGTGTACCTAGATCATTTCCCTATATATATATTTGGAGAAAATTTTGATTAATACAATCGAAGAAGAAAATTGGATTGTGAGAATATTTGGAGAGTAAATCTAATAAACCATGGGATGGTGCTTGCTAACGACCAAGAGATGAGGAACAGAAAGGAAGTTTGGTTTGGGAGAGAGGGGGAACGATGGGGCACATAAACGTTTCAAAGAGGAAAATATCAAGTGATTGTAAATAACATTCTCTACGATCGTTTGATAAAGATAAAAAATTGGATTCAAATATTAAAGATCGAAATACTTGTAGACTGAGGGGATCTAGATCGAGATAAATTGGACTTAAATTGAATCATATTAAAAAAGAGTCTAGAGGGACAAAATTTGGAGCAAAAGGGGATCAATAGATTAAATTGTAGTCGGGAAAATGTATAGAAAGCATATTTTTAGGAAAACTATAGTAGCATTATAGGACTCAAATTATGAGAGAGCCTTTCTGTTATTTGTAATGCTTATAAAGGTGAAAAATTAAAAAAAGTACCATGCTTCATCTTGCAACTAGGACTTCGTGCTGAAAAATTTAGATTTTTTTTTTCAACTAAGCTTGGAGTTTTCATTTCTTGTAGTTTTCCTAGAACTGGACCTGATTCTAATTACTAGGACCTGTTAAAAGTTAAAACTGGTCAAGCCATGTAAGTTTATTGTCTTCCTTCTGCATGTACAGCTTAATTTCAAACTTTTGGTGAAACAAGGCATGAACATAAGATTTTACATAGGTAAATAGTTCCTTATTTACATTCTTAATCAGAATGCAAAGGTAAAATCCAATTTTGCCATCCTAATACATACATAAAGGAAGTCCAATTAGTGTAAAAGGAGTAGAATATTTGAATCACTACTTATCCACCCCATCAACGGTAGAAATTGCAGATGGCACACTCTGGAATCTGCAAGCTCCACAGAGAGGCGAATATAGGGATGGAGTATGGTACTTGTCCTCTCCTCCCATCATTGGCATAGGAACACCAATCTTGATCGGATTCACATAGTCTGGTTGGTATGTTTTTCCTAGGACTCCTTCGACGAGGTCTGTAAGCTTGAAAAACCTAAATTGTGTTTCAAAGTGAACGAAAGAGTCATCTGATGGCAACTGGTAGTTATGGACCCTATTTTCTTTAGCTCTAATAAGCGTTACCTTCATGTCCATCACCAGTAGTCCACCCACAGTTACTCTTACACTATTTGTATCATCAGTCCTTTCTACTAGCACTTCTCTCTTTCCATCATTAGTCCTCCACTCAGCTTCTCCATCTGTGGGTATCTCAACTTTCTTACCATCTCATCGGACAATGAGAGCAGCTACTGTATTATCCCAATGGGAGATTTTCTTGGCAGGAAGGACAAGTGTGTGAGAATCATGTAGAAACTAATACAAAGAATAGGAGATTCGAGAAGGACTAACTTTATTATTATTTGATCATTACAATGGAAGAAGACCTTCTCCTTATATAGTTACAATTACTTGGGAGCTAAGTAAGAATATCCTATATTTAGAGAATTATATATTTAGTATATATCCTATATTAGGTATATTCTATATTCAACAAATCAAACATCATGAATAGAGCCTGCACCCACGAGAAATTGCATGTTCTACCTGTAGGCCGAGTTCCAATGAAGTGACCATTGATCTGGAGGTCACTGCTAGAGACGAGGGGAAAATCACCTCCATTGGCCCCGTGGAAGTAGAACAAAACCCCATCACCGCCAACGAAGAGGGGATCGTAACAAACTGAGCCGTAGCCTTCACATTTTGGTCTCCTCACTGCCATACACATTATTTTGCACATAAAAAGAATTGTAAACAATTAAAATTATGATTAGCCATGACGTGCCTGGTCCAGTGATTCAGCAAAGTAGAAAGAAACCCAACATCGAAGAGGATAGCGCTAATCCATTTGCAGGTGTGCCCAGATTTCTTGTGTACCATGTGTTGTTACTGAGATTCACATGCCCACTGAGTCCTGAGTACGCCCACAAGTGCCTCACATTTCTTGTGGTCTAGAGCTTTATTTGTTTTAGTTTCAATAGCTATGATGTTTGGGTATTATGGTGTTCGGTACTTTAATGTGAAGTCTAAAAAGAATGGTTTTAAATAGCACCGTTATAACCGTAACGCCTTGAGCCCGTTCTGTTATGTGCCTTGTTCCGTTCTAAAAAATAATACTCGTTGTACTACTACATACCGTTATTTTATAACTGTTATAATAACACGTTATTTTCAGTATTCACTTTTACATTTTGGCCAAAATTATATACCGTTATATCTAAAGTAACCGCCGTTTTAATTGAAAAGATGCTTAAAATTTGAGAAAATATCAAATAATGTTGTAATGTCTACTACTTGAATGGTGTAAGTGTTAGCTAAATACCTCATATAGCTACCACATGAAAATAGCTAAGTGTGATCAGCATCTATAAATTTTAAACAATTTGACAATCCTTGACTTGTTATTTGGCTTAAGAAAATATAACTGTGTTATAACACGGTTATAACAGTAATGGCCTCTACCCATTACACCCTTATAACACACCATTTTAAACCTTGCTAAAAAGGCATAACCATGTCGTTGCAGGCTGTGTCTCAGAGTACAATAGGTTACTTGCAGTAGCAGTAGTTGAGCTATAGATAGGTTAGATAGATAGTGTCTTACCTTTGCAAGTAGTCTCACTGATGCTACTGCAGTCGATGAAGCATCCCTTCACACTACACCAATTTTAACAAAATATCACAGACTTAGTCTGTGGTAAAACGCTATTTACCACAGACTAAGGGTGTCGTGGGGTCTAAAGTAAAATGGGTGTGGAATTTTTTTTGCCACGGATCAAATCTATGGTTTTGTCATATATTGTACTACAGAGTTTATCCGATGCAATTATTTTGCCACAGATATTGTCCATGGTGGAGGTCTGTAGTAAAATGGGTGTGACATTTTTTTACCACGGATCAAATCTATGGTTATCATATATTGTACTACTGAGTTTATCAGTAGCAATTATTTTTCCACAGATATTATCCGTGGTGGAGGTCTGTAGTAAAATGGGTGTGGTATTTTTTTGCCACTGATTAAATATATGGTTGTCATATATTGTACTACTGAGTTTATCCGTGGTAATTATTTTATCACAGACATATTCACGGCATATGACACTAATTTAGTTTGTGATTAATAATATTGCTACGGATTTAGCCTGAGTTTAATGCTTTCAAATTTGCCACGGCCTAAGTTTATGGAAATTTACTTTTTATTTGTTTTTTTTTCAAAATTTTTTTTGTAAAAACATGTAAAACCTGTAATATTTTTGAAGCACCTGTCATTTTCTCTTATGAACAAATGTATATAAACAAAAAGGAC
Source organism: Kingdonia uniflora (assembly GCA_014058105.1). Classification (NCBI taxonomy): domain Eukaryota; kingdom Viridiplantae; phylum Streptophyta; class Magnoliopsida; order Ranunculales; family Circaeasteraceae; genus Kingdonia; species Kingdonia uniflora. The sequence continues at coordinate 5,142,157 of JACGCM010002827.1, forward strand.
AATTCATAATAACTAGTTTCATTTATAAATATTAGTAAACAAAAATCCATGTACATTGTCCATATGTATACCAATTCAAAAGGAAACTATACACATCAACCCTATAATGAGTCAAAAGGAAACCATGGACATACCAAAAAGAACAAAAAAATGGAGAAAATAGTGACTTCTAAAGCAAAAGATTAAGAGAACGACGTTCAAAACATAAGCCCGAAAGTTGTACCGGATCCAAGAATAGGAAGCGTCTTCTATCCATTATAAGCATCCACAAAAGTAAGGAATAACATATCCAAGAATTGGAGGCGTCTTCAATCCTTTATAAGCATCCACAAAAGTAAGGAATAACAGATCCAAGAATTGGAGGCGTCTTCAATCAATTATAAGCATCCACAAAAGTAAGGAATAACATATCTAAGAATAGGAATCATCTTCAATCCCTTATGAGCATATAAAAATGTAAGGAATCCAACGACGGGAAGCACCTACAAGAAAATTAAAATAACAAATAAATATAAAGGTCAAACCCATTATACTTATACTTGATAAATGGATATCGAAGAGAATTTTAAAATTTTTAAAAGGGGCTAGGAAGAATAATCACCTAATAGGCGAAACGTAAAAGAATTCTCAGGTACTTGATCTTCGTGCCAATTAAAAGCTCGTCAAAGAAAACCCCACGTTGACCAAAGAGCGGGGATCCATGCTTAAAAATTATATCAACAATAACCTCATATTCCGCCTCCTCGCTTTCCTAGTAACCAGGAATTACTAATGCCATTCCAGATGCCACAATATGCTCGTGCAAATTCAAAAAATGAGCAATTGCCTCTTCTCACAAAAGAGGTGTAGACATCTAACAATGAAAAGAATGTAGTACTGATATTAGTAAAAAAAGACAATTTAAGAGAAAAACTACATAATTAATCCATACCCGTGATCTATCAACATTAACAGTAGGTGTCGCAGAACGCTCAAATGAGCTAAGAGATGTTACCATGTCCCTCAAACTATCAAGCTTAGCATCATTTTTAGCCTTGTATTATAAAAACCGGTTCTCCAAATCAATATAGGATTCCTTACCCTCCATAATTTGTGCCCTCAAAAGCTCGGTACTCCGTATAAAATTTTTGGTCACATTCGGACCCATAAAATTCGCACACCCTTTTTTCACCTTACCAAATACTTGAGCTAAAGGATCATGGTCAACATCAAGATATTTAGATTGTGAATTCTTTGCGATAATCTCTTTTACTGCAATCTGCAAATAACAAATAATACTAAAATATACTAAAATAATTAATTAAAGCTATATGAATGGTTTAGAAATAACAACAAAGATAATAATATAAGGAGGTATTTATTAAGTATTAAGTCCACTTTAGAACAAAAGAAAGTTGCTATTTTTAGTACTAAATGAAAGTTGCTTGTATTCAGAGTCGATATCCATGGAAAGAGGTTCAGATTTTAAACTTAACGATCCAGACAAATAAGATGGTAGTCGCAAAAGGTCACGAATGGCATCTTCTTGATTAACATAATGGAGGAATGGGTATTTTTAGAGCTCTCTTGCAGGAAATCTTTCAAATACTGAAAGTAGACACTTCTCTATAAACTGTTTAACTTGGGGGTAAGTTACTTTTTCGAGTGAAGCAGGCTTAATTCTTGAGGAAACTTTTTTATAAATTTGAGCCGGATTTCTGCATTCATTATATGGATACGCAAAAGTTACCATCTATAAGATACACATGCCAAATGAATATATGTTTACAAGTTCATTATATTCCTCCTCATAAAGCTCAGGAGCCATAAACTCTGGAGTGCCAATAACGCTTTGAGCAGTAGGCTTTTGCATAATAGTTGCTAACCCAAGGTCTCCAATTTTGATTTCTCTGTACCTGTTGACAAAAATGTTATCACATTTTATATCTCTATGAAGAATTGGAGACTTCTGACTATGTAGGTAATTCAAGCCATGTAAAATCTGTCTAGCTCAATTCTTTATGGCTTTTATGTCAACATTTTTATGCCTTCTACGATACTGCCTCAGACTTTCAGATGTGAATAACTCAAAAATCATGTTTACAGTTTTCTTCTTATTATCTGCCCATGAGTTGAAGAACTTGATAATATTTTCATGTTTTACTGATTTCAAATGATGAACTTCTGAGTATAATCTTTCCAAGTCTTCTGGTGACCGTAGCACATCATCAATTTTTACTTGGCTTCATGCCACTTCAATTGCTTTTCTCAGTACATCAATTGCTTGCGGGGTACAGGGCATATTTGAGCCTTCTATTAATATATGACTGTAGTAGTATACTCGCAGCCTTCAAGCTCCAGTGGAATACTCGAAGGCTATATCGAAGCTTACATGAATACCTCGAAGCCCATTCAATTCGCAAACAAGCCTTCCAAGGTTACAAGAAGATGAAGCCCCGAAGACGAAGCCTCGACTATGAATAAGCCTCGAAGATGAAGATAAATCCATCAGCACACAAACTTCACATCAGCACCAGAAACACTTCGACCATATTCATACGTGGTTGAAGGCAGACATGTTAGACAGCCAGCTCACAAGACAAAAATGGCGGCGTTGTTGGTCCTTACAGCTACAGTGATAGAACCAACAACAGCTACAGTATTAGAGTACAGTGTCAGGCCTAATATTTTTGGCATCAACACCAACTCTGGGATACCCGCCTGATACCCGGAGGATACACTTGTAATGAAACCTCCCATGGTGACTCAGCCCTACCTATATTCTATAAATAGGAGGAAAGAAGAACCAAGGAGGGGTTACACAATCTCTCCCTTGAACCCTTGCAGTTTACCTTCGATCACCCTGTAAATCACCTAGTACTCGAACCTTCGACTACTCGACAGCAATATCAAATCTCTTAAAATCATCATCAGAGGTCGTGGAGTGACCCATTCTTGGCCTCTACGCAAGTATATTTTTATTAGGTTATTTGTACTATAGATTATATGCTTGAATCCTTTGATAGAAGATAAACCCCATGGTGCAAGAGCCAACTTCCCCTCCTCGCGAAGTTAGGCCCCTATATTTGGCGCCGTCTGTACTTCCCCACCCTACCAATCTCCCCCTACCTTGTACTTTCTTTTTCCAATTCCTGCAAACTACTTCCAAATGGTCCCCACCCTTCGCTCAACTTCCACACATACCGGTAACTCCGCCGACGGAGTGGCTGCCTAGCTAGCCCTTCTTACTCAGTAATTCACTCAGGCTGAGGAACATCACCGAGCGCAACTACGTGAGGAACGCAAACAACATCTGCAAGATTTTAAAGCCGATCGGCATCGCCGTTTGGATGGCGTCGACAGACAAAAATGCGTCATTAATGATTTGTGCCACACAATCCGTGAGCTGCAACGACTACAGCCTCTAGACGCTCCTCCATCGTCCCGAGCACCTGCCCTGTCACGTGTCTCTGCTTAAGATCGATTGGGGCCCTTATAACGTCTCCAAGTACCCCCAGTCCATCTTGGAGCCAAGGGTGCTGCCTTTACTTTCCCCCTACTGGCTCCATCCACCTTGGCATCCACCCCACAGAGGATTTCTTTGACTCTACCCTTCACTCCTCCAGATACCCCAAACGCCACCCTACTCGAGAACGTCATGGGGAGCGCAGCACTGAACACATGTCGAACACTATGCCTCATCAACCTCAAACCCATCGATCCCCCCTCATCTCGCCTAATGTGCACAATAGGACTTCGACTATAAAAATCCACCCTGTCATCCGCGTTAGTGCGAGCCCAACACCAAACTCATGGAGTCGGTTGAATAACCCCCTCTATCCCAAGGTCCTCGCTATCGAGGTGCCTCCAAATTTCTGAGCCCCAAAAATCTATAAATATCACAACACCGATCCTCAATCCCATATTCTTGAATCTTAAAATACTTTAAGCCTTTACTCCATGGCTGACCACCTGATGTGTCGACTTTTCCCCGCCAGCCTCACAGATAGCCCTCTTCATTCGTATCATAACCTTCTTAATGGCTCGATTCGAAGCTTCGAGCAATTATCCAGCCTCTTCATAGCCCAATTTTCCTTCAACAAGGACTGAGACGTCAGAGTCGATGCCCTCTTCAATTTTATAAAATCCCCCAATGAAGCCCTTGAGGCCTTCACCAAGAGGTTCCTCGACGAGTCGCGCAAAGTTAAAAACCTTGACTGCACAAACGCTGTACTCGCATATTCGAACACTTTGCTAGATAACAGCCGTATTAAAGAGTACTTGGTCCTCCACAAACTATGAACCCTTGAGGAGATGCTCTCAAAAGTCAATGGCTATATCGAGCTTGAGCGCCACCACGAATCAAATAAACAGGGGTTGCCTTCAACCACCAACCTAAATAAACCTCGACAAGGCCCACCCTCGACCTCTACACCCCTGATAGCTCCCTTCTCACAGGATACTGAAAGCCGCAAACACCCACACACTGATAGCAGTGCCGAAGCTCGCAAGAAATGACCGAAGCCGGTCTTACCCTGACTTACTGCACCTCTCAGTACCCTTCAACCACAGATCCAGGGGGGCCCCATATGGCGTACCCCTTTCCCCATTGAAGTTAAACAAGGCGAACCTTAGTGCGCCAACCACAAGTGTAACTGCCACCACAATAATAAGTGTTTGCCCTGCAACGCTCTCTCGAAATAATCCTCAAAGAAGGATGTCTACATCAGTACATCGCTGACCTCCCAGGTTATCTCGATGGCTTGTACCTAAAACCTTAACCCGCCCCTGCTGTCGACCCAGCTGAGGTACACATCTACCAACTTTACCTCATCGAGGTCAATAATATTGACAGCGTCCCTTTTAAGAGCAAGCGTAAGCGCATCGAAGAATGCAACAAACTCACTTACCAGGAAAAGCTTCCTACCCCCCGGCCAGAATCAAGTTAATATCCTTGACCCGAGGGTATCTCTTTCATCGACTGTAACACCTCGCATGTTCGATTTCCCCATTCTGACCCTTTAGTCATCACGATTAAGGTTGAACTCCTCGTCCTCCATACCATGCTTATTGATATAGGAAGTGCAGCCGATATACTTTTCTTTTAGACCGTCTAAGCCATGAACAAAATAGACCTTATCACTGCCGCCAATGTCAAACTAAAAGGTTTTAATGGGGCTACTGAAGTTGTTGTTGGTCGAATAGCCTTCCAGTTACCACCAGCCCGGCCACACTTCAAGCCAGCTTTCTTGTCATCGATAAGAAGTCTGAATACCTTGGTATCCTCGGGTGCGATTGGCTCCATGCCATGTACGCCATACCTTTGACCTATCATCAGACCCTTCATTTTATTACCCCCTGTGGTACATGGAATTTAAAAGGCTCTCAACGCCTCGCCCATTCATGTGGGCATCTGAAGATCAATCAGACCTGGAAACTTGTCAGACTCCCATAACAATCACTGTCTCCTTCGGTCTCCATACCTTCGACGCCCGCAATCTTACCCATCAAACCCACTATTTATATTGAACTCGACGGTCCTGGTCGAGGTACGTTCATTGAAACCTTTCTAGATGAGGCAGAGCGCCACGAACTTACAAACTTCCTTCTAACAGACAAAGACATCTTCGCATGGACGTTCCATGAGATGCCCGGTATCGACCCCAGTTTGGCTTGCCGCCTCTTCGACCTCATCCCCCATTCCATAGCAGTAAAATAGAAGAAGCGCACCTTGGAACTACGACTTCGAGAAGCAGTGAACCTCAAAGTTGACAAACTCATAGCCGCGGGTTTCATCAGAGAAGTCAAGTATGTTGACTGGATATTCAACATTGTTGCAGTTCCTAAAAAGAATGGGAAGATCAAAATTTGCGTCAACTTTACAGATCTCTACAAACACACATCGAAGAAAAGTTTCCCCCTCTCGATCATTTCATTACTCCTTGATGCTACTGCTGGACACGAGCGCCTATCAATGATGGATGCAGCTTCAGGTTATAATTTGGTACCCCTCCTCCCCGAATATCAACTTAAAACTTCTTTCATCACCGAACAAGGCCTTTACTGTTTTAATGTCATACCTTTCGGCCTTAAGAAAGCTGGTGCCACCTACCAACACCTTGTTACAACTATGTTTAAACCCTTGCTTGGCAATTCGGTCGAAGTTTACATCGACGACATGTTATGCAAGAGCCTCCAAAAATAAAAATAAATCCAGGACCTAGCCAAACTCTTTTCGATACTTCGAACATACAACATGAAACTTAACCCAGACAAATGCCAGTTTGGTGTTTCGTCTGGCAAATTTTTAGGTCATCTTATCAGCAAATAAGGTATCGAGATCAACCCTACCCATATTCATGCCCTCATCGATATGCCATCCCCTTGAACCAAAATAGGTGTCCAGAAGGTGGCTCACAAGATAGCGGCCCTCAACCATTTCATTTTCAAATCCTCATACCGCTGTGCCTGGTTCATTTCTCTCTTACGCGACCAAGGCGTCCACAAGGCTTAAAAGAAAAACAACCCTGAGATCAACTGGACACCCGACTGTGAACAGGCCTTCCACGAAATTAAAACATACCTTGGTCAACCACCCATCATTAGTACCCCTGTCGATGGCAAAATACTCTCCTTATACCTCGCGGTCACCGATGCCTCTATCAGTTCAGTCATTTTCGACTCGAATCAAACATCAAGAAACCTGCATATTTTTTCAGCAAAACTCTGACACCCGCAGAATCTCGATACACGAAAGTTGAGCGTTTGCTCCTCACCCTCGTCTAGACTTCCTGAAAACTTAAACTATATTTTTAAGCTCACCCCATCCATGTTATAACAAGCTATCCCCTTCGAGAAGTACTCAGCAAGAAAGAGAAATCTAGGCGAGTACAACAGTAGTCTATTTATCTTGGCAAACACGACATCACATTTGAGAAGCAGATATCCAAAAAAGGCCAAGCAGTCGCTAATTTCCTTGCTGACTTCCCGGTCGAAGATGTCGACTGGGAGGAACACGAAGATGACCTACCAAAGGACCAGCCCAAACCTACTGATCCATGGAACCCTAACACAGGGTGGCAACTCTTCACATATGGATCCGTTCGGGGATAGGTATCGTCCTGGTTAAACCTGTTAATGATCGAATAGAGAAGGCAGTCAAGTTAAATTTTGAATGCTCCAACGGCGAAGCTGAGTTTGAAGCCTTGATCCATGGCCTCGACCTTACACTCGAATTTGGTGTCCCTAAATTGGCAATTTTCACAGACTCCTAGCTTATGCAGAAACAATACAACGGTAAAAATCAAGCCATCGGTCGCATGGTTGAGTATGCTGCTCACGTCCGCCGGCGCATGGATCGTTTCCCCAAAAAATCTTCTATTACTCACTATCCTTGAGGTAAAAATAGACATACAGATGCCCTCCCCTGCAAGTAGCTATGTTAGGCCAGTCCAAATCCTGAACTCTCCATATCAAAGTTATCGAGCACCCAAGTATCGACCAGATGGAAGTCGACGCCATCAATATTGGGGGCGAGAGTCTCGATTAAGATGATTGGCGAACACCATTTTTCAACTACTTCAACAATGCTATCCACCTGATGATCCCAAAGCCAAACGGTCATTATTAGAAATTACTGCAGATACACCATACTCATACGCGAGTTACATCGCAAATCCCCAAATGACGTCCTCCTTCGATGCATCCCTAAAAAAACCTCTACAATTCTAGACGAACTCCACGAAGGTACCTGCAGTACTCATACTGTCGGTAGATCTATGTCCCTTTGAGCCATTTCCCAAGGTTTATTCTGGCTCAATATGAAGAAGCAGGCCGAAGAATATGCCAAACACTGTGATAAATGCCAGCGCCATGCGCACGATATTCATGGCCCCTCTCAATACTTTCACTTTAGTCAAATCGCTTAGCTATTCAAATGGTGGGCCATCAATCTCATAAGGCCCATCCCCAAAGTATCTGGTAGCCGAGAGAATATCCTGGTTGCAACAGATTACTTTACCAAATAGGTCAAAGCCGTACCATTGTGTCAAACCAGAGAAGAAGAAGTCATTAAATTCCTATGGGAGAACATTATTGCACGCTTCGGCTACCCTCATATGATTTATTATGACAATGGTCCACAATTCATCAGGAACGAAGTCAGAAATTTTCTTAATAAATACAACATCATCCTCTCACCCTCAACATCTTACTACCCTCAAGGGAATGGTCAGGTCGATGCAATCAACAAAACCATAGTCGAAAGTCTCAAGAGGCATGTCGATGCAATGAAAGGACGATGGGTTCAGGAATTACAACATGTCCTCTGGGCCTATGGTACAACACCAAGAAAAATAACGGGATGCACTTCTTTCCTTTTAGCCTATGGTACTGAAGCAGTACTCCCTACTCAATTTAAAGTACCCACACGAGATCTCAACCTTCCAGATGAAGATAATGAGTTCGAACTTAGATACAACATGTTATGGATCGACGAAACAAGAGGCTGAGCCATCGCAAACCTCGGCCGGTACCATCTATCCTTCCAGAAGTCATATAATAAGCGAGTTCAACCACGAAGTTTCAACATTGGAGATCTTGTATTTTGATGTGTCACACAGTCTTTGAAGCCTCGAAATGCCAGCAAGCTAGTTAAATCCTAGTAAGGACCTTATGTCGTTTACGATAAAGCCAACAAGGGTTCATATTATCTCATGACAAAATATGAAGAACCTCTACCAAACCCATGGAATACAATGCAGTTAGCATTATACAATAGGCCACAACCCTCACCTTGTTCCGCTGATATAAATACATTATAATCAATTAAAAAAAATTCCTCTGAACTTCGTCTCCTGTGTTTCCAGTGAATTTCTTGGTTTACCCTAAGTATCATGTTAACCCTTCGACCCGACAGATACTTGAGGGCAACCTTGAAAATTTTCAAGTCTCCAATATTCGAGCCAACTCGGGGGATACGAATGGTCGAGAGACCAGACCCTCGAGAATGCATTGGGGGCGAACACGTTCTACTTCGAACAGGCTCAGGCCTTCGAAGTCTAGTAAATTTCTTGATTTACTCTAAGTATCATTTCAACCCTTCGACCCGATTGATACTTGGGGGCGACCTTAAAATTTATCAAGTCTCCAATATTCGAGCAAACTCGGGGGCACGAATGGCCGAGAGACTGGACCCTAGAGAATGCTATGGGGGCGAACACATTCTACTTCGATCAGCTTCAAGCCTTCGAAGTCCAGTAAATTTCTTGGTTTACCCTAAGTATCAGGTCAACCCTTCGACCCGACTGATACTTGGAGGCGACCTTAAAATTTTTCAAGTCTCCAATATTCGAGCAAACTCGGGGGGCATGAAAAGTCGAAAGACTGGACCTCGAGAATATATTGAGGGCGAACACATTCTACTTTGATCAAGCTCAGGCCTTTGAAGTCCAGTGAATTTCTAAGTTTACCCTAAGTATCATGTCAACCTTTCGACCCGACTGATACTTGGGTACGACCTTAAAAAATTTCAAGCCTCCAATATTTGAGCAAAATCGGGGGGCACGAATGGTTAAGACCAGACCCTCAAGAATATATTGAGGGCAAACACGTTCTACTTCGACCAGGCTCAGGCCTTCAAAGTCCAATAAAATTCTTGGTCCCACCCATGTGTCGTATTCATCTCTTGACTGATACTCGGGGAACCATCTTGAAGCTTTTCAGGGTTTGACAATTTTACAAGCATTCTACACTTACAGCATACGCAGATACAAGTAGATAAGAATATCAACAACTCTACTACATATAAGAAGTTTCAGCACAACATATATTAAAGAATCCAGTTCGACATAAATCAATTAAAACTAAGTTCATAGCATATATCAGGATTCTAGCACCACAACTTGTGAGGGTCGTGGCCTATTGTCTCACATTCATCATCAAACTGCCCTTGGAAGGTCTCCTTCTGTTCTACAATAACCCTATCCTTCTCAACCAGTTTTGCATTCAGAACTTGTGTATGAGTGTACCGTTGAACTTCGAGCCTCCTCTCGAATTCACCTCTGATAGTCCCCAGATCTCACTTCAAAATGCCAATTTCTAAAACCAACGATGCTTCGGTCCCTCGAGCAAGCTCCAGATTGTCAACCACCTGCTTTAACTACCTTATTGCTACCTTCTACGCCTTATTGAAAGCCTGCACCCAAGCATTTGTCTGCTAGAATATTTGAGCCATCAGTATCTCTCGAAGCATGGTGCACTTAAGAAAATTTCAGAATTTCACAAAAAATAAATAGTTACCTGATACATTCTCTTCTTCATCCGCCTCGCAACTTCATCTGGATCAGTGCCACATAGTTCTGCCATCGAAGCAGCCTTAGCTCGAGCGTGCTCCTCCAGTTTGAACGTGGTTAGTTCTTCTTCCATATCCTCTGTATCATCCTCCCCCAGCACTCTATGCCTCTTCTGCTGCGGTCCTTTGGGCTCCAGTACCAGTGAAGATTCGGGTAAACCTTCCCCTTCCCTTTGTCAGCCTGTTTTGATGCCTGCTTCAATGCCTGCCTTGAAATATCATGAACTACTTTAGACACTGGCAGTGCCTGCCTCAACGCCTGCAGCCCCTTCGGCACATAATTTACCTTTCTTGACAGTTTCACTTTCATCATTCCTTCGACACCTCTCCTTTTTGACGGCTTCAGCGTAATGGGTACGTTTCGAAGTAGGGAATCTATCTTCTTCTGTCTTTTCCTCTTAATACCAAGCCCATTGAACATAGAGTTCACCCACTCCTCGTCCGAATTGATTAACACGTCAATATAATCCCTCAGATTTTTCCAAGTCCGAGTACTATGACCTATAAAACAAATAGAAACACATTAATCAGTCTATTCGATCAATACTTCAGAAACTCTTTGACAGACAACTTACTTGGATTATAGACCTTATGTTGTAACTTATAAGAATCTTATCCTTCGACATTCTCATAGTTACCCCGTACTACAACCAAATCTTTATCCCAACCTCGACCCGTCGAGCACAGATGAAACAACCAGGGGTTATTCCCGCAATACTGGATGTGATGGGTATCGACCTTCTGGTTTGCTTTCTTGGAGTAGAGCGAGACAATATCGTACTACTCAATTAAGCTCCTCACCTCACCTCACAGTTTGACATTCATACCCTTAATTACCTTTATCATTTCATAAAAGTTCCCATTCATCTGGCAGAGGGCCACTTCCCAAAAGTTCAACACCTCCTTCACCATCCTACGAAGGGGTAGCTATATTCCCAACTGAATTTGGCATTTATACGCCATAATACCCTCTCAAGGTTTTGACTGGAAGCTGTACCCTGACCCCGCAGCATATAATATCACCCCTACCTTCGACTGCTCAAATTTAGCCATAAATTGATCTAGTCTCTGCTTCTCTCTAACCGATACAGAACTAACAGCCTCATCCAAATCAGTCGATTCCTTACTATGATCACTTTGCTCCCCCTCTCCCCTTTCATCACCCAAGGGATCAGCACTACCTTCGCATCTCCCTCTTTTCCTCCCCCCATCTCTCCCACATCACTCTCCTCGATCACTACTATCTTACGACATTTACTACTTGAAGCCCCAAATTCAGGAAACACCATTACTAATGGGACATCTTTCGCAATATCTAATTCCTCTACGTTATTGCCCTCACCCATCAGAGCATGACCAGACACACTAGCCTCATTTTCTTCAATCTTCTTATCTATTAGCCTCAGTCTCAAAGATCGACGGGTACGCATCTTATCTTACAGAAGAAGAGGTATGCAATTAGATCGATATATTTGACTATTCCATGTCAATAACTTATTTTTACCTACCCTCTCCAAATCAGACCATCATAGTCGAATGCTCGACCATAATCCCTGTTACACCATCAATACCCACAGAACCCCAAAAGACTTGACCCACAGATACATGTTTTCCCTCGGTCCTCGGTCATATCATCACAACTATAAACCCTAGTAGACTCTACACTACTATGTACTCAACATACAGAAATAGAAGATGAAGCAACAAGACAGAAGTAAGAAGGACATACCTGTTTGAGCAAAGTATCTTTTCTTCCTTTCTACAATTCAGACGATCCCATAGCAACTACCGAGCTATGGAACAATGGCGTATGTTTCTCTTTCTCTTACTCTCTAGTTTTTCTATAAGTGGGTAACTAGGAATAGTAACTATGCCCTTACTACTATATATACCTCCTCGAAATACCAAAAACCACCTCGATTTCCAAAACTGTTATGATTACCACTACCTTTACTTTTTGGCTATGATGTGTTTTATCAAATTAACCCTCCATTACCCTACGTGCGCGTCCCACGCGCATATTTCTACAATTATATGTATATATAAAACAACTCGAGCCATCTGATCCCCACTCAAAACTGTCAAATCATATCCTTACATCAAATCAATGTTTTTTCTGTAATCCAAGGAAGTATCATGATGCCTGGAGGACACTCTGTCCTAGGCTCCGTACAGTTTCTGACATGCCAGCTGTTTGGACTATCTGTTTCGCCAATCGAAGCCAATCAACCTTCAAAATACTTTCCTCTCATCCTCTAATAATCGTCTACATTACCTCTCAAACATTTGTCCTCAGATAACCTGATATTCGAATTCAAAACATGCCAATAATATGTGTCTCGAGCAAACTGTTTTCGTGCCTAAATTACCTTCGAGTATTATATTTGTCCTACTTACACAAAGATAGTTCAGCATCTCACTTCGACGATCATCTCATAAATTGTCAAGATCATTCGGGCAGGCGCCCGTACACTAAAATACAGAAGAAAATAATCAACAATCAAAAGAAACTATAAACACTCCTACCATCCTATTTTGCCACAATAAAGTAGCCCCTATCTACAGACAGGACAGTTCTTCAAAGACTCAGTCTCAACATCTTTCTTGTTCACCACCTCCACAGCCAAAGGCTCCAGGAAGGGCAACTGGTCGCCGGAAAGTGGGCCCATCATTTGTAGCACCCCCCACCAGTACGCATAGGGCATCCCACTAATGAGTTCCCTGGCTCCACTGTAAAAGAATCTGGCATAGCCCAATCCAGGCCTCGATCCCCAAAATAACTCTGCTTCAGGTCGAGTGTCTTCTCCCGTAGATGAAGGACCCTTACCGCCACCAAGTTTTGGTACTTAGTGCTAGGAGCATTTCCGTTACTTTAGGATGAAGACGCAAACATTTTTCTTTGAGAAGAAGGAACAGATGCATGAAATTCTCCTAAAAACACCCTAGTTATAATTAAAAATAGGTACATTTAAGCCATCCTTAAGCAGAACCACATTTATCATAGTCTTTAAGCATTTCCCTCGAAATCTCAACAATCAAACCTTTTCAACTTCCCAGACTCAACCATTTCATCATCATGTGCATCAAACACCTATTTAAGAGGTTTTACAGTTGCCACATCCGTAGTTTTGAATCCTCGATACCTCTATGCCTCCTCCAATAACTCCTTCAATACATACATCGAACTTCAAGATTTTAGAGTTAATTACTTATTCCAGGTTGAGTATTAACCATTGTCTTTAATACTTACATGTCATGCCGAAACAATTTCCCCCTCGAAGATAGCCTTTTCTATTATTTAGCCTTCGAAGTTGGATGTTCAATTCCGCGCCTACAATCTATTCATCTGCCATATTTACCAGATACAAAATTACACAGTTTCAGTTAAATGTTTTCTCATTCCATTACATTGATTACAACAAAGAGAAGACAAAGGAAGAAGGGGAAAATCTGCAGAAACAACAACATAAACAAAAACCTTCAAATAGAGCAATACATAAAATAAAAAAATCAATCACCACCACCACCCTTCTACCACCTTATGTAGAACCCATCCTTTTTTCAGACGGGCTAGATCCTCTTATCGAGCCCTGCTCCTCCACCAGCTGATCTTCTTCATGAAAAAGACGTTCGGCTAAACTTGACATGAAGAAGTAACGTTCTTCAGCTGCTGTGAACCTCCACTGTAAAATTCCTTACAAGTACACATAGAAGTGCCCGTTGATCAACTCACCAGGCTCTACCTCCACAAGGTCTGGCATATCCCACTCAAGTTCCTTATCCCCAAAGAACTTCAGTTTTAGTTTAGCCATTTTCTGTCCTACGCGACGGTCTCTGGCGAAACCCATCCTTCTTTGATAGCGTATGCTGGGAGTGGTATCCATTTTTTTTTCCACAGAAAGCAGAAAAAGAAACTGAAGATGAAGAGTATACAATGATACCCTCAAAAGCCCTATTTATAGCTTCATTAATAGCATTTATTACTCTGTAATCACAAGCTTCGCAATTACCCTCCATTATTAACTTCCTCGGAAATCAAATATGCCTCAGTCAACTGCTCGACTTCCAACAACCAATAGTTTTTCTCAATAAATACCTCTGCACCTATTTCTGAGACCCTTTTTGAGAGGGGGTGAATGTAGTAGCCTACTCATAGCCTTTTATCTTCAGTCAAACACTCGAAGGCTACATCGAAGCCTACATGAATACCTTGAAGCCCATTAAATTCATAAACAAGCCTTCCAAGGTTACACGAAGATAAAGCCCTGAAGATAAGCCTCGACTATGAATATGCCTCAAAGATAAAGACAAATTCGCCAGCACACGAACTCCACATCAGTACCAAAAATACTTTGACCATATTCATACGTGGTTGAAGGCAGACATGTCAGACAGCCAGCTCACCAGATAAGAACGGCGGCATTGTTAGTCCATACAGCTATAGTGACATAACCAACAATAGCTACAGTGTCAGAGCACAGTGTCAGGGCCAAAATATTCGGCATCAACACCAACTCTAGGATACCTGCCAGATACCCGGAGGGTACACTTATAGTGTGAGCTCCTATGGTGACTCAGCCCTACCTATGTTCTAGAAATAGGAGGAAAGGGGAATAAAGGAGGGGTTACAAAATCTCTCCCTTGAACCCTTGCAGTTTACCTTCAATCACCCTGTAAATCACTTAGTAATCGAACCTTCGACTATTCGACAACAATTTTAAATCTCTTTAAAATCCTCATCAGAGGTCGTGGAGTGACCCATTCTAGGCCTCTGCGCAAGTATATTGTCAGTAGGTTATTTGTACTATAGATTATATGCTTGAATCCTTTGATACAAGATAAACCCCGTAGTGTAAGAGCCAACTTCCGCTCCTCGCGAAGTTAGGCCCCTACAATGACAAACTAAACTAACTAATTTAGTAGCATTAGATTACTCTATTTCGTACTGTGCTGTACAAGGAAATGCTAAATCACAACTTTCACTCTAAGGTTTGGCATCCTTGCAATACTTGGCTCAATTATAAGTTTTACAGTACTCTCCTAAATTTCATTGTTGAGCTTTGATCTCTCTTAAGAGTGGCACCTTCATAAAGTCAAATCCGTCCTCATCCACTAGATAGCCCCTAGAATCTGATATTGTAATTGGCAGAGCACCAAAAGCAAGAAGTTTTTCCATGATGTGCATCGCAATCTTTCCAAATCAACTTATTACAAATCTTAATCCCTTGAGATCTTTATTCATCTCAGCAAGAATAAGCTGGGCAAAGAAGACCAATCCATAGCCAGTGGCTTCAGTTCGAAGACTACTATAGTAGCAAAGGATATCTGGGGTAAAATTCTTACAAAGTACAGAGTTAATAGGAAGATTGGGGACGTGGGTTCAGAAGTTGGATGGGTTCTTAGCTTATCATTGAAGGACAGTGGCAATATTGTGCTCAAGGCATGCTTATTGTGTAGTAAAGCCAGGAATGATCTGAATAACCGATTAGAGCTTAGCCTATGATGCCTCCCCTAATGAAAGGAAAGGACCTAACTTGCGTATGCCAATAAAGGATGTTTAGCTAAGCAGAGAGGCTGGGCTTATAACCTAGTGTAGCTAGGTCGAAGGCTGGGCAAAACGAAAATGAGCTAAGAGAAAGAAAATAGCTAATCTTACCGCAAACTGCCTACACGTGGAAAATGACTACCGACGTGGAAAAGATGCGTGGAAAATCACTGCCGACGTGGAAAGGATGCGTGGTGAGCTAAGGCACCTAAACCTTAAGGATAGAAAGGTTTCTTATGAGAAGGCTATTAGCAGGTAAGGTTTAATAATATAAGACTATAGTTTTAAGAATTTTGAGAATTCTCGGGAAAAGAAAAGGTATCTTAGGTTCTTAGTTGTTGTCTCTTAGGTTCTTAGTAGTTGTATCGGTAACCATTAACGAGCTTTCTTTAGGAGCTTCGGTGGTATTAAAACTTTTGGTTCAAGGTGTGGGCTGCACTGGGGGAAGATGTTGTGTGGTGGATCAGGACCGCTGACTATTCTAAATAATTGGACAGGGGTTTTATTCATTGATTCTTTAAAAGTATAAACTGTAGTTGAACTCGCGAGAATCCCAGCTCATGGGACGTGAGCTATAATCTTCCCACTTATCAACTAAACCCTTACTTCCATCCTTATTCCAATCTTTACCACCAACAGTGTTCAAATATAGCTCATAGCATATAACTACTTCATCAATCTTATTCTCCCATTTTATCTTATCATTCTTGGTCTTTTAAACAACCTTGCCTAAATCATTCCCTAAATCCATCTTGCTAATTTTGACAACCTTGCCTAAATCCATAGTAAGGTCTTATAAAAGTTTTCTAAGATTATTAGGCTGCATAGGTTTATCAAAGATATATGTACTCCCAAAATATTTAGGAGGTGCTAGATTCTTTATTATGAGCTCATTGATAATTCTAAGTGGTGATCCAAACTCTAGAAACACTTTAGTATAAATACCTAGAAGCCTCATAGAGTAATATACTGATGAAATGAAATTATCGTGGGCAGTGTATACAGGGGTTGGTTTTTGGAATGGATTTTTTCCACCACTTTCATTACAATATGGACATCCTTCTGATGAATGAAGTTTACACAGGTTGCAACCTTACTCTTTTGCATATCCCTATCCGTCCTGGGTATTCGGAGTGTAACCCTCCTTCTTTTCCTAGTAATTTGATCATAAATCCAAATTTTAGCAGTCTTACTACGCATATAATCCTGTACAGTTGTGAAGTAAGGGGTACCATAAACTACTGGTTTATCAAGAGCTGAACAAATCCAACCTATTAGGTTGATCATCTTCATAAAAATTTTGATTTCAGGAAATTGGTGATTCCAAAATCATAGCAATGTTTAGCTATAGCTCCACAATCCTTCTTTTGTAGTAAGGGGCCATAGCATTCGATAATATCACGCTCGTGAAAGTGTAATACTCCCGCTCTATAAATTCTACCACAGAAGTCCACGAATGCTGGCAGATAGAAAATGTAACCCATGTATGCTTACGCAAGTGATATTATGAAATACTCATACCTAGCTAGCTGTATCATTTTGGCTAATTCCATTAGCAAATCAGAGCAGGTAGATACTTCTTTAATATCTGGATCCTTAAAGTAGAAACTCCTCAAAATGTCGGATGTTTTTCCTATGTCAACATGAGGAAGTCTTCTATCCACAAGAACCCCAACCTCTTCTAAGGTGGAACGATTCTCCAAAATGAAAGTCAAGAACTTAGAGTTAATCTCAAAGCGTTGCATCTGGAGACTATTCAAAGTAGTATACACTTTTTTATGATCTTTCAACTCGATGTAGAAATGGTTATAATCGCGAGATGTTAATAGATGAAATCTATTATAAACATCCCCCGAGAGTATTTTCAAATAACCACCTTGAATATCAGCTAGAGTTTGAGAGTATTTACTTTAATTATTTGATACACAAGCTATTAGAGGTACAATCATTGGAAGATTCAGTTTGATCGGAAGGAACCTAAAGTCGAATGTACACTTGGCATAGCAATTAGAGGGTATATAACCCTTATTTCTAGAAACTGGTAATACCTTAGTCAAGGTATCCTTAGTTTCCAAAGTTAGCAAATCTCTTTCAACCAAGAACTCAACTAAGCATACTCTTGGATGATGCGGTTTGTATCTATCTTAGAAGACTTCGAACCAATTAATAAAGATTGTACTGTAACGAAGTTATCAATCTAATCAATCAAAGTAGAAACCCTAACTATTGGCAACTTATTCAAGTGGTTGAACATGATACCTAGTATGTGAACTATGATAGTCTCTATAGTATACACTCCGAACACATCTATATAAGAAACATCCCTTTCGGATAGTTTAGCCTTCTTCTGAAGCATAAAATCTGTAGCCGTTAGCTTCTTTCCATCCCCAACTAGTAGCTTGATAATGTCAGGATAAGATTTAAAGACTGATGCTTCATCGAAACTCATGGTGAGTTCTTTAATTTTTATCTGTAACTCTTCTATTTCCTCTTTGGATAGCTGTTTTAATCTGTTAATCTCATGGTGTGCAATAGAGTTGAGTTGAGAGTAATGAATAAGTATGGCGCCTAGACTGGGGTAGAGACTGCTCCACTCTTACACTCTTATGACTACAGAAGAGGGAAAGCGTAAGAAGGATCTCAGGTAGGAATCTTGAGCCAGCGCTCATATGCGAGTGAGCGAGGACAAGTCCAGTCTAATATTGATCTAAGGGCGAGAGAATAGTAGAAAAGAAGAAGAATATCATAGCGCAGTTCAGCTCTTAGAAGATGACTCGTATGTCAAAACCACTACTCATCAGTAGTGTGCTGAAGATGAGTTAAAAAAAGAGTTGAGCTAGTCTATTTGGTTCAGATGATCCCTATGCTTACTATTAAAAAAGAAGCAAAGGCAGAAAGAAAGGTGGCCAGCTCCAGTGTTAATTAGTGCACGAGAAGGATTTATAGTAAATGAAAGATTTGTAGAGGGGTCTGTATCATATAATGCATATGGGTTTTGATTAGATATGGATTGCCACTAATACTAAGAGGTTATTGAAATATCTCCAGAATCTCCAGAATAGGAAGGCCTTGGGACAGTATTGCTATCCACACTGACATTTTGGACAAGCTAAAGCAATTTGAAGACTGTTAGTTTTGCCATAACTACAAGGAAGGCCTCGAAAGTACACCAAACCTATGAATATTCTTTGCTTTTCTATGATAAGATATAAGACTAATTATGTGATTTAAATGAAAATCCAGATGTAGCTCTAGTGTGTAAATATAAATCTTACCACTTTTTCTGCTACAAAAGCCGCGGGGAAGGTCCCATCATTGTGAGTAAGGCCAACTTAGAAGGAATCTGATCTTGTAGTAGTTGGATCCACTTCCATCTATCAATTACATATAGAAGATCACTCAAAGTCATCATCGATCATAAAGAAATTAAAAAATAGATAAAGTCGAAACTATAATCAAAGCTAGCCATTTCATCAGCTACTCTGGATACCCCCTTTCTTCCAGTCGTATGAGGGGTTACCATCTTTGACATATTATTTATCTTGTTCCTTTCCCAACTAGCTTTAACTTCTTTTGTAGAAGTAAGGTCGACAATTCGAACCCAACTTTTAGGTCTAGTCATTTTTGGGCAGTTCTTCTTCCTTGCTTCATCTGTATCCCACTCATCGCATTTTTTCCTAAGTGTTTTCTTTCCATTTCTCCACAAGTTATTTGCTGATTTCATTAGTTTTCTTTTTGCCGCTTCAGGAAATACATATTTTTCCTGTAATTAGTACAAGGTATAATCATTAAAAAAATAACAATATTGATTCAACACACGAATAATAGCATCACAAGATTTCACTTACACATATTATCTGCCAAACGGTATCTTTGAATCTATCAAGAACAACGGACCAATCTGGATAATATGAAGGGATATGTTCTCTCACTAAATTTCCCAAACGAGACATAAATTTGGTTAAATTCTTTCCATCAACATTCCCTAGCAACGATAACTTCAAAGGTAGCTTTGGTTTTGATGAATCAATGGAGAAAATCAAGTATTAAGGTAAAATTTTGGAAGTCTTATAACTTCATGATTTAAGGTAGAAATAAAGAAGAGAAACATCGTACTAAGCATCATTAGGTTATATCTAGATACCAAGGTCTTTATAGCCCTAAATAGTAAATAAAGTGTTATTGATCTACCTCCACCTGATGTAGTAGAATGTTCATGCGATCCCCCAACCGGTACAGGCAACGGCTCCGAAGTGTTAGGATATTACTTTTCACTAATGGTGATATCATCCTAAAACCAAACAAAAGTGTTAGGATATTCATGTGAACAAAATTTTACCTAAATAGTAAATAAAGTGTTAGGATATTACTTTTTGTAATGGTGATATCATCCTAAAACCAAACAAAAGTAGATACGAAATTACTACCACAAATAAAACATTTGTACAATACCAAAAAGTAAGATAGAATTAATAAACAATTATATGAAAAAATAAATATTGGGGGGAAAATGAAATGCAATATACAAAAATAGATAAAAAAAAAACTACAAAAAAGCAATTCCTTTTGTTGGATTATATAACAAGTTTGGCAAATTGACGAAAGATAAAGTTCACGTTTTAAATACAACTATGATATAAATAAAAATCTCTACATCCACGATCCTTCAGTAATTTCTTTATCTTCATCTACATTCTCATTTATTAATCCCATTATTGAAGAAGTAAAAGGATTTTCAGCTTCAAAAACCAATGGCTCTTCATACGTGTTAATGTCCTTATCTAATCTTTTTGGAACACTAATTACTACAGACCAATCAGTCCTTGTTGGATCTTGACAATTGAAGACCTGTAAAGCTTGAGATGCGAGACAATATGGCCGATCGTCGACCTTTGAGTTTCTCTTTAACTTTTTCAAGTTTACAAAAGTTAAATTTCCTTCAGCGTTAAATGTACATCCATTAACTTTATCTTCAACCCACACCCAATCACAATAGAATACTGTTTGGTGAAAATCATAATAATCTAGTTCGATAATATCCTTTACAACCCCATAGTATATGGTTTCTGCTTCACGTAAATTTTGATCTCTTACACTAGCAACAAAATTGGTCATCGCTTTCATCTTAACCCCACTATTTTGTGTTGTCTTGCATGATTCAGAGTCCACCGTACAAAACACAAATCCATTTACGCGATAGGCTTTATATGATGTCGCTTTAAAGCTCAGCCCATCGACTAATCTTTTCAGTGTAGACATTTCTGAGTTCTCAAACTATGAAAGAATAAATAAATCCAAGATTAGTTTATTTAAGATTAATAACTATCATAAAATGCATTAAGAATGTATGTTTTTTTACCTGTTCCCTTAACCATAATATATAATATAATAGTTTTCCTATGTTTGTGCTTCCCCTACGCCTTAAAACTTTCATGTAATCTCTGAGGTATATATCATACTTCCTACATATTAATCAAGTATTAGGTATGACCTACATAGATACGTCAAATAGAAGGATATCTATATATATAGTTACTTTTCCCATTCTTCAATTCCATCATAAGAGCTCAAAACCCAACGACGCATCTGTTCGTACTTAATGTTCCAAGATGAATGATTTTGCATTTGTCAAGAGGTTGTTCCTTATCTGCATCAACATCCATGAATGTTGGTCGTCCACGTTTATGGATCCCTTTTCTACCATTAGTTATATACTCCATGCAGTACAATATCAATTTAAGAATGGTTTGTGATAATCCCTTCTACACGCTTTGGATTCTTGACATAATCTTTGTATGTTCTTATTTTTCTAATGCATGTAGTAAATCATATATCAATTTAAGAAAATTGTATACTATAGATGAAATAAGCTTTAAACTACTAACAAACCTCTCGAATCCATACATTCATCTAAATCTGACGGGTTCACATCTCAATGCCTCCTTCCCTAAGTGCACAACAAGGTGAACCATGGAAACAAAAAAAATAGAGGGAAGTACTTCTCAAACAAACATAGAGATTCAACTACCCATTTGACCATGACTTGCATTTTTCTCGAGGAATAACCATAAAACATAACATATTGAAGAATGAGGATATCGTTCGAAAAACGGCAAGTAATAGCTTCTGATTCTTGAAAGTATGCATTAAGACTACTGGTAAGAGTTGTTGTAATAGGACATGATAATCGTATGACTTAAGACATTTTAGTTGATGTTGCTTCATGTCTACATTATGTTTCCAATTAGAACTATACCCAATAGGGACCTTTAACGAATGTAAGGCGCGACAAAACGATTCATTTTCTGCTTGATCTAATTCGAAGGGGGCCTTCGGTATGAAATTCTTATTGCCTTTAAGTTGAAGCCATAATTGTTTCCTTATTTTTAAATACTCCAGGTCCTTACGAGCTTTAATGTCATCCTTAGTTTTTCCTTTAGTTCCCATTATCGTCGTTATGGCAATTGAAGCAAAGTTATTTTCCACATGCATTACATCAAGATTATGCGGCACAGGTAGATACTGCACATATTAAATAAAATTAGAATGCATACTTTAACATTTAATATGTATTGATTCTACACAATTATTTTCATACCTTCCAATAAGGCAAGCTGAATAGGATCGCTTTATTTGACCTGGGAGTCGGGTCGTCATCTTTATTTGCAACTTATTTTCTCTTCCCTCCTATGTTTCGCCATTTTGTTACTAGCTTATCTACTCTACTTAATACCTCTGAACAAGTCAAATGAATTGGTGCCCTTCTATGTTCCTCAATCCTATTGAACTGCGATTATTGTTTCTTAAAAGGATGATCTGCTAGTAAAAATCTTCTAGTATCCATATAAACATGCTTATATCCATATTTTAACCTCTTTGAGGATATGCCTTCACTGCAAACTGGACGCCCATATTTTCCGCTAATTTTGCAGCTAGAGATATGTCCATATGTAGGAAAATCATTGATCGTCCATAATAAGATTGCTTTCATTGTA
Source organism: Kingdonia uniflora (assembly GCA_014058105.1). NCBI lineage: Eukaryota > Viridiplantae > Streptophyta > Magnoliopsida > Ranunculales > Circaeasteraceae > Kingdonia > Kingdonia uniflora. The sequence goes on from JACGCM010002827.1 coordinate 5,165,027, forward strand.
AATATGGTCTTCTCATGAGCGCCTTAAGTTAAAATACCATTATCCCACAAATCTTTCAACTCTGAGACCAAAGGTTGGAGGTAGACATCAATGTCTTTTCCTGGACCACTCTTACCTGGAATAAGTAGATTAAGTAAAGTAAAATATTTATGCATGCACAAAGATGGTGGAAGATTGTACGGAACAATCATCACTGGCCAACAACTATACGAATTGCTCTTATTACCAAATGGGTTAAACTCGTCAGTAGCGAGTCCAAGGCGATTTTTTTTTTTTGCTTCCTTTGAAAATTTAGGGTACCTAATATTTACTCCTTTCAGGCATGAAGAATCAACGGGATGACACATGAGACCATCATTGGATGCACCTTTATGATTCCATTTCAAACTCTCAGCAATCCATGGAATGCTGTGAAAGAAATTAAAAAGACATAAGTAACGCCTCTTTAGTCAGTCCTGTTCATAAAATAACTATACAAGTTATAAGGATTGACACTAACCTATAAAACCTCTTCAACCTGGTTGTTAAGGGAAAATACTTTAACACCTTTACCGGTATCTTTCTTGATTTTTTCCTCGCAAGGTACTCGGATTTCCATCTACTTACAGCACATATAGGACATTTTTCCTTAGTCTTATGCTCCCTCCAATACAATATCCAGTTGTTTGGGCAAGCATCAATATTCTCATAATTCATACCCAAGCACTTTATCATCTTCGCAGCAGCATACATACTTTCTAGCAAAGTATTATCTTTAGGATGAAGTCGTTTTAACAAAACCAACAACATTATGAAGCCAGAATCAGACAATTGACAAGTTGATTTCAAACTCATTAACTTAATTGTCGCCGATAACATTGTATGAGCTGGTGAGCATGAAGGGTATAATGGATGGGAAGCATCATCCTTTAACTTTTGATACTCGATTTCGTCCTTCGGGAATTCATCAGCACCTTCATAAGAACCATCTTGGGTGCCATTGTTAAGGTCTTCAGGTTGTATATAGCCAAAGGCATCGTCAACTAAATCAAACATTCTTGGTCGCTCAACATCATCATGTTGAGTAATTAAAGATTCATTAAGATTCTGAATATCTGCATCAACAGTAGAATCTCTGGACTCTCTGTGAAAATGTTAATTCGTATATGACTGATTTATACCATAAGTTATTAACTGGGTTCTTATTTCATCAACTATTTTTACCCCCATTGACATTACGACATTTGTTGGAAGGACAATATGCCATATCTCCTAAAGTTTGTTTTACATAATCAATGAACGACCGAACACCATTGAGGAAATCATATGTCAATCTACTTACTTTCATCCAATTCTTCTTCAAATTCGCAGAAGACATGTTCACGGAACTTCAATATCTATGGCTAAAACAAAATTGTTCTAAAATGAGAAAATAAAGATAGAACAAGTAAAAAGGTGAATCATATCTCAAAGATCGATTTATGTTCATTTAAAGATCATCCCAAGATTTTTACCTAGTAAAATTATAAGAGTTTCTTCTGCCTTTTTTCTTTTCAAAATATATGCATCTCTTAACTACATCCCAGTTAATATGCAAATAATGTATAACACAACTCGGAATAATAGAAACTACGAAAGGAACGTCAATGCTAAACATCGGCATACATATCATGAAAAACTTTTTGTGCTTCGATAATATTAGTAAATGAACACTAAAAGGAAGTAAGCTTACTTGTATTATTTTTTGCGTCTTCTTTCCACTTAATAATCTTGCACTGCAGCAACAACCAATTGAGCTTCAACTGCAACATCACATCATAATGATTGGTTAATATATCTTTTTATATTATAATGAGAAATTGAAGAATAATTTTAAGTGACCTAAACATAAGGTAGTTAAATAAATTAAACATATCAATTTTTATTTTTTTTAAATCGGAGCCAACTAGATCAAGGATAATAATATCAATGACTTGGACACAAGTTGTATATCAGCCAAGGGAGAATAGCTAATGATTTTGTCTTAAAGGCGAGTTGGTTGATATTGTTATCGAACATTCTTGACCGCTTCCGAATATCTCCATTTGAAATGCCAAAGTCCACCAAGGACAATAGCTCTTGAGTGCCAGAAATTTGTTATGCCAAAGTATGTTGGTCTTCCAAGGGAGACAAATTCCCTCCAATGTAGCTGGAATTGCTTGGTGAACTTTCTGGAGCATTTTTGTTTGGTGAAGCTTCAATACTTGTAGCCTCAACATTAGGATCATTGTTGGTGAGATGCTTTCAGAGGCATTTACAAAAAAGTTAAAAATATCAAGGCTTAGCATCAGCTAGAAACCAGAGACTCTATCAACAACATATTACTACCACCGTAATGCATAAGCATATACAAATGCCCTATACTTCTTTCAGTCAGAAGAAAGAGGCTTCATGTAGATTTCATATTTCTTCTTCTCCACTCTGGTAAGCATCTGCAGTTACTGCTGCTGTTCCATCTTTGGTTAAATCATTGATGGCTCTTCCTCATTATCAAGGGTATTTGAGTCCATCCAAGCTACACTATCAACACTACTTTGGGGGGTTACTTCTTCATCAACAATCCAGTCATCCATTGGATTAATCATCTCATCACTGTTGCCATCTCCTTCTTTTGCATTTGACTCACAATCCCGTAACCTTAGATTATGATGAACAAACCTTATATCCAGCAAACGTTGTTGTTCTATATTATTCCTTCCAATCTTGTACAACTCTTTAGATAAATTCTTCTGTAGACCATATCTTAACATACCACTACATGTCTGACTTAGAATTCTGACGGGAAATCTTTGCAATTAAGGACACCATACTCCATACAAGGACCACCATTTTGCTTGAGGAATCTCTAATCTTTGATTAACAACATTGATCCAACCAAAAGAGCCTTTAGCCTCTCGATATTCGTCTAGCTGTTGTAGTATTAAATCTTAAATCTTTTTATCCTCTACCATACGTACAATGCAACACAAAAGTCCACCTGCTACCTCGGCATCAGCAGCAAAATCATCATAATAAAACAGACTTGGGTTCAAAAAATAGTCTGCCGCATGGATAGGACGATGAAGAATGTTGTTACAAATTCCATTGAGAATCATCCAAAATGGAATGTAGCTTACTTTCCTGTTTTCAAATTCTTCCTTGATTGTCTCCTTTACTTGATCCATAGTTTCATATGTTTAACCCATTTGGGGCTTACTATTTCTTCCATTGTCTAAATGGAGAGCACGGACCTAAGGAATAGTTACTTTTAAGACCTTTGTCGCTTCACTCCAGAAAGATAGCCCTTCTATCAAATTAGCTCTCGATGCCCATATAGAGGTGTTCCACGTGGATGAGCCAAACATTTTTTGTAAGTTCTCCTTTTCAAGAACTATATTTTCCAATGTTAGAGATGGTCTCATGATAATCCGTATCAAATCGGGTGTTGTAGTATAAAAGAGAGTTGTCGTTCTTCAGGGATGCATAAATCAAAATTACAATTCTATTAGCAAATTAGTAAATAAAGATTATAAAGAACATATTGATAAAGAAAATACTTACAATTGGTTTCCATAATTTAGATTTCCCAAGATTCTCCATAAAAACATTGAAAAAAACACTTACAATTCCCTGCAAGAAAGCTACAGTTTCGAGAGAGTAAAAGATGATTATCTTCTTCTCTACAACTCTGTCTTTATCCCCTTACATAAGACCTACTCTCCCTCAACAACCCAGATATTCTGGAGATATTTTAGCTAGGCTTGACTTCTAAGTCTTCCAGCAGCTCTTGACAACTAATCATCCCCAGCAGCTCTTGACACCTTCTCTTTACTAGGTCATCTCCAACAGTATCCTTTAGCTTGTAAATATTGAGCTTCCAGGCCAGGCTTGGTTACAATTGTCTTATTACCTGCAATAGTCAAATATACTACAATTAGTCCCATTGAAACATAAAATAAGGTCCTAGATAATGTAAATTAAAGGACAAATATAGGCATTTTTTCATGACTATCAAATACCCCTAAACTAACATATTGCTAGTCCCATAGCGAAAGAAAAGAAAACTAAACTCTTTTGTGGTTTTTTATAATTGCATTTAGCGTATGCAAAAGGCCTTTCAACCTATAGGTTACCTATATAGGAAGAGTTGTGTCTCGTGAGGGTTTTTAATGAATATACCCACAAAATTTTATCATAGACATTCTGGTATTATAAACAACTAATAATTATTGCTCCTGGTATTTCTAAAAATAGATTGAATTCATCTCAAAGATATTACACTTAAACAAACCATTAGATATGCTTAGAATTTATCAAGTCAATTTTACTACTATCATATTAGATCAAGTTTCAGAATTTCATCATTTTGTGTAGTGAATTTAGTTTCTGAAATCAAGGAGCTTGATAATCCTTTCAAATAACCTTAGCCTTATCTTGAGTATGGTGAAAGAAATCTAAAAGTTTGTTCCGACAAGTACCTTAGTTTGTTCGCTCTCTTTTATTAATCTTTCAGGGAAAATATCTATCCAAACAAGTTTTTCATGGTAAGACTTTTGCATTTTGAGTTTTCATTTGTTCCTTTTTTTTGTGCAACTTATCCTCCTTCACATAGTTCTCAACTATACTCGTAGAGATTCATTTTTTATTTTTTTTGGTCTTTTACTTTCACATTAATTCATGGCTTGCCTCGAGATTAATAAAAAATTTTCCTCTTTCAGTTCTAATCTTGCGAAGGACCTTAATTTGTGAATGTTCTTTTTTTTGTACGAGTATGTCAGCTTCGTGAATGAGCCACTAACTTGTGAAAATACATACAAACCCTTAGTATGAATTTATGAGAAATGAAGTTTTCCTAGGTAGTTGTCTCCCTCGTCACAGATTCTTCCTAACCCAAACTGTTGATTAATCAAAAGGTGATAGTTAGTTTTAACAAAACCTTGATAACATAACTACGTGAAGTGTAATTAGAAGAGTTATTTTCTACTAAAACACATCTAATAGGATGGTAGTACCAAAATCTTAAAAATTTTAAACGCACTAACAATTTGCGGTTTAAAATAAACTATAACCTTATAATTTTATTCCAAGTGCAACTCTATGATTCTAAGAATGTCCAAAGATTAGAGTATACAAAAGATGTGTCTACAATACCAGAATGCCCAAGAATAACAACTTTTCTTATAAAAAGTTATGAAAATCTTATTTACCCCCACCCTCAAACTGAATCGGCATGTGTCCTCACAGTTGCCAAAAATTAAAATAACAAAAGAAAATCTAAAAATATTACCAGAACATGTAAGGGTTGCCTCCTGCAAGTACTAAGTTTAACGTCTTCAGCCAGACTCACAAGATATTCTCAAAAGTCTACTCACAATACTCTGGATCATATTACACTCGAGTGGTTCAGAATTAGAAGGAAAATGTGACGCATTAAAGATATTCAATTCTACTATCATGTTCCCGAAGGTTAACTTCATAATTCCATTACGACAATTGATTACCACATTAGCTGTTGCCAAAAAGGGGTGACCAAGAATCACAGGGATCTTGTTTTTAGGGTTTGCCACTGGCTCAGTATCGAACACAACAAGGTCAACTGGATAAACAAACTGCTCAATCTGGATCAGCACATCATCAACAACACCCCTAGGAATCCTAATAGATCGGTCAACTAGCTGCAGGGTCCTATTTGTGGGCTTAAGTACACCGATATCTAATTGCTCATAGAAAAAGTAAGGAATGAGGTTCACGGCGGTACCTAAATCAAGTAAAGCTCTTCCTATCTTACGGGTCCCAATCGAACATGAAATAGTAGGGCATCCCAAATCTTTGTATTTGAGAAGGGATTTACTCAAAAGAACAGAACTAACATGTACATCTAAAAGAATAGACGTATCACTCTCGTGAACATAAAAAGCATTTTTCGGGACATGTATGCGTCGTTTTAAGGTACAAAGATCTTTGAGATATTTTGCATAATTAGGAATATGCCTTATGGCCATAAGAATAGGAAAATTAATCACACAATGCTTAAAAGTCTCTAAAATCTCTTCATAGGCATTTCCCTTCTTAGCCAGAGTTAACCGCTGAGGAAAAGGAGTCAGCAGCTAAACATGTGTTATCACAGTTTCTTCCTCACTCACAGGTTCTTTTATGGGTTTACTTTGAATTTTTAGCTCGGGTTCCTTAGGCATTACTACCAGATTATCAACTTTCGTACCACTCCTAAGAGAAATGATGGCATTGACTACATCACGATTGGAAGATCTAGGATGTTCAGTATTCCCTTTAGGATTAGCTTGAGTTTGGCTGGGGAACGTTCATTTATCACTAATGCTTATCTCTGTTACCATTTGACATATTTGTCCCTCAATTTTAGTAATAGATGACTGAGTTACTTGCATAAATGCCTTAAGAGTATTTTCTAAGGACGTGGTTGGAGTAGGAAGATTCCTATTATGCGGAGGAACATAAGGCACATTAAGGGGAGCTTGGTATGACAGATTTTGTTACCACGAGGAATTAGACTGGTGATGGTTTACTTGGTTGTGTGGTTGATAAGGAGTGCTACCAGAAGAACCTCCTTTGTGATTTCAATTTCCTCAAGAATTGTTGTTAGAATTATTATTCCATCCACCATTGAAAGGTTGGCTATTGTGATGTTGATACATGGCATTGGCTTGGTCCTTCCTATCCTCTTTTAAACTAAGCACGTCAGGGCAATTTTGGACCAGATGGTCCAAACTTTCACAAACCACATAAAGTGGCATCGCCACATGGTTAACAGAAGAAGTGATAGGGTGTTGCACCCTTTTCCCGATCTCTAAGTTCTCAAATTTATTAAGAATGGTTCTAAGTGTTGCAGACTCTGAATTAAAGTCTACTTGGTGCACATTTGCACTGTGACAAGGTCTTTCCTCTCTCATCGTTTGCCATTGGTAGGTCTTATCCGCTACATCATTTAAATATTTCCAAGCTTTTGTGTCAGTTTTCTCATCAAATGTACCCGCGCACATAGACTGAATACGGGCTCTAGTGTCATAATTTAAACCTTCATAGAGAGTTTAAGCTAAATCTATCAATCGAATCACGTGATGTGGGCATCCTTGCTCTAAATCCCTAAACCTTTGTAGGTAGTCATATAATGACTCACCTCGATTTTGCATGAAGCTATAGATACTCTGTCGTATCTTAGCAGTTCTATGGTTAGGAAAATATTTTTTCAAAAACTCCTTAACGAGTTGTTCAAACGTGTTTACAGAGTTATCCTCAAGGATGTACAACTAATCGTGTGCGTTTTCCATAAGAGAAAAAGGGAATATACGTAATTTGAGAGAATCCTCTATAATACGTTCAAAGTTTAAAATAGGCGTATGATCCATAAAGTCCCTAAGATGGTTATACGGGTTTTTAGTGGGACTACCATGAAATTTGGGAAGCATAGACAAGAATCCCGGTTTTAACTCAAATGTTTTCTACATTTCTAGGAATCACAATACACGAAGGCTTACTCACAACTGTAGGATGCATTCGATTCCAGAGAGTGATTCTCTCTGCAGCAGCAGCAGCAGCAGGTTCGGGATCGCTCCTAGCAGCAGCGGGACCATTAATCCCATCAGTCCCGCTCATATTAATTCTAGCAGCATTCTTAGTCCGATCTTAGATGTTACCCCAATCGAACATACAACTCAATCAATATATGCGAACACACTAAAAGACCTAAGAATGATGCAAGCACTCAAGAACATTTTACTGGTCTTTTTTTTAAGTTAAGTTGTGAACCCGGTCTCAGGGTTCAATGCTCATACTACTGATAGTAGATTGGTTTGCACTTGAGTTGTTTTTACTCGCTTTAGCGATAACTCGTATGCTATTTAGTTACCTTGATGCACCTATGCCAGAAGGCGAGGCGAACCGCTTAGAATTACCTATCCACACTAGCTATGCCAGGGAACGTACTTCTTCCAACAAACGTAACCACTTATCAGGCTTTCCTATTGAGCGTGTTGCTCCAGGTTTGAGCGAAACCTTTTGATTTACTATGTTTTATATGGCTTCTTATCTGAAAATCTTTTAAAGTGGTCAGGACTGTCGATACCGAAATGATTAAAGGCCAGGTGATGAACTCTCAGAGTCTTAATGCGTGGGCACGCATGGGTGATGAAATCCCATTTTTATTCACCCTTATCTAGGCATTGTTGCAATCTTTAAACATTTTATCAATCAAACAATAGTTACACACGATGTACCGCGACAGGGAGGGTGCGGTGAAAAGATGATTACCTACAGGGCGGCCTTTTTAGGGGAACGTTTGGTTACCCAGGTAAAACTGTTGGGAAGGCCTACTTAGGATCGTTTGCAAAGTACGCGTTAAAACAATTTCTAGCCGGAGTAGGGGTTTGAAAGCTGTACCTGCAGTAGAGTACAATTTCACACCTTACAGAGCGTCACTCATTAAACTTTACATAAACATTGTCTCAATCCTTACAATATTAAAAATACATAAAAAAAAAATTAAACAACTAGAAGTCTTCTTGGCTTTGTCGCTTTTCTTTGATGTTAACTTTGCAAAAGAAACTGTATGATGACGAAAATTATGAAAACAATCCCTGATCAAATACCAAAATAATGCAAAATTTAAACTTTAAATCATAGTTCACTAAAATTAATCCAAAAACAGAAACTCAAAAACCCAATAAACTGTAGCAGCAGAGTAAACGAAGTAAAAACCCAGAGATTTTGATACGATTTACCCATCACAAACACAATCAGAACCATAGTTACCAAGCTTCAATGATTCAGCAGTATACTCGTGTGAATAGCATAAGAACTTGCAGTTTATTAGCAGTGAGAACAGTCGGGTAAACGGCATAATGAATGTCAGCTTTAACAACAAGAAACATGCAGGTTCAAGCGGTAGCAGTAGCAGTAAACAGAAGGTAGATTGTACTCTGGCAAATAGCAACTGATTGTAACAAACAAACAAGATTAAAACAGCAAGTAACGTGATGACAGGAGCAGCAGCAACCACTGATTGTAATAGGAGATGCAGCAGCAAGGAGGATTGTTTCGTCGTAGCAACGATAAGGTATGTTTGATTACAAACAACAAAATCCCAATTTTAAATTGCAAACAGCACCCCAATCTTCACCTGTAAACAACAAAATCCCAAATTCCCCCGAGACAGAGCCAGAGACACCATCAAAACCAATTGCCAATTGATGAATCACAACGCAATCCAATTGATGATTTTGAAGCTTGAATTGATTTTGATATCGAACTTAATTAAAATCAATTATTTTGAGGACTTCAATTACAGAACCTCCATCACAGAACTTCAATCACAGAACTTTAATTTTGTGCAAACAGCTGTAAATTGAAGCAAACAAATAACAAAAAAATCGAAGCAAAAAAAAAAAATTGAAGCAACCAACAGAACCCCAAATCGTGGAATCTCAGTTCTTCCCCAAATCGAATTCCAGACCTGGTTCCTGTTTAAATCTTTTGTAGAAGAAACAGAATCCCAATTAGGGTTTCGGTAAAGAATCTGTAATGGGGTTTTCTAAGATGAGAAAAAGAGAGTCAGTATCAGAGGGAGATGGTTTCCTCCATTGCTTCTAAGATCCAAGTACAGAGAGGGTGAGATCAGTGTTTTGAGAGGTAGAGAGTATTTTTGTGAAAAAAAAATTGTTTGAGAGTATAGAGAAAGAAACAACTAAACAAAACACGCCTGACAAACAAAATAAAAATAACACGCCTGACAACAAAAAATAAAATAAAATACAGGAAAGAGAAGAAAAAATCAATACTTACAAATATAATATAAAAAACTCATCAAACGGAAACCTAATTTAATAATAGAGACACGATTTTGTAAATTGATTGCATCCCCGGCAACAGCGCCATTTGATAAGCCTTATCAAATCGGGTGTTGTAGTATAAAAGAAGGTTGTCATTCTTTAGGGATGCATAAATCAAAATCACAATTCTATTATCAAATTAGTAAATAGAGATTATAAAGAACTTATTGATAAAGAAAATACTTACAATTGATTTCCATAATTTAGATTTCCCAAGATTCTCTATAAAAACATTGATAAAAACACTTACAATTTTCTGCAAGAAAGCTATAGTTCCCAGAGAGTAAAAGATGATTCTCTTCTTCTCTACAACTCTATCTTTATCCCCTAACAAAAGACCTACTCTCCCTCAACAACTCAAATATTTTGGAAATATTTTAGCTAGGCTTGACTACTAAGTCTTTCAGCAGCTCTTGACACCTTCTCTTTACTAAGTCATCTCCAGCAGTATCCTTTAGCTTGTAAATATTGGGCTTTCAGGCCGGGTTTGGCTGCAATTGTCTTATTACCTGCAATAGTCAAACATACTACAATTAGGCCCATTTAAACATAAAATAAGGTCCTAGATAATGTAAATTGAAGGACAAATATAGGCATTTTTCATGCCTATCATCTCACTGATTCGAACCAGGAGGAGTTAACTGGAGACCGCTTAGAAACATGCTTTCTTACAAGCTTCAAAACTGTTTCACGACTGTAAAAGAATTTTGTAATTATCTTCGCTTTACTCATCACTTTTTTAATAGGGCTCATTGCCTCAAATTTCTCCAACATGAAGCATATGCAATGAGATGCACACACAGTCCAAAATATTTTCCTGCGTTTCTCAGTTAATTGTTTACGCACTTCCTCCATACAGCCCAACATAGTAAATGTGACAACTTGAACAACATTTTCTGCCCCGATCTCCTCAATAACTTGTTCAATCAATAAAACCAAAGCATTGACGTCTCCAATAAAATCTGAAATATTGGCAGACCTTCGAAATATTAGACCACGAGGGTAATCCTCTAAAAATGAATCAGGCTTCATCCCTTCTAATTCGTCCACCCATCCAACAAGATGCTGCAACCCATGATCCCCCATGAATGTTTAACCTTTACATAATAGTCAATCTCTTTCTTATCCTCTTGGAGGATCTAGCCACTGAGCTCATTACATTGAGGCACGTCGCACCCAGCAGATCCACACCTAACAGCAGTAGAAATCATTTTCATGAAGCTAAGAGATTTCACCACGTTAAAATCAATACCATTTTAATAAAAGAATTTCCCCACACTCCTCTTAGAATGCATTGATGAGTCTTCATCAGTTTATTCAATCTTAGCAGTACCAGGTGAATATCCCATCTTATTTGAAAGCAAAACCCTTTTTAGTACATTCTCCCTTGGCGTAATGCAAGCCACATTATCCTTACTCTTGCAATTGGGCTGAGCGGGTACAAAAGGGCTCTGCTTGGACTCATCAGTGGAGTTAGAACACACATCCCTCGTCAATGGAACATCATATTCAATTAATTACAAGAATTCCCTTTTGAGGTTTGTGCTCCTTTTTTCAAGTAAGTCTTTTCTCATTTTGACTATGATTTCCTGAGGAACTTGTTCACATGGCACTACATTTCCACGTATACCTCTTAAATGTTACTTCAGACGAGCAAATATACTTACTACTTTGGCACAATAATTGCATTAAACTCTATTTTTTTTGTTCACTGATGGCCAAACCGTGCTGGTGAACATCATTGGATTCTTGAGTTGTTGCCATTATTTAAAAGAAAATAGCTTTGGGTTATAAATTATCTCTTCTGATTCTCTTATGCCTACCTGGGTTGTAGTAGCCTACTCACAGCTTTCGAGCTCCAATCGAACACTCGAAGGCCACTTCGAAGCCTACCTGATGACTCGAAGCCTAATAAGTCAATAATCAAGCCCACAAAACCTTTTGAGACTATTCAAACACTCGAAGGAACCGTCGAACCATAAATATTTCGACCATGGGCGTACATGGTCGAAGGGAAACATGTCAGGTGGCCAGATTACCAGACAAAATAGCGGAGCACACTGCTCGACAACTGCAGTGCCAGATCCAATAACTGCAGTGTCAGAACCAACAACAACAGTATCAGAAACAACAACTACTGTGTCAGACTCGATAATTATAGTGTCAGAACCGACTCTGGGTACAAGTCATTTGGTTTCTGGGGGATACACATATAACTTAACCTCCCATGGTGACTCAGCCCTTCCTATGTTTTATAAATAGGAGAGAGGAGGAACTATGAAGGGGTTAGAAATTCCCTCCCAGCAGACCTCACAAGTTAACCTTCAAATACCCTGTAACCTCACTGTTCTTGAAACTTCGACTACTCTTCATTTATAACATAAAGTTCGTAGAATGACCCATTCTAGGCCTCCACGTAAGTATATTATTAGCATAGTAGTTTTAATTATTATTGATCGTATACTTTAAACCCCTGGTCGAAGATAAAACTTATAGTGCAAGAGCCAACTTCCCCTCACGCGAAGTTAGGCCCCTACATTTGGCGCCGTTCGTACTATCCTACCCTACCACTCTCTCCCTGCATTTTTTTCCTTTTTCTAATCCCACCAACAACCTTCAATGACCCCCACCCTTCACTCTACTTCTACCCTTTCCGGTAACTCCGCCGATGGAGTGGTCGCTCAGCTCGCCCTTCTTACCCAGCAATTCGCTCAAGATGAGGAGCGACATCGAGCCCAGTTATACCAGGAGCGCGATGAACACCGCCAAGAGTTCTAAGCAGAACGGCAGCGCCGTTTGGACTATACGGATAGACAATATCGTTCTATTGACGATATGCACAATACAGTTTGTGAGTTGCAACGACTTCAGCCTGAAGACGCCCCTCCGCCGTCTCGAGCACCCGCCCCATCGTATATTTCTGCCTGCGCCCGGCTCGGTCCCTAACCACATCTTGAAATTCCCCTGATCCATCTTGGCACCGAGGGTGCTCCCCCCCACCATTCTACCTACTGGTTCAATCCACCATGGCATGCACCCCGCAAAGAATTTTTTCCGATTCCACTCTTCGCACTACCAGATACTCAAAATGCCACCATGCTCGAGAATGTCTCGGGGAGTGCAGCACTGAGCAGACACCGAACATTTGGCCTTATCCCCTTCGACCATAAAGATCCCCCCCCCCTTATCCTGCTTATCTTACACAGCAAGAACTTGACCAAAAACTCCACACTACCATCCGCATCAGTACGATCCCCGTACCGAACTCTTAGAGTTGGCTAAATAACCACCTCTACCCCAAACTCCTCGCTACCGAGGTATCTCCAAATTATCAAATACCGCAATATCGACCCTCAATCCCACATCTACGAATTCTAAAATTCCTTAAGCCTATACTTTATGGCCGACCATCTGTTGTGTCAATTGTTTCCCACCAGCCTCACAAACAACTCTTTCAGATGGTATCATAGCCTCCTTAATGGATCGATCCGAAGCTTCGAGCAATTATCTAGTCTATTCATCGCCCAATTTGCCTCAACAAGGACCGCGAGATCCGGGTCGATGCCCTTTTTAACTTCTGCAAATCTCTCAATGAAACCCCTGAATCCTTCCCTAAGAAGTTTCTCGACAAGTCGCACAAGATTGAAAACCTTGGCTGTGTGAACATTGTGCTTGCCTATTCTAACGCTCTACCGATTAATAGCCGCATCAAAGAGTACATCATTCTCCACAAACCGCCAACCCTCGAGGAGATGTTATCCAAAGTTAATGGGTATAATGACCTTGAGCGCCTCTGCGAGTCAAATCGATAGGGCAAGCTTCGAACACCAATCAGAACAAACCTCGACAGGGACAACCTTCTACACCCATGATCGCTCCTATCTCGCAGAAGACTGAGAGCTGTAAACGCCCCCACACTGATGACACTACCACCGAGATCCGTAAAAAACAACCAAAGTCGGTCCACCCTAAGCTTACTGCTCCTATTAGTACCCTTTAACCATAGATTCAGGCCAACCCCATATCGCGTACCCCTTACCCCATCGAGGTCAAACAAGGTGAACCCTACTGCCATAACCATAAGTATAACTGCAATCACATAACCAAATGCTTCGCTCTGCAACGCTCTCTTAAAATAATTCTTAAGGCGGGTCGTCTACATCAACGGGTCCTACCTTAAACCTTAACCCGCCCCTACTGCCGACCCAGCCGAGGTACACATTTACCAACTTCATCTCATCGAGGTTAACACTATCGACAGTGGCTACTCTAAAAGTAAGCGCAAGCATGTCGAAGAATGCTGTAAACTCACCTACCAGAAGAAGCTAACCGCCCTTCTACTAGAATCGAGTCAATACCCTTGACCCGAGGTTATCTTATTTATCGACTGCAACACATTGCATGTTCGTTTCTCCCATTCTGACCCTTTAGTCATTATGATTAAGGTCGACCACCTCGTTCTCCATCCCATGCTCATCGATACGGGAAGTGCAGCTGATGTATTATTCCTTCAGACTGTTCAAGCCATGCAGAAAGCAGACCTCATCACTCCGGCTAATATCGAACTCAAGGGCTTCAACAACGCTACTAAAGTTGTTACCGGTCGTATTAGTCACCCTGTCACTACAGGGCCAGTCATACTCCAAACCAGCTTTCTTGTCATTGACAAGAAATCTGAATACCTCAGCATCCTTGGCCGCGACTGGCTCCATGCCATGTGAGCCATACCTTTGACTTACCACCAAACCCTTTGTTTCACTACCCCCTGTGGTACGTGGAACTTGAAAGGCTCCCAATGCCTTGCCCGTTCATACGAGCATCCGGAGATCGATCAAACCCGAAAACTTATCAAACAACCATAGTAATCAATGTTTTTCTCTACCCCCGTACCTTCGATGCAATCTACCACACCCATCGAACCTACTGTCTATATCATACTCGACGGTCCTAGTTGAGGTACATTTATTGGTACTTTTCTAGATGAGGCCGAAAGCCTCGAACTCACTGACTTCTTTGGAGCAAATAAAGACGTCTTCGCCTGGACATTCTATGAGATGCCCGGCGTCGACCCCGCCTTAGCATGTCATCGACTCGACCTCATCCCTCATTCTACAGCAGTGATGAAGAAGAAGCATACATTGGCCCCACGACTTTGAGAAGCTGTAAACCTTGAAGTCGACAAACTCCTAGCCTTGGGATTCATCAGAGAAGTCAATTACGCTAACTAGATATCCAGTATTGTTGCGATCCTGAAGAAGAACGACAAGATCCGAATCTGTGTCGACTTCATAGACCTTAACAAGCACACGCCAAAGGATAGCTTCCCCCTCCCGATCATTTCAGGTACTCCTAGATGCCACTGCCAGACATGAGCGACTATCATTGATGGACGCAACTTTGGGATACAATCAGGTACTCCTCCTCCCCGAGGATCAACATAAAAATTCTTTTATCCCTGAACAAGGCCTTTATTATTTTAACGCCATGCCTTTCGGCCTTAAAAATGCGGGTGCCACTTACCAGCGGCTTGTCACCACCATGTTTAAAACTTTTATTGGCAAGTCGGTCGAAGTTTACATCGACGACATGTTATGCAAAAGCCTACAAAAACATACCCACATTTAAAACTTAACCGAAGTTTTCTCGATACTTCAAACATATAATATGAAACTTAACCCAAACAAATGCCAGTTTGGTGTTTCGTCCAACCAAATTCTTAGGCCACCTCATCAGGAAATGAGGTATCGAGATTGACCCTATTCATATCCGAGCCCTCATCGATATACCTTCCCCCCAAACCAAAAAAAGATGTCCAAAAGGTGGCTGGCAAGATCAACTACTTTATTTTGAAATCCTCAGACCGTTGCGCTTGGTTTTTTTCCCTCTTACGCGACCAAGGTGTTCACAAGGCCAAAAAGAAAAGCAACCCTGAAATTAATTGGACACCCGACTGTGAACAGGCCTTCCTTGAACTTAAAACATTCCTTGGTCGACCACCCATCATCAGTACCCCCATTGAAGGCGAAACGCTTTCTTTATATCATACAGCTACCGACACCTCTATTAGTTCGGTTCTTATTCGACTCGAATCCAATGTCGAGAAACCCGTGTACTTTATCAGTAAAACTCTGATATATAGAGAGACTCGATATACAAAACTCGAGCGTTTGCTCCTCACCCTCGTCTACACTTTTCAAAAACTAAAATCATATTTTCAAGCACACCCTATCCATGTTATCACAAGTTACCCACTTCGAGATGTACTCAGCAAGAAAGAAAAATCTAGATGGGTACAGCAGTGGTCCGTTTATCTTGGCGAATACGACATCATGATTGAGAATCAGATATCTCAAAAAGGCTAAGCAGTCACCGATTTCTTTGCCGACTTCCTGGTCGAAGATATCGACTGGGAGGAATACGAAGATGATCTACCCAAACAGACCGACCCTTGGAACCCTAACATAGCTTGGCGCCTCTTTACAGATGGATCTACTGGACCTAACAGTTCGGGGATCGGTATTGTCCGGGTTACTCCCACCAATGATCGAATTGAAAAAGCTGTCAAGATAAACTTTGAATGCTCCAACAACGAGGCCTAGTACGAAGCCTTGATCCATAGTCTTGACCTCGCACTCGAACTCGGTGTCCCTAAACTTGCAGTATTTACGGACTCCCAACTGGTTCAAAGACAATGCACCAGCAAAAATCAGGCCAACGGTCGCATGGCTGAGTATGCTGCTCTCGTCCGCCAGCGTATGGATCATTTTCTTGAAAAATCTTATATTACTCATTACCCTCGAGGCAAAAATTGACATGTCGATACTCTCGCCTACATAGCAGCCATGTTAGGCCAATCCAAATCTCGAGTACTACATATCGAAGTACTCGAACGCCCAAGTATCGACCAGATGGAAGTCAATGCCATCAATACTGGGGGCGAGAGTCTTGATCCAGCTAACTGGCGCACACCATTTCTTGCCTACTTCAACAGTTCTACCCTCCCAGATGACCCCAAAGCCAAACATTCGTTACTAGAAAATTACTGCAGATATACCATCCTAAAAGGCGAGTTATGTCATAAATCCCTAAATAGCGTCCACCTCTGATGTATCTTTCAAGACAAAGCCACTAGAATTCATGCCAAACTCCATGAAGGTACATGGGGTACCCACACTGCTGGTCGATCTATGGCCCTTCGAGCTGTATCCCAAGGTCTATTCTGGCCCAATATGAAGAAGCAAGCTGAAGAGTACGCCAAACACTGTGACAAATGCCAACATCACGCCCACGACATCTACAGCCCATCACAAGATCTCTATTATAGTCAAGTCTTTTGGCCATTTAAGCGATGGGCCATCGATCTCGCGGGTCCTTTTCCCAAAGCATCGGGTAGCCGAGAAAATATTCTTGTGGCAACAGATTACTTTACTAAATGGGTCGAAGCCGTGCCTTTAAGTCAAACCAGAGAAGAAGAAGTTATCAAGTTCTTGTGGGAAAATATCATTACACGCTTCGGCTATCCTCACATGATTCGATGCGATAATGGTCCATAGTTCGTCAGGAACAAAGTCCATAATTTCTTTAAAAAGTATAATATCATCTTCTCCCCCTCAACACCTTACTATACCAAGGGGAATAGTCAGGCCGAAGCAATCAATAAAACTGTAGTCGATGGTCTTAAGAAGCGGGTCAATGAGAAGAAAAGATGATGGGTCCAGGAACTACAGTATGTACTCTGGGCTTTTCAAACAACACCACGATAGGCGACGGGCTGCACACCTTTCCTTCTAGCCTATGGTACCGAAGCGGTTCTACCTACTCAATTTAAAGTACCAACACACGACCCAACCTCCCAGACGAAGATAATAAGTTTGAACTCGGATGCAATATGTTATGGACCGACGAAACTAGAGACCGAGCCATCTTAAACCTTAGTCGATACCATCTCTCTCTCCAGAAGTCATACAACAAAAGAGTTCAACCACGTAGTTTAAATATAGGAGATTTGATAATTCGGCGAGGCACACCCTCTTTGAAGCCTCGCAATATTGGCAAGCTAGCCGAATCCTGGGAAAGACCATATGTCATGTATGACAAAACTGATAAAGTTTCCTATTATCTGATGACATAAACAGAAGAGCCTCTACCCAATCCTTGGAACATCATACAGTTAGTATCATACAATAGGTCACGGCCTCCACCTTGTTCAACTGATGCAAATGCAGTATAATCAATGAATATATTTTTCCTCTGAATTTCGTATCTTGTCTTCCACTGAATTTCTTGGCCTAACCTAAGTATTATGTCAACCCTTTGACCAGACTGATTCATGGGGGCGACCTTGAAGTTTTTTGAGTCTCCAAAATTCGAGCAAACTCAAGGGGCATGAATGGTCGACAGACCGGACCCTCGAGAATACATTGGGGGCAACTACGTTATGCTTCGTTTATGCTCAGGACTTCAAAGTCCAGTAAATTTCTTGGCCTAACCTAAGTATCATGTCAACCCTTCGACCAGACTGATAATTGGAGGCAACCTTGAAGTTTTTTAAGTCTCTAAAATTCGAGCAAACTCGAGGGGCATGAATGGTCGACAGACCGGACCCTAGGGAATGCATTAGGGGCGACCACGTTATACTTCGTTTAGGCTCAGGCCTTTGAAGTCCAGTAAATTTCTTGGCCTAACATAAGTATCATGTTAACCCTTCGACCAGACTGATACTTGGGAGTAACCTTGAAGTTTTTCTAGTCTCTAAATATGAGCAAACTCGAGGGGCATAAATGGTCGACAGACCAAACCCTCGGGAATGCATTGGGGGCGACTACGTTATGCTTTATTTAGGCTCAGGCCTTCGAAGTCCAGTGAATTTCTTGGCCTAACCTAAGTATCATGTCAACCCTTCGACCAGACTGAAACTTAGGGGCGACCACAAAGTTTTTTGAGTCTCCAAATTTGAGCAAACTTGAGGGCCTTAATGGTCGATAGATCGGACCCTTGGGAATGCACTGGTGGTAATAATGTTATGCTTTGCTTAGCGTCAATCCTGTGGATAAACCCGGGGGTAACCTTAAAAGTTCAATAAATTTTTGACCTAACCTTAGCATCATGTATATCCCTCGGCTACACTGAGGATAACCTCGAAGCTCCTCAAGGTTCTAGTTCAAATCATGTTACAAGCATTATATACTTCCAACATTCACAAATACAAGTATACAAGAATATCAGCAATTCAACTACAGGCAACTCAAATTCATTACAGTAGAGCAATTCAAGACAAACACAGATAGACAGTTCAAGATCAAATAAGTTACAAAGTGTTCGAATACAAACCACAACTCCAAATTTCCAACACCAACACCAGATAAGATAAGGGAGTATGTTACAGCAAGAAGACAGCTATAGTACCTCATACAGAAGTGGCCACATCACCTCCCACAGTCTCTTCCACAGTAATACCTCCAGCACCTTCGACAGTAAGATTCGGCCCCAAAACGTCGGCCATCCAATCTACTACTGTACCAGCAGTAGCATCTTCAGACACAAGAGCTTCCACACCTTCTCCCACGCCATCTCCAGCAGAAGGATCCACTTCCATACTTTCTTTTTGTACAACACCTTCGACGGAAGGCCCTTCGAGCGCAGGAAAGGGCTTCAGAGTTATGGGATTATAGCCCAAACTCTCGATAAAGATCTTCAAATTCATGGACATCTGACACTCATCATCGAATTGATCCTGGAAGGTTTCTTCTGTTCTTCCATTTCATTTCCCTTCTCAACAAGCTTCGACTCCCACACCTTTCACATTTGCGCATGGTTATCACGCTGAGCTTTGAGTTCCTTCGTACAATCAGATCTGGTATTCAACTGCTCTCGCTTTAGCGTGCTAACCTCAGACTCTAGTAACATTTTGGTCCCTCGTGCAAGCTCCAGACTGTCCAGTGCATGTTTTAGTTTCCTCATCGTTCCCTTCTGAGCTTTGGCATAAGCTTGGGCCCAAGCATGCGCCTGCTAGAAGACTCAAACCGTCAGTACTTCTTAAAGCATATCAAATGTTACAAAAACTTTGGGTCTCAGAAAATAGTTACCTAATGAAGAACCTTACTCATCTACCTTGCAGCTTCGTCCGGGTCATTTCCGCAGAGAGTAGCTATCGACGAGGTCGTGGCTCGAGCATGTTCCTCTAGTTTGGTGTCACGGCACACTTCATCAACATCATCCCCATCATCAGCGCCCAGCTCCCGAGCCCTCTTCCATTAAATAACCTTTGGCGGTTGGACCTTCGAAGGTTCGGACATAACAAGGCATTTACCTTTGTCAGCTCATTTCGACGCATGCTTCGACGTCTCAGAAACTCCTTCGAGAATTGGCGCTGCTTGCAGCCCCCTTGGAACATAATTCACTTTCTGAGTCAATCTAACTTTTTCTATTTCTTTGACCCCTCTTGAAGCACCTTCTTCTCCCCTCTTCTTTATTGGCCTAAAAGCGACAAAAGCATTTTGAAGTAATGAATCGGTCTTCTTCCACCATTTCCTTTTGATATCTAGCTTCCTGAAGACCCGGTTTATCCACTCCTCGTCAAAGTCAATAAGTTCATCAATGTACCTCCGCAGGTTCTTCAAAGTTTTATTACCAGGATCTGCAAACAAACAAAATCGTGTTTATTAGTCTATTCGATCAATTTGTCAAAAAACAACCTTCAAACGTCAACTTACTTGGATTATAAACCCTATGCTGTAGCTTATAAACATCCTCCCCTTCGGCATTCTCATAATTACCTCGCACCACAACCAAGCCTTTATCCCACCCTCGACCTGTTATGCACAAATCAAATAGCCACGGTTTATCTGCATGACATTGGATATGGTATGTATCCACCTTCTTGTTGGCTTTCCTTGAGTAGAATGATGCAATATTGAACTACTCGATGAAGCTCCTCTTCTCATGCCTCAGTTTTACGTTCATACCCTCGACCACCCTTATCATTTAATAGAAATTACCATTCATCTGGCACAGGGTAACGTCCCAGAAGTTCAATACCTCCTTCACCAGCCTTCGAAAGGGTAGTTGCATCCCTAGCCGAATCTGGCCTCTAAATACCATAAAGACCTCTCGAGGGGTAGCCTGTAACGTATACTCAGATCCTACTATAATTAATTCCACCCCTACCTTCGACAATTCCATCTTAGCCATAAATCGATCAAGTCTTAGCTTCTCTTGAACCGAGACTGACTCCACAGCTTCCCTCAAACTAGACTCTCACTACTATCACTCTGCTCCCTCTCTTCTCTTTCATCCCCTGAAGGCTCGACACCACCATCATATCCCCTTCTCTCCTCTATCCATCTGCTCTCCATCCCTCTCCTCGGTCACTCAAACCGTACGGGGTCGACTACTCGAAGCCCTACCTTCGGGAACTACTACAGCATGGGGGACATCTGTCACAATGTCTAATACCTCTATGTCGTTGTTCTCATCCCTAGAGCCACGACTTGATATACTCACCTCATTTACCTCTATCTCCTCATCTATCAGCCTCAGCCTTGAAGATTGATGGGTACGCATTATACCCTACAGAAGGAGAGGCACATAATTAGTTTGATATATTCGACTATTATGTTTCGATAACTTATTTTGCTCTACCCTCTCAACCCAAAGTCGAATGTTCGACCCTAATCCCAGTTACACCCGCAATGCCCTCAAAATCCCAATGGGCCCGACCTCCAGCCACATGGATTACTCCCTTTTCTCGGTCATATCATCACAGATGTAAACCCTTGCGGCCTCTACCCTGCTATGTAAACCCTTGCGGCCTCTACCCTGCTATGTAAACCACATACAGAGACAAAAGACAAAACAGCAAAGCAGAAGTAAAAATCATATATTTTTCATAAGAAGTTAGACGACATACCTAGTTGAATGGCTCCAATCTCTCAGCAATAACCAAGCTCTACCAAAATAATGGCGTATGCTTTTCTTCTTTACCTCTTTGGCTTTCTTTGTGATTGGATATTTGAGAATAGTAATTTCTTTCTCCCTCTATAAATACCTCCTCAAAATACTAAAAAACTGCCTCAATTTCCAAAACTGCCATCATTACCACTCTGCCACTCCCCATACTTTTTGGTTGAGTTGTGTTTTGATGCCTTTACTCTCAACTACTCCCACGTGCGCATCCCACGCCCTCATTTAACAATTTTATATTAATCGAGTCAAAGCTTCAAGTACCCTGCCTGAAGTTGTCAAGTCAAGCTTATACATCATGTCAACCTATTTCCCATAACCCAATAAAACACTATAATGACCTACAGGGCACTCTACCCTAGGCACAGTACTGCTTCTGACATGCCAGCTGTTTAGGCAGTCAAGTTTTGTAGTCGAAGCCCATTTACCTTCGACATAAGGAAATTTCAAAACTAACCCTAATCCCGCCTATGAACCACCGTCTACACTTTACACCGAACAGTCGTCCTGATATTCGAAATGTCAGTCAAAAGTTTTTGGTTATTCGATTTTATCTCAGTTACTTACAGTTTTCTAATAAGCGTTTCTACAAGCTCGACATTCGAGAAATTGTTATCGCGCCTAAATTACCATCGTCTACTGTGTTTGTCACACTTACACACAAACTATTCAATATCATACCTCAAAAATTGTTTCAATACATTCCATTTCATTCGAGAAACAGTCCTTACACCAATTCAAAAAAAAAAACACGCTACCACCTCCTTGCCACCACCTTGTGAAGAACCCCCCAATTTATAGATGGGGTAGTTCTTCTTGCATAGCCCTGGCTCATCCTCCAGCAATTGGTCCTCCTTTTCCACTATACGCTAGGCCAAGCTCTGCAGAAAGTAGTACCGGTTGTCGGCCGTTGGGAACATCCATTGCAAGACCCTCCACCAGTACGCATACGGCTGCCCATTGATCGGCTCCTCGGGCACTTGCTCGACCAGGTCTGGCATGCCCCAATCCATCCCTTTGTCGCCAAAAAACTTTACCTTTAGCTCGGCCATCTTACTTCCTATTCGACGGTCTCGTTCAGCCATTTTCCTCTGGTGCCAGGTGTTTGGCATGGTCTTCATGCCGTGTGTTACTTAACAAGGAAGAAGAAGAAGCAAAAGAAGATTGTGGTGCTTTACCTCCTGCTAACCCCTATTTTATACCACTATTAAGGGTATTTATAACCCTGTAATCACCAATCAAACTCAATTACCTGCATTAATTACCTCCCTCGGAACTGCCACATTCAACAGTCAACCCTTAAACTTCCAATGCCTAACTACTTTTCTCAGCACGCGCCTTCTATACTAATTTCTGAGGCCCCTGCTGAGAGGGGGAGAATGTAGTAGCCTACTCACAGCCTTTTAGCTCCAATCAAATACTCAAAGGCCACTTTGAAGCCTACCTGATGACTTGAGGCCCAATAAGTCAATAATCAAGCCCACGAAACTTTCCGAGACTATTCGAACGCTCGAAGGAACCGTCAAACCATAAATACTTTGACCATGGGCGTACATGGTCGAAGGGAACATGTCAGATGGCCAGCTCACCAGGCAGAATAGTGGAACACGCCGCTCGACAACTGCGGCACCAGATCCAACAACTTCAATGTCAAAACTAACAACTACAGTATCAGGAATACAGCTACAATGTCAGACTCGATAATTACAGCGTCAGAACTGACTCCGAGTACAAGTCAGTTGTCCTCGGAGGATACACATATAACTTAACCTCTCATGGTGACTCAGCCCTTCCTATGTTCTATAAATATGAGGGAGGAGGAACTATGAAGGGGTTAAAAAATCTCTCCCAACAGACCTCACAAGTTAACCTTTGAATACCCTGTAACCTCACTGCTCTCGATACTTTGACTACTCTGCATTTATAGCATAACTCTTAAAAATCCTCACCGTCATGGAGTAACCCATTATAGGCCTCCACGCAAGTATATTATCAGTATAGTAGTTCTAATTATTATTGATCGTATACTTTTAACCACTGGTCAAAGATAAAACTCATAGTATAAGAGTCAACTTCCCCTCACACGAAGTCAGGCCCCTACATGGGTTGGAACTAAAATCAAAACCCCTTCCTTTCCATTCCCAAATCTCATCTTATCATAACGTTACTTATTTTCAAGCTTTAATATTGTTGCCTCAACATTAGGAGTACCCGGGTCTTCATAATCTACCTTTGTATCAAAATGTCGTGCCATGATAACAATTGTTTACCAAAGGGAATTTTTAGGATTAATCGGCCTCCAGATATCTTGATCATTGTAATATAACAGGGCTATCAAAATTAACAAGGATGAAAGTGAAGAGACCCCTGTAATGACGAAGCCCCATAAACTATCAAGAGTCAGACTAGTTGAAGAATCTGTGGTGATCAGGTATGGGCAACTTGTTTGATTTCCAAACCATTTTTCCTTCATTTTTGAAAAATGAGCCCTTCTGTTACATTTAAGACAACCCTTGAAATATTTAGTACTAACATGGAACCTTTTTGAAATGCAAAGCCAAATCCACCAGTCCTATAAGAAGGTCCGACTTTGGTATACATAGCACAGTATTTTCTTGC
Organism: Kingdonia uniflora; assembly: GCA_014058105.1. Taxonomy (NCBI): domain Eukaryota; kingdom Viridiplantae; phylum Streptophyta; class Magnoliopsida; order Ranunculales; family Circaeasteraceae; genus Kingdonia; species Kingdonia uniflora. The sequence goes on from JACGCM010002827.1 coordinate 5,189,464, forward strand.
GATGATGAGATCGATATAAGGTATTTTGTCAGATACAACAGTAAAACCACCATTTTTACTTCTAATGAAAATCCCTTGTCAAAGTCTTGGGGAGAGTCATAGAACTTGATGAAGGATTCCTCAAAATTTAAACATTTTAAGAGCTCTACCACTAATGAACCCTTTTGGCACCCAACATACTCACGATTTTATTAAATATCTTTAACATATGATAACCATATTAGATAAAACATAATCTAACCATATTAGAGACTTTGAGGATGATCAAACCCCAAGCGAATTATAGGTTGAGTTGCATGGCCTAATTATAGAAGAGTTCCCTTGCCCTCTACCTTATTTTAAGAGGAATCCCATGTTGATAGTCAAAGAGGGATCCTATATTTCAGATCCTATTTGGTTAACAATATGGACCCATGAACATTAAATAAAAATTCTTGTGTTGATGCTTCCTAGAATTATTGTGACGATATAATTTGTCGACATTTTTTTTTGAAGCATCTTTTTTCATAGTTTTGTCTGAAATTGTAGGGTGTTAAAAATTATTTTAATTTTGAAAATTGACATAAATTTGTTAAAATGTACGAAGTTCTATTAAAATGACCCATATATTTCACAGCGTCATTCACTTATCACAGGTTTAAGCCATTTGTTTCCGCAGAAATACAATATCATGATAATATTTCTTTGGGAGATGAAAACATGGCTCTGCATAAAATTTTAATTTCTGTGTGAAGTTGTTGGCTGCTTCTGAATTTACATAATTTTACCAAAACCATACAGAAAATATCCAAATTTTACAAAATATACATAATCATGCTAAACCTTTCAAATATTTTAAGAAAAATTCATATTTCATGGATTTATGCCTTTATATTCCTACCGAAACATCACTGATTACTTCATTTCTGGAGATAAAAACCATGGCTCTAGCTAAACATGTGTTTACTTGGTAATACTTACCACCCTACAACACCATAACAAAATGTTCATCATTTACAACTAAGTGGAGGGACATCCAAAACTCTCACTGCTAGTTTCAGTTTTGATTGTGTTTATGCTTTATAGTACAGTATGGCACTCAAGCCAGATCTTACTTGCAATCCAAACTAAGAATCATGTCCTGATATGTAGTAGTTGTGTTTGGTGCCAAAATCTTATGAGAAGAAAGGAGAAGATCAAATCTAACTAGCATATCTAATTATATCATAAAAATAGTTCAATCACATCAGAATTAGCAAATCTATAAAAGAATTAGAATTTGAACTTGGAAAACTTACCCATCATTGAGCAAAACTGAGAGCAAGAAATTAGTAAATCAACAAATCCAACGGCATCAACTGAGATATAGGTAAAATTGATTAACCTATTATTGAGATCAACAAATTTGAAGAATACTTGAGTTTATATTTTAGTTTTAGGGTTTCTGATCAAGTAATTTTAATTTTTGAGAAGTTTGAGAGTTTGGTCCTCTGTTTACCAACTCTAACAACTACAACAACAAAAAGAGGAAACCAAAATTAGAACTTGAAAGCCGCGCAGGAGAAGATAAAAAAAATGAGGGAAAGCTAAAAAAAAGTACCACGGACCCAGCTCTATTTTCCACGGATAAACTCTGTCATATATAAACTACAACAATTATCCGTTGCAAATGAAAAAAAAGACCGTGGCAATTTTCCTATTTTGGTGTAGTGTCACCTTTTTATTCATCTTAGTCTTTCTCTCGGGGCACTCAGCAGGGCACTCAAGAGTCTTGTAATTGTATTTCCCTCGTGCAAGGAAGAAAGCTCGTTATTGTTTCTTCCCTGCCTTTGGTGGCATCGAATTGTAATGAGTTGATGTTGTATCGAGTATTCCTTTATACACTTTCTCATCTGTGTTGCTCTTACCGTGACCATGGACAAATGTGGTTAGTTCCAAGGAGATAAGCACAACAAGAAGAGCAACCAACAAGTATGTACTCTTCATCATTATTTTTGGGAGAGAGAGTGAGAGTAATGTGGCTCAGTGGTTGGAGGAGTTTATAGAGGTGTTTGCAGGAGGGAATGAGCAAGTGAAGTAGAGGGAACAAGCCATGAAGTTCAGCTTAATCCATGTGAGCTCTCTTCACCCTATGAACAAAACCAGCTTAGCTCAACACAGCTTTGGGCATTATTATTTTAATTCAATTTCTTGTATGACCAAACACATTTGGAAATTCTTAATTAGTTAAACTACACCTAAAAAACCTGACATAGATTTTGAAGTAAATTTTTTGCATGGAGAGAGATTTTGAGACTTAGGCTGTACTATAATTATAATCCTATGAAATGTTTATAATGAAATCTAATTTTTGTTAAATGTTTTTTGCAGATAGTGATGCATGTGCAATACAAATTTAGAGGTATGCTCACAACATTCATTAATAGAGTAAAGCTAGAAACTTCTGATGGCCCTGAACAATGAGAACTTGGTGTTCAGTGTTCACCATGATCAGATTGTCATTAAGATTGTGAACTGGTTATAATATAGAGGCCTCTTGGCTATATCTTCTTAAAAGACACCACGGGTTAATTATGTGTTTCCCATGATGATGTATATGAAACATCCATAGATAGAGTTTGTTTTATTCCATGTCTAGTTTAGATGTCAGCGTTATCTCGTGGTTACTCGTCGTCAGAGATTGCACCTTGAGCGACTACAGCTGGACTGACACTGAATAGGTAAGTGGGTTTCTAACTCCTTAATCTATAATATCAAGCCCTAGGTATTTTTATAGAGTTCTGAAAAGGTAATAAGTATGTTTTTTAAGACAACAAAACTTCTATTCGAATAGATTCTATTTTCTATTCGAATAAAACTGGGAACATTTCTGTTTGAATAAAATGCCTCAGGCAATTTTTTATTCGAATAGAATAAAATTTATTCGAATAGATTGGCTTAGCCTATTTCTTCATGCTTCTTTTTATTCGAATAGATTTCTTTATACTCGAATAGATTGGCTCACTTTGATTTTATTCGAATAGATCTTAAATCTATTCGAACAGAGACCGTGATTTCTATTTTCTAATAAAGGACAACTTTTGTTTTTTCAAAACTCACTTCTTGAAAATCTGTTTTTCTTGGGCTTGTTTTTTAGAGTGAGGAGAGATTATTATTGAAAGATTCAAGAGAGATTTAAATTACTCAAATCTTGAATCAATCATCATTGATCAAGAAACCTAGATTAATAAATTAAAGAACGTGTGGGATTCAAGATTGGAAGCTTCGATGAGAGATTGGAATGAGGCATTGCGAGAATGTGAAATTGACAGAGAAGAGTTCAATTAAAAGAGAGGTAACCACGAGATGTACTTATCGAGACTGTAAGTAATTGAATATTTGTAATTCGATTTCAATAGTGGATTGTTTACCTGTCGGGTAATTTAACAGTGACCTGTGAGCTTTTCTCTTGAGAAAGGTTTCCCACAGGGTTAAAATTGCTTAGCCTTGTCTTTAATTTCTAATTGTTTGCTTGACATTAGATAAATATATCATTTTGAACTAGGTTAAATGTAAAACATTAACTCAAAGGAATTTTAGCCTATCGGATTTTAGACCTAATTTATTCGAAATCGGCTAGTCTCAAGTGACTAAGATTCTTCAATTGGTATCAGGGCGGTCACGCTTTGAGGATTAATAACCTGAGCATGGATCCTGGCTTAATTGTTTAAGAATAATGGATTCCAAAAGATTTGGAGGTTCAATAAATCGTCCGCCCCTCTTCGATGGCAAAGACTATCCTTATTGGAAGGTCTGAATGGTTGCATACTTACAATCACTCGGATAAGATGTTTGGATTGCAATCAAGGATGGATGGACGCACCCTACCATGATGGGTGATGAATCAGAAGAGGTCTTTAAGCCTAGGAATAAATGGTCTAAGGATAAAAAGAAGGCTATTGGTTATAATAATAAGGGTAACAATATTATTTTTATGGCTGTGAGCTCAAGAGAGTTTCGATGCATATCTTCTTATTCCACTTCGAAAGAAGCTAGGGACATATTAGTTCAAACTCATGAAGGCGATGATACAGTCAAGGAAAGCAAATTGCAAATGCTTACCTCATAATTCGAGAATATTCTAATGGATGAGAATGAACCATTATATGAGTTCTATGCGAGACTAAATGACATTGACAATACTAATGCCGCATTAGGTGTAGCTTACTCAGATGTTCAAATTATTTGCAAAGTACTAAGATCCCTTCCTAAGAGCTTTAGATCCTGACGTGATGCTATAGAGGAAGCTCGGGATCTTAAGAAAATGAAACAAGATATATTAGCTGGTAAATTGTGAACTTTTGAACTGAAGATGAAAATAGAAAACCCTGAGAAGAATAAGAGTGTTACTTTCAAGTCATCATCTTACTCCTCTTCCTCTAAGGGTACCATAGAAGCTGACAACTGATCTAATCTAGATAATGATGATGGGTATGATATGGATTCACAAATTGCCTCTATAAGTCACCAGCTTAAAAACTTTGTAAAACAACATCAATTTCAAAAACAAGGGCAATCGGTGAATCATAAGTCACGAACTCATGATCAAGATAGAGTGAATAACTGGCAGACCAACCTTGATACTAACCTAAGTTAAATTGAATGTTTTAAGTATCATAAGCTTGGTCATTATGCTCACAGCTATCCCAATAAGAAATCTGGGAGCAATCACAAAGTTTTGAATATCAGCGTTACCTGGGATGACAGTGATAATAAGAATAATAACAATAAAAGTCATCCCCAAGTAGTTGATAGCGAATTATTGTACATATCCTGCTATTATAAATTATGGTAATAATAATAATAACGTTTTTGAACTTGAAAATTATGTTAAAAATCAGAGTGATCAAGAACAAAATGATTTTGAAGACCTGAATCTTGAGGACTTGTATGGTCAGACTTTCGCCAAGTGCATGAATCTTGAGGACTTGTATGCTCAGATTCTCACCAAGTGTATGAAACTCGGTAAACTTAACGAAGTCTTGAAGGACCAAGTTAATACACTTAAGTGTGAACTTTAAAACAAAACTGAGAATACAAGTCACGAGATAGAGGTTTTTGAGAATAAGAAACTAGGCATTCATGACAAAGTTGTATTTTTAGAAAAAGAAGTTAATGATGCAAAGGAGGAAATGAAATCAACTTTGGACGAACTTTATTCGGCCAAGCTTAATGTAGTTCTATCTCAGCAGAAACTTGAGAAGTTCTGTCATGGGGCCAAGAACATTGATAAAATATTATGTATAGGGAAGACGAATAGTGATAAAGGGATCTAAGAAATGAGAAACCTCTTCCTAAAGCCAAGACTCCTCAAATCACAAAGTTCGTAAAAGTAACTGCTTGTACTTCAGTGTCCAAACATAACATGAAATCCACTACTCATAATCACTCCAAACGGGTATCGTACTCCCATATTTATTATTGTAGCATATGTGGTCGAAAGGGTCATATTGCATCTTATTATAGATTTGTTGGACCCTATCAACCATATGCTCGCCCTTTCAATGGATATAGATATATGCCATATGTGAATGTTTCTACTGTAAAAATTAAGAATTTGAGTAGGTGGTTTGCTCCAGAAACATCCTCTCAAAAGGTGATTCGTGCAGTTTGGATGTAAAAGGATGACTTGTCGCCACAAATAAGGTAATGAATCAAAACTGTGAAGGGTAATAAGTATGCTTCATTGATTAGGTACGTTTCTTAACCTGTCTTATTTTCTTTTTAAGTTCTGTTTTTGTTTTTATCATTTTAGATATGAGGGTAATGCTATGATTTTATTTTGCACTTTGTACTTTGAACTTTGCACTTTAGGAGCTTTTGTCTGTGGAATATTCTTGCTAGACTTGGATTTTGTTTGTATGTTATATTCATTTATGGGATAATTATTTGGCAAAACCATATTTCACAATAGTCATTGATTCTCTTGTTTAAACTAAAAGCTCATCGTGAGTAGAACCATGTGAGGATAACTGTAGAGACTTTGTACCTAATGTTAAGTGATGATCTAACCTTATTTATGAGCTTCGAGTGTTATGATATTTACTCTTCATTTTTGATCTCGTTGTTTGTGATCTCATTTTGTTTTCTTACCTAATTGTTAAATAGTAACATCAAAGTCAAGTTATACTAGTAATACTTTCCTACTTTTACTCGAGGCAAAAAAGCTGACGGTGCCCAGCTGAGGATATGATAATAGGCATTTTTATGGCTGCATCTTTTTGGCCTTCGTCTGTGTTTACCAAAAAATTTATCCGCTTGCAGCCCTTTGTACCTTAAAATATGTCATTCATTTTTCTACCTAAATCATTTATTATTTTACCCATTTGTTCTAAGACTTTATCAGTAAAAAAAGGAAGAAAAAAAAAGGAGAAAAGTATGTGTGATTTTTGGGGGAAAGATGAATAGAAGAATATGATATGTCCTCAAATGACATTTTTATTATCTCAAATCAGAGTCATAAAGAAAAAAAAGGGAGGAGAAGTGGTATTTTATTTTATGTATACTCAATAAGAAAAAGAATGACAGAAGTTGAATTGGGTTTCAAGTAAGAAGGGGAGTTAGTGTAACTGTAGTCTCAGAATACCAGCAAAACACCTACTCCGTCATATGCCTACCCGTGCCTACTTTATAACCTATTTTAAAGACCTATTTGATCTTGAATTTGGAGCAGTCAATATTAGTAGAGAGTAGATATAGGGAATCTTTATTAGTTTTAACTTGACACCATATATGACAAATGAGATTCTTTCCCATGAGATCTTCCAGCTCACAGTGCACCGTTTTTGATAAAATATGATTTTTCTGTTGCTTTATATTCATATTCATATTTTATACATAGTGTTTGCTAGTCAATTCTCAGTAATTTTGAGTGACCACCATGAGAGGCCTAAGTTAAAACAACTTTCCAATATAGTATTCTAACTGCAGCTGAGTAATACGTTAAAATATAAGTATCTAAATGATTATGCACACACACACACCAAATAATTTATTTAGTGATTGTTTTATAACACGTTGGCAATGCCTTGGTCTTTATAGGATATTTTAGATTTCTTGTCTTTCTATCATGCATTGTGGTTAGGGGGAATGTTGTTTTCTTTTGCTTACTTATTTCAGAGACACTCCCCGTGTGTGTTTTCCTTTTATTTCATTTTATGGGTGTTATCATTATTTTGAGGGGGAGATGCATATTATTTTGGGGTATTGTCTTTAACTTTTTTAGTATCCTAATAGTCTATCTGTTCAGAATATTTTCTTTACCAATTATAAGTATATATTTCTCATTTATTCTAGGTTCAACTCATGGTTTGCTTCTCCTCTTATGGGTTATTTACTCTTTGTTCATCTGTGCCAAAAAGGGGGAGAGATGACCCTGATAGGTAAGTCAGGTAAGTTATGTTCTTTTTTCTGGATCCCTTATTTTAACTGAACGGTTACGTGATATATCTTTTTTAGTGATATATAAGATGAAAGTGGAACTTTGAGTATGGATGTTCAGTGATTGAGTCAGTTCATCGAGTTGTATTTTTATTTCTTATAGTTAGTTTTAGTTTTGACACGAAATGAACCAAAGGGGTAGATTGAAACATCCATAGTTGGAGTTTGTTTCATTCCGTGTCTAGTTTAGATGTCAGCGTTATCTCGTAGTTACTCGTCGTCAGTGATTGTACCTTGAGCGACTACAGCTGGACTAACACTGAATAGGTAAGTGGGTTTCTATCTCCTTGTTCTATAATATCAAACCCTAGGTATTTTTATAGAGTTCTGAAAAGGTAATAAGTATGTTTTTTAAGACAACAGAGTTCTATAATATCAACTCATGGATTGCTTCTCCTCTTATGGGCTATTTACCCTTTGTTCATCTGTACCAAAAAGGGGGAGAGATGACCCTGACAGGTAAGTCATGTAAGTTATGTTCTTTTTTCTAGATCCCTTATTTTAAAATGAACTGTTATGTGATGTCTTGTTTAGTGTGTAGGGATTCCAGAATATATGTTATATAAGATGAAAGTGAAGCTTTGGGTATGGATGTTCAGTAATTGAGTCAGTCCATCGAGTTGTATTTCTATTTCTTATAATTAGTTCTGATTTTGATACGAAATAAACCAAAGGAGGAGATTGAAACATCCATAGTTAGAGTTTGTTTATTTCCGTGTCTAGTTTAGATGTCAGCGCTATCTCGTGGTTACTCGTTGTCAGAGATTATACCTTGAGCGACTACAGCTAGACTGACACTGAACAGGTAAGTAGGTTTCTAACTCCTTGTTCTATAATATAAAGCCCTAGGTATTTTTACAGAGTTCTGAAAAGGTAATAAGTATATTTTTTTAAGACAACAGAACTTCTATTCGAATAGATTCCATTTTCTATTTGAATAGAACTGGGAACATTTCAGTTCGAATAAAATGCCTCAGGCAGTTTTTTATTCGAATAGAATAAAATCTATTCGAATAGATTGGTTCAGCCTATTTATGCATGTTTCTTTTTATTCGAATAGATTTCTTTTTATTCGAATAGATTGGTTCAGTCTGATTTTATTCGAATAGATCTAAAATCTATTCGAACAGAGACCGTGATTTTAGTTTTGTAATAAAAGACAACTTTCATTTTTTCAAAACTCACTTCTTAAAAAACCTATTTTTTAAGGGATTGTTTTTTAGAGTGAGTAGGGATCATTCTTGAGAGATTCAAGAGATATTTAAATCACTCAAATCTTGAATCAATTATCATTGATCATGAAACCTAGATCTATGAATTGAAGAACTTGTGGGATTCAAGATTGGAAGCTTCGACGAAAGATTAGAGCGAGGCGTTGCGAGAACGTAGAATTGACTGCAAAGAGTTTAATTAGAAGAGAGGTAACCACTAGATGTGCTTGTCGAGTTTGTAAGTAATTGAATACTTGTAATTTGATTTTAATAGTGGATTGTTTTGCTGCTGGGTGATTTGACAGGGACCTGTGGAATTTTTTCCTGTGAAAGGTTTCCCACAGGGTTAAAATTGTTTGGCCTTGTCTTTAATTTCTAACTGCCTGCTCGACATTAGATAATTGTATTGTTTTGAACTCAGTTAAGCGTAGAACATTAATTTAAAGGAATTTGGAGCTATCAGATTTTAGACCTAATTTATTTGAAATTGGTTAGTCTCAAGCGACTAGGATTCTTTAGTATAGCCATCATTCATCCCCCCACAGTATAGTTTTTTCTTTTTCTTTATTTTCCTTTTATACTACTGAGTTCTCCATCTTATGGGCAACGCACTGCAAATATATGTGATATACTTACATTGACCGTCTTAATGGTAATCAAAAATCATTTGCTTCAAGCTCTTCTGTAAACGGTCTTATAAGAATATTACTTGACATCTTGAAAATATTAACTTGTCTGAAATTGAGAATGTTAGTATACAAGCATGGAAATTAGTTTAATTTGTTATTTCTAGCCACTGATATTTTTTTGAATATAGCCTGTTACTAGAAATGCTCAAATATCCCCTCACTAGAAATTGTCATTCAGTTTTTTACTTCAATATGTTGATAGGAAAAAATAGTACTCCATAATTTGTTACAATATCTCACTCTATATCTTACAAACCCTGCAATCATGGGGAATTTTCATATTTCAAGAATGGAGGTACAAGAGATTATTATACCTATGACTCTGTTACTCGCTTCCATTTAGATTACTACTAATTGAGAAGCTGGATCTCCTGTCATGCAAACAATTTAATATTACTGTTCAAAGTCATATTTGATTCTGATGCAAGATCACGCATCTTATGGCTTACTCTTTAATAAAACTTAATGCTTCATCTTGAGATTAGGGCATTTTGAACCTTGTAAATGCTTCTAATTTTGATCTCAAAGTAAAATGACAGTAGTTTGATGATAAATCATATTTTTTTCCCTTAGTTATATATCTTTGCTAAACTTAAACTCAAAGATCTCATGATCAAAACTTCAGTAACTCACGGCTGCAACTACGAAGATACTTTGTCTCTTCAGGTACTACGAGTGCACAAGCTTCGAATAAAACACAAAGCAAGTACATGGGTCAAATGGTAAACACCATCGCTAGGGTAGTTTAAACTGAACACTGACGGATCCTCTCTATGTAATTGTCTCTCTGGGGCTTGAGGTATCATTCGCGACTCACAGGGAGGAATGAAACTCAGTTACAGTGTAGCACTAGGAAACAACACTAACATGGCAGCTAAAATATATGGGCTCCTGCATGGCCTCCGACATTGCAAGGAGAATCACTGGTCTCCATTAGGTGTAGAGATGGATGTCGAGGTCAAAGTTAACTTATTGAAGCAGACAAGACTCTGCCCTAGCAAGTTTCAAGCCATCTGGAAGATGGTCCACCAAATTAGCTAGGAGCTACAAATCACCATGGTGCATACGTACAGAGAAGGAAATGGGTCCACTGATGGTCTCTCCAAGTTGGGAAGTGCATAACAGAACCTCCTCTTCTAGTCGGTTGCTACGCTACCTAAACATATAAGAGCCTCCTATTTTCTCAAAATATTAGGGGTTGTTGCTATTAGACACTAATGCAAATGTATTGTTCGGAAGTCAGGCTTTAAGCCCCCCTTATGTTTATTTCTTATCTACATAAATAAAATCACAATTTGCACAAAAAAAACATGTAATGATAGCGTTTCGCCACAACTTGGTAATTGCATTATTTAGAGGAATATCAAACTTTGCGCAACACGGCCTCTGACCTGAGCTATTTGCACGTTGTCTGACTCTGTAACTCAAAACCTAAGTTGTGTACAAGGATGAAAAGTCAGGTCCAGACCGACCGAACTATAAGGAAAGCTTTAACATGATCTGATGAATATAGAGTCAGCTGAAGTGGTTGGATTCGAACCCTAAAGACAAACAGTTAAACATGTAGTCTTGCACTTTACTCTGAGTTCATGTTTATATTCTTGCATACCTGATTAAAATTCAGCTTAAAGAATTCATTATTTTGGTTGATCCCGTCAAAGTTGTAGTTCTTAATCTATATAATGAAATGTTCACAGATGTGAAAATGCTTGATCGATATGTAGTTGTGCCACTCTGGCTCCATTAATAGCTCCCCTGTAAATGTTTTCCCCGACTGTCCATCTTTTTGAAATGAAATGATCGGGAATCTTGACAATATTGTAGAGCTAGAACACCTTCATAATGTGACCATAAGAGATGCCCAAATACTCCATCAATTGGCACTTACATCTTATCGTATTCAGTTCGGTGTGGAATTGAACTCCATGCTTCTCAACCCTACCTACATGAGATGTTACAATTAATGTAACAACGTTTCCCTCAATCATCACATCTGATGTTATAAAACGAATAATCTTATTCAACTCAAGTTTCAGCTTATTGACCATTGTCTGGGTGTACAATTTTGCCACCTCCGAGAGCAAAACATTATGTGGGTTTACTTGACAAAACTAGTGCTTAGATTGAAAATCCTCATCACTCTCCTTCTTGTACCCTTATTCTAAGGTAGCTTCATACCAAGTGATGAACATGTACATTCGTCTTCTCGTTCAACCAATTATTGACATGTGGTTCATGCCCTCAGCATGGCTAGTCGTACTCTGGCCTGTAAAGAAGTGTGTCCTATTCCATAGTGGCTCACATCTATCTTTAATCTTGAAAGATGTATTAAACCAAGAGTTGTTCTCTAATTTGTGCTCCACCATCAAAGAGTGCCACTTGGTAGCAAACTGATCTGGGCGATAGGTGTCGTAATGCAAGTCTTTCTTGAACTTCAAATCTTCTTTGTACACATGATTCAATTTCTCAGGAAACTTGTGTAAGATGTGCCACAAACAAAGCCTATGCTTTGTATCTGAGAATACCAATCAAACAAATTTAATCAGAGTTTAGTGTTCTGATCTTTTAAGCTAAAAACAAGTAAGGCTTTTTGCAATACATTCAATTGGGCAAGGCAAAAAACTCTTGGAGTCATGATTTCGAAATGAAAATTTTGAAATATTACAATATCGATCTCTTTTCTGAAATAGTGCTAGTTTCAAAATCGTACATCCAAAACATTATCGGCACACATAACTTTTGGAAGTTGGGTCAAAGTTTCGCAAAAGTAAATTGAAACATGACTGTTTGGAATCTCATCTTTCTAAACTCTTACAGTTTCAGAAACGATGTCAGCCCATGCTACTTCTGTCCCTTTCACATCGAATGGAAAAATCGGAAAAAAAAATCTCTAAACAATGAAGTTTAATTTTAAAATATAACAGGTTAGTAGTACCTTGTGAATTGCAGTACTTATGGCTAAGTCTTGGTCTGTAATAAGGGCACGAGGGTGCTTGTTACCAATTGTAGTAAGCCACATGTTGAATTGCCAAGTAAAAGATAGTTCAGTTTCATCCCCGAGGAGGGAATATCTAAACTATATGGTCGGCAGTGGTGGTTGACCCCTGTAAAAGGTGTAAAGGGCATCTTGTACTTGTTTGTCTTGTACGTCATGTCAAACATTACAACCTCACTAAATTATTCGTACGCAATCCTAGAACAAGCATCTATCCAGAAGAAGTTCAGGGCACGGCTGCCCTTATTCAATTACATGTCAAAGTTAACATGGGGTTTTGCGTCTATTTTTTTTTAAGAAGTCCAAAACTGATTGGGCATTCCCAACCTTAAACTGCCTCCGGTTATTATTACATGTGGTTATAACAAGCCCTCTTGTCAAAAGTATGTTCAGGGGACAATGTTCCTTACCCACCGGAATGTTGTGGAGCCGAAATAATTTTGAAAAACACTTTGCCACCTTCGGGAAATTACGGTTCACTTTCATCTTTTATCGATTATGAGGGGACACAAGGGAATGGTTATGTACGTCCAAAAAAGTAATGACCTCATACATCTTATACATCTTCTGCCAATTTATATTCATGCCCGCTCTGCAGTCGCTTCTTTTAGACGATCACTAGTTCCCCAACTCCTGATTAGTATTGAGCTCCTCGCCTATGTTCATCTACGAGACACCTTGATTTGCATAGGAGAAACATACCCTAGCAACAAAATTTGAATGAGGCAGCTTCTCCGAAGTTCTCTTCTTTATCGAGAAACCAATGCTTCACCCGTAACACGCTTAATATGACTCGGTGCGACAATGGATTTAAATTGCTTCCCAACATAAGGAACCGTCACTTCGAGGGGGTCAATCGAAGCTTCAGGAGTAACTTCAACACCTTCAGGAGTTTGCATACTACCAGCTTGGACAGGAGTGCCTTAAAAGTTTAGGACAAGCGAGCCTTCCCCAATAACGGGGGAGCACATATCTACATCTAAATGTCCCCTCCTCAAAAACAACATGCAACATGATTAATTCAAGTTAATCACCTATGAAAACTCTTTAACGCTAAATAGCTAAAAAACAATGAGAAATACGATTTCTAAACAAGTTTTGGTAGGGAAGTTCCGAAAGAGAGATACATTCGGTATACCAAAACGAAACAACGTAGTTTCGTTCAAAGTGAATCGAGACTGAATCAAATTTATTGCAGCATCTTTTAATCAGAATAAATGGTTGAATGTAATAAAAGAAAAATCCCATAATTAAAATAAGATAGGTATGCACAACCAAACAAATTTATTCATAAGCAGGTTGAAGATAATTATTTGAAGAGCCAAACGTCCCTAGTCATATCGAGAACTGTCATACAAATTGTCTAATTCGTAATCCTCAAAACTATTATAATTATTATAATTGGGTCACCTCGTGCGCCACATAATTTCTTCCTTAAACAGAGTTAGTTGGCGTTCTTCTTCCGTGTCATATCATATCTTCGTTAGAAGCTGTGAAAAGCATTTCATACTCCCAATCTGTATCAGAGTTGGTTTGGAGGGGGGCTTCAATCACTTCCATGCACGATTCATGGACAAAGCTATGGAATAATTTTATGAAGCCAACAACCACTCCAACAGCACAATCCATTAAAAATGCCATGTCTCCGATATCTCACTACCCTTATATCATGAATTTAAATTTACAGTTAGGAAATTACTTATAAATAAACTACTCTACTTATAGGGGGTGGTCCAAAGTGTAAAGAAATAAGAAATTCGGTATCGGTTTTTAATTTTTGAAATCGAATAGTTTTGAATTGATAAATTTGAAACTCCTGCCATTCACTTCTTTCGGTTTAGACGCTTTCGAAAGTCAAACATACAGCTCAGCATAAGGAAAAAAATGATTCAAAACTTCTTCAAGAAAGAAATCAACTTACAAGAATTGTGGGTGTTCGTCCTAAATAACCAAATATAGCACTTCTGAGAACAACAACACTTACACCTTCTTCCTCATCAACGAAATTCAGGGTTGAGTTTGTGGTCACCAAGTTTAGAAAATCCTTTTCGAAACTATCAAGTTTTGGAAAAGTATTCGAAAAATCATTGGTTTTGGAAAAAACAAGTCGAAAGGACCATTACACACAAACTGCACACACTGAATAGTACAAGAAATAGAGGATGATTAATAACCGAAACATATGCCCAGTGGCACCATAAAAATTGTAAAGTACATATCTACTGCATAGTCTTTCTAGAAATTGCACAAAAAAAAACAATAATGTATTTGAAAGATTTTGGTTTGTCTCATTTCGTGTATGTGGAGTCTCGTGGTTATCTCAGTCAAAGGCGGTGACAGAAGTAAGACCGTCGAACAAGCCTTCTGCAACCAATGCGCGAGAAGTTAAGGTGGCAAGTAGAACTCTGATAAAAGAAAGGCCAAAATGCTTTAACTGCTTTTGTTTTTAAACTTATTTAGGGATCTCGTTAGAATGACTTTGGGTCTCGTTCGAACGAGTCTTGGGAAAAACTATTTTAGTATTTAAACAAACCTTATTTCATTTTTCTCTTTACTAAGTTTTTTTACAGAGTTTCGTTTGAAAGCTTTATATCCTTTATCAAAGAGACAAATCAAGATCAATCAAAAACCTAAGACCCTGATGTTGATGTTGAATCAGTTAATTTTACTTCCCACATATTGTTATGTTCTAGAATAATTCGAGAAGAGTGATCCTTATTGTAAGCTTAAGGAGTATTGTTACGAGAACGAAAGAGATAGGGCGTAAAGCTTGGATCAGAAGAGATATAATCACGAGACGAAATTATCGAGTTTGTAAGTGTAATTCATATTACAACTCCATTTTATTTGTGGATTTTTGGTTGTCGATTTCATCGACAACAACCTGTGGTTTTTCTCCTGAGTAAGGAGTTTTCACAGGGTAAATAATTGCTTGTGTCTTTTAATTCCTTATAATAACTATTGATTGTTTCTGCTTATTCCTAGATCATTGATTTATATGAATAGTTCAGACCTAATTTCTCGAAATACATTAAATATGAGCAAATAGAATTTCAATTGGTATAAGAGTAGGATTGCTTATAGGTTTTATATCCTGAGCGGTGATCCTGTCTTAAGTGCTTGCTTTAATTTAATGGATTCCAAAAAATTTAGAGGTCCTATAAATCGTCCACCACTCTTTGATGGCACGAATTTTCCCTACTAAAAGGTTCGAATGATTACCTTCTTGCAATCCATGGGAGAAGATGTCTGGATTGTCATTGAAGATGGATGGGTGCCCCCGACTGTAAAGCGGGGTGAGCCAGCAACAACTATAGAAATTCCTAAACTTAGAAATCAATGGACTAAGGATAAAAAAGAAACATCTGGTCATAATTTTAAAGATCTTAATGTTATTTTTAATACGCTGATCCAAAGTGAGTATAGACACATATCCACGTGTACCACTTAGAAAGAAGCTTGAGACATCTTAATACGTACTCATGAAGGTGATGATACTGTTAAAAGGAGTAAATTGCAAATGCTCACCTTTTAATTTGAGAACATCCGAATGAGTGAGGATGAGTAATTTAGTGAGTTTTATGCCAGATTGATTGACATTGTCAACAACAGTGCCTCTTTAGGAGCTGGATATACTGATGTTAAAATTGTTCATAAAATTCTAAGATCTCTTCTTAATAGTTTTAGATCCAGACGTGATGTCATAGAGGAAGCTCAAAATCTTAAATCTATGAAACCTAAAACAGTTGCTGGAAAATTGTAAATATTTAAAATCGAGATGGAAATGGAAAACCCAAAGAAGATTAAGATGTAGTTTTTTAGTCTTCCTCCAACTCTTCATCTTCTCAGGGAACCAAAGAAGTTGACAACTTATGTGTCTGTGACGATAATGAAGAATTAGACATTAATTCACAGATTGTTATTATAAGCCAACTGTTTAGAAAATTCTTGAAAAAAATGGCAATTTGAGAAACAAGGGAAAAATATCAATTATAAGCCACTTCCTTATGACCGTGATAAGTCTTATGGCAAACAGACCAATCTCGAACAAGGCTTAAATAAAGTTGAATGTTACAAGTGTCGCAAGTATGGTCACCATGATCACAACTGTCTCACTAAGAGTTCTAATAGTAACCACAATGCCATAAATATTAAGGTTACTTGGGATGATAATAATAATGAATTTGACGCTAATAATGATCATCCCCAAGAATATGAAAATGGAAACTATTTTACGTTTCCTACTATAATAAACTCTAGTAACGATTATTCTGACCCTTTCGAGCTAGAAATCTATACTGAAGATCAGAGTGATTATGAAATTGATAATTGCAAAGAACACAAGTTTAAAGATTTGTATTCTTAACTTGTTTCTCAGCTTGAGAAACTTAATAATGAGAAAGATGTTCTTATTATTAAACTTGATATTTGTGAAAAAGAAAAACATATTGCTGCGGAGAAGTTAAAATTGACTAAAACTAAACTTGAGAAACTTAAACTTGACTTGACTTCCACTAAGGAGAAACTTGAAGTTTTTTTTTATGGAGCAAATAATATTGATAATATGCATAGTATGAGCAAAAATGGTACTGACAAAAGGGGACTTGGATTTGATGAGAAAAATGTTAAGCCTACGGTATCACCAAGTTTGTTAAAGCTACTCCAGTACCATATTTGCTCAAACAAAGAATTATTAATGCCCCTCATAGGCACACTAAGAAGCCTTTTGTCTTTCATGTATTTTATTGTCAAGCTTGCGGTCGAAAGGATCATCTTTCTCCCTATTGAAGATATGTTCCTAAATTCTATAATATGAATAAATTTCCCAGGAAAAGAGGGAAACGCTATCGACCATATGCCCAATCTGTTGCTAATCCTTTTTTTATCCAAAAGTCAATGAATGTTTTCATGAATTTAACTCAAGCGACGGAAGTACAAAAAAAAGTAAAACCCGTTTGGGTTCAGAAAAAGGATCTTCTACCACAATTACGGTGCAATGTTGCAGTAATGGCTTAAAATAAGACAGTAAAGAGTGTATTATGGGTCGATAATTGAACCAACAAATATAAAAGATGCTTTATCTTGTGAATCTTGGATTAGCAGTATTGGAGTCTATTTTATTGAGTAACTCTCTCCGGTCATCCTGACTATTTGTGTCGTTATTCTGTGGATAGCATCAGGTATGTGTCATTCCTTTTATTCTTATTGTTTATTTCCCATTATTTTTGCATCAAAGTCTATCTTAGCTACACATATGCATGATAGGGATTTATTTATTCGTGATATACTCATTTAATGCTTGAGCTACTTGATACAACTTATTCTTTACTAGAGCCAACAGTCCATGAATCTAGTCGTAAGTAGAAACCTTGACGATAAATGTAGAGACTTCGTTACCTAAATTTATATGAGGATCGAACCTTTTGGGCAAGCTTTGAGTATTATTAAATAAATTATTTCTAGCAAAATCTCTCTTTGTTTATGATATCATTATTTTATGCATTAATCAATGGCATCTAATTCAAGTTAAAATATTATAACATTTTCTTTAATTGATTCGAGGTGAAACAAGAAATTGTATGAGGCTTATGACATGATTTTAGGCATTGTTATTTGTACCTTCTTTGGCCTTTCAATACTTAACCAAAAATGTTAAATCACTTGTTACCCTTTGAGCCCAAAAATAAGCCATTTCTTTGTATATGCCAATTCTCGTTTAACCTTTTGTTCAGAGGAGATGAAGTAATGATGTATGAAGGGAGTTGTGTAAATTAGTGTTGTCTATGCAACTTTATTTTTCAAAACGTAAATTTAAATAGTGCTAGAAGATCAAGTATATCTCCGGAAATATTACAGTGAAAAAAAAAATAGAGGAAGGAGATTTCTCGATATCAATAACAGATGTGGTAGTTACATTTCTCCACAGAATGCCAGCAAAATACCTAATTCATCACTAGCCTACCTTTGCCTACATATAGCCTTAACAGTCCTAGTTGATTCTAAGTCTAGTATAATCGGTTTAGTGGAGATGATAGTTGGAGAATTTATGTTATTTAACTTGACACTAACAATAATAATTGATTTTCCTTCTGTGAGATCTTTCAGTAAAATAGCGTTGCTTTATTGAAATATGAATTTTTTATTTAAGTTTACTCATATTCATTTTTCCTCAGAGTAATTTTGAGTCAATTCTCAGTGATTTTGAGTGACCAACCATGAGAGGCTTAAGTTAAATTATTTTTTTGATATAGTGATCTTCATACACCTAAATGTCAAGACTTTGATCGGACTACATACGCACACTGAGTTCTTTTGCATTATTTCATTTATAGATCAATAATATTCTCTAATATGTCATGTATCCGTTGTGCCTATATATTTGATGCATGTTTTGAGAGGGAGTGTGTTTGGTAGTCTCCATTTTATCTCATATAGTTCTAGGTCTTATCTTATGTCTTGTGTGTCTATTTGTTAATTACTTGGTTAATGTCGTTGAGTTTACCTATTTATATTCATTCTTTAGAATGAGTTTTCTGTTTATTCGAGCGACTGATTGGTCTCATTTCATCCATTTTAAGCTACAATAGTTTTTAGGCAAAACTTGATGATTCGTTCTAACGAGTTTTTGGTTCGTTCGAATGAGTTTTGGTATCATTTCATCCATTTCAAGCTGCAGTAATTTTTAGGCAAAATTTGTTGCTTTGCTTGAACGAATTTTTTTTTGTTCGAATAAGATTGGGGTTTGGTCATCTCCCACTTGTCTCCTGTATCGTTTCTCCTCAGCCTTTCTTTACTTCGAATAACAATTGTTTGCGGAATACTTTTGGTGATTATTGATAATTGCAATTGTGATGGTTGTGATTGTGCTTGTTGGCGATTAAGCTTGTGTTGGTGACTTTACACGTTGGAATGTAATTTGGTGACAAGTTCCCAAAATTGGTTTGTGTTGTGGAGACTAGGGACTTGGAGATGGTGATTGGGGTTTAGTACGGTAATTGGGGTGATTATTGGTGTTGTTGAGAAAATTATTTGGCCTAAATTGTTACCGAGTGTTATTGTGTAATTGTTTCATACAAGTGATTAAGTTTGGGATATTACGTGGTGGTGGTTTGCATTAATTGTCATTGTGTTGTTTGGGGTGGTGATTACTTAACAAATTCATGGCGTTGGTTCATGCTATTGGTATTAGGTTTTTGCTGATGGTAGAGTTTGTTGTTGTCGACTCCATGGCCTTGAGTTATGTATTGGACTGTGTTTTGTTTCTTCCGTGACAAAAATTGAGGAAAAATGAGTATCCCTGACAGAATAACATAATAAAAGTATATATGATTATGCTTTTCTGGTTTGATACTTTTATGATACCTTTATGATCATAACTTTCAGTTTTCAGATATATATTTTTTAAGTTCTTTTTTACACACGTATCATAAACTAGTTTGCTGAGTGTGCAAATATTAAATAACAAGTGTTTGATACGTTTTAAAGTGTAAAAGATGTCATCCGTGGAAGGGGTCTAGAGATTGAACCTGTTGATGAAAGGGTGGTGTTATTCTAAGTTATGGGCTATCTCTGTGTCTAGGAAGTACTACAAAGTGATGTTTAGATATTAATTTTATTTTGTCACGAAATGAACCAAAGGAAGAGATTAAAAGGTTTTAGGTTGTCTCATTTCGTGTATGTGGAGTCTCGTGGTTATCTCAGTCAAAAATGATGATAGAAGTAAGACCGCCGGATAAGTCTTCTACAGCCAACAGCCGAGAAGGAAAGTTGGTAAGTCAAACTCTAATAAAGGAAAAGCCAAAATGTTTTAACTTCCTTTGTTTTTAAACTTATTTTACTTTCAAGTTCGAACGAGTTTTCTATTCGTTCGAACGACTTCTGGGAAAAGACAAACGATTTTCAAACTGCATCATTTTGTAGGCTTATTTGGGTTTCCCGTTCGAACGACTTTTGGTTTCATTCGAACGACTTCTAGGAAAAGATAATCATTTACAATGTGTCTCAACCTGCCTCTTTTTGCAGGCATATTTAGGTAACTCATTTGAAAGGTCGTTCGAGCAACTTCTGGGAAAAGACAACGAATTTCAAACTGTATCTTTTTGTTTGCTTATTTGGGTATCTCGCTCGAATGAATTTGGGTTTCATTCGAATGACTTCTAGAAAAAGACAACCTTTTAAAACGAGTTTCAAATGTAGGCTTATTTGGGTATCTCATTTAAAAGGTCGTTCGAATGACTTTTCAAGCGAGTTTAAAACTGCCTTTTTTATAAGCTTATTTAGGGATCTCATTCGAACGATTTTGGGTCCCGTTCGAACGAGTCTCGGGAAAAAACTATTTTAGTACTTAAACAAACCTTATTTCATTTTTATCTTTACCAAGTTTTTTTACAGAGTTTATTTTGAGAGCTTTATATCCTTTATCAAAAAGACTAATCAAGATTAATCAAAAACCTAAAACCCTGAGGTTGATGTTGAATTAGTTAATTCTACTTCCCATATATTATTCTAATCTAGAGTGATTGAAGAAGAGTGATCCTTGTTGTGAGATCAAGGAGCGTCATTGCGAGAATGAAGGAGATAGGGCGTGAAGCTTGGATCATAAGAGAGATAATCACGAGACGAGGTTATTAAGTCTGTAAGTGTAATTTAGTTTACAACTCTTTTTGATTAGTAGATTTTTGGTTGTCGATTTCATCGACAATGACATGTGGTTTTTCTCTTGAGTTAGAAGTTTCTACAGGCTGAACAATTTTTTGTATCTTTTAATTCATTATCATAACTATTGATTATTTTTGCTTATTCCTAGATCATTGATTGATGGGAATAGTTCAGTCCTAATTTCTCAAAATTCGTTAAATATGAGCAAATAGAATTTTAGTATTCAACCATAAACTACTTTAGATAACATGGTTTTGAAACTACAAAATACAAATCATATTTTGGGTTTTTGAAAACAATCATTACAAACAACAACTACAGTTCCAAGTTTCCCCAAATCCTTGTTGTTTCAAATTAACCTATCCGAAACTGTAAATGAAATCATAGGTTCGAATCTTCCCATAAGGAAACATCTCTTTTACATAAAAAAACAAATTTAAAACAACAAACTGCTACTCTAGATGATTGTAGCCGTATTCTAAATTACAACAGTCTTTCTAGAAATTATTAAAAAATAAAATAATGTATTAAACCATAAACTGGCTTAGATAAAATATTTTTGAAACTAGAAAATGTAAATCATATTCTGGATTTTTGAAAATAGTCATTACAAACTACAACTACAATAACAAAGTTTCTCCAAATTCTTCTGGTTTCGAATTAACCTATCCGAAACTGGAAAATTAAATCATAGGTTCTATACCCTCGACCTTTCCCAAATCGAGCTATCTCAAGTTCGAATTACATTCATATCAGGGTCACGTATTTTCCACATGACTTCAACAGTCAACATTGCCACCTACTCCTTGAGCAGATGAAAAATGTGGGTCGAGCTCAAACAGAAAAGCCTGAACAATTTAAAGCCACCTGTCTCAGACAAACTCAATAGTTACTCAGTTAACCGCTACTAGCCATATTGTTCGGAGAGCGTCCTTCATCACGATGAAGAACTACGGAGAAGGCCTATATAAAAAAAAGCTCTAGAAGATACAGAGACTAGAAAAGGACACGAGAAATCACCAAAAAAACTATATTTTTTAGGTTCTCAAAAACTTCAAATTCACAAGATCAAGCATTTCTAAGTCAAGAGATCACTTGTAATAAGATATTAGCCGTAAGCAATAAAAATCACTATTACAAAAAACTCTCAACTCGAGTTCGTGGTTTTTTACCTATTCAAAAGTTTTCCAAGCTAAATAACCTGTATCATTTATTACTTTCCATCAGATTTTTGTCACAAGTATATTAGTGCAAGAGTTAATTCTAGACCACTTCGAGCTTACGAAATTAGGCCATTACATTTGGCACTGCCTTTGGGAAAGATTTAATTTCTACGATATCCAAAGGCATACTTTTCTTCAACTACAAATTTCAATAATGGCCACTTCCAGATGACCAACAACCGGAATCCATCAATCTTTCAATTGAGCCTGAACAACTTACGAAGCCATGGGAGAATCTTAACACTGAAATAGAGAAGGGCAATGAACTCAAACATTAATTAACTCTTGACCAAGAGCTCCGTGAGAAGGAGCCCAGCGCCGAACGGCAAGCTCATTTGACAGCGCTGAAAATATGTATGAAAGCCATATGACAACAATAAAGACTGCCTTGCAGGCACTACAAAGCACTCAGCAGGCTCCTTCAACAAGAGATTGTAATCAATTGCCAGAAGCCCCCCAGGTTTCTGCATGGGAAAGGTTGGGACCTCGAGGAGCTACCAGTAAAGTTATTTCTAAGAATATTCAGCATGAACCTCAACCTTCCATTTATTTAGGTGGTGAAGTTCAGTCTGAGATCAGCCGGGGTCACCAATTTTCCATATGTCGAGAGGAAGAACAGCGACCTCAGCCTCAAGTTCCAGCACGAGATCGCTTGAGTGAAGGTACCGGTACTCACAATCCGCAACCTCCTCGTTAAGCCACTCAACCGACATGTCATTATGTCACACAAGAACATATAGATCAGCGTATTAAGGAGTTGATTGAAGCACAAGTTCTGGGCACAATCGACGACCTTACCAAGTAACAAGGAAATCAAATTTTCAAAGAACTATTCGATATGGAAATACCAAAAGGTTTCCATACTTCAAAAATTCACAAATACAAGGGTACCGATCCAAAGGAGCACATTTAACAATACCGTGATTCATTGGGGTTGTACTCCAATCTCAATCACATTCTCTACAGTCTGTTCCCCATAAGTTTACAGGAGGAACCGCTCTGATGGTTCTAATCTTTATCTGAAGACTCCATATATACAGTCAACCAACTACAAAAATAATTCATCAAGACATATGCTCACAATAGAGATAAAGAAGAAAATTAATATTCTTTTATCTATCTCAAATAGTCATACGAAGAGAAGCTTGAGGCCTTTGCAAAGAAGTTTTAGGAACTCGAGTGTAAAGTAGACAATCTCGATCAGAAAACTATTGTAACTGCTTTTACCAATGCGTTCTAGCTTGACTACAAGGCCAAAGAGCATCTCTTCCTCAACAAACCTGTGACCTTGGAAGATATGATCACCAAGGTCAATAGTTACGTCGACCTGGAAAGAATAATGTTCGAAAGACATAAATCTACTAAATGCGTCCTTACCACGAAAGGTCCATCTGCAGATCGAAGCATTGAACCAAAGGAGGATCAGGGTGACCAAAAACGCTCCAAGGGGAACACTGACAACCCTCGAAAAGACGGTTCACAAATCAAACCGGTCCTCCCGAAGTTGAATGTTCGAATCTCTATAACTTTTCCAATCCTCTCAAAGGATAAGCTCTACCGTCTCTCTAAACCATTGTAACCAATTGAGAACCGACCGTACTGCATGCATCATAAGGTAAACTATCATTCTACTAACAATTGCTATGCTTTACAGAGGTTGCTGGAATACATTTTCAAGGAGGGATAGATGTTTGAATATATTGTCGACCTGGAATCATACAAAGATAGCAGCTATAAGAAGTAGCTTGAAGTTGTCCAGGTCAAAGATCAAGCTGAGGAGAAGCATCTTTACCATATACGCCATAACAACATGATCGAAATCAATCTGATCACCAACTCTGACAGATTCAAGCGCAGAAGACTATAAGAATGTGCCACAACAACATTATCAAACTGAGGAGAAACGCATGTACCATATGTACCACAGCAACATGATCGAGATTCATCAGATTAATAACTCTTGCCGATTCAAGCACAGGAGATTATCAGAATGTTACGATCTCACACCTCAAGAAAAAGAAGCCAAATTTCTGCCTGAGTCGAGAAATCGCCGGCTTGAGATCTCATTCAAAGATTACGATACTAGCCATATTAAATTTCCACATCATGATGCGTTAGTCATAATACTTAAGATGAAGAAGTCTGCCATGCATGGAATGATGATCGATACTGGCAGCGGTATTGAGATTCTTTTTCAGAGCACTATCGACCAAATAGGATTGGCCGATCAAGTTATTCAAAGCGACACCGATATCAGTGGATTCAATGGTTCTAAAGAAGAACGAGTAGGCAAGATCACCTTACCTATTACCGCAAGATCAACTACCATCGACGTCATCTTCTACGTCATCAACGTCAAATCTCGTTATCTCGAGATTATGGGCCGTTGTTAGATTCACAATATTGAAGCAATCGCTTCCACCTATCATCAAGCACTCCGCTTTTAAAATAAGGATGGTATCTATGAGATCAGGGGTAGTCAAAAGCTTTCTCAAGCTTATAAAAATACCGTCTTTGCTATTTTAAATACCTTTGACATATATGTTGCACAGCAATTACAGAAAGCTTATTACCCCGATGGTCATCCTTCTACAGAGGATCCCACCGAATACATCACTATTGATGGACCTAACAGAGGTACTTTCATCGGTACTAAGCTGGTTCAGCATGAAAAAGACGCTTTTATTCATTTCTTGCCACTAATTTGAGATGTTTTTACATGGTCTTTTGAAGAGATGCCTGGGGTCGATTTGGCCAAGGCATGTCACAAATTGGCCATCAACATCAACGCCAAGGTGGTCAAACAGAAATAGCGACGACTATCACCTCGACTTCAAGATGAAATTAACATGGAGATTGAAAAATTTATCAAAGTAAGATTCATTCGATAAGCAAAATATCCAGATTGGATATCCAATATCGTCGCTGTCCCTAAGAAGAACGGAAAAGTTTGAGTTTGTGCAGATTTCACCGATTTAAACAAACATACTCCAAATGACAGTTTCCCTCTTCCCAACATTCATCAGATCCTTGATTCTATAGCAGGTTATGAACTTCTATCTATTATGGACGCTACTTCCGGTTAAAATCAAATTCTACTCTTGGAAGAAGATCAAGAAAATACCACTTTCATCACTGAAATAGGACTTTACTACTACAAAGTCATGCCCTTCGGACTCAAAAATGCAGGCCCAACTTATCAATAGTTAATGACTACTATATTCAATGCACATCTTGGGAAAGTCGTGAAAGTATACATTGACGATCTCTTGTGTAAGAGTATACAGTCCACCAACCACATTTTAGATCTCAACACCATATTCAACATTCTTCGCTCTTACAGGATGCGTCTCAATCCTGAGAAGTGTCAGTTCGGCGTACATTCAGGTCAATTTCTAGGCCACCTCATCAGTAAGAAAGGGATTGAGGCCGATCCAGATAAGATTCGGGCTCTCCTCGACATGCCATCTCTAAAAATGATGAAAGACGCTCAGAAACTTACCGGCAAGATTGCCGCTATTAGCCGATTCGCTTTAAAATCTTCAAACCGCTATCTTTGGCTGTTCTTACTACTCCACGGTTGTACCAAACGAGAAAAATTTTAGCCAAACACAGAGGTCCAATGGATATTGGAATGCAAAGCAGCTTTTCAGGATCTCAAAATCAATTTGGGGAGGTCTCCTATAATGAGCACCTCAATAGATAATGAGGAACTAATTATATACCTAGCAGTCACAAATACTTCACTCAGCTCAGTTCTCATTCGACCTGAAGGGAAAATTGAGAAACTAATCTAATTTATCTGCGAAACCTTCACTCCAGCGGAAACGAGGTACTCTAAAATTGAGAAACATCATCTTACTCTTGCCTACACTTCACAGAAACTCAAGCACTACTTCCAAGCTCATTCAGTCAAAGTCTTGACGAACTACCCACTTCGGGAAGTTCTATCTAAAAAAGAAAAGTTAAGGAGAGTGTAACAATGGTCAGTCAATTGGGGAGAACATGATACCAAGTTCGAACAACGTCATTCTGAAAAAGGTCAGGCCATTACCGATTTCCAAACAGATTTTCCAGTAAAAGATCTAGAGTGGGAGCAGCATGATCCTGACCTTGCAGAGAAGTTACAGAAGATCCACCCCCTAAAGAATTTGACAAACGAGCTGAATGGATTACAAGGAAAGGGTGAAGACTTCTTACAGATGGATCTGCAGGACCCGCAGGGTCAAGAATTGGAATCGTATTGATTACCCCTTCTAATGACAGAATTGAGAAATCAATCCGCTTGGATTTTGAGGCCTCAAACAATGTCATCGAATATGAAGCCCTCATTCATGGACTTGACCTCGCTCTTGAGTTGGTGTCCCAGAACAGTCAGTATACATAGATTCACTACTAATCATCCACCATTACTATAAGCAATACAAGAAATATGGTAAGATGATCGAATGCGCAGCCTTCATTACAGATAAGATGAGTAAGTTCTCTCAAGCAACTCTCTATTATCTTTCTCGATGTAAAAACAGACATGCCGATTCCTTAGCATATCTAGCCGAGGTATTGGGAACAGAAGCTCGATATCTCCAGATCGAGATAATTTTAACCCCCAACATTGATCGCATTTTTGTATGCACGATCAACACTGGGGGTGATAAAGGGGAAGATGACAATTGGTAAAAGCCTTTCTTAGCCTATCTCGGTATCAATGACAAATGCGAAGGGCCACTTCCAGCAGATGCGAAGGAGTGCCGACGATTGATCGACAACTCAAAGTGCTATACAAATCAAAATGGTGCCTTATACTGCCATTCAGTCACGGGGCCTTACCTCAAGTGCCTCACCAAACAGAAAGCAGACGAGATGCTCCGCGAATTACATGAAGTGACTTACAGCTCCCATGCCGCAGGTCAATTACTAACAAACAAAGCTATTATACAAGGAGTATTCTGGCCTGACATGCGTAAGCAAGCCAAAGAGTACACACGCAAATGTGACGCCTGTCAACGTCATGGACATATGATACGCGCTCCTGCGCTCAAACTTCATGCAAGCAAGGTGTTTTGGCCATTAAAAAGATGGGCACTCGATCTTGTCTGTAAATTTCCTAATTATCCAAGTAACCGCCGTGACCTACTCATAGCTGTCGATTATTGTACATAATGGGTAGAATCAGTTTCACTCTGTCGAACCAGAGAAGAAAAGGTTATCTCTTTTATCTGGTAACACATCATCACTCGGTTTAGGTGCCCCCACCTAATTTGTATCGATAACGGTCTCCATTTCGTTAAAGGAAAAGTCATAGCTTTCCTCAACCAATATAATATCATCCACTTACCATCCAATCCCTACTACCCTCAAGGCAATGGCCAAGCCGAAATCACAAACAAAACCAT
This sequence comes from Kingdonia uniflora, assembly GCA_014058105.1. Classification (NCBI taxonomy): domain Eukaryota; kingdom Viridiplantae; phylum Streptophyta; class Magnoliopsida; order Ranunculales; family Circaeasteraceae; genus Kingdonia; species Kingdonia uniflora. The sequence continues at coordinate 5,217,091 of JACGCM010002827.1, forward strand.
CATGGATGGACTTAAATAAAATGTTTAACTCACAAAAAAAGGGAATTGGGTTCGAGAACTTCTTCATGTCTTATGGGCATATCGTACCACTCCACGTCAATCAATAGGTTGTACTTTATTCCTCCTTACCTATGGTACTGAAGCCATCACTCCCTCGGAATACCATCATCTAGTCTGAGATCACGAGCTAACTGACGAGGAAAATGAGTTCGAATTGGCCTGCAACCACAATTGGATGAGTGAAACCAGGGAATGCGCCATCGCTAACTTAGGTCGATATCACAAAATGCTAGCTAGTCTGTACAACAGACGAGTCAGAAGTCATACCATCCAAATTGGTGATCTCGTCCTTAGAGAAATCCCTCAACACCGTAAAAAGCCTCATGATAGCAGTCTGTGCTGCCTCAATAAACTTAAAGTGCACCTTCACATGTTGACCTTCTCAGTTTTCTTTCGCCTCTCTCATCCTATCAAACTCTTCTACAAAATCTAGGTTACATTGGCATGCCTCATCTTCGCGCAAATGAGCTGACTTCAATTCGACCTGTACATTACAGATACAACATATCAAGTTCAATTCAGAACATTCATTTAACACATATATCTCATTTCTAACAAGATATCTATTTTTTGACATCTACTGTATAAAACAACTTTTAAACTTAAGGTCGAAGTACAATCTCAGATGGATGTTCTATAACATATACTTTTAATTCTAAGGTACAAATTTTATATATTTTAATTTGTCAATAATTTGATATTTACTGTGCACCATTTCAGTGTCGTTGCCCCTAAGCCAATAACAGGTTTTTGCTCTATCTCTACACTCTATTTATTACTTTATAGCTTTATACTAATAAAACATGAAAGAGAAATATTTCTTACTCTATTCCAACCTACAGCTTCGCTTGTGAAGATAACAGAGACGCAGAGGCATCTCTCTCCTTACTGAGCTCTGTCTCTAAATCTTTAATTCTGAGACGCATGTCTTTAAGTTCCTACAGCAAGATTTCCGAAAGCAACTTAGCCTACAAATTCTATCCAATAAGAAATATCCAAGCAGTTTACAAGCATTCCCAAATATTCATACAATCACATAATCATCATTCTACTCTACCATCTCGTTTTCCCCCTCTAGGCACTCATTGTCATCCCCTTTGCTGTCTCACAACGTTTAAGGAGACACACCATCCAAACCATCAACTACTCCAATAACAATATTTTCAACATCTTCATCTCCCTCCTCTTCAACATAGGTGTCTGCCCTAATGGTATCCACCCCATCTTCAGAATACCCCTTTGATATAAGGTGGTGCCCGAGTCTATCGCGCTAAGTCACCACTTTCTCCAAGTTTACTCTCGCTTCCGCATGTAGATTGTTAATCTTCACCACTTGCAAAGCCTTCGGGAAAGTTAAACTTTTGGGAAAGTTAGTTTTCTCCTCAAGGAGGGCTACCCTTTTCTCGAGCTCAACTTTTGCTTTCTTCAACTCAGTTTTCTCCTCCTCGACCCCGAGGAATATCCCCTTCATCAGGCGAGCAGCCTACAAAATAAGCAAAATTGATGTCATTGTCAGCTTGAATCACAATACAATGTTCATCACATAGTCAAAGCATATAAACCTACCATTTTGTTCATTTCCTCTTCCCCATGGAGAGCTGCCAGCCTAGCCCTTTCCCCTGCCTCTTTCAGCTCGTCTTCAACAACAGGTCGGTCTTCACGACCTTCACCCACAACATTTAAGAAAGGTCAACCCTTTTTTTTTGCCTTTCCTATGACCTTACCACTTCCCGTGGTTCCAAAGATTGAAGGACGCTTCAGCATTTGCTTCTACCTTCGAGCTATCTTGCTCAACGTAGTAGACTCCGGTAACCCCGTGTAGTCCACCCTAGAAGCCTTGGACAAGTTCCCTTGCTTTTCCCCATCAGTTCCCTTCTTCTTATTGCCATCAGTACTTGTCATTAGCCTCGTCAATTGAAACTTTTAAACCTTTTTGGATCGGCTGTTAGCACGTTTCCTCTAGCTAATACAAAGTTCTTCTAACACAGCCTCGAGCTCTGCCCCTTCCTGAGCAGTTGTATCCGGCAAAGACTTTTTCCTCGTCACCGTGGATTTAGGGCCTGTCAATAACAACATATGGACAGCAGCAGAGCATCATACAATTTCAACATATCAATCTTATACATCATACATTGTTATACTTACTTTATTTTATAGTTTTAAACAGAATTTCCATAGGTTCTTTGTCAACTTTCTGAAGGCAGTCACCCTTCACCCATATGACATTATCATTCCATGGTCGACCTGCTGAGTTCAGATCGAAGAAACGAGGCCAAGTACAGCTCGCAAAGAAATATGCCCCACCTCTTGTAGAAAAAAATTACCCCATAAAACTGCAAAACATCCTCTAGGGATATCCTCCTCATTCTCCCATCCCCTTCCCACAATTTATTATGAAATTTGCAAACACTTATCACCCCCCACATGTTCCCATTCAACTGAAGAGGACATGCCCTGATGATGTTCATAATTCATTTCCCCAGATTGTTAAGGGGAAGACTCAACCCGTACTCCAACTGAGACAGGTAACACAAAAACCCTCTAAAAGTTCACTCTGGGCAATCCCATCGAAGGACTCCAAAGAGATCGATTCTTCTATACCCATATTACGCTTCTCCTTCCCAAAATCAGCCAACAGATAAAAATATTCCTCCCCCATTGCTATAATGCAACCCCTAAATTGTCTACCGGCATCTTCTACACATCTACCCCATCTACCCTCTATAGAAGCCTTGGCTTTGCAAAACTCTTTCAACACATCAGAGCGAGGATGATAGGTTACCAATCATCCAAGGAAATCTGGAAATTGATCAACCCCTACTTCTTCCTCACTTTCAGATATTACAGTTTTGGATTCCACCGATCGACCAGAGATCGACGCCTCATTAACAGGTAAACTCTCCATATCAACAATAGATCTACATACGAGGGTTTGATCCTACACAAATACTCCTTACAATCGACCTACATATAGGTCTAGATATTTATCATTATTTTTACACATACATCATTTGCATACAAATATCTTTCATATATCATAAACAAATAGGTTTTCATAGATTACTATAAATAGTAAATTCTTAGATTTACCCAAAAACAAAATATGATCTTCAAAAACACATACATATATCACCAATCATCTACTAACCTTCTATGTCGGAATGTGAATCAGAGGCAGTGCCAAATCCTTCCCTCAGTACGTTGCTGTATAACCACCTTCGTGACTCAGTCTCTGCACCTCTCTCCCGCTTTGACTGTTAATCACTTTCGATTAAATCCTTACGAGATTCTTTGTTATTTTTGTTTTTCTTCTTCCTTCCTCTATCACTGTTCTTCAAGTTTTTAGAAGTTGAAAAATGTTTGAATGACGAAGATGAAGCAGTATATATATTTTTTTTGTCTAACTGCTGGCAATTATTGAGCATCGCATGAGCCGTCTATAGTTTTGGAACTGAGGCATCCCTTCCACTATCAATCTTAGACGTCTTGTACCTTTTCGGTAAAAATGTTGTCCTATCATTGCCTTTGGCTTTATACTTTAATCTATTTTTATCATTCTTCTCCACATCTCTCTCTGACCTTCCCACACTCTTGATGACTCATACTTACACATAACTAGATTTTATAGCTTTAACACATGAAACAAAATCACAGGCTACCTGCATTTTCTATGTTTTCTTCTTCTTATAAAAGTGTTGTTGTCATTTCCAAAGTTCTCAAAATTTTAAAACTTTTCAAATTAGTATTTTCATAACAGACACAAACAGCATTCGCAAAAATAGAGGATCGATACAACTTTTTGTTTTTATTCCATTTCTTTGAAATTATTCAAACTCATATAATTACATACATTCATGCCACTCCTATTTACATTCATTTTTTATTTACCTCATATATAATTACACCTAAAACATCCTTGATGACCTGGATCATCACATCCGATCAAGTATCCTCCAATAATCCTCACATCTTCTAATTCAATCTCCTTCACAGCAAGCGATCTCACTGCATCTTTTCGAGCTGTAGGATCCACCATGATTTTTTGAAATATCTCCTCATAGAAACGATGTTCATACTCGCATTCTCTACCAATCCTATCTAAACCTTCAACTTAAACCTCCCTCACTGGCAACTCAGCATCATAACCCAACAATCCAAAAATTCACTCCCACACTTCAGTTATCTTTATCGCCATCCGCCCCTCGGCGGCATAACAAATTCTCAGATCGAGTCCACGTCATTCCAATATTTTTCTACCTATTCAAAGCTCGTTCCTCCCTCCTTTTTATATTTTCACTAGCAATTCCCCGCAAGTCATGATATTATCCTATAATCTCGCAACTTAAAATATAGTATCTTGCGAACATCTATTTGTACATATCTCTTTCTATCGACCTCAGTCATCTTATTCTATTCCAGATTGATCTTATTCTTTCCAAATTGAGTATTTTGGAATGACCTCTCTGAGCTTGAATCTTCCCTTTTAAAAAAAAATTAACTTTCTCTCTCCCTCCAAATTTTCGACCCCCAGGTCGAACAAAAATTCTTACACATTGCATTTCTCAAACATAATTTTAATAGCTCAATTATTACACTAAGTATACTTTCTAAATCTCACACATTTCATTTCAACCAATATTCGAAAATCTTCGAATTTATTCATAACTCGATTTCTAGAGTTATTCTATTCTATATCAACATAGAGTTTGGATAGCAAATTTTATTCAATTCGAATCAAATTACAAGTACTTTATAAATAACAAGTTTTTCAAGTACTTTGACAAATAACAAGTCTTTCAAGTACTCTGACATCAAGTACTTTACAGATAACAAGTTTTTTAAGTACTTTTATAGCTAACAAGTCCTTCAGGAACTCTGAGATGTCAAATCCTTCAGTTCATTCTACTTTAGTGATTTTTCACCCTGATGTAAAGCAGATATTGGAAACAACGAATATTCTCCCTCCCATGAGTTGGGTTGAAGTCTAGTCAAACTTCAAATAGAAACTATGGAAGAGAAGAAATCCGTACTTTAACCAATTCTTCAAACTGAAGGTATTCTCAGTACAAATAAATGAAAAAATACAGAAGCAGACTTCCATTCTCTGTCTTCCTCCTCCACTACCATCGCCGCCTCTTCTATAACCACCACCCTCGCAGAGTTGGTAGAGATGAAGAGGGCCCAACCTTAGAATCTATTCCAACGCGATACATCAGCGCAACTGCCCCACAGTTGAGCCTATCCCTACATCTATCTCCCAACCTTGTCCCCCGCAAGAATGCAGAGACAAACCCAAATTGCTCACCTGTCACGACAACATAATGAAACCTCCACATGCAGTAAAAATCTTCCTCATCTTCAGCCATTTCATCTTCTGACATTCTTTGATATATCAGAGGAACAGGAACGGGAGTAGGCATCTCCAAGGACTAATCACCAAAATATTTCAACTTCAACCTCCGCATTTCAATAGAAATTCACTCTTCAAGGACCTTTCCCCGGGTCTTCAATATCTTCAAAACTTGCAGAGAATTTGACAACAAATAAATGTGTTTTACCACAAACCTCGAAATAGATACTATTTATATAACCCTACATTTATTATGCAAGAACGTTTCCCCAACGTCATCATTCAATGCAGATAAAACCCTTAAAACCCTAACCATCATGTGCATCAATGTTTCCATCAACATTCAATGCACGTACGCCCCCCCCCCCCCCCCTCTCTCCATAACACGCGCATTTTCCATGCAGTTAAACACCATCATTATTTCTTTCATTATTTAAACTTTCAACCCGAATACCCATATACCCACAAATTCTTTCTCAACCAAAGACACTCGTGACTTTGGTTGCGAGGGGACAATTGCAGAGACCTACCCTTCGACCATACTCAAATTGAGTTATCTCCAGTACGAATTACCTTCAGATCAGACTCACGCATTCTCCACATGACTTCAACAGTTAATATTACCACCTACTCCACGAACTGATGAAAAATGTGGGTCGAGCTCAAAAAAGAAAACCTGAATAAGTCAAAGCCACCTGTCACTCACGAACTTAACAGTTACTCAGTCAACTGCCACTAGCCACATTTTTTGGAGAGCGTGCTTCAATACGATGTAAAACTACGGCGAAGGTATATATAAAGAAAAAGATCAAGAAGTGACAGGGACAAGAAAAAGACACGAGAAACTACCAAGAAAACTATATTTTTTTAAGTTCTCAAATACTTCTTATTCACAAGATCAAGCATTTTTAAGTCAAGATATCACTTGTAATAAGATATCAGCCTCAAGCAATAAAAATCTCTATTACAAAAACCTTCAACTCGAAGTCGTAGTTTTTTACCTATTCAAAGGTTTTCCACGAGAAATTACATGTGTCATTTCTTGCTTTCCATCAAATTTCTGTCACAGGTACATTGGTATAAGAGCTAATTCCAAGCCACTTCGAGCTTATGAAATTAGGCCATTAAAGGTTTGTATCTGCCCGTAGGAAAACATCTCTCTCAGTCAAAAAACAAATTCAAAACAGCAAACTATTATTCGATATGACTGTAATCGTATTTTAAACTGGTAATTTTAACCGTATTTTGAACAACAATTTTACAAAACATTACAAAAATGAAATTCCCAAAAAATAAACAAATAAACACATACAGATTCGCTGCTTCGTGTCGTTTAAGGAGAGAAAACATAAATAGATTACGCACTTGATGGAGAGCAAAATGAATCGTATCGTTCAGGGAGAGCAAACATAAACAGATTTGGTACGGTAAGGGAGAGAGAGAGTGTGTGTGAGAGGGAGAGAGAGTGGTAAAAAGGGTAGTAGTCAAGGATCATTCGTCTAGTGAGGAAGAGAATGAGAGAGAAAAAAAAGAGCTAGTAGACAATGATGTGACTTTGAACCTTTTGATTATTAAAATACCACGTCAATCTCACCACATCATCTGCTTTGTTGGCAAAGCTTACCAATATCTCTCATCTAGACCTTCTATTTGACCAAATGAAAACATCATCTTCAGTGTATGGACCGTTTCTATAATGGGCGTATACCTATATATATATATATATATTTATTTCTTTCTTTCTTTCTTTCTTTCTTTCTTTCTTTCTATCTTTCTTTTACTTTATTTATCGTATATTTTTTCACATTGAGGACAATGTTTAGTTTAACTTGGGGGTGAGGAATCATTTTCAAATTTTTAAAGAAAATCAGTACTCTCATTATAACTAGTAAATTAGATTTAATTAGTCTATGATTGCAAGTAACTCTAAATAAGCCTTTAGATTAAGTAGTTAGGAGAATAAGAAGAATCCTTAGAATTTTGATTGTTTAATGGGATTATGAAATAATACGCCAAATTGAAAGGAAAAAAAACCTTAAGATATTATAATGGATATTAATGATATTCTCAAATTATAGAGTTGGAAATTTCTTAAAATAAATTGCACTTCACATCAGTAAAGTTACTTGTTCAAATAAGTTATTAAGAGACACTTAACCAATTCAGAGAGAGTAATAAACATACTACCTAAAAGAGTTGATTAAAAAATAAAATAGTGTGATACAAAAGAAAAGAAAAGAAAAGTAATCAAGGAAGAAAAGCAACCAGAGAGTATTAAGTAAATAAATAATGGTGTGAACTTGAAATTTAGGTCATAAAGGGATTGCCAACTAGACAATGTGATTATCATAAATCATCTTTACCTGTTCTTATATCTATTTAACTCAGCATGCTTTTACAATTATTATGCAAATGATTTAGGACTTGATAATTACTATTATTAGTTAGTTTTGGCATTACTTGCAAGGACTTGGGGAGTTTGCTCACCCAGTCTAATACATTTTAGATACAGGTACCGATGACAATGACCCTATCGATTATTTCAATATTTTAGATGATCAGGCAGGAGAGTTCATGTTTTATGGAGGTGCATAGTAATAGATATCTTAGATAGCTGAGGGTCCTTAAACATATTTTGTTATATATTAGAACGTAGCTTTCATATTGTACATATAAAGGTTTTTCTATGTATCATAATTACTCTTATATATATATAGGGAAAGGATTCGTGCCCCCCACCCCCTTAATGGAACCCTTCAAACCACCCAACTAGAATCACACATCTATAGAGATCAGTAGTTGAAAACAAAGATGAGGTGACACAATTTGAAAATTTGGTTTCACACCTTCTCCTTAACCTGATAACGTTTCAATTTTGGTCTCTCTCTCTCTCTTGAATTATTTATTTTACCCCCTTTCTCATCAATTATTTACTTTTGTTTTTTTTTTTCTCTCTCTCTCAAACAAAAACCCAAACCCAAGTTTATCAAACCCGACGAGTTGGGAGGTGATTCACGGCATAAAAGTCGAAAATAAGAAACTCGCATTTCACCGCGCGCATCAACCAGAGTTCCTTATTTCTTTCTATCAAGCTCTTTCAGAGATTGTTTGGTGCATAATTGTCTCCCTTTACAAGATTTTAGGTCGTAATAGATATAAGAAGGTTTGGTATAGTCCGTACCTTAATGTGAAAGCTTTGTGCTGTATCATAAACCCATTTTAGGAGTGAGTTCAAATTTATTGTGGTTGCCTTTGTATAAGTTTGTGATAGTAGATCTGAATTGGACAATTTCAAAAAAAAAACTATGTAGAACAGGGTTGTTCTTTCGGAAAATTAATGTTTATGTATATAAAAGTTTGTTTCAAAAAATTAAAAATTTGTTACCAATAAAATTTTGTTACCAATAATATTTCGTTAGGTAGTTTCAGAAAATGTGAATTCCAAAACCAATACACACATTGGTATTGGAATTATCTATTCCGAATGTAGAATGGCAAATTTCTAGAATTTATAAGTTCATTATATAAATATTTGCAAGTTTTGTTTCATATAAATTTTCGTAATATGTCTGGTAAACATGGGTTGGGGTGCATTGTCTTTGATGGGTGCTATTTTGATCTGTCGTTTGCTTTATGGGTTTCATGTTCCTTTTTTTATACTTAGAATCACATAAATGAAACATTTTCGGAAAAAGTAATTTTTGCAACAGGAGTAACTAAATTTTGATATTTTCGTTACAGAAGTCTCATAAAATTCGTTTTACGTTACTTAAGTTTCGAGATAATAAAATTTATGTTACTCAGGTTTAGGAATGTCATTTTTGCGTTACTCTATTTTCGAATTTTCTTGGATTCCGTTACTCCATTGTTGTTGGTCATTTTTTTGTTTTGACATTTCTCTTTAACAGAAAAGAGTAAGGTTGTTGATGAAGAGAAGATCTCTGATAAGAGGGAGAAGGGTAAAAAGATCTCTGACAAAAAGGGTGAGAATATCGAGAAGTAGAAGCTAGGGGAAAAAATATAAGGCAAAGAAGGAGAATGTAATAACATTGGAAATGGATGAATCAATGTAGTTGTGCATGTATGTTGGATGATAATTAGAACGAGGGAACATTGTAAACTAAGTAGTCATGACAAACCCATAATAGAAGAAATATGATTTGGTGGATGCTATATTAGGAAAGTTTATTGATTATTTCAAAAAAAAAATACATTCATTTATCATCAGTAATAAGAACTGCAATAGCCAATCGTTGTCAACAGTCTTCATTCGATGATTCATAATTTAATCCTCCTCCCTCATACCATGCCAAAAATGCTTCATGCGCTTCAATCATAAGCACCTCAAATGCATCATTGCTACTTGGAATCTTACTTTTGATTCCTCATCCTGCAGATCCCACTTAATTGGGTGGTGGTGGCATTTCAATGTTCCAGGCTCCTCTTACACAACTAAAATAAAAAAAGTCAGAAGTAACAGGAAATGAGTAATAAAATTTATTATTTTCGTAATAGTAAGTAATGGGATAAACAAGTTCCGAAGCAAACATAACGACGAACATTGTTTTCGTTAGATATTTAACAAAATCCAACTTTCCGCTACATAACTAACGAAAAATTTAAATTTTGTTACTTCAAAACAACATATATCCATCTGGAAAAAGAAACTTAACATAATAAAAAATCTAAATTTCGTTACTTCAAAACATCATACATTTGGACAGATCCACCCCTTGATATCGAGCCTGTATTTGGCAATACTTTTACTAAGCGGAAATAAACAGTTTCGAAACGAAACTAAAATTAGCTTTAACTCACTAAGGAAATTATTAATTTTTCGATACTACTTGTAACACATATATAATACATAAATTTTTACGACTTTTGTACTGGTTGCAAATTGAAACCCAACCCCAAAAGTAATTATTTTTTCCCAACAAACTACAATCTTCAAAAATATCAAGTGAGTACACTTCCAAACAAAACATCCATGGGTTTTCATTTCTTCCTTCTTCCTTTATACATAACAATTTCTAAAAAAAATCCCCCCAAAAAATAAAAATATGCAACACACACAAAACAATTTTTTACTATCGTAATTCATAATTTTTGACACATGATATCGGAAATCGTACATGTTAATGAATTTTTATTTTTTTTGTAACTAAATATTTCGTTAGTATCAGTTTTAGATCTAGTATTCATCATCATTTCATCCAAAATAAAAACAAACAATTTCACATACAACAAATCCCATAAAGATTTCAACAACCTTATTGGAGATACAACGAGCAACATACCTTACAAATTTGGGTCGGAGTCCACAAACAAAGTATTTTAAGAGGGGATGCAATAGATGGCCAGAAGAAAATCAATCGAGAGAGCGAGCTCCAATGATAAAAAGAAAGAACTACGGTGAAGATTCAAGGCTTTAGATCAGCACCTAAGTACTCTACAAGTTTTCCATTGGTAACTAGGGTTTGAAGGTCACGGTTTTGAATTTAGTTCCCATAGTGAGTGAGAGAGAGAGAGAGAGAGAGAGAGAAAAAAAAAAAAAAAGAAAAAAAAAAGAACGAGAGAGATAAAGAGGAAAGAGATAGGGAACCAAAAGTACATAATTGATGAAAGAGGGAGAGAGTATGCTCATACATTGACGTACCTTCTACGCTATAAAGTATGCTCATTAACGCGCCTTCGGCGTTAAAATTCAATTAAAAATATTTTTGTTCACATTCGATGACATAATTATGTAGGGATTCAAATATTTTAAAATTAAGTATAATGTCCAAAATGAACCTAACATTTCAATATCTCATTTTCGAGTTGCCCCCATACTCAGTGGTCGATAATAACTAGAAACCTTAAACATGATATTGAAATGCCCTTTTTCACAATTCAAATGAATAGAAAGAAATGTATTTTTTTAACTGAAACCCGCATTTTGTGCGTAACTTCTTGAACGAAAACCTACAACTCTAATGTGATTTCACTAAAATATGCACTTCATATGATTCCCGCCAAAACATACAGTTCAAAAAACTGCATTTCAGAAGCACATATCTTACCACACAAACATGCTTCCGAGATGGGTGTATATCAATCGAGTCTACAATCCCAGAGGTATTTCCATGGGCCCTACAACATCACCTTTATTACATGTCTACTTATAAAAATTAAATAAAAAATGCACATATCCAAACGAATATTAAACAGAAATCTATTCTACAAAACAAAATCAATTCTACAAATAATTTGTTCATGAAAATAATTTGAGTTCTTCCCGACTAAGTTTGTCTGAACCAATTTTATATAGTTTAGTATGCTAAATTCTACAAAGTAAGAAAAGAGAAATACACCCGTTAGAAAGAATAGGACCAAAATTCTGAAAGTCCTATTGTCACCCAATGTATTACAAATTAATTGAATTTTTCATGTATAAGGTATAGAATACACAATATTACTTTCTATCTAGTACTATATAAGTTAGCATTATTGCACCAAACATCAAAACTTAGATTGTCCAAGCATCAAACTACAGTGTAGTACATCTTATCATAAAAACATGGTATTAGTGGTTCAAATTGTAGTATTTATAACATCTCGTCCACGCTAAACCATATTGTTCAAGCTTAAAAAACAAGGGTAGGATTATGTAACCTTTACGACACGTAGTAATTTGTGTTATTTATGGTCACCATTTCTCTATAAAATGTAAAACTCACAAGCATATTTGAGCAAACAAATCAGTTAGAGTACAAACAACATGGCATCACAATCATCTGTAGTATCTCTTTTTCTTTTATCCCTTATGGTAGCTTGTAATGCAGGAGGAATTGCAATCTATTGGGTCAGAACATAAATGAAGGAACCCTGGCAAAAACTTGTGCAATAGGGAACTACGCCTTTGTTAATGTAGCTTTCCTTCTGGTGTTTGGAAATGGGCAAACTCTCATGCTCAATCTCGCTGGCCATTGTGATCCATCGATTAATGGTTGCACAGGCTTAAGTTCTGACATCAAAACCTATCAGGCAAACCTACATTGGGATGGTCTTACGAGATACCTCAAGGGTTAAAGCAAGTAAGGTAAGAAAGTATACTTGACTTCAGCACCCCGATGCCCCTTTCCTGATATTTGGATTGGTAATGCTCTAAAGACGGGTTTCTTTGATTATGTTTGGGTTCAGTTTAACAACAATCCTCCTTACCAGTATACCCAGGGGGCGTTGAGTAATCATAAAGATGCTTGGAACCAATGGACTTCATCTATTCCCGCTACTAAGATTTTCTTGGGACTACCTCCGGCTCCTCAGGCAGCTTCATTCCTGCAAGTGATCTGAATTCAAGTGTGCTACTAGAAATTAAGAGTTCTAGCAAATATGGAGGTGTTATGCAGTGGTCAAAGTATTATGACGATCTTGATGGATATAGCTCCTTAATCAAGAGCCATGTTTGAAACTCAATTCGCTCTCTTACGTACATGCTGAAGTAAATAATGTATATAATCCACTTCAAATGTATCCATACATCTACTCACAGCACCCTATATATACCAATGCTAATTAAAGTAAATATTTGTGTATGAACTTGTATATTTATATGCTGTTGTGCAGCCATTATTCTACTAACCTTTCAAGCGATATTGAAAAATAGACATGCTAAAGTTAAACATTTGGTGGAAAACCCAATAATTTTATTCATAGTGAGTATAATATAGACATTACACTAAAACCAAAAACCTTTTAATTGCATGAAATACTGCAAGTTAATTATTAGTATGCATTAGATACCTTTTTATAGTTATTTGGTATGGTTTCAATGCTTCACCAAGGGCCATGACTCTAAATCCCATACTTCTATTCTTCGAGAACATAGTATTTAGTTCTCCCTAGAGCTTTGCTTTCACTCGCAGGTTTTGAGCGACCAACCAGAAGAAGGTTTTTTTGCCTCCACCCGTAGTATCTTGGCCGACAAAAACAAATTTGGTTTCTTCCTCCCTAACCCACAGTTGCACAATTTACAACCCCCGCAATAAACCCAAAAAACATTAAGGATCCTATAACAAAATAAGTCAAACTTAGATGAGCTACCTAAGCAAAGAAGATCCAAACAACATTGAGAACCAACAGTAAATCTAAAGGAAGGAGGTTACTTCATTATGTTTAGAACTTTTGAAAACCTTAGACACTTGAAAATTAAGATTGTAACCATTCATACTCCCTTGAACCACAACAAAGCCTATAATCATGACCAACTATTCTAACACCACAACTTCTTTCACCCCAATACACGACTGTTTATAAAATAAAAAAACTTACAAATCAGGGATATTTGGAAGGTGATTCATGTGAAGGCCCAAATTGAAAGAATTCAATGCACCAAATTTTGCAAATAAATCACAGGGAAGAAGTCAATTTAGAACTATTTAAGTTGAGAGAGATATATAGAGAGAGAGAGTACCTGTTACGTAATGTATGGATGTAGTCTCTTGCAAGTTATCTCTTGCAAGGTATCACCCTGGCTGGCTCGAGGCGGTTTAATGTCCTTAGAAGCATAAATTCCAAACCTATCTGGCCCTTCTTTGAAATTAACCCCGTAAGCTCGAGCACTTCGAACATAGCCTTTCTTATAGAAATCGGGATCTGTAGGCTCCAACTACAAATGCAAAAGTAAGCAACACAAATAAAATCCATTAGGTGGTGAAAAAGATTTAAGGGTATGTTTGGTTTATACGCCCGAACCAACAAAAGTTTTTAAATTTCCTTGTTAAGTTTAACTCTAATAGGGTCATATATAATGAGAAAATGCCAGCCAAACATACCCCAGAGCTTAATTTGATAAAATTGAGAGATGTATATACCTTAGAAGTTGATTCTTCCACAATTTGGGGGAGATGAAACCAATAGCAAACCAAAGCAACATCAAGTATAACTAAAATAAGTAAAATCGAGATGAAACCAACAACAATAGCAACAGTAAACCAAAGCAACAACAAGTATAACTAAAATAAGTAAAATCAAAACCCCAGATGCTAGAAAGAGAGAGAGATATAGAGAGGGGTACCTTAGGTCGCGCTGATAGGAGAGACGTCTTTGGGAGATATGAAGATAACATTGTCTTCCCTTCTTGATATACCAATTAGACCTCAAAGCAACCCCAAACAATCTAAGTACCACCAAAAGAGTTCAAGCAAAAAAAGAAGTAATGTAATAGATAATCCCCTTTATAACTAATTCAGTCATATTGTTAATTCAAAATCAAAAGTAACATATGGGGATCTAAAAGCCATTTTGGTTTGGATCCTCTATCAAAATTAAAGTAAACATAACGCCTGCCAAGTTCAACATATCAAGCAAATAATCGTATAGAACAATTATGGCGTATTTAGCAATCAAAAATATCAAATTACCATAAGAACCAAATTAAACATTATATATAGTAGAACTGCTATTATTCAGAATGCCAAGTCATGTCACGCCTTGTATATGTACACCATAAATAATATGTACATCTGATTTCTCTAAGACCCACCAAGAAGTAAGAACATCTCCGCCCATTTGCTGAAAAATGTAACAACCCTTGATAGAGGAAATCATAGATTATAAATAAAGTTCTCCCTGTTTAAGTCCCCTTAATGACATCTTACCAATATTACCTCTGAAGTAATTCTTCTAGGAAGTGTTAGAAGAACATCTTCGAGGACCAAGGCTTGTTTATCCTTAAATTTCTAGTTGAGGTCCACCTTAATATGAAGTGAAAATTGCTAAAACTACATTACATTTTGGGAGAGAAAAATCATTAAATACCATTATTCCTTATTTAAACTATCCCAGCAGCACTCAATCGCCAACTTAAATCATCAGTTTGATATAAAAACTAAGATCAACAATCTATATGGAGAAATAACAATCACAACATAATAAATGATGAACAGAAAAATACCCAGAATCACTATCGCTAAGGGCATGTACCAATTTATAGGGGCCTACTACTTTCTTTTCCTCTTTGTCTTAAGATAAAACTCCTAATCTAAAATTTGGCTATAAATAGGTACTCAAATTAACTCGAAATGAAAAAATGACAAAAACCCATTAACCAAAATTTACCTAAACATATATGACCATTGCTATAATAAATGTGAGGGTGGGAAGGAGCTGGATGAATAAAAATAACCTGCCGAACATATATAACCTTTATGTGTGTTCTTGTACATTTTCTTTTGAATCAATAAAGCTTTGCATTTATCAAAAAGTAATGCAAGGGAATTCCTAAACTTTATCAGCTTGGCAGAAGTATATATTAAACTAACAAATAAGATTGACCATTAGAGATAGTTGGCTGAACTAATGGCAGTGCAGTAGTATTATATCAAGGCTATAGGATTTTGATAATGGTTTAAACCTTAAATCCTGATCGCTGAATTGCAATAGCCACCGCCTGAAACTGCGGGTAGTCCTTCAACTTAGAAAGCACATATGACTTCCCAATCTGCATAATAGTTAAAAAAGAAAATATATCAAATTTACATTTTGAGACCAAATTTACAATCTATTCACTATTTTTTATAAAACAAAGAAAAACTCATAAAGATATGTATCAGGCAAAAGAAAAAAAGTCAGATCAATAGGAATCAATAGTAACTACCTTCTCTGGCACAAGTCATGAGTGACTATCTTGTTTATCTTGATGTGAGAGAGAAAAAAACAATTTCTAGTTGTAAAAATCTACGGGATATAGAAGCTTACTATTCTACCAAGAAGAAATGCAGTTGTTGCACCAATAGTAGCACCAAGAGAATCAGCAACAAAGCCCACATGCAACCCATATAGATAGCCACTTCCAAGCTGGTATATTGACAAATGACGCCACATGAGGTTACACTCACAAATAAAATTAAAGAAAGCCTACCCAAAGTAATTCACTATATGGAACACATCAAATACAAATAAACAATACAAAATTAGGAGAGAGGCAACATATGTCATCTAAAACAAAGAAGTATAGTCCCCAGCAGGGAAAAAATATTATAAAGGGAATAGTAGGTACGCATGAATTGGAAAATGATTCTGTCAACTCCTAATTAACCGTTACACATGGACCGATGGATGTTAATCTTATTACTAAAATGTAATTTTCTTCTCTTAGAATATTATTGAAAACTATGGGTCCAAGAAGAAAGTAATTTTAAAAAGGAGTGGGTTAAACCAAAGAAAATCCTTCCAAGAACGAGACACCTACTGAGACTTTTTAATCCCGGTGATAGCTGGAATGATAATAAATTATATTAGAACCAAAAGAAGAAGAAGACACTTGAACATGAAATCATAAAATCAATTACATTTTACAGCAAAATCATATAATAGCCGGTAAGAAAAAGATATGACATATACTTCAAAATTAGTTGTAAGCAGGGTGTTGGTGCTTACAGTTAGCACTGAAGCTTGTACCGCAAGAACTATTAAAAGAATTTAAGCAACAGCCCTGCATCGATTCAAAAGGGAAATTAGTCAAAGGTATAAATGACTAGTAATGAAGATAAAATTGGCCAGATCAGGAATGTGAATCTCCTCTATAAGAGTAATAATGGTTATACAAAGTCATATAAAGTATACAATATACAATTAAATGATGTGCATCAAAACAGCAAACAACAACACAATCAAAATAGCAAGCAACAGTACAATCAAACTTAACAACAATAATGATCAAAACAACAAGTAAAGAGAGAGGGAAAATGAATTTAGACAAAAACAGAGTAAAGAGAGAGGGAAAGAAAGAGAGAGAGAAAAAAAGATAGAGAAAGAGAGAAAGATAAGTACCTTGTGGCATTGTAGAGATGGAGAAACAGAGAGATGGAGAGAAGAAGAAGACTCCGGAGAGATGGAAAGAAGAAGAAGAGTCCGGGTAGTTTGAAAGAAGAAGATTCGTAGCTTTAATAGGAGAGAGAGAAAGAGAGACAATATCGAAAGTACCCCAAGCTAAAGAGTAGAAGTAATCTAGGTCATCCATCTCCCTCTATCAAAATAAATGATACAATTAAATGATGTGCATCAAAACAGCAAACAACAACACAATCAAAATAGCAAGCAATAGTGCAATCAAACTTAATAACAATAATGATCAAAACAACAAGCAAAGAGAGAGGGAAAATGAATCTAGACAACAACAGAGTAAAGAGAGAGGGAAAGAGTGAGAGGGAGAAAAAGATAGAGAGAGAGAGAGAGACAAGTACCTTGTGGCATTGTAGAGATGGAGAAACAGAGAGATGGAGAGAAGAAGAAAAGTCCAAAGAGATGGAAAGAAGAAGAAGAGTCTGGGTAGTTTAAAAGAATAAGAGTTGTAGCTTTAATAGGAGAGAGGGAGAGAGAGAGACAATGTCGAAAGTACCCCAAGCTAAAGAGTAGAAGTAATCTAGGCTATCCATCTCCCTCTATCTCACAAATACCAACCCTCTTTACCCTTGAGACAATGGTAGATTTGTCTATTTGAAAATCATTGTTCCCTAATGTATAATAGATATATATATAGTAGCAGATCCATCGACACTCCATTTTTTGGAACTCCTAAAGATGTTTTAAGAAGTTTTAGCCGTATGGATGTGATCTCCTTATCATGTAAAGTATCCTTAAAAAAAATTAAGTCATTCTGACAATCTTATTACCATTAAAAAGATATTTGAATTATACTGTATTGTACCTGCTTTTAGCTGTCTATTTTATCCAAATTTTGATGTTTTTTTTTATGATGTAGGAATACTAAAATATACTAATAATTCTTAAGTATGATCTAAATGATAAGGAGATCACATCCATACGGATAAAACTTCTTAAAACATCTTTAGGTGATCCAAGAATTAGGGTGTCTAGAGGGGTGTTCTAAAAGGGGATGTCCACGGATCCTATATATATATATATCATGGTTTCAGCTGTGTGACACGCCTTATTATAACATAGTTATTTAATTAGATAGTTGAGAATGCATGGAAAGAAAGTTTTTGAAAGTAAATATTTTAATATTAATATATGGCAAGGAACCTTGTTGGAAGTTCAGTAGGCTTTTCCTGCGCTTTCTGTAGTGGAGTGTGACAATTTAGTGGTATCAGAGCTTAGGTGTTAGGTCCACATTGGAGTGTGAAAATTCACATAACTAAAATATGTACTATTTTATTCATTGATTTTTAGTAGTTAACTTTTAATTGGTTAAGTAGGATTAGTAATGAAGCACTTGCTTGTATGTGCAGATAGGAGATGGCAAATACTAGGTTTGGAGCTTATGGTAGAGGTGCGCCTCATCGTGGAAAAAATCAAAGGCAAGGTAGGCAGACAGCAAGGGGTCCTATAGGTGGACAGGCTCCAGCAATGATCCAAGATTTGAACACCTTTTTGAAATGATTGGAAATCTATAGGCTCAACAACAAGCACTACTGCCACCGATTAGGATGCCAGTACCAGAACTAGAAGTACCACCACCACCCCTACCAGTAATACCTTAAGTTATACCTATGGTTGCTTCTAAAGCAGTAGCGAAACAAGAAATCATAGTTCCTCCAGAAGTCAAAAATAGGAGGATAAATATTGAGTTGTGCAGGCTTTCTTATATCCACAACACCTGAAGATAGTGATGAGTGGATAGAATGCATAGAGTTGAAGTTCCAGTATGGTAAGTTGGAGGAAGAAGTAAACGTAGGGATGGCAACCAATAATTTTACTAATAATGCCAGATACTAGTGGTAAAATATCCAGAGTAGGAATCCAGGAAGGATGTTCACTTGGGAGGAATTCAAAGAAGTGTTTCATGATCGATATATTTCTGAAGCTGCTCGAGCTGAGAGGCACTCGAGGTTCATGAACTTGAAACAAGGGGAAGGATTGGTAACTGACTATGAGATAGAATTTTATGTACTGGGTCGGTATGCCCAATAGATGATACCTAATGAAAAGCTGAAGGTTATGAGGTTCTACAATGGGCTGAGAAGGGAAATACAGATTCAGGTTGTAACTTGGATCCACAATTCCAGCTTTGCAAGAATTATGTCTCACGCTCAACATGTTAAAATGGCACTTGGGACTACTCTCGCAGAAGGGACAAAAGATGATCAAAAGATTTATTGGTCATCCAAATATGTCGAAAAACCAGAAGATTGGAGTTGGTTTATCTAGGAACCAGCCGAGGGTTGGCAACGCCAAGGATCAAGCTCAGAAAGTAATTTATGGGTAGATTGTGTACTACAATTACTGCAAGCCAGGGCATATTTCGAGAGACTGTAAAGCAAATAAAGTGAATTCAGGAGAAAATTTGTACGTGGTAGTAGAACGGGACGATACTTCAAATGGGGGCTTGGTTGAAGGTACAATCTCTCTATTTAGTACATTATTGCATGCATTATTTGATTATGGAGCTATATGTTCTTTTATTTCTCGATGATATATAGATACTCTAGGATTGAAACCAGAGAAAAGAGAAATGCCTCTAAACATAGGAACACCTATTGGAAAGTCAAAACTCATAGAATGGGTCTGTAAGGAAAGTTTTGTTCGATTTAAGAACTATGAATTGGCCGGGGATCTAAATGTCCTAGGAATGAGAAACTTTGATGTTATTCGTGGAATGGACTGGTTATCAGCATACTATGCGAGTATCGAATGCCTATAAGAAGAGGGTTACGTTCAAGATGCCAGGATACTCACCATTTTGATACAAATAAGAAAATACTAGATATCTTGTGCCAGGATTGAGAAGACAGTTGACGCAGCCATTCAACGCAACATTAAATAGCCTGCTAGCTAATATAATCAAAGTTGAAGAGAGAAAAAATTGACAAAAGTATATTCAAGTGGTTAGTGAGTATGCAGACTTGTTTCAAGAAGAATTACTTGATTAACCGCCGCCACGGGGGATCAAGTTTGCGATCAGCCAAGAACTGGGTGTTAGGCCTATTTGCATACCACAATATTGAATGGCCCCAAAGGAAATAAAGGAGCTAGATGTTCAAATTTAAGAATTGAAGGAGCGTGGCTTTTTTCAATCAAGTGAATCATCGTAGGGTGCACTTGTACTATTTGTCAAGAAGAAAGATGGTAAGTTGAGGATGCATATTGATTACAGGGCATTGAATAAGGTTACAATCAAAAATAAGTATCTGATGCCAAGGATTGATGATCTATTTGATCAGATGGGTGGAGGAAGATACTTCTCAAAATTGGACTTAAGATCAGGATATTACCAGATGATGATCAAGAAGGAGGATGTACCAAAGATAGCTTTTTGAACTAGGTTCGGGCACTTTGAATTTTTGGTAATGCCGTTTGGGTTAACAAACGCGCTAGGTGCTTTTCTGGAATTAATGAATAGAGTCTTCTAGGAGTATTTGGATAAGTTTGTGGTTGTGTTTATTGATGACATCTTAATTTACTCCATGACTTATGAAGATTATTATAAACATCTCCATATTGTCCTCCTGACATTAAGAGATCATAAGCCATATGCGAAGCTGAGTAATTGTGAATTTTGGTTTGAAGAGGTAAAGTTTTTGGGCCATGTGATAAAGACAGGATATCAGTTGTCCAATCCAAACTGGATGCATTGCTGAAATGGAGACATCCAAAGACTGCAACTAATGTACGAAGTTTTCTTGGTCTAACAGGCTACTATCAAAAATTTGTCAGACTTTTCAAAAATAGCTACACCACTTACCAATTGTGTGAAATGACAAGTGTGAGAAGGCGTTCAACAATTTGAAGGAGAAACTAACTACAGCGTCAGTGTTAGTCGTACCAAAGCGAAATGTAACATTTGTGGTTTACAGTGATGCTTCACTTTCAGGACTTGGATGTGTATTGATGTAAGAGTCATTGCTTATGCATCACGAAAACTTTTGGATCATGAGAAAAATTACCCTATACATGATTAAGAATTGGCAACAGTTGTATATGTTCTAAAGATATGGAGGCATTACTTGTACAGAGAATATTTTGAGCTTTACAAGTATATATTCGCACAGAAGGATTTGAATGTGACACAACGAAGATGGTTGGAGTTATTAAAAGATTATACTTTCTCAATTAATTATCATCCAGGGAAGGAAAATGTCGTAGTTGATGGGTTGAGTAGTGTTAGGAAGTCAAACTTCCATATCTTCCAGAATCCTCCAGAATCTTCCATACTAAGAATAGAATATTTGTGTATATTAGTTTTCCTATTGTAATACCTAACTAGAATAATCTAGAATAATCTATAATGTAGTATAAATACATGGTTGAGTATCAATAATATCCATTCCAGTAAATTTAATCTTTCTTTCATCTTTACATGGTATCAGAGCAGGACTAAGATCCTGACCCATCACTGCACTCCAATCTCTCGTGTAGCATCTCTCCTTTTTAGCCATCATGGCCAATGACGAAGTACCACCACCACCTCCCATCCTTGGTAAAGAAACTGTTGTTCCTATCTTAAATCCCTATATCACTCATCATTCAGATCATCCGGGTTTGGTTTTGATTTCCAAACCCTTGAATGGAGACAATTATTCTACTTGGAAAAGGGTTATGACTCTGACCTTAAATTCCAAAAACAAGTTAGGTTTTGTCAATGGATCAATCAAAGCCCCTTCAGAAGAAGCTGATCCTGAAGGTTATGCGGCTTGGTTTCGATGTAATGATATGGTCCACTCTTGGATCGTCAACACTCTCAGTCTGGATATTTCAGACAGTGTGATATATTACTCTACTGCTCATGAATTTTGGGAAGATCTTCGTGAGTGATTCTCTCAAAGCGATGCACCTCGCATCTTTGAGATTCAGCGAGATATTACTTATCTTCGGCAAGAACAACTCTCTGTCTCTGCTTATTATGCAAAATTGAAGGGCCTATGGGATGAACTAGCTTCCTACAGCAATGCAGTACACGGGGCACAACAAAATTAACAAAAATTGATACAATTTCTGATGGGATTGATTAATTCTTACAGTGCTATTCGCGGACAAATCCTCCTGCTAAATCCCCTTCCTTCAGTTTGCCAAGCATATTTCTACGTCTCTCAAGAAGAAAAGCAACGACTCATGAGCTTAACGCACGCTGCAAGTGATTTTAGCGGCAACGCCGCCATGGTGGTTTGAAGCAACAACAGCAAACCATTTCCATCAGCGGATACAGGGAGGTCTGAGAGATCTGACTGCCCATATAGGTCACAGGATTTCCGATCGTAAGAAAAGTCACTAGAGAATTTTAGTGGAGGGCACCGATTTGATCAAGACATGCATCGTTCTGAATCTGGAAGAGGACGCCCTCATTGTTCTCATTGTGGAGAATTGGGTCATTGGGTCCAAACTTATTATGAGCTACATGGGTATTCAGCTGGCCATCCAAAGGCAAAGTATAATTCAGGCCCAAGACGCTTCAACAACAATAACAAGCCTGCAGCTAATCATCTGTCTGAAGGCTTTTCTAAAAAAGACAGAAACCAAGTTGTTGGGATTTTGGAGGCTCAATTGAAGCAGCTCTTATCACTCCTTGATAACAAAATTAAAGGATCGAGCTCTCAAGCAAATACCGTAACCAAGCCAGGTTTGTCTAAAGTCGCTTCCCGTAGTTGGATCATTGATAGCGGGGCGACGGATCATATTTCTTCATCATCTAAATTATTATTCCGCAGAGATAAAAATTGCACGTTGCCTCCCGTACTACTGCCCTGCGGAGAAAAAGCTAATATCGCTGCAAAAGGATCATTGCCTTTTAATTCTGTCTATTATTTGCATGATGTGCTATGTGTGCCTACATTTAAAGTTGATTTGATGTCAGTTAGTCATCTGACAAGAGGCCTGAATTGTTTAATAACTTTTTTCCCTTATTGGTACATTTTACAGGATCTGGCTTCGAGGAGGATGATTTGTTTGGGTAAACAACATGAGGATTACTTTCTTACTATTGTTGATGATTATACACGTTTCACATGGATTTTCTTGATGCGATACAAAGATGAAGCACAATCACTTCTAAATTGCTTCTTCAGTTATGTTCACACTCAATTTGAGTCTTACATTAAGACTTTTTGAAGTGACAATGGTGGAGAATTTATCTCACTTCGTTCTTTTTTTTAAGAAAATGGTGTCGCTTTTCAGCATTCTTGTGTTTACACGCCGCAACAAAATGGGGTTGTGCAACGTAAGAATCATCACATCATACAAGTAGCTCAAGTTTTAAATTTTCAAGCTCAACATCCTGCCCAATTTTGAGGTGAGTGTGCTCTTACTGCGGTACACATCATCAATCGACTCCCTTCTCCAGTTCTCGCCTTCAAAACTTCTTTTGAAATTCTCTACTCAAAACCGCCTTCTTTTTCTCATCTTCGTGTCTTTGGTTGTTTAGCCTATGCTACTAATGTCCATACTTCTCACAAATTTGACCATCGTTCCATAACCTTAATTTTTATCGGCTATCCCATCAGTCAAAAGGCATACAAGTTATTCGATTTGTCGACCAAAAAAGTTTTCACTAGCCGCGATGTGAGATTTCACGAAAATATTTTCCTTTATGCATCTGTCAAGCCTAATTCTGTTATTTCTCCTTCAAACACAGATTCTGGTCCAATTCTTCTTGTCACCCACGACACCACCTATTCTTTTGATTCCAATCAAAACACTTCTCATCCAAACACATCACCTCCCGATCATACAGTCGCGTCTCCTTCTTCTCCAAATCCACAACCCGTGCCTACCTCTTCCCTTCCGCAGGAACCACCATCTTCCCATTAGCCGGCCATTCAACGCACATATATACGCCGCCCCAAGAATTATTTTGACCTAATTGAGCGTTGCAACCCATCCTCTCTCATCGTCTTTAAAAATCCATCGCCACCATCCACTGCGCTGGAATCCTCATCAAACCCGCTCCCCAATCCGTCTCCACAGTTACCTCTCTTCTCATCTGAACCTGATCCTGAACCCGCTTTGCTTCGTCGCTCCAGCTGCCAAATTGGACCGCCGGTCAAGCTCAACGATTATGTATGCTCCAACGTTTACTCTAACCAATCGGCCTCCTTAATGTCGGGTCCGACCAAAGGTACATGTTATCCACTGGCCAATTATGTTTCATATCACAGATATAAGCCTGCATATCGATCTTTTATTGCTCAGATCAGTATTGTCACAAAACCCAGGTCTTATTCGGAAGCCGCCGTTCATCCGGAGTGGCAGGAAGCAATGCACTCTAAATTGCAGGTTCTCCAAGCCAACGGCACTTGGTCCTTCACTCCACTCCCGGCTGGTAAGACACCTATTGGCTGCAGATGGGTGTATAAAATTAAACACCGCTCAGATAGATCTATCGAGAGGTACAAATCCCAATTGGTCGCAAAGGGCTTTACTTAGCTAGAAGGTGTCGATTATCAGGATACCTTTTCCCCCACTGCCAAGATCATCTCAGTTCGCTGCATGCTCGTGTTGGCCACAGCTCGTGGCTGGTCCCTTCATCAAATGGACGTCAATAATGCTTTTCTTCATAGCGACTTAACTGAAGAAATATATATGTCTCCACCGCCAGAGCTTCGGCGACAGGGGGAGGAAAACTTGGTGTATCGCCTTCATAATTCATTGTACAGTTTGAAACAAGCATCTCGCCAGTAGTTCTCCAAGTTCTCAGAAGCTATTCGCTCTGCTGGTTATGTACAATCTTGAGCTGATTATTCTTTGTTCACCAGAAAACAAAGCAAGTTCTTTACTGCTCTCTTGATATATGTTAATGATATTTTGATTACTGAAAATGATCCTGTTAGCATTGCTGCAACTAAAAAATTTCTACGTAGTCATTTTCATCTCAAAGATCTTGGTGATTTGAAATACTTTCTTGGTATTGAGGTTTCTGCTTCTAAGAACGGGATTTTTATTTCCCAACGTATGTATGCATTATAAATTATTGAGGATGCAGGGCTGTTGGGCGTAGCCCCTGTTGATACTCCTATGGAACGAGGCTTAAAATTATCGGACAAGAGCAACCTGCTCAAAGATCCTGGTCGGTATAGAAGATTAGTCGGAAAATTAATTTACTTGACTGTTTTGAGGCCAGATATAACATATGTTGTACATGTCTTGAGTAGATTTATGCACCAACCCCAAAGATTTCATATGGAGGCAGCTCTTCGGGTTGTCCGATATCTAAAAGGTGTACCTGGCCAAGGCCTATTCTTCTCTTCGAATAGTGATTTCAAGTTGAGAGCTTACTGTGACTCAGATTGGGCAGGTTACCCACTCAATAGGAAATCTACTACGGGTTATTGTGTCTTTCTTGGACATTCATTAATATTTTGGAGGTCGAAACGGTAAAAAAAAGTTTCACTCTCTTCCACCGAGGCGGAATACCGTGCAATGACTGGAGCCTATTGTGAGTTGACATGGCTCCGATATCTATTGAGGGACTTGGGACTTTCACATCACGAATCATCCTTGCTATATTGCAACAACAAGGCTACTTTGCACATTACAGCAAACCCAGTTTTTCATGAGCGAACTAGGCACATTGAGATGGATTGCCATTACATTAGACAAGATCCAAGATGGTTCCGTGACTACAAGATATGTAAATTCTGCACATCATCTAGCAGACGTCTTGACCAAGCCCTTGGGGAAAGAGATCTTTATTCCTATGGTTTACAAGTTGGGATTACAGGATATCCACTCTCCAACTTGAAGGGGAGTGTTAGGAAGTCAAACTTCCAGATCTTCCAGAATCCTCCATAATCTTCCATATCTTCCATACTAAGAATAGAATATTTGTGTATATTAGTTTTTCTATTATAATACCTAACTAGAATAATCTAGAATAATCTATAATGTAGTATAAATACATGATTGAGTATCAATAATATCCATTCCACTAAATTCAATCTTTCTTTCATCTTTACAAGTAGGAACCTAAAGACCTCCATAGCAACATTGATTCGTCAACAGTGGAAGATGATGTAGTATATTAACCAGTTTGATGCAAATGAGAAGGAGGCAAACTCGATACTGTTGGGTACCATTACAATCAAAGAATCGATAAAGGATCACATTATCAATTGTCAATCAAAGGATCTAAAGTATGAAAAGATAAAAGCCTAAGTAGCAAAGAATAAAAACTATAGGATTTTACCGGTTAGACGGGGGATTGAGATTTCAGGGGAGACTGTTTATACTGAGAAATAATAATTCAAGAGAGGATTTTATGACTATAGTGCATTGCTCGAAGCTTACAATTCACCCTGAATGTACGAAGATGTATAGGGAATTGAAAAAGTTATATTGGTGGTCAGGTATGAAGAAAAGCATTGTACGCTATGTGGGTAGGTGCATGGTTAATTTGTCAACAGGTAAATGTGGAATATCAAAGACCAGCAGGATTCTTACAGTCTTTTCCTAGAGCAGAGTAGAAGTGAGAGAATATTACTATGGATTTTATCACTCAATTGCCAGAGACTATAGGAGGATTTTATACAATATGGGTAGTAGTAGACAGATTGACTAAATTAGCATATTTCATTCCTGTCAAATCGGTGTACACATCAGATAAGATGGATGAAATTTACTTGAAAGAGATTGTAAGACTATATGGAGTACCAAAGACGATCGTCTCTGATCGTGATTCTAAGTTTACTTCGAGATTATTGCAGAACATGCAAAAGACATTGGGAACAAAGACGATAATGAGCACCGCCAGACATCCCCAAATAGATGGCCAATCTGAGAGGGTTATTCAGATATTAGAAGATATGTTGAGGGCATGTATCTTAGGTGGTGTTTGTTTTTCAAGTGCTGAATGCTAGAAAAAAAATCAAGTGCTGAATACAGAATGTTTTGAAGTACTGAATGTTGAATATTGAATTGTCGAATAAGTTATGGTGTTTATATTCTAAGAAGTACTAAAAACTGGTAAACTGGTAAATGTATTAAATACCCTTGTTATAAATGAACACAACTTGAAGCATATTCGAATAAACAAGAGTTCAGTATATATTTGCCCCTCTCTGTTCGAACAAAAGGACAAAATGGACAAAATGTACATACAAAAGGCATAATTGCACAAAATGGACAAAATGGATATGCAAAATGGACATACAACAGACATTATTATACAAAATGGACAAAAAAGAATAGACAAAATGGACATACAAAAGACATCATTGCACAAAATGGTTTATACAGATCATAAGCATTAAAGATAGTCTGAAGTACGAATCTTAAGATAACACAACCCAACATAGTCTAAAATAGCAAATAGTCGAACATCAACATAGTTTATAAATCCGAAAAACAAGATAATCCAAAATAGCAATGAATAGAAAGCTAAACTTCGAGAAACTGCATCAGGTAGAGTTTCTTTGATTCCAGCGTAGCCAAGCCTACAATCATGTCAGCATATTTTGATGTTCAGTAAACTTCAAACATGTTCAATAGCCACTTTGTTTGCAAAAATAGCTTCCATCAAGTCTTCATGAAGTAACCCACCTTTCCTAAATGTACTGACGTTCTCATTTATCTGATGTGTATCAAGAAAACAAACATTCAAAATTTTATAATATGACTATACAGATGAACATAATAAACAAAAGATTATTATACCTTAATCAAGGCATCCCACTCTTCAGGTGAAAGATGAAATGTGCGGGTTTCTGCATTAAAACCATTCTCAGTCCTTCTCAAAAGCCATCTCCAAGCATTGTACTTCGCCTTTTGGTAAAACCAGACATTACTAAAATATTTCAGTTCATGAGTTTGGTTAAATTTTGCATTGTACTCCTCCCTAATCTCGGCCCAAGAGGCTTTCGAAAGTCCAGACCCCGCATCTTTACTTGTGTCAAGTTCACGCTTGCATAATGCAAGATAAGTGTACAACATCTCACCATTAAGTTGTTTTGCGTGTTTGGGAGTATCTTGGTTTGGGTCTTGTTGAGCCTTCCTATTATTTGGAGGCATGGTAAAACCTGATGAAGAAATCAAAACCAAAATGTCAACAATATATTCTAGATACAGTATATCACAATGGTAAAAGATGTTATGCTAAAAGATGCTATTATGGTTTGATTTATGCTAAAAGATGCTATTATGGTTTGCTTTATATGCTATTATGGTTTGCTTTATGGTTTTTTAACCCCTCTCTGCTTAAATCCATTGTGGATCCAATCTAAAGTACTTTATCACATTATCTTCAATCTTCTTCAGGTATTTAGGTCTACCCTCATGCCACTCAATATAAGGGGGAATGTTACTAGAGCCTCTTCTTACTATTTGTATTCTAAAGTCTACATGGATGAATTAGAAATGGGCATTAAAAACTGTAATGGACATTGAATTTGAAATGGGCAGCAACTTCAGAATTAGAAATTTGCATTTTGAATTATAAATGGGCATTGAAAATTGTAATGGACATTTGCAGTCTGGATGCACAACAAATGGACACAACAAATGGGCAGCAACTTCAAATGGACATTGAAAACTATAATAGACATGAAAACTGTAATGGGCATGAACCTAGAAGACAGAGTATTCCTTTTTTATGCAGGCTGCCCATTACACCAAGAAAATTTAATGGATGTTGACTGCCCATCCATAACATCCATAACAACATGGCCTAAACTACTATCCATACAAATATCCAATAACAACTATCCATAAACAGCAAAACAACTATCTATAAACAGCTATCCATACAAGTATCAGTTAACTGCTATCCATAAACAGCTATAGTAGGCATAGAAACTGCTATAGTAGGCATAGAAACTACCTATACAAGCTTTGTAAACAACATACAGCAAAATAGTTATCCAGCAACAATAAATATGGAATATTCTAATGTATAGTGGACTAACAGATTTCTCTCATTTGTAGGTAGATTTCAACTTATCAAAACTCCCCTCTTGAGCATCCATATTTACTGGATTAATGTGTTTATGCTCCATGTTAGTACTCTAAATAGGATTAAGGATACTTGTGCTAAATACTTGTGTTAACCATATTTGACTAACAGATTTCTCGCAATTGCCTTGAGTTCATAGTAAGTAATGCTTATGGGCTCAGTACATCCAGCTTATCATAACATACTAGTCCATGCACCGAAAACAGTATAGATGATAGTAGTTTAGAGCATGCCACCATCTAATGAATCTCCTCCTCAACGCTAAGAACATGTATATTCACCTTGCACATCAACATAACCTTGCACCACATCTCTACTGCATACTCACAATCCATGAATAAGTATCCAATACTTTCATGGGCATTTCTACATTGATTGCATAAGGACTGGTTCAGAATGCCTCTTTGCACCAGTCTGTCTTGAGTTGCAAGTTTTCTAATAAGCATCTGCCAGGTGGTGATGTTATTCTTAGGAGCAGCTCGATAAAGCTAACAAATTTTACTCCACTAAGCTACTACTCATTTGTTACTTATTGCCTTGTAAGTGCCTACAACATTAAAAGTGCCCTCACTACTTGGTACAATAAAGTCTTTGTCTACTTTAATCTAAATGGTAAGGTCACTTAAGCCAAGAGCCCCTTCATCTTTAGGATAAAACAAATTTACTCAAACACACTGCCACACAAATTCATATCTAAACATGCAATGCTCCATTTCTAGATACCCCCACAATTTAAAACTAAACACACAAATGAATCAATCACTAAACATAGCAATAAAACAAAAACACCCCCTAAGTTCCATGGCCATTGAGCTCTAGGTAATGAAGCAAGAAAATAACAGATCATGGGCAACTATATGAAGCAAACAAATGTTAGCCTAAGTGAAAATGTTAGCTCAAGCAAACAAATCTATACTATTATTTCTAAATCTCTCAGGAATAAACTCTTCTGGATTGTCCCAATATACAGGGTCCCTTTGAATTTCCCATGCATTTTTCAGCATTGTGGTATTCGGAGGGATGTGGAAGCCATTCACAGTAGTTCCCACTGTGGTAAATCGAGGGATCAATGTAGGGACTGGAGGATGTAATCTTAAGGTCTCATTAACAACAAATCTTCCCAATAACATTACCAAAAAAAATTAGAAATTTTTACATGAGAAAGATCAGGGAAATATATGAAGATCAATTTGCAAAATTGGATCGAATTGAGAACATTTTATACCTGATTTTACCCTAGCTAGAGTTTCCAAACAACAACAACAACAACAACAACAACAAATCGAAGAGAAAGATGAGAGATTCCTTGATGAATTTGGTTCTTCAGGTTTGGAGGCGCGTTGAAGACAAGGGCAATTGAGGCATCAATTTTTCTTTAAAGTGCTGAATTTTTTTTAAGAATTTATTCCTGGTTGAAATTTTTTTGCTGAATTTAATTTTCTAAAAAAAATTCAGCAGTGAAAGAAACATAAAACCCACTGCTGAATTTTTTTTCCGCTGCTAAAAAAACTTCAGCAGGGAAACAAACACCACCTTAAAATACAAAGGAAAATGGGCTGAGTACTTACCATTTGTTGAGTTCGCTTGCAACAATAGCCATCAATCTAGTATCGACATTGTGACGGCCTACCGAACGCCGGCCAAATCCACCCGAGTGTCTTGAGTTCTAACCTTGGATAAATCTT
Source organism: Kingdonia uniflora (assembly GCA_014058105.1). Taxonomy (NCBI): domain Eukaryota; kingdom Viridiplantae; phylum Streptophyta; class Magnoliopsida; order Ranunculales; family Circaeasteraceae; genus Kingdonia; species Kingdonia uniflora. The sequence continues at coordinate 5,248,070 of JACGCM010002827.1, forward strand.
CTTTATCTCCTAATATAGCTGCACACCAAGTTTCGTCGAAAACGGATTCAGTTAAGGGGGCGAAAAGGGCTAATACGCTTCGTCTCCAGTTTTAACGCTTCCTTTTAGAATTTAACTATTTACTTAGTAGCTATATTAAGGAGGAACCTTGGTTCAAACCTCCCAATGACTAAAAGAGCTTCAAAGCTTGGTCATCAAGGACCCCTGCTCATGGGCTATCTACAGGGGATAGTCATGAGTTCTCCTAGGCCTAGGGAAGGCTAGGGAACATTGCCTCACAATGTTGGCCCCGTTTCTAGAGAGGGCTTTATATGGCGTCGTTATGCCCCACGGGCAACCCGAGATGTACCGACCCTATAAATGGACTATGTAACCAGTCCAGGATCGTCGCCCCTTGAGGTATACGTATCCCATATCTGGAAGCCGACATATTGAGCTATCCTGATCCGCTATAGGACAGGTGCGTTATCCGTACCCCGTGCGCGTCACAGTAGGGATTATTGTGGGAACCTTCAACATTGTTGCCTATTCCGAATATTTATTCGATGAACCCTCACGAATATCCAGGATTATCCGGATGTCGCTCTAGCATTCGTGGGTTATATTCTACTGGCGCTGCCGCACTAGTGAAGATGGCTGGCACACATCGACCGTACGTACGTATATGCCGCACGGTCCATAATTCCGCTGTGCTCCGAGCACTATAGAGGCAGATCCAAGATGGGATGTGACTGATGGTATCAGAATAAGGCTTGTTGGGCCTTTGCTTGTTAGTGCGTAGATGGATTGTGCCTACCTCTATCAGAGTCGGTCGAGAGTTGAGCTGAGTTATTAGATCTTGTTAGAGCAGATCTGTGTGATGGTTCCTGAGTTGGAAATGCGGGATACCTACTTGTCAATTATGATCTTCAGAGCCGAAGTTGCTCAGTACAGATGATCCAAGCACCGTTGTGAACGCTTGTAGAGTGGGTTGCTTATATATTAGTAGATATTAGAAGCAAGATGAAGGCTTCATATCTGAGCGCGAGATTGCTCAAGTTAACTCTACTTTGGACAATGACGCTAAGAGAAAGGATTGATGTTTGAGTTGGACGCAATGATCTATCATTGGTTGTCTCTAGAAGGCTGGTCAGTATAGCAGATCCTCTATGAATTACAGTTGTTGGGCGATCTTGCCGGTTGTTGCTTGTATTCGGTTCGCATACGCACTGCAAAGTTTAGTAACAGTTGTGATAAAGGATGATCCCCCTCAGCAGAGATCGATATGGTCAGTGTCATTGACCGAGTACTTTCGTGTGGAAGCCGCGAAGCTTGGTTTGGTTAGAATTCCTTAGTATCTACAGTAGATTGAAGAGAATCCTGGTTGATACTCGTTGTGATTGTCCTGAGTTGGACACAGGGACGTTCTGGAGGTGAACATCATGAGCTAAAGTTGAAACGGCGTGAAGTAAAAGATGAAGACATGGTTTGGGTCCAGAGTTTGTACACAGTGATATGATCAGGTGGACGTCGAGGGCAGAGTTTCTCGTTATTACGCGACATAAACTGCGCTTCCCCAAGTTGGGTTGTCGCTTGTCAGCAGTTGGTCCCTAGCTACACAAGATACTTCTTTGCTCACTCAAAGAAGACAAGTTGCCGAGTGATGCTTGTTCTCAGGCTCTGAAGTGAGTTTCAGGTTTGTCGGTATTCAAGTGCTCTAGCCGTGTTGATCCATATTGTTCCACAAGATGGTTCTGGGTCATTTTAAGCTCACAGATGGGTGAAGACTCACGTTTTTTAAGGTTAGTAAGTTACGTGGTTGTCGCAAAACAAAGTTAAGCTACAGTCAGTTATGCGGATTACTTCAGACATGATCTCAGATGGATGAATGCTCTAGGATGAATGATTCTAAGCAGAATTGGATGTTAGTTTCCCAATTCCTTATCACTTGGTGGTTGGCGGTAGGGATTGAGTTCTCGTGCCTCATTCTTTGTATTGATGGAGTGTCTTTAGAAGGCCACATCCCAGTGACCGGTTAGAGTTGGCTGCATTTGTAGAAGCTAGTTCAAGAGATAAAGAATGGCTATGCTTCAGTTTAAAGATGATTGCAACAGTATAAAGGTTGGTCTCTACTAGTTTGATAGCAGTTGGACATGGCAAGCCAACGAGCTCAGGGCGACAGGTGCAGTGACAGTATCTTGTTCCCAAGTTCCCCAAGTACTCAGGTTCGAGTAGGGATGAAGAGATGGAGAAACGCTTCAGTAGTCAGTCAGTTATATGTCACAGTTTTGTTCTCGACGTGGACGTCGAGCTTATTGAGTGTGGGAAGAGCTGTAAGTTCTGATGCAGATGTACGCAGGTTCCAGCAAAGGTCATTACCACCAAAGTTTGGCAAGTACAAATGCGAGTGTTAAGTCCTCCTTGGAGAGTGAGGCAGATTAGAGTCCTCCAAAGTGAGAGACCTTAGTGACGCCAGGGTAGCGATCACCCTTCCTGCAGCCAAGTTAGGTTATCGTTACATTGGTTAGATGATTGCCTACTACGAAGTGGTAGAGCAGAACATGGCTGCACAGATAGATGTCCCATGGGCTTTACAAGTTCCCACAGGATGCCTTTATGGCAGACCTCGATGGTTAGCTAGCAGTAAGAATCAGAGTACCCGCGCCTTGATAAGCTGCCTCAATGGTTTTGTTGGCGGTAGGACAGAGTGGTCCGCGACTTGTTGAGAGTATGCTACCTTCTAGGAGCTTCCCTCCCTCGCCCAAGTGAACAATGAGTACTAGTTCAGTTCTATACTGGTAAGGCTAGAGTACCGCATCTTGATGTTGTGTCCCAGATGGTCCGTAAGAAGGGCGGACATGGCTTAAAAACCTTTGCAGAGTTAGTTGAAGGGCAGTCAAGAAGTTTTGGTGCACGGCAGGTATTCCGCAGCAAATGGGGAGAGTTTACCCTTTGGTTTTAGCAGACTTGCTCCTTACCACACGCAGCAGAAGAGTAAAGTTTAAGGTCGAGATTTACAGAAGATTGAACTCTCGAGCAGTGATGACATTGTGTGACTCAGAAGTGAGCACACTTTTAGGCGACATTGCAGATATCCTCGCCGGGCTGTCCGGAGGAGACGCCCTAGGTTTGTCAAGTAAAGCGATATTCCACATTATGTCAGGGGAGAAGGCATTTTGCAGTTGGATATAGCGCATTTCAGAGAGCGCGATGCTAGGAAGCACCACCCATACATTTATCAGAAGGCTAAAGGCCCGCTAAACAATATCTAGGCGAGAAGGCAGACTCCAGAGTTCGAATAAAGGTTCAGTCACCACGCACTTCAGTTGGAAAGGATAGAGATTAAGGTTCAGTCGTGAAGACCAGTTATCAGCATCGAGACTAGCAGTTAGGCTCAGTATCCGCTAGTGCAGAAGAAGATATAGTACTCTGAACTTAGTATGGGAGAGTTGCTGGTTTCATGAAGATGCAGAAGTTTGAATCCTTGCAGAGCCGTGTTGAAGAAGGTTCTCGACGAGGACGTCGAGATTATTTTAAGTGTGGGAGGGTGTGACGGCCTACCGAACGCCGGCCAAATCCACCCGAGCGTTTTTAGTTTTGACCTTGGATATATGTTCTTTATATCCTAATATAGTTGCACGCCAAGTTTTGTCAAAAACAGATTTGGTTAAGGGGGCGAAAAGGGCTAGTACGCTTCGTCTCTAGTTTTAACGTTTCCTTTTGGAATTTAACTATTTACTTAGTAGCTATATTAAGGAGGAACCTTGGTCCAAACCTCCCCATGACTAAAAGAGCTTCAAAGCTTGGTCATCAAGGACCCTGGCTCATGGGCTATCTACAAGAGATAGTCATGAGTTCTCATAGGCCTAGGGAAGGCTAAGGGACATTACCTTGCAATGCGGTCCCCGTTTCCAGATAGAGCTTTATATGGCACCACTATGCCCCACAGGCTACCCGAGACGCACCGACCCTATAAATGGACTATGTAACCAGTCTAGGCTCGTCGCCCCTTGAGAATACATGTCCCATATCTGGAAACTAGCATATTAAGCTATCCTGATCCGATATAGGATAGGTGTGATATCCGTACCTCGTGCGCATCACGAGAGATTACGTTATAGGGTTATTAAGGGAACCTTCAGCGTTGATGCCTATTCTGAATACTTATTCGATGACCCCTCACGAGTATCCAGGATTATCCGGATGTCTCTCTAGCATCCGTGGGTTATATTCCACTGGCGCTGCCGCGCTACTGAAGACGGCGGGTACACGTCGACCGCACGTGCGTGTACGCCGCACGGTCCCTTATTCCGCTGTGCTCCAGGCACTGTAGAGGCAGACCCAGGCTGGGCCGTGACAGACATGGTACCACTTGAAGTTCTTTATAGAAGACCATGTAGATCAACATTATGTTGGGTAGATTCTGGAGAAAATCAACTACTGGGATCGAATTATGTTCAAGAGACTACATAGAAGATAATGATAGCCCGAGAGAAGTTAAAGACTGCCCAGAGTAGACAGAAGAGCTACGCGGATCAAAGGCGCATGCCCTTTGAATTTTTTGAATGAGATTATGTTCTTTTTTGGGTATCACCATATAAGGGTTTGATACATGATGGAAAGATTATAAAATTATCACCAAGGTCTGTGGGGCCATTTCAGATCGTTGAGGATTGGAGCTGCAGCATACAAACTAACATTACCACCTCAGTTCTCTAGGTTACATGATGTGTTTCATGTTTCCCTATTAAGGAAGTGTAAGCCTGATGCTCAACAAGTTGTTGACTTGACGCCTTTGGAGGTGAAAGAAGACGCGTCATATGAAGAAAGACCTATTCAGATTGTTGATCAGAAATTGAAGGAGCTACGCAACAAGATGATTTTGTAAGTAAAAGTTGTGTGGCAACACCATGGAGTTAAGGAAGCAACTTGGGAAGGAGAGGCAGAGATACTGGCACTAACTCAGTATTTAAATTTTGGGACAAAATTACTTTTAAGGGGGATAATTGTAATATCCCTAAAATTTAAACCCTTAGATTAACTAACATAAGGAGCTACTGATATAATAATGAATAGTAAATCATAGACTTAGAAATGGACTGAGGTTATTAAATAAGAGTTGTAGAGTACGACTTTAGGAACTCATAGGATTTTATAGAATTTAAATCAGAGATCGGGTATGAGAGTTATAGGCAAGTGAAGTTCAATGTATCTTCATAGGATGCAATTATTAGCGCCACGTGTTGAGTTATTATCACCTAACCAATGTATCTTCATAAGAATAAAGGCTTTTAACACCCCCATACTTAGCTTAAAATACCTCATGCTTAAGTAAAACACCTCATAATTAAGAACAACTATAAATAACCTTACACCAACACTTCATACTCCTTTGATGCTTAAAGAAAAGGAAAGCTGTGATCTGAAATTCCTCACCATCATATCATTATCCTTTATGCCTAATCCATCCCATAGTCCAGCTATCTTCAACAAGAGAAATACTTAAATGAGAAATTTTTGGCTTAAAGGTATAAAATATGAAATTAAAGCCATATATAAGGATGATTGAAGGCTAAACAAGCAAGCAATGTAGAAGAAAAGCAATGAAGAATCAGAGGTTTCAAAAAAGTGAGGAATCATTTGAAATTGGAGTAAACACAGGTAAAGTGAAATTCGCCAAAGAAGCAAGTAATACCATCTAGTAACAATAGAAATGATCTTGTAGGTTCATTTTCATGATAGCTTGGTAAATTTAGCTTGAGTATACAATTCATGCTTGTTGCTTTTCTGAAATCCCTACATATATAGTTAGCCTAAATATTCTGTTATATTGCTAGAATTTTAACCAAGGTATTTCATGAATGAAGTTAAAATTTTGTATATAAAATGGAGTATATTAGCTGTGTTTTGTTGGGAAAGTTTCTAGACCTCTGAGTTGTGAGCAGGTTTTGATGCCTTTACCATCTGATTTGATAATTGATCTTGCTTGATGAATCATAGGCTGAGTTTTTTGGTTCTGTAGGATTTGACGGTTGTTCGGTCCAAGTTTTACATAATGAGATATGCATGTTTTACAATAACTACTCAAAACTAAATTTGTACGCCACAGTGAGTCATTTTGGAACTTACCTTTGGTTTATAAAAATAAATAAAAATTCAACTTGGGTATTTGGTGATCAATCCAAGGTTGAAAACCAAGTGGGGTTTTTCAAGAAGAATTTCAAACGAGAAATTTTTATTTATAAAACTGGGAATGTTTGAACAAGTAAATTAGGAAATATTTTTTCTCTTTGCATTGCATGAGGGGTGAGATACGACCTAGTTATATCGAGGGAAATAACACTACTTTTCTCTCGTTCTACATGATTAGGGTTCTTTCAGTTTGCCAATTCTAATGGACTAGTTACCCTAGAGTTGGGCTCTGAAGTTCACCGATGTATCTAGAGTAGTGAGAAGTTGGTCTTATTAACAACGAGTACTAGGATACTCTAGGGAGAGCAACAACATAGAATAGAAGTCCAGGCTGGTAATGGATGGATACGACGTAATTGTTTTGAGATATAACATGACCAAGTGATAAGATGACTTGTATGGTTTCATTCTAAGGAATCTAAATTGGCCGACGAAGAAACTAAAGAATGTTTATTCGGCAAGAGTAGGGTTAGAACACAAACTGGGCATCGTGCAAGTCACAAGATGTCACCACAATGGTTTGAAGAACCCATACTAACTAGAGATTCACATTTATGTTTTTTCAGTTTCCCTTGTAAGGGGATTTAACCTAGTTAACCTTTATAGAGGTCCCTCGAAAAGGGTACAACAACACGAGGTACTCTGCCTCAGTAACAGAGGCTGTCAAAATTGACGGTCCGTAAGGGCAACGAGGTACTCTGCCTCGTTAGCATAGGCTGTCAAAACAGATGGTCCGTAAGGGCAACGAGGTACTTTGCCTCGTCAACATAGGCTGTCAAAATAGATGGTTTGTTAAGATAATGAGGTACTTTGCTTCGACAAAAAGGCAATCTATATGATAACGGGGTACGCTGCCTCGCCAGTTTAGGCTATCAAAAGAGCTGACCTAAAAAGGCAAAGAGGTACGTTGCCTCGTCAGCGTGGGCTGACAAAAGAGTTAGCCATCTTTGACTCATATATTTTATGTCTCTCGAACGGGAGAATAAGGGAAAGGGTCGTGTCATCTTGGCGAGCTTTAGTCGGTGTCTCAGGGAGTGAATCTAATAACTCACTAAAGTACTAAGGGGATGAATAAAGAAGCAATCCGATACGGATTTTCAACTAGACAAACCCAAAACGTCTAACATCTATTATGTGATTATCATAAATCATCTTTACCTGTTCTTATATCTATTTAACTCAGTATGCTTTTACAATTATTATGCAAATAATTCTAGACTTCATAATTACTATTGTTAGGTAGTTTTGGCATTACTTGCAAGGACTTGGGGAATTTGCTCACCCAGTCCAGTACATTTCAGATACAGGTACCGAGAACAATGAACCTATCAAGTATTATGAGATTTTAAATGATCAGGTAGGAGAGTACATACTTGATGGAGGTGATCTACAGTGACAAAAATCAAGGATATGTGAGGGTCCTTGGACATATTTTGCTATATATTAGAACGTAGCTAGACTGGCAATCTTTTGATGTAGATCATATTGATAGTAGTACTTAGCTTTCATATTGTGCATATAAAGGTTTTTCTATGTATCATAATCACTCTTATATATATACTAGTTATAAACCCGTGCTATGCGTAGATGACTAATATCGTACTTAAGAAATATATAAGTGAGAAAGAAACATCAGGAAAGAAAAAATATCCATTTATTTTGGGATAAAAGTAAAAACATCCATTTCCCTCAAGAAAATAATAATAATATATATAAAAGGTGTCAACCCAACTTTTCTTATGCCGGTGTCAATTTTATCTTTGATATATTGTGCTCGTCAAATTTTGTTATGAGTAATAGTGTCGAGAAAGTTTATCTTTAACAAATGTGTCGCTAACTACCCGTGGCTTGCCACGATAATTACGTTGACGCGCCTTCCGCGTTACAATTTGACATGCCAACTATAAATAATGAGTTAGTATATTACAACATTCGGAATCCAAATAAACCTATAAACCTCCTTTGTTAAGTTTGCAACCTTGTTATCAAAAAAATTGGATAATATGTGATTATTCTTCTTCAAATGCCCTTGAATAACTATGAAAATTATTCTTACAAAACACATCCTTAAACAGAAAAAGACGTAGATAATTGAAGGCTTTTGAGAATACCTAGAAAAATATTGTACTAATATACATTCAAATTACACCAACCAAGTACCTCAACTTCAGAGATTAGAAACTGAAGATAAAATTAAGAACTGATAATTTTTTAAATGCTCTGCGTAAAGCACCGACGGTATCAACATACTCAAAAAGAGAACATCATTAACAAAAATAAAAATTTGTATCAGCTAAACCGTGTACTTCAGTGTCAAAAAGTTTTACGAAAAGGCAAAAGGCAAAAAATAAATCACACCCAACAAATGCAGGGAGAAAATGAAGGTGGAGCATGTTAAATATTAAATTTGGATTTATATTTGATACTGTATTCAGCCTATATTATGTTATCCCCCTTTTGTGAACAATATATTGCAATAGTGAAGCTATTTTGCAATTTTAGAAGTACAAAATTTCAAACCCTGGTTGCCAACGAATCGTAATGAACGTGCTATCAAACTACCAAGCTCTTAAGTGAATTATATGTACTTTACACTGATCACTTATCCAATGTCAAGTGGCTGTGCTGACATCCCAAGTATATGATTTTCATATGCATAGTGGAGTTATTCTAGAAGTTAAACCAAAGGAATAATTTGCAAGGATTTATGTACCATCATATTTCTAACTTGGTGAAGACAGCCTCGCCAAGTTTTTGCACGAAAGTCCACGGTTCGACTCTTGAACAAAACCCAAACATAATACAATTGAGAAAACTAACGCAATGAAAAGGGAGATTAACCAAACTCCTTAAGCTTCTTCTTATGGTCTGAACTTAAGTAAAAAATTTGTTCATGATGGGGTGAGAAACCTGTATCAATAAAATAACATATATTTCATGGCCAGACATAATGGAAAATAACAAAAGAAATAAAGCAAAATCAAGAACATAATACATATACTATAGCAGATCATGTTAAAAAGCAAACTCTTTGCAGATAAGAGTTATCTAAATGAAAAAACCTTAATAACTCCTCTAAAACGTTAGAACTCAAGATATCATGTAGTCTAATAACTGCCCCGTTTTCTTGGTTCAAGGTCAAACACAAAGGTTGGGCATTAGAAGTACCAGAGATAGAAATGATGCGATGCATGGCACTCAACTAAAGGTATTGTTGTTCTAATTTTCTTTTCAAAATATGATTTTTAGTAGTGATATACTTCGTAATGGACACACCAATACAATTTAAGACTAATATTTTCCTGGTGTATTACATTTCACTTGATATAAGAATGAAAGTTCATTCAAAAATATGGAACAGATTCCCAGTAAACCCCAAAATTGTCACCACAAAAAACGATTCAACTACAACATTATATTTTTAAGTGAAAGCAAAAATCGGGTATAGAAAAAATCTCTAAAGCTGTATTGCATCCCGAATAGCAGCATTCGGTTTCTTCATTTTAATGTATACGCTAACTGCATATATGACACACCAAAAGAAAGAAAATCAACAAACCCAAATCCCATACATAATTAAACCCCCAACATACGTGGCCAACAAAAAATATTACCTCTGGTCCCATACATAATAGTCGATGTCGAATTAAGTAAAATCACCTATGTAAGATGCTCAATCGCTTTCTCAAGTTTACCTAAACGATATGTACACAATCAAGTTCCACAAAAAATTAACACACAATTATCACATTATAAACATAATCCATTGACCCATACTCTCCGCAAGCGCTTCCATAGCCAAAGACTTTGCCATTTGAGATTCATCTCGACTCTCATTCATAACCTCAACAAAAGGATCTCCCATCTATATTAACATTTACAACCTTATCACAAAAACCCCCATTTACAATCAACCCATCAAAAACTAAAACAAATTAGAAATACCCAAATGTTAGAAAAATTCACCTTCTGTAGAGGATCATTATCAGGCTCCACAACATCCTCACCTAATACTTCAAGATCAGAATCAATCAAATCATTACTTTTGTCTTCCGATCCCACCTTCATCTCTTCTTCTTCAAACGCTTCATCGTCGTCACAAAGCACTTTGACTCCCTGTAAATCAATCCCAAACACAACTATAATCAATTTCTAGGGTTTACGAAATAATACAAAAAGATTAGATTAAAGAGAGGTATCAGTTGGGGAACCTTAGCGCCGAGACTGAAATAAAAACATCAAATAAAATGAGAAAGTTAAACCATAGAAAGAGAGAGAGAAAAAAAAAATGGCTTGTAACTTGTACTACCCGTGTCCAAGTCACGGTGAATACATCGACACACCTTCGGCGCTACATTTGAATCATCGATCCCTTTATGTTTAATAATTGATGGATACACGGAGCATGACTTAATTTCTTCTTGCAAAATATTTATTGATTGTTTAGCACTTCCCACATTTCTACATTTAAAGCATCGTTCTAAACCAATAGTTCCATCCCCTTTTTAGCCTTTGGAAAGGGTACTCCTATGAACATATAGTACTTCGAAAGGTTCACATGCAAGAATTTTAAAGGTCTACTACACAACGCTTATGAATACCACAAACTTAAATTACAAAATTGTACATATCAATGAGAAAATCTTAACAAATTAACCAAATAAATCAAATATGAAAATGAATGCCTAAGCAATTTTTTTGACATAAATGGTATTAGAATTAATAATCTATACATCTCCACCAGTTATATTTCACAAAATTTATTACAAATCTATAGACACCCCTTTAGACGTATATGATAGGCAACATGAGCTAGTGGTTCCTTGCTATAATCCTGTGGTTCTCGTATATAAAGGGTCCTATCCTTTCTTACAGAATTTTCCCTAAGCCTTTTCTTGCATGTTTTATTGGAGTTAAGATCGACCAAGGTATAGACATGTCATCGTAGTGAACCTGAAGTATAGGAATAAATAATTCGTACAGTAGCAAGAAAAATATTTAGAAAGATAAGAGGACGACTTACTTAAGGACGATGATGAGAGTTCCTCTATCCTGAGCTTTGTCAAGCTTCCATCATCTTGAAACACAACCTTCCCTAGCCAAGTTCATCGTCCCATGATTCAAGCTCCTCTTTGCGCCAAAGGCCGTTGTTGGAATTTGAAGCAACCCATATACTGGAGCCCGCTACCATATCGATTACTGGATGGATTTCCATTATCCATGATACCAAAATATGGTAATGTTAATCTGAAAATTTAAAGAGAAAATACACCTATCAAAATCTTGAACCAATACCAAGAATTTTCAAAGATTAAGTAATGTAAAGGTATCTTGAAAAGCAAAACACGTCTAAATTTCCAGTTCCTTCTTAAAGCTTACAGTTTAATACATTGAAATAGGGAGATACCCAGATATGAGCAAAAACATAAATACACATTAGAATAAGAACATTATGATCACCCGCATATTGGAGATGAGTCATCTAAGACGGGCATGCAATATCTCTATGCATGTCATCGTGCTCCAATTGGTCGTCAAACTACTACATTGCTCAAAAGGGGGAAGGTTTCATCTTTTGGTCTAGTTTTCTGTCACAAAATGGTATATGTCTGGAGAAGATTTACTCATGGATAAAATAAACTCAAGTCTAATGCCCCCTTAATGATTTGACCTTCATATTTAGTATACTATGGAGTCTATAGACCAGTTATCATGTTCTAAACCTATGTGCCTATGGCCTGATCCAACTTTGATAAGTTGCCTGAAATTCAAAAGACCATGGCATCCCAGGCTAAACCATGTATAGTTACCTAATGTTGTACAATTACAACAGTGATACTTGGATGAAACACATCAAAAGTACTAATAGCAAAGCTACCACAACATGATATGTCAAAGATGAAAGGATATAAAACTACTAATCTCAAGCAGTATATACATAAAGTCCATCTAAAGTCAGTGAAACATTATATCCATGTGTTAAGCTTGATAAAGATTAATTGAAGAAATCCAAATCAAAGTACCCTGAGAAATAAAGAGTGGAAGATATACCTTGATCAGCCATAGTCCTATATGAGGCATACAACTTTGTAAGTCCTCATATCCTTTTAATTGGTTGTGCTAGCATCATTGTTGCAAGTCTGTGATTGTGACACAGTAATAGTTGTAGCAAGACAATACTAAAGATTAAAACCAACACTTTCAAGCCAAGTTCAAAGTTAAAGGTATTTAAACTGGATTAAATTAATAGTTTGAAAATAGTTATAAGTTACAAATAGAGAGAGAGAGAGAACATTTCACAACACCAAAAGAGGAGAGTAGTAACAAAAATGTATCATTTGGAGCACCGTTTGATCCATAGTCATCTCTGCATTTTCCCTCAAAACCTAAACACTGCCTAAAATCATCCACCATCAACGGGAGTGCATACAAATTCAAAAAATGCGTAGAAGTTCCCTAAGAAAAATAAATTTTTGATTGAGAGAGAGAAAGAGTCGACTAAAGTAATCAATCCACCTGATCTCCTTAGAAAATTAGAGATGACTCTCCTTAGTAAAATACACTCATACATAATTAGGGCATCACTCATATCCTACAAATATTTTTGACTTTTGCCCATTGTTTGCAATGTTTGATCATGAGCAGGAATCTAAACTCATATTTTGGGTGTCTTGAAAAAATTCAATAGATACGTTGGGTATATGCAATATTTGGTATATACCCTTATAAACTCATAACCCAATTGCTTTTTGCTCGGGTGTCTTGGAAAAATTCAACGGATACCCAATGTTGCAAACTTACAAAGCATCGCCTCTCAAACTAAAGCATATACACCAAACACTTCAACTTCGTTATCAAGTCATAATTAACTCTAACAGGAGTAACCCCTATTCGGCATAACCTTCAAAGAAATTCATGACCTTGGGTGTTTTCACAAATTTAATCCATACCCAATATTGCATACTATAAGTTATAAACATTTGTCCCTCGCAGAGCCCAACTATAATAAAACCATTAAAGAGCAAAAATATTATAACTTTATCTTAGCTTCTAGGAATAGAAGTTGTAATCAACTTATTGTCATCAGTAATACCACCAAAACTTCTTGTCAGTAACACCACCAGATTGTAGTTTTGGGGTTCTGCATTTTTTGACAAAAGGGTCTTTTTAGGGTAAAAGGACCTTAGACTCTACAACAACAACATCATCATAAGTTAGAGTGAACCATTGTGTATGAACTCAACTTGGGATATCTATCTTTAGTGTAAGAGAGAAGATGAGTACCTAAAGAGGAAGACATAAAATCAGGTTTGTGCTCGAACTCTAGAAGATCTTTACTTGTACTCTCATGACCCATCTCTTTGCTCTTCTTCTTTGTTTTCATGGAGAGTTACAGTGAGCTTCACTCTCTCTCTCTTTCAAAGACACAAACACATATACTCGAAAAGAGGCATTGAAGGGTTTGGCTCTATTACTCCCCAATTCAAGAGCTTAAATTCTACATCTGAAATCCCCAAATTTAATTCATTCCTTTTGATCCCAAATTAATCCCTAATTCAAGAGCTTAAATTCTACATCTAAAATCCACAAATTTCCTAAGTATTCAATCCCTAGGTAGACCCAAACTTCTAATTAAGTTTTGTGGGTTTCAAGGGTTTGTGATTCTAAGGAGGAATAAATAACCTGAATGAAGGAATTTGTTTCTGCAACAAATATGTGAGAGAGAGAGAGAGACTCGTGCCTACTAACAGCGAGAGGGATAATAAATTTGAGCTTCAAAACTTCAAGAGAGAGAGAGAACAAATTCAAACTTTGAACATATCAATCTTCAAAGCAAAAGAGTAGTGGCAATCTACAGGGAAGGAAAGAGAGATTTTCTTTGGGTTTTTTTTTTTTTTTGAAGTGAAGTTTTGAGTCGGGGGAGGAATTCTGCTGATTTTAGTCGGGGAGGAAAGAGTTGGTTCAAGCAAGCAAACTGTAAACACAAACAAAATATCAAGCAAGCAAAATCCCTACTCACAAAACCACATCAAAACCACATTAGAAACAACTTCACAAATCTCTAATATCATACCCATTTACCACCATTCTGAACCCATAAGATTCATCATATAATCAACAAAAATAAGGCCCAAAATCTTCTACAATAAGGAGTAAACCCATTTACCTAGATTAATTAATCAAAATTGGGGAAACTATGAACATTAAGCAAAATCAAATATGCAAAGATCATACCTCATCCAAAGCGAAGTTGTTGTCATGTACAGAGTTCTTTATTTGGTAACTATATTTGGCTTCCAGAAAATCCCAAACTCGTTGAGTTTGTATATCGATGCAATAAGAATGAGGATTTTCCTTCCAATGCGTAAAGATTGGAAGAAATCTCACCTTCCACATCCAATAAACCCCCATAATATACAAATCCGCAATGGAATAAAGCAATAGCTTTCTACAAATGACAAACGCAAGAGGGATTGGAAGGAATCTCACCTTCCACATCCAACATACCCGCATAATATACAAATCTGTAATAGAATGAAGCAATAGCTTTCTACAAATAACAGACGCAAGAGAAATAACCATATCAAATAACTTGCAAATCTATTTGTTCAACAATCTTAAAAACCCTAACACTCAATCCACTACAACCCCTTAAAACACTGCAAAAAGTATCACGATCCAGAACCGAACCACCTTCCCGAATCATCCTCAAAAACAAATGCAACACCCTTCGATCACCCAATCGTCCCGTCATTCTGAACCCATAAGATTCATCAGATAATCAACAAAATTAAGACCCAAAATCTCCTAAATAAGAAGTAAACCCATTTACCTAGATTAATTAATCCAAATTGGGGAAACTATGAACATTAAGCAAAATCAAATATGCAAAGATCATACCTCATCCAAAGCGGAGTTGTTGTCATGTACAGAGTTCTTGATTTGGTAAGTATATTTGGCTCCCAGAAAATCCCAAACTCGTTAAGTTTGTATATCGATGCAATAAGAATGAGTAGTTTCCTTCCAATGCGTAAAGATTGGAAGGAATCTCACCTTCCACATCCAATAAACCCCCATAATATACAAATCCGCAATGGAATGAAGCAATTGCTTTCTACAAATAACAAACACAAAAGAGATTGGAAGGAATCTCGCCTTCCACATCCAACAAACCCGCATAATATACAAATCCACAATAGAATGAAGCAATAGCTTTCTACAAATAATAGACGCAAGAGAGATAACCATATCAAATAACTTGCGAATGTATTTGTTCAACAATCTTAAAACCCCTAATACTCACTCCACTACAACCCCTTAAAATACTGTAAAAAGTATCACGATCCGGAACAGAGCCACCTTCCTGAATCATCCTCAAAAAAAAATGCAGCACCCTTCGATCACCCAATTGTCACCTCGTTAACCCATGAATCATACAGTTCCAAGAAGATACCCTCTTTTAAGGCATATCTTCAAACACTCCAACCCCATACTCAATTCACCAAACCTAATATAAACATCAATGAGTTGATCACACAAAAGTGATTCCTCATCAAACCCAGACTTCAAAATCCTTCCATGAAGCTCTTAACCTCTCCAAATGACCCACATCCCTTAAGTAACCAAATGTAGGTGTTACAATCGGTTCGAACACCACGTTCTTCCATTACTTGGAGAAAATCATGATTACCTCTTTGTGCCACTCCTTCATTAAAGGAGACAATGTATGTTGAGCTGTGAAAACCAGGCAAAATTGAAGCAACAAAACGTTGAGAGAGAGAGACAATCAACAGAATTGTAAAATGTAAAAAGATGGAGAGAGCATAAGGCAAAATTGAAGCAACAAAACGCAGAGAGAGAGACAATGACAGAATTACAAAATCATAGAGAGACGGAGAGAGCGCTGGTTTGAGTTTGTTTTTTTTGTTTTTGTTTTGGTTTTTGTTTTGGTTTTTGTTTTTTTGTTTTT
This sequence comes from Kingdonia uniflora, assembly GCA_014058105.1. Lineage (NCBI taxonomy): Eukaryota > Viridiplantae > Streptophyta > Magnoliopsida > Ranunculales > Circaeasteraceae > Kingdonia > Kingdonia uniflora. Next base: position 5,264,211 of record JACGCM010002827.1, read on the forward strand.
TGAGAAGAAGAAGAAGAGTAGTTTCCACTCGGGAGAGGAGAAGAGAAGTTTGGACTCAGGGTTTTTTTTTAGACTTTTGTTTTAAAACTCAAACTTCCAGAACTACCCTTCCTTGTGCGTTCCTCGAGGCGTCAACAGCGGATCCTGTGCTACGCACGAATGTTTAAGTTCACAATTATTAATTGTAACAACATCCTGTTTATTTATGCTATCATGATTAGCTCAACACCAACATACCTAATTTTTCAATTCAATTATGTTGGGTACTTAGCTAAAACATCAATCCACTAAATTGAGATAGGTAAAGAAAAAAATATATCACTAAAGGCATTTGGGTATGCAATATTTTTATGTAGACATTTGGGTATTTCAACATTGCCAGCAAAAAAATAAAAAATAAAATTCATCATTCCTATTTTTGCTTGCAATTTTATTTATATATGTCTGGCAATTATTTCCTAATACTACCCGTGCTACACACGAATAAGAGCCAGTGCTACACAACTTATGACTAGCGTAATTTAAACTCTACTATGGTTTATATCAAAAACATCACGAAGGTTCCAAGGCTAAGAATGATAGTAATTGCATAAATTAAATTAGTTACCAATTTTTTGGATTTGTAAGAAGAGATGCCTAGATCGATGAAAATAAGCAAATCCTCCCTGAATCCTCTACCAATCATGCTCACGGATATTACTTGATTGTGAATCGAAACTAATTCCATTGGAAGAATAACTTTTATTAAAAAATCACATCACAACCTAGGTTCATGAAACAATAAAGCGAACGATATAAGGAGACGTTTAATTACCAAATGTTTTCTATAAAAATATACTTGGTTCTGCAAGACTTCATGAATCATTCACCTATCCCTTCCCCTTTTATGTAGCGAATTAGTTAAATCAATAAAGAGAGATGGTTCAAGACTTACCTCAATTGTGTGCTTCAAAATCCATATCCAGAATCCCCATTTAATATTTCAACGAAGGAAAAAGGAACCAATCACCTAATAGACATACAACAGATAAATCAAACCAATGACATGCACTCTTGCCATTTTTTTTCAAATCCTCTCGACGAATTTACAAAATCGACAACTTTAGCCTATAAATGAGCAAAGATAAACTTGAGAACAATTTTGAACCAATTTTTATCAAAAGAAAAAAGAGAGTAGACCCGAACAATTTATTAGTTGCTTATGTAATTCTTAAACAATCCAATATACATATTGGCGCAAGTGAGTATTGTAGTTGCCGATGACGAACAAAAAGAATCTATGACCATTGTACCGAAGCTATCTTAAATTGGCTACAAAATCAACCCGGCGCCATTACGATTACAACAAATAGACAATAAATGTAATTTTCTCAATATCCAAGCAAAAACTCAAAACATTTCTCAACCTATATCGAATTATTGTTCGTAATTACTATTTACTACCCACATTGTTGTAAAAGATTAAAAATGGCGCGAGAAAATATAAAATATGTATCAATAAGAGCAGTTGTGGGTTAGTATGATATTAGGGTTCCCCGTATGTGTAAAATCAGTAATAAAAAAATGGCCATGCATTTTGGACATAAAGCCAGGGAAAACAATATTTGCAAAATTGAGAGAATAAACTTTCTTTCAATCTTTTGCAAAAGGCAAAGATTGGAAATCTATACTTTACCTTTTTAATGTGTAATTTGTACCCGATATTCTCCAGGAATTTGTGCCCACCACGATTCAAGTAAGAAAAAAAAATTAGAGAATGAGATTTCCTTGAATCAAACCATTTGCATCTGAAATTGCATTGCATCACTTTGAACTCGAAAATTAAGGTTGCTCATGTATCAAACAAAGCCGCCCTTAAATCAGAGAAAAGTACATTAAAAAGTGTGAAAATTTAATCATACACATGATTTCATACAAACATAAAACTTAATATGGCAATGGACATAAGAAAAGTACGGCCAAAGTGATGGTAGCGTCTAGACTTCTAGATGCATCAACTGACCAACAGTTATAGTGTGAAACAACTCCATGGCGAGTGACCTATGTTTTGACAATTCCTGAGATATATTTCATGGTTGGCCGTGATTCTGGACTGGCAGGGCATCTAAACATGTAACTGCTAGTTTGGCAATAGAGATTTTTTCTTGGCCAACTTGGAGAATAGGGTAGAGGCAAGAGGTGAACTGTGATTACATATAGACAAACTGTAATTAGATGCCAATTTCCATTTATGTGTGTAGAAAACACTCCCTATAGTCATTTAATAACATCACATAAAGCATAGCAGTTACCATAAATTATAGTTAACAATCGAGTTTAACTAATAAGAGAAAACAAAAGAAAATTACTTGTCTGCATTAAAGTGTTCAACTCCAAGATCTTCGTCCCAGATAAATATGTACTCATATGCAGCTACTACATCTGGATGAAGAAACCGCTTTGCATACCACCTAGCAAAGATAAAAGAGACTGAGTCATAACCATTTGCACAATAAAGCTTACATAGATCTACAGTTGCATTCATAAGTTCTTAATATAGCAGAAAACAATATAGTTTGGCCGATACAAAAGTCTTCTACCTAGGTATAGCATATAAGTGAACATGGCACTATGCGAAATCATATAACTTTGTACCATTTTGTTTGTTTCTTTATGCTGATATGAATCGCTCGCTTTGACCACTCAAACTAATCCCATTCAGTTGTTCGACCATCATAGTGAAAAAGTAAAATTGTGAAATCCTCAGAAAGCTGCCAAGAAACATAAAAGTAGAAAAATCAGTATCTCAGACATATACAAATACAAATAAAGAGAAAAAAAAGTAGTGATAACATCATGAAAAACCCTTTTTAACTGTTGTATTTATGTTGTCCCTCTGATTAAAACACCGCAAAAAGTATCACGATCCGAAACCGAGCCACCTTCCCGAATCATCCTCAAAAACAAATGCAACACCCTTCGATCACCAAATCGTCCCCTCGTTAACCCATGAATCATACAATTCCAAGAAGATACCCTCTTTTTGAGGCATATCTTTAAACACTCCAACCGCACACTCAAATTCACCAAACCCAATATAAACATCAATGAGATGATCACAGAAAAGTGATTCCTCATCAAACCCAAACTTCAAAATCCTTCCATGAAGCTCTTAACCTCTCCAAATGGCCCACATCCCTTAAGTTACCAAATATACGTGTTACAATCGGCTCGAACACCACGTTGCTCCATTACATGGAGAAAATCAAGATTACCCCTTTGTGCCCCTCCTTCATTAGAGGAGATAATGGATGTTGAGCTGTGAAAACCAGGCAAAATTGAAGCAAAAAAATGTAGAAAGAGAGACAATCGGCAGAATTGTAAAATGTAGAAAGACAGAGAGAGCATATTGAAGCAACAAAATGCAGAGAGAGAGAGACAATCGATAGAATTGCAAAACGTAGAGAGATAGAGAGAGGTTTTTTGTTTTTTTTTTGAGAAGAAGAGTAGTTTCCACTCGGGGGAGGAGGAGAAGAGAAGTTTCGACTTGGGTTTTTTTTGTTAGACTTTAGTTTTAAAACTTAAACTTCCAAAACTGCCCTTCCTTGTGCATTCCTACCCCTCTTTATCTTTAGACATAAGGAAAGACTTGTCCAAAGTGGCAAAAACAACGCCCTGTTTTAATATATATACTAGTACTACCTGTGGCTCGCCATGGCAACAACGTCAACGCGCCTTCGGCGCTAAAAATACCGCTGATGAAAATAAAAAATATCTTAAGATGATTAGGGTGATGCAGTCTTAAAAACACCTACATAATCAGGATCTAGTTAAAATAAACCATAATAGAAATGCAACGAAATCATTAGTGCAGACAACTTTAAAGTAACCACATATTTGACATAATTGGAAACTGGATCCTGAGAAAGTAAAATATGTTCTACCAAAACATGAAAAAGAATAAAATATGACAACAAACTCAAATATAAAATAACATTTTATGTTATATGTTGCACATGAATATATATTTTTATTTTTAAATCCAGAAGGATTTAGAAAAAGAAAGAAAAAAGAAGTAAATCCATTCATGTACAACATATAACATAAATATTATTTTATACACAGTAGAATTTGGAAATAGGGCATTGCGACTATGAGAGTCGAGTAAAATTAATTGTTATATGCAGGCCTCAACTAATATCTTATAATCATCACATACTCTTTCATGATAATGCAAAACCTTGTTTTAGTTCTACCTTGTTACATTTACATATAAAAAGCCGTGTAAAGCTACTATTACATTAATATTCTTATAATCTTTAATTATGTTTTTCGTTTTTGTTGGAGAAACTTTACTCCATAAGCTGATAGATAAGATGATGATAACATAGCTAATTGAGAAGTGGTAAGGTCATTAAAGGTGGAAAAGAAAGCATGTGGAAAAGAAAATACAAAAAGAATAAACGTGAAATCACCTCTTCTTAATCCAAGGAGAACTTTGAGTTTTTTACAAATCCAAATTATTAGCCTATTCCATAAATATGTAAATCAAGCTAATAATAGAACTAAATCTACATTTACTATTAACTTGAATTGTAAGCTTTACTTGGTTAGAAGTGTGGAAATAAAAATCAAACTTTATGAGGATAATGTGCACATCATGATACACATATTTGTATTCCATAATCTCTCACTCTATGTACATCATATGAAATCACCTAAGATATTATGTGTACATAAAAGGAGCTGTGAATGGAAATCTACGTTAAGAATACAAAATGATTTTATTTTTTTACCAAGTTCGTATGATGAACTTTGCACAAAATATTTAGATAAGCTAAGAACAGCTCCTACTGTTAAATCTACGTTAAGTTACTTAAAGTTCGAAATGACAACTCCTACTGTTAAATGTTTTCTTAGGTAATAATCTTATGTACATTGATATCAACTTTTGAAAGTTGGAATATATATGTTTGGGTCTCCAAGTTAACTTTGTGCTTTTGGTGCAATGAATAGGCAATTTGTCCATGTCGCTCAAGGAAGCAATGAGGTATATAACTCTGACTCCACCTTGGATGACTGGTGCTTAATGTCAAAATCTCTGTCATAGAGTAATTGTTGAAGTTTATACTTTTCCAGGTTCCATCCTTGCAATTGGAGTGCCTTGCAAACTAGGTTGCAGAGCTATCACCCCTCTATTACAACTGTTCTCCTCAAACTGTCGACACGTTGCTTCGCGAAAATCTGTCACAGGTGAGAAATCAGCGTGAATGGGCCTACCAGGTGAGAAAATCTGTCACAGCTGGTTCTTCATCTGTTAAGTGCAATACACAATCAAATCATTCCTGGATGGTTCTTCATCTGTTAGTGCAATACACCATTTTCAAGTGGTTTATATATTATCTTACCTGAAGAAAATGAAAGGCTTGATTTCCAGTTCCCGGACAGATCTTTTTTTGAAGCGCTTTGGCCTGCAAAGAGAAATCAAAGGCTTTGTTTTAGACATGGATTCCTTCTTGCATCTAGTGCAATAATAAGTATAGTGCCATTTCAAATTTTGGTGAAATGTTCTTGGCAGGTGAGCACAGCGTTCTTCTACATGCTATTCAGAATTGAGTAGGAATTAATCAAGCAAGAACTTGTTTTCGTCAAAAGTATCTTGATGGGTGCAGTCTTATGCAGGAAAATATAGACAGTATTTCCTTCAAACATTAATTAAATAGACCTTAAAACAGTTCTAAAGGCATACCAACATTTTTTGCCATACACATCTAAAATGGCATGCATACTATAATCACATTGACCACTTATTATCCTACAAAATATAGTTATATACTTATATGTAATTTAGTGATGGTAAGAATGTATTCTATATCAACTTCAATCCAAAAGTTTGAATCATATGGGAAATTTGATAAGAAATTTCCCACTTAATTTCCGCCATTTGGTATGAGTGCTTTAAAATAGTTAGTAGCGGCTTTAAGTACTTCAAAAGCAGATTTTAAAGGAAACATCCAATTATTTCAGTCTTTTATCTAATTCAATCACGCTTCATGACCAGTAACTCCAGGTTCCGGGATCCTTAAAATGGTGAGGGTCTCAAGTTTTATGATACTGTTATCCTCCAAAGCAAAAACATTTTTCCCTGTCCCCTACTCAAAATGGCTAAGATTGCATGTATTTGGGGATTCAGGAACAAACTGTGTTTTGATAAGAGGAGAATCCTGAGATTTACTCAATACAGCTGTAAAATTTTGAATGGGTTGGACGAAATATAAAAATTATGATGTTGTTAACATGTTTGAACATGATCAAGACGATTAGAGTAAACAATTCCCATGTAAAGTACATGCTTCAGTTAAGGTTACCTCGCAAAATTTTCGTTAAGAAAATGACTGTTGTAGAACTCCATCACTTTTGGGTGAGCTTTGATCTTCAAGAGATTAAAACCAATTAAATGAAGTTCATTTAAGCTCTTAACTTGTGATAGTACAACGTAAACCATCCCATGCCCAAATGCTTTTGAGAGATTAGCTTCAAGACGGTCAATAGTCATTCCTTGACACTTATGAACACTAAGAGCATAAGCTTGGGATCATCGTGGTTTATATATTATCTTATCTGAAGGGTCAAAAGCGTTGAATGTCCATTCTCCTACTCTCCATCTCATTAGCATACGAAGTCGCTAAATAAGGATAAACTCCTAAGCAGCCTACGAAGCATACGAAGTCGCTAGTCCGCCACCTAAGCAGCCTACGAAGCGCATACGAAGTCGCTAGTAAAAAGAAAGGCAAGCTTCTGTACCACTCGAAGAAGGGAAAACGCACTCTAACTACTCAAACCGATGCACCTCAGTTGTAGATGTCATTGGAAGACTTGCGTACGGTGAGACACCGGACAAAGGGAAGTAAAAAAGAGAAGAAGAAAAACAGATTGATAATGATTCAGAGTAGGATAAACTAAATAAATTACAATTGACACACTGCAAAATCTTTAGACCCAATCCAGTCAGTTATCCCTGGACCAACTCTTAAACTAAATAAATTACAATTGACACACTGCAATGGTTGACAGGATGAAGCCAGGTAGTTTGAATCAGAAAGACGAAGAAAAAAATATTACCACAGAAGAAGCAATGCCTCCCAGTGGTAGTGAAAGTAATCCTACATTGCATTAGAAACTTAAAGTGAACCGTCTCCTAACTGATCAGTAGTCTCTGGAAGTACGTGGCACATTTTTACGTTTCAATTTTGAGTATGTTTTTTCTCCTGATCTCAATCGTCTAATGTACAGGGCTCTTTTCTAGGCTTCCATTATTTTTGTACTAAATAGTATAATTATACACACTTAAATGATGGTTTAGTTACTCACCCTAGTATCTGTAGTCAAATTCAGAGAGTTTCATGACTGGGTTTTTGTTATTTCAGTTTTGAGTTTTGACCTTTGGAAAGACCATGTAAATATATTCTACCTTGCTGCTGCGTAGTTCTCGAGTATCAGTGTTATAGTATTGCATGTTTATCAATGCAAGCATTTCTATTCATTTATAATTCTATTCTAGTGCAGAATGCAAAATTCTCAATGAAAAGTTATATTTTGGTTAAATAATGATTATATCTTTTCTCTTATTATGCCAACATTGGATTACATAATGTTAAATTAGAACATAATATTAAATTGGAATGACATTCAAGCACTCTGGCCAAACATACCAGGCTACCATGTATTTAGAGAAGCCCAACAGACTAAAACCAATTTTCTTGCCTTTCAAATTCTCTCTGGAGCGTCTGCACTTGTCTAGTTCGACCATGGAGTACCTTCCTCAAGAACATCATCGAAAAGCTGCATAATCATCCCTAGGAGATTGAAACAGTTCTCCTTCCACTCCAAGGTGGGTTTTGCGATTCAAATCATTTCATATATTCTATGGGGAAGCAGGTATGTGCACAACACGTTTGACCACTTACCCGACTTAAAATGCGATTACACCATAAATTCCATCAATACTCTCCTTAAAGCTTATGTAGAGTATGAACAACTCGATCCCCTTTAAAGCAAACTTACCATCAAGTTTTCGCTTACCCCGCCCGAATGAGTCTTAGGCATATTGCGCCTGCAATGTTTGATAAGATGGAGAAGAATGGGGCGGAACCAGGTTAGGTGACTTACTGTATTATTTTACAGAGTTTTGATGTCCTTGTTCCAAATTTTTGTGAACATGACATCTTGATATAGCTCTTGAAATGTTCAATGCTCTGTAAATGTAGGACCTGTAGAGGTTGTTGTGGAGGGGTTGGTCAAGGAGTCTCGGATTGTGGAAGCAAAGAAGCTTTCCAAGTCGAATAGTGATGCATGTTCATGCTTGGAAATTCCATTTGATTCAGAATTTGATATGATTCAGAGTAGGATAAACTAAATAAATTATAATTGACACACTGCAAAATCTTTAGACCCAATCCAGTCAGTTATCCCTAGACCAAATCTTAAGTGTATTCACCCCACCCTCATGTCTAATTTATGTTTTCTCGCTTAGCATCCACAGTTACAATCACGCCCTTTATCAATTCCAACATAATCATATATCCCAACATGCAAATGACCCCAAAGCATTAATATCAAATGAAATCCAATGGCAATATCGTTAAACATTTGAACTTAGAATCCCAGCTTCATTAGGTTTGAATAACCAAGACTTGCTAGCACTTTGAACCATATTTGCTTTCAACATGGAAACTTAAAAATAGGCTAGGATGTTTCATTTTTTAGTAGCCATCGTTGTAATCTTTAGGTTGCTGCTAATGTCATAGCTAATGGTTGCTGCTAATGACATAGCTAATGTTCTAAAGCCGATGTTTCTGTAGGGATTATGTTGAACTTCCGGGGAATCACTGTTAAGTTTTATAGGCCGAACATTGACATTGGGCTATGAACAGGTGATGTGTAGGTAAAACCATAGATCATTCAGCTTCAAGAACTTATGTGCTTAGCTATTATTGTACCCAATAAAAGGCGAGGTTATACTTCCAATTTAGTTTGCTTTCAAAATAAGAGAAAACCATCTGAAAAATTGTAAGGAACCGAATATAACAGTGGTAAACTAAGACAATTTGTGACGATTCTTTGCCATAGGATATAGTGAAATTTGCTAAATTTAGACTGTACTTGGTACACTGGAGTGGAGATGTTTGAGTTTGAGAAAAAATTTAGGGGTTTCGATCATTGCTAACCATTATATTCATGTATGTGACGAAAGGTTAGCAAATATTCGCTAACTACTACTACCCGTAGATGTGCCTTCGGCGCTACAAAATAAAGACGTGTCAAAATTGTCCATTATTACGCCTTCGGCACTACAACTCGTGTGCCGGAAGGCGATTACGACACTTTCTTGTCATCTAAACCCCTAAAGGCCTGCTTCGACACATGAATATGTTTTCGAGTCTCTGCAGTACTCACCTTCAAATAAACTCTATCCTACACTTAAAGTTAAACCCGTAATTTCTTTGACGCAAACCCCAACACCAATCACTTTCCTTCTCAAATGAATAATCAAGTTATTTTTCCTTTCCAAATTAACTTGTCATGGTTATGGGTAATGCTCATCTTTTTAACATCAAACTCTCTGAGAATCGGGGCATTCCTTTCAACCCGTTAAACATGATAAACTTCCATCGTCTGCGGCACCCAACATTCTTTACAGTGGCGCAGCCACATGGGAGCAAGTGAGGGCAGCTGCCCCTCTGAACTTTTCAATCTATTTATGTAGCTATGTAATAAAATTCCTTAATACAATGTCCCTACTTTTCAATCTATTTTTTGATTAGGAACTGCATCTTTTTCCACACTGCCTTATGCCATTGCATTTTGGTCTTTCTGTTACTAATTGTCTTCTAAACAGATTTTGTAGGAAAAAATCCATCCGCAATTGGTTTTCAACATAACCAAATCCTTTGTATCCGAATGGCTGAGTGCTTGCAGTGACCAAAACAGATATGTGCCTCGCAATAGGAATTATTCAATGATAAACCCCACTATTGCAGCTTTAGAAATTCCTTGGAGAATGATATTTACTGCACCTTATCTTCTTACTCGGGTAACCAGGGATCGTTCCATGGTAGTGATTCACCATCTCCTACATTGTGCAGACAGTTACACAAAGCCTTTCTGTCTTCTCTTCTCTTCAACATGGATCTCCAACTCCAATAAAAAAAGATGTTGAAATCCTAAAAACTTCTAATTCAATTCATACTCTAAAAACTCTAATAAACTCTAATTCAAAAAGAACGAAGAAAAAAATCCTAGCAGACACCGGACAAAGGTAGAACAACATAGCAGACTATAAAAAAAGAGAATAAAAAAAGAGTGAATGTCATTATACCTTGGAGAAGATTTGAGAGACGAAGCAAAGCGTGAATCAGATTCCTACTAAAGCCTGAGGACTGCACAGCAGCAGTGAAGAGTGAATCAAAAAAAAGAATACGTACTGTTAGAAGAGAGAAAGAAAGAGAGAGAGAGTACCTTGTGGGAGACGAAGAGTTGGGAGAATGGGGAGAGATGAAGAGTTGGAGAGATGAAGTCCCTGTATTTAAAACCAATAAGTCTTTTAAGTTCAAACTAATAAGACTTAAGTACCCTTACCCTTACCCTTTTACGCTTTTATGTATTTTGTCGAAATTACCCCTAAGTATGAGAATTGAACAAATCTCGTCCGTCGATCTCGTTCTTTCCCATAAATCTCAGCCCCTCTTTATCTTTGAGACAATGGCAAACTTGTCTATTTGAATTTGAGACAATGGCAGACTTGTCTATTTGAAAAACACCATTGTGTAATGTAATATATATATATCATGGTTCCAGTTGTGTGACACACTATTATAACGTAGTTATTTAATTAGATACATTATTATAACGTAGTTATTTAATTAAATAGTTGAGAATGCATGGAAAGAAAGTTTTAGAAAGTAAAAATTTTCATACTAATGTATAGCGAGGAACCTTGCTGGTAGTTCAACAGGCTCTTCCTGCTTTTTCTATAGTGAAGTGCGACAATGAATGAACCCCAACTGATGTATAAAGTAAAGGAATTGAAAGATACTATATTTATACATGATGAAACACAACATAAATGATATAAATGAACTAATGGTTTAGACAACAACTCTTACTTACTCTGCCATTCAACATGGCTACAAACAATCAAGCATAAATAGAATCTCATAGGAACAAAAGTAGATCAATTAAATAACACCTCAATACGACACCCCATACACAACTCGACCCTTAAGTGAACCTGAATGCACTACTAGTGGCACGTCCTTGAAAAGTAATATCACGCAAGGCGTTACCAAGCCATAGCTAAGCAAGAACGATGATCCTCAAAATAAATAATAACATATAGGGTTGTATAAGTAACGAACTCTAGGAATATCTAAATATCTGGCATACTCTATCAAGCTTCAAAGTCAATGGTTAAGTACATTGATGACTGGATATGGAATAATATGATTGAATGTTAAATCATCTTATAACTTCGGTTATGAAACATAATATTTAAACTGGGATGATGTCCTAAAGTATGTTGTACACGTTAAGTCCTTATAGTTCTATTCCGTTATTTGCTCGGTACATAATTATCTTCCGTCCACTGCTCAGAAATAATAATTCTCTTTCGTCCTCTACTCGGAAGGACTAATCCAGGATTTGTCTCTTTTAGGGATTAGTACCCATGGAGATGTATGTAGTGTGCCTCTTTGACCTGACCAATTGTCTTTTAAGGATTATCATATATGAAGATGCTACATAATCTGCCAATTCTTGTGACCTGACCAATCGTCCTTTATGGATTATCACCCATGGAAATGCCGAAGGTTGACCACTAGACCTGACCGAAATGAATCATATCCGGTAAATTAACTTATAGTCACCGTGTACAAGATCTCAATCGCGACTCCCTCTATATAATCTCTTGCTCTCAAACTCTCAAAATTAGTTTTACTAATTTAAATAAGTACAATCATATCTCTAACATGTAACTAATTCCTTGAACGTTAAGGTGGTTAAGTCACTCTATTTGACAAACGACTCCGCCAGTCTTGTTTAATAATCTTAATCTCTTATGTCTCTTTCTCTACACACGACCTAGATAACCTCTTGTTCGTATATAAGCATATACTAATGTAATGAAAAAATTTCCAAATGATATATCCTAAAATTTATTGGGAAATTGTTGTATAGCGTGAAATGGGACTATAAAGGTCTGGCTGTGGCTATTGCTCAAAATGTGGACACTGAAGCCATCCTGATGCAAAGCTTTGCAAACAGGGAGGCTTTTGCAACCACCATTTCCTCCCAGAGAGCAACCTTCTATAGCCAGTCAAGATCCTCATTATGGACAAAAGGAGAAACATCCATGAATTTCATTAATGCCGTCGACATCTTCCTTGATTGTGATCATGATTCTGTTTGGAAACTTTCTACTATTCATCAGTGAACAATTTCCTCAAACATCGCGAGGTGCTCAATAGTCTACAATTTCCTAAAGAAAAGCTGAACTGGGAACATCTGAAAAGGAAAAACTTTCATGGGCAAAGAAATTATTACTTGACAAGAAGTTGTTACGCGCCAAAATCCGAGAAGAGGCAGATGAGTTATGCTGAATATTGGAAGAAGAAGATGATTAATCACGTTCTGCATCGAAAATGGCAGACCTATTCTATCATATAATCGTTTTATTATCAGTTAAGGATGTCAAAGCAGAAGATGCTCTCGAAATTCTTAGACAGAGATTCTTCAAGTCTGGCATTGAGGAAAAGAACAATCAAAAAACACATGACTAGTCCCACAACAGTTTATTGACAACAGCTCGAAGGATATCTAAGGATCCAGTTGTATCATGATTAATGGTCACGTGGGTTTTACAGGAATGTCATTGGAATTGATGTATCAGTTTTTTTTTTCTTCTGAGAATGTACCAAGAAGGAAAATGTTCTGTGGAGTTTTGTTTACTATTAAGAAATACATATTGTACTATGACTTTCGAACTTAATGTCTTTTACCTTTGATATTTAAAAAATAATAATAATAATATATACTAATGTAACGTGCCTATTTTAATATATCCTTCATTTAAGTGTTTTTTTTTTTTTTTTTTTTTACGGTTTTATATAGGGATCCATGTAACCCTGAGTTTCCAACCCCATGAGGTTTCGAACCCGCAACCTCTCACTGGGTGGAGAGGTACTACCACCACTGAGCCAAGAGCCTAATGGTTCCTTCATTTAAGTGTAACCTAGTAGTTAATGCCTAATTTTTAGTCTATGTATAAGCTTCACGTGGTTAGTAAACTAGGTTAATACTCTCTCCATAACATAAGTCATTTATATAACCACACACCAATATAACGTATTCTTGATTGTAGTTGTGGGAACAATCAGGTGGAACATCTCACATTCATTTAAAGCTCACTAAACGTTCAACCTAGTCTTTAATCAACAAAATCCCTAAATTATTGGGCTGAAAAAAGAACGCTTAAGCATGTATATCATCATGTCTCATCCATCACTCTATGGCACATGTTTATCATAAAATAAAGGAGAAAACAAAGCTGACATGACTCTAACTAGTATGCAAATCTGGTTGTAATGAGTACAACTAACAGCTAGTAGGGGAATAAGCTACTAATCCAAGTACTAACATGCTTCATGGCATCTTAATTTAGTTGTTATTGAACTAATATGGGTTGAACCTCATAAGGTTTAAGGGTGCAATTTAGTAAGAATAACTCCATTAATACATGTGAAGCAACAAGGTTTAATCCCTACCATAAGATATCGCAAGAAGATCGTTAACTATTCAAACAAAACCTAATTATAATTTAAATTGAGAAATCGACGCACTTGCCTTTAATTTTGAACTCGCCGAAGATGAAGAACAAAAGAAAGGCAGAAGCTCACCCATAATACGCCAAGCCTTCGTCGAACCGTTGTTCATTCTATCTTTAGAAGGTGCAGACACAAGTTGCTATCTCTTTTAATATCTCTTCCAATTGTTGCCTTGACTCCTTAGTCGGTGACAAAGCATGTAGATGGAAAGTCTAGCTCCTTTATGTGACCAAGGAATCTCCTATTTCTTTAAGTTGGGGCTGGTGTTAGCTATTTCTTTATCTTAGAGGAAACCATAATCTTAGCCTAACTCAACGTGGAGAACTCATATCATGTGGAAGACCTAAACATAATATCCTACCATTCAACTGGTTGCAACATAACTATTTAACTACCACAATCTTAAGCATTACACAGTCATTACTTTAAATCAATAGATTATCATTAAATGCTAAATAAATATGTCTAATAATAAAGTAAAAATGTCGGGGCATTACATTATCTAATTTGTTCCTAACGGAGAAGTCTAAAAAGAATTATAAACCCCAGGAATTCGATTCCAAATAGAGAATTAGAGGAGAAGACCAAAAACCTATTAAATTAATCCATAATATACTAATATAATGCGAAATCCAAAGGTCTAGTTACCATTAATACTTGACTTACAATACCTAGTTTAGCATAAATTTTCAACAAAACAAACCCATTTCCTTTAGATTTTAGTTTACCCTAGTAAAACATACCTCTCAGCGGATTTATAATAAAGGGAAAAAGAAATAAACTTATGACATACATTGATAATAAAGGGAAAAATTAATAAACTTGTTGCTCATGCATGGTTGGCTTCTTCTTCCCCTACATGTTGTTGTTGTCGTGGTTGCTGTTGGTTATGCGTCCCTCATGCATGGTTGGCTTCTTCTTCCCCTAATTGTTGTTGTTGTCGTGGTTGTTGTTGCTCATGCGTCCCCCCTTCATGGAGATTGCAACAATTTAGGTTAGACACGGTTATAGATTAATCAAGCAGAATGTGGGGGGTTATGCATAGTATCGAAGTTATACTTACTTGTTTCGGGTACCTTTATTTTAAGAAGTGGACAGGTCTGTTCGTCGTAGTTGCCAAATACTTCACATCCTGTACATGTTCGTTTCTTCTTCTCAGTAGCTTCCTTCATCCCCCCCCCTCCCTTCCATCTTCCTCCTCTATTGTGATCTAATTTGGCTCGGCCCTTTGTTTGAACCACATGAGGGTCCAAAATAGAAGTTGCTGACATCATAGATTCCACGAAAGGACTTGTCGTGGCTGGTTCCAATGGTTCCAAGACTGTCATAGGCTGGTCGTAATGGTCAAGGTAAGACTCAATCTCAACTAGCTTCGAAATCGTGAATTCAAACTTTTCTTTAGTATTTAAAGCCCTATCAAATATTAACGATGCCCGAAGTGATAAGTGGTTATGGCGCAACGGTTGTTGTAAGTTCTCCACCGACAAGTGGCTCTCATCATAGGACCGAGAGAATTTATTTGCACCTATCATCCACCTTGCCATAATGAAAGCCTCTGGAATTTTAAGAATGCCATATTTCGAGAAAACTTTAAGGAGGTGCCGGCATGGGATTCTAACGTACTCAAACAACTTGCATCCACAATGGCCAGTTAATTTCTCCAAGTTTATATGCAGCTCGAACGACTCTGGATGCCCACTATGCGATTTGACGGTAAGTACACATACGTTACCTTCTACTGATATTTCCAATGTAACGAAGCGAACTACTTGTTCAAACTGCTCCTCAAGTTTATGGAACATTATTCTTGTATATATCTTTGCAGCGTCTTTCAAAAGGGATTGATGAGGAGCTACTTAACGATATTTGTGCTCAGAAGTAAAGTCTTCTTCCCTCTCCCGTTCATATGTCTCCAACAAGGCGGTGGCATACTTGGTCACAAAATTATACAACCCAGTAGTTGGAAGTAACCAACCATTGAAGAAGTTATTAGTTGACTCACTACGCCATGTAGTGCTCATGCCTGCAAAGAAGGTTGATCTACTCCATAATG
Source organism: Kingdonia uniflora (assembly GCA_014058105.1). Lineage (NCBI taxonomy): Eukaryota > Viridiplantae > Streptophyta > Magnoliopsida > Ranunculales > Circaeasteraceae > Kingdonia > Kingdonia uniflora. The sequence continues at coordinate 5,280,123 of JACGCM010002827.1, forward strand.
GTATCCATCTCTCTCTTATATTGAAGATCCCTTGCATCCAATGGTTATCATCCAACTTATTTTTCTTCATTAGTTCCATCCACCTTGCATCAAAATCCCCAGGATCATAAGTGTCGTGCATTAGTGAATCAATCTCTTGCTTAAACGAAGATGAGATTTGATAAACATGGTCTATTTTCTCTGAGAATTTGTGTGTGATATGCCATAGGCAAAGACGATGCATGGTGTTTGGGAAAACCTGTAAATAAATAATTTCATAACTGAGAAGACACGAACTAAATAGGAGATGCCCTATAATATATTGTCCATTACACATTGTTTACGACAATATGGCTTGCACAATATATATTTTCGGGGACATATTACGTCGACAACATATTGTTGACACCCAATGGTAATCGACAATATACCATGCCCAACACCGGCGATATATATTTTTGGGGACACAGTAAGTCGACAACATATTGTCGACACCCACTGGTAGACGATACTATGTGCTGGACAACACCTTAACCTATTCATGATTACCTTGGGTACCGCAACTCCCATAGCTGTATCCTGATCAGTGATAAGTGAAGTAGGGTGTTTGTTGTTCATTGCTTTCAACCACGTATGAAATAACCATACAAATGTTGATTCTTGTTCGTTCCTTAGTAGAGCACATCCGTATTGTATCGTTTGGTAGTGGTTGTTGATTTCGGCAAATGGGGCAAAGAGCATCTTATACACATTCGTTTGATACGTAGTATCAAAGCTCACCACATCCCCGAAAGTCTAGTAGGCACACCTTGACCGTCCATCAATCCAAAAGAAATTAAGTGCTCGGTCCTCTTCATCCAATTCAATATCAAAATAGAACATTGAATCATCAATTTTTTTTTCCTAAACCATTCTAATGCCGTTTGTACATCACCTCTTGCTAGCCTTTCTTTGTTTACCTTTGCCTTGTGGTTGAAGCAGTCTCATTTGCTGAAGGTTTTCTCTAGAAACAAAGTCGGTTCCTTGCTTACTGAAATGTTGTGGAGCTCAAAGGTCTCTGTAAGGTTTTTTGTTGCTTCTGGGAAAAACTTGTTCACTTTCATACAATGATGATTGCGGGGAGACACAAGTTTATGGTTACAAAAATCCAAAAACACAAGTGACAACATATTTATGGAGTTTCTCATTCCAATTGATGTTTAGCGTTGCTTTACACCCATATTTATATGATGATCGCCTGCTCCCATCTCTTTCACCAGTCTCCGGATGTATCCCTATATTTTTCTTCAAAAATCCATTATTTGAACAACAAAATTTTACTCTAGCTACTTCCTCTGATATGTTTCTCTTCGTGGAATTGTGTTTTTTTGTAAAGAATCATTTACCTTTTCCATATTGTTCATAGCAAACACGTGCATCTTCAACAGTCTCGAAATGTTGGGCCTCGTACGAGGGGTCTACACACAAAAGATATGTTGAACATTCTGGATAATCGAAAGGAACACTTCTTGTACGTTCCTCTTTAGCCTTTTTTGGTTACTCTTCGGCAATGACTTTTGTCCAATTCTCATCAACAGAGTCATCCATTGTATGTTGGTCACATTGCCACGTTCATTGATAAAATCATTTAGAATCACATAACATTTAGTTTGAAACAAGGGAAAATAACTCAAGCGGTTACATTATGTAGTCAAAATGTTAGATTACAAAATACATATTACGTTAAGCAAAACAAAACATTACCCCCTTCCTATAAGACCTAAATGTTCAACACCCTAATTTTGACATCTAATTGCAATCACATTCTTCCCAACTATATCGACCCCTCTGTTAACTGTCTGAAGAGTCATCAGAAGAATCGTTCGCTACATTCATACATTCTAACTCTTTTTTCCCAATACTCAGTTTCTAAATGACCGAATTCTAATTCGAACTCAATTTTAGCTAGCACACTTTCTTCTTCCTCCACTTGTTCCACAATCTCATCTCTCTCTCTGTCAGGTGGGGAAACTAGAATGTCGACATCATCCTGCCTCTCTGTGCCGTCCATGCAAAAACACCCCATAAGTAATTTATGCACCCATGCGATACATCTAAACTTCATTGCCATTCTGAAGGTTCTGAAAGAAGAAGATGACTTAACACATCACAACAAACCCCAAACTAACAGAAAGCCAAATTATAACAAACCATTTGTTGTCGAGGGTACAGATGATCGTTCACCGACAATAAGGTAGTCTACGAATTATTGATTGCTCAGGTCCACGATATCTCCCACGTTCACTAACACAGGGGTTTCACAATGCATTATGTATTTCTTGAGGCCATCAAATTTCATGTACTCATCTCAGTGGAGAAAACGTAGCTTACAACAGTATATAGAGCATAAATTACTCACCTTGGTAGTTATTTTGTTCGGCACTGAGAGAACCTCTAATTTCTAGACCTGAAACGCAAACAACCCACAAAAAATAAGTAATTACCAATTCCCAAATCCTTAAACAAGAACTTGGGTAAAGTACTGCAACAAAGAAAATCACTAACAACATAATAATTTGAAACCCTAACCACATAAAATCACTCCCCCAACAAAGAAAATCACAGGGGAAACAAACCTTACGCATAATTAAAATCCTCATTTATAAGATGGGGTCTCATTTGAGTTACCATCATTTGTTGACTCATCGGTAAGGTCCTTATTTATAAGGTTAGCCTTCTCAACGTGCCCGTGATAGCTTAACAAACATATACCATTCTGCGCTTTAAAGTTCAAACAATTAGGGATAAAGGTCTTAAAATCACACTCAGAAGGACACATAATAAAATCTATGTAACATTGACATGGGTACGTGTGTCGGTATCCGACATGGGTACGAGGTGTCGGACACGGTGGTTATAAAATAAGTGAAAATGGAGACACGACCTTATACCTATAAAGATAGTATCACTCTTCACATTTCTTACATTTTGTCTTATTACATTATGAATATATAATTACGATAGTAACTTATGGACTAATTTACAACAAATAACAAACATTAAACAATGTTAAGAGTTAGTAGGGTTGAATAACATATATAAGAATTGGAAACTTTCTAAAGTTATGTTAAAAAATTGATGATCTAAACAAGAAGTGTCCGCTGGAGTATCCATACGAGTGTCTGTGTGTCCGAGTGTCCGACACGTTTGGACACAGATTTTTTTAGGAATATGGAGTGTCCATGTTTCATAAAATAAAATCATTTTTAGAGAGAGTAAAAATTTTACCCATAAAATTGGCTTCTTAATAATTTATTAAGAACGCGAATTCTGAGGTGCAACGTCGGGCAGCCTGAAGATGAACCCCCAAAAGACGTACTACAATATAAAACAAATCGTAAATACATCTACAACATGATAAAACTATGCAGCGAAAGAATAATTTAAAAAGATATATCATCATAAATAATACCACAAGGGTAGCGAGAACTCCAAAACATGCAAGTCACACTTGCTCCAACTACTAGCATCGCTACTACAACGATTCACCTGAAATTGTATATACGCAAGGCATCAGCAAGCAACGTCTAACAAGTACAAATATCCAAGGTCATAAGACATGATAAACAAGATAATCACATAAAATAGACATGAATGACCCAACAAAATTATAAGGGAAGATCAATCAAACTACGAGTCCAAAGGAAAACGGTCTAAGAAAAACTATTATTCTAGCAAGATTAAAACAATAGCCTAAACTTAGATCTAACTACTACGACCTAAGAGGTATGGTTGATGTGGAAAGAAAATTAGGAAGTCAAGTACACAGGGTCACTTTTAATTCAATGGAACCACACTCTCGCACTCTTCTGTAATTAACATAAACGCATCCCTTATTTTCGAGCCAGGTATTGGTGGATTCCTTTTTATTACGCCAGGAATTAACGGGTAACGCACCGAATTAAGGTGTTCAAGGAGTTTTAACCTACAGGTCTAAAGCCTGATTTATTTTTACTTTTAGGGATCTATGCTCACGGGGAGTATTCACAAAGAATATCAAAGCCAATAGGTAACTGATGTATAATTTAGGGGCTTGCAACCCTAGAACACTGACTAGCAGTAACCGAATCTTTTCTTTAGAGAATCGAACCCAAGGACCATAACAGCAAAGCCCTACTGTGTACATTAACTCGAAGTCGCCCAACATAATGGAAAGGAAGAAGTTTGAGTCCTAGAATAATCAAATGATATGTCTGCCCTACCTAAACAGCATCTGGGACAATATCAAAAGACCTACCACTCTTATAACCAGATGATCTATCTACCTTCACTTTAATGACAAATGTGGACTCTATCAAATGAAGTAAAGCTTCAACATCCAATGATCATCTGTCACCTGACAAATATGACTATATCGAACGGAAGTCCTAAACCCTGAAAGCGAATCTAAGTCACATACTACTAAATCATAAAAAATCCAACTATAGGATTAGTTGTCACAAAGTAAATGAATCGTCTAAATCAGCTCTAGAATAAAAGACTCGTCCACAATGTTCCATTAATACAGAGGGTAATTCTTAGGCAACTCAAACCTTAGAATACTAATCTCACATCTTATAGTGAAATAATGCCCAACACTAGGTTGCCTTGTCAAAAATAGACATAATTAATGTCTCATAAATTCTTAATACTAATGTAATATCTAGTGAGGAAAATACTTAGAGAACTACATCTTCTGTATACCATATAAGGTAATTGTATGCATCACAACCCATATCATTCACCATATCATACCATTAATATATATGGAAATCGCCTCAAACAAAACAATGCCCATGAACTCCTCAAAACCAACCAGAAAACAATAAAACAGATTCACTATGAATTATATAACCCAACCACCGCCTTATGGTTTGTCAATCTAAATCTACGATCGATGGCTTAACTTGTCACTATCCTAAGCTTGCTTAATGTCAAAATCCTAACACAATAACGGGTTAAAAGAATTCTAAGAGGCCAAGAGTTTCTGAGTATGTGAAGAAAATCAAAGTATGAAAGGAACCCATCAACTAGTCGTTACACCAAAGCTCCAAGTTAATATAGCCTAACATATACTTTATCAATATTTATCACCATGGCTTAATGCCTAGCTCTACTGTCTATGAAATTACTATGTTAAAACGATAACAAGTAAACCCTACCATTACAAGCTACATAGATTCAACAACTATAGATGATTTAAGAGCACTATCCATAGGTACAGCTCCTGGTCCAATGAGAACTTTTAAAATCATAGACATGTTTTCTTTATATCAGATCTCATACCTAATATATACATCTCAACGTTAAACCTACTCATAACTATGATATGATGAATCAACTACTATACTATATATTGTAAGAATAAAATTTGTCCCCAACATCAAGCTCATTGATCAATACAAAGAAGCTCATACTGGTGTCCCCAAATGATATAGAAGAATTAAATCCCTGAACCTAGCCATGAAGGAACTCTAAACCCCTAACTTATCCTTAGTTAAACATTGTATAGAGACAACATTATATACCTTATTACAGCTACAAATTAGATCAATATCATGGTCAAGATTCATGAATTATCTAGGTTTAATCAAGGAATAATCATGGATAGAGAGAGAACAACGCAGTCACACTCTGACACATAACAACCAAATGCTCCATCATCACTTTCTGAATTTCTTATGCAGTCTTACAAATATTACAATGGGTTTTAACACTATGATAGAGGGTTCCAATTGTTGCTCAAATAAAGGGAGGATGAGGGTTTAATATGAGAAAAATTGAGAAATTAAGAGGTTTGCATCATTTAAGTAATTGAAGGAATTAGGGGCTGAAAAACACCCTTTTCAACACCTCCCTGTTTGTTTAAAAAGAATAAAGTCATGAGTTGTGGCCAAATTTAGGAGAGAAAGTCGTTGGGGAGAAAAGATGAATTTAGTTGCTGATTGTTGGGAGGATTTTGAGGAAAGGAATTAGGGTAGAATAATGAGAGAAACAACCATATACCTCTAGGATTAAAATTGAAATAAAGAGGTAAGATAAAGTATACCAAGATGTAACTTAGTAAAGAAGCATCGCCCTAAAGCAAAGACAACGGGTAGCTACAATACAACTCTTACAACCTGAATTATCAAACCAACCCTTTTAAATGTGAGTTAAAAGTTCATGTGTAAAGAATTTTATATCAAACCAAAGTTATTTGCTTCTCCCAAAACTCCTAACTAATTGTCATACCAGACTAAAATATCTTTTATTGGTTGTTGTAGGTCCCAATGTAGAAGATTCATCAGTCTCCCGTTATACCGAATCCCAATATAGAAGATTCACCAAGCGTTAGCCTACGTCTGAGGAGAGAAGCTTCAATAAGAATACAACATACATTCAAAGATATTCTTCAAATTATTTTGAGCATCCACAACAGCTAGGTACACCCTGACGTGGCAGGGTGAATTTCAAATCCACCCCAAATGGCTCCCAGCAGCTAGGTAAATCGGTGACGTAGCAAAAAAAATCTACCCTAAGGGCGGATTCTCCACCCTGTGGGTGGATTTGGGGTGAATTCATGTCACGCGGTTCAGAAGGGCGCGTAGTCAATGAGCCTTTAAGATTATAGCACGTGGACTCAATCCAGTGGTTCCCATTGTACGCACTTTAGAACTGCGAGTAGACACAACGTACACGATTAAAACACGTGGACGACTGAGATTGAAAGAATTTGAAACGGCTAGTTTTGCCGTGCGGTTTAGAAGTGTGCGACAAAAGCCTGCATGAAAAATGAAAAATATGTTGGTTCTCCCTTATTTCACCTTAGCTTTTCCCTGGTCAAACTTCTTCAGCAAGATGCTCAACGGCTATAAACGGCTAGTTTTTTCTCTATTTATAAACCCTATTCATCTTCTACTTTCTTACTCTTCTACAATCAACTCATTCATCTTATATCTCAAAACTCAACTTTCTTCATTTCTTATCAATTTTGCCAAATCATGTCTGACGAAATCATTGTTAACCTACTCAAGCCTGACACGTCACTCTCATCTTGGGAGTTATCATCGTCCGGTGATGAAGAGCTATTCCGACGTCAAATTGAGTTGATGCATGAGTATAGCAAGATTATGATTGAGATGGGAGAAGCAGAAGAAAAAGAGCAAGATACGACATCATCACGGAGGGGGGGAGGTAGTAAAAGGAATGATTGATAAACGGAAAACCTGTGAGCATAAATTGGGGGAGGTTAGCCTTAACCGGGATAACTTCGGTGACAACCCAAGATTCAAAGGTATCTCATTTCGTTGTCAATTCCGTTTGAGTGAAAGTGTGTATCAACGTATTCTTCAAACCCATATTTTATTCAAAGAGAAAATGCCTTTAAGACTATGGGCTTATCCTCGCACCAAAAGATAACGTACGCACTTCGCATGTTATGTTACGGTACGAGCGCAGACTCCCAAGAAGAATACCTTCGAATTGGCCAGAGTCTATGGTTATTTTGTACTCAAAAGAATTTTATAAAACTATTATAACACAATTAAAAGCTTAATACCTTATATTTCTCAATGAAGACGATACATTACCCTTGTTAGAAGTGAATAGATCGCGAGGCTTCTCGGGGATGTTAGGTAGTTTAGATTGTATGCTGAAAATGGAAGAATTGTCATACCGGGTAGGCTGGACAATATACCGGGTATAAGAAAATCCTGATGGTGATTTTAGAAGCGGTTGCATCCCAAGATCTTTGGATATGGCACGCATTTTTGGGGGTACCCGATTCTAACAACGACGTAAACATCTTGCATCAAGAGTGGCTTTTCAATAACTTGTCTAATGGAGTTGCGCCGCCATGCAATTATAATATAGGCATGGTACTGCACACTATGAGGTATTACTTAGCGGATAGAGTCTATCCAAAATGGCAAACACTTGTTCAAACCATAAGTAATCCCTCCAATGATGCCGGAAGACATTTTTTGAAGATGCAAGAAGTATGTCGGAAAGACGTAGAGAGTGTTTTGGGGGTATTACAAGCTAGGTTTCAAATATTGGAGCACGGTGCACGATTTTGGAAACCTAGTAATCTAAGAAATGTTATGTACTCATGTATAATCCTGCACAATATGATCGTCGAAGATGAGCGTCATACTTACATCTGGGAAATGGGCATTGATCCCGAGTTCAGAAAATCCGTGAATACTTGGAAGAAAAACTTAAATCCAAGACACGCGATCAACACTATGACAGAGTACATCCAGAAGGTTCATGAAATTAGAAATGAAGGAGCTCATTTCCAATAATGAGATGAACTTGTCGGGCATTTGTGGAATTAAAAAGGGGCGGAGTAATTGTAGTCTTCATCATTGTTTGTTTATTTTCTAAAGTAATGTATTTTGTTTCCAAGTTTAATGTTGAAGTTGTAATGTATTTTGTTTCCAAGTCTTCATCATTGTAACACTTTAAGAAAACATGGTTTACTGCTTCTGTTTTTTTGGTTTTGTAACAATTTTAAGGATTACGAACCATTTATAACAATTTTATTGAAATAATGAAATTACATAGAACTTAATAACTACTATTAACGTTAAGGATTGCATCAATCTTCATCACTAGAAATGTCGTCATCACTTGGATACTGTTCCTTCAACTTCTACGAATATTCTTTAATCTGCTTCTTCATCCAACGCCTTTATGTCGGTAGTAGGTTACTTGGGTTCGTTGTCATCACCTTAAATATATGTGCATCGTCGACGGCTTTTATTCGAGTTAGCTCCGCTTCACACCTCCTTTGAATCTCAGCCTCTCTAGCCAACTTTAGTTCTTCTCGTGCTCAAGCTCTAGCTTCCTTTTCTTCTTTCTTCTTTTTGTCTTTCTTATTCCATGACTTCGTCATGTTGGACGTTGTCTCAAGCATCCTCTTCCCCCAAAAACCTATACTTGACTTTGCCACTTCTTTTGCCGTCCGATCGTACATCCCCACAAGAATATAGTGGTGCATCCACATCAATAGAATCATTCGGAATTACGATATTTGGAGTACCGGATGTAGGCGTTTCAGAATCGATATTGGTGGAGTTACCCGGCCTATCATTAAAATTTGACTTCCTAGTGACGTTGCGGCTGGGTTGGGCGATGTGATGAATTTATGACCATTTTGGGTAAGTTTCCAAAACTTTGTACGCTTCCCCAAGTGTAAATGGTTTGCGTTGTAATTGAAAAAATGTATCGTATGCCATACGTTCCTAGAAATCAAATTAGAAAATTCTTTTTAGTATGATTCACCTTTGAACATTAATGAAATGAGAAAATTAAATGAAATACTTACGAAGTTATCCGTTCCAATACCGGTATGATGTTGGTTCTCAAGGTCTTTAATGATACCTCTAAAAATTACATTCCTTATTGAGGTGCCCCTTATACGTACAATTGACACCGTTGTACGATCGCCACATCGATTGGTCAACATAGAAGAAGTTGAATTGATCACGCACCTTGAACCAAAATGTAGCAGCTTTTTTGTTGTTCGTGGTAGCGAGGTTTTGAGACACTTGGGACCAAGCGCATACAAGATTCACGAAGTCATCAGACGACCAATTTTTTGAGTTAAAGTATTGTTTTTTGTCGTCATGAACTTCCTCTAAAGTATCAAGTACATCCTCAACTATAATAGGTGTCGATGTCGTCTTTCTTTTAGACTTTGCCTTCCCATGCGTATTACTTCTCGTGAGAGCCAGATTGAGTTCCTCTGCCTCAGCAACATCCTCAACTATAATAGGTGTCGATGTTGTCTTTCTTGTAGACTTTTCCTTCCCGCACGTATTACTTCTCGTGAGAACCGGATTGAGTTCCTTGGCGATGACCGGAGAGACAGCCAGAGATGTAATCGACGATGTATTAAGATTTAAATCATTTAAACCCCATGTACCTTGCATCGGCGTGGTCCTCGAACATCCATCGGCAAAACTGGTTTGAGATGAATAAAATGGATTCCCCGGTTGAGGGTACGAGCCCATATAATATTCATGGGTTTTGAGATTAAAATTGATTATCGGGTGGCGGGAATAGTTGGTGAACATGGTGATTCCAATATTGGGAAGTGTTAGGCATTTGCGACGGATCAAATATTCCAAATTGATGCGAAAAGATATTTCCTTGTTGGTTCGTATTGGAGGATTGAGAGTGATTTTGAGAATTAGATTGGGAGCTTGAGGAAGACATATCGGTTTTGTTTGTAAGGTAATGAGGGAGGAGAGTGTAGAAGATTAGAAGGGAGGAGAGTGTAGGAGATGAATGACATTTATAGATGAAAAAAACTAGCCATTAACAAGTGTCCAAAAAAAACTAGCCGTTAACAAGTGTCCAAAAAAAAACTAACCGTTAATATGGCCGTTAACAAGTGTCCAAAAAAAACTAGCCGTTAATATGGTCGTTAACAAGTGTCCAAAAAAAACTAACCGTTAATATGGCCGTTAAGAAGTGTCCAAAAAAAACTAGTCGTTAATATGGCCGTTAACAAGTGTCCAAAAAAAAAACTAGCCGTTTGCAAGTGTCTAAAAAAACTAGTCGTTAATATGGCCGTTGAGTAACTTGTACAACAAGTTTCCATAATAAAAACTAACCGTTAATATGGCCGTTGAGTAATTTGTACAACAAGTTTCCATAAAAAAAACTAACCGTTAATATGGCTGTTGAGTAACTTGTACAACAAGTTTCCATAAAAAAAACTAACCGTTAATATGGCCGTTGAGTAACTTAGACAACAAGTTTCCATAAAAAAAACTAGCCTAAGGTTTAACATACTGAAACATTGGTTGGGTGGCTCCAATAAGAGTGAGGTCAACTAGACTTGACACTCCTCAGTTCACTTCAGTCTCATATTAATCAAACAATATTAATACTAGTCGTCGATGATTAAGTAACTTGGACAACAAGTTTCCAAAATAAAAATCTTAAAAAAAAATAATATTAAAACTCAACATAGTTTAAACAAAACATAGCTTAAATAAAACATTGTTTAAACAAAATATAGTTTAAACAATATTAATACGCAACATAAATAAAAGTTCTAAATAAAATATAGCTTAACTGGGACGGCCTCTCTTCGTTTGGCGGGCGTGTCTGTTAAGTGCGAGACTCTCATCATAGGTACATTACACAACTGGCTCTGTCTGGTAGGAAATCGACATCTCGGCTAGTCTCTTGGACGTCTCTTAGATGATCTCGTGCGCCTGCCTCAGCTCCCCCTCTAACTCAGAATTGCGATCAACTAGTTGCCTCGAGTCTTCATATGCTGCATACCGCATTCCTTGGTTTTGATGCCACAACTCATTCGTATTATCTATACATAGGTGGACACGGGTATGGTATCTGCATCACCGGGATCGGTATCCATCTATGTTGATCGTTCGGCCCCGCCACATCCATGAACCATCCCATATCACGTGGATCGCCGGTCGCCTGAACACCATAGTCTTACACCTGTGAAGACGTAGCTAAACTTGACGTAGGTGGCAAATATACATTGGGCCTCACTAGATCACGCCCGACGATACAAATATTTCCCGCCCTCTTTACTAAACTGCAACCGATCTTGGGATTTGGATAAACGGTACGTCAATATGTCATGTAATCTACTTTGGGAACAAGATAATCACGACCATCATAGAAGTCCACATCCTTCAGACTCTGATATAACTCTCGATCGTACCTTGGGAATTCCATAATCTCCTAAGGGGGGACATAGGGCACACTATCACGCCCGGTCATCTGACACATACACCGATCTCCTAAATACCAAAGCGTACCGTGACCGTATGAGACTAACACCAATGGAACCCTATGGAAGCTCAGCGTTAAAGCAACTCTTACCTCTTGATGGATTAATTGCCTAGACCTGTGCCATAGTTGCTAATCTATGTTGGTTCTGTCCTTTTATTCTATCATATCTCTGATCACAACAAAAGAGTGATGGATTTCAGACCCCGTACTAGCCTTTTTATCTCTCCACGCACCCATACGGGGATAAATATGGTTAAAGTTATGTACCTTAGCTAGATACATCCCAACCTGACAGTACTCGAAGAACCATAACTCCAACATCGCATAGAATCCGGTGATCGATTTATTTACCTTCACATCCCCAGAACTGAGACTTCATCATGCCCCCGATACAAAGTCGCCATAATCGGCGTACCCCAGTCAAAACCCGACGCACCAAGAATATCGTAGTCTGTCAAGGCTGCAAGATAACCCCCCCAAAGAGAAGTGCTACCATTTGAGAAGAATAGATTACTCATCATATAGGCAATTAATGCCCTCGTATACACGATATCCATTTGTGGGTCATAATTGTGCCCGTTAGCATGAAGAAATCTAATAGTGTGAAACCTAGTTCCCCGCAAGGAGAGTGAAAGGTATGGGTGGAAGGCCACCACCGTTCCACGAGAGCATGAATGAGATGGTTATCCGAGTTTCCCGCCTTAATCGAGCAAAACTCCTCAAAACCCATATCGTCGACCAACTTCTTTAACGTTGGGTACACGACAATCCATTGGTACCACTTCAGTACCTTATCCAATGATCCCCTACACTGTAATTCATCTCAGTTCTGACAAAAAAAAAGCACATTAACACGTTAGAAGTTTATTCGAGCATTTCATCGAACACATTACAATATACGTTAATAACACATAAAATTTATACAAAACTTACCGGCATTTTCTCTGATCTAACAGAAATATGGGCTCAGCCGTCCGGGAGGATATCTACTCGGTTCAACTCTTTGTACGATGGGGTAGGATCGTTGTCCGACGTCAATTGTAACGGCCAAATATTTGTTACTTCGGCGTTCCCCCTTCGTTTTACTTCTGCGTTCACGTTGGGTTTGGTTTTGAAAAAATTATGCCTCGGTCGCGAACTAGACTCTCCCGACATTTTTAAGTGATTAACGGAGGAAAGATCTTGGGTTGGGAAACTTGTGGAGAAAGGGTTGGGTATGCCAAGCTTAATGCCTTGGATATGCACTTGTTAATGCCTTGGTTGATGTTCAAAATAACACTTGAAGAAAGTATAGGAATTAAGCCTAAAAGATGCAGCGTTATGCCGCGCGGTTATGAACTGCACGGTTTAAAAAAAATTCAAAATTCCACGTGTCATTTTTTTATTGGCTTAAAGTGCCTCGCGGTTTAGAAGTGCCCTGGAGAGTGGAAGGCTGAGATTAACACACGTGGACATATCTTGACCGTTGGTTCTTGCGCGCGGTTCTGAGCAGCGCTTGGTGAATTCACCTTGGTTTTTTTTAAACAACTGCATTGGGGTGGATTGGATTCACCCTGCTTTTGGGCGAATCCACCCACCCAATAGCTGTGGATGCTCTTAGGTATGTATACATGTCAGTGTCCTTGATATTTTGTCCTAGGAGTTGTAGATTATTAAGGACAAGAAAAAATTTCATATTAGGGAGCTTTTCGTTTGAGTAGTTCATATTTACTTCCCCTAGTAGTTTCGTCTTAAAAAAAAGAGAAAATTAGACTTAGGTCATATTAATTTGAGGCAAATTTGAGATAGCCCCTTATTAAAATTTCTTTTAAGTCAAGTCCTCTTTCACCCTTTTATCTTTATTCTTGGTGGACTATAAATTTTCTTTTTTTCTTTTTTTGGCATTCTGTCACTTTCTCAAGCTCCCATGATCTTGTATAATGTTAATTGGGAGCCCTGATGCAATTAAAAGTCTCCTACGGATAAAAGTTGCAAATGCTAAAACGAACTATTGAAGAAAAATAATTAATTATAATATTGCAGAAAAAATACACAATCTTTATATGATCAAAGAAAATGATTTCATAAGCCAAATCAAAATGAAAGTGTCTTTGAGATAGTGCGCACATAGCTCTATTTCCTCAAAGGTGCCATAATTGTATCCTTGTGCGCGAAATTTAAAAATATATCTTCTCTTATTTCTCGATTTCAACAATCAAGTAATATGCAACCAAAGCATAACACAATTGCATTAGATTCACGAAATTGGTGGTCAAAGTCATTAATGGGCAAAAAAGATCCAAGGGGAAAAAGATAAATAGAATAGAATAGAATAGAGAGGAGAATCCAAGATGGTCGCACACGATCGAAACTTACAAGAAGAAAAGTAATGATTCATGAAAGAAAAAAATTAAAAGGGTAACTTTGTCAATGAGAATGGTTAAGGGGACCTAATGCAAAAGAAATCCAAATATACGACCTATCTATAATTTGTCCGATATTCATATGAGCCAAGTTCAATTTGCTCTCAAAATAATTAACGGAAATACGGAAACCCTTTTTTTGTGGAGGAAGCACATATAGAGAAGAATATATGATTGTACTTGCAATATTGCATCCTGTATCTATTTGGTGGTATTAGGGAAGAAAAACACTCAATTCGATTTTGGCTCTCTGCAGATGGGGTCTCTTTATTTTATTTTTCTCATAAGCAAAATATGGCTAGTTTGTCCTGCTGCATCATATACGCTTCTGCATCGTTGGGGCCTTCAAAATCACCCTCCCCCATTCAACTGTTATAATCTGTCAGAAATAATTTCAGCTTATTTCTGGTATTAGATCTAGCCATTCGCTGATATTCTAATTTACAAGAAAGTTGTGAAGCAGATAAGTAATAATCTGTCAGAAACATTTTCAGCTTATTTCTGGTATTACATCTAGCCATTGGCTGATATCCTAATTTACAAGAAAGTTGCGAAGCAAATAAGTTTTGAAATCTGTTAAATAGAATGAACTCGAAATTAAGGTCTTAAGCACCACCCCCGTCCTTTTTCTTACCAACAATCTCATATTTTGGCTCAACATTTTTATTTACTTCATCTTGCATATGTAGACACAATTTCAGTCAAAGGTTTTGTCGGATTTAGCAGACCTTCAGATTCTCAACGAATCATTGATGAGCATAAGAGAATCAAAAGGGAGGAAGCATGTAATCCTAGTAGTGTTACTACAGTACCTGGTCTTCAGTATTGCGACAAGGGATCCAAAATTTCCCCCACAACTCAATTTGAAAAGACATTACAGTCCAATATAAACAGTCTTGCTAAACACTGGGAGCAGCAAGAACACGAATCCCCTAGATATTTAGGGTCAATGAAATTCCGACAAGCCAACCAGAATGAGAACCAAGGCAAAAACAATGCACTAGATTATGCCTGCAAATTAAAGAATATAACACTACAACATACAAGAACAGATTAGTAATGCAACATACACATGGGCTGCAAATTGTATTAGACTGTACGATAATTCTCTACGAAAGAAGAAAACGTTTATGGCGTTTTACAACCCTAGTGGGAAAAGATACAGATAAAAGCATAGGACGTTACAACAGACATTCCTTCTCTATGCTGATATTTTGGCTCGCCAAGCCTATCCTACAACCTGTCAAAGTGGAAAGTTTAATCTTGTAAGTTTTATGACATTGAAAGAAACTAAATAAATACAAAATTAGCCAATATCTAGACACATATATCATAACATGTGGATATTAAGTCCGATATATGTGAAGGACATTATGTTATAGTATACTGCCAATTTAGAACCATAACTCACCTATTTCTGTCCTTTCTTCCACAGAATACCTATCTTCTTCAGCATGTTACTGTTTTTCTTCTTAGGCGAAGTCTCATCATCCAAATCTTCCGAATAAGGCGAAAGGGTATTATAGTTGGCATCGAAAGATCCCGTTCTGTCCATATATTTCCCATTATTTTCTGCCGAAAGAACTGCAGCTGCTGCCTCGGCCGCCTTTCTCCACTGATCTGACTGAACTTTTAACCTCCTAAACTCTGCATCCATTTCCGAATTTGTTACCTGTGCGGCCTCCAATTGTTCTGTCACTCTCGTTGCCCTTTTACTGTTCTTATCTGCCTCTTCAGTCGCGTAACTAAGCTTCATCAAAGCATCTCTCTCTGCGGCCCTAACCGCTTCTATCTCATCGTTATACTTCATGCACTCCGTTTCCCTCTTTTTGATTTCAGATTTGAGCATCATGTTCTCCTCTAATATACTCTGTAAGCTCGACTTTGATCGTTCCAACTCCGTTTCAAGTTCGAATTGTTTTTGGCTTGACTCATTTTTCCCAATCTTTATATTCAGCCCCTCATTTTCCTCTGAAATGCTCTGTAACTCCGTCTCTTTATCCATCAGATTTGCCTTTAATTCTTCAATTTCGGATCTCATTTTCTTTAGTTCAGCCTCTAACTCGAGTTCTCTTGTGCTTTTAGAGAATTTGATTTTCTCCATCAGTTCATAGGCATTACGATCTCTCAATATACTCGCAATCTGTTGTTCTTGGTACCTGGTCTCAGATTCTTCTAATGCAGACTTCAAGTTTTCAACCTCCAATTTCATAGATTTAAGGTCCAGTTTTAGTTGGCTGGATTCCACAATCTCTTCATTTTCTCCATTCACATAACTCTTGTTCCCAATCTGTTCTTGATACCTGGTCTTAGATGCTTCAAGTGCAGACTTCAACTCTTCAGCCTCCAATTTCACAGATTTAAGCTCCAGTTTCAGTTGGTTGGATTCCACAATCTCGTCGTCTTGTCCATTTACAGAACTCTTGTTGCTTGCCTTCACCAGATCTGCTTCAAGTTTTCCTACAAGTTCCTTGAGAGAATTTACTTGTGATTTTGATGATTCTAATTCTGAAGATAGAGAGCTGTAAGCTTTCACAATTATTTTTGCTGCTTCAAGTTCTTCTAGGGTATCTTTAGCTCTTTCTTGAGCTTGAGCCTCTGATTTTCTGCAATCTCCAAGTTGGGATCCCAAATTCTCAATAAAAGATTTTGCTGCTTCTAATTCTACACTCAGATTTTGGGCATCAGGCTCTGATTTTGCCACCATTTCCAACTGGATCTTCAACCTTTGAATCTCATTTAGGGCAGAGGCCAAAGAAGCTGAGTCCTCCGAATGCTGTTTCTGAACAGAATTAAGCTCAGACTCCCACACTTTGTCACGTTCTTGAGAGATCTTACGGAGCTCTTGGAGTCGAGCTTCTTCTGAAGCCGATAACTCTACAAGCTGACGTTGAGATTCTTCAAGCTTTTCGGTCAGGGCTACCAGCTGCTTTTTGGTATCTTCAGCTTCACTGTCAATGTTCCTCTTACGTGTCTCTGATGAACCCAGTTGGTCTTTAGCTTTCTTTAAATCATCTTGGAGTTGAGCAATTTGAGATTCCAGTTCAGAGATTCGGGTTGGCCGCCTCTTCTGGAGCTTGCAAAAAAACAAACAAAGATGGTAAGCAACCATAAACCCCACGGTGTAGAGAAATAATGCAACGTGATGTATATAAATAGTAGATTATCATCATGGAAAACTGGGAAGAAGAAAATTACAAGCTAGGCTGAAATAAAGAACTAATTATGCTAAAAGTGTCAATTAAACATAAACTAAAATATGGTTACCTACTTGAACCAAAGGCGCACTAAAGTAACTTTACTAGCAAATAACACCCTAACGTGGTAAAAAAAAAAGTGTAGACTACAGATATCTGCAGATTGAAATTAAAGATTCAGATGGGAGGTTTTGAAATATAATTGCTATGTATTAAATTAACTATTCATCAATGTAGAGACAGTTCTACGAAAAGTACTATAATAGACATAATAATGTCTGTATTAAACGTGCATGACTAAGACCATCAGTAAAGTACATACACATACAGAAAATCCATCTATTAAAAGAAAATTCTAAGGCAGGTTTTTATTTAGGTATGCACCTCTATGTTTACTATCTAATAGATATGCGGAGTCATGATAAGTAGAATACCTCAGATGCAGGGCTCCTCGGCGACTTTCGTTCAATGACTTTAGGGCTTCTATCCTTTGGTGTCCTGCATGCTTGATGTGGGGAGACTGAGTCGGACTCGGATCCAGTTATCTTGGATTGACGAGCAGTTCGAGGTGTTGCAGGGGATGTTCTTTGAGGCACTTCCAAAGTCCCAGCTCTGTCCTCAAAATAGTAAAAAAGAGTATACGGCATAAGTATATACAGATTAATGAAACATCCAACAACTATGTATCATGATCAATAGTTAGTTAGTAAACCAACAAAAATTGGTAAAACTACTGGTGTAACCTAATTTTTACAATGGCAATGTTAATGTAGAAGGAAATAGTAAGTTGGTACTAAATTCACTCAAGCGTATTCATTTTTGAAATAATTTTATACAAAGAGTTACACAGGAGATATCACTTACATGATAGACCCGTATTACTGCAGCTTAGCTCTTTAAATAGTAACAGTAAGTAGCAATCCCTGTTTACGTTAGCTAACTATTCTTGTGCCTGTAGGGGAGTTACATTAAGTTACACTACACTAATTATTTAGCGAATTATTTTAGGCGCTAGCTTTTAAACTAGGTAATAACGACACGGATACGGGTGTTGGTGTCCGATACAGGTACGGGGTGTCCGATACGGCAAAAAATAGAAAAGTACCTTGCAAATAGTGTTGGACACGTGTGTTGGGGTGTCGGACACGTTTTATTTGTTGAAAGTGAAGTGTCGTTGTTACCTAGCTTTTAAAGACAACATTAGGTTGTTTGTTTTTCACACTAAAGAACTTCAAAGTGCTACATCACCAATTAAATTACACAGGTTGATAACACTTGCATGGGCCTTAAGCAACATGTATATCGTTACAAAAGACACCACGAACCTCTAGAAAACAATATCCCTGCCAGCTATGCAAAAAGTGAGCAACACAGGGTTATTATGTTCTTTTAGTCCCACATTGGTTATCCATAGAAGTAATTTAATATTTCTCTCCTATACATACATAGAGACTATGCTGAAACCTAAGTAATTATTTCAATAATAACATTTTTCTCTCTACAGATACAGATACAGCTTACAATTTATAAAAGATACATTTGTTACCTAATATTCCTTCTAAGCCCTCACACGAGAATAAGATTGAAAGAAGAAGTCTTTCACATATTTCACAAAGACAACATATTCTGTTTGATTTTTGCCAGGAACTAGGTTTGCGCTATAGTCTAACGGGCGAATTTGGGTTCCCATTAGAGGGCCCCTCGAAATCTCACACAAGTACAGAGGAAATTGACAAAACCCCAATTATTTTCAATAAGACTATTTAAGTATTATCAATCACATTAAAGATTTAACTATAGCAAGAAATGTTAGACTAGGGGACGAAGATCAAAAACAAAAGAAAACATATTTCAAGAAAGGAGAGTAAGATACAGAATAACTTAACGCATCAACTCCCATTAAAAAAGAACTTCGTCACAAGGACTTGGTAACTTCCCCAATTGAGATAAATCAAGAATATAAGAAACCCAAAAGCACATACATTTCCTCAAAAACAAGCATTATTTAGAATGACCCATTAACTTTCCTACCAATTATAGAAATCAAGAAGAAAAATATTGAAGCACCATTTGAAAAAGGTAGAACTCACCTTGATTTTGGTGTCTGCATCTTCCAGCTTCTTTTCTTTGCAACACTAGTGTTTTTCGGAAGGGGAAGTCAAGAGTTAATTGTATCTCAGCTAGACCCACCAGACCTGCAATATTTCAGAGAAATCACAAGTTGTAATAAAAGCAAACACAAGGAGTTTGGTGTGTATAACGTACATGAAATAAATGAGTCAGACAAGCTCCCCCTACCAATACAAATCCAAACAAACAACAATATCTCTTCAAATATACTCAACAGTAACTACCTCCACTACCACCAAACCAAATTACAGCTACAAATTTCTGGAGAAAACAAAACAAAATAATAAGAATCTCTTGGATTCTCTTTTGATAGGTTAGGTACAGAGAATAATAAGCCCATGTTTTTCACTTTAACTTTTTACTCATCTATGTGCCTTGTAGATTCTATTTTCTACTACAGTATCTTCCTAACCCCATTATTGCAACCACAAGGAGACCACACACCACAGTGAAAGAAATTCACCAGAACTAGCCAAAATGCTCCCAGTTGTCTTTCCTTTTATTCTCCTCCATTGAAATCACAGACCCAGTTTCTCAATTTTCTCTAAGGAGGCAGAACTTTAGTTAGTAAATATGTCGCACATGTGAATTATATGTCATAACCATTCACTCTATATGCATAAAAAATTTACACATTCGCATTTAGCATGTGATGGTGAAATATATAATTTCTCGTCTTCAAAATCTACCAAGGTCTTTTTCCGACCACCATTCTCACATTCATTAAATCTACGGCACATAATTTACCCAAGGTCATAAATTAAAGGACTGGTAATTCGAGATATAATAAAGGGTATTTTGGTAATCTTCACAATAAAAGGGCAATCGAGCAAAAATATGCCCAAAATGTCCTCTAATTCAGCCGAAACTGTTGGAGATGAAATAATGACTTGAAAAGAAGAGAGAACGTTTTAGTCAACAACAGTAGAAAATCATGAGAAACCACTATTACCTCGAGATACACAACATCAAGAAATGAGACTACGATCATTACCTGTTCAACTGCAACAAGGTTTTGCTCTAATCTGGAGAAAACGAGACCAAAACAAACACAAATCATCAGATTCGTCAGACAAAGATGAAAAAATCATAATAAATAGTCCTCAATCGGTGAAAAACAGCGAATAATAGGATTTCGCCTTGCAATACCTACCGCATTTCATCAAATCGAAACAAAACCTTAGAAGAGGTATCTTTGAGACCAAAATCTAAGGTTTATCAGACCATCACAACACATTACAGCAGAAATTGAAGAAAATCACAGAAACAGAGTGAGCGAGAGAGATTACGAAAGCAAAACTCACCTGAAGATTGCAAGAAACGACTCTCAGAGCTCGATTGCAAAACCCTAATTTTGGCGGAAAGAGTGTTACAGTCGCACAGTTCTCGAGACTCTCTCTGTTTCTATCTATAACAAGTTCAAACTTTGAAAAAATAGATTTTAGAGAGAGATAGTTTGTGAAATGGGAACAAAAGAGGAGGAGAGAGAGCGGGAATTTGTCGTTTTTCGCGTGAGACAGACTAAGATTACGTTGTTTTTTTAATTTACGTCGAACGATAAACAACATTTTTTATTATGTTGTTTTTTTGAAGAATCTGGAGTCGAGAGAAAACGACACTGATGAGGGAAGTTTGTTCTGAGTCTTCTGACATATTGGTAAAGTAAGGTAACGGTTGTGATTCAGCGCTCTCGCGATATTCATGTGACTGATCTTTTTACCTGGTGGTGAATTAGAGCATCAACAGCAGGCTCGTTAACTCGCCACTTAAGCTTAAAATCATAAATATATATTTTCTCGATAAAAACGTTATTTGAGGGATGGCAATCCTGAAAATTGGGTTTTTAGTTGGTTTGAATCGCTATCGTAGCAATAGCGAGCCTACTGGCGAGCCACTGCGCATGCTCTTATGTGAATACTAGACATGAGTCGAACTAGATAAGCTCACTCAAGTTGCGATATATTTTTTGTTTTCAAGGGTGTTCTCGCCGTCCCAGTGTGAAAAAACTCGTGCTCACACCTCTCAAAATGTAAGAATTCTCTTACTCCGGGAGTTGTGTGGCCATTAAATATACTGTTTAGAAATTTTTCGCGGTGTAGTGTTTTCACACCAGACCTACACCGCCTACAAATTGTTGGAGATGCTCTTAACATATGTTTACACCCATTTCCATGATGTAGCATGACTAGTACTAATATTGATAATGTACGACTCTTAAATGTGTTTACGGCATCCAACACGGTGGTGGGAAGATAGTGAAGAAATTTCCCCCATTATATTTCACTTTTTCTTGATTTAACTCCAGCCGCGGATATCTAACAAGTAACAACCCAAAACCATATGGGTTAGTCGGAGCTTCTTTCCTACTTAGGTAGGATTGTCCCATTGGGTGGGTGTTTCTCCTAGCATATTTCCAGCATTTGCTAATTCCCAAACCAACATGCTGAAAACTATCCATTTTCCTATCTTTCTGCTTGAATTCGCATTCAAGCTTCAGGATGAGCATTCATTTTTTTTTGAAAGGTAAGCTGCTTGCGATGGCAATTGAACCAGGAGCTTTGTTACCCTCTTCATTTTTTGTTGTCTTACAAACTTTTCTATTAAGATTTGAAGGCTCTCATACACTAGCTCGTGCTTTGTGTTGCACAAGATACAAAGAGATAAAACTGCATATTTTACATGAGTCTCTTTTAAGATAGCACTGAGAGCAGATATAATCAGGGTCACTCAACAATGTAAACAGAGGATCATGGCGCATGGGTCGGTTAATGAACATAAGTTACGCATTATTCTCTATTGCTTTTATCTGGCTTGCTTTGCAATCAAAGCAACATTTTATTAGGCCTCCTTTACATAATGTTAACCAAAACTACATGATTGTATATCAATCGAACACTCGAAAAACATGGAATAAATTGCGTTTGATAGTTGTAAGAAGGGACTTGACCCTCTGTGGAAATGTATTTACTGATCATTAGCAAGCGATTACGCTCATAGAACATGGGGAGACGAGGTCAACCGACATGAAACGACATCTCCCTTTCAAGTGGCTCGTGAGCATACATAAATGAAAACGCCAACATTCCTAACGTATTTCGTCAGCAATCGATGACTTCAATCACAATCGAAAAGTACTCGATCACAAAACACAGTTCTATACAGTGCTCGTAACCAGCCAATGAGTTCAATAATCAATCATAATCCAGATCCAGGACCACCCAATGGACAAAATGCCAGTAGTACGATACATCACTCACTTGTATGAAATGAGCTACCACAATAGCTCAAAAAGGAAAGGTGTGTTGAAGGGGTTGCAAGCAAATTGCCAATGTAGGATTTTGGTTTTTTTCACCCAACTGGTACTTTAGGACATACTCTAACCCGAAAGGTCTAGGGTCAGGGGACGACCCTAGGAGCACAGGGGTTACATAGTCGCATTACAACAGGCCTGAACCCTCTCTGATGCAAAATACATCGGGGCACAAATATAGATTTATACAACAACAAATTAATGCTGTATATTTGGTAGCATGACTGAAGAGTGAAAATCAGACATTAAAATCAACCGAAATGAGATCACCCTACAATTAAGTATTATTATTAATCACTGAAATTATGAAACAGTACTACTACACTTGATAGTAATTAACATACACAAAGAAGAATAACAACATATTATCCTACTAGGACATAAAGGGCATATATAATTCCAGGTATGTAGCCCAATACTGTGAGCAACAAACATATCCAAAACTCCACCTACACCAACAATCACAACAACAACAATCAAAACTTTGCAAAATAAAACCAGCCAAACAGGGCACAAAGGATCGACTCACCGCACACCCGTGACGGAGAAAGACCCCAACTGGAGGCAAAATGATGGCCAATATCACTTCCAAGAACGTCTCTGAACCCATTTCTCTTCGATTTTAATTTTGGTTTTGAGAGTTTTTGGTGCTTTTTAGTGTTGCCGGTTATAGTCTCTAGTGATGCCACGTGGTTTATAAGACACACGTGTTGTGCTTTCATGCAACGTAGATGGGGACTCTGTCTCGTGAGATCCGTTTTATCATGCGGGTTAGATCCGACCCGAATACTACCGGGACTATGAGATATCAAATTAATCACTTGTGTATCTCACGTGCCCTACAGATTAGTCATATTTGCTCACCAGTACCACCTCCATATTTGCTCTTTTTTGGTTGTCCCTAGCGTGTGAGCTTATCCAACATCAATACAGCTTTCTTAACAGTTGAACACTAATACTCATCTTAATTGCAGAAATGGGCCTGATAGCTCAATACCTCTTACTGGTCAACTGTCAGCCCAAATACAAGGCCGCAGGCCTTCGTATTTAAGACCAGCCCTATCTCGGGCCCATTGAAACTTAAAAATGATTGGACTCCAACTTGCATGAGAACGATCATACAATATGACCAAAGCATGATAATAATCTCAACGACATCATAACTCCAACTTGTCCAAAGAATAAGCCTACATCTTCGACCAAAACAATTCAACCATTACGGGCCCATGCCTCTACTATGAAAGGAAATAATTATCAAGAAAGGAAGAACCCATTGGAGAGAGAAAGAGATGAGAAGAAGCAACCATGTCGCAGGTTGCATGACCTTCATAACACTCCTGCTATCACTCCCAATTCTAGGAGGAGGAATATGGTTAAGCACCAGAGCCAACACTACTGACTGCGTTAAATTCCTACAATGGCCATTTCTCCTCATCGCAATATCCATCATGGTCATATCCTTTGCTGGTTTCGCAGGAGCATGTTACAGTAACAAATACTTACTATGGCTCTACCTATTTGCCATGTTCGTAATTATAGTTGCTTTGCTCGGGTTTATAATCTTCGGGTTTGGAGTCACAAGTAGGGGCTCAGGTCGAACGGTTGTTAATCGATCGTACAAGGATTACTATTTGGAGGATTACTCAGGATGGTTGGAAGAGAGAGTGGCAAAGGAGAAGTATTGGGTTAAGATCAGATCTTGTATTAGGAACTCCAAGGTTTGTAGTGAAATAGGGAGAGGGTACGGTGGAGTGCTCGAGTCAGCTCAGAGTTTCTACTATAGAAGACTAACCTCAATTCAGGTGATTATAGGATTTTATTAGACCGTCTCCGGCAACACGAATTGCGCCTCCGAAGAGGGCTTACTTTTACACTTAAGTTTTTAGGTTTCGGGTTTGTAAAAAGCCTCCGGTATGTGTCTGAGAGAAGTCTGAAGGCATGCTCAGGAAGAGATGCTCTTAAACCATTTTCTTCATGCAGTACTTCAAGTTAGCCATAACCATATATCGCGACATACTGTATCATGATATATGTTTTTTCGTTAAACTTCAATAGAAGAGTAAAAACTTAAACTTACATAACATATACATACTCCGATTTACTAATTAGATGATAATTACTGTGTAGTCTGGCTGTTGCAAGCCACCAACCGAATGCGGGGACCTGTACGTGAATGAGACGACATGGAATCCTGGAGAAGTCACAGGCAGTTCTATCGACTGTTCGAGGTGGAGCAATAGTCAGGAGCAATTATGTTACTCGTGCAATTCGTGCAAGGCAGGTGTTCTTTCAAGTCTCAGGAAGAGTTGGAGAAGGGTCTCTGTGATCAACACTGCGATACTTGTATTTTTATTGATAGTTTATATTATCGGTTTTAGCGCCGTTAAAAACATCCGGAGAATGAATTGCTATGTCTCTTATGAGGGGAATGGGATGACAAAAACGCACCCTGCAGTGGTACAGTGTTAAGATCATACGCACTATATTTTCTCGAGGCTTGATTTAGTATACTGATGATTTGGTAAACAGCTTGTGTTGTATGTCAATGATAAAAGAATTTTTTATAGAAATACGGCATTGTCATGGTAAAAATCACGATAATTTTTCTTCTGATATACTCGTCCCCCAATTTTGATTTCTCGATACAGTAGGGGTATGGTTTTAACATACCCATCCCAAAAATCAAATGGATCTCCTGATATCTTTAAAAGGGCACCTATGTGATTTGATGACCTTAATCAGATAAGCCAGTTCCTATTGTGACCATAAGATTGTCGCTTGGTGGTCAGAGTAATCGACTTTCCTTTCCTAAAGAGTGGGATCAATGCAGAAAATTTCCATTTTTTTTTTAACAATAAAACAAGCTATAAAACTATTTTAAAAAACAAAGAAACAAACAAAACGATCTTTTCTTTTAATGAAATATATACTAAGATCTTAGTGATACATTTAAGAACACTAGTAATCAAACAGAAGACCTTTCTACACACACAACACGCAGAGGTAAATTACATACCTAGTCATCGAATGAAAAGACGACTCCGTCTTCTTTGCTGAAGTTATGCGTTGTGTGATCCACCACCTACATATAAAACATACAGCAATTAGGTTATCATCAACTGCTATCTTTGAACATGTAACTAATACGATTAACAGTATAAATCAAATATGCAAATATAAGACTGCTATATTTGCACATGTAACAATAACCTGCAATTATTACTCTAAAGCTTGTGACACACTTGGATGTCAGACAGGCCTCATGACCTTTTTATTTAAAAGGCAACAGGCTCCATGAATTCATGACCAGAAGCATTAGTTAAGTGATATGGCTTTACAAAATCAATCCATTTTTTTTAGCTGTGTTCCTCCCTTGAAACTTACTCTATCAACTCTACCTAGCTGAATGATTATTCTGGCACTTCATTTTTCTTGATTCATTTTGACACAACAGCATATTATCCCCAAATGAGTCAGTATGCAGTATAAATGAGCCCCTCTCCCCCATACTGGACTTTCCTAAGAGTTGTTTTGGCCTTTTCTTCAAAAGACTAAAGAACTTGAATCCATCATTGCAGATATACATAATAGAGGAAGAAAATAAACTCACATTAGTATTACTGAGTTCTAAGCTGTAGAAATCCATTGCATCTGATTTGAACAAAGGTCCAGCATGCCATGTCCCCAGATTAAGCTTCACAAACTTAGGACCAGATATTCGGAATATACGCACATCACTTAGAGCAGGAGGCACATAATAATGACCACATCTTGACTGAACAATTTTTCTGCCCGTTTCACTATTATTTTCACTTGGATCCACGATATACACCTTAGCAACTCCGAGATACCAAACATGACCACCAATGGAACCAAGACATTGAGTCACACTAGCATGGTGAGTGATTGTAGAAAATTTGAACGGTCGATTTTCCAGGTGCATAATGTAAAACCTATTATTACACAAATACAAAATTTGCAGTCATTTGCCCTTTTCTTAAATTATGATAAAACAGCATTTTTTTTTTCCAGCAGTAAAAAAATCATTAACGGGTACCGTTTTATCTTGGTCGCAATCATAATTATTAGCCTGACCCGCTTAGCTTACAGCTTCTCACAAAACCATTACACAAGAAAATGACTTAAATTTGAGCCAGTGAGCATGGATCCTATACTTTTGTATTTTGACCACCCACCCTAAGTTCTTATCCGAACAAGATACCTTCTTAGTCATATTTCCGAAAACCATGATTACAATGCCAGTAGCTACTGTCAGAATATTCAAAAGCGAGACACACGCCAACATCTTGCTGGAGTTAGATGTCATGCCAGTTCTTAGCACCAAGGATTCACTTGGTCCGTAGAAAATAAAGGAAAACGAAAAACATTTTCATGAAGCTTTCATTATTATAGCAATGATGAATTATGGCAATTTGTATTATTTTGTTAGGCTGAAGTAGTCAATGCGTGCTGCGATGAGAATGCAACCAAGGCTAGTAGTAATACGCAACATGAATCTTGCGACCCCAATGAGACATGTTGCGATACATAAGGTGAAATATTGCATGATAGGTTTTCTATTTTAAAGAAGCTATTTAGGTATTGATGAATTAATAATATATTTTATGATTATTAAATTAAGGATTTTCTTGAAACCTTATTTTGAGCTCTTTTAAGAATTAATTAATAAGAATTAGCCCAATCGAGGTTTTTGCCGATTGATTCTTATTAGTACATATATCGATGTATGCATTTACCAAAAATATAGTTATTAATCGAATTTGTATTTTTCTGTTTCGTATCCAAGAGAACTAGATAGTATTATTTGGGTTTGGGCTTGGATTTTATGTTTTATTAACATTTAATATTTTTTGAGTTATACTGACGATATATAGGTTTTGCATTATATCGAGATTTAATATTTTTGATTTATGGGTTTTCATATGAGTTTTCCTATTCGGTTTTTGAGTTTGCAATACATAATATGTTGCGGTAAATTACATCGCAATTGCGTTATTACACATTAGGGGGAAGGTGTCAGTTATTTGTGGTTGGATACTAGGCAAATGAGTTATTGAATCCCGCACATGCCACGACACCACGTCAGCTGATAAGATCATCTACTACTTGAAAAACTAGACTAACCTTGATCATGTCAAGACTATCTATCAAAATTGCCACTTGGTGGTTGTTTTAATTTGTGGAGGTATATTCAATGATGATGCTCCATTGGCTGACTTCAAATGATAGGTTGTGTACGCCGTCTCTCACGTCACCTAAAGATTTTTGCGCCAACTAGCCTTCTCCAACAATTGTTGGGTTTATTTTTAATTTATTTTAGTTTCCACTATTAAAAGATTTAAAATTATCTTAGATTTTCTAAGATATGAGGGAATCTTGGAATTGGGAAAGTTATTTTGTGAGGTTTTTATTGAAAGATTAATAAAGGAGAAGGATTTATTTTACGAGTCTGGTGAATTAATTGATAGTATTGATTGAACTTCCGCTTGCGTAGACCGATACTATGAAATTGGTATCAAAGCATAAGCAATTTTCGGGGATTTTTTTTTCTACTACTACGATTGTGAAGGGAGAGCTAAGAAACCAACAACAACAGAGAGGTTAGAAAGTTTGGAGAATGTTACAAACGCAAGGTAGAAGTGGGGTTGCTGTCGAGAATGAAATCCCTATCAACAATGTGTCGTGTATCTTGACCTAAAACAGGAAGTGTACGCAAACCTTTTCCCATCTAGGAAGGTTTACTCGTAAGCGTTTCACTTGGGAGGACAAGGTTTCTTTCTTTCGGCCCATTTTAACATTGATCAGTGCTAATTTTATTGTTTTGGGTTGTTCTTGGGGATGCAAGAGAAAGGATCTGCAAGCTTTGTTGTGAGCTAGTTCAATGAAAACTACATGCTCACTAGCGGGAAGGCAGTTGGGTACGGAAACCTATTTGGAAAATCGTGGACAACTTTAATGGCAGAAGACAAAGAAAGATGTTCATACTAAGCCTAGATGGTAATTTTAATGGCAGCAAAAGAATACGTAACTATTGAGATTTTACCTTCCTTCTTTAATATATATAATAGTTCGACGAGTATTCATCTCCGGTGCTTGCTTAATTGCCTATGTGGTTGTCCGATAGATCACTTCACTATACTTTGACACGCAATATTCTGCTTGAATTGTCGATATAGACATATCCATTAGCCTCTTCTCCTTCCTACTCATTTTGAAAATTTGCTATCCTCTTCACTCGTCGTTAAACTCTTCAGTCGGTTATCAATGAGAATGTTGCATGAAGTAACAAGAGAATAAACATATAAACATGTGGCAAGTAGAACTATAACAAGGACGAACATGCCCTAATAACCCAATGTCCTAGTCTGAACACACGGGGTTCAGACTATGATTTCTATGGCTGAGATTTCTAATGTTTGTACGCTTTCAACTATAATAATATGGCACAATTTTTTTTATTCTCAGATTATTCATTGACACATATATGAGATTTTGTATTTCAACTTTCAAGTTGGGGTACTAAGCATAAATCGTAGTTTTTGAGTTTTTTTATAGACTAAAATTAGTATTAGAGCTAGGTCTTTCTATAGTTTATGCATCTTCTTTTTATAGGTCTTTTTATAGTTTATTCATCATCATTATAGTTCTACTTGCCGCATGTCTATGTGTCTATTATGTTATTACTTTATACACTATTCTCAATGATAACCGGCAAATGAGTGAGGAATAAAGAGAGAAGGCTAATAGATATGCCCATATTAACAATTCAAACGGATATTGTTGTGTCGAAGTATGATGAATGGATGTATCAGACAATCACGAAGGCGATTAGGCAAGTACCGGAGATGAGCAATCGTTGAACCATTATATACATCAACGAGGGAAGGTCAAATTTCAATACTCGCATATTTTTTTGCTGCCATTAAAATTACCATTTAGGCTTAGTCTAAACCAAATCTTCTGCTGCCTGCTGAAATAAATACTCCTTATTTAAAGAAGAATAGAAAACAAGAAAATAGAAGGCTTTCCCCTAGATGTGGGAAACGGCCACACAGCCTATCAACTAGATTAGGGTTTTTTTGTGGTGAGAGTTGAAGAGAGCTATTTTGTGAGGTTTTTATTGAGAGATTAATAAATGAGAAGGATTTATTTTATAATTGTGGTGAATTAATTGATAGATTTGATTGAACTTCTGCTTGCGTAGATCAATATTGTCATCAAATATTATCCTTGGAAGTTCATAAGGTCATTTAGTGAGACTAATGAATTAGTGAAGTCTCTAATCTGAAGGTGGTACACATTCTTAGAAACTATAACTATCAAGCCGATTTATTTGCAAAGTTGAGAGCTCAGGCCTTACTTGATCTCTGAAGATCTAGCTGAAGTGCCAGAGAGAGTTAAGCTGCAATGAGAATGCATAGACCAGGCTTAAGCTATCACAGATTTTCTCATAAGTGACTAGGAAGCTTTCTTTCAATTGAGGTAATGTTTCATAGGACGTCTGTTTTCCAATAAAGTAGATAATTGTTTCCCGCAACTAAAGTACATTTCAGTTTACAATGCGTGAGACGATGTTTGACACGTTATGTTTCAAACAATGTTTTGAGACATTAATAGAATGTTGCTAAATATTACTCCATACATAGTATACAATTTTCATGCAAATTTTCATCGTTTCTCATTCACTTCTGTTGAGGCTTCTCACCGGTTCCCCATTCCCCGCAATACAAAATAGCAAATAATAGGCTTTTCCAATCTCCATTTCTTGTATTATTTCTTAAACCAGCATCTCATTCAATTCAATTAACCATAGTTTCCCATTTAGTAATTTAAGCTCCAAAGGTTTTCTTTGTAACTCGAGGGCTTGAGAAACAGTAGAACTAAAACTAACTTTCAATTTTGCTAGAAGGAAAGTGGACGTCCTCCCTTTCTTCGAACAAATACAGAAAAACAGCTAAGGCTCTGCTTGGAACATAAGAAATGTTATCAGATCACAAGTATTTATGGTTATCTAGCAGTTGCAAACCCTTAAATTCAATATTTCCGAGATACCAAGCGGAACCTAATTTGGTTTATAATAAATTGTTTTCTTTCCTTTAACCGATAACCAAACATGCCCTAATCGAGACTCAACTAGTTGGTAATACTCAGCGATTAGTTTTTATTAATAAAATTACTGACTCGAATTCATGGATTACAATTAGTAGAAACAAAAATTACAGAGTAATAAATCAAATACGAAGCAATCGATAAATTAGGGTTACCTTGGAATCCCTCGATTTAGGTCTAATTGAGCATCTTGAGGCCCAAATTCCTCCCCATCTTTAGATGCCTCGATCACCTGACCGAACTCCTCGAAGCTAGTTGGTGTTGCCTCCGTTACCGTCAACTTCACCATTGACGCCATTTCGAGAGAGATGAGAAGCAGAGGTGAGAACGTTTTGACGGAAGGTTAGGTAGGAGGTTTGCTTCCCGCCAGAAGAAGTTGATAAGGGCATCTCCAATTGATGTGACTAGTGGTAGCAAAGAGCTCCAAAAGAGTCCCCAGCAAAATGTGCCCCTGCTTAAAACAGAAAAAACACCCAAAAAGGGAGCACTTAGCAGCACCTAAACAACATCATCAAGAAAGTAAAAACCAAGCCTCTCAGGCCATGAAAACAGCAATCCAGCACAACCCCAGTCCTACTTAGAACCTCTCATACACTTTTCTTAATATAAACCTTTAGTTGGTTATCAAAAAGAATAGGGTCAAGCTCCACAAAACCCTCTCCAGGATCCATGTCAGCAGCCCAATTTGTTTCTCTGCAATCAGCATTTGCACTCTCCTTTCTTTGTACTGAATATGCCAAGGAACAGTCATAATATTTGAAGTGTCATTTGAAGAGCAGCTTTTTGGTCCCCTTTTGCAAAGCAAGCAACACAACTCCTTCAATTGCCTTCAACTCCATCAAAGTGTAGCATAGGTGACTCCTAGGTGATCTCTTATAATCCCCACACTACCCCTAGTATTCATCACAGAACCATCAGTGTTAGCTATGAAGACTCCCTCTAGTGATTTTTTTTCTTGTGAAATATACCCCTATATTCCATCTGCCTAACAAGTCTCTACTCTAAGGGGTGTCCTCCACATCAATGTCTCTGTAGGCTAGCTTAATCTTTATCTCATTGATAATAAAATAAACAACAGTTTCAGCACTTGCCTGCTTGTTTTTGTGAAATATGTAGTTCCTTTCAGCCCAAATGTGATTAAAAAAATAGAGTTGAAGGTAAGCTTCATAATGATAGCAGTAGCATCAGTCCCAGGGAAAGCTTGGGTAGCCCAACTCACCTCAGTTTCCATATTACATATATTTCTGTTGTACCCCAACATTTTCAGTAGCTTTTTCCAAATACTTAAAAGGGAAAGGGCATTGGAAAAATAGTGATCTTCATTTTCTGCATTTGCTCCACAAAGCATACACTTTGTCACTTGAAGCTTTCCCCAGTTGCACAACTTATTCTGAGTTTTTAGGGCTCTCTGAATAGCCATCCAAGTAGTGAAGCTATGTCTAGAAATAGCACCTGTAAACCAAACAAGGCTTGCCCAAGGCACAACAGATTATGATGCCTTAACTTCTCATAAGTTGACTTGAGGGTATACTCCCCTGAACTAGAAGCAGTCCACAGAATTTTGTCAGCATAGCCTTCATGGATGAACACCCTTTCTGCAGCACTAGCAATGACCCCATAGCATTATGTCCAGTAATGGAAATATTCCAATTACCTGCAATAATAACATAACTTACTTTAGCCGAGTTGTTAAGATTTGAGTTATAGAGCAGGGATTGGGGGAAGTGGGGCATGAGTATCCCTCTAGGGGCCAAGGGTCCCCCCAGATCTCTGTTCTTTCACCATCACCAATTAGGTGAAAGGCAATAGTACTAGCGTAGGAGCCAAGTGTTAGGAATACGGCTCAAAAACTGGGAAAGCCGTTCGAATGAGTGGGGAAGTCGTTCAAACGACAGAGTTTCCGTTGAAGTCGTTCGAACGACTTTTGAGGTCGTTCGAACGAAAATAGCTCTTGGGCCAAAAATCCAGTGGATAGTCAAATGGTCGTTTGAACGACCTAATGACTCGTTCGGATGAAATTGGCTCTGTTTGTTTGTTTCTAAGTTCGTTTTGAAGGGGATTTGATCCAAAACGATGGATTATCTCGTGATGCGTATTTCAGAGATGACCTAATGGAAAGCCTATAAATAGAGAGTGTATGTTAAAGGCCTCAGTACATGAGAAAAGAGTTAAAGAGAGAAAATGGAAAAATCTAGGGTTTAGCTCTGGAGAGATTTCTTGGGTTTTCTTTCTAGAGTTTATTGCTGGGATTTTCTGTAAGGGTAGAGGTGAGGTTTGAGTGATCTATGTAACTTCTTGTTACCCTAGTGTGATAATATATTCGTCGTGCTTGTCGGGAGTGGTTTTGACCATGTTTAGGGTTTCCACCTAATTTAAACCTTGTGCATTGTGCTTTATTGCCTTGGTTCGAATTCTCTTTGGTTAGAGTTAGTTCTTCGAGTTCTTGTTAATCGTATTGTGCTTTCACGTTGCGATTTACCCCCTCGGTTTCCCATCACCAAGTTTCGTAGAGGGAGAAACTAACTCTTACACCACGGGGTTATCTTCGACTAGGGGATTATGCAAGCATCTAATATAATAACAGACAATATTACTATACTAACACACTTGCGTGAAGTCCTAGAATGGGTTACTCCATGACCTCTAGCGAGGATTTTTAATGGTTGATGATATATATCGAGTTTAGATAACTGGTCGAATAGAGGTTGATTACAGGGTGGTTGAAGGTAATTTTTGGGAGTTGATGGGAAAGATTTTCTAACCCCCTCCTAGTGCCTCTTCCCTCCTATTTATAGGATATAGAAAGGGATGAGTCACCATAGGAGGTTAGATTACCTGTATATCCTTTGGAGACAACTATTTTGTACCCGGAGTTGGTTCTGACACTGTAGTTGTCTAGCGGCTTGTTTCACTATTTTGTCTGGCAAGCTGGCTGTCAGGCGTGTCGGCCTTCGACCATGTATTACCATGGTCGAAGTCTCTCTAGATGCTGAATTCTGGTGCTGACTGTTTGTCTTCAGCTTCGACTATAACGTCTTTGAATGTTTGACTAGTCTTGAAAGGCTTCGTGGACTTAGTTACTGTCTTGCTGGGCTTCGAGTCTCTATGTAGGCTTTGATGTAGCCTTCGAGTATTCGATTGGTACTAAAAGGCTGCAAGTAGGCTACTACATTCACCTCCTCTCAGCAGGGGCCTCAGAAATTGGTGCAGATGGCGCGTGTTGAGAAAATTGGTTAGGCATGGGAAGGTGAAGAGTTGACTATTGAATGTGGACAATTCCGAGGAAGGTAATTAATGTAAGTGGTGATTAAGGAAGGTAATAAATGCCTCTAACCATGGTATAAATATGGATCATTAGGGGGGGGTTAAATACTCTTCATCTTCTTTTTCCCTGAGTAAAACAAAATATGGAAACTACACCAAACATGCGATACCAGAAGAGGATGGAGGCGAGGGAGCAACGAATCGAAGAGAAGACGGGGGTCCTGAAGGAGAAATTCTTCGGAGACCAAGGATTGGACGTGGTGCTGCTTGACTTGGTAGAGCTGGAGCCAGAAGAGCCTATCAACGGGATGTCGTACGAGCATTGGTGGAGGGTGTTGCAGTGGTTAGGGCCAAACGTTAGTAATCGGTACTATCTGCTAAAGAGCCTGGCAGAAGACCAGGTAGATACGGAAGACGCAGTTGAAGGTGAGGTAGGGCTATGCAAGAACTGCCTCGTATGCAAATAGGGGGGTCTTGGTGGTGATAGTGGTGGTGGTTGTGGTGGATTGTAGAAGGTTGTTGTTGTTTCTTGTTGTTATTTTTTTTCCATTGTTGCTCTTGTTTCACCTTCTGTTATGCGATGTTTATGATGTACGCTCGCGTACTTGTGTAATGG
This sequence comes from Kingdonia uniflora, assembly GCA_014058105.1. Taxonomy (NCBI): domain Eukaryota; kingdom Viridiplantae; phylum Streptophyta; class Magnoliopsida; order Ranunculales; family Circaeasteraceae; genus Kingdonia; species Kingdonia uniflora. Next base: position 5,314,935 of record JACGCM010002827.1, read on the forward strand.
AATTGTGTTATTTTTGTCGAACTGTGGTAGTAGAATATCAATGGGTAATGTAGATGATGATAGTATAGGCGCGATATTAATTATCAAACTTCAAACTTAAGTAACGAACGCAATTAAAAATGGTAAAAAACTTTAGTTATGTCATATAATTAAAAAATACCGACCGAAGGTTCGAGTACTTAATGTGTATGTACGATGGGATGAAGTAGGATGTAGACAATGGTTCAAAAATGAAAGCATGAGAGGGCTTAGAAGTTTCTGTTGTCGAAGGCATATGTGCTTCGACTACAAAATCTGACAGCCGTAATAACAGAACTGTCAGAGGCCAGTGATACTGTTCCTAGTACAGTGTGCCACTGCAGGCCATCATAATGTTTCCTCGGGGTATGGGAAAGAGGTGGAGGTGACACGTGAGTTTGAGTTGACAGCTTGGGGCAGTGTGCCAGAAGCTTCGAGAGGTATAAAGAGTATTACTTGATGTGAGTGTGTGATACACACGTGGGAGGAAGTGAGGGTAATATTGTCAAGACGCATCTTAGCCAAAAAATGAGGGGTAGTGGAAGAGTGATAATGATGGTGAGTGGGGGAAATCGAGGCGGTTTTATTTTTTTAAGGTGGTATTTAAAGAGGTGAGAGAAAAATTTACTGTTCCCAACCAATCAATCATAGAGATAACAAAGAAGGAAGAGAGGGAACACATACGCCATTGTTGTGGTAGAGCTTGTTGGAGAGGAGAGAAGAACACTTCATTGTTGCTGAGAGATATGATCCATTCGAACAGGTATGTCTTCTGATTTCTTATAAAAATAAGTGATTTGTATTTATGCTCTGCCATTTCTTCTTTTGTATTTTTATTTTGTTTGTATTGCGGGGTAGATGTTGCTAGATTTTTTGTTTGTAACGACGTGACCGAGGAAGAGGGTAACCCATGTGGCTGGAGGTCCGGCCCAGTGGTAAATTGGGGATAGTGAGGGGGTGATTGGGGTTGTAGTCGAGCATTCAACTGTGGGTTGGGCGAGTTGGAGAAGATAGAACATAATATGATATCGAAAACGTGATAGTCGAATATATTGAGTTAATTGCTCTCAACTTCTTTTGAAGGGTATAATGCGTACCCGTCAAGCTTCGAGAATGTGGCTGGTAGATGAGGAGGATGAAGTAGACGAACCAAGTATATCTGGTCAAGGTCGAGGGGATGAGAACAGCGATATAGAATTGATAGAAATTGTAACAGATGCCTTATTAGTTGTGGTAGTGCCAGAGGTTGGAGCTTCAAGTAGGAGCCATCGTAGGACTCGAGTAGTCGAGGAGGGTGACAAAGAGGAGATTGAGGAGGGGGAGGGAAGGGGGAACGAAGGTGGTTCTAAGCCTTCGGGGGATGAGAGGAAGGAGAAGGGGAGTAAAATGATAATATGGATGGTTCAGATGATTCAAGAATAGCGGCGGGGGCAGTCTCGGCTCAGGAAAGGACGAGACTGGATCGATTCATGGCGAAACATGAGTTGTCAAAGGTGGGAGTTACACTGGTGCCAGTAGGAGCCGATTTCACATTCAAGGATATCCCTCAGGTGTGTATCATGGCGTTTAAAGGCCATATTCGATTAGGGATGCAACTACCCCTTCGAAAGCTGGTGAAGTAGGTATTGACCTATTGGGATGTTGCCCCATGCCAGATAAATGGTAATTTTTTTGAGATGATGAGGGTTGTCGAGAGGATGAATGTGAAGTTGAAACGGAAGAAGAGGGGTTTGATCGAGTGGTTCGATATTATATCGTTCTACTCAAATAAGAAGCGGATATGTATCACATTTAATGTCATACAGACAAATCTTGGTTATTTGATCTGTGTTCGATGGGGCGCGAGTGGGATTATGATTTGGCAGTGAAAAAGGGGTAATTATGATAATGTAGAGGGGGAGAAGGTGTATAAGCTAAAGCATAGGCTATATAATCCAAGTAAGTTGATGGTCAAAGGCTATTTATTATGTAGTTTGAATAGGTTGTTGAACTTGTTTTCTTTGTTTTGCTGAGCCTAACAACAATATATTGATGAATCCGAAGAGATATATTGATGAACTGATCGACCACGATGAGGAGTGGGTAAATTGGGTATTTGGTAAGTTGGGTATTGTGAGGAAGAGGCAAAAGAAGACGGACACTCTACTGAAAGACATTCTGATGGTTGCTAGACCAGCAAAGAAGAGAAGAGAAGAAGGTGCTTTGACAGGGGCCGGAGAAATGGAACGTGATAGGTTGAGTCGAAACGGCCACGTCGAGGAGGGGTGACGCGAGGCCAAACTGGGGGAGCAGGCTCGAGCAATGGCCACGTCGATGATGTCCCTCTGCGGAATAGACCCAGATGAAGCAGAGAAACATATGAATAAGGCTCTGCATCAGGTAAATGTTTTTGAAATTGAGAAGTTACACTTATCCTTTGAAAACTACTGTGTAGTCGAGTATTTGTGCAGGTAAATACTTGGGCCCAAGCTTATAACAAAGCCAAAAGGGTAGCGAGTAAAAAGCTAATGCAGGTGATTAACAGTCTAGAGCTCGCACGGGGGACCGCTATGTCGCTGAAGAGCTAAGTCAATGTGCTAAAACATGAAAGTTGCAAATTAGAGTCGAAGCTGCAAGGGAAGTTGAAGCTGCGATTGCCAACAGTGATCAAATACAAAAAGTGTTAGAGGTGAAGCTGGCTGAGAAAGAGGAGCAGCTGAAGGAAAACAAAACATATTTCTAGGCGCAATACGATGAGGAGTGCGACACGACCACGGCTCTGAAGAACTTTATAGATGGGTTGGGGTATAATCCCGAGACCTTTGAACGTTTTCCTTCGACTGAAGAGTCTGCGGTCGAAGATGTTGTGCAGGTAGTGGGGATGGAAGTGGACTCCATAGGGGGAGGTACGGAAGGTATTGTAACTGATCCCGCCGTCGAAGGGGATGGTGTTGGAAATGTTGCAGGGGGTTCTGCAATCGCAGGTGTTGGTGATGCTACGGGAAAGGACCCTGCTGTCGAAGTCATTAGAGCTGTTTGTCGTGGAAGAATCTATAAAATGGGTTAGTGCGGCCACTCCTGTGTTAGTAGGGTATTTGGAGAAGGTATGTCGTTGTCGTCTATTTTCTATAATGAACTCCCTTTCCTTGAATTGCTGGAACATTGAATTAGAATGATTGTGCATTGGCTATGTAGAATTTGAACTTTGTCTGCTGGTATGTATTGGACTGAAACTGCTTGCATGTATTTGACTTGAATTGTTGGTATGTTTGTATGTTTATATCCGTGTGTGCAATTAAAAATCTAGAATATTCTACTCTGGTGGGTTCAACCTGGAACCTTGAAGAGCTTCGAGGTCGCCCCCGAGTATCAGTCAATTCGAAGGGTTGACATGATACTTAGGTTTGACCGAGTCAAGAAGTGTACTGAACCTCAAAAGTTTCCCTCGGGTCTATCCGCTGGATTGAGCCCAAACGAAGCACTATGTGGTCGCCCCCAATGCATTCATGATTGTCCGGTCTTTCGGCCATTCATGCCACTCGGGTTTGCTCGAATTAGAAACTTGAAAAACTTCGAGGTTGCTTCTATTTATCAGTCGGGTCGAAGGACATGATACTTAGGTTTGACTAAGAAATTCACTGAACTTCGAAGGCCTGATAATCTGCAATACAATTGAGAAGCTTTTATTTAGTAGAGAAATACGAAGAACACCAAAATTGGGAAAAATAAAGCTTAATTGCTTAAAAGAAATGAAGTAGATTACAATGAATCACTTCAAAACCTTAGGCTTCTCTCAGAACTCTCTCTAGATCTAACATAAAAATACCTAACCTAGAAAATAACCTAAGTTCATTTTATATAGAGGGAACTCGAAATTACAAATCTAACGCATCTCGAGGCAAAAACACGCCTCATAAATACAATCACCGCCTAAAGGAAAAGGCTGAATCGTGTCTCTGTTCGAACATAAACAGTTTATGTTCGAATAAAATAAATGTATTCGAATAGAATAAAAATCTATTCGAATAAAACACCTCAGGCAAAAATACCATAAATCTATTCGAATAGAAATAAATCTATTTGAATAAAATACCTCAGGTTAAAATGTATTCGAACAGAACTAATTTTGTTCGAATAGAAACTTGAAAAACTACATGTCTTCTTCAGATCCTCCTGGATCATGGCTCCCCCCTTTAAGAGCTTTGAGCTCCTGCTCAAGCTAGAACTAGATTTGTGGGAATGCGGCGATGTCCACTTCCCTGCTGTATCACTTCGACTTATCGGTAGTGAACCCTTCTTCCCAACTCGGAACAAATCAAAATGAACACATGTCTTACCTAGCAGTAACTTTCGGTGAAACACACTACGCCCTTTAGGATCATCATATCCTGTAACATATCCTGACGTAACTAAAGGCTGCATCTATATAGAAACTAACATAGCGGAAGTAGTTGGTAATGGGGGTTGAGATAACCTATCAGCCAATTTGTTGTCCATTCCCTTCTTATACTGTATAATCAAAGGAAATTGTTAGAGATACGACAACCCCTTCATCTGGCGAGCTTGCTGTAGCTTGGACAGTATAGCTAAAAACTGGAACGGTTTGTGATTTGTATGTACCACAACCTCCTCTTGCAACTTCCCCAAATTGGTTTGTTGCCTAAAAAATGTTATCATTGGAGACAACACTCGAGCCGACGTACCCTCCTGAACCAATCGCACCAATAACACAAACTTGCCACTTGCATTAACCAACCGCTTCACTTGAGTTACCGTTATCAAATTTGACGTCGTGACATGCTCCTTACAAGCATTGATATGGAACTCCTTTCCCTCCTTCACAAGATGATACTTGCGATCTCTATGGGTAATGAATCGCATCTCGGTCCCAAAGATAAGGGCTACCCAAAATGACCTGACACACATCCAAAGGAACCACCTCACACGTCACCTCGTCAATAAAATTCTCAGAAATGGCAAACTTGAAAGTACACTACTTCGTGATCATCACATCCGCATCTTTCTGAATCTACCCTAACCCATACGGCTTAGGATGAGCTGTAGTCATCAAACCCATCTTCTTCACCAACGTCTCAGAAATCAAATTTTTTGATTTACTTGATTTACCTGAATACTTACATGAAAAAGATCTTCCCAACTCTCTTCCTCGGCAGCCAAAGTTTGCTAAAACATAAGTGTAAGCTTAAGATTCGGTTTATCTCCATCCGGAAGGTCAACAACCTCTGTGGCTAGTATATATTTCTCTTTTTTGCTCTTCTCCTCCTTCGGCCTAAGCTTCGGGTGAAGTTTCCAACAATAACCGGAAATATGCCCACTCGTTTTATAATTATTGCAATGATACTCCTTGGACGAAGGCCCCTCTCATTTGGCCTCCCCCTTATGCTTGTTTTTCTAACTAGACTTGTACCCCGATTTGATATTGTCATCTTCTCTGTCACTCTTCAAGTATTTGCCTTCAATGGCAATTACCTTCATGGTAGCGTCTTCGATATTGGCCACAGTAAAGAACTTCAACTCTCTCCTAATGAACTTCGACAAACCCCCCGTGTACTTCATGAACACCTCATACTTGTCCATATCAATGTCCAAAACCAAAGCTTGGTTATGGAACGCCGTAGTGTACTCTTGTACGGATTGCTCTAACTTTTGGCGCAAATTGTACCATTTATACCATCTTACTTACTCATATCCAATCGGATAAAACTACTTTCGTACTAAAACCTTGAATTCTTTCCAACCCAAATCTCCTACATCGTGGCGTTTCCGATAAGATTTCTACCACGTAAGTGCATAACTTACGAATTTTAAAGTAGCAAAGAAAATTTGCTGAGCATTGGAGTATTCGTAAACTGAAAAATAAGTTTTTAACCTGTCTAACCAGTTATCCGATATCTCGGTATCGATCGAACCATCGAATACCAGAATTTTAATCTTAAAACCAATACAAAGATTACGCATAGGATTCGTGGACTTACCAATAACCGATAGCTCCTCCTCGGATTCGGCATCACTTGAATCACTATCGATCTTCGTAGTACACCATCCCCCTCTATAACCCTTTTTTTCTTCGAGTGGCCTTGCCGTTTCCCCAAGGCGGAAGCCTTCGCGAGGTTTGTGAGACGTTTCTCTACCAACTCCCCTACAGTAGAAGTTAGGACGGAAACTGTTGTTTCTAAAATTGTGAGTCTATCGTTGGAATCGCCCATCTCCAAATCGTTCTTCTTTTTCAAATTAGGTTTACAATAGATCTTCAATAGACTTACTAGCTTCTCCTTCATTTGCTTGAGACGGTCACGTATAGAGGCCATAAACCATAATCAGCCCCCCGAGAATCGAAACTGGAGCTCTGATACCCCTTAATCCACAATACGATTGAGAAGCTTTTAGTTAGTAGAGAAACACGAAGAACACCAAAATTGAGAAAAATAATGTTTAATTGCTTAAAAGAAACGAAGTAGATTACAATAAATCCCTCCAAAACCCTAGGCTTCTCTCAGAACTCTCTCTAGATCTAACATAAAAAAACCTAACCTAGAAAATAACCTAAGTTCTCTTTATATAGGAACTTGAAATTACAAATCCAACGCATCTCGAGGCAAAAGTACGCTTTATAAATACAATCAATGCCTAAAGGAAAAAGGCTGAATCACGCCTTTGTTCGAACATAAACTGTTTCTGTTCGAATAAAATAAATGTATTCGAATAGAATAAAATCTATTCGAATAAAACACCTTAGGCAGAAATACCATAAATCTATTCAAATAGAAATAAATCTATTATAATAAAAATAAATCAATTCGAATAAAATACCTCAGGCAAAAATGTATTCGAACAGAAACAATTCTGTTCGAATAGAAACTTGAAAAACTACATGTCTTCTTCAGATTCTTCTGGATCACCTGAGCCTAAATGAAAGATCATGTGGTCGGCACCAATGCATCCCCGAGGGTTCGGTCTAACGACCATCATGCCCATCGGGTCTGCTCAAATTAGAACCTTGTAAAACTTTGAGGTCGCCCCCAAGTATCTATCAGGTCGAAGGGTTGGCGTGATACTTAGGTCTGTCCAAGAAGTTCGTTAAACTTCGAAGGTCGCCCCCGGGTCTATCCGCGGGATTGAGCCAAAACGAAGCATTATGTGGTCGGCCCCAATGCATCCCTGAGGGTTATGTCTACCGACCATTCATGCCCCTCTGTTTTGCTTGAATTTGAACCTTGAAAAACTTTGAGGTCACCCCCAAGTATCAGTCGGGTCGAAGGGTTGACGTGATACTTAGGTTTGCCTAAGAAGTTCATTTTGAGATAGGACATGAAGCTCAGAGGATAAAAAATATGTTTATTGATTATACTATATTTACATCAGTTGAACAAGGTGGTGGTCGCGGTCTGTTGTATGAGGCTAACAGCATTGTGTTCCAAGGGTTAGGTAGAGGCTCCTCAGCTTTTATTATTAGATAATAAGATCCTTTGTCAGTTTTATCGTACGTGACATAAGGTCCTTTCCAGGACTCGGCTAGCTTGTCGGCATTGCGAGGCATTGCGTATGTTTAAGATAGAGAGATGTGAAAAAATGTCTAGTCCTTTAGAACCTATTCTCTGCCTGTATTTATAGCATATACAGGCAATTTTATAAAAAGAAAAAAAGAGTCTCCTATTCCGGAGGTAGTGGGTGAACTTTGTGGATCTCTAACAGTTCCTTCTTGACCGGGCTACAGCGGTTACTTTTGGTGTATCGAGGACTCATAGATCCTTCTAGAATGTTGGGTTGTCTTCGACTAAAGAATGCTAAGATATCTTCGATTACAGAGTATTGTCTGTATTCTTGTCGAATCTGGGAAATATGATACTACAATAACCCCATTCTCGACAGAAGTACTTGTAGTTATTTCCAGAAGAAAGACTAGAATCGGAAGAGGTTGCCAAAGTTGTGAAGAAGTCAACATATGTCATTACCGAGGTCAAGGGGATTGGTATTTGGTTAAGTAAGTTTTGAGGTGGAATTAATGATGTTCATTGAATGTAGGTAAAATTGATGGGTATAAATAGGGGTTTCATTGAAGGTGAATAATGGTGTTTGGTTAATAAGGTCGCCCCAAGTATGGTTGAGTGTTAAGTTTGAGGTTGAAAACGGTGATTCATCGGATGAAATCTGTTGTAGATTGAGAGATGAAAAAAGGTTATGTCATTGGAGTAGAGCAGCGAGGTGGGAGTAAAGAACAAACAGAAACGACATGTTTCAGTTAGAAATAGTGGGAGCATCATGCGTATGTGAAGGTAATGTTTGGAGTCAGTTGGAGGGTGAAGGGGTATTTGTCTTTACTGGTGATGAAGATACGAAATTTGGATGGGCGTCCAGGGATCTTGCCGAACGCGTGGGTGTGCTTGTAATGTGCTGCCGTCTTTTCCTGCGATACATCTCTTAAAATTTTAGTGACTTGAAGTCATTGAGCTTCGAGGACTAGAAAGAGGCTTTAATGTCTTATTCTGGTGAAAAACAGATAAAGAAAATAATGACATGTCAAGGAAGTTAGCAATAGCAGTTAAATTGTAATAGAAGAAAATTTTATTAGAAGTGAATGTACTCGAAAGATATAGATGTCGAATGTAAGAAATGAGTATGTAATCGAATGTAAGAGATATCGAATGTAAGAAATGAGTTGATAAAATAGATATGTATTTTGTGAATTTAATATTTTCTGTGTTCGTTATCGAGTATCCAATATGATTACAATATATTTTGTCGAATATTGGCAAATATATAAAGTCGAACGTGTATTGTTATGTCGAAATGTGATGTTTCGTCAACTGTAGGGAAATAAAATTATGCTTAAATGAAGTGTGAGTGAACAAAATTAAATCAACTGATGTCGAAAATAATCCCTTAGATATAGGTATTATGCAAAAATATGATAAAATAAGGGAATGTGAATGTAAAATAAATATGGCAAGATGTTTTCCATTAGGTGATGGTATGAAATATAAAGAAGATGAGGTATATCAGTTATTGGAAAAGATGGAGCGTACATTGACAGATAGGAATGTGTATGTAGATATTCTTCGAGAGTTGGAAGGTTTGAAGTTTGAATGTAAAAGGTTATTAAGGGGTAGAAGATTAAGAGGCAGAGATGTCGAGAAAAAAAATATATGAAGCGTTGTATTCGACAAACTGGACCTTCGCCAAGTGGTGCGACGAACAGTCACGTGAGGGCTATAAATATGTTAGAGGGAGGCGACTGTCAGATCATTTGCAAATTGAATTTTTTTAAGGGAGAGAACTGTTATTGCTCGCTACTGCAGTTGTTAGATATGATTGTGAAGGAGGAGATTAGTGTGCTGATTGAATGAGCGAAGGAGAGGGTTACTAAAGCTGCACAACAACAAGGTTAGTAAATTTTATAATTAGTTTCGTAAGTAGATTTGTTGGTAGAGATTTAATCAATAACGTGTAATGAAGTGGTAATGAATAAGAGACGTCTATAGAGGGGAAAGATTAATTGTAACAGAGAGGATTTTGTGAATGTGATATTGTAATTTCGTTGCGGCGGTGATTCTGATTTGCGTTAAAATGGAAGGGGAGAGTTAGAGGGGAAGTAAAATGGATTGAGAAGGGTGATGTAAGGACAGCGCTGTAGGAGGAGATGGTTTGGAGGGTGCGAGATATGCGGAGAGTTTTAGGATATGTGGCTGTCGCCGAATTTTATACCGAAAACTAAGAATTTTCATAAATGGAAATAACTGGTTTTGGCGGGAAAAGTTATAATGTCTTCGATAAGCTATTCACCTTCTTATAATTTTGAGAAGAAAATAGTAAATATTGATTTTATCGAGGTTACTGAATTAAATGAGATGAAACATCGAGAACTGAATAAATTGTTTATGAATGATAAAAAATCTAAGTGAAATATCTGAAATGGATTAGATCGAGAACTATGTAGAATTTTAAATGTAGATGTTTGTAGCAGATGGGAAAGTGAATGAGGTGTTGTAGAGTGATCTCAACAACGAGATCTAGTAAGACTATGTTAACGTTAGAATATGTATATATATATCGCATATGAAAAATTCTAACTGTGTTAAAAATATGGAATCTGATTTACAGGTTCTTAAATGGCTGAACCAAATTTAAATGATGGTAAAAATATATTCGAGAGTCTTGAAGATGTAGTGCCTTTGACAATCGATGTGAGAACATGTGTGCAACAATTGGGGGGGGAGATACAGGGTAGGTTCGAGCAGTGCAGATGCAGGGGGTGGGGAACAGTTTAGGGTAGTGCCCAGTGTGCGTTAAGTATCTGAGAATGAGGTGATGGAGACTAGGATAGATCATGATCCTCAAGGGAGTGATCGAGAAGGGAGTAGGAATAGGGAAGAAGATGTAGAACATGATGAAGAAGCTTGTTACGGAGAGGGTTTAGAAACCAAATAAATATTAAGATTTAAAAAGTAATATGGTATCCCTGATGATGTTAGATTAGAGAAGTATTAATACGAAATGATCGACCAGGATATACATCTAGATGGTATTCTTGCTCATCGAGAATAGATAAAGAAAGGGTTAAAGTTACCCCTGAGGCCGGATCAGAAAAAGTTAATGAATTTCTTTGATGTATCCCCAGGTCAATTCAATCAGAATGTATACGGCCTATTTAGGGTATGTGGTACGATAAATGGTAGAGTTAAAGCCAGAGGGGAGGAGGTAATAATGGTAGATGATTTGTGTGTATATTACACGATGAAAACGAACCCAAAGTTAAATGGGTATCGTTATTTGGCGAGGTTTTTAAAGAGATTGATGTTTTCTGATAGGGTATCCACTGGAGGTCGATATACCGAAGATCGATTACTAGTTTTTGGAAATTATGAGCTTGATCTTAAAGATCCAGGGGAGCCGCTTAAAAGAAAAGCATTTCATCTAGGCCTGTGGTTAGGTAACTTAAATGTTGAAGCTTGATAATTTTTCAGATGCTAGGATATGTATAAAGATTTTTTTCTGCTTTGTGGTTACAGTATTGAAGGAGATCGAGAAGACAGTTGTTGTAAACGAGAAGTTGTATAAGGTAAGGGAAGGATTCTTTGGTAGGATCAACAATTTAGTGGCTAATCAAGATCAGTTAAGTAAAAAATTTCAAGAAGCAGGGCTAAAAAGATCGAGAACCAATGGTGCTGAAATGTCAATCATCAGGGGAAAGATGTCAGCGAAGAACAAAAGAGTTGCAGATGCAAGTTTGCCATTGAATAATCCGTCATTAACAGGATATAACACAGATACTGAGATTGATGCGATGTTGGGGGAGTCTTTAGGGAAAAACAAGATAAAAAGGAAGGTAAATGCGGAGATAACCTCGTTGCTGAATCCGAAGAGAACTACGCGACAATCAGCCTCCGAAGTTGTTAAAGGTATTGAGAAACTTGTTATGGGGAGTGGGCTACCTCCACGAAGTTTGAGAAGTGCTATTTTCAAGAAGACTACTACTGGGACTGCGAAGAAGGGGTTGGCGGAGGCGATGGACACTTTTGCTCATGGGGTTGGCTCGTTGAAGAAAGAGATAGAGGACTGCATGGTGGTATTGACAGCTTGGATACCTTTTTAGGCGAAGCACAGGGTAACTTGGCGAAGATGAAATTTTTTAAAGCTTATGCTCGAATGAAAAGTTTGGTAAGTCGAACAAATAATCATTATATGACTTTCATTCAGATTAAGATGGTGAAGAGTCAAGCAATAGGACTGGTGGAGGGTAGTGGTGATCTGGCCAACCAGTTGGTTGGGTACAGAAATATTGAGAAGGAGTTGACTGTGGAGAATTCTAAGCTGAACGCGACGCTGAACGGGTATAAATTTAAAGCAAATAAAGCGAAGGATGCGACCTTGGCGGAGGCAAAAAAAGTGCTGGAGAAGGAGAAGAAAGAAGCTTTGGCATTGCAAAAAATGGAGTTCGAGAAAAAGGTGGATGATATTCGAAAAGCAATGGAGTTGAAGCAGAAGAAAATGCTCGATGAATTAAAGATTCGGATGAATGAAGAAAAGCTGCAAAGATGCCACGAAGTGAGTATGCACTTTAAGGAGCAGTTTGATGAGTCTGGAGAGAGGAATAAGTATTACAAAGGAGCTGTGAAGGCTGAGGGGCTGTCATGTGATGACAGTTCTGATGACGAAATACCACAGACTCCGGATGTGCGCAGAGGAATTGAAGTTGCTGATGGAATAAAGATGATGGAGGTCGAAGGCCAGCTTGTTAGGGACGTAGCAGATTTACAGGTGCCCGAAGGTTCTGCGATTAAAGAGAAATCTTATTCGGAAATGTTAAATTTGGAGGAATGAACTTTATTTTATGAAAGTTTATAAGTAATGGTCCGTGGGACCGAAAACAGTTTAAATTTGGTGTGGGTTTTTGATTTTTAACGTAGTGATGACTATCTATTTTGTTTATAAATAAGTTGAAATAGTAGATATGATAGAAGTAAAGAGATCGATTATCAGATAAATACTTGTAAAGTATAGATCGAAGACAAGTCGAAGTAGTAAATAGATCTATTGTCAGATAAATAGTTGTAAAGTATAAATCGTGGATAGTTCGAAGTAGAAAGAGTTCGATTGTCAGATAAATACTTGAATAGTATAGATCAAAGACAATGCGAAGTAGAAAGAGTTCGATTGTCAGATAAATACTTGTAAAGTATAGATCAAAGACAATTCAAAGTAGAAAAAGTTCGATTGTCAGATAAATACTTGAAAAGTATAGATCGAGAACAATGAAAAGTAGAAAGAGTTCGATTGTCAGATAAATACTTGTAAAGTATAGATCAGGGACAAATCGAAGTAGAAAGAGTTCGATTCTCAGATAAATACTTGAAAAGTATAGATCGAGGACAATGCGAAGTAGAAAGAAGGTAATGTAGAACAAATTGCTTATTTCATTTGAAGTAAACGATTATAGGGTATCATCTGTAAATGAGTTTAATCTGAGCAATACTCAAGTTGAACTTCATCTTCAGTCATAAGCCAATAAGTTCCATTATCTATTTTGTTGCATACAATGTATGGTCTCTCCCAATTTTCGGATAACTTGCCTAAATTCTTAGGTTGAGTATGGCCTTGTATCCGTTGTAGGACAAGGTCTCTAATACCAAATTTCCGTTCTCAAACTTTCTTGTTGTATATTTTTTTCAATATATCGTGGTAACGCCTAAATTTTCAATGGCCTTATCCCTGGTTTCTTCGATCCAATTAAGGTTGCAAAGGAGTCCAATCTCATTATCTTCATCCGAAATTTTTCGTCGAGTACTTGGCAGTTCGAGGTCTGAAGGTATAACTGCTTCAGTACCAAAAGCCATCATGAAAGGAGTACACCCTGTGGATACTCGAAGAGTGGTACGGTAAGCCCACAATACACTGAGGAGTTCGTCAACCCATCTGCCTTTTTTGTCGTCGAGGTACTTGCGTAAACCAGATTTGATGCTTTTGTTGATGGCTTCAGCTTGTCCATTGCCTTGAGGGTAATATGGTATGAAAGTCGTCAACTGAATCTTGTATTTATGAAGGAAAGCAAGTACTTTGGTACTGATGAATTGTTTACCATTATCAGAACACATCATTTGCGAACAACAAAACCGGGTAATGATGTGCTCCCAAAGGAATTTGATGACCTCATTCTCATCAGTATGGCATAAAGGGACTACTTTGACCCACTTGGTGAAGTATCGGTAGCAACCAAGACGAATCTCCTGTTTCCCAAAGCGGGATGAAAAAGGCCAATGATGTCGATTCCCCATCGTTTAAAAGGCCAAAGGACACTACTAACATGTAAGTCGAGGGCGGGGTACTTGATGTCCTGAGCATTAATTTGGTATTTGTAGCATTTTCAAACAAAGTCTTCGCAGTCTTGTCTCATTTTAACCTAATAGAGTCCCTGTGAGAAAGCACATTGAGCTAGTGACCGACCCAAAACATGTGCACCACAAATACCTTCGTGAAGTTCTCTGATTTTTACCTGAGCCTGTTTCTGCGATATACATTCGATATGTGGTCCTTCTCCATTGAGTCGATATAATATACCAATTTGAACTGTGAATCGGGGGCACTTGGCTAACAGGGATCGAGCTTCTTCTTTGTTACTGGGTATGATGTTAGAGTTGAGGTATGTAGAAAATGGTTTTCTTCAATCGTCTGGGTTATCATCTTCTGTAACAATCAAGTGGAGTGTGGACAAGATATCGAGGCTAGAGTGTTCGAGGATTTTGATGTCCAAAGATCTTTTTTCAACATCTCCCAGCATGGCAGCAATATAAGCTAAAGCGTCGGCATGACGATTTTCTTGCCGAGGTAAATATGAAATGGTGGCATGTTTGAATTTCTTTATTTTGTTTTCGACCAGGGTAGCATAATCAACCATCTTGTCTGTTGTCCTAAAAGTTTTGTTGTAATGATTGGCGACGTGTAAGGAGTAGACATAAACTGTTAATTCTTCCGCTCCAAGTGCAAGATCAAGGCCGTGCAAGATGCCTTCATACTCTGTTTCATTATTGGTTGCATAGAATTTGAGTTGAAGAGCTTTTTCTATACGATGATTAGAAAGTGTGACGAGTACGATGCCGATTCCAGAACTTTGTGGTTCTGTTGATCTGTCCGTAAAATGTCGCCAACCAGAACTCTTAGACCATGCATCTGGTTCAGAAATTATGTCGTCAGTAAAGATTTCTTCGAGTTCTTCCCAATCAGGGTCTTCAGCTGGAAAATCTGCCAAAAAATTAGCCACTGCTTGCCCCTTGATTGATATTTGAGATTCAAAAGGGATGTCATATTCACCAAGGAAAATAGACCACTGTTGAACTCGTCGAGATTTTTCTTTTTTGGAGAGAACGAGTTTGAGAGGGTATTATGTAATGACTTTGGTAGGGTGAGCTTGGAAGTATGGATAGAGTTTTTGCGAGCTGTAAACCAAGGCGAGCAATTGCTTCTCCGTACTAGTATATCATTTTTCAGCAGGCATAAGAGTTTGACTAATAAAGTAAATAGGTTTCTCGATGCCTGCATCTTCTCGAATAAGGATAAAACTAATGGAGTCTACAGTGGTGGATAAGTACATGGTGAGTAATTCGCCATCAATGGGAGTACTCATTATAGGAGGACGCTCCAAGTATCATTTAAGATCTTGAAGAGCGGCTATCTTTTTTTTATTTATTCAAAAGAGTTGTAGGGTTGCCACGAAAAACAAGGTAAAGAAGTTTGCATCGATCAGATGACTTGGAGATGAATCTGTGAAGAGCGGCTATCTTGTCAGCGAATTTTTAAACATCTTTTTTTGTTCTAGAAGATGGCATTGCCATGAGTGCTTTGATTTGAGCCAAATCGATTTCGATTCCTCGTTTGCTGACTAGATGGCCCAAGAATTTCCTGGATGCGACGTCGAACTGATATTTCTCTGGGTTGAGCTTCATATGGTATTGTCGAAGGATATCGAAGATAGTTTGGTGGTTTTGGAGATGATCTGCTCTTTTCAAACTTTTGCAAATCATATCATCGATATATACTTCCATGATGTGGCCTAGCTATTCTTAGAGCATTTAAGTGACCAATCGTTGGTAAGTGGCACCAGTATTTTTTAACCCAAAAAGCATCACTGTGAAACAGTAAAGTCCACTTTCAGTTATAAAAGTGGTTTTTTCCTGATCTTCTTCCGTGAGTGGAACTTGGTTGTATCCCGAGGCGGTATCCATCATAGAAAGAAGTTCGTGTCCTGCGACTGAGTAGAGAAGTTACGGAATCAATGGTAGCGGAAAACTGTCTTTGGGTGTGAATTTGTTAGGTTCGATGAAATCAACACAAACCCGTATTTTAATGTTTTTCTTTGGCACAACGACGATATTGGAAACCCACTTCGGATATTTAGCTTCCCGAATAAAGCCGACACGAAGGAGTTTATCAATTTCTTCGTTAACTGCATCCCGAAGCCGAGGAGCCAAATTTCATCATTTTTGGATGACTATCTTGTTGTCTAGAAGGTGGATGAGGTGGTGGAAAGCATTAGAAGGATTGATTCCAGGCATTTCTTGAAAAGTTCAAGCAAAGACGTTGATGCTTTTCTTAAGTAGTTGTATCATGGCTTCTTTTTTGTCGATGGACAACTCGGATCCAATGAAGGTTGTTCGCCCGATTCCATCGAGTTCAGCAGTTTCAACAACTTCAGTATCATGTTGCTCAAATGTGGGTGGTGTGTCAGACTGTAGTTGTTATGCCTTGAGGAGTTTTGCTGTATGAGGATTGACAGTGGTATTTTTGCACATTCATGCGATTGCTTGGCTGCCCTTGATTTCATAGACTCCATAATCCGTAGGAAAACGTAGTGCTAAATGGTAAGTCGATGGTATCCCTTTGATTGAATATAACCAGCTGCGTCCTAAAATTCCTAAATACTTGGACTCTGCATCAATTACAAGAAATTTGACAAATATGGTTTTTGAACCTGCTTGAACGGGAAGAGTGATTTTTCTTGTTGTTGATTCTTTAGAACCATTGAAACCCATGATTGTTGTTGTCGAAGCTTTTACGGAATCTGTAAGGCCTAGAACTTTGATTGCTCTTCTGAATAAGACATCTCTGGCATTGCCGGTGTCGATGAGAAGTGTATGTAAGTAACCCTGTCCCACTTTAAGCATAATAAAAAGTGGGTCATCATGTGGGTATTGTACATGGCTGGTGTCACAGTCCTCGAATGTTATCTAGTAAGGACGTTTGGATTTATTGGTGCAGGGGAGAAATCTTACTGATTTGTCTGAGGAAGTCATTTTGCAGCAAGACGTAATACGATCGTCTTGCTTTCTTTTCTTCCCTTTTTGATCTTGATCATGTATAAATATCGAGTTGGGCCCTGGATATGATTCTGCTCGACTTTAATAGTTTTTGCTTGTTTATCTAGACAATTTTGAATGTCGACAACTTAATTATGTAGTCTTCCAGCTAAGAGGATACGGTGAAAAATACGAATGAGAGAGTAGCAGCTATCAGTCTCATGGTTGTGTACATTATGATACTGACATAGGGTCTATTTGGGAGATCTGCAATAACTTGTGGCGCACGATAACACTCGTTTCCCTTTATTTTTGGCAAGATAGCGGAAAAGGTTGTCGTCATGGGAGGCAGAATTGGGACAGGCCTATCTAGTTTGCCATATCTACTTCGAATGTTATTCGTGTTTTTGGCAGGTGGCTTCGGTGTTGTTGCGGCAACTGCTCTTTGAGAAGGGGTCGAAGATACTTCTCGAGAATGTATGACAAAAGAGATTTTCATCTTATCTTTCTTCGATCGCTCTAGCTCGATGTAATTATTAACCACTTCAATCATCTCAGTAACCGTACATGGTTTGTGTAGAGTAAGTTCTTCTCAAACTTTGGGTTTTGAATTTCCATGATTCCCTATTTCATGCAGGAAATATTTATAAAAACTTGCCAAGGTTTCTTTTGCACCTTGTTCGAAGTAAAATAAAGAGTCAACTGTGATTTTATGTTCCCTAGCATGAGTGTAGTTGGAATCGAATAGATTTTGTAATTGAAGGAAAGAGGTGATGGTGGCTTCTTGTATAGTATGGAACCATCAGAGTGGTTCTTTTTTTAAGCTCATATTAAACAGTCGACAAAGCATGTGGTCGAGTTTAGAATATAACCCAACGACGGCTTTAAAATGTTGAACATGTGTAAGTGGATCGGTGAGGCCTGCATACTGGATGAATTTGGGCATATGGAAGTTATCTGGAATAGGCATATTTTCGAGATATGGAGAGATAGGGTTTGCTTCGATCATGTCGAGTGCAGATCATCGGCCGAGGATATCATAGTTGATAGCTTGAATCCTATTGTTAAGGTCATCTAGAGTGATGAATTACTGCGGATGGAGCGGTAAAGCTGCAACTTGTAGAACAAAATTGCCCTGTCCCTCTGGTCGCAATCGATCTCTGATTGGCCTCCTTTCTTGCAGAGGGTTCTGGGGACGTGTACGTCAACTTCCTTGGATTATCGAGGCTGAAGAAGTTAAACAAAAATGTTGAGATGCTCTATTACTGTTTCCAGATCTGGATCGAGACATTCGTTGGTCGTCCTCCCTAGGCGGATCATCACGTTGAATTGCTTTCTATCGATATTAACTTCGAGCCAGTGGTGGCAATGCTTGAAGAGCTGTTATTCGATCTTGTATTCTTCGCAGTCTCTCCATTTCCTTTTGATGGGTTTGACTCTGCTGATCTAGGGATTTTCTGCGTTCATCTCTTTCTGTTTGTAAAGCTTAAGCGTGAACACGTTGATCTTCCCAGTCTATGGTTTTTTTTTTTGAAGCCATTTGTTTTTGAAGTTCAAGAACTACACCGTGCAGATCAAATACTCTTGGAATGTACTGATCTTTTACGGTACTAGAATGGCTTCTCAAGTTCATGTTTTTCATTTGGACGATTCTCAGGTTGGAAATGGTAGAAAAAAGTGTAAAAATTTTCCCACAGACAACGCCTATTGTAATGGCGTGTTTTCCAGGAGGAAAACCTTTGCCAATATTTGTTCGTAAGGATTTTGCAATAAAGAGATATCAACTAAGATTTTACGTGGAAAACTCAGATAAAACTGAGAAAAACTACAACCTCGTAGAGGATTTTCTGCAAAATCTAGTAGATGTTAGTTATTACAAGTTTCAGAGTGCTGTGTATGTTTAAGATAGAGAGATGTATAAAAAAATGTATGGTCCTTTAGAACCTATTCTCTACCTGTATTTATAGCATATACAGACAGTTTTACAAAAATAAAGAAAGAGTCTCCTATTCCGGAGGTAGTGGGCGAACTTTGCAGATCTCTAACAGTTCCTTCTTGACCAGGCTGCAACGGTTACTTTTGGTGTATCGAGAACTCATAGATCCTTCTGGAACGTTGGGCTATCTTCGACTATAGAATGCTAAGATACCTTCGATTATAGAGTGCTGATGGTATTCTTGTCGAATCTGGGGAATATGATACTACACTTCTCATCGACGCGCTTCTTAAGACCATCGACTATGGTTTTATTGATTGCTTCGACCTAGTCATTCCCCTGTGGGTAATAAGGTGTGGAAGGGGAGAAGATGATGTTGTACTTCTTGAGGAAATTGTGAACTTTATTCGCAAT
Organism: Kingdonia uniflora; assembly: GCA_014058105.1. Taxonomy (NCBI): domain Eukaryota; kingdom Viridiplantae; phylum Streptophyta; class Magnoliopsida; order Ranunculales; family Circaeasteraceae; genus Kingdonia; species Kingdonia uniflora. The sequence goes on from JACGCM010002827.1 coordinate 5,334,087, forward strand.
AAACTGTGGACCGTTGTGGCATCGAATCATGTGGGGGCACGGATGAGCGCTTAATTATGACATTTTTAATATACTCGAACATGTATTTTAATCGTCAATTATATTTAATTTTGGGTACTTATGCACATTTGTTTGATTGTAGCTACTGGAGATGGATATTTGAAACCAAGCTCTTAAAGTCAAGTAAAAGTGTCTCCCGCAATTCATAGCACAAAAAGTCAAAGACACAATATATTTGGTCTCAAGATTGAAGAAATATATACACAAATTTTCTTGGAGAATAAGATCAAGAAATATATTGCATCTAAGATCATTAAAGATATTTTTATTGAAGATATATGCAAGAGTTTCCATGAAGAAAGATCTCTACATCACTTAAAGGAAATTATATGCAAGAATATTAGGTGATTGGTTGTAATATTAGAAGATATTATTGTGAAAATATTCTTTAGAATTTAATGTATACTTTCTAAATTTGGGTTCCTTCTCCTATAAAAGAAACCCCCCCCTTTGTAATTGGGTATCTCATATTGGAGCAAGTTTAGAAGAAATTAAAGTCTTAGTTTTATTTAATTATATTTTCTCTCTTTTATTTTATTTTGTAAATAATTAGTTATTAATGCGACGAAGTCCGAGATGAACAACTAATCTCATACCTAAAGCTTGGATAAGCAATAGTTGGTATTAATTAGGTTCTAATTAGTTTTCTCTTAGTACTTTATGATTGATAAGTTATAATGCATCATATCGAAGGCTTGACCACAGCTTCAGTTTGATGTACGATAACTTTGGATACAAACAAGTGCTACTAACCATAGACTTGATTTGGAGATCTAAACAAAAAGAAACACTAGAGAACTTACTCAAGCTTAGCCATGGTTGAGTTGATAATTCTCAAAGACACTCTTCACCATCACTTAAAAACATAACTACTAAATGTTTAACCATAGATTTAGTGGTTTATTTTATAACATCGTATGTGTCTTAACACGAACATATGATGGGCGGAGATATTAAGATCTAGTTATATATCAATTAGTGTTTTGAAAGGTAGAGGCCAAGTCTGAACCTTAGCTCTCTCCATCATTAAGTTTTATAATTAGTTTTTATTTATTATTCTTAGATTATCTCATATAGAATCGTAATTCGGGCTAGAAGGTATTTATTTTCCCAAACCTCCTTGTGGATTCGATCCCACTCATCCGTGCTACAATTCGACAACCGTACTTTGAGCGGGTATTTTGCTAGAAGCCCTAAAAACCTCTTACAAATGGCGTCGTTGCCAGGGAGGCATAGTTGAAAACTATTCTTTCTAATACCGATTTTTTTTGTTAATTTTCTTTGCTAATTCTTTCTAATATCGTGCCAATAATTTCTAAACTTTTTGTTTCTAATATTCGTTAAAAAGTACAGTGGGAGGTAATGTTATTATATAGTGTTTTTATTATTCTCGTTTCTCTAATTTAAACTTAAAAATAAAAACAATTGTTTCTGAATGCTTGCTTGTTTGTTGTCGCAACAGTTTACATTATTATTGCATAAGTTTACTTTAATGCTTGCTTGTTGTCGCAACAGTTGACATTATTATTGAAAATTGTTTGCACAAGGTTTGGTGCTATAGCTTCTTCTACTCTGCATGTGTTGCTCGATATTTATTTGTGCTTGATTTAGAAGTTGTGAAGCTGATTATCACAAGCTCAACTCATAATTTTTTATAACTGTGAAGTCTGTTCCTGAATGTTTTATAGTTTTTGATCATCTATGCTTCATAATTGGGAAATATGTTTGCTACAAAAGTTTTAGCTAATTTAAAACCCTTTCCGAATTGCTATAGGTCATATTTTTTTGTTTAGTTGTCTAAGAGTTATAGCCTTTTGAAACAACAGTAAAACACAGTCTCAGTAAAGGACACCGTTGTTCATTAATCACTTGTTTTGAGTGACAGGGAAGCTAAATTCTTGAAAACTTCCTTCTTGAATGTTTTTTCTTTCTGAATTATCTTTCCAAATTGATATTATTTAATGATCTCTCTCAACCGAGCTGAAAGATATGCGCATTTGAAAATTAGAACATAATAGGCTACAATAAACTTGGAAATTGGATTAATATTACTGTCGCAATTTCACTAATATTTTTTCTCTTGTTTTGTAGGATAGTCACAAAGTTGGTACTCAGAGATCGTGATGAATTTACAAAGTACATTGGGAAGCTTCTATCTAATCCTTCTTGTGCCCCTTAAGTGAATGGGCACTTCTTTCTTTCGCCCCCTAAGTGAAGGGGCGGCCACAGCTTCACCGGGAAACACTTCCCGTAGGTTGGTGCCTCTATAAACATGACATATAGAAGGGGTTTATATTCGCTCCGCCCTGGTACTAGGAACATAAAGTCGTGTGGACTGTACAAATACACGCTGCTCTAATAAAATAATTACTGCGTTTGGATTGACCTATTGCTGTGTTTAAAATTTCTTTTCATTCCAACATTAGTAAAGGTAAAAATTCTTAGAGACTTGCGGGATTTCATCACCCAAAAAGCTCTCTAACAAGTGGAACCACCCATTAGGGCTACTAAGAAATTCGTATCACGCAAAAATTGAACGTCCCAGACCTAAAAATTACTTATAATAAAAAAGAGTAGCAAGATTCCCGCGGGATTTTATCACCCAACGGATAGGTGTACCAGACCGGGGTACAAACACGGGTTCATAGGATACGGCCCCAACCTAGCGACGGGAAATACTGGTTGTAGGTTTGCGATATCAGCGTTCCGAGTGCTGACTTACAATAAAATGACTCGCTCGAACGTGAGGACTGAACATCTACTCTAAGCTGGTACTAGCACAATGACGCAGGGGAGTGTAGGAACTAAAGCCTTTGACCATCCTACCCTTTTGTAAACACAGAAGAATATAAGAGTGACCTAATTATTTCTTTTAAAAAAATGTTGAAGTGCTAGAATTTTAGGCTTGATTGATTTTTTTATTGGGTGTTAATTTAATTATAAAATGTCGTACATGCAAGAACATTGGAATTCATACGGCTCACATTTTGACATTCCACAATATCCTCAAAATCATTTTCAATCATGGGATCGCCAAAATTCTCAATACGTGGAACCTTTCCAACCTCATTCCTATATGCAGTCTCAGCAAGCCATTCGGTCATCCAAACAGTTCCCACCCACTCCACTCAAACCATCTTTGGAAGACACCCTTTTTCTCTTCATGCAACAATCAATCGAAAGTCAAAAACAAGCATTGCAATTTCAGCAATAAATGATACAATTCGAACAACAGACATTGGCAAATCAAACTTCTACGACCCAATCTATCTTTAGATTAGATACTTAGATAAGTCAGTTATCAACCACGTAGAGTGAAATAGAGCACGAAAAACTTCTAAGCAATGAAGAAGAATAACTTGAAGTTAAATCCCCTTATGATTTAGAAAATAATTAATTCAAGCGTAATCAAAGAATGTTTTCCCCATGGGGTGAAGGGATACCATATTACGAGACAGATTTAGAAGATTAATATTTTAAGATCGACGATCCTATGTCACAAGAAGCTCTAACAGAAGTGGCTAACATGTTCAATAAAATTATTTTTCAATCACCTCTTAATTCTGCCCTCAACATTCAACCACTGATGTCACTATCCATCCCTTCATAGGTAGATCCCCACCAATTCATAAATGATATCATAACAGAAAGTGAGTATTTTTCCAAATTCTTAGACGATTTCTCAGATGATGAGGATGATGACAAATTTTTTGGAATTGTAAATTCAACATCGATTCTTGAGAAAATGCGAGCTCCATCTTTATCCCAACCAGTGCCACCTTCTTCATCTCTCTTTCTTGTATCTATACCTCCGTCGCCTGAGCCTAATGGGGGTACCATGACCATAAACAATTTTGAGGACTTGTACGGAGATAACTCTTGTTGTATTTCTGTTGATGAATGTTTAAATTATTTTGAAGACTCAAATGATCTTGAGATTTGTGAAATGGTACAATCATTAGCATTTGAAAACATGTTTCAACTTGGTCATGTCCCTAAGCCAATGAATATCCATATCAATGGTCAGGATGAGTCCCTTGAGATAGTTATAATTTTAGGCACACAAATTTTAAATGTTTATTAAATTCAATTGTTCCCCGATCCCCACATCCACAAATATGTTATATAGTTTTTCTTCTACTAAAAGAAAATATCTTTTTGAAAAATTATAATTTTGGGGATGCCTCACGGACTTGCTTTGTCAGAACCACCTATCACATTTTTTGGAAAGGGCCAACCAGATCAATGACCCACCTTTTAAATGACCAAGCTACTTGGCTACAATGGAGGTCTTGTGAAGGGCTCCAGATGTCGTAGGTGTGACATTGGCATTTGTCACAGTTTTTCGCATACTCTTCAACTTGTTTCTTCTTATTGGGCCAGAATAACCCTTGTGTTACGGCTCGAAGAGCCATAGATCAACCACCAGTGAGAGCCTCACAGGTACCTTCGTGGAGTTCAGTAAGTATGGTAGTGGCTTCGTTTTGGGAGATGCATCAGAGGTGTACGCCGTTCGGGGATTTGCAGAAATTGAAGAGAGCGTTGACTCGGACCTCACAGTCTTTGCTAAAGGCATATTTGGCGATAAAAAGTTTCGACAATTGCTCGAAGCTTCGGATAGAGCCGTTGGGTAGGCTGTGGTACCATTTGAGAGGGCTGTCAATGAGACTGGCGGGAAACATTCGACATAAGATATGGTCGGCTGTGGAATACAGACTCAAAGCATTTTAGAATTCAAGGATGTGAGACTGAGGGTCGATATTGCAGTATTTGCTAATTTTAGGGATATTGAAATTTTGGGGTACTTCATCGCGAATAGTTTGGGGCAGATATGGTTGTTTAACTGACTCAAAGAGTTCAGTGTGGGGCTCGCGCTGATGCGAATAATGACACAAATTTTTTGATCGAGTTCCTGCTGAGCAAGGTAGGCAGGATGAGGAGGCGATCACTAGGGTTAAGGGAGATGAGGCCTCAGATATGGGGTATGCTCGGCGCTTCGCTCACCATGGATTTCACGAGTAGGACACCGCGTGGGGTGACGAGATGTATGAATAGTAAAATCAGAGGAGTCCTCTGTAACGGGGATGGCTAAATAGATCGAGTCAGTGGGTATAATAGTGGGAGTAACCTCGGCACCAAGATGAACCAGGGGTATTTCGATATGTGGATGGGGCCCAAGTCGTGCGCGGGCTGACACGCGCGAGGGGGCGAGCAATCGAGAGGGTTGAGGAGCATCGTGGGTGTGTCTTTGTTAGAGTTCCTAGATGATAAGGCGTAACTCGTTGAGGGTATGGTGTTGCCGGTCGCAGTCGTCTAAACGGCATTGCAGTTCAGCCTTGAGTTTTTGGCAGTGCTCGTCAAGCTCAATCCATAACTGATTGGTATGGCGCTCCTCCGCATGAGCAAATTATTGGCTGATGAGGGCGAGTTGAACGGCTATTCCATCGGCGGAGTTGTCAACAAGGGCAGAGGTTGAGCGAAGGGTGGGGGCCATGGGATGTGGTTGTAAAAGGAAGGAAAGAAAAGGAAAACACGAGTGGGTGTAGTACAGACGGTGCCAAATGTAGGAGCCAAGTTTCGTAGAGGGAGAAACTAACTCTTACACCACGGGGTCACTTTGACTAGGGGGATTATGCAAGCATCTAATATAATAGCAGACAATATTACTACACTAACACACTTGTGTGGAGTCCTAGAATGGGTTACTCCACGACCTCTAGCGAGAATTTTTAATGGTTGATGATATATATCGAGTTTAGATAAATGGTTGATTACAGGGTGGCCGAAGGTAATTTTTGGAAGTTGATGGGAAAGATTTTTTAACCCCCTCCTAATGCCTCCTCCCTCCTATTTTTAGGATATAAAAAGGGTTGAGTCACCATGGGAGGTTTGATTACATGTATGTCCTTTGGAGACAATTGTTTTGTACCCAGAGTCAATTCTGACACTGTAGTTGTTGGTTCTGACACCGTAGTTGTCTAGCGACTTGTTTCACTATTCTGTCTGACAAGCTGGCTGTAAGGCATGTCTGCCTTCGACCATGTATTACCATGGTCAAAGTCTCTCTAGATGTTGAATTCTAGTGCTGACTGTCTGTCTTCAGCTTCGACTATAATGTCTGTCTTCAGCTTCGACTATAATGTCATCGAGTGTTCGACTAGTCTTGAAAGGCTTCGTGGACTTAGTTACTGTCTTGCTGGGCTTTAAGTCTCTAGGTAGGCTTCGACGTAGCCTTCAAGTATTCGATTGATGCTAGAAGGCTGCGAGTAGGCCTACTACAACTTTCTTGTTTTCTAAACAATAAAAAAAATTCTCTAACACCAAGAAGAACAAGAAGGAACTTTCAGATGCCAATTTTTTTTTATACTTAACAAGATTCTTTTGGATCCACTCCGCCCAGAAAGTTTCTTTTGAAGAGACAATAAACCAAATATGTCTCATTATACAAGATTGGTTGCAAATCCTAAGGTCTCTAATAGATAGGCCACCTTCCATGAAGGGATCACAAATCTTATCCAAGCTCACGGCTGATGCAGAAGTAATGAGATCAGGGCTGTCCATAAGAATTTTCTATAGATGGAAGTAAGCTCAATAATATCCCTTTGACGAAGGATGTCTGCATACCACTGAGGACCACTTTGATCAGCTGCAGTCTTCCTACATAAGAGAGGTGCTTGAAACTCCAAGATTTAATTATAGCAACAAGATTATCAACTATAGGTAGACAGTCAACATAAGAAAGTCTAGTTGATATGAGAGGGAGCCCCAAGTACTTAACATGTAACATCCCCACAGTGAAGCCCAGAGCAAACGTAAAAGCATTCACATGGGTGGGATCCATACCAGAGCATACAAGTTGACTCTTATTAATATTCACCTCAAGACCTGTAAAACTAGCAAACTCATTAAGAGCACCTGAAGCAACTAGGTAAATTGTAACGTGGCGAGGTAGATTTCTCAATCCACCCTCTAAACCCTAAATCCACCCGTAGCAACTAGGTGAATTTAATGACGTAGCGAGAATAAACACACCGTGAGGGCTGTCTCTTCACCCTCAGGGTAAATTTTTGGTGGATCGATCCCGCGCAGTTCTGAACTGCGCGTAGTTTTTGAGCCAATAGAATGATGACACTTGTCAAACTCTAGTTACTCCCTTACCGCACAGTTCAGAACTGTGCATAGAGTGTACGCTCCAGATGGAGACACGTAGACGGTTGGGATTCAAACTTGGCTAACGGCAAGTTCTTGCGGTTAGAGCCTGCATGAAATTTCCACTATTTCCCCTCTCCGTACTTCGTTTTATTTTTTGGTGATCAGAAGGCCTATAGTTTTAGGCATACTTGTTTAACATTAACCTCAACGACTATATTTTTTTAGTAAACTTGTTTGGCAAACATCTCAACAGTAAAATTTTTTTGACAAACTTGTTTGACAAGAAGCTTAACGGCTAGTTTTTTTACCAAACTTGTTTGACAAGAAGCGCAACGGCTAGTTTCTTTACTAAACTTGTTTGACAAGAAGCTCAACGGCTAGTTTTGTTTATCTATAAAATGATTCATCTTGTACACTCTATTCTCTTACTCTTCTACACTCAACTTTATTCTCTTAAAAACCATTCATCTTCTAAACTCTATTCTATTATCTTGTTATCAATTTTGCCCATCATGTCCGACCTAATTTTGGAGGACCAAATCATGTCTGAACCATCACTCTTATCCTTTTCATCATCATTGTCCGGAAGCGAAGAGCTCTTTCGACATTAAAATGAGATGATGCACGAGTATAGCAAGGTTATGATTGAGATGGGAGAACCGAAAGAAAAAGAGCAAGAGGTGACATCATCACAGAGGTGGGGCGGCAGTAAAATGGGAAGGATTGAACAGTGGAAAGGCTACGATAATAAATTAGGTGAGTTTAGCCTTAATCGAGATTATTTTGGTGCCAACCTAATTTACGCCGGTATCCCATTTCGTCGTTGATTCCGTATGAGCGAAGGTGTGTATCAACGTATTCATGATCATGTTATTTCGGCGAACCCCTATTTCATTCAAAAAGAAAATACCGCTAAGACGATGGACTTATCCTCATAGCAAAAGATAGCGTGCGCACTCCGCATGTTATGTTACGGTATGAGAGCAGACGCCCACGACGAATACGTTTGGATTCGGAAGTCTACGGATAATTTAAGTTTGAAAGAATTTTACAAAATAATTATAACACTATTCAAAGCTCAATACCTTAGATCTCCCGATAAAAATGATACATTACACTTGTTAGAAGTGAGCGAATCGCGAGGCTTCCCGGAGATGTTAGGTAGTTTATATTATATGCATTGGAAATGGAAGAATTGTCCTACCGGGTGGGCAGGACAATATAACGGGTATAAGAAAATTCCGACGGTAATTTTAGAAGTGGCTGCATCACAAGATCTTTGGATATGACTCGTATTCTTTGGGGTGTCCGGTTCTAACAACGACGTGAACGTCTCACAAGATCTTCAATGGTTTTTTTTTCTAGTTAGCTCCGCTTCACGCCTCTTTTGAATCTCTGCCACTCTAGCCAACTTTTGTTCCTCTCGTGCTCTAGCTCTAACTTTTTTTTCCTTTATCTTATGCTCGTCTCTCTCATTTCATGTTTTTTTCCCCTAAAAACTTATACTTGACTTTGCCGCTTCTTTTGTCTTGTATTTTTTTGGTCGTCCGATCATATATCCCCACAAGCATATAATGGTGCATCCAAGTCGATAGAATTATCCAGAATAACCACATTTGGAGTGTTGGAAGTAGATGTTGATGGATCAGTGCCGAAAGTACCTGGGCTATCGTCAAAATTTGATTTCCTAGTGACGTTGCGGCCGGGGTGTCTGATGTTTTTAATTTGTGACCATTTTAGGCAATGCTCCAAAATTTTGTAAGCCTCCCTAATATAAATTTTTTATAGTTTTTTGAATGTCTTGTATGCCATACATTCCTAGAAATCAAGTTCGAAATTCTAATGAGTACTAATTATGGAACAAAATTAATGAAATGAGAAGAAAAAAACTAAATTACTTATGACATCGCCCGTTCCTATGCCGGTAAAATATCGGCTTTCGAGGTCTTGAATGATGCCTATAAAAATTGAGCATTCCATATTGAGCCGCCCCTTATACGTGTAATTGACACCGTTGTATGATCGTCACATCAATTGGTCATTATAGAATGAGTTGAATTGGTCATGCACTTTGAACCAAAATGTAGCGGCTTTTTGGTTGTTCGTCATAGCAAAGTTTTAGAAGAGTTGAGACCAAGCGCATGCGAGATTGACTAAGTCATCTGACGACTAATTTTTGGAGTTAGTGTATCTTTCTTTGTCGTCATCAACTTAATCATCAAACTCAACTACATCCTCAACTACAATAAGTATCAGTGTCATATTTCTTTTAGGCTTCACCTTTCCGGCGTATTACTTCTCGTGAGAACCAGATTGAAAACCTTAGAGATGACCGAAAAAATGACCAGAGAGATAATCGGTGATGTATTGAGGTTTAAATCATTTAAACCCCATGTACCTCTCATCGGCGTGGTACTCGAGCTTCCACCTGCGTGAGATGGCAAATATAAATTTTCCGGTTAAGAGTACGAGCCTGTATAAGGATCAAATTGAGGGTAATATCCTTGGTTTTGGTAACGAGTATAATATTTTTGGGTTTGAGATATAAATTAATTGTCGTATGGTAAAAATAGTTGTTGAACATGGTGATCATGATATTGGGAAGGGTTAGGCATTTACGACGAATCATATGCACTGAATTGCATCAAAAATACGTTCTCTTGTTAGTTCATATTGGAGGATTGAGAGTGGCTTTGAGCTACTTGGTAAACAAGTTTCCAAAAAATATAACTGTTGAGATACATAAAAGATAAGTTTTCACAGAAATATAGTCTTTGAGCTACTTGCTAAACAAGTTTCTACTAAGCTACACAAAAGACAAGTTTTCACAGAAATATAGCTTGGTGTTTTTATGCATTTAAATAAATTCTCTATATTTCTAGGGCTGTACATGGTCCGGTTCGGTCCGATTTTGACCCTAAACCGTGAACCAAACCAGAAACTACCAGTTTTTAGAATACCGAACCAAAACTGAACCAGCCTCATAAAGAATTGAACCAAAATCGAACCGATCGGTCCGGTTTTTATATTTGTGTTTTGGATCTGGTATTTTCTTTTATCATGCAGCAGCTATAGGCCGGGCCTATTAGGCCTATAATAAGATCTTTTTCTCTTATATGTGGAATAGGCCCATAATAAGATATTTTAATAAAATGGACAACCCATAATATCACAAAAGGACATCATAATATCACAAAATGGACAGCCCATAAAAGGACATCATAATGGACAATGGACATCACAAAAGGACATCATAATATCACAAAACAGCCACCATAATATCAGAAATTAGTCTAGGAAAGCAATGCATGCCAATATGCCATAACAAAATGGACATTATAATGGATAGCAGCCATAACAAAATGGGCAGCCATAATATCAGAAATTCACAATACTTATTAAAGGAAAAATAATGTACAATAGTCTATACTAATTCCAAAGTCCAACATAACACTAATGTTTTATGTATCAATTCCACAAACCCATCAACATCCTTATAGGTATAACAGTTAGTAAATTGCTTGAAGAACTCATTTAAGGCATGATCAGCACAAATAACAATTTTACCCATTACCAGCGCTTCAGCTGTGGTGGTGTAGACAAAAACATCAAGTGTTAGCTTCTGCTTTGCTGAGTTACATCGCATGCTTGGTTGACAAGGCAAGAAAATGGGAATAGTGGCTAATGCTACGAGAACTCCCTGTATACAGTCTATAAACAACAAATGGTTGGTGCATGGGTAAACCTTTCCCTCTCTGGATTCTAGAGGAAGACTTTTAGATCAAGAAACAAATAATTTACATGATATCAAGAACATCTCCATTGGTTTGGAATCTAATATGCAAAGAGATATGTAGTTATTTTCATCAAAAATCGCTAAATACCAAAATCAGAAATCTCCAAAATCAGACAGAAACCCCCAAAATCAGAAATCCCCAAATCAAAAAACCCTAAAATCAGAAATCAAAAACCCCAAATCAAAAAACCCTAAAACTATATTTGAGAGAGAGAGAGAGATAGAGAGATTACCTGTCTGCCGGTTGGAACTTGGAACTGTCGAGTGCGGTTGGAATTGGAACTTGGAACTGGAGACTAGAGAGAGAGAGAGCTTATGTAGAGCTTAGTAGATCATCATCATCATGCAACCCCAAAGATCATCATCATCATCCTGTAAAGCTTATGACTCATAAATCATAAGCAGTTAGAACTTGGAAGTGCTTAGCTTCTTGCAACCCCAAATCCTTCAGTAAACTTGTTATTCACACCAGCTACTACTGGTAATTAGAGAGTAGAGACAGAAGAGAGAGTAATCTGGTAGAGACTGAAAGAGAGTAGAGAGACTCGAGAGAATGAGGAGAATAGAGAATTAGAGTTTAGAGATGAGATCATATTCAATTATTCATCCCAAAGTTTGCCTAAAGTAAAGGCATTATTCACACCAGCTACTACTTAAGTTACTATTATAACCCCTCCGGTTCGGTTTGGTCGGTTAACTGGGATGGGTAACCAGTAACCGAACCGGGCAGTCTGGTTCTTCAGTTTTCGAACCAAAAACCGAACCGGCACTTTTACAAACCAAAAAAAATTATCGGTTCGGTTCGGTTTCACAGTTTCGCCGGTTTCTCTGTACAACCCTATATATTTCTGAGCTCACAAAAAAACTAATCGAACTAATTTTTCATTATTTAGGAATGTGTCTAAGTACCTAAACGAAAGAGAAGAAAAAAAAATAAGTATGAACCAATGCACTCTTAATAGAGGGAAATGGAATGTGTTTGAGGAAATGCCTCAAAGAAACTAACCTTAAAAAAAACTAAGTGTGGAGAGGAAAAAAAAATAAGGCAAAAGTTTCAGGCTCTTACTGCGCAGTTCAGAACTGCGTGGCAAACTTCCTCAAACCAGATTAAGCCACGTGTTTGAGAATGCTTTCCACGCAGTTCTGAACTGCGCGGTAAGAACCTGAAACTTTTGCCTTTGGCTCTATTATTCATACTTAACTTTTTATTTCTTTGAGGCATTTCCTCTAACACCTGATGTGCCCTCTATTGTGTATGCATCCCTTCATACTTAGTTTTATTTTTTAAAGACTTCGATTAGGCATTTCATCAAATACTTAAAAAAACCTAGTATTTCATTCAAACACTTGTTTTTTCAGTTCCCTTCTTCACGTAATTTCATTCAAACACTTGAAAAAATGTATTATTTGAAGCAAACACAAGTTTAAATATAATAATGCATAATCAATTCAACATAAACTCTATAGTCTGACAAAATATAATAAAACATAACCTAAGTGGGATGGCCTCTTTTCGTCTGGTGGGCACGTCTGGTATGGGAGAGACTCTCGTCATAAGTACATTGTACATCTGCCGCTGTCTGGTTGCTGATGGAGATTTCAGCTAGTCTTTTTCTCGTGACTCAGATAATATCCTGTGACTAGCGCAGTTGTTCCTCGAACTCCTTATTGCGCTGATACAATTGCCTCGTATCTTCATAAGCCACATACCGCATTCCTTGGTTTTGAGTCCACAACTTTGGGGCACACAATCCTCTCCTCCTTAGTAGTATTCTTCACTACTTTGGGTCAGTTATTCTGGTTATGCCCAAACACCTTACACAGGGCACACCTCACAGGTATCCAGTTATAATCTGCAAAAACTGTAAAAATCTTGGAGTTATCATAAATGATGGGCAGTATGCTTAGGAGCTCTTTATCAGCATCCACTTCAACCAGAACTCTCCCAAAAGAGTTATTTGGTATATTCTCAATAACTCTATCAAGCTTAATAGGAACCCCCACAAGACTAGCTATTTTCCTCAGCCCATCTAGATCCTGCATATTAAGAGGTATATTCCTTAAGTTAACCCACAGAAGTAAGGATTTCAAATTACTCATCTCCATCTCTATGAAAGGTCTTCATGTTCTTATGATGAACAGCCTACTAGCATTATGTTGAGATCCCCCTTTGTCACGGCCCAGCCCGGGCCTGCCTCTACAGTGCCCAGAGCACAGCGGAATAAGGGACCATGCGGCGTACACGCACGTGCGGTCGACGTGTACCAGTCATCTTCATGGGCGCGGCGCGCCAGTGGCATATAACCCATAGATGCTAGAGCGACATCCGGATAATCCTGGATACTCATGAGGGTTCATCGAATATGTATTCGGTATAGGCAACAACGCTGAAGGTTCCCTCAATAATCCCTACAGCGTAATCTCTCATGACACGCATGAGGTACGGAAAGCACACCTGTCCTATAGCGGACCAGGGTAGCTCAATATGCCAGTTTCTAGATAAGGGACTCATATATGAAGGGGCGACGAGCCTGGACTATTTATATTGTCCATCTGTAAGGGGCGGTGCGTCTTGGATAGCCCGCGGGGCATAGCGGCGCCATATAAAGCCCTCTTTGGAAAACTGGCCCGCATTGCGAGGTAATGTCCCCTAGCTTTCCCTAGGCCTAGGAAAACTCATAACTATCCCTTGTAGATAGCCCATAAGCCGGGGTCCTTGATGACCAAGCATTAAAGCTCTTTTAGTCATGGGGAGGATTGGACAAAGGTTCCTCTTTAATATAGCTACTAAGTAAATAGTCAAGTTCCAAAAGGAAACGTTAAAACATGAAACGAAACGTACTGGCCTTTTTCGCCCCCTTAATCGAATCCGATTTCGACGAAACTTGGCGTACAACTATATTAGGATATAGAGAACATATATACTCGGATAGAACTCGAAACGCTCGGGTGGATTTGGCCGGCGTTCGGTAGGTCGTAACACCCTCCCGCACTTAAAATAATCTCGACGTCCTCGTTCAGAACCTTCTTCAACACGGCTCTGCAAGGATTCAATCTTCTGCATCTTCAAGAAACTAACAACTCTCCCGCACTTAGTTCAGAGCACTATATATTCTTCTGCACTAGCGGATACTGAGCACAACTGCTAGTCTCGATGCTGACAACTGTGTCTTTAGAACTGAACCTTAACTTCGCCCTTTCCAACTAAAGTGCGTGGTAACTGGACCTTCATTCTAACTCTGGAGTCTGCCTTCTCGTCTGGATATTGTCTCGTGGTCTCAAGCCTTCTGAAAAATGTATGGGCGGTGCGCTTTAGCATCACGCTCTCTGAAATGCGCTGCATCCTGCTGCAAGCGCCTTCTCCACTGACGCAATGCGAAATGTTGCTCTACTCGAAAAACCAAGGGCGTCTCCTCCGGATAACCCAACGAGGATATTTGCAATCCCGTCCAACAGTGCGCTCATTTCTGAGTCAAACAATGCCTTCGCTGCTCGAGAGTTCAATCTTCTGTGAATCTCGGCTTCAAACTTCACTCTTCATCTGGGAGTGGTAAGGAGCAAGTCTTCTAAAACCAAGGAGTAACTCTCCCCAACTGCACGGAATACCTGCCGCGCACTGAAACTGCCTGACTGCCCTTTAATCAACTCTGCAAAGGTCTTCAAACCATGTCTGCCCTTCATGCAGAACATCGGGGACACAACATCAAGATGCGAGACTCTAGCCTTACCAGTATAGAACTGAACTGGTACTCATTGTTCACTTGGGCGAGGGAGGGTAGCTCCTTGAAGGTAGCATACTCTCAACAAGGCGCGGACTACTCTGTTCTACGGCCAACAAAACCATCGAGGCAGCCTATCAAGGCGCGGATACTCTGATCCCTACTGCCAACTAACCATCGAGGTTCGCCATAAAGGCGCCCTGTATGAACTTGTAAAACCCATGAGACATCTATCTGTGCAACCACGTTTCTGCTCTAGCACTTCGAAGTAGGCCATCATCTAACCCATCTAACGCTAGAAGACATCTGCACCTAACTTGGCTGCAGGAAGGGTGATCGCTCCTCCGGCGTCACCAAGGTCTCTCACTTCGGAGGACTCATATCTGCCTCACTCTCCCAGGAGGACTTCTCAATGCCTCTTCTCTGACGGGGACTTAACACTGGCATCTGTACTTGCCAAACTCTGGTGGTAATGACCCTTGCTGGAACCTGCGTACATCTGCGTCACAACTTACAGCTCTTCCCACACTCAATAAGCTCGACGTCCGCGTCGAGAACAAAGTTGTGACATATAACTGACTGACTGCTGAAGCGTTTCTTCATCTCTACATCCCTACTCAAACCTGAGTACTCGGGGAACTTGGGAACAAGATACTGTCACTGCAGCTGTCGCCCTGAGCTTGTTGGCTTTCCATGTCCAACTGCTATCAAACTCGTGAAAGCCAACCTTCATACTATCGCAATCATCTTTAAACTGAAGCTTAGCCATTCTTTGTCTCTTGAACTAGCTTCTGTAAACGCGGCCAACTCTGAATGGTCACTGGGATGTGGTCTTCTAAAGATACTCTATCAATACAAACAAAGAACGTGGTGCGGGAACTCTATCCATACCGCCAACCACCAAGTGATAAGGAATTGGGAAACTGACATCCAATTCTGCTCAGGATCTTTCATCCTAGAGTATTCTTCTATCTGAGATCATGTCTGAGGTAACCCGCACAACTGACTGTAGCCCAACTCAGTTCTGCGACAACCACGTAACTTACTGACCTTCGGAAACGTGAGTCTTCATCTATCTGTGAGCTTAAAATGACCCAGAGCCATCTTGTGAAACAACATGGATCAACTCGGCTAGAGCACTCGAACGACGACAAACCTGAAACTCACTACGGAGCCAGAGAACAAACATCACTCGGTGACTTGCCTTCTTTGAGTGAGCAAAGCAGTGTCTTGTGTAACTAGGGACCAACTGCAGACAAGCGACAACTCTACTTGGGGATCGCAGTTCATGTCGCGTAACAACGAGAAACTCTGCCCTCGACGTCTACCTGATGATATCACTGTGTACAAACTCGGGACCCAAACCATGTCTTCATATGTTACTTCACGTCGCCTCAACATCGGCTCATGACATTCACCTCCGGAACGTCTCTGTGTCCAACTCAGGATAATCACAATGAGTATCTCTCAGGATTCTTCAATCTTCTGCAGACACTAAGGAACTCCAACCAAACCAAGTTTCGCGGCTTTTACACGAAAGTACTCGGCAACTGACACTGACCATATCGATTTCTGCTGAGGGGCATCTTTCTTGATCACAACTGTTACTAAACTTTGCAGTGCGTATGCGGACCGAATGCAATAACAACCTGTTAGATCGCTCTATTACTATTCTTCATAGAGCATCTACCACACTGACCAACCTTCTAGAGACAACCAACGATATAGATCATCGCGTCCAACTCAAATCTCAATCTTTCTCTTAGCGTCATTGTCCAAAGCACACTTAACTTGAGCAATCTCGCGCTCAGATATGGAGCCTTTCTCTCGCGCCCAATATCAACTGAAATGTAGGCAACTCGCTCTACAAGCGTTTACAACAGTGTTTGGATCATTTGTACGGAGCAACTACGGCTCTGGGGATAACAACTGCCAAATAGGTATCCCATACTACCAACTCGAGATTCATTACTCTGATCTGCTCTGCGAGACGTAAGCACAATCCATCTACGCTCTGACAAACAAACGCCCAACAAGCCTTACTCGGATAAGCCTAGATCAAACTAGTCTAGCTCGGATAGACGTAGACACAATCTATCTACGCTCTACCAACTCAAGAGCTAAGCTTTAACAAACTATTCTCGCTCTGATACCATCTGTCACTGCCCAGCCCGGGTCTGCCTCTACAGTGCCCGGAGCACAGCGGAATAAGGGACCGTGCGGCGTACACGCACGTGCGGTCGACGTGTACCAGCCATCTTTACGGGCATGGCACGCCAGTGGCATATAACCCACAGATGCTAGAGCGACATCCGGATAATCCTTGATACTCGTGAGGGTTCATCGAATATGTATTCGGTATATGCAACAACGCTGAAGGTTCTCTCAATAATCCCTACACCGTAATCTCTCATGACGCGCACGAGGTACGGAAAACACACTTGTCCTGTAGCGGATCAGGGTAGCTCAATATGTCGGTTTCCAGATAAGGGACTTATATATGAAGGGGCGACGAGCCTAGACTATTTATATTGTCCATCTGTAAGGGCGGTGCGTCTCAGATAGCCCGCGGGGCATAGCGGCGCCATATAAATCCCTATCTGGAAAACCGGCCCGTATTGCGAGGCAATGTCCCCTAGCCTTCCCTAGGCCTAGGAGAACTCATGACTATCTCTTGTAGATAGCCCATAAGCGGGGGTCCTTGATGACCAAACATTAAAGCTCTTTTAGTCATTGGGAGGATTGGACCAAGGTTCCTCCTTAATATAGCTACTAAGTAAATAGTCAAGTTCCAAAAAGAAACGTTAAAACATGAGACGAAGCGTACTGGCCCTTTTCGCCCCCTTAACCGAATCCGATTTCGACGAAACTTGGCGTACAACTATATTAGGATAGAGAGAGCATATATACTCGGACAGAACTCGAAACGCTCGAGTGGATTTGGCCGGCGTTCGATAGGTCGTCACACCCTTCTAGAACTTTTTCTCTATCTTCATCATAGTTAAACTTGAAGAAAAACATATTAAAACCCTGAATAGTCATTTTGAACTGGCCTATCCAATAAAATTCCCAACTAGGTGATTCCCAAAGACCTTGTTGCTATTACACACATCACTAGGTGAAACTGAGATATAAGCATTCCTATTTATGATAGTGGATAGAATATATTTAAGAGGGACTTTACCTCTCACAGCAAAAGGGGCTCCACACAACTCAGCCCAACTTTTAGCTTTTTCTGCTCCTTTCTCATTTGTGTTAATTGTTGGTGTCTACTTAGTTTCATGCTCTGAACTAGGTTCACAATTGTTGTCCGTACATTTCCCAGTTTTGCATCTATGGATAGATCTCTCCTCATTAGTTACTTCCTTCTCCATAGTATTTGTGTTCTCTTCACTAATCATATTCTTCTCCCTATAGGTAGATGTTTCATCCTTGTTACTTTATTGTGCAGTACCATTGGGGTCAACACTCCCTTCTCCTTCTTGCACATTAGTCCCATCCTTATCTTGAGGTATGTTATTACAGCTAGGGGCTTTAGTTCCTTGATCATCACTGCCCCTTGTATCAGTTTTTTTCCCTTGAGTTTATGGCAGCCTTTAAAACAAAACCCACTCTTAGTCACCCAATTTTAGCAAATACTCAAAGAAGTAAGAGAGTTACACTTAGATCTGCACACCACCATCTCAATAACCATCCCCTCATTTATATGATTCTCGAGCTAATCCACTGGATCCTTGGGTTTACCACCATCTCTTTTGCCTTTGGTATTTGTGGTATGCCCCTCATTAGACACCTTATTTAGCGTTCTAAGGTCAATTTCAAACTGTTTGATTAGGCTGCTCTCCACTTCTTCTTCATCATTTGCTTTTACGCCTTCACTATCAACTCTGTCAGAAGCATTCACCTCCACATATGCACTCAAAGTATTTCACAGACGGATACCTTATACAAGCTTTTTGTACTCATCAATGGTATAATTTCCCGAGTGTGGTTGAGGTTGGGGTCATATTCCAGATGTAGATCTAGGGCTATTGTTATGGCTGGGGCTGTTGTTTTGTCTGAAATTAGACTTGGTAGAGGGTGAATGGCTTTTCCCCTATGGTCAGCGGCCATGACGGTGAAGAAAGAAACCCTTCCCAGAAATTGTTGTTTAAAGCAAAAAGCTATGGATATGAAAAAGATACACTGTAACCTAAGTTACCATAAATACTAACAAATAATCCCAACTTTTAGATATAATCCCAATTGTAAAATCTGTTCGAAAAACCTACACGAGCTTTAGTTGATTGATTTGAATGTTAAACTTGTGTTTCTATTTAGTTCTACATTGGATAAGTGAAAAAAATATTTTCATTTTAATATGGATTGCACACTATTATCATGTGTAGCATGTGTAATTAGGTGGTGCCATCTGGAGTGCGTGAGGTGAGTATGAAAAAGCTTGCTACATGGGGACGTCCATGAGCTTGCTTACATGACCTACCTAGACTATTTTTAAGTCTACAAATCAGCCTTGGGGCATTGATTTCTAGTTTACACTTAGTTATTTTTTGTTTTGGGGGTGTTTATTAAGGAGTTGGTTACTCTCTATAAGAGTTACAACTCTTCACAGAGGGGTGTCTTGGGGCACAACCCTGCCAATAGGTGCTTTAATTAGTCACATTCTCCTCTATAAATAGCTTTTTTCTGTATTGTTTAAAATATAGAAAAATACCCATATTTCTTTCATTTTTTATTGTTTCCTTCTTGAGAGTAATATCAAAGATAGTTTGACAGGCGTATCGACTTGAGTGTTTCAAGTCTGTACGATTTGATTGTTGTATCTTGGGAGACATGCGCCATTAACTGTGAAGCACCATACGCAAGGTGAAATATGTCTTAAGGAAATTGTAATAACTACAAGCCTCAATCATCGGTTTTTAATTTCCTTTTCATTCATTTTAGTTTCGTTTCTAAATACATGTACAACAATCTTAAGACAAACTTTATATCTTCTTTGTGTTCGAGTTTTGTAAAGATGTCGATTAACAAAACTGTTGTCCGTGTTCATCAAGAAAAGTTGGAGAAGTTTAATAGAGCAGAGTTCAAACGTTGGCAACAAAAGATGTTGTTTTATCAGGCAATACTGAACCTTGTTAAATTTTTGCAGGAGAGTGCCCTTGTTCTCAAAGATAGTGAAGCTGATAAGATTACCGTCCCTGTTGTGGACGTATTAAACATTCTAATTTTTTGTGTAGGAACTATAGTTTGAATGGGTTGGATGATAAACGTTATAATGTTTATAGTTCACTCAAGACTGCCAAGGAGCTGTGGGATTCCCTGGATAAGAAGTACAAGATAAAAAAAAATGCATAAATGAAAAAATTTGTTGTCGGCAGATTCCTTGACTTCAAAATGATTGATTATAGTTTAGTAATTAGTCAAGTGTAAGAGATACAAATTATCCTGTATGAAATTCAAACAGAAGGAATGATTTTGAGCGAGTCATTTCAGGCTGCTTCATTGATTAAAAGATTACCTTCATTCTGAAAGGAATTTAAGAATTATTTGAAGCACAAACGCAAGGAGATGAAGTTTGAGGACTTGATCATGCGTTTGAGAATTGAAGAAGGCAATCTCTGGAAGGGCCTACTCTTCGACCTAACCTTATTCGAAACTACTTTCAATTCAAACTACCTTCATATCAGACTCACGCATTTTACACGTGACATAAACAATCAACAACTCCTCCTAGCCCACGAACTGATGAAAAACGTGGATCGAGCACAACAGAAAAACATGAACAAGTCAAAGACACCAGTCTCCTACAAACTCAACAGTTACTCAATCAAACACCACTTACCTCACTGTTCGGAGAACTTGCTTGTAGTAGCACATTTCCCAGATTCGGTAAGGATCAGCCGACATAACATAGTCGAAGATAGTTAACATTTACAATGTCGAGGACAGACAGTAGTAGAGATGTTGCCATAAGTCATTGACCTACCAAAAGTAGCCGGTGTGTTTGGTTAAGAAAGAGCTGTTAGAGATCCGTGAAGTTCGCCCACTCCCTCCTGAAATAGGAGATTATTTCTTTCTTTTTGTAAAACTACATGTATCTACGATAAATACAGGCAGAGAATAAATTATTTGGATCTGCAACCCTACTACATTTATTCCATTACCCTACAGTCGCTCAAAACTTGTAATAACTAGCAACATATTGGATTTTACATCAAAACCATCATCGAGGTCGTGGTTTTTCTCAGCCTTTACTGAGTTTTCCATGTAAAATCTCACTTGTTTAGCTTATTATTGCTTCTTCCTTACAAAAAGTATTGGCGAAGATTATCCATCCGAAAAACATGCCATTACAATTGGCACCTTCTGTGGGAAATACCACATTTTTCTTTACCACCCCCGATCAAAAAGAATCTGATGACAAATATGAATCTCCAAAGCTATTCCAGCACAGTAAGAGATCACGAGATCAATTTGATACCAAAAACAGTCGATCTACACAGTGCAGTGATCGAACTTCAAAAATAGATGGAATCAGAAAAAGCTAAAAGATTGGAAGATCAGCGCATTCATTCTCAAGCTCTTCAAGCGGAAAGAGACGAAAGAAGGAAAGCTTTGGACCAACAAAGTTGAACACATCAGAAGGAGATGGAGAGATTAAGGAGAACTTAAGATCAAATCACTGGCCGTCAAGCGTCACCACCACAAGCCCAAAGTGATTATCGGTCAAGAGTAACTCAAAGAGATGATGAGCCTAGAGAAGATGAATTACAAACTTCTAGATCCAGATCTAAAAATCCAGATAGGGATTCTTGGTATTTTGGCTTGACATCCTCAGCATCGATAACTCAAAAAAGTCGACACACGCGTCATCAAACTCCCCCACCACCAGAAAAAAGACCAATCAGGGATCGATTGGGACCAGAAGGAGAATGAGATTTTGATCCGCAAATTTTGACCTTACCATTTCCTCATCCATAGTTCGTTACCTTGGATGACCTAAAGAACATAATCTAGGCCATATACTCTGATATCCCAGGCTGAAGATCTATATTTGACAGAATCGAGACAAACCCCATCTCCCCTCATCTCGAAGTCATGCCCATTCCAGAAATTTTCCACATGCCAAAATTTATTTAATATGTAGGCCACACTGACCCGCTTACCCATGTACGACACTTCAAAGCCGCAGTGGGATTATACTCGAAACTTGACCACATGTTATGCAGGCTATTTAACATGAGCCTGGAAGAAGAACTGCTCAGATGCTTCCATACAATCCAAGAAGGCGCCATCACCACGTTCAGCCAGTTATAGCATTTATTTGAGTCTAATTATGCTCACGCTAAGGAGCAAGAGATTACTGTGGATTTCTTGTTCTTATTCGAACAGGGCACAAAAGAAACCTTGACGAGTTTTTACAAGTGTTTCTTACAAGAAACATGAAAAATTAGGAAATTAGATCCCAAAATCGTTGTTCCAACCTTCACCTCAGCCCTACACTTTGACTCTAAAGTTCGAGAAGAACTAACTCTGCACAAGCCAAGAACGGTGACAGAGATGATTGATGTAGCTAATAACTACATCGAACTAGAACGATCCAAGAAGGATAAAATGAAGAGCCCCTCTGCCATTCATTCTTGAGAAATAGGTTCTTCTCCACCTCGATAATTGACCACTGCTGAAGTACCCAAACAACGGGCAGAAACGCTAACAATAATTGGAAACCCGACAGACCTGTCCCAGTTCTACCGCCAATATCGACGACTCTCTCCATTATCTTACCAACGATAAAGGGAGATGAGTGTTATTAAACACCACAAACAATACCAGATATCCCCAACCTATGTCAGTATCACAATGTGTATAGTCATAAAACTGATAACTGTTACTCCCTCATTCAAATCTTTCATCGCATTCTCTTGGCAGTTAGGCTCCATAATTATGTCCTCAACATTCAAAAGTTCCTCGAGGATGGGACAAAGAATAAAGACGTCGAACAAAATCAGGACCAGGGGCAAGCTCGCCACCTTTATCTGATCGAGATTGAAAAGGGAAAAAATCAGAAACAAGACGATCGGATCACATCTTGTTACAAAATGACCTCCTTGGATAAATCTGCAAAAAACTTCTTCCCAGCTCGAGCAAGTCAAAATATCCATACCAAATTATCTTTGAAGACTGTGATACCAGCCATATGAAATATCATCATGATGACCCTCTAGTCATTATGCTCAAAGTTGGACAAGACTACCTACACACGCTTCTCGTCGATACAGCAAGCGCCATAGATGTTTTATTCAGAAGGGCGATTAAAGTTTTAGGACTCAGAGATTCCGTGAAAGCTTCGACAACAATAATCACCAGCTTTAATGGTTCGAAAAATCAGCTACAGGAGAAATTACTCTCCCAGTTCAGGCAGGGTCAGAAACCACATTCGTTAAATTCCTAGTCATCGATGCTTAGTCCAAGTACTTTGGAATTCTGGGACGTAGTTGGCTACATTCGATTAAAGCAATACCCTCTACATATCATTTAACATTAAGATTTCCAACAGATCACATAATATACGAAATTAAAGGTAGCTAAGAAGTTACGCATATGTACGAGAATTTTACCACAAACTTTCACATAGCAAAACTTCTAAAAGCATAGTAACTACAGCAGACAACACTCCCCACGCTCGAGCAGTATGACATAGAATTGGTTGAATCCATTGAACTCGATGGACCTAGGCGTTACACATTCATCAGCTCCAAGATGTCAACCGACGTGAAAGAAGATATGATCCAGCTACTTAAGAAAAATATCAACATCTTTGCCTGGACTTTCTAAGAAATGCCTGGCATTGATCCATCCATCGCGTGCCACAGACTAAACCTCCTTCTAGACAGCAAATCAGTCATACAAAAATGTTGAATCTTAGCTCCTTGCCTCCGCGAAGTTGTGAATGAAGAAATTGATAACTCCTTCGTGTAGAATTTATTCGAGAAGCCAAATATCCAAAGTAAGTTTCTAACATTGAGGCAGTCCCAAAAAAAATGGGAAGATCAGGGTTTGTGTTGATTTCACATAACCCAATAAATTTACATCGAAGGATAGCTTTCCACTACCACTGATTCCACAACTCCTTGACTCTGTCCCAAGACACGAATTTCTTTCCATGATGGATACAGCCTTCGGCTACAATCAAGTTCCACTCGCCGAGGACGATCAAGAAAAAACAACTTTCGTTACTAAAAGAGGTCTCTACTGTTACACCGTGATGCCTTTTGGATTAAAGAATGCAGAAGCTACTTACCAACGTCTTGTCACTAAAATTTTTAAAGATCATCTTGGCAAAATCATAGAAGTCTACATCGATGATATGATATGCAAAAACTTAAAGAGTGAAGATCATCTCAGCAACCTCTAAACCATCTTCAATATCCTTCGCCAGTACCAGATGAAACTCAACCCTGATAAATACCAATTCGGTGTTTCATCTGGTAAGTTTCTGGGATACCTGGTCAGCAAAAGAGGAATCGAAATCGATCTTGCATAAATCAAGGCACTCATCGCATTGCCATCTCCGTAAACAAAGAAAGATGTCCAAAAATTTGCAACCAAGATTGCCGCTCTTCACAGATTCATCTTCAAGTCATCTGATAGATGCAAACTTCTTTACCTCCTTCTTTGTGGAAATCCCACTACATTGTCAAAAAATATAACAAAGAGATCAGTTGGACTCCTAACTGTGAGTTAGCCTTCCAAGATCTTAAACGATACTTGAGGCGTACTCCTATAATGAGTACTCCAGTTGATGGCGAAACACTCACGATGTACTTATCCACAACAGAAGACTCTATTAGTTCTATCCTTATTTGAGAAGACGAAAGAGTAGAAAAACTAATCTACTTCATCAACAAGACCCTCATGCCTGCAGAAAAAAAATACACAATAACAGAAAAACAACTTTTCACCTTGGTCTACAGCTCTTAAAAACTTCGTCCATACTTCCAAGTTCATCCCATCAAAATCATTACTAAATACCCCCTCAAGCTGGTACTCTCTAAAAAAGAAAAATCTCGAAGAATCCAACAATGATCTGTTTTCTTTGGCGAGTATGACATCTCCTTTGAGCCCTAGATATCTGTCAGAGAAAAAACAATTGCTGATTTCTTGACAGACTTTCTAGTCGAAGACCCTGATTGGGAAGAACTCAAAGAAATATTTACAGATGACTCAATTGTCGGACCAGATGCATGGTAACAAAGTACCGGATGACAACTCTTTACAGACGGTTCAGCTGGACTACGAGAGTCGGGAATTGGCATCGTTCTCATTACATATTCTAATCATCGCATCGAGAAAGCTATTAAACTCAACTTCTAAGCCACAAACAATGAGACTGAATATGAAGGTATCCTTCATGGACTCGATCTCGCACTCACAATTGGCGCAGAAGAAGTAGCAGTCTACATCGATTATTTTCTCGTAGCCAATCATTATAATAAAATATTCCACACAACAGATAAAATGGTCGATTATGCAGCCCTGGTGGGAGAAAAAATGAATAAATTAAAACAAGCATCAATTTTATACTTACCTCGATAAGAAATTCGCCATGCCAACCCATTGGCTTATATCGCCGCCATGCTAGGAGACAGTGAAAAATGATCTTTAGATATAGAAATCCTCGAACATTTGAGCCTCGATATACAGTCCACCGTGCAAATCACTATTACTAAAGACCAAGACCCTGATGATTAGAGAAGACCGTTCTATGCATAACTCAACTCTAACATCCTCCCGAGTAACAAAGAAGAAGCCCGTTCACTTTTGCCCAAATGCCTAGATTCATAGTTCAAGATAGCGTCCTATATCATATCACATGAAGAAGACCCCTAATTGAATGCATCTCCCAAAATCATGCTCAAGTCAAAATTAAAGAACTTCACGAAGGTATATGGGGCGCTCACATTTCAGGAAGATCATTAGCCCAACAGGAATTCACACAAGGACTATACTGGCCCAGAATGAGCAGGACTGCGAAGATTTTGTATGAAAATGTGATAAATGTCAAATTCGCGCTCAAGACATCAAAAGTCTTATACTTGACTTGCACATTAGCAACGTCCTCTGGCCATTCAAACGATGGGGAATCGACATCATTGGACCTTTCCATCCAGCATTGAGAAACCGAAGGTTCGTCCTTGTAGCCACTTACTACTTCACAAAATGGGTCAAAGCAGTTCTTCTATGTCATACCGATGAAAATGAAGTGATCAAGTTCCTTTGGGAGTATATAATAACCTGGTTTGGCTGCCCACAAATGATACGCTCTGACAACGGCAAGCAATTTATCAGTGCTAAAATCCTTACTTTCCTCTACAAGTACAAAATTTAGCTATCAACTTCTATACCATACTACCCTCAAGACAACGAACAAGCTGAAGCCATCAATAAGAGCATCAAATCAGGTCTACGCAAGCGCCTCGACGAAAAGAAAGGCAGATGGGTCAACGAACTACTCAGTGTTCTATGGGGATGCATATCGGATAACTCCCCAAACTTCCACTTGTTGTACTCCATTTATGATGGCCTTCGGTACTAAAGCGGTCATATCCTCAGACCTCAATCTACCAAGTGCCCGAAGAAAAATTTTAGATGAAGACAATGAGTTGGGTCTCCTCTGCAACCTCAATTAGATAGAAAAAACCCGTGATAAAGCCATCGCAAACTTGGGATAATACCACGACACATTAAAAAAGGCTTACAATAAAAAAGTTTAAAAGAGAAAGTTTGGTATTGGCGACCTTGTCCTCTGACGAATCCAAGATAGTACTCGACCTAAGAATTCTGACAAATTGTCTGAAAACTGAGAAGGGTTCTACATTGTCACTAACAAAACAGATAGCGACACTTACCGGCTGATGACAGAAGAAGAAGTCCAACTTGAATTCCCATGAAACACTGCTCAACTAATTTTTTTTTTACAAATAACAACTGTAACACTTATCATCGATTCTAATAAAATCATTTTTACTATCTTTACTTGTTCTCGATCCATACTTGATATGTATGCATCAGCCAACAATCATCTTTACTATCTTTACTTGTTCTCGATCCATACTTGATAAGTATGTACCAGACAACAATCATCTTTACTATCTTTACTTTTTATCGATCCATTCTTGATAAGCATGCATCAACCAACAATCATCTTTACTATATTTACTTGTTCTCAATCTATACTTGATAAGTATGCATCCGGACTATCATTCTATTTAAATGCGAACATTATCCAATCATAGGATATTCTACTTCGCAATCCTTACTTATTAAACAAAATTTAAATGTTTTGTTTCTTTACGAATCTAAATCCAGATATACTCCAACAAAATCATAAAATTACCACGGATATTTAAGAAATCGCCACGGATAAATGCACTGGTATACTTGTAATGGATTTAGTCCATGGCAAATACTTAAAGTATCCGTGGCAATTTAAATTTTATTGACTTAAAGCTCGAACCACTTGTAATGGATTTAGTCCATACCAAACTAAGAACTTCTGCAGCGAACTCTCTATTTTAGGTTTTTTTTTTCGACAAAGTTTTCATCGGCAATATTTCTGAAAGATTATGCAACTTGAAGGCTTCTTAAATGACTACAAAGCGAGGTTTCTATTATGACGATTCGGTTCCCCCTAATTGATTATTGATCAACTCGATCTGCAAGTAAGTACCCCAATCTCAAACCCCCATTCTCTTTTTGATTTTTTAATCAATTCATTGAATTTCTGTATTTTTCACTGAAAATTTCTCAATCCCCAAATTGCTCCATTACAAATTTTGATTTGAATTTTAGGGTTTTGCTGGAATCACTAATCAATGGTTGTAGTCTTTATAAAACCCCTCTTTAGCATTCTAATCATCTTTTTATCATTGTCCTTACTCAAACTCTTGCTCTCTCCTTCAGCCCCATTTTCAAAAACTTCATTTTACCAAACTCTACTAGTTATATTTACAAATCTCTGATTGAAATTTGGTAAAATTTGAAATTTTTAAGTGAAAAATCTAATCTTATTGGTTCTTTTAGTAGTAAATCGGAGATATGGAGCGTTCAATGGATAGTGGGATGGAGACCTTTCAAATGGTTGTTGGATGGACATTTACGAGGTTTGTGGATTGGGTTTTCCATTGTAGAATTTTGGGTTTTATTGTTTTTTTAGTTTACAGGAAGTTGTTACATATTGGAATGAATCGAGGTACGCTTGTTGTTTACAAAAACTATTCAGATTGAATTCTTTGTGATATAGAAGAGTGTAATGTTTAATTGTAACCTCACGAGTCTTGCTAAGCATAATTGTATATTGGAATAATGAAAGAAAAAAATTGTGATAGAAGAATAGGGAATATTAGGAACAAAAGGGGTGCTGATGATGTTTGATAGAATGCCTCTGCAAAATTTAACGACTTTGAATATGGAAATTTCAGGTTACATGAGCAACTGCGACCCTTAAGCAAGACCAAGTAATCCTTAAAAACACAAATTTCTAAAATATGTACAAAGAATCAAAGTGTCTGTTTGTTCTGCAAAAAGAATGTATATTTATCCTCAACACAGTATAAAAGTTCCAATGATTTAATACAATGTACTATGAGATTGAAAACCTTCATTTACTTTAAGATCAGGCATTCATTAATGTCTATACTTTTGTGGCCTTGACAACAAATATAAGTAGATATCCTTACGCCATTTGCATCTATACTGTATACATGAAATTTATACCTATTACTGTTACTAAAAATATACATTTTCTTAATTGCAGATAAATGTTAGGCTTATTCTAAGAGAATGGCAGTTTTCTGATGGTTCACTTAGTTTAGTCAACTATTCCCTTGGGTCACAACAGTCTATTTTTGGTTGGCCAAATGTTCAGCCCAGAACCGGAAGAAAACTTAAGATAACTGTTGTAGAAAGAAGAAATTTACTTGGGAAAGATAAGTATGGAAAATGTGACCCATATGTAAAGCTACAATACAGAAAGGTAGATTGTATTTTCCTAATATTCAAAACCTTTTTGTTTTTTCTGATCAACCTTTCTTATTGGTATCCAATTGGTATTTTATGAATGCATATATGAATATGAATCCTTAATGATTGTTCATAAAATAAATCCGAACTATTGGTAAAAGGTTAGTGGGTACTATTCTTTTCGTGTTACGCATGGTTATAGTAACTCGGTTCAGGGAGCCCCCTCGATGCTACATGTACCAGCTTGTCACAGCCTAGCCCGGGACCGCCTCTACAGTTCCCGGAGTGCAGCGGAATAAGGGACCGTGCGGCGTACACGGACACGCGGTCGGCGTGTACCAGCCATCTTCACGGGCGCGGCGCGCCAGTGGCATACCACCCACGGATGCTAGAGCGACATCCGGATAATCCTGGATACTCGTGAGGGGTCATCGAATATGTATTCGGTATAGGCAACAACGCTGAAGGTTCCCTCAATAATCCCTACAGCGTAATCTCTCGCGACGCGCGCGAGGTACGGAAAGCACACCTGTCCTATAGCGGATCAGGGTAGCTCAATATGCCGGTTTCCACATAAGGGACTCATATCTCAAGGGGCGACGAGCCTGGACGAATTATATTGTCCATCTATAAGGGGCGGTGCGTCTCGGATAGCCCACGGGCCATAGCGGCGCCATATGAAGCCCTTTATTGAAAACCGGCCCGCATTGCGAGGTAATGTCCCCTGGCCATCCCTAGGCCTAGGAGAACTCATAACTATCCCTTGTAGATAGTCCATGAACCGGGGTCCTTGATGACCAAACATTAAAGCTCTTTTAGTCATGGGGAGGATCGGACCAAGGTTCCTCCTTAATATAGCTACTAAGTGAATAGTCAATTTCCAAAAGGAAACGTTAAAGCATGAGACGAAGCGTACTGGACCTTTTCGCCCCCTTAACTGAATCCGATTGCGACGAAACTTGGCATGGAGCTATATTAGGATATAGAGAACAAATACATTCGGACAGAACTCAAAACGCTCGGGTTGATTTGGCCGGCGTTCGGTAGGTCGTCACACCATTAACCCAACAAAGGACGTATTTCTCTGTGTATGAGGGAGGAGGGTTGCGCTTATGGTTCATAATGACTTCGATCTTCTTCGCCCTTGATTCTCCCTTCACTACTTCCCTTTATTGGAAATTCCACTTAAATCCATGTGTAGCGATGACTTATGATTGATTTTCTTGTTCTTTAACTGTTTAGCTTGTGATTATTCTTCTTTCTTATTTTTTTCACTGCCTTCATTATTTTATTTGTCAATTGTCAGTACCTATGGATTATTCTATAACATTGTTGGTATTCATGTCTATTTGATCTTGACAACTCATAACATTTTTACTATTTTTTTCAGACTTTATATAGAACAAAGACGATCTTACATGTTATGGATCCTGTATAGAATCAAAACTTTGAATTTGGTGAAATAGAAGGTGGTGAATATCTTAAGATAAGGTATTTTTCTCAAGATACGTTTTCAGATGGCAACATTGGAAGTGCTCGAGTAAATTTGGAAGGACTCCTAGAAGGCTCAGTAAGGGATATCTGGGTACCTCTTGAAAAAGTTAATACAAGAGAATTAAGGCTTCAAATAGAGGCAGTGAAGAGTGGTGAATGTGATGTATCAAGGGTAAGCTTACATGTTTTTCAGCACTTTGTTATATTCTGTTATGAAGCAAGAGATCTTACAGCTGCTGATTTGAGAGGAACAAGTGATCCTTATGTCAGGGTACAGTATCGAAATATGAAGAAAAAAACAAAGGTGAGAGCCACGTACTGTACATTTTTGATAAACCACTATGAGCTTTATACCTCTTTGTATTGTTTTTCTTCTTCTTCTGAAATTGGTATCTCTCATGATGGTCAAACTATTGCAGTAGGTATAGATTATAGAATACTATTTTAATTTTTGAGCATTTTAACAGTGCATGCTTCATACACTATTTACTAGCAATTAAACTTGATATTGTATTTAAGTTCGAGTTATAATTGAAACTATATGTTATCCGTTTCTTTCTCAAATCCTTTGGTACTTTCTTAATGTTACTATCGGGATGGGAAGTGAATCTCCTATGGGGTTGTGAAAGCGTGAAAATCTCTCTCTAATGATGTCGCAAAAAAGCTCAAAATGAGTTAATTATGGGGTTTTATCACTTGAATCTTAAGTTATATTTGAAGTTACCACACTTGTCTAGTTAAAGCCGGATACCATATGGATGGCATTCCCAATACCACTTTTGAGGTATTGTTTATCTTCCTTTTAGTTCCTATCACAGAATCATCTACTAAATATTTGGTTAATCACACTGATGATGTCCACCTGCACATTTACGGTGTAAAATATCCCATGTATTATGTTGTTACAATTGTTTTATCACTTGGGACATCACCGTTGGAGCAACTGGTTTTCTTAATAGCACAATAATTAATTTTTGTAACTAGGTCAAAACTGACATCATGTATATGCTATTAGTGGTTTGTGATGTTTTGACTGGTATCTTGAAAATGAAAAGATAGTTAATATGCTACCATTTTCTTCATGCTACAATTGCATTTTCTTCCTCTCCATTTCACCATAATCATTCCGAATATTCGTGACATGCAGGTTGTGTACAGAACATTGCATCCTCATTGGAACCAAACCTTGGAGTTTTCTGATGATGGGAGCCCGTTGTCATTGCACGTGAGGGATCATAGCGCTTAACTTCCAACATCAAGTTTAGGTCATTGCACCGTTGAATATCAGAGATTACCGCCAAACCAGATGGCTGACAAGTGGATACTCTTCAAGGAGTTAAGAAGGGTCCACATCAAAATAACTAGAAAGGTTCCCTAGATTCAAAAAGTGTCCAGTGTAGATTCTGATACTTCGGCGTTAAGTAAAGCTCGTCGAGTTTCTGGTCAGGTATGACAACTAGTATGTTGCAGATGACTCCACAACTTTCTGGGCCATTGGACCAGGATCCAGTGTTCTTGCAAAACGAGTTGAGTCTATGTGATAGGAAGTAGAAATGGTTGTTCCATTTGAGGGAATTAATTCAGGGGAGGTATACTCACTGCCTCATCAGTATAATGTTCTTTTTATTTCCTTCTTGCAAAACCAGTGTACATGGATGCTTCATTGCTTATTGATAAATGAAAGGAGTTATTAACTATTTTTTGTTGATATATTATAACTTGAAATATGATGTAATACAAAGCTACATATGTAGTAGGTGTATTTTTAGAGTGTTTAAAATTATGAGGTGTAATTTTGATAAATTTTCACGGACTTTTTATGTGGTAAATAAATAGCACGGATTTTATTGCGTCTTACCTTGTTTCATAACACGGTTTATATCCGTGACAAAACAGTACATTGAGCTCATATAAAATCTATGGCAAAAAAATTGCCACGCACCTTCTACTATAGACCTCCAACACAATCAAAGTCCGTGACAAATAACATTTTACCAGAGACAGAATCCGTGGTATTTTGATAAAATTGGTGTAGTGATATCCCACTGAGGATACACATCTGGTAATCCTTCACATTATTTGTCATTTCATGGCCATCATTCACTTATCACGCCAACATGCATTCTTTCCTTATCTGCTATAAGTTACAATCACATTCTACAAATATTATTCTTGTCGAATTTAATACTTAACATGATTTATAATATATATGCATCACAAATTTTTTTTTAAAAAAACTTTCTTCAATAACAAACATTCATCATTCAAACATCGCATAGTTAAAATATGTTCCGGTCCCATTGACCACTTTTACATCTATCTTTAAAAACAAATAATGTTTACACAAATGCATTTAAACTACAAGAGGTGACACGACATCATCAACCTTCACTAACCCCTTCGGAGCAAGCACTTTCCCTGATTCCAAAGGACACAACCTATCAGCTTCGATAATCACCACATCATCGACGACTTCCGTTCTACTAGGAACATCGGGAGTCGCCGGAATATCATTATCCGGATCTGAATCCTTGAAGACAACACCACCATGTTCTAGCTTCTCCGCCATCAACTGATCCTTAACCTCGTCCAAGATCTTACCATGTTCCAGCTCCAATGCCTTTCACGCATCCTTCTCAAAGTTCGCTCTAAGCAATGCCAAAGCCCCCTCATTTAGTTTTTCCCACGCTTTCTTCCCTTCGCGAAGAGCATCATCCTTCACCTTTCGCGCTTCGAGCTTGTAGGTATTCAGCGTTGCATTTAGCCCCTTCTTATCTTCGATCAATGCTTCTTTTTCCCTCATCAAATCTTTCTCGATGTTTTTGTACGCCAGCACTTGATTTGCAAGGTTACTACTATCAACAATGCGGTCTTTCACCTCCGTCAACAACTTCTTGATCTGCATTACATTCATAAATTAAGTATTCGATTCACATACCAGTTTCTTTAATCGAAGTAAAGCAGAAAAGTTTTTCACCTTTGACATGTTGCGGTGGCTCTCGCTGAGAAATGTAATCAAGCTCTCAGCCCCCACTAGATAATCATCGACTTCAGCCTACAACATATCCGTCCCAGATATATAAGAATCTATCATCCTCTGAACTTCAACCTCAGATTCTTCAACGAACTTGTTCTTCGACGAATTTCCACTCCCCTTTTTCTTCGAGAGTACATTTGTCACACTCTGTGGAGGACGCATATCCAACACAATAACTGGCTTATCAACTTTTACCTCATCCTCTGTTGTCGATCATCGAGTATTCCTCTTATGAGGAAGTAACAGAGTAACTGCTTCACTCGCTGCCCTTTTCTTTTTACTCTTCCCCAATGTTTCTGCAAACATCGAGTCTATCTCCGTATCAGTCGTGTACCCAGCCAAGGAAGGAATTTATAATGGCAGACTGGACTCTGCAGCCCTCTTGTTTTTCACCGACATTTTACCGTTAATAACAGACACTTTCAAACCTTTTGCCCTCGACCTCTTTAAACCAGCCTCTTAAAAAAGAGTACTCACACGATTCTGGTCGATGATAAGATTGCCGATCCTACCAAAGAACCCCTTCCTGATCTTATACAATTCTTCTTTTACTTCTGACTTCCTATTGACCTCCTTCAAAGCTACACATTAATGAAATACAATTACAAATAATTCACATTACATTCAACATTTCAAATATCAACATTTAAATTACCTAACCACAAACCTATGTGAAAAGTCTTTCTCTTTAAAAGCTCCCCAGGGTCTTTCTTATCGAACTCATAATTCCCGGATACGAGTAAACGTTCATCGCTGTATTGCCCACCTATAAACGCCATGTCATAGAATAACGACCTTTTCAAAATCCTCGCCAAGTAGCGATAGCCTACTTTCTTCAGGTTCATCTTAAGTGCGTAGTACACACATAAATCGTCAACATTGATCAACTCTTCCCCCCTTGACTTAAGTCGAGAGTTTATCGCTCCACATACCTGAAACAGGTCGTATACATTTAGATTGAACTGACCAAGTGCCACATCGAAGATGTTCATCAACTTCTTCTGGTCAGCTTGAAGGGGAAGCTTCAACCCCTTTTTAATTTGTTCTCGATGCACGAGAATCCCTCCTAAGGGTTTTTCTTGGTCAATCATATCATATTGGTACTCCTCTAACCTGATATCTCCAGGAATACTATACTTCTTCTTGAAACTTAATATCTCCTTCGTCTCTGAACCCTCTCCATAACAAGCTTCCTCACCCTCCTCCACATCGTCTTCCCCACCCCCGTTACCTTCTCAATCACTAGCCTGTGGCTCATGGTCCAAATTTGTCTCGGTAGCTTCCTCATATGACAATTCGACAATCCTAGGTGCTACCCTAAACTGGTCTACACCATTTAAGCCAGCACTACTCGACCCAAATCTATATTTACTTTCCAATTGTTGCGCACAGATAAATACATCAATCATTAAAGGCTTTACATCTTGAAGGTTCTCGTATATATCTTTCTCATCAATTTGAGTTGATTCAGCCATTTTAAAGAACTTAAAAATCAGGTTCCATTTTTTCCAACAATTAGTATCTATCATATCTGATACATATATATGTTCATGCGTTCATATTTACATACGTTTTCGAGTTTAATCTCCAACATATCATTCTCACATTACTATCTGCTACTATCATTTCTGTCAGTTACATTTACTACAATTAGTTCTCGATAATATTTAACTTTTAATTCCTTAAGTCTTAAAAAACATCGACTACTTTACTAATTGTCATTTATATCGATCTTCAGGTAATCAGGATTTTTCGAAGTAAACTTGGCATGTTTCCCGCCAAAACCACTACACTTTAAAAAAACAAAATTATGGGATATCACTTTCTTCAGCGTATTATCTGGCCAAATCAAAACTAACAACAGTCATTTCTGACAATATCGCTGAAATCCAAACCAATTCCCTACGGTCACGCCATACTCACTGGGATGCCACCCAATCCTTCTCTCCACTCCTTGCCACTAATTTATCACATCTCTTTCACCTAAACACCTTTATAAACCGTCATGACTACATTGCCTTTGAAAAAGCAGCATTACCGATCACCATTCAACCTCTGTTATCCAAACCCTAAACACAGTCGAATCTTAAATAGCTTCTAATCAAAATAGCCCTAAACAAATTCCTTCTACCAATAACCTACACATATCTACATCTACTACTACTTACAAACAAACCATAAATAAACATACAAAATCAACACAGTTACTAACCTTGTATTCGCGTTGCTTTGGTGTCCCTTTGTTTTGCCCGCTTTGCTCTCTCGATCAGAACACTGATCTCCTCCTTCCCAATTGTTGACAATGAATCCAATGACAAACACAAATAATTTACACTTGAGAGAATTTTTTCAGAGTTTGTAAAATGTGAACAGTCGCCCACCTCCGAGCTATTTGTAGGCCTCACGCGACTGTTCATCGCACCGTTTCATGACCGTTTGAGCAATCGAGTATAACGCCTTAAACGTCTTTTCTCGAAGTCTTTGACTCTTTGCCTTCTCAAAGCCAACAAACCCCTAACCCCTACATTGTTGCTCCAATTCTTCCATATCTCAAAGAATTTCTTCTTACATATTCATATTCAACAGATCACAACCTATCTTATCACAAAGATGTTATACATCATCTTCCTTATTCTTCAAAATTTTACCTATAGGACCACACCTCGCCATGTTTAATCCTTTCTTTACCTCCACACATTTTACCTTATTTGGAATCCCTATATCTATGACAAATCTTCATCAATCCGATCAATTTTAAAATTTTCATTCGACATTACAAACACAACGAGTAACACATTACTACATTCCACAATTTCAATAAGTCCAAAATATATTCAAAAACAATTTAACATAACAAAACATCGATAACTTCATTCTGACATCGAATTCTATTATCATTTCATTTTCAAAAACAAGTCGACCATTACATTTATTACATCTACAAATTCAATTCACAATCTCCTAACTACAGCAACACCTTCTTTTCTAATCAACATCTTCGCACGAGTATACATGTAACTCACACATTCAGGAGGAGTCCAAAATTACAGTTGATAGCGAAATAGAAAATCATCTTCAGTATCCTTCACCTCTGCCTCGCTCATCCCTTCATAATCTGGCTCAACAGGATCTTCCAAGTGAATGTTAGCATTTCAATTACCGAAATACCGACTGTATAGTTCCTAATTCTTAACTTTGATGTAGGTAAGTAACTCATTCTGAACTTGAGACTCGGTCTTCACCATTTCTTCAACATACAACTCTCGAATTGCAATATCTAGGGGATACTTATAGTCCGCCAAAGTCAACACCAACACAATAAACATTTATTTCACCTTGGAATTTATATTTTCAATAGTCAAATTAATCATCCTCGAAATTCGTTACTGGCCCCACTAAGTCAACTATGCTTCGAGTTGTTTCAAAACCACTCAGTCAACTATAGTTCGATAACTTGCATATTCACAAAAGCACATATATACTCCATAAATAAAAAAAATATAGGGGAAGTCGAAGCAAAAAACTTTATTCATTGAAGTAACAGTTACATATTACATTCTACAATTCCCTCATTCATTTATATTACATCCAAATTATACTAATATCTTTACATTCGTTCTCAAGGACTAGTTGCTATGTGCATCTTTTCACCCGAATCTAACATTATTGCTTCTTTTCACCGGGATATGATATTACTGCTTCTTTTCACCAGAATCTGGCATTATCTCTGAAAGTAGGGCCAACGATATCCTAAGAAACTCAATGAATTTCAGGTCAGGGAACTTCTAAACAACGCTGCTCTATACGGCAGTAAAAAATTGTAAGAAGCCTGCTTCGTTTAACAAGATCCCTGAACGCCCAACTAGCCTTCATATCCTCATCTTTAATATCAATAGTACCCTATACCCCAACACCGTGACCAGCCTCCAAACCTCCACCAACGCCAACTGAACCCAACCCAAACAGATACCCCACGTGAATACACACTCTGACTCTACCTCCCCCAACTCCCCCAACTTGATAACACCAATTACTAAACCATAAAGAGAATCATTGGCAAAACATTTTACCTCAGTTTGGCCTTCCCTAATACTATCTTCATCCTCAGACGACTCGCTACGCCACACTTGGGGTGGCATCCTTAGAATCTACCACTACCAAACCCTTCTTCACACTATCCTTTTATACCCCACTTGAATTTCCCAAGTCCAATGTGCCACATTAATTGCTCCTCGGGAACGACATGCTCAGGTTCACTTCACTTTGACCTCGAAAATGACAACATGCAAGCTCTCTCAGATATTCGACAACCTTTTTGAATTCCAACTTCTTCTCAACATAACCAAAAGTACTTATGCTGAGAATGAGGCGATTGTGGTAGCACATTTCCCAGATTCGACAAGGATCAGTCGGCATAACATAGTCGAAGATAGTCAGTATTTGCATAGTTGAAGACAGACAACAGTCGAGAAGTTACCATAAGTCCTTGGCCTACCGAAAGTAACTATTGTGCTTGGTTAAGAAAGAACTGTTAGAGATCCGTGAAGTTCGCCCACTCCCCTCGAAATAGGAGACTATTTCTTTTTTTTTGTAAAACTGTCTGCATATACTATAAATCCAGGCAGAGAATAGATTATTCGAATCCGCAACCCTACTACATTTATTTCATTACCTTACAGTCAATCAAAACTTACAATAGCTAGTAGCATTTTGGATTTTACATCAAAACCCTCCTCGAGGTTGTGGTTTTTCTCAGCCTTTACTGAGTTTTCCACATAAAATCTCACTTGTTTAGCTTATTATTGCACCTTCCTTACAAAATCTATTGGCGAAGATTATTCATCCAGAAAACATGCCATTACAGTACTTCAGCATGATAACGAGTTATGGGTAAAGCCTATATAAAGAAAAAGTTCAATAAGAGACAAGGACTAGAAATATATACGAGAAATCATCAATAAAAACTAGATTTTCTATTCTCAAACACCAAATATCTTATTTACAAGATCAAGTATTTCTAGTTCGAGAGATCACTTGTAATAGGATATCAACCTCAAACAATAAAAGTTACTGTTACTAAAATTCTCAAATTGAGGTCATGATTTTTTACCT
This sequence comes from Kingdonia uniflora, assembly GCA_014058105.1. Taxonomy (NCBI): domain Eukaryota; kingdom Viridiplantae; phylum Streptophyta; class Magnoliopsida; order Ranunculales; family Circaeasteraceae; genus Kingdonia; species Kingdonia uniflora. Next base: position 5,372,479 of record JACGCM010002827.1, read on the forward strand.
ATTCAAAGGTTTTCCACGCTAAATCACATGTGTCATTTCTTGCTTTTCATTAGTATTTGTTACAGGAATATTGGTGTAAGAGTTTATTCTAAGCCATCTCGATCTTACGAAATTAGGCCATTACATTTGGCACCGTCTGTGGGAAAGAAGACATTTCCACGATATCCTAAGGCATGCATTCACTCTACTATCAATCTCCAATCATGGTTACTTCCAAACGGTCAACAACCAAAATCTAGATCAATCTTTTAGTTGAGCTGGAACAGCTTACAGAACTACATGCGAATCTTTCTGCCAAAATAGAGAAACATAATGAGCTCGAACGTCTGTTAACTCTTGGCCGAGAGCTCTATGAGAAGTAGCTCAAAGCCGAGCGACAAGCTCATTTGACAATGTTCAAATGGCATGAAGACTAGATGTTATTCATACAGACTGCGTTGCAGGCTCTACATGATAATCAACAGGCTCCTCAAATCAGAGATCGCAATCAAGTGCCAAACACCTCCCGGGTTTTTGAGGGGAACAAATTGGGACCTTACCAAGATACAGGGAAATCTGATTGCCAAAGAATAATTTGATATGGAAGTACCGAAGGGTTTCCATACTCTAAAAATTTGTAAATGCAAGGGCACCGATCCAAAGGAGTACATTCAACAATACCATGATTCATTGGGATTGTACTCCAATCTCAACCACATCTTCTGCCATCTATTAGCAACAAGTCTATAGGAAGAGCCACTCCGGTGGTTCCACTCTTTACCTAAAGATTCCATATTCACATTCGATCAGCTGCATAAATAATTCATCAAGACGTATGCTCACAACAGAGACAAAAAAGAGAATTTATATTCTCTTATTAGTCTTAAACAGTCACAAAGAGAAAAGCTTGAGGTTTTTGCAAAAAATATTTTGGAGCTCGCGCGGAGAGTAGATAATCACGATCAGAAAACAATTATCACTACTTTCTCCAACGTGCTCCAGCACGACTGTAAAGCCAAGGAACCCCTTTTCCTTAACAAACCTGCGACCTTGGAGGATATACTCACCAATGTCAATGAATATTTTGACCTGGAAAGGATGATGTCTGAAAGGCATAAATCTACTAAATTTTTCCTAACCACTAAAGGTCCAAGTATAAATTGAAGCAATGAACCGAAGGAGGATCAGGGTGATCAAAAGTGCTTTGAGGGCAACACTAGAAACCCTCGAAAAGGCGTTACATTACCTAAACCGGTCCTCCCGAAGATGAATGTTTGAATCTCTACAATTTTTCCAATTCTATCCAAGAATAAGTTATACCGTCCATCTCAACCATTGAAGCCAATCGAAAGCCGCCCGTACTGCATGCATCACAAGATAAATCATCATTCTACTGACAGCTGCTATGCTTTATAGAGGTTGCTGGAATTTATTTTCAAGGAAGGGCGGATGTACGAATACATTATCAACCTGGACTCTTACAAAAAATGGTAGCTATAAGAAGCAGCTCGAGGTAGTCCAGATCAAAGATCAAGCTGAGGAGAAACATCTCTACCATATGTACCACAACAATATGATCAAAATTTATCAGATTAACAACTCTTGCATATTCAAGCGCAAAAAATTATCAAAATGTTACGATCTCACACCTCAAGATAAAGAAGCCAAGCTTCTACCTGATTTGAGCAATCGCTGGCTTGGGATCTCATTCAAAGATAGTGACATTAGTCATATATAATTTCCACATCATGATGCATTAGTCATAATGCTTAAGATGAAAAATTTATCATGCATACAATGATGATCGATACTGGAAGCGGTATTGAGATTTTCTTTCAGAGCACAATCGACCAAATGGGATTGGCCGATCAAATTATTTCGAGCGACACCGATATCAGTGGATTTAATAGTTCCAAAGAAGTGCGGGTAGGTAAGATTATCTTACCTATTACCACTGGACCAGCCACAATCGATATCATCTTCTACGCCATCAATGCCAAATCTCGTTATCTAGGGATTATGGGCCGCAGATGGATTCACAGCATAAAAGTAATCACTTCCACCTATAATCAAGCACTCTTCTTCAAACACAATGATGGTATCTATAAAATTAAAGGTGGTCAAAAGCTTTCTCGAGCTTGTGAGAATACCGTCTCTGCCATTCTAGATACCTCAGACAGATACGCTGCATATAAATTATAGAAAGATGATCACCTTGATGATCAGCCTTCCATAAAAGAGCTTACAGAATACATCGACCTCGATGGACCTGGTCGGGGAACTTTTATTGGCATCAAGCTGGTCCAGCACGATATGGACACTCTTATTCAATTCTTACGACAAAATTAAGATATCTTTGCGTGGACTTTCGAAGAAATGCCTGGGGCTGATCTGGCCAAGGCATGTCACAAATTGGCCATCAATATCAATGTCATTGTGGTCAAACAGAAATAGTGACGTTTCTCACCTCGTCTTCAAGATGAAGTCAACATTGAGATCGAGATATTGACCAAAGTGGGATTCATTCGAGAAGCCAAGTATCTAGAATGGATATTCAACATCGTTGCTGTTCCAAAGAAGAATGGAAAGGTCCGATTTTGTATAAATTTTTCTGATCTAAACAAACACACTCCAAAGAACAATTTCCCTCTTCCCATCATCCATCAAATTCTTAATTCCACGGCAGGTCACAAATTTTTATCAATGATGGACACTACTTCTGGATACAATCAGATTCCTCTCTTGGAAGAAGATCATGAAAATACCACTTTTATTACTGAAAAAAGACTTTACTGCTACAAATTCATGCCCTTCGGACTAAAAATGCAGGCGCGACTTATCAACGGTTTATAACTACTATGTTTAAAACACAACTTGGGAAAATAGTAGAAGTTTACATTGATGACCTCTTGCGCAAGAGCATACAGTCAAACAACCACATCATAAATCTCAACGCAATATTCAACATTCTTTGATCTTACAGGATGCTACTTAATCTTGATAAGTGTCAATTTGGAGTACATTCAGACCAATTCCTCGGCCATCTCATCAGCAAGAAGGGGATTGAGGCCGATCTAAATCAAATTCAAGCTCTCTTCAATATGCCATCTCTAAAGATGACGAAAGACGTACAAAAACTTACCGGCAAGATTGCCGCTATCAACTGATTCGTTTCTAAATCTTTAGATCACTATGGTTTATTGTTCCTACTACTACTATGAGGTTATTCCAAATAATGAAATTTTAAAACCAATTACAGAGATCCAGTGGACATCAAAATGTGAGGCAGCTTTTTAGGAACTCAAAACCTATTTGGGGAAGTCTCCCATTATGAGCACCCCGAGAGATAATGAGGAACTGAACATCTACTTGGTGGTCACAGATACTTCTATAAGCTCAGTTCTCATTTGACTTGACGGAAAAATCAAGAAGCCAATCTATTTCATCAGCAAAACCATCACTTCAGTAGAAACGAGGTATTCTAAAATCGAGAAACTTCTTCTAACTTTTGTTTACACTTCACAGAAGCTTAAGCACTACATCCAAGCTCATTCAGTCAAAGTTATGATAAACTACCCACTTCGAGAAGTTTTGTCCAAGAAAGAGAAATCCAGAAGAGTGTAACAATGGTCAGTAAGTTTAGGAAAATATGACATCAAGTTCGAACAACGATATTCAGAAAAGGGTCAAGCCGTTGCCGATTTTCTCGCATATTTTCCAGTGGAAGATTCCGAGTGGGAGGAGCACGATCTTGACCTTATAGAAGAAATTACAAAGATCCACCCACCAAACCATTTGACGAATGAGCCGAATGGATTTCAAGGAAAGGGTGGAGACTTCTTACAAATGGTTTAGCAGGATCCGCAGGGTCAAGAATTGGAATCGTAGTGACTACCCCTTCCAATGACAAAATCAAGAAATCAATCCGCTTGGACTTTGAAGCCTCCAACAATGCCACCGAATACGAAGCTCTCATTCATAGACTCGACCTCGCACTTGAGCTCATTGTCCCAGAGCTCTCAGTCTACGCAAATTTTCTACTCATCGTCTACTATTACTTTGAGTAATACAAGAAGAATAGAAAGATGATCGAATATGCAGCCCTCGTTACAGATAGGATGAGCCAGTTTGAGAAAACAACTCTCAATTATCTTCCTCGAGGTGAAAATAGACACGCCGATTCCTTGGCTTATCTAGTCGGGGTCTTGGGTACAAAAGCTAGATATCTCCATATCGAAGTGATAACAACCCCCAGCATTGATCGCCATTCTGTATGCATGATCAACACTGGGGGCGATGAAGAGGAGGATGACAATTAGTAAAAGCCATTCATTGCCTACTTTGGTACCGATAACGAATACAAAGGACCCATTCCATCAGATCTGAAAGAGCGCCGACAGTTGATCGAGTACTCGAAGCACTATACGGTTTAAAGCAGTTTTTTATATCGCCGTTAAGTCATGGGGCCTTATCTCAAGTGCCTCTCCAGGAAGAAAGTATACAAATTGCTTAGAGATTTACATGATGGAACCTGTGGCTCCCATGCCGCAGGTCAATCACTCGCTAACAGAGTAATTACACAAGGAGATTTCTGGCCAGGCATGCACAAGCAAGCAGAAAAGTACTCACGCAAATGCGATACATGTCAACGACATGGATACATGATCCGCGCTCCGGTGCTCGAACTACAGGCAAGCAAGCTTTTCTGGCCATTCAAGTTGTAGGCAGTCGATCTCATCGAAGAATTTCCTAATACTCCAGGTAACCGATGATACATACTCGTTGCTATAGATTATTTTACAAAACGAGTAGAAGCAGTTCCACTCTGTCGAACTTGAGAAGAAGTGTTCTTCTCTTTTATCTAGGAACGCATCATCACTTGGTTTGGATGCCCCCACCTAATTTGGATCGATAATGGTCCATAATTCTTTAGAGAAAAAATTGTTGCTTTCCTCAACAAACACAACATCATCCACTTACCATCCAATCCCAACTACCCTCAAGATAATGGCCAAGATGAAATCACCAACAAAACCATCGTGGATGGACCCAAGAAAAGGCTTCAATCACAGAAAAAGGAAACTGGATACGATAACTTCCTCATGTCTTCTGGGCACACCGTACCACTCCATGTCAATCAACTGACTATACCCAATTCCTCCTCACCTGTGGCATAGAAGCCGTCATTCTAACAGAGTACCACCACCCAATCAAAGATCACGAGCTTACAAACAAGGTGAATGAGTTTGAATTGGCCTACAACTTGAATTGGATTGATGAGACTAGAAAACGAGTTATTGCCAACCTAGGTCGATATCACCATATGCTGGCCAGCTCGTACAATAAAAGAGTTTGAAGCCATACTTTACAAATTGACGATCTCATCCTCAGAATGATCCCTTAATGCCAAAAAGGGGCACATACCGGGAAACAGACAGAAAGTTGGGAGGGTCCATTCCTAATCATTTATCTCACTGGTTTGGGATTATATTATCTCATGACGGAGCAATGAGTTCAAATCCCAAATCTATGGAATACTAGCCGACTGAAACGGTACAATCATAAAGTCCCTCACTTCTCTTCTTCAAAATTCTCGATCTTTCCATTCCAAAAGTGAGATTTTATCTCCATACAAAGTACCTTTTATTCTATTCAATGAAAACTTTCAAGTTTTTTCCCACATTACTTTCTACTTACGTAGACAATACATAGATTAAAGAAAAGGTAATACTAGCTTTTAATAGACATTTATTTCGGTTAAAACAAAGGTAAAACTTTCTTTCCTCTCGATTATTTTTGACATCTTTCCTCTCGATCTTTCGAATAAGGTCATCAATAACTTGTGCTGCCTTGACAAACTTGAAATGTACCTTTAGGGGTTAATCCTCCCTATCTTCATTTGCCTCTCTCATCCTATCAAACTCTATCGCAAAATCTTGGATATATTTGTGTATCTCTTGTTAACTCAAGTGAGTTAACTCCAGTTCGACCTGCGTCACTGAAACAATGCATCAAGTTTGATTCAAGAACATTCAGTCAAAACATTCAATCATGATACATGAATCATATTTCTGACATTTTTGTTTTACATCAACTGTGTGAAACTACTTCTAAACTTAAGGTCAAAGTATGACTCCAGTTCGATGGCAACAACATGTACTTCCAATTTCAAGGTACACATTCTCTATGTTCTAACTTTTTCAACACTTTGATATTATCTATACACAGTTGAGTACCATTGCCCTAAACTATTAACACATTTTTTTGCCGATCTCTATACTCTAATTTTTACTTTGTAGCTCTAAAGTAATGCATCATACAAGTCAAATATTTCTTGCTCTTTTCTAACCAGTAGCCCTGCTTGCGAAGTCAACAGCGATGCTGAGGCGTCTTTCACCTTAGCGAGCTCATTTTCTAATTCTTTTATTCTTAGGCGCATATCTTTAAGTTCCTACAAACAAGGTTTACAAACATCTATTTACCTGCAGAAATTTATCCTGCAAACAATGATCCATACGATTACAGTTCTCAAACCCCTCATTATCACACAACCAAAGAGTTAACAATCTTTACTCTACCTTCTTATTATCATTCACTAGATTCACATTGCTATCCCCTTGGTTCTCTCGCCCGGTCTGGGGAGATACACCATCCAATTTTCTTACAACTCCAGCCCCATCATCATCCTCCTCCTCCTCTTCATCGTAGGTACCCCCCATAATGTTATTCACCCCAGCTTTAGAGTACCGCATTTTGAGGAGGTGGTACCCAAGTCTATCATGCTGGACTACCACCTCTTCCAGATTCTTCCCCGCTTCTTCTGTCAGCTCGCTAATCTTCACCTCTTGCATAGCCTTTACATAATCCAATCGCTTCCCCTCCCGAACCAAATCGAATTTTAATCAAGCTACAATCTTCTCGAGCTCTTCCTTCCTACTCTCGAGCTCAGCTTTTTCCTCCTCTACCCCGAGGCAGATCCCCTTCATCAAACGAGTAGCCTAGAAAAAATGGATCGAACATATTTTTAGCTCGAATCACAATATAATTCAACACACATACAAATCATCAAACTTACCACTTTGCTCATCTCCTCCATACCCTTGCAAGCTGCAAGCTGCAAGCTGCAAGCCTCACTCTATCCTCAACAGCTCTCAGCTCATCTTCCTCACCATGTTGATTATCTGCGACCTTTACCTCAATTAATTTAGAAGGCGGGTCTACCCTTCTCTTTTTTGCCTCTCCTTCGACCTCGCCACTTCCCGTGGTTCCGGAGGCCAAACCACGCTTCACCACCCTCTTCTTTGGAAACGTTCAAGCTAGCTTGCTCGACGTAGTAGATTCTTCAACATCCACAAAATTTACCGCTGAGGCCTTCCCTTCTTGAGCAATAGTATCTAACAGGAACTTCTTCTTCTTCACCTTCGACTGAGGACCTATCAAAAGAATAACACATTATAAACAACAGAACAACAATTAATTTTATCAGTTCGGTGTTATACATTATTACACTTACTTTTCTTTACAATTATATTCAAAAGTTCCTTGAGTTCTTCATCATCCCTCTGAAGGCAATCGCCTCTTACCCAAATCACGTTAGCATTCCACATTCGACATGCGGAGTTCAGATTGAAGAAAAACAGCCGAGTCGAGCTCGCAAAAAAGTATGCCCCTCCACTTGAAGAATAGTTTTTCACACCATAAAACTGTAAAAAATCTTTTGGAGATATTCTCCTCTCCATCTCATTTTCCTCCTACAGCTTATTCAAACTCTCACAGACATTTATTACCTCCTACATGTTCCCGTTCAACTGAGCAGGGCATGCCCCTATGATATTCATAATCCATTTCGCAAGATTGCTAAGGGACAAACTCAAACCATACTCCAACTGAGATAGGTTACACCAAAAACCCTATTCCAGATCACCCTGAACATTTCCATCATAATTCTCCAAGGAGATCGATTCATCTAAATCCTTATCCAATTTTTCCTTTCTAAATCTGCCAACAGAAAGAAATGTTCATCCCCAGATTCTACAATACAACTTCTAAACTGCCTACCGGCATGTTCTACAAAGTTGCCCCATCTTCCCCCTATAAAAGCTTTAGATTTCTAAAACTTTCTAAACACATCAGAGTTCGGAGGATATGATACCAATTTTCCAAGGAAATCTAGAAATTAAACAACTCCTACTTCATCCTCCCTATCAGATACTACATTTTTAGACTTAGCCGAGCGACCAGAGGTCGAGGCCACCATAACAGGTGAAGTCTCCATATCAATTACCACTCTACAGTTGAGGTGTGACTCTATACAAATATACTTCACGCTCGACCTACATACAGGTCCTATTATTATATTATTTTCTTTTGCACATACATCATACATATACGTATATCATTTACATCTCTTTTATACACATATAACAAGCAGATTTTTATAGGTTACTAAAAATAGTAATTTTTAAAATTTGAAAACCAAAAAAATCTTTCAAAACACACATCAACAATATCACAAATCATCTACCAACCTTCAATGTTTGAAAATGAATCTGAACCAGCGCCAAATCCTTCCTTCTCCACGCTGCTATACAGCCACCTTCGTAACTAAGTCTTTGTGGCATTCTCTCATCTTGACTGTCGATCACTCTCGTCTAATCTCTCACGTAAATCTCTATTATATTTTCTCTTTTCTTTCCCACTATTCTTCAATTTTTTAGAAGTTGATAAACATTTTAATGAAGAAGATAAAACATTATTTATAATTTCTTTCTTTAACTGCTAGTAGTTATTGGGCCTCACACAAGCTGCCCTCAGTTTTAGAACCGAGGCGTCCCTCCCACAATTAATGACAGACATTTAGTACATTTTCGGTAAAAAAACCTTCTCATCATTGCCACATATCTCCTACCCAAATCTCCCTCTGACCTCCCCACACTCCTGATGACTCAACACTTATACACAATTAAACTTTCTCTGAACTAACACATAAAACAAAAATCAAAATTACCTACTTTTTATATTCTTGCTTCTACTACTAATAAAAGTGTTGACGTCATTTCCAAAGCTCTCACATTTCAAACTTCAAATTCTTTATTCAAAACAGTCAAAGACAATATTTACAACAAAAGAAGACAAATTTAAGCTTTATTTTAATTATAGTTATTTTACTTCATGCAACTCACTCCCTCACATATAATTAAACTTGAAACATCCTAGATCAGTTCGCCCCCAGCAATCCTTACATCTTCCAACTCGATCTCTTCTTCAGTAATTTGTCGCACAACCTCTTTTCTAGCTGAATGCTCCACAATTACTTCCCGGAATAGTTCCTCATAGATGCGATGCCCTAGCTCAAGTTCTCTACCCATTCAATCTAAACCTTCAAACTGATATTCGATCTCTAGTAAGTCGGCATCATAATCCAGTAACCCAAAAATCCTCTCTCGAACTTCAGCTATTTTTATCACTAAACGTCCCTAAACGGCATGACAAATTCTCTCAGATCGAGTCCACACCATCTTCCATGTCTTCCTCCCGTCTACACTCATTTTCCCCTATTTATGCAGTTTTCTAGATCACTTTAAATCCCCCGCAATTTGTATATATATTTTATTTTTTCATAACAACAAACTCTAATATCTTGATTAAACATGATTTAAACTTATCTATCCACATCGACCTCCGTGGATTCGGCTTATCTCATTTAGAACTTATTTTTCCCAAATACATCATTTCAAAAGAAATTTCTCTAAGCTCGAATTTCTAATCTTTTACAGTTATTATCCCTAATAATTCTAAGTTATTTAGTTTGAAACAAGTTTTTACACATCTTTTATTTCACAAACATATTTTTACAGCTCGATTGCTAAAATATACTTTCTAGTTCGATCATTTATATTACTTTTGGTCCTCTATTTGTACATCTCCGAATTACTCATAGCTCAATCTTAATCATTAGAGTTCATTTTATCTATCAACACAGAGTTTGAATAAGCATTTCTATCAAGCTTGAATATAAATTATATGTACTTTGCAGACAACAAGTCTTTCAGGTACTTTACAAATAACAAGTGTTTTAGGTACTTTATAGATAACAAGGCTTTCAGGTACTTTGAAAAATGTAAATCCTTCAGTTCATCTGTCTTCATTGATGTTTCACTCCGAGAATCTTCTAAATAACGCAGGTATTGAAAAATACAGAACATCCTCCCTTTCCCAAGTTTGATCGAAGTTTAGACATGGAGCCGAACTTCAAATGGGAACAATGGACTAAAGGAAGTCCGTGCTTGAACAAACTCTTCAAACAAAAGGAATTCTTAGAGCCAAAAAATGATAATTGTGTAGGGGCAGACTTTTAATCTTTGTCTCCCTTTTCCACTACTACTATTGCCTAATCAATAACCACCACCATCAGAGAGTTGGTAGAGAAAAAGAAGGCCGTACCTTAGAATCCAACCCTACGAAAGATACCGGCGATACTGCCTAGCAGTTATACCAGTCCCCACATCTATCTCTTCAACCTTGTCCTCTGCAAGGATGCGGAGACACCTCCAACGTTGCTCGCCTGTCAATACAACGTAGTGAAATCTCTACATACAGTAAAAATCTTCTTCAGCTTCAGCCGCTTCTTCTTCCGACATACCCTGATACGTCAGTGGAACATGAGTGGGGGTGGGCATCTCTTCAGACTGATCCCCAAAGTATTTTAACTTGAATCTCTACATTTCAGCAGTAACCCTCTCTTCATACACCATCCTCTAGGTTTTCACCATTATCACTCAAGGATTACGAAGAATTTTTCAAACAACAACGTACTTTGCCAAAATTCTCTGTATAGGTACTATTTATATAACTCTCGTATTTAATGTGTAGGTACCTTTCCAAAGCAGTCATCATTCAAAACAGGGCCACTCTCAAAACCCCAGGTGTCGCATACATCAATACTTTCCTTCATCATTCAATGCAAATACTTCCCTCCATAAAAAATACCCTTTTTTCATACCAGTAAATTCAACATTAAATACGTCATATCTTTTCAACTTCCAACACCACATAACTACAAATTCTTTCTTAACCAAAGCCACTCACGACTTCAGTTATGAGGGGGCAATTGGAAGGGCCTGCCCTTCAACCTAACCCTATTCGAAATTACTTTCAATTCAAACTACCTCCATATTAAACCTACGCATTTTACACTTGACATAAACAGTCAAAAATGCCTCCTAGCCCATGAACTGATAGAGAACATGGATCGAGCACAATAAACAAACATGAATAAGTCAAAGGCCCCTGTCTTCCATGAACTCAATAGTTGCTTAGTCAAACATCACTCACCTCATTGTTCAAAGAACGTGCTTTAGGACGATAGCTGGCTGCGGGTAAAACCTATATAATTTATTTTTTCAGAAGTGACATAGGCCAGAAAAATATACGTAAAATTACCAAGACAACCAGATTTTCTATTCTCAAACACCAAATTTCTTATTTACAAGATCAAGTATTTCAAGTTTGAGATATCACTTATAATATGATATCAGCCTCAAGCAATTAAAGTTATTGTTACTAAAATCTTCAAATTGAGGTCATAGTTTTTTACATATTCGAAGGTTTTCCATGCTAAATCACCTGTACCATTTCTTGCTTTACATTAGTATTTGTCATAGGAATATTGGTGTAAGAGCTAATTTTAAGCCATCTCGAGCTTGCAAAATTAGGCTATTACAATTGCAACAGTGAAAAGGCGATTAAAATTAGTTCTTTGGAATTAAAAGCCGATATTGTTGAAGGAAATCATTCAAACAATAAGGGTAAATCCCATAAGAAAAATAGGAAGAAGGGTAAAACCCCCACACTGGGACCAATTAAAAAAGACTTCAAGAAGTTTTTTAGGAATTGTCATACATACAGAAAGAAAGGGCACTGCGCAAAGGACTGCCGGAAGAATAAAGGCGAGTCATCAAAAAATCAGCCTCCTCTAGCCAACGTGTCTGAAATCGAAAACCTTTCTATTGTGGTCTCTGAATTAAACTTTGTCAGTAACTCCAAAGATTGGAAGATTGATGCTGGAGTAACACGCCACATTTGTTCTGACAAGACCCAGTTTTTGTCATACAAAAAAGTAGACAGTAATGAAAAATTGTACATGGGAAACTCTGTAACTTTTATGGTTGGAGTTGGAAAGGTTATCCTAAAATTCACATTAAGAAAATAACTTACTCTGAATGAAGTTCTACATGTTCCTGATATTCGTAAGAATTTGGTCGTTAGAGAAGTTTTAAGCAAGAAAGGTTTTAGGCTTGTATTTGAGTCGGACAAATGTGTCTTGACTAAGAGTGGAATGCTTGTAGGAAAGGGCTACTTATGTGATGGACTGTTTAAGTTTAATGTTGATGTAGCCCTAATAATTTTCAATAAAATTGGAGATTATGCTTATATTCTCGAGTCTTTTAATATTTGGCATGAAAGATTAGGTCATGTCAATGCTATTTCATTAAGTAAATTAATGAACTTAGAATTGTTGCCTAAATTTAGCATTTATCGCAAACAGAAATATACAATATGTGTTAAAGCAAAGTTTGCAAAGCAACCCTTTCATTCAATTTAAAAAAGGAAGATAGAACCTCTCAAATTAATACGCAATGATTTATATGACTTAAAATTCATCCAAACAAAAGGTGAGAAAAAGAATTTTCATTATTTTTATCGATGATTGTACTAGGTATAGTCATGTGCATCAACTCCGAAGTAAAGATGAAGCATTAAAGATTTTTAGACTTTACAAAAATGAGGTTAAGAATCAACTTGACAGGAAGATCAAAAATTTAGGTCAAATAGGGGTGGTAAATATGTTTTATCAGTTTTTGGAAAGTTTTGTACTCATAAAGGGATTATATTCAACAAACAACAATACCTTATATACCTCAGCAAAATGGAGTTACTGAGAGGAAAAATAGATCTTTGTAAGATGTGGTAAGTGTCATGCTGATTAGTTTTAGTTTACCACAAAACTTGTGAGGGGAAGCTTTACTTTTAACGAACTATTTACTCAATTAGATTCCCCATAAGAACACTAATAGCATTCCTTATGAACTTTGGAAAGGTAAAGTACCTTCCTTTATATTCATGAAAGTGTGGGGGTGCCTTGCAAAAGTGCAAGTTCTAGTTCCCAAACGTGTGAAATTGGAACCAAAAACCATTGACTGTATTTTTATTGGCAAAGCTAATAATAGTAGTGCAATCAGATTTCTGGCACACAAATCAGAGATCACTGATATAGATGAGAATATAATTATAGAATCACGTGATGCTATATTCTTTGAGAATATTTTCCCAAGAAAAATAAGTGATATTTTGAATTCTCTTAAAAGATTACATGACGTTGATTCGAGTAGTAATCTTCAGCCTATAAGTTCTAAGCAAACTCTAGAGCAAACTTCTGAACAAGCTACAAAACTTAGAAGTGGTAAACATGTTAAAACCATTTTTGTAAGAATCAGTCAAGAGTATTTAACTAACCTGTTAGAGAATGAACCTCAAACCTTCAAGGAGGCCATGTTAACTCATGAGGCTCCTAGTTAGAAAGAAGCAGTGCATAGTGAAATTAATTATATTATGAAAAATCATACATGGGAGTTGGTAAATCTCTCACCTGGTAACAAGCCTATAGGTTGCAAATAAATCTTCATGAGGAAGATGAAACCTAATGGTTCTATAGACATGTACAAGGTGCGACTTGTTGCTTGGATTTACGCAAAAGGAAGGCTTAGAATACTTTGATACTTATTCACCAATTATAAGGATAATGCCTATACAAATGTTAATAGCTATTGTAACTTTGCATAAGCTTGAAATACATCAAATGGATGTGAAAACAACTTTTTTAAACGGTAAATTAGATGAAGAAATTTATATAAACCAACTTGAAGGGTTAATTTTCAAAAGACAGGAACACAAAGTTTGTAAACTTGTGAAGTCCTTATATGGATTAAAATAGGTGCCCTTACAATGGTATGAAAAGTTTGATCGTGTTATGATCAAGGACGGATTTAAAATCAATGAATGTGACAAATGTGCTTATTATAAACACATTGATGATGCATGCATAATTGTAAGTCAATATGTAGATAATATGCTAATTTTGGGGACTAATATTAATGTAATAAAGTCCTTAAAGAAAATGTTAACCAGGAACTTCGGCATGAAGGACCTAGATATTGTTGATGTTATTATTGGAATTAAGATTAACAGAACATCACAGGGAATTCTGTTGTCACAAGCACATTATTTAGAAAACATACTTATGAGATTTAATAAGTTTGAGTGTAAAGGTGTTAAAACACCATTTGATAGAACTCAAAACTTAGCGAAAAGCAAGGGAGAAAGTATTTCTCAACTAGTGTACTCATGTATATTAGGCAGCCTCATGTATATTATGAACTGTACCATACCAGTTATTGCATATGTAGTAAGTAAATTGAGTTGTTATATGAGTAATCCAAGAGATGCCCACTGGGTAGCACTAGTTAGGATTTTAAAGTACTTGAACTATGACTAACACTATGGTTAGTGATGTAAACTGGATATTAGATTTTGGAGAGTCAAAATCCACTACTGGATATGTCTTCACACTTGGAGGTGCAACAATAACATGGAAATATCATAAACAAACATGTATAGCTCACTCCACGATGGAATATGAGTTTGCTTTGGACAAAGCTGGAGAAGAAGCATAATGGCTTTGAAAGTTTATAAAGGATATTCCTTTATGGCCACAACCTATGCCTGCTATATGTATTTATTGTGGTAATCAAACATCACTAGCAAGGGCTAAGAATCATGTGTATAATGGTAAGTCACGACATATATATCGCAGACATAATACCATTAAGCAATTACTTAAGAATGGAATAATATCCATTAACTTTGTAAAGTCTCAAGACAACCTAGCGGATCTATTTACAAAAGGGTTGTCGAAAAGGCAAGTATACTGCACATAAAAAGGAATGGGATTAATACGACCAATCCATGAGTAATCTCAATGGTAATCTAACGTAGTTAACTGAAGGATCCCAAGATCTAGGTTCAATAGTATAGGGACCTATCCCTCGATCTAACCAAATTTGAACTATTTTTAATACGAACTACTTCCATATTAGACTCATGCATTTTACACGTGACATAAACAATCAGCATTAACACCTACACCACGAACTGATAAAGAACGTGGATCGAGCACAATAGAAAAGCATGAACAAGTCAAAGACACATGTCTCTCACGAACTCAACAGTTATTCAGTCAACCGCTACTTACCATATTACTCGGAGAACGTGCTTCAGCACGATAACAAACTGCGGGCAAGGCCTATATAAAGAAAAAGTTCCAGAATAGAAAAGGACCAGAAAAAGATATGAGAAAGCACCAAGAAAACCATATTTTCTAGATTCTCAAGGACCAAATTTCTTATTTACAAGATTAAGTATTTCTAGTTCGAGAGATCACTTGTAATAAGATATCATCCTCAAGCAATAAATGTTATTGTTACTAAAACCTCAACCCGAGGTCGTGGTTTTTTTACCTATTCAGAGGTTTTCTGTGCTAAATCACCTATGTCATTTCTTAATTTACATTAGTTTTTATCACAGGAACATTGGTGTAAGAGCTAAATCTGAGCCATCTCGAGCTTATGGAATTAGGCCATTACATTTGGTACCGTCTGTGGGAAAGAAGATATTTCCACGATATCCTAAGGTATACATTCACTCTACTATCAATCTTCAATCATGGTCACTTCCAGACGACCAACATCTAGAATTCAGCTTGACTTTTCGTTAAGCCAGAATAACTTACTGAATTACGGGCGAACCTCTACGCCAAAACAGATAAACGTAATGAGCTCGAACGTCAATTGACTATTGACCGAGAACTCCATGAAAAGGAGCTCGAATCTGAGTGAAAAGCTCGTTTAACAGCATTCAAATGACATGAAAATCATATGACAACCATGCAGACTGCATTCCAAGCTCTGCAGGATACTCAATAGGCTCCTCAAACCAGAGATCACGATCAAGTGCTAGAGACCTCTTGGGTTTCTGCGCAAGATAGATTAGGACATCAAGGAACCACCAGCAAAGCTATTACTAGAAATTTTCTTCGCGAACATTAACCATCCATTCATTTGGGTGGTAAAATTCAGTCTAAAATCAATAGAGGTCACCGACCCTCCAAATGTCAAGATAAAAACAACATCCTCAACCTCGAAATCTAGTACGTAACCGTTTGAGTGAAGGTACTGTTACTCATAATCCTCAGCCTCCTTGTCAAGTCACTTAAATGATACGTCAATATGTCATACAAGAGCATATGGATTAGTGCATCAAGGAGTTGATAACAGCGCAAGTTCTAGGCACTACATACGACCTTACCAAATTACATAGAAGTCCGATTGCCAAAGAACTATTTGATATGGAAGTACCGAAAGGTTTCCATACTTCGAAAATTTGTAAATACGAAGGCACCAATCCAAAAGAATATATTTAATAATACCGTGATTCATTGGGATTATACTCCAATCTCAACCACATCCTCTGTTATTTGTTTGCAACAAGTCAACAGGAAGAATTGTTCCAGTGGTTCCACTCTTTCTATACTCACATTCGATCAGCTGTAAAAGCAGTTCATCAAGACGTATGCTCACAACAGAGATAAGGAGGAGAATTGATATTATCTTATTAATCTTAAACAATCACACTGAGATAAACTCGAGGCTTTTGTAAAAAAAATTTTGGAACTCGCTCGATCAGAAAATTGCTATTATTGCTTTCACCAACACGCTCCAGCTCGACTGCAAGTCCAAAGAACACATCTTCCTCAACAAACCTGCGACCTTGGAGGATATGATCACCAAGGTCAATGGATATGTCGACCTAGAAAGGATGATGTCTAAAAGGCATAAATCTACTAAATTCATCCTAACTATGAAAGGTCCACCTGCATATCAAAATAATAAAGCAAAGGAGGATTAGGGTGATTAAAGCGCTGCAAGGGCAACACTGGCAATCCTTAGAAAGGCTGTACATTACCTAAACTGATCATCTCAAATATAAATGTTCAAATCTTTACAATTTTTCCAATCCTCTCCAAGGATAAGTAATTCTGTCCTTCTCAACAATTGGAACCAATCGAAAGCTGCCTGTACTGCATGCATCACAAGGTAAATTATCATTCTACTGACAACTGCTATGCTTTATAGAGGTTGTTGGAATTCATTTTCAAGGAGGAACGAATGTGCAAATTCATTATCGACCTGGAATTATACAAGGATGACAGCTATAAGAAGCAACTCGAAGTCATCCAGGTCGAAGATCAAGCTGAGGAGAAACATCTCTACCATATGTACCAACGCAATATGATCAAAATTTATCAGATCAACAACTTTTGCTGATCCAAGCTCAGGAAATTATCAGAATGTTGTGATCTCACACCTCTAGATAAAGAAGCTAAGCTTCTACCTGAGTCGAGCAATCGCCGGCTTGGGATCTCATTCAAAGATTGTGACATTAGCCATTTAAAATTTCTGCATCATGATGCATTAGTCATAATTCTCAAGATGAAGAAGTTTGTCATGCATACAATGATGGTCGATATAGGAAGCGGTATTGAGATTCACTTTCAGAGCACAATCGACCAAATAAGATTGGTTGATCAAGTTATTCCAAGCGACACCGATATCAATAGATTCAATGGTTCTAAAGAAGAATGAGTAGGCAAAATCATCTTACCTATTACCCTAAGACCAACCACCATCGACGTCGTATTCTACGTCATTAATGCCAAATCTCATTATCTCGGGATTATGGGCCGCTACTGGATTCACAACATAGACGCAATCGCTTCCACCTATCATCAAACACTATGCTTCAAACACAATGATGCTATCTATGAAATCAAAGGTAGTCAAAAGCTTTCTTGAGCTTGTAAAAATACCGTCTTTGCCATTCTAGATACCACAAACAGATACGCCTCATATCAATTGTAGAAGGCTGATCACTCTTCAACAGAAGAGCCTACAGAATACATCAACATTGATGGACCATGTAGAGGTACTTTTATTGGTACCAAATTGATCTAGTACGATAGGGATGCTCACATTTAATTCTTATTACTGAATCAAGATGTTTTTGTGTGGACATTCAAAGAGATGCCTGTGGTCGATCTGACCAAGGTATGTCACAAATTGGCCATCAACATCAACGCCACACCGATCAACCAAAAATAGCGATGATTATCACCTCGTCTTTGAGATGAAGTTAACATAAATATTAAGAAATTGATCAAAATGGAATTCATTCGAGAAGCCATGTATCCAGATTGGATTTCCAACATCGTCGCAGTCTCAAAGATGAATGGAAAAGTCCAAGTTTGTATAGATTTCTCATATCTAAAAAAATACACTCTAAAGGATAGTTTCCCTCTTCCCAACATCCATAAAATTCTTGATTCCATAGCAGGTCACGAACTCCTATCTATGATGGACGCTACATCAGGATACAATCAGATTTCTTTCATAGAAGATCAAGAAAAGACCATTTTCATCACTAAAAGAAGACTTTACTGCTATAAAGTCATGCCCTTTAGACTTAAAAATGTAGGCGCGACTTATCAATGGTTAATGACTACTCTGCTCAAATAACATCTTGGGAAAATTGTGGAAGTCTACATTGATGATCTCATGTGCATGAAGATACAGTTGATCAACGACATCACAGATATCAACACAATATTAAACATTTTTTGATCTTACAGGATGCAATCTGATAAGTGTTAATTCAAAGTACATTCAGGCCGATTCCTCAGCCATCTCATTAGCAAGAAGGGGATTGAGGCCGATCCAGATCAAATTCGATCTCTCCTCAACTTGTCATCTCCAAAGATGGTGAAATACCTATAAAAACTCATCGGCAAGATTGCCGCTATCAACCAATTCATTTATAAATCTTCAGATCGCTGTTGTTGGCTATTCCTACTAGTCCATGGTTTTATCAAATGGGGAAAAGTTGTGCCCAACTCAGAGATCCAATGGATATCAGAATGTGAGGCAGCTTTTCAGGACCTCAAAACCTATTTGGGGAAGTCACTCATTATGAGTATCCTAATAGATAATGAGGAACTGATCATCTACCTAGCAGTTACAAATACTTTAACTCGCTCGATTCTCATTCGACTTGACGAAAAGATCGAGAAACCAGTCTATTTCATTAGCAACACCCTCACTCAGCAGGAACGAGGCATTCTAAAATAGAGAAACTCCTTCTAACTCTTGTTTATACTTTACAAAAACTTAAGTACTACTTCCAAGCTTATTCAGTCAAAGTCATGACTAACTACCCACTCCAGGAAATTTTATCCAAAAAAGAGAAATCCAGGAGAATACAGTAATAGTCAGTCAGTTTCGGAGAACATAATATCAAGTTTGAACAATGACATTTAGAAAAGGGTCAGGCCGTTGCCAATTTTTTTGCAGATTTTCCAGTGGAAAGAGTGGAGATTTCTTACAGATGGTTCAGCAGGACCCACAAGGTCCAGAATTATAATCGTATTGATTACCCCTTCTAACGACAAAATCAAAAAATCAATTTGCTAGAATTTTGAAGCCTCCAACAATGTCACCAAATATGAAGCTCTTATTCATGGACTCAAACTTGAGCTCGGTGCCCCAAAACTTTCAGTCTACACATATTCTCTACTTATAGTTCACCATTACTCTGAGCAATACAAGAAGAATGACAAGATGATCGAATGTCCTACCCTCATTGCAGATAGGATGAGCCAGTTTGCGAAAGCAACTCTCGATTATCTTTCTCGAGGTGAAAATAGACATGTCGATTCCTTGGCTTATCTAGCTGGGGTCTTGGGTGCAGAAGCTAGTTATCTTCAGATCGAAGTGATATCAACCCCCAACATTGATCGCATTTTTGTATGCACGATCAACATCGAGGGCGATAAAGAGGAGGACAACGATTGGTGAAAGTCTTTCCTTGCCTATCTTGGCACCAACAGCAAATGCAAAGGACCCTTCCAACTGATCCAAAAGAGCACCGACAGCTGATCAAAAGACTTAAAGTGCTACACAAATTAAAATGGCTTTATATCACCATTCCGTCATGGGACCTTACCTCAATTGCCTCTTCAGAAAGAAACCAGACGAGATACTCAGAGATTTACATGAAGGGACTTGTGGCTCCCATGTCGCAGGTCGATCACTTGCTAACAGAGTTGTAGTATCATATTCCCCAGATTTGATAAGAATAAGCCAGCATCATATAATCGAAGACAACTTAACATCCTATAGTTAAAGGCAGCTCAACATCCTATAGTCGAAGATAGCTTAACATCCTATAGTCAAAGACAACACAGCATCTTATAGTCGAAGATAGCTCAACATCCTATATTCAAAGACAACTCAACATTCTGGAAGATTTCATGAGTCCTCGAATTACCAAAAGTAGCCTTTGAAAGCCCGGTCAAGAAAGAACTGTTAGAGATCCGCAAAATTCGCCCACTACCTCTGGAATAGGAGACTATTTCTTTCTTTTAATAAACTGCCTGTATCTACTATAAATATAGGCAGAGAAAAGGTTCCAAAGGACCGCAAGTTTTACGATCATCAATCCTTAACACTAGCAACACTCTGAAAATATGCAATAACTAACATCTACTAGATTTTACAACAAATCCTCCTCGAGGTCATGGTTATTCTCAGCTATTACTGAGTTTTCCACGTAAAATCCTGGTTGTTTAGCTCTTTATTACGCAATTCTCACAAATAATATTGGTGAAGGTTTTCCTCCCATAAAACACGCCATTACAATTGGCGTCGTCTGTGGGAAATCCATACTTTTTTCTACCATTTCCAATCTAAATACCATCTAATGACAAACATGAACTTGAGAAGCCATTCCAGTACCGCAAGAGACCAGGACATACCAGGAACTCTTGACCTACACGGTGCGGTCCTTGAACTTAAAAAAAAAATGCCCGTAAAAAAAACTCAGAGACTGGAAGATCAGCGTATCCATGCTCAAGGGTTACAAACGGAAAGAGACAAACGGAGTAAAGCCTTAGATCAGCAAAGTCAAACACATCAAAAAGAGATAGAAAGATTGCTAAGGACAAAAGATCGAATTACTACTCGCCAGATGTCTCTTCCACTGGCTCAAAGTGAACACCGATCAAGAGAAATTCAACGCGATGAACAGCCGAGAGAGGATGATTAGTGAATGTCTCGATCCAGATCGGGAAATCCAAATAGAGCCTCTCGACATTTTGGTCTAACTTCTTCAGCTTCGACAACCAAGGAAGTCAACGTACACATCATCAAACTCCTTTGCTAGACAGGAAGCCCATTAGAGATCGATTGGGACCAGAGGGACAGGGCGATCTTGTTCCTTAAATTGCAGCCCTACCTTTTCCCCTGCAGCAATTCGTCACTTTAGATGACCTTAACAACAAAATCCAAGCCATCAACTCTCACATCCCAGGCCGATGATCTGTGCTAGATTGAATCGAAACAAACCCTATCTCTCCATATCTCAAAAATGTGCCCATCCCAGAAAATTTCCATATGCCTAAGTTCATCCAATATGCAGGCCTAACTGATCTATTGACGCATGTTCGACATTTTAAAGCCGCAGTTTGGTTATATTCCAAGCTTGACCATATGCTGTGTAGGCTATTCAACATGAACTTAAAAGAAGAACCACTCCGATGGTTCTACACTATCTAAGAAGCCTCCATCACCGCCTTCAGTCAATTACAAATCTTCTCGAATCCAACTTCGATCATGCTAGGGAGCGCAATATTACCGTTAACTCTTTGTTTTACTTCGGGCATGGCGCTAAATAAACCTTGACAAATTTTTTTTAATGTTTCCTACAGGAAACACAGAATATTGGAAATTCAGACCCCAAAATCCTGATTTCAGCATTCACCTCCGCCTTGCACTTCGACTTAAAAGTTTGCGAAGAGCTTACTCTACACAAACCACGTACGGTCACTGAAATGATTGACGTGGTTAATAATTACATCTAGCTAGAACGATCAAAGAAAGATAAAATGAAAAGCTCTTCTGTCATATATTCTGAAGAAGCATCTTCAACCCCGTCCCACTACTGATGCACCGAAGCAACGTGGCAAAAACACTGATAATATTAGAAGAAAGGAGGGCAAGCCCGACAGGCCTGTCCCAATTTTGCCACCAATGACGACAACTCTCTCTACTATCTTGCTAACGATAAAGGGAGACGATCGCTACCGCGTACCACAAGCAATTATAGATCTTTCGAACAGACCCTTATGTTAATATCATAATGTGCATAGTCATGAAACTGATAGCTGTTACTCCCTCATACGTATCTTTCATCGTATCCTCTTAGTTGGAAGACTCCACAATTAGGTCATCGACATTCAGAAATTTCTCAAAGAACAAGCAAAAATCACAGAAGTTGAGCAAAATGAGGTCCAGGGACAAGCTCGCCATCTGTATATGATCGAAATTAAAAAGGGGAAGAAAAGAAAATAAGACGATCGTATTACGTCTTGCTGTAAAATGACCTCCTTAGACAAATCGGCAAAACTTCTCCCAAGTACAAGCAAATCCAAACGTACTTACCAAATAACATTCGAGGACTGCTATACCAGTTATGCTAAATACCCTCATGATAACCTTTTTGTTATTATGCTCAAAGTCGGACAAGATTACTTGTATACTCTTCTCATTGACACTGGAAGTGCCACGGATGTCTAATTCCGAAGAGTAATCGAAGTCTTAAGCCTTACAAATTTAGTAAGGGCGTCGACAACAACAATCACGGGCTTCAATGGTTCAAAAGAATCAACCATAGGAGAAATCACTCTGGCAGTTTAAGCAGGTTCAGAAACCACATTCATCAAATTTCTTGTCATTGATACAGAGTTCAAATATTTTGCATTTTGGGACGCAGTTGGTCACATTCTATCAAAGTATTACCCTTAACTTATCATTTAACGCCAGGTAGTCGTACGAATGTGCAAAAATACCGTAATCAACCTGCATACAGCTAAACTTCTCAACGAAGAAATTGATAAACTCCTTCGTATTGGCTTTATTCGGGAAGCTAAATATCTGAGGTGGGTTTCTAATATTATCGTCGTGCCAAAGAAAAATGGAAAAATGCAGGTTTGTGTCGACTTCACAGAACCCAACAAATTCACACCCAAAGACAGTTTTCTGCTACCACTAATTCTGTAACTTCTCGACTCAGTCACAGGACACTAACTTCTTTCTATAATAGATGCCGCCTCGGGATATAACCAAGTTCCACTCGCCGAAGAGGATCAAGAGAAAACCACCTTCATAACTGAAAGATGACTCTACATTTACATAGTAATTCCCTTTGGGTTAAAAAATGTTGGAGCTACTTACCAACGACTTGTCACCCAAATGTTCAAAGATCAGCTCGACAAAATCATGGAGGTCTATATCGATGACATGATATGTAAAAGCCTAAAAATGAAAGATCATCTCCACATCCTCCAAACTATCTTCGATATCCTTTGCAAATATCAGATGAAACTAAACCCAAAAAAATGTCAATTCGGCGTCACATCTAAAAAATTCCTGGGCCATCTAGTCAGCAAAATAAGAATCAAAATCTATCCCGCTCAAATCAAAGCACTCATGGCAATGCCTTCTCCTCTAGCGAACAAAGATGTTCAAAATTTCGCCAGAAAAATAGCCGCTCTTCACAGATTCATCTTATCGATGCAAACTTCTTTACCTTCTTCTTCGTGGCAACACCACACCTCTTTCAAACAAATAGCAAAAAGAAGTTATTTGGACTCTTGACAGTGAAATGGCATTCCAAGATCTTAAACGATACTTGAGGCGTCCTCCAATAATAAGTACTCCAATTGATGGCGAAATACTCATCATGTACTTATCCACCACTGATGAATCCATCAGCTATGTCATTATTCAAGAAGATGCAGGCATCAAGAAACCTATTTACTTTATCATAAAAACTCTTATGCCTGCTGAAAAATGCTATACCACCACGGAGAAGTAATTGCTTGCGTTGGTTTATAGCGCTCAAAAACTCCGTCCATACTTCCAAGCTTACCCCATCAAAGTCATTACAAAATACCCCCTCAAAGTTGTATTCTCCATAAAGGAAAAATCTCGACGAGTTCAACAATGGTCTATTTTCTGTGGGAGTATAACATTTCCTTTGAACCTCAAATATCTATCAAGGTACAAGCAACGACTGACTTTTTGGTAGATTTTCCCGTCGAAGACCCTGATTGGGAAGAACGTCCTTAGAGAAATCCCTCTACACCGTAAAGAGGTGCATGCCCAGAAATTAGAATAAAACTGGGAGGGTCCATTTATAATCACAGGTTTAGCTGGTCTAGGATCTTATTATCCCATGACTAAGCAAGGAATTCGAATCCCAAATCTATAGAACACTAGGCTACTGAAACGGTACCATCGTTAAGTCCCTTACTACTCTACTTCAAGTTCTCATTCTTTCCATTCCAAAAGTAAGATTTTCATCTCCATACAATGTACATTCAATTTTATTCAATGAAAACTATCAAGTTTTTTCCCACACAACTCTCTATTTATGTAGACAATACATAGATTAAAGTAAAGATAATACTAACTTTCAATCGACCTCTATTCCGGTTAAAACAAAGGTAAAATTTGCTTTCAAACCGCCACTACTAGAAAATAAACCAAAGGCCACCGTCAAATTTAGTTTTAGCCACAGTTGTGTATGTGGCAAATTACTACAAACCAGGCCGTGGCTAAAACAAAATATTTGTGGCCAAAAAATTTCTCATTCTAAGTTTTTGTGACCCAAAATCAATTTCGTGCCTAAACTGTGGCTAATTTTTTTTGGAAATCCAGAATTCTAGAGCACTCGCCCGCTAACATATTTTTATAACTCAATCTCCTCTCGATCTCTCCGTCTCTTCTCTACTTTAAATCTCTGATGTAAGCTATGAAAATATCTCTCTCCCTTAAATTCATCTCTTCAATCAATCAATCTTCATTAATGGCGAAAGACCTGATTTGTGTTTTTGTTATAGGATCAGTAGGTTCAACTTTTGAATTTTATTGAGTAAAATTAATGTACCAAGAACTCAGTTGGGGCCTGGACATTCCTAATTGAAATTATGACTTTGAAATCAAGGTGATTAAATTGATCTTTCTTTTTTATTTCTCTCTCTCTCTTACTCACCATATCCATTTTTCTAATTGATTTTATGGGGTTAATTATAGTTCTGCGAACTCAATTAAAACCTTAACCTTGTTTATCAAATTAATGATTTGAAATCGAGGTATTTATGATTTTGGTATTTTTAATTTACAAACACTCTTGGTATTTAGAAACTGTGATTGTAGTTAGATCTCTAAATTATCTTCTGATTGTAGTTTGGTTTGTTTATCTGCATGAATCGGTGCAATATTTTGCTAAATTTTTTATTTTTGTTAGCGTTTTAGATTATGTGTTTTGATAATGTGGTGTTTGTGCCTTTTTTCTTTATTTCTTTGCTTGTTTGTGTAAATTGATGAAAGCGCTTAATTCCTCTAAGAAATTGTTGAAAACTTGTCATAAGGGAAGCAAGATTTTTTTGGCATTTGATGGAGAGACGATTTATAGGAAGATTTTACGTCGTTTATGATAAGTTGAATCAAGCCTTGGATGGTATACCTTATGATGAGCTTGAAATTTTAGATGAAGTAAAAGAACAAGTTGAGCTAATGTGCGTGCAACTTAGAAAAGCAAAGAGACGAGCCGATACTCAAGATATCGTGCTTGCAATGGATATGATGGTTGTATTTTCTAAAATTGATGATCATAATACTAATAGTGCTATACTTGAATAATAACCTGAGGTCTATAGCGCCTGATGAAGAAAGGCTCTTCCTTTCATAGTAGTGGATTTGTCTCTTGGATTGTTCTTGATTGCATCTTCAAGCATAGGTCCCCGAAGAAGAAGTGTTGGACTTGCATATGGTGTTAAAAATAGGAGCAATTCAACCTTGCATCCTCCCCTCTTCCCCTCTCCCTCTGGACATTGAGGGGTCTTGAAAGTGTGGCTCCAAACTACCGCCGCTGTCTAGGCCTAAAAAAGGGGGAAAATAGGATTCACTAGGGGTGTGTTTGGTAACCATTTTTTTTCCTGAGAAACTTTTTCCCACTTTTAAATTTTCTAATTGTTTCTCATTTAAGATTTCTCAGTGTTTCCACCATTTGGTTGTCAAGTGAGAAACAATATAACTATTTTCCTTTTTCTCACATTTTCTTTACAGTAGTGTTTGGTTATCCATTTCCCACTTCGTAAAAAAATACAAATACGAAAAACAAACATAAATATTACTCTAAAATGTAATTTAAGCGAACATTATTTAAAAAAGAAGTACGTATTATTCAACCAAACATCCTAAAACCAAACTTAAAATAAATTCATGCACCTAAAAACATAATTAATATAGTTTAACTCTAAAATTTCAAAAAATAACTAAAAATCACTACTCTTGCTCGCTTCCAAAATGATAGTTCAACCATGCCAACTTTTGATCATCCTTAGTCTGCAGAAACACAGTTTTCATTCCCTTGTTGACCGTGAATTGTTTTATTGCATTGAACTTAGTAAATATGCCAACTCCTGCCATATTGTCAATGGTCTTACCACATTTTTCAAGCAAAGTTGCAGTACTTTCAGACCTTTCCCTAAGACATTATGATATGTCATCCAAACTATTAGTTAAACATTTAAGATGACTATGCAATACTGTACTAGTTGACCTAGTTCACTATCTCTTCACACTTAAAGAAGTATTTTTGACAAGTCTTTCAACGTGATCTTCCTTAGTGGGATAGGGATCATGGGTATGATGCACCACTAGATTTTCAATATCAACATCCAAATTTATGGTATTGTTCTCGTTACCATTATAAGCCGATGTCATTTCATCATCCAATGTAAAAACAGTGCGAGCCCTTGACCCTGTAGCTATATCTTTGCCAACCAATTCATAAATCAATGTGTAGTTAACCATAGTCTTCCCCCTATACTTCTTGTACTTCTTGTTGCCATTAATCGAAAGAATACAAATATTCAATACAAAAAGATATACAATTCTTTTGTAAAAAATCAAATTATCCGAACAACGTAATAATTACCTCAATGAGTGTTTTCCATACGTTAGCATCATCGGTGATCGTCTTAGACTCTTCATCCCACCCAAACCCACTTAGATTAGTAATAAATTTTACCTCAGGGGCCCATTTCCTCCAAGTCATAAACCTATTTCGAGCATGACTTCCGGTAATTTGCATGTTTAGCTTTTCATACATAGCTTTCACAACAGCATTTTAAGCCTTATTTTTTTATCCTCCTGCATCTCCCTTACCCCCATTTACAAGTTGATCTTGCAAAACCATAATCATTACAACATCTATCTCATTGCTCCAAACAAGATTATTTTTAGTCGCTTTTATTCCCAACTCATTCGGAACATCCACAACATCCTGTGAATCCATTTATGGTAATATTTGAATATTAAAATCTCATGCAATATATAAAATTCAACTAGAATATCATTAATGCATGTTAAATAATAGGAAATTGAAAAACAATAACCTTTTTATACCATAATATGAAATTTATTTAACTTAAAATAAATGAAGACAATCATAGTGTACTTTATTAGAAAAACATAATCAAAGAGTAATCATCTAGAACATAAACAAGTTCCTAAGTTTGATTGTACTCATTCCACATAAGTATTACTAATTGGACTCTGTAAGTTGACCACTCACTAGTAGTCTTTAAATCACTAATATTTTCTCCTTCAAAAATGTTTTCATGCGACTCCTCTAAAAAATTGTCAAATTAGTCTCCCAAGTCACTCGGGTCCACATCCATGATATGATTGTGAATCACACAACAAGCAATTATCGCACAAACTGTAACTACTGCTCCTTCAATTTTTTTCCACTCGCATCTGAGAAGTCAGAGTGGTATTCATTATCCACATCTTCCATCTTCCTATTTTACTGTAGCATAGAGATAATAAATATTTTATCAAAGACAAAAGTAAAGTTTAACTCCATTATAGTTTTAACCTATTAACTACATGTACAATTTAAACCTAAAATAGGTACTAGTAAAGTTTAACTCTATTATTATAAGTACTAAATTCAAGATGACAAAAGAGATAAAAGTGAAGATAACATCAATCATTTAATATAGTTAATGATGACAAAAAAGGTTGGCAAAGGTACATCAATCATAAAAATGATAAAGAAAAAAAGTAAAAAGCAAAAGTGAAAAGAAGCATACCCCGATCGAGGCTTCTTTGTATGTGTGAGAGATATATAGGGCTTTTTCATACAAGATAAGGTAAATATAAATGGTCTTTTGGTGGGAAAATCAACTTGTGTATTTTATTTTATTTTAGTCTGGATCCCATCCACCGAGGTGGAGAGAATCCTTCTCTACTCCTTCACATATTTAAGTGACACGTGTATTTCCTTAACTCCACTATTAACCTTCTATACCCACCGTTATCTTTTTAACTTGTATTTTATTATTATATTATATTACAAATACCAAAAACATCACCTTCTCTTCTTCCAAAGTTATCACAGATCTATCTTTATGTGTTTTAAATTATCTTCATACGCCTTCATCATGGATTTTTCCCCACTTCGGGTCTTTTTCTCTATCTGAGTCTACTTAGTTCCCAACTTAAAATCTCCACAGTTTCAAATTTTCATCTTCAACAAATCAAAATCTACCCGGTCAAAGTTATTAGTGCCGAAGAAGCCTAAATTAGAAATTTACTAAAGAAAACATTTCTAGAGAGAAACATGATAGAGAAGTTGATCTGGTCCAAGAGTATGTGAAGATGATTAGGGTTTTTTAAATTAAGAGCAAAGTAAATTCTTTGAAACAACACTTGTTTTCCGTTACATAATTCTAACACTTATCAATTCTACCTCAATTCATTAGAAACCTAACTTTAATTGAATTGCTCTCCTTCGATTTTAACCCCAATTGAAGAACAAAGCAGAAGTAACAAAGATCTTCAACTCTATAATAAAAACAAGAAATGAACTGGAATGAGTAAACTTAGCGTGGAAGAATACCGACAGAGTGTTCGAGTAAATTTTTTATTTATTTTTTACTTCAAAATTAAAGTAATTTAAACATAGATAACGGTGATTAGAGAGGGTTTAGGTTAGAGTTATAAAAAAGCACGTGGTGCAATTCTTTTTTTTTTTTTTGTGGGCAGAGAAAAATCATACATAATATCTCATAGTTAGATTTCCATAGAAAATTGATGGGAAAATCTAACATGGGTCCCACTAATTTCTAAGTGGGAAACATATTTTATAAGGGGGAGAGAGTGGAAATTGTTTCCCACTTTTAGAGCTATTAATTTTCTCATGGAAATTATGTTTCTCATATTTTTTTGGACTACCAAGCACCTAAGTAAGGAAAAAAAATTAAGTTGGTATTTTCCCACTCAGTTTCTCAATTTTTGGGGCTACCAAACACACCCTAGGTTCTTTCTTTCTTCATTGCCTTAGCTACCGAGAGGTCTATAGTGTCTTGGTCTTTCTTTAGTCATTGTCTGCCTTAGTGCTATAAAAAAAGGGGAAGTCTAGGGTCTTTCATTTAGGCCGCAGGTATGTGTAGTTTAGGGCGCATTTTACCTCTATTTACCCAACCTTTAGAGCTAGCGCAGCTGTTTACGGCAAAGAGGACAAGTCTGACATCGATATCAACATAAACCAGAGGATTTTCCATTCCAAGATAAAACAGGACCAGTTTTATCTTGGGGAGCATACCATTTTTTTGTTGTTGCAGACGGGTCAAAAGTAGTTTAGGAGACAATACTGCAACACATAGCTACACAAAAAGACGTATCCTAGGGCCCATAAGGCAAGATAAAATAAGAAAAAGTGGGCAAGACGGTAGGCGACGAGTCGAAGGGCTCTAAAATCTCTATTCAAGTAAGGATCCTCTTTTTTTTATGCAAAAGAGAAGGATGAAATTACTCGCCTGAGAGCGAGGGGGGGAGAGAGAATTTACATAAGCGTTGGCGTCTTGGCCTACAAAATAACCAGAAATAGGGGAACCAACTCCCCTAGCTGCTAAAGAGTGAGCCGCAGTGTTCCAACTACGGTTAACATACTCGAATCTAAAATCTAAAAAAAAAAAAATCTGCCGCAGCTCTCATATCCGGAGCAAGGGTAAGAGCTCCCTAACTAAGATCCTCTGACCTCTCTCTGCAGGCACGAACGATCCTCTGGCAGTCAGAAAAAAGCAAAATCCTCTGCAAACCTAAATGCCGAACTGCCTCCAGTCCTCTAAGCGCTGCGAGCGCCTCAGCCTCATCAGTATTAGCTACTCTGGCCCGTTCGTAACCTGTACAAATAAAAAAGTTTGTGTGATTTTTAATAGTGAAACCCGACCCCCCAGGCTTATCCTGGGCGTTCCAGGAGGCATTCACGTTGACAATATGCCATCCCTCCTGGACTTGGTATTGGGTCTGAGTCTGCCTAATGAAGAGGTTTGGGTTCGAGGGAGTTTGGGGCATGGTGCAGAGCTTTTTTGCATGATGCAGAATATTCCACGTTGTTTTAGCTTGTTGCTCAAATACGAGAGAGTTCCTGCTGGTCCAGATAACAAAAGAGTGGTGCTAAAAGAGCTGCAATAAGATAAAAAATTAGAAACATGCCCATGATTTTGAAAGCCTTTTAGGAGAGTGATAGGAACCGATTCTGTGTAGCTCTAGTTTTTGAAGTCGATCAAGAGGTCTAACTCGAGCCAGATGTCGCGGATCTTGGGGCAGAAGAATAAAGCGTGGGTAGTAGTTTCCTTTTCCAGGCCGCATCGGGGGCAGTTAGTATCCCAATCAACGTGACGATGCCAAATGTTGAATTTGGTAGGGATACCATTCTAAAGGATTTTCCAAAGAAAGAGTTGGATGCGGAAGGGGACTTGGAGTTTCCAAATTTTTTCCCAGGGTATAAAGGGTGGGGTTGTTTAAGGGAGGGCGAAGAAATCTCTAGGTGAAGTGTCGGTCGAAAAATTATGAACAGACCGGACCGTAAGGATGCCGTTATTTTCCTTGGTCCTCTTATACAAGTTTAAAACAATAGGCTATTCTTGGTACTTCCACGTCATAGAAGAGTTGATTAGGGTATTCTTCACTGGCCCTACTTATCCTTCAGATTGCCTTTCCCAATCACATAGAGAGTTTCGTCGCGCCTCTAACTACTGCTCAGATTGCCTTTCCCATCACCAAGAGGGTTTCGCCGCTCCTCTTTTGCTCAGGCCTTGTGTCAGTCTTCTAATCTACTACCAGTGCTAAGCCCTTTTTACTCCCTCTTCTGCCAAGCTTTTGGTATAGGGCAGACAAACTTTTCGCGATTAAGGTATTCCAAAACTACTAGGGAAGACGAACTTTTTGCGATTGAGGTAGTCCAAGGATCCTCCAAGACTTGGAGAGCTGTAAATAGAAGACATACTGAAGGATAAGCATGAACTATCATAAAAAGAGAAAAACCCAGGGAGCAGCGAGTAAGCTAGCGATGAATCGCAAAGTACGAAATACAAACCCACATATCTCTTTTTTTTTCGAACCGAAAGAGAATTACTCATGAAAGAGTAAAAAAGTCGTTAGATAACAACAAACTTTGGGGGAAAGAGAGACCTAGTACAGAGTAGGAGTCGAGCATCCATTCAAAAGGTAGCCAGAGTGAAATTCTGAAAGTTGTTTAGGGCCAGAAGGAGTTGTAGTTGTAGTTGCCTAAAATATACATTTCGGCTGTAACTATAACTACAAAAAAAAAAGTCGCCAGGAATCGGTCTAGCCCTAACCACTAGCTGGGGTGGGCCTAGAGAAAAGAAAGCATCCCTGGATGCTAGGAGAATCCATCGAAGGAAAGCAAGAGTTTGTAGCGCTTTAAAAGAGCAATGCATCTACCAGTCTACCTTTCTATCTAATCGCTTAAAATTCGAGTAGCCTGTTGTCGATATCGTATTCATAGGCCTCTTTTTTTGCAAGACCTTTTTTTTAGCAACTAGTCATTAAGCTTTTGAGTAAAAAGATAACCCAACTCATGGCGACAAAGGGCTAGTCTAAGGTCTAGTCTATTGAAGCTTATGGCCAGAACCAGTTATTCTTTCTATAGTCGCTCTCCTTTTTTTTTAGCGTCGACTAAACCACTGGTCTGCAATTTTTTGTGTATAGAATAAGAGTGCAAAACTAGTCAAAGAAGGATCCTAGCCTACTTTTTTCTTTTGGCAGTGGAGCACTTTAAAATAGCCATGAGCCCTAATGGTAAGCTATTCTTTTAGACACAAAGCATCAGCAAGCCTAAAAAAGACAGTTGAGATGTCTTTCACCCGTCACCTTCTCAGAGATATTGACTCACCCGTCGCCTTCTCTTTTAAAGTCCTTGTAGTTTAGGGAGCTCTTTCTTGCTTTCAAAGATAGAAGCATTAAAGAACATTAGTAGTTTAGAGCCTTAAAGAGCATTAGTAGTTTAGAGCCTTAAAGAACATTAAAGAGTAGCTTAGAGGTAGAATAGCCTACTATAAGGGGCGCCTTACACAGGATTTTGCTTTTCCTTTTGGCAGGAATTTGGCAAGATTCATAAAGGTTTGAGATTCCAACCTTTTGAGCGGTGGAGCGGGCGAGAAGGATCCTTGGTCTATCTAAATAAGGATTGCCTCAACTATGAAAGAAGTGGTCGTCTCGCCTTTTCCCAACTTTGAAATAGGTTGTCTTAACTGCTTGTTGCTTGGCCCTTTCGTAGCATAGCAAACGGCAGAAAAGCGCCGTATAGTCCTAAGGCTTCCCCACAGCTCCTACCTTCTTTATCTTTCCCAGTGCGATCAAGAAAGAAAGAAAAGAAGGACCCTTGAAACACCGCTATGAATGAAAAGTGAGAGACAGTAGGATGGTTGTATGCAATTCAGTTTAAAGATAATCAGCTAAAACTCCAGAGCGAAAAGAAAAGCGAGAGACAGAGTGAAGGTTCTATGTCAATCGGTAAAAAAAATATAGTATGGTTCCAGTTTTTACTATCTTTATCTTTAAACCAAATCATCGGCAGATAGACAAAGACAGGTCCCCAGTAGCGTAACAAGTCCAGGTTGAGCCAAAAGAATGTACATTCGCTCCTGCGCCTTGGTCCGAACTTTAGCTCTTTTAAACTCCTAAACTACTAAAGCCCTTCTTCCACTAAACTACTCTTTATAAACTATAGGGGGCTCATGAGGAGAGGACTTGAGCCTCCTACTCCAACAAAGGAATCACATACCATAGTTAAGGAATTGCATACCAATTGTATACTTTTTGTTGAAAAGAGCTTTTGCGGCCTGTCTAGGAGAGGCTAGAGCAAAGGAAGGCTAGATTTTAAAGTAACTAACAGCTAGAATCCGTCTCAAGTAGGTAGGATGAGCCTACATCCCTCCCTGAAGGCAAAAATGAAGTCGGGGCCATTGACGCTAATTCTAGTACTCTGCGATTAAAACAAAGGCAATACTAGTTTTCAATCAAGAACTCTACAAAAAAATAAGATAAAATAAATGTAAAACTAGCTTTCATCTCTCAATATGGCTGCGATAATTATAGCGATTAAAGCAAAGGTAAAACTAGCTTTCAATCGAACTCTATACATACTCAGCGATTAAAATAAAGGTGATACTAGCTTTTAATCAAAGAACTCTACGAGACATAAGATAAAACAAAAGTAAAACTAGCTTTCATTTCTCAATATGGCTACGATAATTATACCAAATAAAGCAAATGTAAAACTAGCTTTCAATCGAACTCAATACATACTCTATGATTAAAACAATGGTAATACTAGTTTTCAATCAAAGAACTCTACCAGACATAAGATAAAACAAATGTAAAACTAGCTTTCATCCCTCAATATGGTTGCGACAATTATACCAATTAAAGCAAAGGTAAAACTAGCTTCTAATTAAATTTTATACATACTCTGTGATTAAAACAAAGGTAATACTAGTTTTCAATCAAAGAACTCTACAAGACATAAGATAAAGCAAAGGTAAAACTAGTTTTCATCTCTCAATATGGTTGCGACAATTATACCGATTAAAGCAAAGGTAAAACTAGCTTTTAATCGAACTCTATACATACTCTGCGATTAAAACAAAGGTAATACTAGTTTTCAATCAAAGAAATCTACCAGACATAAGATAAAGCAAAGGTAAAACTAGCTTTCATCTCTCAATATGTCTGCGATAGATATTTTTACAGGTTACATATACAGCCACAACAAAGAATTCTTTACTACTCTCGGGAGGTCAGATACGCTTTCCTCTACAACAGGAGGACGATCAACCATAAAATTTTGAGCTCGAGCAGCCACAGTAATCCTACCTTACTCTACCAATTTAGAAGGTCGAGAACCTAACTCCGTTTTCATGGAGTTCATAAAGTTTCCTCGATCTACATCAGCTCTACAAATATATCCTCTATTCGACTGATCACAAAATGATGTAACTCTTTTTCTGACATTTCTAACGCCTGGATACGGTATCGAGCCAGCCTCCTTACTCTTTACCATCAGCGCATCATTCTGACTTTTGAACTTCGATGTCTCTTCTTTCATCTCCGCAACCTCTTTTTGCCCCTTACTAATTTCGGTATTCTTCTCCTCAATCTTCCGAGTGAGGTCATTAATAGTTTGAGTTGCCTTGACAAACTTGAAATGTACCTTTACGTGTTAATCATCCCTATCTTCATTTGCCTCTATCATTCTATTAAACTCTACCATAAACTCTTAGTTACATTGGCGTGTCTCTTCTTCGCTCAAATGAGCTGATTCCAATTCGACCTACACATCACAGATACAATATATCAAGTTCGATTCAGGATACTCACTCAATACATACAGAAATCTTATTTCTAACAAAATTTCTATTTTTTAACATCTACTGTGTAAAACTGCTTCTAAACTTAAGGTCGAAGTATGATCCCAATTCGATGAACAATAACATATACTTCCAAATACAAGGTACACATTCTTTATATTCTAAATTTTTCAATACTTTGATATTATTTATACACAGTTGAGTACCATTTCCCCTAAACTGTTAGCTAGTTTTTGGTCTGTCTCTTCGCTCTAATTTTTACTTTGTAGCTTTAGAGTAATAAAGCATACAAGTCAAATATTTCTTGCTCTATTTCAACCTGTAGCTCCGCTTGCGAAGTCAACAGGGACGTTGAGGCATCTTTCTCCTTAGCAAGCTCATTCATTAATTCTTTTATTCTGAGGCGCATATCCTTACATTCCAACAAACAAGGTTTACAAACATAACTTAGCTTACCAAAATTTATCCTACATTAATCCATATGGTTACAGTTCACAAACCCCTCATAATCACACAGCCAAATAGTCAATAATTCTACTCTAACTTCTCATTCCCATTTTCTAGATTCATATCATCATCCCCTTCGTTATCTCGCATAGTCTAGGGAGAAACTCTATCCAATTTCAGCCCCTTCATCCTTCCTCTTCAACGCAGATATCCTCCATAATAGTATTCACCTCAGTTTTGGAGTACCACATTTTTAGAAGGTGGCGTCCAAGTCTATCATGCTGGACTACCACCTCTTCCAGATTTGTCCCTGCTTCTTCTGACAACTCGCTAATCTTCACCTCTTACGCAGCCTTCATAGAACTCAGTCGCTTCCCCTCCCGAACCAAGTCGGATTTTAATCAAGTTACCTCCTTTTCGAGCTCTGCCTTCCCACTCTTAAGCTCGACTTTCTCCTCCTCCATCCCGAGTCAGATCCCCTTTATCAGACGAACAGCCTACAAACAAACAAAAAACAAATCAAACACATTTTTGGAGATACATCACTATACATAATTCAGAGAACACTCAAATCATCAAAGTTACCACTTTGCTTATCTCCTCCACACCCTTGCGAGCTGTAAGCCTTGCCTTATCCTCTATAACTATCAACTCATCTTCCACACCATGTCAATTCTCTGTGACCTTTGCCCCAATCAGTTCAGAAGAAGGATCTACCCTTCTCTTCTTTGCCCTTCCCTCGACCACACTACTCCCCGTGGTTCCAGAGGTCGAGCCACGCTTCAACATCTTCTTCTTCATAAATGCTTGAGCTAGCTTGCTCAACGTGGTAGACTCTAGCACGTCCGCAAAATCTACTCCAGAGGTCTTTGGCAAAGCCACTCGTCTCTTTCTATCAGCTCCCCTCTTCTTATTGCCGCCAATACCCATCATAAATCATATTGCTTGAGACTTTTGAACTTTCTTTAACCTGCTGTTAGCCATTTATTTTTATTAATACCGAGATCTTTCAGCACTACCTCGAGCTGAACCCCTTCTTGAACAACAATATCTAACAGAGACTTCTTTTTCTTCACCTTCGACAAAGGACCTGTCAAGCAACAACACATTATCAACAACAAAACAACAAATTATTTTAGTAGTTTAATATTATAAATTATTACGCGTACTTTTCTTCACAGTTCTATACAGAAATTTTATGGGTTCTTCATCATCTCTTTGAAGGAAACTACCTTTCACCAGATGACATTATCATTCCACATTTGACCTGCTAAATTCAAATCAAAGAAAAGAGGTCGAGACAAGCTTGCAAAGAAATAGGCCCCTCTACTTGCAGAATGATTCATTCTTCACTTCATAAAACTGCAACACATCTTTAGGAAATGTTCTCCTCTCCACCTCATTCTCCTCCCATAATTTATTCAAACACTCCCAGATATTTATTACCTCCCACATGTTCCCGTTCAGCTGGGCAGGACATGCCCCTATAATATTCATTATCCCTTTCGCAAGATTACTCAGGGGCAGACTTAACCCATACTCCAACTGAGATAGGTAACACAGAAAACCCTCTTCTAGGTCACCTTGGACATTCCCATCATAATACTCCAAGGAGATCGATTCATCTATTCCCCTGTCCAATTTCCCCTTCTCTAAATTAGCCAACAGAAATAAATGCTCCTCCCCAGATCCTATTATACATTTTTTAAACTGCCTACCGGCATGTTCTACAAAATCCAACCATCTTCCCTCTATAAGAGCCTTGGATTTACAAAAATCTCTAAACACATCGGAGTTCGGAGGGTATGATATCAATAATTCAGGGAAATCTGGAAATTGAACCACTCCTACTTCGCTCCCCCTATCAGATTTTACATTTTTAGACTCAGCCGAACGATCGAAGGTCAAGGCCTCCATAACAGGTGAAGTCTCCATATCAATTACGGAATTAATGAGGTATGACTCTACATAAATAATCCTCATTCTCGACCTACATCAGGTCTAGGTATTCTATCATTATCTTCTACACATACATTATACATATATCATTCACATCTTTTTTATATACATATATCAAACAGATTTTTATACATTACTATAAATAGTTATTTTTTGAAATTTGTAAGCAACAATATTCTTTCAAAAAGAACACATCAGTGATATCACAAAAACTTCTACTGACCTTCAACGTCTAAAAATGAATCTGACACAACGTCAAATCTTTCTTTCACAACACTGTTATACAACCATCTTCATGACTCAGGCTCTTCAACCTTCTCTTACCTCTTGATTATTGATCACTCTGGTCTAATCTCTCACAAGAATCTTTGCTATTTTTTCTCTTTCCTCTCTCTTTGTTCTTTAATTTTTTAGAAGTTGATAAACATTTCAATGAAGGAGATGAAGTATTATTTATAGTTTCTCTTTCTAACTACTGGCAATTATTAGGCCTCGCAGGAGCCACCCTCATTTTTGGAACCAAGGCGTCCCTTCCACAAATAATGTCAGACGTTTTGTACCTTTTCGGTAAAAACACATTCCCATTACTGCCCTATGTCTTATATTTTATTATATTCTCATCTCTATTACCCAAATCTTCTTCTGACCTCCCCACACTCATGGTAACTCAACACTTACATGTAATCAAACTTACCCAAATCTATTATGGCTTCTACTACTTATAGAAGTGCTGACGTCATTTCTAAAGCTCTAATATTTCAAAAAAATTCAAATTTTTTATTCAAAACAGTTACAACAACATTTACAACCAAATGGGACCAATTCAAAGTTCATTTTAATTACATTTCCTTGACAGTTATTCGACCTCATACAATTTACTCCCTCACATATAATTATACCTGAAACATCCCAGATGTCCTGGGGAGCCACACATGATCAGTTCACCTTTAGTAATCCTCACATCTTCCAACTTGATCTCTTCTTCAGCAATTTATCTCACAACCTCTTTTCGAGCTGAAGGCTCCACAATCACTTCCTATAATAACGACGTCCTAACTCAAGTTCCCTACCCATCCAATCTAAACCTTCGAACTGATACTCGGAGGCAGCATTATAATCTAGTAAGCCAAGGATCTGCTCTCGCACTTTAGCTATCTTAATCACCAATAGTCCCTCGGTGGCATAATGAATTCTTTCGGATAGAGTCCACACCATATTCTATGTTCTCTTCCTATTTATACTCATTTCCCCCCTATTTTTTCAGTTTTCTAGATTACTTCAAATCCCCCAATATTTGCATTTATATTCTATTTTTTCACAACAGAAAACCCTAGTATCCTAAGTATAAATTATTTGAACTTATCCATCCACATCGACCTCAGCGAATTTGGCCTACTTCATCTTGAATTAATTTTATCCAAAACCAATATTTTAGAGAGACCTCCCTAAGCTCGAATTTCCAATTCCTACAAATTCTAAATCTTCTACAGTTGTCTCCACGATAAATTATAAGTTATTCAGTTTGAAAACAAATTCTTACACATCTTTATGTTACAAACACAAATTTACAACTCGATTGCCATGGTATACTTTCTAGATCGAATGTATGTTACATTTTGTCCTCTATTCATACATCCCCGAATTACTGATAGCTCGATTACAATCACAAGAGTTAATTTAATCTATCAACACAGAGTTTGAATAAACATGTTTTATTAAGCTCGAGTATAAATTACAGGTACTTTACAGATAATAAGTCTTTCAGGTACTTTATAGTTAATAAGTCTTTTAGGTATTTATAGCCAACAAGTCTTTCAGGTACTTTACAGATAACAAGACTTTCAGGTTCTCTAAAAGCAACAAATCCTTTAGTTCATCTGTCTTTAGTGATATTTCACTCCAAGAATCTTATGAAGCAATGTAGTCATTGGAAAGCACTGAGCATCCTCCTTCCTCTGAGTTTGATCAAAGTCTAGACATAGAGCTGAACTTTAAATGGAAACTATAGAAGTAAGAAAGTCAGTGCTTGAGCCAACTCTTCAAGCAGAAGGTCTTCTAAGAGCCAAGAAACAATAATGGTGCAGAAGTAGACTTACAATCTCTATCTTCCTTCTCCACTACCACCATTGCCTCCTTTATAACCACCACCATCAGAGAGTTGGTGGAGATAAAGAAGGCCCGACCTTTGAATCCAATCTTACGCAAGATACCGGTAAAACTGCCCCGTAGTTACACTGGCCCTCATATCTGTCTCCTTAACCTTGTCCTCCGCAGGGATGCGGAGACACCTTCAACGTTGTTTGCCTGTCAAGACAACAAACTCTTTCTCATCACAAACCATTCTCCGAGTCTTCACCATTTTCAATCTAGACTTCCATAGAATATTTTTAATAAACAAAATACTTTTCCAGAATCCTCGGTACAGGTACTATTTTTTTAACCCTCTTATTTAATGCGCAGGTATGTTTGCAAAGTAGTTAATACAGAGCCACTCTCAGAACCCCAAGCGTCGCGTACATCAATATTTCCATCATCATTTAATACATATGCATCCCACCACATAAAATTAATACCTATTTTCCATGCCATTCAAATCAATATTAATACGTCATTTCTTTTCAACTCCGATAATTCTTTCTCAACCAAAGCCACTCGTGACTTCAGTTACGAGGGGGCGATTGTAGGAACCTATCCATCGATCTAACCCAATTCAAACTACCTCCATATCAGACTCACATAAACAATCAGCATTGACACCTACACCAGGAACTGATGAAGAACGTGGGTCGAGTACAACAGAAAAGCATGAAGAAGTCAAAGACACATGTCTCTCACGAACTCAACAGTTATTCAGTCAACCACCACTTACCACATTGTACGGAGAACATGCTTCAGCATGATAACGAACTGCGGGCAATGCTTATATAAGGAAAAAGTTCCAAAATAAATAAGGACCAGAAAAAGATACGAGAAATCACTAAGAAATAATACTTTTTAGATTCTCAAAGACCAAATTTCTTATTTACAAGATTAAGTATTTCTAGTTCGAAAGATCACTTGTAATAAGATATCAGCCTGAAGCAATAAAAGTTACTGTTACTAAATCCCTCAACTCGAGGTCGTGGCTTTTTACATATTAAGAGGTTTTTCATGCTAAATTACCTGTATTATTTTTTACTTTCCATTAGTTTTTGTCACAGGAACATTGGTGTAAGAGTTAATTATGAGCCATCTTGAGCTTACAGAATTAGGCCATTATAGTCACCACCTCATGCTGGTGTTGCTTTCATCGTGACCGAGGTATCAAGCTCTCGACCTCCTCCTCGTCATTTCCTGTCAAATTTAGTGCTAGTTTAGGAATTGGTTTTTCAACAACCTTTTCCTCCTCATTTTTTGTAAACCACATATTTTTTACCTTTTCGTTCTCTACATCAAAATCTTTCTCACAATCCATTACATACTTCCTAAATTTATTCTCTACCCTCGCCAGTTCCCCCCCCCCCCCCCATAAAAATTAATTACACTTTCTATATGACGTTCATAGTTCATTTGAGCTACGACCTTTGCTCATAACGGATATATATGCTCCCCCAATTGCATATGCGCCCTAGCAGATGCTTTTGCATTTCCTTTTGTAAGATACCTAACACCCTCATACTTTGCGTTAACACATTTTGTAACTCTTTTACCTCACCCTTTAATTTCCTTTGTACCTCTATTTGCTTTTTCCTTATCATGAAAAATACAATCCTTATTGCCCTTCGGTCCTACATAAAGCCAAGAACATCAGGTAAGGGTTCTACATTACCTCATATAACAGATACACCAACTCGAGCTGAGCATTTTTTTTGCCTCTACACTATGAAGATTAAGTGCTTCTTGAGCTAAAAATATAACTCGAGCTAGGTTAGGTACTACACCATTTTCCTTCAAAAGTTCTACATAAGATTCTTTTAAACCCCGTTCACTATCTACTTTGGCCTTAAAATATAGTATCAAAACTATCAAAAACTTCTGACACCTAGCCTTATCACTTGGGTTACTAAAATAGGTCAAGTCCTTTCCTTTTTGTACTAATTCCCCCCTTTCCTCTTCTTTTCTTAAAACTTCATCCCTTTCTATTCTTATCTTACATATATACATTAAAGGTCATATAATTATTTAAAGTTTTTCTCCGAATTAGACTTAAACTACTTTTTCTCATACTCAATTTTGTTTTTTGTTATCATACAAACAGAGAACA
The DNA here is from genome assembly GCA_014058105.1 of Kingdonia uniflora. NCBI lineage: Eukaryota > Viridiplantae > Streptophyta > Magnoliopsida > Ranunculales > Circaeasteraceae > Kingdonia > Kingdonia uniflora. Next base: position 5,414,085 of record JACGCM010002827.1, read on the forward strand.
ATAAAAAGTGTCTATCAAACCTAACAATTTTAAGACCGCACAGAGTATAATCTCATCAAAGTCAAGACAAAACAACATAAGCTTGAAACCAAATACTACAGACTGATTAAACATTCTTGTTAGTTTCAACCTTAAACAGAGGATCCACTTTACTATCAGCAACTCAAACTTGTTCAGATTGAGAAGCAGATACAATTGCTAGTACAACAACATCTTCAATTACTTCATCCTCTGCATCTGAAGCAAAGACTATCTCCTTATATTTGCCAATTCGGTCCAGCTCTATATCAGTAGCAGTCAACCCGAAGTAGTGATAAGATTGGACAAAATAGTCTATATCCACCCGTAGCTCTATAAATGCTTGTGAGATAGTCTCCTCACGCTCATACAAATTAGCATACCACCCTTCAGTAGCCTTCAACTCTTCAGCCTTACTCTCTCTCTCTCTTTCTTGAGCTCCTCCTCTAGCTCCTTTAACCGAGTTGCTTGAACATCGAGCCTGTGAGTAAATTTTTTGAACTCCTAGCTCCTCTTCTTAAGGAATTTTGTAGCTCCCCTCATCACCATCGAGAGCTGCCAATAAAAGACAGAAGATCAGTAAGATATATCAATCACTAATACAGCAAATAGAAGATATCAGTACATACCCCCTGAGTCTGCTCTTGAAAAATATCATAAAGCTAATGCAAATTAGTCCCCGCCATCGTAAATAATTTTTGCTCCATCACTCTCAGCTTGGCTACAGCCTTGGCACCAGTATGATCACTGCCTTCGCCCTCATGACGTTTCCTTCTGTAACCCCTTGTCCGTATCTAAAGAAGTGACCTCACTTATTACCTACTCCTCCACTACACCTCCAGCAGGAAGCTCACAGCCCTCTATCCCTTGGGCCACCACCCCAGTAGAAGGAGAAGTTTTTGGCTCCAGCTTTTTCAACATCTAAAATGTCCGCCTTACACTCGTACTCTCTGGCTCAGGCAGAAGAAGACTAGTCAAGCCACTTAAAGGAAGACGGATCTTCTTCTTCTCATCCATAGCTCGATTCACGTGAGCCTGTTGTACTTTGGGCACTCTGGAGTCCACTCTCTTATCCCTACAGATACCTAACTCACCAAGTACTTACTTTAGCTCGACCTACTTAAGAGCTACACAGTCGAATAAGCTGATGTTATCAAGCGGAGATTTGGGATTAGGACCTAACAAACAAAAACAAAGAAATGAGTAGCAGCTCGAAGACACACCGATGGTTGGTCGAAGTTGACAAAACGTTACGTACTCGGATTATAATATTTATGGTTTAGGACGAGCGTTGGTTCATCTGGAACCTACATACAATTGTCCCTACCCATACAAGGTGGTCGTTTCATGGTCTACCCGCATATTTGAAGGCAAAAAACTTTGGCCTAGAAGAATTACTATACAGGTAACCGTTATTACAACCTTCGATAAATTTCAGTCTGTAAAATTACAGTACGTCGTCTGCTACGAACTGCTTTGCAGTCCCGTTCTTTTTCCACTTATCATTCAGTACCTCACACACCCTCATCATTTCAAATGTATTCCCATTTAATTGGGCAGGGCAGTACTGCAATATATTCACAACCCCTTTTTGAAAGAAGGTCAGAGGAATCTTAAGGCCGCATATGACCTGATTTAGATGGCACAAAAACCCGTCATTCGGGCCTTCCATCCCCGCACCATTGTAGTACAAAATTTATATATCTTCACTAATATCTTTCTTCTTTTTCCACATCTCCAGGCAGGGAACTTGGTAGTATACCCCTTCTTCCCATTTTCCTGGTACATAAGTCTTAAACCACCGATCTTCCATCACATAATTTCCCCACTTTCCTTTTAACTTCTTATATTTCATAAATTATTTCACTACATCTACTCCTTTGGGATATATGAAAAACAAATTATCTTTCACCTTGGTATCATCTTCCTCTATAAATTTATTTACTTTACTAGGTTCTCCAACCTCTACACCTACAGTCACTACAACCCTATCTATAGTTTCTTCTATAACACTACAATCGTCCTCCCTACTGGACGATGATGTTTTCTCTGAACTAGATGACACTACAAATTTACTCATGGGCTTTATATTTTTTGAACGCATATTGGACCTACAAATACACACAATCTTAAATAATTTTCTCTAAATCTATGATTCAACACTTACATAATTACATGTTATACCATATACACACAGAAACCACCCCACTCATACTTTTTACCCAGTCAGGGCATTTATTTTCATGCTTTCCAAAAATAACATAGCGTCATTTTGTCTTTCCCTTTTCTTCTCCAAAAACAATTTTCTCTTTCTACAATTTGTTCCAATACCCAAAGCTTGTGTAAAATAATATAAATACAGGCAAACTCAATTCTTAGCCCCTACATTCTCAACTTTGAAACCCCCACATCAATCACATGCAAAGGAAATGAACATACAACATCATATACAGAGTACTATATAATAAAATCAAAATAGAAGAACAAGTTACTAATCTGTACTTGAAGATCCCCAATCTTTTGCTTTACCCACACGTTTCACAGAGACTGGCCGTTATTTCTCCAAAAATTTTCCTTCACCAGACGAAGCTTTCTCTACCAAATTATACTCAAAACTTAAACGTTTCTTATCTCTAGAGATACTGCTTATACCATTTTTTCTCTTTCTATAAATGTAAATCATTTATAAGGAAGAGAGAGATAATTATATATACTTTCCCTCAATTTCCGAAATGACGGCTCTTTCAGACATGTGTCACTCACCCTTACTACCCCTGCAGGCACATCTTTTCATCTTACAATATCATCATGATTTATGTGATAACATCTATCATCATCACGTCTGTCTCTATCTTTTGCTATTAAAATTTTTTATCCCTCTTTCCCAAAACAATATACACGATCAATCATCTTCCTTTTATATTCAACTACGATCGTACCACAATATACGCCATTTCCTAAAAATAGTTACATATTCAAAATTTGAAATTATATGCATAGTTGTTAAAATCAGATAGCTGCAATATACAATATACGCCACATGAGCAGTTAACAAACACATTAATTTTATTCATCTCAATTCGCAGATTCAATCTGCGTCGTTCTATATTTAACAGATAGCAAAAATAGGATACTGCGAACAGATTACTAATTAATTTTGAGCTCTCAAAGTTTGAGCTTATAATCATATGTAGTTACATTTAAAGCAGCCCGGATGATTCACTACACCACATGGTATTATCTTCCCTCCTGCTACTCTCTCATCTTCTTCAGCAAGCTTGTCCCGTGCGATCTCTCGAATAGCTTCTTCTTGCAAATTTGTATTCAGCTGGAACTCACGGAACACGTCACACCAAAAAAGCCGATCATACTCTACACACCTGCTTTTGCTATCTAGCTCGCCTAACTTCAACGACCACTCTGGTAATATAGCATTATAAGGCAGCAGGCAAAGTACCATTCACAGAGTTCAGCCACTTTGATATTTAACCTACCTTCCACTGCATAACGAACACGCTGAGAATGTGTCCTCACCATGGCCACTTGCAATCACTCAATAATAAATGTTCCTTGCAGAAGATACAAGGAAAAGTAGACAAGGATCACTACTTTATATAGCCAGCATGAAGATCTATGGAAATCTAAATTGCCTCCCCAACAGATTTTGAGGAAGGATATATTTTGCAAGAATAAATTTTCAGAAACAAGAATATCAGCAGAAGCCCGAGAATATTGTGACAACTAATACTTTCCATTTTATGAAATATCTCCTCGGATTTTATTCGCACAAGATAACACATACACAAAGATGGAGATTGCAGCAAATAGTCATAGCCCTACAGCAATGGCTCCAATAATAGAACCTATAGCCAAATATCATTTACCACCTACATCAAGCCATCTTTCAGTTAATTCGCAGCATCAACTCACAAACATACCAATCTTCTTAAAACCATCCAATCATCCTAGCCACAAGTTTGCTTACTTTACCAAACGACCTCATTATATTTTTGGACTCCCCACTTTTCAACCTCACTTTCCACTACCTTCACTAATATACATATTGAATTCACTATAGTTCGATTTATTCACCAATACTCCATAACACCTTGATGTTTAACACACCAACACATTTCCAGACTTCCTTTTCATTATTTTACCTTTTCACATTTTAATTCATCCACAGTTCGAATTATTATTTTTTAAATATCCAACAAGTCAGTTCGCACAGAATACTATACATATAAAGTTGAAGTTTGAAACACAACATAAAATTGACAAAGCAAAGATATTTTATTAGCTCGAATATATCTTACATCTCATAATTTACAAAATAATTTACATATCACAATTCTTCCAGATATTTTTTACAGATGGTTTCCCAGATTATATTCCCTCAGTTCATACTCTGAAACTCTTCCTCAAGAAAAGTGAAGATGATGAAAAATTGAAGCATGCTTCCAAACTATGATCCCCTGTAAGGATGGCCCAGGCAATCTAGGAACTGGAAATCACCGAGAGAGTTAAGGTGTCCGTGCTTGACCCAACCCTTCGTGGAAGAACCTTCTTCACGATAAGAGACGATGATTGTACGAAAGAAAAAATTGCATCACCACCGTCTCTTCCAGCATAACTTCCTCCACCCCGCATGACATAGAGGGAAGGATGGTCCTATTTTTTTAGAAAGAACCCACTCACCAGCAGGGTACCGACGAGACTCCCTCGAACGAACACCTGCCGCCTCATCTTCAGCTGTAACAGCTTCCTCCACCAGCAGACACAACCCATTCCTGCGCTCCCCCCCCCCCCCCCGATGTCAACAAATAGTGAAAATACACCATTTGGAAATAATCATCATCTACCTCCACCTCCTTGTATATCATACCGTAGAAGGTAAGACTCTCCAGAATTGGCATAGACAGACTCAGAGCCTGATTCCCAAAGTATCAGAACCAAAGTGCATCAACTTTCGCCAGAATCCTAACCTCCCAAGATTGTTGCCTAGTGGTTACCATCCTCTTAATAAAAGGAAGTTTCTAGATTATAGAAGGAAGGTTCCATATTACAGGAAGAAAGTTACAAAAATAAAGATATAGAAGAAAAGTTTATAAGATATACTTGGTTAAATCACAACTGCAACAAACAAGCCAAAATGTTATTTATACTGTAATCAACATTAAAGATGACTTTCCAAATTCCCAACATCATAAGGAATTCCCATACAATAATATTGACCTGAACCATTGGTTCTTGGAAACCCAATAGCCGCAAACAGATATTCATGAAGATGCATTAGAAATGATTCCCTAGTATTAATTACAGTATTAATGAAGCTTCTCAACCAACACCACTCGACCATACTAGTTCTCGTACTATTAACTGAGAGGGGGCGGTTATAGTGGCTTATTCCGCATCTCAAGCTCATGCCTCATCTTCGACCATCATATGACCACTCGACCTCATCAACTTACACGTGGCACAATTTATGATACATTACAGCTACAAAGTTATATTCATCATTTTTTACCTCTACATCAACAGTTTGAATCAACAAGCGCACCGTCATCAATGAAGCCATTAGAAAATAGTAAGATCAGACCATTACACAATCAAAGACTATCAAATATATATATATATATATATATATATATATATATATATATATATAGCTAAAAATGAAATAACGGCTAAATATAACTAAAATAAAATAAACTTAGAACTCTAAAACATAAATAAACTGCTAAATTAAACAAAAACTAAGATTATGAGGTTGCCCTTTCAGGCCCTCTCACCTATGAAGACACCCTCAGGGGTATATGTACAGAGATTGTGAATACTTAATATAAACAAACTTTTATTTAGTATAAAATACTTACAGAGGATTACAGAAGATGGATGAAGATATACAGTGGATAGAGGTAGTAGCTTACAAACATAAAATTAGAGACTGAATTATTCAAAACGTACACACAAATGAGCTATTTGGCTCTTTATATAGGTGAAGACAGATTCTAAATGGATTGAAGTCCATGTAATGCTATCCAACTTAGAGTTGTCTGGTGGAAGAAAAGGTAAGTGGTCTTCAAGTCCCACAAAGTGGTCAGTCCCACAAAGTGGTCGGTTGGTCCCATAAAGTGGTTAGTTGGTCCCACAAAATGGTTATATAGTTGGTCCCACAAAGTGGTCTTTTTTTGACTTTTGGAAAGATAAGGATCCTAGAGGCATGCATAGTACATTCTTAATGTGATTCCTTCGGAGAAGTATTCTTCGGGTCCCTTATGACGACTGTTTGTCTGCATCCTGAGTGTTGGAGTACTATTTGGTCTTGGAGAAAGTAGTCAGTCATGATTGAGTTCATTCTACCATGTTTGTTCAGGATGGGGAAAAGGATTGTAGAAGTATCTGGGGCAAAGTCATGATTGGGGCTAAAATAGGAAAAAATGGGTGGCTTACTCTGGGAGGATAGTTCGGCTTCTTCTTCCTGTTCGGCACATGCCAGGCTAAGTGGCACTTGTTGATAAATAATGTTGTGCAGGAATTGGCCATTAAAGGGTCTTAATAAGGGGCCAATGACACATATATATTTGCCTTCTACATAAATCTGGTGACGAGTGTTCCATGGTTAGAATATTTTGAAGGTTGCAAGAGCATAGGCTATGCTAGTTAGGTTATCCCTGCATCTACGGGACGCAAGATATCTGCTGAGGAAAGATGCAGGATAGTGGTTTGGATAAGGAGGAGAATGAGTAATAATATTTATCCAGTGGAGGCAGGGGTAATAACATGTTTTGTGCGGTAAATTAACCCATTCAGGAGGAATAATGTTAATATCCAGATAAATTCTGTCATGAGATAACATAATTATTTTAAGGTTAGCAATAGTATAATAAAGAAGAGGGGGGAAACCTCGAAGGTCTTAGATACAAGTAACTTCTAGAATGGTGATAAACCCATTTTCAAAGAGCCATAGTTTATCAGGCTGAGGATGGGTACTTCGAATGAGATATCCTAGACTGCCATAAAAATTATTAGATTTTAGGGAAGATCCTGGAGGGGGAGTAGTAGAATACAGATCTTTACTGTGGGCTTCCCAGTTGGCCAAAGTTAATTCTGATTTGGGGATAGCTGAAAGTTCAGGGTGGTCAATTATGTCCAAATTTTTAATCGAACGTTCAATTTTAACAAAACAGATAGGTATCAACAGATTTGATGTGCCTTTACCAGAAGTCGTTTGCTTTGGACTAGTCTTACTATTTTCCCGAATAAGATCGGTTAGAACCAACGAGTCATTGGATTTATAGCTATTATAAGCCAGATGATGTTGCTTAGTATTTTCTGGTAGAATATACAGTTTTCTCAAAGAGGTTCCACGAGTCCTGTGGTAAGCCCAAGAGTGATGTATGCCTCCAGAATGAGATAAAGGGTTTTAAGAATTTCTTATGAAATGGGCTGAAGCTGTCATTTTCATAGAAAAATTACTATTGTTAGAAAAGGAAATAGTACGACGGATAAGACCAGGCTTCTTGTCCTTGTCATGCAGAGTTGATACTGTATGGGACTGTTCAGTTGGTAAAATAATTTAGTTATTGTCCAGCTGGGATTCATACAGTGAAACTGTATGGAGTTCTGTAATGGGTAGATTATCTACCATAATTCAGATAGAGCCGGAACTAAGTTGAAGAAGTTATGTTCCTGAAAAAGATTGAAAGTTATTATGATTAGTGATGAAGTCAAAAGTAATATCGTGGCCCTGATAAGTACCAATTATTCCTGTTGGAGTAATATTATGCAAAGGCATAAGAAGATTGAAAAAGGGAGCTCCTAAAATAACTTGTTGTAAATTTTTTGCGCAAAGAAATACAAAAGGAATATTTTGATTGCTATTACAGATAGAAACGTGCAAAATTTTATATTGATTGTTCATTCTAGTACCACTAACAGAGGTAAGAGATTGAGTAATTTTTTCAAAATACTTGGTAGGAACCAAGCTTTCTTGAATACAATTTAAATCAGCCCCACTATCTACAAGGGCAATAACATGAATGGTATTTTCATGTTTGATAACAAGAGTAATGTGAATGTACCATTTTGGGGATGATATTTTGTGAAGAAGATGCATATGAGAGTTATATGTTTTCTCAGTCTGTTGACTATAAGAATTATCTGTTACTGCTGGTCATTTGTCCCTATGTTCGGATGTCATAAGAGTATCATACATCTGAAGAGAATGTTTGATATTTATGATTTTAGATTTTAAGTAATTAATTTCTTAATGTAGATCTTGAATGGTAATAGGTTTAGCCGTCTCCATTCGTCGGAGAACATCCTGGAAATTATAATAATTATCTGTAGGGAGTTCAAGTGTTGTATTGGGTTTTAGATTATCCTGGATCAGCTGTTGGATACATAGATTTAAAATTTGAGTCCTAATTTCTAGATCATGGGTTTTGTCAATAATGGATATCAGTTGGCTTTGGTTTGTGGTTAAGGTATTGATCTGTAAACCATTCATTTCCACAATAGCTTTTTAGTAATCCAGATGATTGGATCTATAACATTTGTGACAAGGTGTTTCTTCTGTTGAAGAGGAAACACTGTGATTAATGTGGTTGACTGCTTCGGAGTGATCTGAAGAACTGCCTTCAGAACTGGTGTTGAGCAAGAGTTTACTTAGCTGAAGTTTTAATCCGTCATCTAGGTGAAGTTCTTATAGTTTTTGTTTGGTGGCACACTTGTTGGCCAAGTGTCATTGTTTTCTACACTTATAACAAGTGTGGGTTTTAATTTATTTGGAAGAGCTGGTATAAGGTAAATGCCTTTTATGTTTTCTATGTTTTTGGTAATAAGAATCATCATGATCCTTTTATTTTATGTTGCAACTTTTGCGTAAGTGATTAGACTATTTTCTGGTATATGGGCGGTGTTTACTAGGATAAGTAACAGGAATATTATAGGTGAATTGGTGACAGAATTCTCAAATTTCCTTTTTCCCTGTTAGATTCTATTTTTTAAGCTGATAATAGAGTTTGAGGTCATTACAGATACTCAGACCTACTTGGGTACATACACCAATAAGATGACCATAAGTATAGTTATGGTAAGGTATGGAATTGCCATCATACTGGTCCTTGAGCTTCTGACGAACTTTAGCAGTAAATAATTGAAGAAGACCATCATTGAATCTGGCTTTCCAATGTTCTGCATTGGCATCACTGTGCTGCGTGACCTTGCATATATAAACATCCTTGTACCACCTAAAATGGGTGAGAGAATGACATTTAAGGTTCTGTAGGAATTCTCTATTCCTTTTCTGTCTTTGTGGTGAACGACCCACAAAATGTAAAAGGATAGTCTGGATAAGGGTATAAATAACATCTTTGATAGGGATAGTACTAGTTCCTTCCATTTTGATGGATCCAAGAATTTCTATCTTCTGATAATTAGTGATGACGTTGTCCCACCAGCCTTTAAGACTGCATGTGAACCCATTGGCAATAAATTTGGCGACGTTATCATCTTCATTGCCATTAATTTTACAGATACATGCAAACATAAGCATTTTATGAATAATTTCATAAATTTGGTATTATGATAAACCATCAATATTCCATTCATAAATGGTACGTCCATTATAAGACATTTGATTTTGAAAGGAATATTCTTCGAATAAAAGATCCTGAGGGGTAGGTCTTTATAATATGTTTTTAGCTGAGATGGTTCATATTCGATTGTATGAAGAATGGCTTCAACATCTTGGATGTGAATTTTGGATTGATCATCAGAGGTTGCTTCTGAAGCAGAGGTTTTTTCCAAAGTATTAACACTAAGCTTTTTAATTCTTTCAACCAAAAGGTCATCAAACTCAGAATCCTGGGAATCTGATAGCTTAAAGCCATTGACTAGGAATGCGGGTTTAATATCAGCACGATGTGTACTAGATAATGTATTGGTTGTATCATTGTTAATATTACTGGTACGTTGGATGTGATTTTCGAGACGATTCAGTTGGTTTCCTATCGTTTGAAGACTGACATTAGTTCAATTATTCTGTTTGATAACTAGATTAACATTAGTTATTTGGTTGGTAGGATAGGCAAAGGCGTGAGCCTCCAAAGGTTTGGATGTGGGACTTCCTTTGCTTAAATAGAGAGATTCAAGGGGAGGGTGGACAGATTGGACTTCTGTGCCATCTGTTTTAACCCATTTTTGGTAAAATCTTCCATATTGTTAATAAGGTATTGAGAACAGGGATACCATGTTGTGAACCAGTCACAAAAGAATGTGATCTTTTGGCTTCGTTCAATCTCATGGTAGTAAATGTCTTCAATAAGGTATAATTTTTCTCTTGGAAAAGTTTTTCAATACCATTTTCGGAATTCATCATGATTGGAAGTCATGAATTCGTTACGGATAAACTGGAAAATAATAAAGTTAGGGCTTAAATTCATAAAAATTGTTAAACATAGAAGCTTGCTTCTGATATAAGGGAAGTAGTTTGATCTACTTCAGACCTGGTACTGGTAGAAGGATCATTATAGATGCCATGAGGAATTTGTTGATCAAAAAGTCTAATTCCCTGAAGGATGGGTTCAAATATAGAATTTCGAGAAACCAAAGGTCTAGAAGAAGGGCAGGAGACATGGTAGGGAATGTCTTCTTTGGGTACTTGTCGACAAGACCTACTCTTATGAAGGGATAATTTGATGGGATGGGATGTAAAAGTTACTTTTGCGTCTCCATCCGGGGTTTGGGTGATTTGGTTTACTTGGTGAGTAAATATAGGTCTAGGGATTATTGCTCTAGGTAAGTCATATTCAGTAGGGATACTTAGTTCATCCCAATTTATAAATCTGTTGACTACAATATTAGTAGTTAAACAGTTGCTATGAACTGCTACAATTGTACCTGGTTCCCTCTTCAGAATAGCCCGAGAGCATAAGGTATTCATAACCTTATAGTGGATTCGGCAAATAACAGCTATAACTTCTGCTCCAGGGATAAAATCATATCCTTGTGTCTAGATTCGTAGACTAATAACATCAAATATGGACTTATCTGTAAAGGACAAGGTTAAGTTGGGATAAATATTAAAATAAACTGGTCCATGACAGAGGCTAGTTTGAACTATGCCCATAAGGGATGATTTAAATTCTCGACTCCTCTCATCTCTGAGATAGGCAAGAATACTAGAATTGATCCCTGGGAGAGTTAAAGGTTTGAATACTAATTGAATGCATACAACATGTAGATAATTATATTCTTTAAGATATCTTTTAATATCATGAAGATTAAATAGTTTCAAGGTATGACATTCACTGTCAAGAGCTATAGATTGCTCCATAATCTTGATATTATATTGGCTAATAAAGTCGAACATGCATTTTTTGTAGATTAATTTGGACTTGATAGTTGGTATAGTCCATTGATTTAGCTGTTGGGTTTGTTTAAACCCTATTAATTTAGAATTTTTTTATAGATGATTGGTCCTCATGAGACCTATTAAGTTCATCCATATGTGAAGGATGGATCACATAGATATGAAAATCCTATATAAAAATATTAGTTTACAGCCGATCTTTGTTCCCTGATAAAGATGTTTAAACAGTGTAATCTGAGTAAAAGGTGTCAGTATGGTTACTGCTGGTCTTTTTCCTCTGGCAAAGATGTTTAAACAATATAGTATGAGTGAAAAACTCAGGTACACGTCTGTCAACGATTTATCGACTAAACGTCCACTTCCAGGACAACAACGCCATACGCGACTCAGGTATATATATATATATATTGTAACGTCCATCATTAAGGAGAATAAGGGTCATCAAACGGTCATATTATAAGATCTATAAATAGGACCAAAGAATTCCAGATGAAAGATGGATAACTTCTCACTCAACACTCTAGACTAAAATACTCAGAGCATCCTTTGTAATAGCTAGCATCTACCAATAACATCTCTCTTTCTAAATCCTCAAGAGAGATCGCGATTTTTAACCTATTCAAAGATTTTCCGCGCTAAACTTTGTATTGTTATTCGCTCATTATTCATCTAAACGCTTTGATTATCATTGGTGTAAAGACTAAGTTCATATCACAAAATTAAGCTATTACAGTAACTAAATGAGAAACCCACCACCATTACCATTATCACTAGAGCGAGAGATTGAAAACAAAGAAGTTCTGCAAAAGAGCGAGAGGTTGTCAAGCAAATGAGAGAACAAATGGGGTTGAAAGAATTGCTTTGAGGATGGGTTTTTACAAATCTTAGAAAGGGTTTTGTGGGAGAAAAAATTGGATGAGGTGAAATGAAATTGGGATTGGTAAAAAGGGGGAGAATTGGATTGGGAGATTAGGGTTTTGAGCTCTAATACCAACTGCATTTGAGCTCCAATACCAATTTTTCTTCCTCACAAATTTCTCTCAAGTCTTGAAGGGTGATGAATGCAGAGATTAATTAACATAGTTTTGATGATTACAGAGATGGGAAAGTAGGTATTGGAGAGGAAAAGAAAGAGGAACTTACATGTAGGATTGTTGGTGATGTGAGATCAATGATTACAGAGATTAATTAACACAATTTTGATAGGTGATTAATGATTGTAGAGATGGGAAAGATTGCAGAGACCAGAGAGAGAGGGGGAGGCTTGAAGTTTGCTACTAAACCTAAGGCCATGTTTGTTTGTTTTTGTTTTGGGTGAGAAGAGGTAGGAAGAGGTGAGAAGAGGTAGGAAGAGAAGAGGTAGGAAATTTTGAGGTTAGAAGATTGGAAAAAACTCGTGTGCGTTTGGCAGAAGGTTAGAACTTGTACTTAAAATCTTGACTTCTAACTTCAACTTCTCACTACTCTGTTTGGCTGAACCATCTAATTTGACCACAGATTAGAAGTTTCTCTACAAAAACATCAAAAATACATATAAAACCAAATATAGAGGAAAACATTCCTCATAGTCATACAAAAAAATACCAGTCGATCAACACCTCTAAAATTAAAATACTCACTTATTACCTACCTTACAACACACCACTCCAACACAAGCTAAAACAACATAGAAAATCTAACTATATACATCCCTCACAGCCATCCCACCTAGATCCTCTACGTCATCAGCTTTCTCGACCTCAGCAACTGGTGAGGCTTCTTCCTCCTCCAAAGCTACTCCCCCCTGAACATGCCTCTCCTTCTCAACAAATGCAATAAACAAACGATCAGCCTCTGCCCTTGAATTAACTCTTCTATGAATAGCTCCTCGAAAACCTGAAACCCGGGGGCGTGTCTCCTCCCATGTCTCATATACTCTGGGTACACGCCCTTAAAAAGCCACATAATACCTAGCCATCACACCTACAAAATAATAAATCATGAATATGTCATAAACACATAATAACCTGTTAATCCACATACACTATGCAATACATTAGAGGCATATAATACTTAATCATAACAATAGTGAAAACCAAAAATATTAATACCAAACAAGAGACATACCAAACAGACTTATTAAAGTGATCTCATACCATAGTCATAATAAAGGATGCAATAAAATAGTAGTAAACAAATAGATAAAATAGTACAAAATAGACGACTCAGGCAGGATGATAGTAGCCAGAGTTGAGATACCCAAGCCACATGTTTGCACACAGGCGGTCCCCAAAATTGGTCCATGCTTCAGTTCCCCCTAATGCTTATATTTCTTCATGAGGTATTTCTTCATGTTCATCTTCCTCTGTATTTGGATCTTCTAAGTTGTCATGTGGATCTACCTCTATGATATGGTTGTGAATGATACAACATGCAACAATAACCTTGCTTTAGTTTCAACATCATAATGGGGTTTTGTGCGCAAACAGGCAAAACGTCTCTTCTTGGCCCCAAATAGATGCTTAATGATGTTCCTTAGCTGGGAGTGTCGATAATTGTATAACTCCTGTGGAGTCTGAGGACTATTCCTCTCTCGATGTTCCTTAAGGTGATAGCGTACACCTCGATAGAGAACTAAAAAACTAGGAGCTTGGGGAAATCCAATATCCCCCAAGTAGTAATGATCTGAAATAAGTTAAATTGTGCATATTAAGATTGTAAACCAAAAATTACAAGTAAAATATTAGGGATGATATTATAAATACATTATCATTTACCTCTTGGCACTGTAAACGGATACATGTCATCATTAACTGTAGCTCTCAAGATCCTGCTATCATGAGCTGAACCTTCCCATCCAGTAAATATCTCAGTTACTTTCATGTCAAAGGAACAAGTAACAAGCACTTTCTGCTTTATATCGCCCTTCCTAGTACGATACCTAGGTTGATCTTCAAGGGGGACTGTTGCAGGGATGAATGTGCCATCCACTGCTCCTACACAATCCTAAAACCAAAAATTACAAGTAAAATATTAGGGATGATATTATAAATACATTATCATTTACCTCTTGGCACTGTAAACGAATACATGTCATCATTAACTGCAGCTCTCAAGATCCTGCTATCATGAGCTGAACCTTCCCATCCAGTAAATATCTCAGTTACTTTCATGTCAAAGGAACAAGCAATAAGCACATTCTGCTTTATATCCCCCTTCCTAGTGCGATACCTAGGTTGATCTTCAAGGGGGACTGTTGCAGGGATGAATGTGCCATCCACTGCTCCAACACAATCCTAAAGAAAATAAATCATAAACCATGCCATCAACTTGTACTTAAAATATAAACCCAACCTTGAAGTAAATATATATACCTTGAAGTAAGTGTTGGCCCAAGCATGATGATTGTTTCTATTGGCAAGAGACAAGTCAAGAGTTGCATGTTTGATTAAGTCTTTACCCAACCTCAAAACATACTTTAAAACAACATGAAAATACTTGGAAATAGTTTCCAATGACCTCATGGTTGAAGCCTGGGCATGCCTAAACCTAGTGCCATGACCTACAATCAACAAGAATATTGCCACCTTTTCTTTAACATCTAAATGTTTGCTAGCTCTCAAACCCTTCCCTCTCAGCCTGTCACAAAAACTAATGAAGCAAGCCTTATTCATTCGCAACATATTATGGCAGATAATATCACTTTCATCATACAGCCAACTTAAGTTTGCATTCCTGTGCTCCCTCCTATTAACAGAAGGTATTCTATCATATTGGGTAGCCTCAACCAACAACAATACTAGGTTAACCGCAGTGGTTGCAGCCGCAACAACGGGCTCTAATTCCAATATTTCATCATCATATTGATCCATCCTATAAACCACATTTAATTCATCACAATTCAACAAACCAACCAAACAAACCAATCACAATTTTTAAATAAAACCCAACAATCATCACAATGTAATTCATCACATTTAATTCATTTAACCAATCACATTTAATTCATCACAATGTAATTCATAAAATAACATAAATAAACATAGAGAAAGAATGTAAAATATTGTTGTTGGAGGCGTTGTTGGAGGACGGGAGAGAGGTGGTTAGAGGTGTTGTTTAAAAGAGAGGGTGGAGCTGTTTGGAGGCGTTGTTGACGCTGCGAGGGAGAGAGGGTGGAGATCGGGAGAGAGGGTGGGCGCTGCTAGGGAGAAGGAGGAGCTTATGGGAGAGTGAAGGCGTTGCGAGGGAGAGTGTTGTTGGACGGAGAGAGGGTCGAGGGAGGGTTGCAAAGGAGAGCGAAGGCGCTGCGAGGGAGGCGTTGTATTCCTTTGGTCGGTTTTTGTTTTGTTTTTGTTTTTTTTAACATTGGTTAATGATTTGGCAAGTTTGGGGAAGTAAGGGTGGTTATTGATGTGTAAGAATTTTCATAGTCGTGTTGACTTTGTAAACTGATGTGTAAGAATCTCATGAACTCCTATTGGTGGAGAATCATTTTATTTTGAAGATTTTTCTTTTTTCCTTCATGAGTAATTAGTTTTATATTCTTCAAACTATCTGCACTAGTGGTTTGAAGTGTGCAGTGCTTATGAAACTGGTCCTAAACTAATTGACATGTGTAGTTAGTGCCGACACATGTAGTTTCTTAAACTTTTGTTACTTTCATATCTTATACTTGATATTTATATGGTACTAGGTTATGAGCCCGTGCAACACACAGTTGTTGAAGTCCATAATGATATATAGATAGGTACATAATGAGAAAAATGATAACTTCTCTAGTGTCTTTTTGATCAAACTTTAGAATGAACAATGTATAATAAAGCAACTATCGTTATTATATACACTTTAATTTAGTCTTACTTCAAAGCACATGGTTACTAATTGTAATGAGCTTGGCAAAAATATCTAAGGATTAATCACATGACAATGTTAAAAACTACAGAAATTTTAATCACCAAAAAGAGAAAGAAATTAGATTGGTTACATTATTATCAACATAGGTAGGCATATGTTTCCCTCTAAATTATACACCCTCTCCTGGCCATAAAGATTCTTGGCACCTTCAAAATCTTCATCCTAGCATCAACTTGTACCACACGATGTTTGGTTCACATATAAATGACCTCAATTTTGGACAGAAACTCTATAAGGCTCACTTTGTACCCAAGCACTGAATTTTTTTTTCATCCCCTTCTCGAAAAGGATCCCTCATCAATAGTTCTGCTTATGGTTGTTCGACATATCCTAGTTGCAGCCCTCAAAGCCTGTAACTATTGCACAAAAAAATAATTAGAAAAATTAGAATAACATTTATAAAAAGTAAAAAAATTGTTACTATTATTCTCATATACAGTTTGGACTAAATAGTATGTAGACTAAAAGCATTAGGCTACGGTCATTGTCAAGTAGTAACCTCTTTCTATGCATGTCTTACTTCAAAAATTGTTGATTCGAGTCCGGAGTAGGGCGAATTAGACTATGTTATGTCGCAATCAGGTTAAATACTAGGTGGTCCTTGTGGTGTCAAAACAGGTGGCATCTCTTAGTATCTTAGTAAGCAAGTATTGAGTCAGTTAAGTTTTTTTTTTTTTTTTTTTATTTAGATTTTTACTCATAAGTTAATACTTAATATTGTCATGGTAACTACTACATTTGTTTGATTTATGTTGAGAGGGTCCACAACATGGACGATTAAGAAAGTGTTAATGGCTGATTGTTTCCTTCGAAAGAAACTCAACCATCCTATGTCATGTACTGAGAGATTTAAACCACAAAAAATCCCCAAATCTTTAGAGATCAATAACTACTATCCAACGTTAGTTACTTATTTCTCAAAGGTTCGTTGAATTTGGAAAGAATATGTGCGTCAAATATTTTTTTCATTATTTGGAAGAGGAAATGGCGTAGAGATTTATGCTCATAGCAATATTGAGTCGTCATTGAGATAGTGCTCCTTGCATGAATTTTGTTAGAATCAGATAGGTTCTACGATGGTAATGACATAGTTAAGGAACAAATCAAAGTAAGACTCCTCGAGAAATATTGGAAGAAAAACACTGATGTATAAATGGTTTCTGCAGATGATTAATACTTTTAAGTATTCTCAAGAATAAATGAAGGCAAATAAAGAAACTAAAAGGAGTGTATAAGATTTCATACCTTGAAACTTAGTCAGAAAACCTTTTAGATCTTTGACAATCAACCAAATTGATGGAGTACCCTAAAATTTCATTTTTATGCAAAGAAATTAATTTGATTCAAATGATGGAAGAAACAAAATTACCATAGCAGAAAAAAAAAAAAAAAAAAAAAAAAAAACTTAAATGGCTATAACTTTTTTTACTGACAGGAAAGAATCAAAATATTGTTGAAGAACACACCCAATTAAAAAATCGTCCACAATTCTCTCACTGCAAACAAAATAGAGACCAACAAAAATCCTAAAATATCTAAGATCTTAAGAATGAAGTCTGGAAATGATAATACATATGACTTTGCAGGCAAACCTAACAATGGAGATGATTTACATATATTAAACAAAGAACTGCTAGGTGTAAACTCGTAGATCAGCTGGAAAATGCATAAACTTAAATCTAAAAAAGCAAAAAAACTTAGTCAATAAGTTAAAGTGGAATACTATTGGCTATTTGTAGAAGATTTCACGATGAAGACAATATGAAAACGAAACCAACGAACATAGCTTTAAATAGGGAAAGCGAATGGCCTTATCGAAATCAAACAAATATTTATATCACATATCTGACCCACTCCAATGGGAGGTAAATAGAAGCAGTCAAACATAGTAAGCATAGGAATTACTTCCGTTGAAAGACAACAAATTATCCTAACTGAAATTTCCCTGGTTTTATGTACAAAAAAGTTATAAACTTAATAAAAAGAAGTTGAAAATCAGGACGGTCCCGAAGTACCCAAAGCCATTATCTGTTAAGTGGAGCTATTTCGAAAAGATCCAAAGTACCTCTACCTTAGTTGTTATAGCCGGTAAAATATAATCCTTAAAGATTCTTCTCCAAGAAATGTCAATGGAAACATACAGATATATGAAACTGTTGGATTCCAATCATCTAATACAGGTTAATCTTATTAATTGTTATTGTACAATTTTATTACAAAGGGAGCTTTGTCATTTGGGAGAGGGGCTCAAGAAGGGAGTTTCGGAAGACAAAGACTTGAGGGAAACCATAAGAGCAAAGTTTATTAGTAGACAAATTCTGGAAACCAAAGTCAGAAGTATTCATAGAATCACAACTTTTTTATAGAATCACAAAGATAAACCCATTAAAGTTAGCATAAAGATACCAAAGCCTATCTGGCTTCATTAGTGTTGACACCCAAAGAAGGTGAATTTGAAAACGACTTCATTAGTTCTGAGACTGTTAATATAAAGCAAAATATTAGCTTAGGAACTTTTATGTTGTTTATCTTCTGTGATGATACTTTTATGTGGTTTATACTTCTATGCCTAGCAAAAAATGACACTTCTATGGACTAACAAGGATGCACACATGATCTAAGTTGACTTGTAAGATTTAGTAGAGCAAAGGAGAAAGGGGGAAAAGAGTTATGCCCTTCATCTTTTTGTTAATTGGAATAGTTATCTTAATTCTTGCGTAGAGAGATTTGCTAGGGATTTCTTAAAGAGAAAGAGAGCCACATGAGTTATTGGTGACTTGTTTTTAAGAGGGGTATTTGGAGAGGATGGCTAATGAAGTTGAACTTACATTATAAGAGTTGGACAAAACATGAAAAGTCTGTGAGAATTAATTACCCTTTAAAATTTTAAAATAACATATTTTGCCCATGAATTGTTATGTAGCACTCTGTTTTTCAATGACACGTCAGTCAGCTTCGGCACACCACGTATGACAAAACCTGACACATAGGGCAAAACTGAGATTTATAATATAGATACTGTCAAATTGCATACCTTTTATATCTGTCTCGGGCAAGTCTAGTTGTTGCAAGTGTGTACCTCTTCTATTTAAGGTAGAGCCGTAGAGTATACACTTTCTTCGTAAGGTTCCTTTTGTGTTATAACACAAAGATGAAAAAATTATCACTAAATTTAGTATGCCAGTTGTTGGTTATATTTGTTGAAATGTTACTTCATATCAAAGAAGGAAAGGAACAAGATTGTATTTGATTCGCATCTTAGTGTTTATATTTATAGCTTACACGTTAGAGGTTGCATTTACATCTAACACCTGCCAAGTACAACTTCATTTCTAGAGCTGAAAAGATAGCAAAATATATACAATGGATGACTCAAAGTTTTTCTTGTTTTCTTATTCCAACTTTCTCAGAAGCCTTGTTTGATTCCAATTAAGATAATCCTTATTTTTGCAGATGTGGTTGTGAGTTCTGCTACACCTGCGGGGCTGAATGGAAAGATAAGAAAGCAACATGTTCTTGTCCTCTTTGGGTTGAAGAGAATATTTTACATGATGATTTCGATACAGACGATGAATTTTAAATCGGAATATGAACTACATTTGAAAAATAAAATCATCCGGGAGGCTGTCTCCCCCGCTAAGGTAGCAGTTTTGCTAGCTCATATACTTGTTTTTATCAACTTCAAACTTCACCCTTTTTTTATTAAAACCTGCTTATATGTTTGCTAACTCATTGTAGTCGATATAAAGTAGGCTATATATAATATTATTGTAGATCTTCCGTTGCTAAAATATTGAGGTATACATATGGTTCCTCTATTTTATTTTATTTAGAAATTTAGTTTATTTAGTATTTCTTTTTCTACAAGAATTGGAATTTGTATTTCTATTTGGATTTTTATTCCTATTTAGTTTCTATTTGCGATGAGCCTTACTTTCTCTATAAAAGAGAGCTTTTTTAGGTTTTTTTTTTCTTAGGTTGGTTTAAGTAGAATGGGTTTTCATAAGCTATGTAAACTTTGGGGGAATCTATAAACTGCAAATCTTTGTTTTTGTATCAAAATTCAATAATAAGAGTATTTATTTTAGTTTCAACTGAGTGTGTTTTATTAATATTCCTTGATTACGATATGATTTCTTGCTTTCATGGATCGTTCATCAAATTTGGTACTAGAGAAATTTAAGATTTTTGGATTGTTTTTTCGTTACAATGATGAACAAGAGGAAATACGAAACATTTTTTACGTATGGTTAGGCAAGTTCTTAGGCAAACTCATTTCATGTGCCAACTGTGTGGAATTCTCGCGACGAGAAGAAAGAAAACATAAAAACCTAGCTGCGTGGATGATATTTTACGTTAAACATTTTTGACGTGTGGTTAGGCAAGTTCTTAGGCAAACACATTTCATGTGCCAACTGTGCGGAATTCTCACGACGAGAAGAAGAATATCCACCGATCATCAAAAAGAGGAGAAAGAAGAAGAAGAGAGGAAATCAGGGAGATGATCGTCGTGATTGGAACGTAAATCAATAAGATGTCCAAAGGACTTGTTCACTAAGATTGGTGATATGACATCTTTGGTGAAAGTGATGGTAAATTTAATGAGAGTTGTGATTAATAAGGTTCACCACAACAGCAAGGTAAGACCAACAATTTCCAACACCAATTCCTAGATATGCTAAATTAATGGGCAGATTTCATCCACAAATTCCCAGATTTGCCAAATCAATGGGCAGATTTGGGAATTGAATTACTTGGCAAATTTCGTCTTTCAACCTGTTTGTTTTACTTTTGGAAATAAATTATAAAGTCTATTTTATCCCGCCAATTGGTACAATGCAATGTTTAAAACACACACTGAGGCATGCAAATTGAGGTACTCCTCACGCCTCTAATGGGGTCATACTATGGCTACACTTTAAACCTCTTATTGAGGTTATTGGTCTTCTATCTTAAATAACAGTGTTTTTGGGTTCTTAACATACCATATTCAATCAAATCTTTTTCTGAAAAGGTCAATAGAGCAAATCTACTTGCTTGATTATTAAGAAAGATTATAGATTTAGATAAGAAGGTGCAAAAAAAGAAGTGAAATTTAGGGTTTCAAGGGAGGTGCATAGAAGTAGGATATATTTATTCCCTTTTTGTTATTATTTCCTTTTCAATTGTATTCCTTATTGCAATTAGTCATCAAATTGACTTCATTTCCTTTTTCTATTTCATTTTCTTTTCAAATTAACTTCTAATTTCGAATTTGTTTCCTTTCTACTACATTCTTTTTCTTCTAATTGTTCTTGCATTTTGGAATAACCAGCTTTTCCTTCTATAGAAGAGCATCACAATACTCTGTAATTGAAATGTACACCTTATATGTATACATATCAATGGCTATTTAGTTTCAACTTCAAAACAATAATATAACTATAATATATTTCATATTTCTATTTATTTATTCTTTTCTTTCTTTTTCAAATTTTTATATTAGTTTTTCTCTCTTTAAAACTGAGGCCGCCTTCACCTTTTGAACACTAGATACATGAAAATCCCCGTTCTCCGATCCTTATATGATGATTTTCAGGATCTTTCTCGTAAGCGGATAACTATGTTTTTGTGGAATCCAAGCATGGCCCCCGCACATGATTAGTGGCATCACAAGAGTATCTCTTTTACCAGGCACGATCAATGGGTGCAACACGTATCGTGGGAGAATTCAAATATTGAAGAATATGGCCACAATTAAGGAAGTCTCTCCAGATGTTTTATGTTTGCCAACGATTAATCCTTCCCCAAAATTTGTGGACAAATTTTATTAGGGGGAAAATTTTGATATGTCACTATCGTGCACCACCGTTCATTGATAATGACTCAACCCTAGGTTCACGTAGGTGGCCCAATCTCCCATATTTTCTATGAGATTCATATATTTATTTTATTTAGTATTTAATTTCCTGTAAGTATTAGAGTTTCTAGTTCCATTAGGTTTTCTATTCCTACTTAGCTTTTAAATGTGATTAACATGATTTCTCTATAAAAGCAGAGCTCCTCTAGCTTATTTTCTTAGGTTCGCTTTAGTAGTAAATGTTTCTAGGATTTATATGAAGTTTGGGGAAAGCTATAGATCTTTAAATTGTAGGTTTGGTATTAGAGTATTTTTCTAGTTTTTATTGAGTGTATTATGTTAAAGTTTCTTGACTGCGAAAGAATTTTTTACTTCTGCCGATCGTTCGCATCAATATACCTAATTAAGCACACCTCAATTTGAAGAAATGCTAGACACAAGACGGAGTCGAAAAATCTTCGAGAATATGGATGGTAGTTGTGAAGGGGTCCCAGTTCACTTGAATGAGTTGAGATATTTATTTGGAAATGCGGCCTATAATATCGATCCATATATCTCACATTATATTTAAACTCAACAAATTTTCAACATTGATTTAGAGTGTCTACTAATAACATGCGGAAAAAAAAAAAAAACACCAACAAGGACTAAAGTATTGGATAGAACAGAAAGAAAGTGGAGAGGTTTGTCTATAGGGAACAATGATTGAAATGAAATGGCCAATAACTGTTGGAGTAATATAGTGTGTCTACACATATACTCCTCCTTTAGTCCCATATTGGTTAGTAATAAAAGTAGTTTAGTGACCCCTGTTATATAAAAGCAGTCAAGCTTATAATAATTAGAATCTTGGAATATCCATATTTTCCTCCCCTTCGTATTTTTACATGGTATAAAAGCCTATTCGACCGTGTAGACAATTTAAGGGTTTTACGCTTCCGCCTTGTCGTCGTCGAACAACTAAAGTATGTTGTCTTTTTTTTTGTTTTTCTTCAATCTTTTCATCTTTTGGATTTTTTTAGGTTTGCTTCTTATTTAGTGAAATACTAATGTTATTTCGCTTTACAATGGCGGTCATGCCTCTTGAAGTTGACCTAGCGTTTTTCATCTTTCGTTTTCACAGTGTCATTGCCAGATTATCAAATTCAATGGAAAAAAGTCCATTTGTTTCATTTAATACGTTTTTTAATCGGATATTTACGTTGTGCTAGTTTTTTATATAATAATTTGGCACAATTAATGTGCTACTAATTAGTATTCTTTTTGATGAAATTAGTCTCTAATCGTGAGAGCAGTCTTCTTCAATTGATTTTAGTTGCGGATGTTTGATGTGTTGGTTCGTCTCTTTCTTGGGTTTCTTTTGGCTATGTTGCAATTGGCATAAAGTATTTTACCTTGATCCAATGTACCCAAGTCTGATCCCACTGATTTTACTCTATCAATTAGTCTACTATTACCCTCATTAATTTAGTTTGACGTGTTTGACTAGTTAAGCTCTTTCTCTCTCAATCTATTATAGGCTTGATTATCTTTTATTTTACGTGAAAGGCGATTATATATATATATATATTTGGTATTTGTCGCAAGATCTGATTTCTCTTTTTGGATCGGATGAAGGCGTTAATTACTTTCCACCACGATCATGAGGTAATTTTTTTCCTCGAGTGATTCTTCATTCGAGCGATTTTTATTTTCTAAAGTAATTTTCTATTTTCCTCTAGTGATAATCTTATTTCTTTTTCACCTAGTTCACAAGTTGTAGTTCTAAAATCGAGGTTTTTTAAGAGAGAATTGACAAGCGATTTTTTTCGCCTTCTCTAGTAATTTTTCTTTGAATTACTATGATTTATTTACCGCTTCTTTTATCGCTAATGCGGTTTGAGGTCTATATTTCTATCGATAGATGTGATCTTTTATATCGTATTCGTTGTGAGATGCGATTTCTTCTGTGGACCGGTTGAAGATGTTAAATTCTTTCTACCACGGTTTTCTTTTCCTCGAGTGCTTCTCTATTCCTCGAGTGATTATCTATTATTTGAGTATTTTATTTATTTATTTCCCTCTCTCGAGTGCAGCTTTTCCTCCAACAATTCTAATCTTCCTCGACTGATCATCTCATTTACAGTCTTTTCACATTTATTTGAGTAACTCTAATACACTTCAATATTTATTCAAAATATTTATATTATCCTTACGTGAGAAAATTGGCAAATTGGTAGCCCATCGATTTCACAACTTTTGGTTACGAAAGCACTTGTGGGAAAAATGACAAGTCGGATATTACTGCCACCAATTTCACGGGTGATGTGTGAAGTTTTGAAGTGTTTTTGCTACTGCAAAAGGAAAGACTGGATAAAGGTTTATCAGGGAAGCTTCAATTTTTTATTATTAGTGAGGGAGTGATTATATCTTTGTGAGGGACTATCTATTTGTTTTCTTATTGTCATCCACGTTGATACGAACATGCTCGTATCAACGTGGGGGAGAGTGTTGAAGTATATAGTGTGTCTACACATATACGCTCTTTTAGTCCCACATTGGTTAGTAATAGAATTAGTTAGTGAACCCTTGTTATATAAATGGCAGTTAAACATGTTATAATTAGAATATTGGAATATCAATATTTTCCTCCACTTCTTTTTTCTACTATAACCTGGGTGTTTTTCTACTATAACCTGGGTTTCTTAGAAACACAATGATAAATGTGAATGGATACTTAATTCAGATGGAGGCAGAGTTCAAAATCTCGGATTCAGGACCCGGATCGCCCACTGCCGATCCTGAGTTTGATCGGGAGGAATTGGTCCAAGTTAGACGGGGTCAACTTTTGTATCTAAAATGTAAGTTATATTAAAATATTATTATGTTCTTTTGTGTTGATGATGCAAAATAATTAAAAAAGTCACCCGATCCGGCTCGATCCAATTCGGAAAAACTCGGGGAATACGTGACGAGTTTGACCGAACCATGATTTTTCCGAGAATTCACTCCGACTCGGACCGGTTCAGGCTACTCCCAAGTTGGGTTGGGCAAATTGGGTCTATTAGATGGATGGAGGACTTAATGATAACAAAGTTACAGTGGGAGGTATTATAAGAGATACTGATCTTAGACCTCTTCTTTCTTATAGCTCTGCAGTTGACTCTAATGATATTGGTATTATTAAGCTCCAAGCTATTTTGTTTGGACTTAGACTTGCAAAGGAATATCAAATTACTAGCATGAAAATGATGTCTGACAAAATTCTCAATTATAAGATTTCACAGCCATGGAAAGGAATTCACATCGTGAGAGAGATTGATCAGATTGGCGCTACAATGGATAAAATCTTGTACTCTCATTCATGGAGAGAAGTCAACAAAGCACACGCGACTTTCTAGCTTTATATCATACTGTAAATTCATATAGTGATTTTTTCCTTTTAGTTTTCCTAAGGATCTCCAAAGAAGTATTGAGGGAGATGCCAAAGAATGTAAATACCCTAGGGTGTGATATTATTTTCTTCTATGTACCGGTGGGGGTCAATGCCTAACCCCTTCTTTACTTAAAAAAAAAGAGAGACTGAAATAGTGAAATGTGTGGAAAAAAAACACAGTTCTTCAATTCTAGGACCTCGGGTTTCTTCTGAATTCTCCTCCCAAAAGCGTCACTGATAAATTCTTATAATTCTAAATATCTCTTCTTCAATCCATGCATTCCTCATAAAGCTCTCATCACATTCTTTGTTGCTGGACAGAGAATACTATTGTTGCTGGGTTCATACACATTCACATATATCTTTACCTTGTTCCTAATCTAATATATTCTGTTATGTCGGTATTTATGGTTTTTTATAGAATAAAATTTTCTTTTGCCTTCACTAGCACATAATGTTTTTTGAGGCACACAAATATTTATAGATTTGTGGTCTATTCTGCATGCGTCAGATACATTCTTGCATAAATGTTCCTATTGATGTCTATTTTCACATGCAGTACAAAAGGTATTCAATCTTTTAGCAATGTGCAAATACGTAAAATGAATATCTTAACTTCCCCCCGCCGTTTTTTTAAGTTTTTGACATAAGACTTTGATTCCTCTTCTGCCTTACAATCCGTATACTTGCACACAAAAACAGCAATTTTTACTGTGAACCCTCTGTTTATTTGAAATTAGACTTACAAACCAAAAAATTTCCTTCACAGGTGCTAGAAATGGGTGAAGATTGACGAGTGGAAAGCTACAAGCTGGATAGGTGCAAGTTTAGTTTACATAGATAATAATAACATAGGAATGATCAATTTCAGATGTTCGTAAATCAATGTGTTTTACGCTTATATCAAAGGCTTTGCTAGTATGAAGTACAAATGACAGTGCAGTATCCTGAAGGAACGGCTTGCAGTTCTTCCGAAGGTTGTTCTGTAGCATTTGATCTTTGATATATTTATGATATTCAGACAATTTCTGAGAAATAATTACTGTGAATTCTTGAACCTCCTTATTTTGATCGGATAGAGCATTTTTTTATATGCGCGATGAATGTATGTTCGAAGGATGCTAGCGAAATGCCTAACCCTGAACTTCATTTGGCAATTAGTTTGATTTTTGATAGGTAAGCTGGGGTTAATGCTGACCCTGTGAACCATAATTGATACGAGCACTAGTGCTACCCTGACACTTTAGGCTTTTGTATAACATTTGAATCATTGACGCATGCGCCCTTGTTTGTGTCAAAAATTACTTAGAAGATTATTATTTGGTGGGGTATTATATACCGCTCGATCTATTGGTTATTGATATGGGGTGGTTCGTAAACAAATTTGTTGACAAAATTAGTACTAAAATAGGTTATGATCATTAGGCAATTTGGCTTATTTTAGAGATATTGAATAATCATTATGCACATATAAATGGAGGTATATATAAAGGTATAACAATTAATGTTTTTTTATAATATGTATTTTTAATAAATTGAGGAGTAGTTATGCCAAATTATTTGGGTTATTATTATTTTTTAATAATCAATAGACATGTTTTTTAAGAAATGACAAATAGGATGAATTATTAACTCAATATTAAATATCAAAATAAGATAGTTATTGAAAGTTCAAAATAAAAAACTGATTTTTCTACTCTTCAACAAATTTCTTTTAGACACTTTGAAAATTATTTCCAACTTAGCACTATCTTCCAATGCTCATTGTGAAGTGAAGTCCAATTTGCGACGCACAGATCTTCTAGTCTTCTTCAACATTTCTTCACCATTAATATGTGCTATTTGTCCTTGTTTAATAGAAGATTTGTATAAAATATATAAATACGTCAAATGCTAGTAGAAGTAAATAATGTGCATATCATATAATGGCTTGATATGCTATTACATGTGCATGTGCTATCTCAAAAGATGGTTCTGTAGGTGTCGATGTTACTTGATTGTAGAAGATTTATTGCTTGTGTTCATTATAAATAATTACCATCTCTACCTGCAAAAGTATATACATAGATGCACGTTTTTTTTGTAGAGTTGATACCGCGGTTTTCTTCAGAAGGTCAAATAGCAAATCACCTTTGTTATCCCATAATTGATCTCCAATAGAAAGTGTTGATTTTTCTCGGCATATTTCTTTTAAGTGATTGATGATTTTGTTAAGACCACATGTGGATAAAATATTCCAAAAATTCAATTCAATACTTTGTATTGTTGTCATCTCCTCATTAGTTGAGATCACTTCCTTTGTCTGACTATGAATGTACTATTGCATTTCAATGACATTAAGTTGTATGGAAGCCTTTGTTGAAGCCACGCTTTTCAAGTGTCTCTCGAAGATAGTTGATTGCACATCTCTTATATGGATTATTGCCATTATAACTAGAAAAAATAGGTCTTAAACGACATGCATATGAAATCATCATTGAAGTAGGGAAACAAGATCTGGAGTTCAGGGAGAGAGTTGAAGAGAAAGAACTGAGAAACTGGTTTGTTAAACTTACTAAGGCGAATTGTGCCAAATGATTTGCCAAAAGGAGATACTGAAATTTAAGATGGAAGACAAAAAATTTGTTCCAGATCCGACGGCTGAGTTTTAAACTTAACTGCTCAAACCTATCCAAGCCTTTTAAAACATCCTCGACGCACGAGAAATAGGAGATTAACGGCATGTATTAGATGCTGGCAGAAAGTATGTATCGGTAGTAGTATAGATAAGAATGGCCAACATTTAGACTCAAAAGTGTTGGGAGTTGGGTCCGGCCCAAGTTGGGAACCCAATTGGGTTTGGGTGTCCTATTGGACTCCTAACAAGCCTATTAAGGGTTAAGGGTTAAGTATTTATAACCATAGAAACACAAATAATTATCAATAATATCTCTATGCACTTCTCTCATATATATATGTGTTATGATTGTTTAGTAGCATAAAATATTATCTAACACGTTATCAGCACTGCAAAGAGCTAATGGATTGGATCAAAATGGATAACAATGACTTTCCAAGAAGTGTTTTTATTTTTTATTTTTTATTTTTTTGCGTTGTGGAGAGGTATAATTTTTCAAATTTCGTATTTTATGTATTAATTGTATAATCAATCATATATGATATGTAGATCTGAGTTTATAAATTAATATGTAATTTTTTCGAAATTATTACAAATATTTTAGTGATTTTTACCCTTGTGAAATGGATATTTTCAAAATAAAATAGGGATCGTTCTAGTTATCGGATTGATGCACTTATTATTTTGTTGCGTAGCCTACTCTATAATGATCACGTCCATATATCACACTCCTCCGGGAGATGTCCCTGTCGTCGAAACAATGACGTGGAAACTAGGCAGTTCACGGGCAAAAACCCACTATTTAACGTATTACGTCAGGATTTCATGAGCCCATGCTAAAGTTTCAATTAATTCCTGCCAATATCCACGCCAGGAAATTAAGAACATAAATCCTGTAGCCCAAACAAGATGTCCAAATAGGAACATCCATGCCCAGACCGATAAACTATTCATACCGAAAGGATTATATCCGTTGATAAGTTGTGAAGAGTTTAACCATAGGTAGTCCCTTAACCATCCCATCAAATAAGTGGAAGATTCATTAAACTGTGAAACGTTACCCTGCCATAATGTGATGTGTTTCCAATGCCAATAAAAAGTAACCCATCCAATGGTATTTAACATCCAGAAAACTACCATAAAATGCGTCTATCCGGATTTTTATTCGTAATAGTATTTACGCTTAAATAATCGCTAATAGATATATCTCCAGTTATTTTTTCATAATTAAGATAGTTATGTGATAAAAGATCGAACCTATAGTGTTTTTTTAATTTTTTTTTTTTACTCGATAACGGATCTCATTCATAATCTTTCTCTTTTTCGTAGGAATACAAATTTGTCGAGTCTTTGTTTTGAACTATACAACTTTGATCTACTTTATTCCGCCATTTTTGCGGTACTAATGTAGACCATCCAGTCTGAGACAAATTGTATTGAGAAAGGTAATGACCTCTTAACTAGTTTTTCCATTCATCCATTCCAAAATTTTGAAGTTTCTTATGCTTTGATTATGAATCCAATATTCCTCGTGTTCCAAAATCCTCTTTGATTTTCTCTTTAAGAAAAAGAGATGTTCCCTGATATTGAAATATCGATCTCAAGTTATATTTGGTAATAACTTGGGCTTGTGATAATTTGTAAAATACATATGCTTGTGACAAAGAAGATAAGTAATAAAAAATCATATTTTTTATTAGAATTTTTAGAAAGTGACATTTTTATAGTTGAAAAAAACTTCATTTCATATATATATATTTTTTTTTTTGTAAATTTCTTCTTGATTTATTTCATCATTGTAAATGTATTTTTCAATCCTTTTTTTGTAAATTCAAGGAAAAGTTGCAAGTTGAGTCTGGAAATATTAATGATCCATAAAAGGGTATCCGTGTATATCCGTTCAATAAAAAATTGAAAGAAATAATGCGATTTACGTAGTAATCGGGCACGTCAGCTAGGGTTTTGTTTTATTTATTTATTTAAATTTTTATTAAAACATCATGATGACGTCATCAGATTTGACCTGATCCAGATCCATTTTTTTAAAATTGGACCTGGATCAGACTTAATCCACAAAATCAAACCAGATTAGGTACTGATGTGGTAGGGATGAGCCCATAGTAACACGTGTTAATGACACGTGGCACAGGGACCCAATATATGCTGACATGACAGGGGGACCCACCTTGCTGGCATGGCAGGTGGGCCCACCCCAAATTGATGTGTTAGACATGTGGCATAGGACCCCACACATGCACTGTAGCAGTAACACGTGTCCGACTGTGGCAGTGACACGTATGCCACTATAGTAGTAACATGTGTCTCATTATGACAGTGACACATATCGTACTATTGCAGTAACACGTGTCTCACTGTGGCAGTGACACGCGTCAAGTCAGTTGACCGAGTCAAACTAGTTTAGATACTAAAATTGGCTTTAAAGGCCCAATTTTTTTTGTCAAATTTAGTTATTTTTTTTTGAAAAATTCATATTGGCTAGACCTAGGGGGATTTTTAATTTTTTTTGGGAACGGGTGCATTGTATAGGAAAACGGACTAACTTATATGTGATATAATAAAATAGATTAATGCTTATTTAAATATCTTACGATAGCTTATCGAATATTAATGGTATACCCATAGGATACTAATTATACTTACTAGGGATCATAAATAATACGAAAACCAAGACTAATTTAGAATACGGGAGTCATATCTAAATCGCGGTTAAATGTCAATGACAATAATTATAGATCAATTGGAAATTGACTTAGTTTTATTTTCTAAAAATTGGTGTCTGAGGAACCAATTTTACGCATCTAGGTGCAATTAAATGTTACTTGATAACATTTATAGGCATATACACACTAATAGCAACTTATAGTACCCTAGAATATTAGTTCAAAGACAAGACTAATCTACCTATCTTATAAACTCAACGGATTTCGGGGTGAGACCACTTGTTAGCTAAACATCTAATACACCTCATATTCGTAGCAAATAAGGTCATTTGGCTAGAATATACAAACTTTATAAAACTTTAGAGATTAAAACACCCTAGTTGTTAGAATAAGAAACGCAACATCTAGTGGTTTTGAATAACTGTCATGGCTAAGACATTAATAAAGTGTACTTTAGGTTTAAGATCACCATTTTACGGGGTAAAATTGGGATTTGACAGTTAAAATAATCTCATGAGTATAAAGCCATAAACAAAGTTCACTTACAAGTAATGATTGAGAATCATGTACTTCATTGCGATATATACTATGAACCACAAGTAATGATTGAAAATCATGTACTTAAATAGGATTTCATGAGTAATAAGATATGAACAAGGTTTACCTATAAGTAATGATTGTGATCCAGGAGGATCTATGAAGTATCACTAATTTAGTGTCATACTTCCTTTTAGAGTATTACTCTAATTTAGCAGTAGGAGTCCTATTATAACTAGGAACTTGTAACCCTTATAAAAGAGGTAAGGCTAGGCAAGTCCTATTGTAACTAGGAACTTGTAACCCTTATAAAAGGGGCAAGGCTAGACAAGTCCTATTGGAACTAGGAACTTGTAACCCTTATAAAAAAAGGTAAGGCTAGGCAAGTCCTATTAGAACTAGGAACTTGTAACTCTAATAAAAAGGGGCAAGGCTAGGCAAGATTAGGGGTTAGATTAATAGAAATTCTAGGAGAGAGACTTAGGGTTTGAGAGTGTAGTGGCGTATTCCGCATCTCGAACTTATGCTTCATCTTTGAACTACATACGAACTTTCGATCTCACCAACAGTGCACGTGGCACAAAAAGACTCAAAGATAGCAATGTCAAGAAGTAAATACAGCACGAATTTCTCAACCAACACCACTCGTCCATGAAGCTCCTCGTAGTATTGGTTGAGAGCCGTCTTGTAATAACTTATTTCGTATCTCGAACTCAAGATTCATCCTCGACCTCATCAGCATACAGGAAGCACTGCTAAAGACATATTTAATATTCCTCAGTTCAAGTCATCACTTTCGACCTCCACAGTAACAGTTCAATTTACGCAAGAGTACAGTCATCAATAGAGCCGTTGTACAACAACAGAGGTCAAGACGTTACATCATCTGGTCAAAGAATATCTTACACCTACTTTGTAATGTCCACCATTAAGAATCTTAATGGTCATCAAACGGTCATATTATAAGACTTATATATAGGACCAGAGAACTACAAATTAGAGGGAGACAATTCTATACAGAGAAATTTCTACTCCAGAATCCATAGATCCAGAGTACTCATTGTAATAACTAACATTCTTAATAAGATTTTTCTCTCTTTTTAAAATCCTCAAGAGAGGTTTAACATATTCAAAGGTTTTCTATGCTAAATTGTTGTGTTAGTTATTATTAGCGTTCCGATTACATCTGGCTAAGTCTGGATTCTAAATTTAGGCTATTACAGAGAGGAATTCAATTGTAATTGATTTCGATTAAGCAATTGAAGCTTTAAAGGGATTTTTCTCAACCAATTAGTTTGTTCTTCGTACTTTTATGTTAATTAGGGTTTCTCAATTCGTATTATGAATTAAGTGGTGTTAGAGTAGTTTTTCGTTCATCCTTGGGAGATTGTGGTTTATGGTCTCGACATACGACCGACTCAAGCAATCAAGGGCCTGTTTGGATACCCTCTAAAATTGGGTTGGTTCGGTTCAAAACTATTTAAGGTGGAAAAACTAATGTTTGACAACATGTGAGACCAACATTTTTTGTTTTGTTTTGAACTAGTCTAGCTCTCAATTATAGGGGGATACTCAGTTTTTCTCGGAATGACTTTTACTCATTTTCAAACGGACTAATTTTGAACTTTTTAAAATCCCGTGGGTAAAGCGTAAAAAGTAGAGAGAAGAGAGTTCTCCAAAGAAAACACTGAGATGCCTTCTTTAATCTCTCACTCTCATCTCATTGTTTCACCATTAATCGATTCAAGCTGTCTCTCATTAATCGATTCAAGCTGTCTCTATCTTATCTCATTGTTTCACCATTAACCGATTCAAGCTCTCTCTCTCTGACCTCATTTCACCATTAAAGACCGAAGCTATCTTAAATTGTTGTAAGTGAAGTACCCAAAGGAACCCGATAAACCCACCAAGTGGTAAACGTCTCTACTCGATCTCTTTTGCTTAAACTATGTTTTCTGATTCTAAATTTTTGTAGATTCATATTAGATTTTTGTTTAATGATGCGGTGATGTAATTGTTTTCAGCTTGCAAGGCTAAGAGGAGTTGCTCTTCGAGTTCGTTTTAAGGTACGGTTGATCTTTTGTGAATTTAGAAAACGTTAACGATTTTACATGTTTTGTTCCCTTGTATGATTATATTTCTCAAAATATGATCATCTTAAGGCAACACAAAGAAAAAAACAAATCAACCCATTAATCACTCTATCTATGTGAGCTTGTAAAGAAATGCATTATATGAGTGTCTTGAAAAGATGTAATATGAATCTGCTAATATTCGGGCTGTTTGTATTATGACTCTTATGATATAAGGTGTGATTTTATCTTTCCAGACATTAGCTTATTTGGAGGATATCTTCCAAAATCTGAAAGTACGAACATAGCAGGCCATAGCTTCATAGACTATAATCAGATCATCATAGTATCTTCACCAATAATCTCCATCTTTAGCAATTATCCCTTTCCCAACACTCTTAGAAACTCTATCAATTATCTCTTTCCCAACACTTATTAGAAACAAACTTTATCCAAGTATGACAATCTCATGGAATGTAGGTGATTGGAATTCAATGATTTCTGGTCTGGCAACCCATGGGCTTAAGTACAATGCTTTTGAGATGTTCCGTAAAATGGAGAGGATGGATATCGAGCCTAATGAGATCACATTCTTAGAAGTACTTAGTGCGTGTAGCCATAGAGGGTTAGTTTAAGAGGCAAATTTTACTTTAAACTCATGTCTGAAAAGTATAGGATTGTTCCCAAGATTCAACATTACGGGTGTATGATTGATTTATTGGGCAGAGCGGGACATTTAGAAAAGGCACTTAAGGTTCTCTAGGATATGCCCATTGAAGCTGATGCTCTGGCATGGAAAGCTATTCTTAGCGCCTGCATGAAACACACTGACATAACGACTTGTTGTCACCCATGCGCTGGAATTAGCCCCAAAAGACTTGAGTTGCTATGCTTTCCTATCAAACATATATGCTAGGGCCGGCCGATGGTCTGATGTTGCTTGGATTAGAGCAATCATGAGGGACCATGGAATAAAAAAGGTTTCAGGCTGCAATTCTATCCTTGTACTGTTGTACATAGTGAGATCCATGAGTTTCTTGTCCAAAATGAGATGGACTCGAGATATAGAACTACAGTTATTCAAAAGATGGATGAAGTTTTGCGCAGATTGAGGTTAGAAGGCTATGAGCCTGACGTGACCCAGGTTCTTGTTGATGTCGTAGAGGAAGAATAGGAGAGTTTACTTAAGTCTCCACAGTGAGAAGTTGACACTTGCATTTGGTCTTATAAACGCAAATAAAAGGGCACCCATTCATATAATGAAGAACCTACGGGTTTGCTGTGATTGCCACTTGTTCATCAAGCTAGCATCAAGGGTGTACAACTGTCGTATTGTTGTAAGAGACCAGAACCATTTTCACCATTTCGAGAATGGATCATGCTCATGTAATGAATATTGGCACTTTGGTAACTAGCCTATTTTGAATTCCACAAGCTATAGTTTATTGACATTTTTAGGGTATTTCTGAAAATTCTTACACAGGGACATTGTTGTTACGAGAAAAAGAACTTTACTAAACATTGCGTAAGAAGTTTTATTTGCAGTAAAGAACATAATTAATCAATTACCTGTGATGCTGTAAGATTTACAGTCTGGACCTTGAGCTCATTCATATTACTGACTACAAGCTCCCCAAGTAGAGAAAAAGTATGCGCTGTGGTGTTCGATACTTTCATGACTTGCATATCATCGGTAATCGTAAATCCTCGCATCCCCTGAGCAAAGACACCCGCGTTTGGATAATCATCTCCAATGGTATTCCTTAGAAATATTTCTTTTGTCATCTGTTTGCCGCAAACGCATTTACTATGTTTGAATGTATTTAGCATTTTGTTAGTGCAAGTCGCCAGTTTATGCTGAGTACCCAGACATATGTAGTACTTCGTAGACCCAATCGTCCAATCATCAATTTTGATTATCAACCTTCTCAGATGAAATTCTGATGTAGTTTTAGGGCGATGCAATATGGAAAGACATTTTATGGATTTCAGTTTTTCGTTTTTGAAAAGTCCTAGTAGTTTGGTTTGCTTCCTGAAATTTATCATGGAACTGAAAGATAATACAAACCCTTTTAATTTAGCAAGGAAATAATTAGCCATTTTTAAACATAAACAAAGTTTAGTCCATCCAAACCTTTTACTTGTTTCTTTGGAAACTTCTTCCAAAGGACGATAGTTATTCCGAGTATCTCTTTTCCTACTTGGGAAGGAAAATGTTAGGAAGGAAATTACTAGCTTAACTCATGCATATTGGAATGTTACAACCTTACAGGGCTTGACTTTCTTATATTTAGAGAAAATTAGGATCGTGCAGGTAATGCACAATCAGGTCTGTTGAAGAAGTGGGGACAAGGTTGCCTTGTATGCATGTGTAAACGAAGTAGTTGAACAATTATTTTGTGTCTTCAGAATGGTATTAGAGATTTTGTCTGGGAGCAGATTCGTGTGTTATTTTTATAACCACAGTCCACAGGTTATGTGTGTCAAGAGTCTTAATTTGTGTTTAGTGACTTCAGTCGTATAAATAGTTTTCATTTTTAATATCAGTAGACAGTTTCCTCTGGAAGCTATTGCCAAACTGAAACTACTATGTAAGATGTGTGTAATCAATCTACGGCTGTATATCCTTTTAGTATGGTGTACTTTTTGAGCACTTAATCAAACTTTTATAAGAAAATTAGCGTATTCAGACCATATAACTTTAGTATCTCATTGAATACATACTCGTCATACACTCTAGTTTGAACTTGTTGGGAAAGTTTGATAAGGTTTTGTGGGAAAAAGTGACAATTGATTGCACGGATTCAAGTACTACAACCACCGATCTCGTG
Organism: Kingdonia uniflora; assembly: GCA_014058105.1. Taxonomy (NCBI): domain Eukaryota; kingdom Viridiplantae; phylum Streptophyta; class Magnoliopsida; order Ranunculales; family Circaeasteraceae; genus Kingdonia; species Kingdonia uniflora. The sequence continues at coordinate 5,450,365 of JACGCM010002827.1, forward strand.
TAATTGTTATAAAATCATAAGCATCATCTTCTTATTGATTAACTCGAAATGTAGCACTTTTTTTGCTAGATAAACTGCATTTAGGGATATGAAGCCATACAATAACGTCCCGCGCTGGAAAATGTCAAAAGGCTTAGAGTATGTACGTGAAGAAAGAGATGAACCTAAAAATAATGTATCGATCAACAGTAATTCTCCTTAAAAAAATAGTATAAAACTATCTTTTCTTTGTGTCACAGTAAATATAAAGGGTTGCAACTAGATATATGGAATGAGAGTGTTTATTTCATAAATTAGATAAGACTATTTTGGGTATATTAGATAGATACCAAAACAAAAATTGGCTTAATTTGAGAAGAATTTATAGTTATTAAGTTTATTTCATTTAGTAGTGGTGAATTATGGATTTTGCTGTGAATTTTTTGCATCCATCTTGTGAAGATGGATGAAGCCTCCAACAACATGAATTTTTTTTTAAGTAATCTAAAATCCAACTTTGATTAATAATTGTAGACCCACCTATGGATAATGCCGACACTTCCAACAATCATCGCGGTAGAACTTAGTAGACCCCGCCAATGGGTCGATACTTTTTGGATCTCATGTTAGAACAAATACGTGTGGGACAAAAAAATGAAAAATCATTTACGAAGATTGCGTGGGCTGACATGAAAAAACAAATAACGAAAAGTATGAAAATATGAATGATATAAGGAGGTTCTGAAAAATCGACATAAGAAGTTAAAAAATATCTACATGATTTTGAAGGCTCTACTAGACCAAAGTGGATTTAGATGGGATGATGAGAAACATATGGTGACAGCTGATAGTTACGTTTGGGATGAGTATTTAAAGGTGTATAACTTTATAATTTTTATAATTTATTATTTAAAATAAGTTACTAATTTATACACGACCGCATGCAGGAGCATCATGAAGCTAAACCTATGCGAACTAAAACAATGCTGAACTACCACGATCTTGATGAAATTTGTGGAAAATCAACAACAACAGGACAATACGCTCGCTCAGCTAAAGATATGAAGTCTGGAAAGTTGAGCGATGTTAACATAACCCAAGTTCAAGATTCTAAAGATGATACAGCCGTGGAAGGCTTACCTCTTGTAAACAATGAAGTAGAAAAAACCAAGAAAAAAAAAAACGCAAATTGCAAGAAACAACTTCAAGTGCTGAAGATAGCAAAAAATGGAAAAAGAGTACTGGTGAAGGCATGATTGATGCTTTGAAATCAATTGCATCCGTAGTCGATGAAATAAAAAATAGGAGATCAGAGAGTGAAAAAAAAACCAAATGTCATTGAAGCACTTGATGCTATTTCTAGTTTACTAGAGGGTGATTACCTAAAAGCTTGCGATCTTCTCGAGGATTAAGGAAAAACGATAATGTTTTTGAACCTAGTCGAAAATAAACGAAAGACGTGGTTGATGTGGAAAATAAATCCTAAGAAAGACAATTAGGATTGCAATCTCTAAAATTATTTTTTGTTTACTTAGTTATTATTTAAATACAATCTTTCGTCATTGATTTGTAAGTTCATTTAAACTTTAATGTAGTATTGCATAATAAATTAGCAATATTTTTTAATTTTGTGGTTATTTAAAATTTTGAATGTTAATTTATACGAAGTGCATGAAGTAAAGTACGATGGACGACTATGATTCTGATGAAGAAGATATGATTGCACTGGCTGCAACTGCAGTTGCAACAGCTGCAGCTTCTCATTACTACGAGAATCATATTTTAAATGAACCATGTCGCAACTCAAAATTAACTGGTAAAGAATACATTGTTGAATTAGTAGATGGTAATCCTGTTCGAATGTATGAAAACCTTCGTATGGATAAACTTGTTTTCAAAAAGTTGTGTGATATTTTAACAACGGAAGACTCCTTGTTTGATACGAGGGGAGTTAGTGTTGATAAGCAAGTAGGAATGTTCTTATATACTATTGGTCATGACGAATGCAGCAGAATAGTTCAAGACGATATCAACATTCCGGAGAAACTGTTAGTCGCCACTTTAACACTGTTTTGGATGATGTTGTTTCTCTTGCACCAAAATTCTTGCAGCCTGCAAAGCCTAATACTCTGAAAGAGATCTTAAATGATCTAATTTTTTTCCATATTTTAAGGTTAGAATTTTAATAAAGATTTGACTTTATTTTTAAATTTCTTACTCTAACATTTTATAAAATTTTCATAACGATTGTGTGGGTGCAATAGATGACACGCACATCCCAACGCTTATAAATGCTGATGATCAATGAGTTTTTTGCAATTGAAAATGGAGTATTACGCAAAATGTTTGACCCATATGTTCATTCGATTTGCAATTTCAGTATGTTTTGGTGGGCTGGGAAGGTTCGGCTTCAGACTCACGTGTACTACAGCCAGCTTTGACAAGGGAAGATAAGCTTCAAATCTTGAAGGTATAAGTTATTAAGCGTAAAAGTATGATTAAATTAAATTTAAATAAATACTAAATTTATTTTTTTATATATAGGGAAATTTTATCTCGTCGATGCAGGTTTTGCAAACATACAAAGTTTTATTGCGCCATTTTGTGGTGTTAGATATCACTTAAGCGAATTCGCGGGCAGTGATAATGCAAGAAATGTAAGAGTTATACAATCACCGACACTCGTCGGCTAGAAATGTCATAAAACATATTTTTGGCATATTAAAAGCCTGCTTTGCTATATTGAGAATTGCTCCTCCTTACCCATTTGAAACACATGTGAAGATTGTTATTACATGTTGTATCATACATAACCACATAAGAAGGGAGAACAAGAATGATAAGCTATTCAGTGAAATGGAAGAAGATAATAGTGAAGATGAAGATGAAAAGAATCAAGTGCAAATGTAAGGAACTAGGAGGTACTTTGCGAATGGCACAACAAGAAACTGCAATTCAATTAATAGAAGCAATTGCTAATGCAATATGGAATGACGAGCAAAGTGAAGAAAGGGAAAAAAGTGAATAACAGATATTTGGTTTTCGTAAAAATAATTTAAATATTAATGCAATAAGTAATATTCCAATTACTTACATGTATTGATGAGTGTTTTGTTATAATTTTAAGTACATGTATTGATGTTTTTAATAAATTTAATTTAAATATTTTATTAGAAAAAATTAAAATTAATTATAAGAACTGATTTACGATACAAGTATCCAAACAACATACAAGTCAGAACCAGAATAATAGGCAAAAATGATCAAAAAAACATATTAAACTGAACTAGTTATAGTTTATACATATCCAGGATAGGCCAACTTGGTTTATCCTTGGTTGCCCCAAAAATTTAAGTATCCAAACTGCCCTTTAGGAATAGATCTAATTAGAAGAAGAAGAAGAACATCATGTCTACCGCCAAGATCTCAGAAGCTTCTACTTTTAAGAGACGACATGATCGTGAAGAGAAGAAAGAGAACAAAGAGAAGGAGGGGGATGACGATGAATCTAAAGATTCCAAAAATGCTAAATCCAAGGAAATCACGGATGTTGATAAGTTTATGAATCCTCGAAAAAATCTTAAAATTGATTTTAAGATTTATATTACTATTTTTTTTATGGATTTGTGGATGCCGAAAAAGAGGATAATCGTTTTGGTAGATGGTCAATACTAGTAAGTTCTACATTATTGGAGGTTATACATATTCAGCCGATTGTACCTCACAAGTATGATACAAGTCTTTGGGGTGATTCACAAGAAGCTACTACGGAAGAAGAATTTCGAGTACCAACTGAAGTCTTCCAATCAGGAGTTAGGACTGGATCTTCAATTAACAGTACCTAATGACCATTGGAAGAGTATTTTGATGGATTTTAAGAGAGTATTGACTACTATCAGATCTATAAGCGATTATATATTCTTATCTCTGTTAGATGATGACTCTACAGAAGACACTCGACTGCCATCGGTTAAAAATCTATGGATTGAGCGAGAAAGTCCTTTAAAGGAGTATGATATTCTAGAGGGGGGGGATGACTGCGACTAGAAGCGGTAGAAAGGGTAAGTTTCTCAACAAATTAAAGTGGTACACACGTGATACGGGGGATTCCAAGTTCCCACATCTCTAGTTCTAGCTCGAGCTGGAGGTCAAGGTTCCTAAAGAGGGGAGCCATGATCCAGGAAGATCTATGAAGTATCACTAATTTAGTGTCTTACTTCTATTTAGAGTATTACTCAAATTTAGCAGTAGGAGTTCTATTGCAACTAGGAACTTGTAATCCTTATTAAAGGGGCAAGGCTAGGCAAGTTCTATTGTAACTATGAACTTGTAACCCTTATAAAAGGGGCAAGGCTAGGCAAATCCTATTGGAACTAGGAACTTGTAACCCTTATAAAAAGGGGCAAGGCTAGGCAAGTCCTAGGAGAAAGACTTAAGGTTTGAGAAGAATTCGATTGTAATTGATTTTGATTAAGCAATTAAAGCTCTAAATGGATTTTTCCCAACCAATTGGTTTGTTCTTCGTACTTTTATGCTAATTAGGGTTTCTCAATTCGTATTATGGATTAGATTAGGAATCACATACTTGAATACTATGAATTGCCTTTATATAAGGAATGTTTATCAAGTACTACTATTAGTATTGATCTATATGCATAATAGATGTTGGCGACACTCAGAACATTGAGTACCTCTCATACTATAACTTTATTTTGGTATCAATAAACTTGACCTGTATAGATACTAAAATCTATCCACTACTGCAAAATCTGGAAAAGACTATTGTTAAGACCAATGAGTCTCTAAAATTAATAAAGTAGAAGCTTTATTTGTACCCTCGCCTTCATATTCATGAAGATCTGATAATGGATTACCCTATACTATTTGAGTATTATATGACTGTGGCAAAAAAAATTATTCAGCAGTGCAACTCCACTATAATGTTACGTAGAGAAATAGTTAAGGTAAATAGAGATATTGAGAATATTTTATTACATTTTCTATGCATCATATATTGCGCTTTTGAGGCAATATTTGATAGACACTGTGCACGTAGATCTGATTCATGTTTTCCTTATTTCAGAGCAAAATAATAAGTTACTGGTTATGAACCTCAAGCTTCTGTCTACTAAGAGTATGTATGTACCAGGGCCACACAATGTTGGGTCTAGTGACAGGGGAAGTTACGGAGGGTCGCAACCGTGGATATACGGGAGGTGGCAACAACCGCATGATTAAAATTCTAGCCATCATTAACAAGGGGAACAAGAAGTTCACCAATAGACCGAAATGGAATAAGAAGAATTTGTAAATGGATACGAGATAGTCGGGCGTGGGATTACAAGGCACCCCAAATGATCTAAAGAGATAAGCCCAAACTTATCATGTAATCACAGTTAGCGCAGACCTCGTCATGGCAGAGTTTGTGGCCATAGATTTCTTCCATGATACCAATGTAGCTTTGGATCAAGTTCTAAGAATGAACAGTAGTAATTTTTCAGTAGATGAATGATGTCACCTAGAGAACATTACCAAGTAGTAACTTTACTTGTTGTATAGTAGTAGTTTTGCTTTATTAATATTATTATTAGCTGAGTTAGGAACTCTTCACTGGTTAGTTTAATAAAATTCTCATGACATGTACTAGTTCATTATCCTATCTATGAGATTGATATTTGATTTATCTGTAAATTTATTGCCTGGGAAGTAGTTAAATTTTATGCATGATAGTTGATCTACTATATATAACCCACTTATGGATCTATTTGCCCATTGAGCATTGTTGATAATAAGATGAGTGACGATACATGTCTAAGAGACATTAGTATCACGCAATCGATTATCTTAATATATGAACATATTTCTTGTCTCTAACCTTGTGTATCGGGAATACCAGGAATTGGCGTGACCAACATTATAGAACGCACTGAGTGCATCACGCTATTACTCCCTAACAGTATGATATGTGATATCTAGTCCACTTTATACACTAGTAAATCCAACCAGATTTTACCAAGTTTTAGAGAGATACATGATAATACTTATCACGTAAAAACTATCAGAGAAAATGACAGACAAGGTTTTGCGCATTCTCTCCATGTCTAAAGGTTAGAACACGCAATTAGAACGATTTCCAATACACTCCTCTGGGTGAGGATAATGAGGAGGATTATCGAGAATACATCTCAACTTTCCTTAAAAAAGAAGAAGATCTAGAGAGTGTATATGTAAAGATTGCTTTCATGGAAAGTCTATTATTTTGTCCTAGAATGACCAAGTGTGAGATCTCCAAGCTTTTTCCCCAAACGTATCCATGGAGACAAATATGGATCTATACATCTACATAGTGGCTCATTCAAGTATTTATGGTCATAATAGACGTATCTTGGATATGGTCTTGTAGGGGCCTAACTTCACAAGGAGGAGAAGTTGGCTCTTACACCATAAAATTTATCTTCTATCAGAGGATTTAAGCATATAATCAATAATACGACTAATTTACTGGCAATACACATGCGTAGAGGCCTAAAATGGGATACTCCACGACCTCTGATGAGGATTTTTAAGAGTATTGATATAACTGTCGAGTAGTAAAAGTTTTAAGTACAGGGTGATTTATAGGGTGATCGATGGTAAACTTCAAAGGATCAGGGGAGAGATTTCGTAACCCCTCTTTGGTTCCCCCTCCCTCCTATTTATAGAACATAGGAAGGACTGAGTCACCAAGAGAGGTCAAATTACTAGTGTATCCTCCAGGGACAATTGACTTGTACCTGGAGTTGGTTCTGATACTTTGACAGACTTGCCCAACAAAGGTTTAAGCATGGTTGTAACAAGGCGTTGGTAATAGTAAAGGCCTTGCTCAGTGATAAAACAAGTTTTATGTTGATTCTCGGGGAGGAGGGGTACCTGATTGTAACCCAAAGCCGTGTCCATCATCGATAGACGTTCATGTCTACCAGTGTCATTTAGGAGTACTGAAATGATCGGGGGGGGAAGCTGTCCTTCGGTATGTATTTGTTGAGGTCTGTAAAGTCGACACAAATTCTGATCTTGCCATTCTTTTTAGGAACTGCAACAATATTAGATATCCAATCAGCATACTTGACTTTTTTGATGAAACCCGCGGCTATGAGTTTGTCGACCTTGAGGTTTATAGCTTCTCGAAGTCGTGGTGCCAAGGTATGCTTCTTCTGCTTTACTGCTGCAGAATGAGTAATGAAGTCAAGGCGGTGACATGCTAAACTGGGGTCGACACCTGGTATCTCCTGAAACGTCCATGGGACGACGTCTTTATTTGCTCTAAGGAAGTCTGTGAGTTCGAGGCTCTCAGCCTCATCTAGAAAGGTTCCAATAAATGTACCTCGACCAGGACCGTTGAGTTTAATATAGACAGTGGGTTCGATGGGTGAGATGGCAGGTGTCGAAGGTACATGGATAGAGGGAGACAGTGAATATTATGGCAGCTTAACGAGTTTCTAGGTCTGATCGATCTCCGGATACTCACATAAATGGGCGAGACGTTGAGAACCTTTCAAGTTCCACGTTCTACAGGGGGTATTGAAACGAAGGGTCTGATGATAAGTCGAAGGTATGGTGTGCATGGCATGGAGCCAGTCGCGCCCAAGGATTTTGAGGTACTCAGATTTCTTAGTAATGGCAAGAAATTTGGTCTGAAGTGTAACTAGGCCGGTAGTAACTTGAAGGCTGATTTGATCAACGGTAACTTCGGTAGCTACATTAAAACCATTCAGTTCGATATTGGCGGCAGTGACGAGGTCTGTTTTTTTCATGGCTTGGACGGTTTGAAGAAAAAGTACATTGACTGCACTTCCTGTATCGATAAGCATGATATGAAGGACGAGGTGTTCGACCTTAGTCATTATGACTAAAAGATACCCTCGGGTCGAGGATATTGACTTGACTCTGGCAGAAGGGCAGGTAGCTTCTCCTGGCAAGTGAGTTTGCAACATTCTTCGACACGCTAGCGCTTACTCTTGGAACGGTCGTTGTCGATATTATTTACCTCAATGAAATGAACTTGGTAGATGTGTACCTCGGCTTGGTCGGCAGCAGGGGCGGGTTGAGGTTTGAGGTATGACCCATCGAGGTAGCTAGGGAGGTCGATAACATACTGATGTAGATGACCCGCTTTGAGTATGATTTTGAGAGAGCGCTGCAAGGCGAAGCATTTGTTGGTGTGGTGGCATATGGGGTTTGCCTGGATCTATGGTAGAAGGGTGTTGATAGGGGCAATAAGTTTAGAGATGACCAACTTCGGTCATTTTTTGTGGGCTCCGGTAGTGTTGTCAGTATGGGGACGTTTGTGGCTCTCAGTCTCCTATGAGACAGGAGCGATCAGGGGTATAAGAGTAGAGGGTGGGACTTGTCGAGGTTTATTTGGATTGGTAGTCAAAGGCTGCCCCTGTTTATTTGATTCGCAGAGGTACTCAAGGTCGATATGCCCATTGACTTTTGAGAGCATCTCTTCGAGGGTTCGTGGTTTGTGGAGGACCAAGTACTTTTTGATACAGTTGTTATCCGCCAAAGCGTTAGAATACGCGAGTACGACGTTCGCATAGTCAAGGTTTTTGACTTTGCGCTACTCGTCGAGGAATCTCTTGGTGAAGGCCTCAAGGGTTACACTGGGGGATTTTCTAAAATTGAAGAGGGTATCGACTCGGACTTCACGGTCCTTGTTGAAGGTTAATTGGGATATGAAAAGGCTGGATAATTGCTCAAAGCTTCGAATTGAGCCATTGGGAAGGTTATGATACCAACGAAGAGGGTTATCTGTGCGGCTGTTTGGAAAAGTTGACACATCAGGTGGTCAACTATGGAGTAAAGGCTTAGAGCATTTTGGAATTCGAGGATGTGGGATTGAGGATCGGTATTGTGATATTTACTGATTTTGGGGGCTCATAAATTTTTAGGCACCTCAATAGCGGGGAGTTTGGGGCAGAGAGGGTTGTTTAACCGACTCTATGAGTTTGGTGTTGGGCTCGCACTGATACGGATGGCAGGGTGGATTTTGTAGTCGAGGTCCTGCTGTGCATAATAGGCAGGATGAAGGGGGCATCGATGGGTTTGAGGGTGATGAGGCCGAGTGTTCGGTGTATGCTCGGTGCTGTGCTCCCCAAGGCATTCTCAAGTAGGGCAGCATTTGGGGTGTTTGTTGGAGCAAATGGTGGAATAAGAGGAATCCTCCGTGGGGTGGATGCCAAGATAGATAGAGCCAGTAGGGGGATAGTAGGGAGAGCATCCTCGGCAACAAGATGGACCGGGGTACTTCCAGATGCGGTAGGTGCCCCAGTCGAGCGCGGGCAGACACGCGCTGCGGGGCGGGTACTCGAGATGGCAGATGGGCGTCTAGAGGTTGTTGTCGTTGCAACTCACGAACTGTGTTGCATAGATCGTCAATGACGCGGTATTATTTTTCGGCGTCATCCAAATGGCACTGCTGTTCGGCTTCATACTCTTGCTAGTGTTCTTCGTGTTCCTCACACAATTGTGCTCAGTGTTGCTCCTCAGCCTGGGCAAATTACTGATTAAGAAGGGCTAACTGGGCAGCCACTCCGTCGGCGGGTGGAAGTGGAGCGGAGGGTGGGGGCCATTGTAAGTAGTTTGGAAGAATTGGAAAAAGGAAAATACAAGACAGGGGAGACTGGTAGGGTGGGAAAGCACGAACGATGCCAAATGTAGGTGCCTAACTTCGCAAGAAGGAGAAGTTGGCTCTTGCACCACAAAATTTATCTTCTATCAGAGGATTCAAGCATATAATCAATAATATGACTAATTTATTGACAATACACTTGCGTGGAGGCCTAGAATGGGACACTTCACGACCTCTTATAAGGATTTGTAAGAGTATTGATATAACTGTCAAGTAGTCCAAGTTTCGAGTACAGGGTGATTTACGGGGTGATCGAAGGTAAACTTCAAGGGTTCAGTAGAGAGATTTTCTAACCCTTCTTTGGTTCCCCCTCCCTCCTATTTATAGAACATAGGAAAGGTTGAGTCACCAAGGGAGGTTAAATTACCAGTGTATCCTCTGAGGACAACTGACTTGTACCCAGAGTCGGTTCTGATGCCAAAACTGTCGGGTCTGACACTGCAGCCATTGTCTTGTTTGCTCGGACACTGTGGCTATTGTTGGTTCTGACACTATAGTTGTCGAGCGGCGTACCCCGCCGTTCTATCTGGTGAGCTGGCTGCCAAACATGTCTGCCTTCGACTATGTACGACCATGGTCGAAGTGTTTCTGGTGCTGATGTGGAGCTTATGCGCTGATGTATCTACCTTCGGGTTTAAAGCCTATTCGTTATCGAATGTTCGTATAGTCTTGGAGGGCTTGACCATGGACTTATAAGGCTTCGAGCTATCAGGTAGGCTTCGATATAACCTTCGACTGTTTGGCTAGAGCTAAAAGGCTGTAAGTAGGCTACTACAAGTCTTGCGTTTCCCTGTTATTAGCATCTAGGAATACAACGTTAGCACGACTTCTCACTTTGATCATTCGATTCCAGGCTCAGTTCCTGGATTAACCGATCGTGTCGATCAATGTGACTTAATGGGGGCTTTCGAGTTTGACTCACATGCCTTTGATGATTATTTTACCGCTAAATGAGATAAATGATTGGGCATCGTGAGTACCCCAAACCATACCTAACTCGGGATTGGCAAATAACCTAATCAAGCAATTTAGGATAATTGCTAGGCCACTGCTATTACGACCACATCTTTCGGCTAATGTGTGGGCTATGTATTCTTGCCCCTGCAACACGTATTAGGGTTCATCCCATAGCAAATCATCAAATATTTCCTTAAACAACTAGTAACTGGGTTAGAGCCCGGTGTCACCCATCGATAAACATTTGGATGTTCCGTACAGGTGCCCATCGCACCGCCACAACGTATAAAGATGGGACCCTCAATGTCAGCCTGGTATTATGCGGGATATGATTCGCATCTATCACTAGATATTTGAAGCCCACTGGCAACGTATATATTGCAGGGTAGATTGTCACTGATGAAATGATATTTCCAGCATTGAGGGGAGATAAGATAGTTAATATTGAGGATGCTTCCAAGATTAGTTGGAAAACACCATCATTGTCTTATCTTGATCCATTTACATAAGTTAATTGACAACAAGGTTCAACGAATTATAAATTTACAACAGGTCGTAAATGAATTGCCAGACACATTCATAGGCATTGTTGAAGTATCATAGGTATATATACCTGCAAGTAATGCACTTACACAGCTAAACATTATAGGGGAATTAGTACCGCAAATGAATCTAAGGCTCGCGTTTAGTACGGAGCACCGTTGGAAGAAAGTATTCTGAGTCGGGGAGCTACAAAATAAGGATAAATATGACTAATGGTGTAGTCGGTTCACCAGGGATGGATTGAACCAACCATTGACGAGGTAATAATAGTTACGCGACCAGTTGATACATTACGAGACAAGCCCAGAGTGGCACATACGTGTGATAATAAGAAGATCTTGATCTATTAAAAGTTTGTTATAGCACAACGTAGGATCGTTTAATAGAAATATATCAACAAGGTATTCATATTTGTTGTTGGGCTCGCCATCAAGGATGAGGATTTAGAACCACTTATTGTAAATGACTATGTGTTGTTGTACATTGGCCAAAGTGGGTGTTTGGAATTCAAGCGGAGCTCAGTTTGCTAGCATAATGTGAAGTAATGTCATAAAACTTGTCGGTTACAAATGGGAATGGTATGAAAACATGATTAACCCAGAGAGATAATTAGGTCAAGGCAAGAGTAGTTGCCCATGAATTCTTTAAGAGATTTTGCATCGATTGCAATGAGACCTATCATCGAATTATGGACGATATACATGTTTCGGTACTAATAAGTCTTTCAAGTTGTCGAGGACAAGCTAGACACGCGTCTTATATAATTACCATGTATCGATATAAGAAATTAGATACGTATATTTACATGAAGCCACCCGGGGAGGTATAAGTTTCTAAAAGCAATTAAGCCTGACATACGAGGTGTGTAGATAATAAAATTAGAAAAGTTATTATTGACTTGAAACAACTAGAGCCCATGTAATATAGTAAGTTGACTGAGTATTTGAAGGTTGTGGACTTTGCAAATAATTTTATTTGTCTATGAGTTCCTATTAAGAATACAAATATTAGCTTAAGTCATCATAACAATGTACTAAATGATTTGGATATCATTAAAACTCCGTGGGAGATTACGAGCGCCGCCCAATACCTTATGAAAGAATTTAAAATAAAAGACCTTGGGAAATCAAGGTATTGCCTCAATTTGTAGATCGAACATCTTGGTAGTAGCATACTCGTGTACCAAACAATATATATTGGAAGAATTATCTAACACTTTGGTATGGATGCAGCACACGGTGCTAAGTCATTTATTTTACGTCCATCACTCGGATGTGGGCAACGATATCTTCCAGCATCCTAATGGGGGGTGGGGGTGGGGAACTCCTAGGGTTGTGACGCCATAAGATAGGAAGTATTTTGTTATAGTTAGTTGGGTATACTAGACCCGATGACTCATTCGCAGTGAACTGTTTGCTTGCCATAGCTCTATTTTAATCCAAAGGTATTGGAATGAGATCAAGTACATTCTGAGGTATCTGATCGACATGAAAGACTGGGGTCTTTTTTACTCAAAATGGTAAACATAAAATTATTGAGTATGCCGATACAAAATACTTATCAGACCCACATAGAGGCCATTGTCAGATAATTATGTGTTTATGTACGGGGATACAACAAATTCTTAAAAATCAATATAGCAGACGACGTTTGTCATATCTTTGAACTACGAGGAGATTATTGCATTTCATGAAGCTAATAGAGAATGATGGTTGTGCTCCAAGATACATCATATCAAATGAAGTTGTGGCATGTTCTATCCAAGATAAAACATCGACTATATATGAAGACAACTCGGCTTGCATCATTGAAGTCAAGGGCAATTTTATCAATGACGACAGAACGAAGCACATTACACTGAAGACATTCCATACTTATGAATTAAAGATGGCGAATGAGATTGACGTTATTCAAGATATTTCAGAAAGACAACTTTGTAAACCTATTCACGAAGACCCTTGCACCACTTACGTTCAAGCAGATGGTACACGGAATCAACATGCAAAAGTTTTTAGTCACCATTATCTCGGGGAGATACATCTCAAGGAGATAGATCTCGGGGGAGATCGACGTCTGAGGGAGTAGTCCCAACCTGACGTGGACACATACGAATAACTCAATTTTATGACAGGCCAAAACTGCCGTTAACGCTCCTTTGTGATGGTTTTAGACCATCATGATTCCCATCGCTAATGAGTCGTTATTTATATATTTTGGCAGAAAAGTCCTGTCATAAAGCATAAATTTTCCTAGAAAGTCTATTTGATTGAAACCGTCCTAGTTTTGCCTATATGTAGTATTCAGAAAACTATATTATAATGAACCTGACTAGATGAGAACTTTGTAGTTTATTTGCAACTATCGAAAAGTCGTGATTATAAACTTCTGATTATATGAACAATAGAAACTTTATGTTGCACAAAACTCAAAAGACCTAAATACAAAATTCCAATCAAAATGATATTTCATTTTATTATAACTGATCACAGTACATACATTATTATCCTATAAACTTTGCAATAGGTCATATCTCAAAATATAACATGAACTTAAATGAATAAAGAATCTATCACAGGGATGGTAAACTATCCCAACTGGTTATGTTAATGGTGGTGGTGGTGATAACTCAAGTACTGCTTCTCTTTTTGACCAACGACTTCGTCAAACACCTCTAAGTTGTAGTTTTCTAGCTCCTCGCTTCTTGAAACAATTGCCATGTACTACTCTTAAAGATAAAGATGCCACCATTAATAGAAGTTGTTGCAAGATTTTCTTCATAAGGTCTGGGAGATCGTACCACGATAGACATGTGCCATCAACGTTGAAAACCTCCCCATCATTCTCTAAGACGAATGTATGCTAGATCAATCCCAATCATTACCCTGAACTGCCCCAATGAGAATTAATGAAATACAAAAGGAAAAAAAATTAGAAATCCTATAGTTGATGATTCACAAGAAGTCATACCTGCTTCTTGACATATACACTCTCAAGAAATTTTGTTATAGTATAATGCTAAACATCATGGAAATCATAGTTGTCAATTGGAGTTGCACATGGGTCAAGTAGTTGTTACTTTATTTATGATCGAGCACATCATTTGATTATGTTACAAGATAAGGTATAAGTATAGCCCATCAAACAATAATACACGATCAAAGTAATGGAATTGACCAACCAGATTATAAAAGCATACAAAACAATCAACAAATGATATAAAGAAATGATAACCAAAAGTTTTCATATTGAAGCAAATAAAACACAGGGGGTACCTTGACAAAAGGTTTACAAAAGTTTTTTAGCCCCTTCAATCTTTATCTTCATAAGCTTTGGCATGTATACAGAAACCTAGGATGTTATATTTCTACATAAAAAAAATCAGTAATGTGAAAGCTTTCCCACAGTAAGTGAAACAACAATATCAACAGTAACGATAATAAACATAAGTGCTCAATGCCACAAACCTCTAAGTTCTACTAGAACTATGTAGATGGGGTTGTCCTAAGTTCCAGCATATCTAGTCTTAAACATTTGTATAAAACTATCAAACTTGGATGATGTCAATCATAAATAATGTGGACTTCTCACATCATGAACATAAATAGAAAAATAGGGTTAGTGTATATATTTGATAGACATTTCATTGTTCCAAAGTACAAAAATTTGTACTCTTGAGAGCTACACTTGCATTGGTCTCTATATCTCGCAAATTACGAAGAATGTTTTCTCAAACATCATAAAGATAAAGCATACCTTAATTCGAAGACCAGATTCAAGAACAGCTACAAGTTATTTCCTTCAACCAAGTTCGATCACGTTGCTCATCGATTCTCTCAATTGAAAATAAAATATGCATTCATAATTTTTCCTCAAAATTTGAGAAATAGTGAATCAAAGAAACTCAAGAAAGAATAAGTCCAATATAGGCACCTTATTATCATTTAAATCCTAGATAGATAGAGAATTAGTGGAAGTGATTAATCGAAACCATCTACATCAAAATAATTCCCATCTCAATTTTAGAAGTAAACAACATAAATCAGCAGAGTTAGAGCAGAGTTTCAGCACTCATACCAGCCGAGTTGTAAGTGATTGAGCCAATTCGTATGGTTTACTTTAAAAGATATAAATGGGGAAGCAACAACAATTGGGAAGTGGTATGTGGCACAAGTTATGGAAATTAAACCCTAGTTTTTATAATATCAGATTTAGATTAAAATCTTTAAAATAAATCAAGGGTTCCAAATTCTTGCCCAATTCCTCGATATGGGATGACGGCTCCCATGTTTGATGTAACCAAACCTAAACATGATGATGGAAAAATAAATTCAGAAAAAGCTTTGTTTCTTTTTGCGGTAAAAAGGTGGAAAATCAATGCATATCACGAATTTAATTTTGAAATCAAAGAGAGAAATATGAAATTGGTGAATTTTGTCGAGCGATGGAAACAAGTCATACTTTCAGAAGGTAGGCTTTCTTATGGGATTATAAATACTAGCTCTTTCGATTATAAGTAAGAAAAATAACCCCATTTTGACTATTTTGGTCCGTCACAAATAAGTGACTAACAAAGTCTGTCATAATTTCCGTCAAAAATTTGTTAATTTCGCATAATGGTTGTACTTTTTTTTCTTGATAGTACAGTTTTTATCCTAGGAGGTTTTATTGACTTGAGGTTTTGATGAGGTAACGTATACGCGTCTATAACCCATATGGGGCATATGATTGTACTTTTTCCTTGCACAACTTTTTACCCAAGTGGCCTTTGCTAGGCAAAGGTTTTGACGAGGTAAGTCGTCCTGGTATAGAACACCCCAAGGGGGAGTGTTAGGAGTTGGGTCCGGCCCAAGGTGAGAACCCAACTGGGCTGGGGTACCTTATTGGACTCCTAACAAGCCCATATACCATTAGGGTTTATGGGGGGAGTTGGAGTGAAAGTATATAACCCTATTAATGGTTAAAGTATTTGTAACCACAGAGAAACACAAACAACTACTAATAATATCTCTTTAAACTTCAATCATATATGTCTGGGTTATGATTGTTCAGTAGAATAAAATATTATCCAACAAAAAGGTATTTCTTACTACTAGCATCCTCCTCAGTCTCAACAAAGGTTTGAGGGCATGGATCTAGTTTAGATAATACTCTTACAAAAAGAAGCAGAGAAAGCAAGCAAGGCACGCGACAACTAGTAAAGCATTATTGTTACAACAAGAACCCTAACCTTGACGCTTTTCAAAAATGTGCAACGTTTTCCTTCACGTAAACGGCTGAGTCTAAAATTTAATTAGGCTTACTGTCTGTTGGCAGAAATAAGCATAGTGAAGTTGAACTTTGATGTTCAATTCACCCACTCTCTAACTTAAGGAGCTCTAAATTTAGGTAAAATAACATCTTATTAGTGCATCTCGAGTAGAAGTGCCTGCAGGGACTTATCCCTCGAGCTAAGGATACTCGATCTCATCTATACCTCAAGCTCTATAAGACTCGACCTTATCCAGTACCAGATTAAGGCTTAAACAAACGCATTAACAGTTACACATCGACCACAAACTCGAGCAGAACGTGGATCGTTCACAATAGATGTAAACAGAATAAGTCAACATACACCTGTCTCCCACGAGCTAGTAGTTACACACTCAACTGCCCATGACTCCCAGTTTTAGGAGAACGTGTTTAAGCACGATGTCAAGCTGAGAATAGGGTCTATAAAAGGGCAGAGCTCCTAAGGAAACAGAGTGGCTGACAGAGAACTCTACACATACAATTATTTGATATCTAGCTATTCTATCTTAGATTAACTCTTGTAATCAGATTCTCCCACTTTCTCAAGCAATAATACTACTTTCACAAAATTCTCCACTCGAGGTCATGGTTTTTACCTATTCGCAGGTTTTCCACGCTAAATCCCCTGTGTCAAGTGTTATCTCTTATTTAATTCTTGGCATAAAAGTTCTTGGTGTAAGAATCAATTTTAAGCCAGTTCGAGCTTTACGAAATCTGGTCCATACATTTGGCGCCGTCTGTGGGAATGCACGATTTTTTCTACGTACTTAAGGACCACGATTGATACTCATCAATCAAGTAGTATTCAATTATGGTTCAAATATGTCAGTCTTTGGGAGCTCAGCCTGAAAGTTTAAGGGAACCTGATCGGGTTGCCGAGCTTCGACCGGGCTTAATTGCCGAAGCCGAGAAACGGAGTCAGCTCGAGCGCCAGCTATTGGAAGATTGAGAACTCCGTGAGAAGGAATCAGAACAAGAGCATCAAGCTCGAGTTCTGGAGACAAAGAAGCAAAAAGCTCAGATGTTAGCTTTTCAAACAACTCTGAAGGCATTACAGAGCAACCAACCACCACCAGCCCTGAGAGAGCATGAAACAGTACCAACAATCTCAAGAGTTTCCGTTCACGAGAGGTTAGGGGCACATGAGGTACATAGTACAAACATTTTTAGGATTCATTGTAAGGATCCACAAGCACTGATAGTCTCAATTCATTTGGGATAGGAGGCGCAGACAGATATTAGCAGAGATCGCAGACCTTCCAAGCATCCCGAGGAAGTCTTGTGACCTCCTTACCGAGCCCCGCTTCCTGAACGTGTGAGCAAAGAAATAGGAGACCACGTTCCCAGACTCATACGTCAAGCAATTCCGATAGTTCCAGCAGCTCTGGTAGTTCCAGCAATTCCAGTAGCTCCTATCCCTCAGCATTATATTTCTCAGGAACTCATGGACCAGCGTATCAGGGAGATCATCAAAGGAACGGCTTTAGACGCGAAGGATGACTCACACAAATTACAAGGTAGTCCAATTGCTAAAGAATTATTTAATATGAATGTCCCAACAGGTTTTCATACACCAAAGATCATCAAATACAAAGGAACCGATCCTGGTCAACACGTTCAACAATTTCGCGACTCATTGGGTTTGTATTCTAATCAGAATCACATCCTTTTTCGGCTCTTCGCAACCAGTCTTTAGGATGAACCCCTCCGTTGGTTCCACTCTTTACCAGAAGGTTCAATTCATACCTTTGAGCAGTTACAAAAAATCTTCATCAGGGCTTATGCCCACAACAAAGACAAAGAAGAGAACTTATATTTTCTTATAAGTCTAAAACAAGCACATGGGGAGAAACTCGAGGAGTTCTCCAAGAAGTTTCTCGAACAGGCTCGGAAGGTCGACAATCTGGATCAGAAGACAGCCATGTCCGTATTCACAAATGCTCTGCAGTTCAATTGCAAAGCTAAAAAGTATCTTTTCCTGAAGAAGCCCAAGACTCTCGAAGATATGATCAAAAAAGTCAACAATTACATCGATCTAGAGCGGATGATGCCCGAACCAAATAAATCTGTAAAGGCAGTCCACAACACCAAGGTTCCTTCTATAAATTTCAGCAACAACCACAGCTCGAGCGATCTAGGCGATCCTAAACGAGCATAGACAGAAGCAGAAAGAGACAACAATCAGAGGTCGCAGAAACCATCCAAAACAGTCATACCAAAGTTGAATGCCAAGCTTTCCGTGATGTATCCTATTCTCCAGAAAGATAAATGTTTTTGTCCAGCTTGACATCTTGATCCAATAATAGTCGGCCTTATTGCGAATATCACAAGATTAAGCACCACAAGACCGACAATTGCAATGGTTTGAAAAAGCTCCTGGAAATTATTTTTAAGGAAGGGAGGATGCACGAATACATCATCGATGTTCCCAGCTATAAAGACGGGAACTATCTGAAAGAAGATGACGTGGCTCAAGTGACAGAACAAGCAAAGGAGAAGCATCTATATCATCTCTACTGTAGCAATATAATCGAGATCAATCAGGTTTCAAATTCCAACAGAGTCAAGCGGAGGAAGTTGGGCGAGTGCTGTGACCTTTTCGTCTAAGAAAAGGAAGCCAAGCTCCTCCCAGAGTCAAGCAGTCGTTGAAAGGGAATCTCCTTAGAGGACTGCGACACAGGACATGTGAAGTATCCTCATCATGACGCACTAGTAATTATGCTCAAAATGAGGAACTTCATAATGCACACCATGATGGTAGACACAGAAAGTGTGGTTGAGATCCTTTTCCAGAGCACAATTGACCAGATAGGACTCTCAAATCAGGTCGTTCAAAGTGAGACAGACATCAGTGGATTTAATGGGTCCAAAGAAGGAGTTGGGAAGATCACTCTCCCGACCACATCAGGGCCTACCACTATCGATGTTATTTTCTATGTCATCAACGCCAAATCAAGGTATTTGGGGATACTAGGACATTGTTGGCTGCACAATATGGAGGCTATCCCATCCACTTTCCACCAAATACTTCGGTTCAAGCATAACAGCAGTATTTATGAAATCAAAGGAAGTCAGAAACTCTCTCGAGCTTGTGAGAATACAGTCTCACCAGTTCTCGACCATTCAAAACAGATTGTTGCATAGCAATCACAAAAGGTTGATCACCTCGATGGTCAGTCTTCTCCAGCTGAGCCCGTGGAATACGTCCAAGTCGATGGAGTTACCGAGGTACTTATATTGGTACAAAATTAATTTAAACAGAGAAAGAAGCTTTTATTTCTTTCCTCCAATCCAACAAAGACGTTTTCGCATGGAACTTCTAAGAAATGCCAGGCGTAGACCCCTCAAAGTTTTGCCACATCTTAAACATCCGCGAAAGCGCCGCAGCAGTTAAACAGAAGCAACGTATGTTATCTCCAAGACTCAGAGACGAGGTAAACTAGGAGATCGACAAACTTATCGAGGTCGATTTCATTCGAGAAGCCAAGTACCCAGACTAGATTTCTAATATCGTTATTGTCCCAAAGAAGAATGGGAAGGTCTGGGTCTGCGTGGATTTTACAGATCTCAACGAACACACGCCAAAGGACAACTTCCCTCTTCTGATCATTCATTAGATCCTCGACTCTACAGCAGGTCACGAACTCTTGTCCATGATGGACGCCGCCTCGGGGTACAATCAGATTCCACTCTTGGAAGCAGATCAAGAGAAGACTACGTTTATAACAGAAAGAGGTCTCTACTGTTACAAGGTCATTCCATTCGGCCTTAAGACGTTGGAGCCACTTACCAAAGGCTGGTCATGAGCATGATCAAAGAACACTTGGGAAATGTTATTGATATAGACTTCAACTATTTTGATGACAATATTCAGTATATTACGATCCTACATAATGAGTGGCTGGCCACTTACCAAAGGTTGGTCTCTCACCTCTCTACAATATACTGAACATTGTAGAGAGGCTGACCACTTACCAAAGGCTAGTCTATATTGATGACATTTTTTGGGATTAAGCTTCACATCTCTCACCTCTCTACAATATTCTGTATATTACGATCCTACAGGCTGGTCACGAGCATGTTCAAAGAACACTTGGGAAATGTCATCAATATAGACTTCAACTATTTTGATGAGAATATTCAGTATATTACGATCCTACAATATTCAGTATATTATGATTCTACAGAGAGGTGACCAGCCACTTACCAAAGGCTGGTCTCTCACCTCTCTACAATATTTAGTATATTACAATCCTACAGAATGAAGCTTAATCCCGAAAAATGTCAGTTCGGCGTTCACTCAGAAAAGTTCTTGGGTCATCTTATCAGCAAGAAAGGGATAGAAGTAGATCCAGATCAAATTCGAGCTCTTCTGGACATGCCTTCACCATCAACAAAGAAGGATGTATAAAAGATTACAAGAAAGATTGCAGCAATCAACAGATTCGTATCCAAATCCTTGGACCGATGTAGATGATTATTTATGCCACTCAGAGGTTCCACTCAACGCGTAAAAGTTCAAAGAACGAAGATATCGACGGGACACCGGAATGCAAAATAGCTTTTCAGGAACTCAAAACTTACCTAGGGAGAGCTCCAATCATGAGTACTCCGATAGGCAACGAGGAACTGATTATCTACCGCGCAGTTACAGATACATCTCTCAGCTCAGTTCTCATTCGGCTCGAAGGAAAAATTGAGAAATTGATCTTCTTCATCAGCAAGACACTTACTCCAGCAGAAACGAGGTACTCTAAAATTGAAAGATTACTTTTAACTCTCGTTTACACCGCACAAAAACTCAAACATTATTTTTAAGCTCATCCTGTCAAAGTCATGACGAACAACCCACTTCGGGAAGTATTGTCTAAGAAAGAGAAATCCAGAAGAGTACAGCAGTGGTCCGTCAGTATGGGGGAGTACGAAATCAAATTCGGGCAGCGAATTTCTGAAAAGGGTCTAGCAGTTGCTGATTTTCTAGCAGACTTTCCCGTTTTAGATCCTGACTGGGAAGAACATGATCCAGATCTCGCCGAAGATGCAGTAGATGAGATTCCACCCTCCAAATCTTTTTATGATCGAGCATCATGGATATCTCAAAAAGGGTGGAGGCTTCTCACCAATGGTTCAGCAGGACCCGCAGTGTCGGGAATTGAGATCGTTCTCATTACACCTTCCAACTACAGAATTGAGAAATCCATCCATCTCGACTTCGAAGCCTCGAACAATGTTACAGAGTATGAGGCACTCATTCACGATCTGGACATGGCTCTCAAACTCGGAATCACTGAAATCTCAGCCTACACAGACTCTCTTCTAATCGTTCATCACTACTCAGAATATTACAAGAAGAACGACATCATGGTCGATTATGCAACTCTGGTTGTAGAAAAACTAAACAAATTTCACAAAGCTACGCTCGAATACCTCCCTCGAGGAGAGAATCACCACGCTGACTCCTTAGCTTACTTAGCCGGAGTATTGGGTACAGAATCACGACACCTTCAAATTGAGGCTATTTCTATCCCCAGTATTAATCGTACTACGATATATGCGATTAACACTGGGGCGATGAGATGGCAAAAGATGATTGGAGGAAACCTTTCGTTACTTATCTCGGTCAGGATAACTCATGCAACGGGCCACTACCAGATGATCCACAACAGCGCAGACACATCATCGAGAATTTAAAATGCTACACAGTCTAACCAAGCAGCGATCTCAACAAGCGCTCGGTCACTGGTCCATACCTCAAGTGCCTCTCTAAGGAACTTGTCGACAACATGCTTCGAGATCTACATGAAGGAATCTGCGGATCCCATACCGCAGGACGAGTTCTTGCTAACAGAGCTATTACCCAAGGAGTGTACTGGCCAAAGATACGGAAGCAAGCTGAAGAATACTCAAGGAAATACGATGCATGCCAACGTCATGGAAATCAAATTTGGGCCCCTGCCCTCGAACTCAATGCCAGTAAGGTGTACTTGTCGTTCAAGCGATGGGTACTTGATCTAGTTGGTGAATTCCCCAATACTCCAGGTAATATGAAATTTCTTCTTGTTGCCATGGATTACTTCACCAAATGGGTCGAAGCAATTCCTCTATGCAAAACTCGAGAAGAAGAGGTCATTTCTTTCATATGGCAGCATATCATCACAAGATTTGGTTGTCCATATTTTATCCGTATCGATAATGGTCCTCAATTCGTTGGAGCAAAGGTCGTAGTATTTCTCAACAAACACAACATAATTTATTCTCCATCAAACTCATACTACCCCCAGGGAAACGGATAGGCGAAGATCACAAACAAGATCATCGTAGATGGTCTCAAAAAACGCCTTATGTTACAGAAGAAAGGCAACTAGATACGTGAATTGCCTCACGTCTTATGGGCTTATCGAACTACGCCCTAGAAGTTAACACAATGCTCTCCATTTCTGCTTGCCTATGGAACTGAAGCAGTCATCCTAACAAAGTACCACCATCCTGTGAGAGACCACGAGCTCACAGACGAAGAAAATGAGTTCGAATTGGCTTGCAACCTCAATTGGATCGATGAGACACGAGATCGGGTTATTGCAAATCTTGGTCGATATCATCAAACACTGGCAAATTCATATAACAAACGAGTTCACATTCAGGAGTTCGCTATCAACGACTGGGTCCTTCGAGAAATCCCTGATAACTGAAAAGATCCACATGCTGGGAAACTAGCAAAAAACTGGGAAGGTCCTTTCATAGTCATAGGTCAAACTGGCCTGGGTTCATACTATCTCATGACGGAAGCTGGTGATAAAATTCCAAATCCATGGAATACAAGAAGATTGAAGTTATATTGACGCTGAACAGCTCCTCCGTCACTCAGTAGCGTTCAATCCACCTCGAGATTTCACCTCCAATGTATGTACACACGCTTTTCAATCAATAAAATCTTTTTTTATCACAAGAATCCCTCGTATAAAATTCCACTTCATCTCCATCCAAGGGTAAAAGTGCAGTTTATCCTAGCTCAATCCCTAAAGGTAAACCACATCCAACATTGGTAATGGCATAGATAATACTAGCCTAACTCCTGAGGATACTCATACATCTGAAGGCGGGGGCCATAACAAACTTCTTAGCCTGAAGATAACAAGCCTAAAGCACAAGTGAGGAAAAAACTTGTTCGCTGCCGCTAAGGTCCAACATCCAACATTGGTAATGGCATAGATAATACTAGCCTAACTCATGAGGATACTCACACATCCGAAGGCAGAGGCCATAATGAACCTCTTAGCCAGAAGATAATAAGCCTAAAATACGAGTGAGGAAAAAACTTGCTCGCTGCCGCTAAGCTCCAACATCCAGCATTGGTAATGGCATAGGTAATACTAGCCTAACTCCTAAGGATACTCATAAATCCGAAGGCGGGGGCCTAACGAACCTCTTAGCCTGAAGATAACAAGCCTAAAGTACGAGTAAGGAAAAAACTTACTCGCTGCCGCTAAGCTCCAACATCCAACATTGGCAATGGCATATATATTACTAGCCTAACTCATGAGGATACTCATACATTCGAAGGCGGGGGCCATAACGAACCTCTTAGCCTGAAGATAACAAGCCTAAAATGCGAGTAAGGAAAAAACTTGCCCGCTGCCGCTAAGCTCCAGCATCCAACATTAGTAATGACATAGATAATACTAGCCTAACTCCTGAGGATACTCATACATCCGAAGGCGGGGGCCATAACGAACCTCTTAGCCTGAAGATAACAAGCCTAAAGCCCGAGTGAGGAAAAATCTTGCCCGCTGCCGCTAAGCTCCAATATCCAACATTGGTAATGCATAGATAATACTATCCTAACTCCTGAGGATACTCATACATCTGAAGGCGGGGGCCATAACGAACCTCTTAGCCTAAAGATAACAAGCCTAAAGCACGAGTGAGGAAAAAACTTGCTCGCTGCCGCTAAGCTCCAATATCTGATATGGCATCAAGGCATAGATAATACAAGTTGAACCCCTGACGATACAAAAACCTCCGGGACTGGGGCCATAAAGAGCCTCAGCCTGCGGGATTAGGCTTAAAGCACGAGTGAGACGTTGCTCACTCTCGATAAGCCCAACTCTCCAATATGGCATCAAGGCATAGATAATACTAGCCGAACCCCTGAGGAAACACAGATCTGAGGCGGAGGCCATAAAGAACCTCTTAGCCTGCGGTGACCGCCTAAAAGTACGAGCATAGATAATACTAGCTCGCTACCGCTAAGCCTCCCTGAAGTCTAAGGGTTGAAGCACAGATAATACTTACTTCATCTTCTAATTCAATGGGTTAAACCAAAGAATAACATCTATTGCAGGTGTGGAAATATTATTTTCTCATATTAGCATTTCAAATTACAACGCTCCTCTCAAAGTCCTACATCGAGCACTGAAGCATCAACATCTGCTGCATAGAAAAGGTACTCGTTATCAGAGTTTAATTCTATTTCTTTTTAACTCTGCAGGATTTTTTTGATGGGAGAGCAGTCGACCTTCCTCCCACAACAAGAGTAGGTGAGATTACACTCGAGCTTCCCCCTATTTCAGTCCTGGATGCCATATATTCTAGAGCTCGTTTAGCAACAATTTCTCTCCCTCGAGCTATCTGTTCAGCCATCGTGGTCCCAATACCATGATCCATAACACCAATTGAATCTATGCTCGAGATATCGAGTTTATATACACAAGTCCTTCCAGAGAAGCAATCTTGCATCAAATCTTTCTCAACCTGCAGGAATTTTATTTCCTCGACATAAAATGCAACCAATGCGCTTAATTGCCGTTGATGCAAAGCTTCACCATCACATTTTTCTTGTTCGTGAACTACTAGTTCCTTAAAGGCTTGGTGAGTAACAGCAGCGCGCTTGTTATCCTTCAAACGATGAACTTTCGATTTAGGCAATTTAGCTGTTAATTGATTAATACGTTCACTCATCTGCCTTGTAAGATCTATCGACTTCTGCTGAGAGTTTGTGAGATCAATACGCATATTCTCCACTAACTCTTCTTTTCGATGAAGAAATTCCTTCATCTCCCGACACCCCTCACCAGAAGTAATTTCACCATCCCTTTTATCCAATTCAAATTTTAGATCTTTCTGATACTTTATTTCACGTACAAGTAACTCCCGCTTCGATTCAGAAATTAGCGCACAGAGTTGATTAATTCTTTCATTCATCTCATTCTCACGTTGCACATCCCTCATCACGTTTCCGCGAGCGTGGGCTAAATTATCCACCAAACTTTTGTTCTTTGCTTGAATCTCTGCTACATTAGCCCTGCTCTGAGCCTCTCTCCCCTTTAAACGACGTAAATCAGCCTTCACACGATCTAACCTGGCAATCAAACTATCACGTATTTGTGCAGATTTATGCAATTTTTGATCTTTTCCCATAATACTACTGCTCAATTTTTCAAAATCGGTCTCAGACACAGCCAAGTTAGTTTGCGCAGTATCCAGCTTGATCTCTCCCTTCAACAACTGCTCGTTCAAAGCACGAAGATTACATTTTATATCATATATCTCTTCATTTAACGTTCTAACACGGTATTCGGCTAACTAAACCTCGTGCCGAGAACCTGACGCAACCTTTTCCTTCAACTCAGCAAGTTCGCTGGTATGTTGGTTTAAAGCCAAATCCCTGCTCAAAATTGTTGCAGTCTTTTCCTCGAATTGTCTCTTAGCTTCTTCAAGCTTTAAAGAGAGCTTCACATTATCATCCAATCGACCTTCATACTGGGAAAACAAAACCTCATATTCTTCTGTATACTCAGCATTATATAAAAGAGTCTGCTCTTCTCTCTCTCTAGCAACATCTAACTCATGCATAATAGTTAGAATGGACTCACAACATCAGTGCCTAATGGAAAAATAGATCGACAAAAGCATACTGATAAACTTGCAGTACAGACACCTACAAGCTCGAGACAACCAATTCTTCCTTGGCCTACCGATAATAACAAGTTTTGGGTGCAAGACAAAGGGTACATACACAAACATCCTGAACTAGAATAAACATGCAAAGTACATATCCTTTCTCCTATTATTCTTGTTCATCTAGTTATTAATTTATCTGAATTATCTAACATGCAATTCAGCAGAAGATTTTTTCTCCACTTCAAGCAGGCCCTCTAAGTCCACAACTCTAAGGCGCGAGCTTTCTATCTCCTACAATACGGAATTTTATAAGCAAAATGTTGTTGGCATCACACAGCAATAAAATTACAAAGCTCAAGTTCATGTTTCACAACCAATGTTACATTACACGATCATCCTACCTGTTTAATAGTTTCCTGGTTATCGGCAGCGGTCTTTTCAACATCATTCAGACCATCCTCCCTTTCCTCAACCTCCTCTTCATCCATAATTTCCATCTCCTCATAATTCCCTTCGCTAAATACAATTATCTCCACCTTTGTATACCTCAGCTGGTAGAGCTTCTCTGCTAGGTTGTTCCGAGAAATAGCAGACGCGGTAACCAATCGCTCTGCTTCAGCTTCACTTTCGGCCCTAACTTTGTTCAGTTTTAGGACAGCAGCTTCCCATTCTTTCTCCCGCTCCAACTAGAAAGCTCCACTCTCCCGAGTCAGATTCTCTTCTAACTGCTTTTTCTCCCCCTCGAGCTGGGAGATCCTCTTTTCCAGCTCCATCGACCTATCCTGGAAACCAAGCTGAATGTTCCTCAGAGCACGAGCAAACTGAAAAAAGAAATAAGTCAGCTCGAGCAACAAAACAGCTCGACAAAATCAACCTTTTACTAACCTTCTTAAACTCATCATCCATAACAGCAACCATCTTCTTTCGAGCTTTAGCTCGACATTGTTCCTCCAAGAGACCGGCTTCAACCTCAAAGCGCAGCCTCAAGTCCGCCCCCTCAGCGATCTTATCGCTTTCCTCTAGCACCTCCTGCGACTTTATGGGAGAAGTTACCTTCCTCCTCTTACTGCTATCGTCCACACTGATCGACGTAATAGAACGAGGAGCAGCCCCCCTTTTTATAGCCTTCCTCTTTGCCAGTCTCCTTACAGCAGTGCTAGAGACTGTGGCCATGTCCACTGGCCCATCTAGAATTTCATTGAGTCGCGCGAGCTTCAAGGGTGTATTAAGTTTAGGAGTTGACAATTTCTCTTCCATTGAGCCTGGAGTTTTCGCGGCCAGTCTCTTCTTCGCTTACGATCTCCTAACCTTGTCGTCCTTACTAGTTACCCTTTTGAACCTACTTATCTCCAACTCTTTGAGAACATACAGATCGGCAACGTAAGGTACAGATCAACTATAGAAGTATAGTTCAACATACAAATGATAGTTTAATTTTCAATGGTATACTTACCCTTTGTTATAGTTCTATTATTAAGTTCTAGGGGTTCCTCATCAGACCGCTGATGACATTCACCAGACACCCATAAAAGGTTGTCGTTCCACACTCGCCCTGCTGAAGGCAGGTCGAAGAAGCATGGTCTTGAAGAACTAGACAAGAGATATGCACCATCAGTTGCTGTGACATATTTTACAGCATAATACTCCAAAAAATCCTTGGCAGTAATCATCCTCTCACTACCAAATGCAGCCCATCTCCCATTCAGGGTTTTGCATACAAGAATAACTTCCCAAAAATTGCAATTAAATTGCGCCGGACAAGCCCTAATCAAATTCATAACACTCTTAACCAAATTTCTCAAAGCCAGAGTCAACCCATAATCGAACTGGGCTAAATAGCAACAAAACCTATCAGTTTGACTATCCTTCACAACGCCTTGGACGTACTCCAAGGATACTTCATCCCCCAAATGCCTGCACTTCTTTTCTTTGGCCAAATCAGGCAGTAAATACAAGTAATCCCCTTCTTGACTGATACTACAAGTCTTAAAGAAATTACCCCTATATGTGAAAGCGTGCCCCCAAATCCCATCTATACTACTTTTGGCCCTACAAAACTCCCTAAACCGACTAGAGCCTGTTGGGTACTCAACACGAGAACCCTTCAGACGAGGCCATTCTATTAATTCGGCTACAGTATCCTCCTCATCCCCTACTCCAATGACAGGAGTTAACTGCCCTACGAGGTCTGCTTCATCAGCCTTTGCACAACCGGAAATCGAAGCCATACTTATCAACAGTAAATGGACTACTTTAGAAAATGCTGGTCCAACAAAACCTACAGATAGGTCGAGTTATATATATCAATTTTGATCTCACACTACTAGATCACTTATCAATCACTAACTGTCTCAAAACAATTTTTATCGCCCCACAGTCATTATTCCCATTATTATTTTTATTTCATTTTTGTGTTTGGTAGGGATTACATCCTTATCCCAACACAATAAAAAAAATTATACAAAAACTTTTGTAAACACAAAGACAGACTTACCTTCAGCACCCGAGTGAGAGTCTGCAGTGTTGGTCTGCACCAGTTTGCTCAATTTCTACAACTTCGTCAAAACCTCCTCGATATCCGCCTCCTCTCATAGTTTGCAATTAAGACTCCTAGTCACTTCTTTCCTCTTATCCTTTCCTCCTTCGACGGTAATGAAATCGTCAGTTGAGATCTCTTTCTCTCTCACCCTTCTATTCTTTTTCTGGTTTTCTGTATTCGGAGAGGAAAGAGAGGGGGTACTTATGCACCTTTCTACGAACCGCTGGCGGTTTGGATTTTTCCAGTAGGCAGTCCTCGATTCCTGAACCGAGCCATCTGTTCGTCTGAACCTGTCAGACGTGTCGTACCGCTTCGATGAAAATACCTTCCCATCATTACACCAAATATTATACTTTAGCGTATCTCTCAGCCTCTTGGTCCCACTTTTTTTACAATACCCCAAACTCATGATTTTGAATTTTCTACTTTAAAATTTCACGTACATTTTTTTGCCCTCTTATACACCTTGACTTTAACGTTAATATCAGTTAGCACACAAATTCAAAAATTCAGTTTCAACAAACAATCCTAGTTATAGCCTATTTTCGTGAATATATTTTTTATCTTTAAGTAAATTCGGGCAATTATATTTCAAAAATTCAAAAATACAACAGTCAATCACTCTAATCCCCAAGATACTTGCATTTGAAGCAATCGGTGTGCCCGACAACACCATAAGCCTTCAGCAGCCCTGATGCGATATCCATATCCTTATTAATAATCTCCTCCCTGGCCATCATCAGGACAAACTTTTTACGATCTTCAACAGACCGTCAGCAGGTACGCATGGACTCGGACCAGTACACACAGTTCATTTCCTCGCCCCTTTCTATATCAGCCTTACCCTCGTAGTTCACTCAGGTTTCGAGCAGAACCGCATCATAACCTTGTTGTCCGAAAACAGCTTCCCTTATTTCATCAATCTTGAATGTTAAACGCAAGTCATTCAACACATGCACTTCAACAGCCCTCTGAGAACGAGTCTTCACCATTTTTTATGAAGAACCTTCTTAAAGAACAAGTTACACTTTTATACTGTTCAGCTAACAAGACTAATTTTTCGATTGAATATACGTAACGTATTTCAGTTTCTATAACCCACTCTTCCCGGGTTCGAGCTACATACTATTATTTTTTCGTGCTTAATCAAGCTCCCTAAAAATGAAATTTCGAGCTTTATGTTTACATCTATTAAGCTCGATTCATTTACGAGGTAGGATCAGGTATGTTATCCCACTAACTATTCACTCCCATATTATGTACAACTCGATGACCTCGATGACATGTCGGCTATTTGTGCTTTTTCGCTAGTAAAAACAAAAAAAATATATTCTTTTATTACGCTCAATTTTTATCTAGCAAGTTGGTTACAAGACTACTCTTACAACGTTGCTTTACAATTACAGAATCAAGCTCTTCGAAGCTCAATATTACAAATACTTTCTCAGACACGAGGAAAGGTCTCTAGTTCTTTTCTCGTTGCCAAGATAATCCTGATCTTCCAGAGAAACCTCAAACACAGATCAAAAAGTACAAAACTACAACAGGTCAAAAACTTCTTTCCCCTTCATTTCCCTGCAGGAAGAATTAAAAGAAAAATGATAGCACCGAAAGAAGCGATCCATCTTCCACCTCCACCACCGCCGTCTCTTCCTTCTTATCCCCACTTACCCCGAGTTTGCGGAAATTGAGGAGGACTCCTACCTTAGAAATTGGAACATCAGTAGAGACAAGGGATTTTGTATCGTATACACCCCGGCCGCTAAATCGGACGCTACATAATACCCGGAAATATTTCAAACAATACTCCTTCAACAAAACAGCGAAGAGAGTCTCCCTACTCTGATAACCACAAAATCATATCCAGAATCCCTCCATGATGAAAAAAACCCGGGTATGATACACTTGATTCCTCATCTTAACCATGGTTTTGCAAAGGTACACTTCCAAAAAACTTATTTTTTTCTCACTCTACAAAATAGGCATGTTGGTTTTTCTCTGCAGCGAAGATGTGTTGCAGGTTATTCGACAATTAAATCTGACCACTATTTATAGCAATACCGCATTCAATGCACGTTGTTTCCCCAAACAGTCATCCGCTCGGGAAAACTGACAGTCTGCCTATGACACTCACGCGTCATAATGGCAACACACTCTTCAATGCAGACGTTCCATTTTTCAAGCGTCGCTTACGTCATCACAAGGTCCGAGTTTTAGGGTTTTTCTCAACTAAAGCCACACGTGACTTCAGTTGTGAAGGGGCGATTGTAGGGACTTATCCCTCGAGCTAAGGACACTCGATCTCATCTATACCTCGAGCTCTATATGACTCGACCTTATCCAGTACTAGATTCACGCTTAAACAAACGCGTTAACAGTTATACATCGACCACGAATTTGAGCAGAATGTGGATCGTCCACAACAGAAATAAACAGAACAAGTCAACATACACCTGTCTCCCACGAGCTAGCAGTTACACACTCAACTGCCCATGACTCCCACTTTTAGGAGAGCGTGTTTGAGCACGATGTCAAGCTAAGAGGAGGGTCTATAAAAGGGCAGAGCTCTTAAGGAAACAAGGTGGCCGACAGAGAATTCTACACATACAATTATCTGATATCTAGCTATTCTATCTTAGATTAACTCTTGTAATCAAATTCTCCCACTTTCTCAAGCAATAATACTACTTTCACAAAATCCTCCACTCGAGGTCGTGGTTTGTACCTATTTATAGGTTTTCCACGCTAAATCCCCTGTGTCAAGTGTTATCTCTTATTTAATTCTTGGCATAGTAATTCTTGGTGTAAGAATCGATTTCAAGTCAATTCGAGCTTTACAAAATCTGGTCCCTACAGTGCCACTCTTGGCATGGGCTCACTTAACAACCCAATTCAGGCGAGTCTCACTTCTACTATAAATTTACTAGGAATGCTTCCCCCGCCCCAAACTCCCCCGTGATCGATTTACTTATGCACCTCTATAATGAGGCTTATTAGAAGTACGATGACTTTGTATCCGAAGAAGTTTGGAAAGAGTGTCAATGAGAAACCTCGACATCCTTGAACTTAACAAGCATATAATGTGTGACTCATTTGATTCAATTATTTTATAATCTCCAATTCTCCACCCTTGGTCGAAGATAACAACGGCATGTCATGCTTGATCAACTATGGAGCAGTGGACCATTTGGTTTTCTTTCTTGAATAGATAAATGTTGAAGAAGGTGGGCATATCTGTGCGATCCAAACTTGCTGAAAACATTAAGAAGTTAATGAAGGCTTTGTAATGACTAATGGGCGAGGGAGGGGACTTGGTGGTGACTATCAGTAGAATTCCTCTCTTCTCATTTGTTTATTATCTAAGGCTAAGATAACTCTTTGTAATGTATATTCCTTCACTTTTACCTGTAAAATGCACTAATAAACCATTATCTTCTTTCTTGTAATGTTCTACGCCTCTAGGGATAACTGATGGTAGGGATGGCAATGGGGGGGATTTGGGGCGGGGGAGCCAATATCATCCCCATTCCCGCTTAGGTTCCCACCTTCCATCCTCACCTCGATCCCCATTTAAATTAAGCAGGGATCCCCGAATCCGCCCCACATAGATAAGCTCAATACCAGACCTGCCCCATCCCACCCCATTTAACTTATGGATATAATAGTAAAAATATATTCATAAGGGGTATAATAGTAAAAACATTAGTTGATATTAAATGGGGCGGATAACGGATTTTATGTTAGCAGTCCCAAATTCGCCCCGATCCCCGACGGATTTTGGGCAGCTCATACCATCCCCACCCCCATACCCGGTTAGCTCATACCAAATATGTCCCGTTCGGGGCGGGGCGGGACGGATTCCCAGCGAGCGCGGGGTAAATTGTCATCCCTAACTCATGGCAGTGGTATTCATTATGTTACAACCGTATACTTGTACCATGCCATTATGTGATTTTGCAGAGGCGTTAGCTATCTAAAGGGACTTAGTCTTTGCACTAAATTTTCAATTATCGAAGCCAGTTCAAGCTGAGGAAAACCTCTTTGGTGTTGGGCTAGTGGTTTAGGACCACCTCTTGGAGAGATGAGAGAGAAGTCACGAGTTCGAAACCTAACGCCGGGGGTCATTCGCCAAGATTTATCTTGACTTAAAATGGAATGCGCAGCTTACGGAGGTACCGTGGCGAGCCTTGGGAGACTAGTTAAGAGAATGGTGAAAAATGATGAACCCGAGAAACTTTAAGAATCCAAAAAAAAAAAATATCTAAGTTTGCGGTTTCTCGCACTTCTAATAACTCAAAATGAGGGATGAGAAGGCTGGAAAAAAATCTCATATAAGTAATGAAGCTCACCCAAAGCAACCCCGCCCCTCAATTGAGACTCCACCGAACATATTCTAATAGTGTAATCCTTGTCAGGTTGCCGAAACTTAAAACGTTTCCGCTACTTGAACCCGATTACACTAACTAAATTCTCCCCCCAAGCCCAGGCTCAAACCAAAGATGTAGCCACTCCTAGAGATGATCTTAAAACCTAGGTAAAGAGATCATTTCTCTCTCTCTCTCTCTCTCTCTCCTCTGAAACATCATCACCATTACAGCGGCTGAAGCTGAGCTCAGCAGCACCAACAATGGGTATCGACTTGATTGCAGGAGGAAAAAGCAAGAAGACCAAAAGAACTGCCCCTCCATCTGATGATATCTATCTCAAGCTCCTCGTCATGGTCTCTCTCTCTCTCTCCCTAAATCTTCTCTGACATTATATGCTTACATTTGATCAGCTTTACCGGTTCTTAGTGCGAAGGACAGAGAGTAACTTCAATGCTGTGATTTTGAAGCGTTTGTTTATGAGCAAAACCAACAAACCCCCAATTTCTCTCTCCAGGTTGATTCGTTTCGTCAAAGGAAAGGTAGATTTCTCTCTTGGGTACTCCTTATTTTGCTTCCCCTTTAATGGGTATTGTTTGGTTTTTCAATTTGAAGCTGATTTGGGACGTGGGTGTTGTTTGAGTGTTATTAGGAGGGTAAGATTGCCGTGATTGTTGGAGCAGTTACTGATGATACAAGGGTTTATGAGGTGCCAGCTCTGAAAGTTTTATGCATTGAGGTTTACGGAGACTGCGAGAGCTAGGATTGAGAAGGCTGGTGGGGAATGCTTGACCTTTGATCAGCTTTCTCTAAGGGCACCTCTCGGACAAAACACGGTGAGTGGCCTCTAGCTCTCATTGATATTTGATAGTTAAATGTTGATATTAGTTGTGTTTTGCTTATATGTATACGTTATCTGTATGTTTTGTTTTTTCTATATACACAGATCGTAATGCAGGCAATGACAATTTTCTATATTACTTGGTTTTCTATATTTTATGCTTTGCACAAATGCATTTGGCAACTAAAAACTAACAATAAGTAGAACTGGGGGCTGAACAAAGTGCAGAATGGGATACAAGAAACAAGCACACCCCTAAGGTGTGTAAAATGCTGAAAGATCCCAGTTTGATGGTGACGAGAGCTAGGGAGAAGGAGAGGGAGATAATGCCAAGAATTTCTTAACCCCTAGCAATTACCTAGGAAATGTGTCTGTAGGGAGGGAAGGCTAGAAGAGAGAAACTTGTAAACCTAATGGGTGTCAAAATGGTGGGATATCCCTATTTGATGATGTCGGGGGAGAAGGAGAATACGAGGTAGATGGCACCAATACTCTTTCAAAGGATTTTAGATTAACTATTATATAATTTGGGCTTGTGACATGTAAAGGTGGCCATAAAACAACTTTGTTAATTTAGGTAGTGTTAAAATAGACATAATCGACATACAAACAATTGATACATATGGACCAGATGTAGCCTCACATTTGGCGTTTGCGTATTCGTGTGAATGCGATGTCACGAAAGAAAATGCATATGAGGTGGTCTTATTGGTTCCTGAAATTTGTGTTTAGTGGCAGAGTACATGTTTAAGGGAAGGAACAATTCATTTTAATTAACAATGCGAGTAGTGTAGAGATATATAGGATGTCAGAAGATTTATTTGTTCATGTAGAAATCCTAGTCAAATTTGTGGAGTCTTACCAGTTTGCCTGTACTGCTTGGAAACATCTTGGTGGACTCTAAAGTCCACAATCCTGTTATTTTCAGAAGGTTTGGATTACTTTTAGAGTTGCTCGAATAGAGCAATGCAATTGTACTTTTGATGGTAGCGAACACTTTTTGTTTTTATATTCATGCTAATAAAGTAATAAGTTGTTGAAAGTATGTTTGTTTTTCATTTATTTGACTAGTCAAGGATGAGAGGTCGAAATAGTTTGGGAAGTTATACTAACCAACTATAGGCTACACAGTAGTTACACATTGGCAAATTATACTAACCAACTAGACGCTACACAAAAGTTACACATTGACATGTTATTCTGACCAGCCGTTGGCTACACAGAAGTTACATAGAATTTATAACTGCTATATTCGTGTCTCTACTATAGCTTTGACACTTGGGGTATAATGGTCATTTGGTGTAAATAAAGTTGATGTAGAGCTAAAATTTACTTTAAAATTTCTAGATACAGTTGTGTTTTCTTCAATTCTAAATGTTTGCTTTGTCTGTAATTTAACATTATGCTTTTCGTTGTGGTCTTTGACTGCAAATTTATGCTATGTTAGTACTGTTGAGATTTATAGTCTCACATTGAGCACATAGAGCCTTGCACCTCAAATTATAAAATCCCTAGGCTACTTCCTCTCATAGCTAATTGGTTTTGAGATGGAACCTCCATTTTTAATAAGTACAAACAACCGTCTCCTGTAACCTTCTGCCATTTTGCTTTACAAATTTTATAATAATTTTATTTGTTTGTTTCAGGTTCTCCTCCGAGGCCCAAAAGAATCCCCGTGAAGCCGTAAAGCACTTTAGCAAAGCTCCGGGTGTTCCACATAGCCACACTAAACCTTATGTACGCTCAACTAGCAGAAAGTTTGAGAAAGCTAGAGGAAGGAGAAACAGCAGGGGTTTCAGAAATTAAGCTTGTTTGAGTAAGCTAAAGGAAGATGGAAGCCGGTGTTTCAGAAATTTGTCATGTTTCTTTATTAACAGTGTTTACAAGTCCCATATGTGGGACTCTATCTTTTGCTTGTACAACAGTCTTTGTTGGATAGGATCAATTTCCAATTGCATCCCATTTGACAGTAAATGGATATTAAGATTAGTGAATTTTGGCGAAGCAATTTTCAAGATTTCTTAATTGGTCATCATGATCTCATATTTCATCAGTAATAGGTAATTTAGTTACTGCTAATCCTCCTGATTCATTTTAAAGAAAGAGCATGGAATTATGAATCAGAGGTCAGTCATTGATTTGTTTTCAAATTAATCACTCAGCTTTTGAAATTGTGAGCTCCTAAGAAACTCTATACATTGTGCTAAGCTCCTGATAGTATGCCTAAATATATTTATCATAGGCTTCACCCTGGAGCTCACATGTTGTAGCCAATTACAAATTGTTGTTGCATCATTGGTAGTCCTATTGGCGTTGGAAAGTTGCAAGATTTTCAGTATGGGTATTGCCAGCTAAACTTACGGAAACCATGTCACCGCGTCTTCTGGGACAACTTTTCAGCCTTCAAAGATGCTTCCTTGATCGCTACTTTATATTTTTGATAATATTTAATATATTATATTAGGCAAGCGGGGGGCATTTAGAATAGGTCAATGAGCGTAGACAACGACAATACTCGTCAGACCGCTCTTCAGAAAAATTTAAAATTATACTAATCGTTCTTTAACAATTGGTTTACCCGGATGATCATAATAGTCAAATCTTTTTGCCAATAAGAACAACAAGTCCCCAATGTTAAATGTGGCATATTTTCTGACATGTTCAACATATAGTTTTGATTGCACAACCGAATTGATATTTTAGCCCATAACGTCTTGCAAAACCTTCTCCGCTCCCGGTGCAAGAACACGAAGCTATGGAAGACTTTGATGATTTGGAGTTTGATCTTGATGGCATATTCGATTTACAGATGAAGGAAGCTGTCGCAGAATCACTCCTAGTTCAATCTAAAATGATTGAGGAGCTCCACACCTTACAACTAGTAAACAAACTCGAGCAAGAAAGGAAAGACGAGGAAGCTTTTGAAAATGAGTTGCTTCAAATCAAACAAGACCTCAAACGTCGTGTTCATGACCATAATTTCGCGCAAGAAATTTTTAGTATGGGTGACAAAGGGTGGGAAGACATTGGAAACATTGTTGAGAAACCATTTGATTAAGGCAACTCCTCATCGTCCACGGTCATAGAGCCTTTCAGATTGTATTGCAAGGGTCTATTTATAAATAACAAGACTGTTAGAGTTGCTGCGATAAGTGTGGCTATTTGCGACCCTCATGATAACTTGATCACGAACTTGCAGAAACAGTTAACGGGTGATTGGGAAAATAATTGGATCTTAAAGGACTTGGAGTTGAAGGTGGAGATGGAGGCTTTGATAGAAGGTCTTATGGTGGCTATTTCTTTGGATATTAAGGGCATTGACATATTTTGTGATTGCCTTCCTCTATTCCAATATGTGAGTTCAAACTTTACCCATCTAATTTGATTTACCTTTTTTCGCTCTTTTTTAGAAGTAAATATTTCTCAATATTAGCATGGAGTAAAAATCTGGTTATATTAGGTTCATTACAAAAGACGAGCGCCTAATATTTACTTGCCCACAATCTTAGTTATTGAGAACATATTTTGTTACTCGTTATATGCTTGCTAGCTTCGCTAACATCTTGGTATTGTTGGGAAACCGAGGGTGCAAATTGCAATGCGGAAGCACAATACGATTGAGCAAGAACCGAAGATCAAACTCTAACTACGGAGAATTTAAACAAAGGCAATAAACACATACACAATGTTTAAATTAGGTGGAAACCCCAAATGATCAAAACCACCACTGACAAGCACGACGAATATATTATTACTTAGGGTTACATGAAGTTCCAGAGATCACTCAACCTTACCTCTACCCTACAGATAATCCCCAGCAAGAAACCCTATAAAGAAAACCCAAGAAATCTCTCCAGAGAAAGACCCTAAATTTCTCTATTTTCTCTCACTAACTCTTTTCTCCCTGTACAGATGCCTTTAACTTACACTCTATATTTATAGACTTTCGATTAGGTCATCTCCGAAGTACGCATCACAAGATAAACCATCGCTTTATAATAAATCCCCTTCAGAACGAACTTGGAAACAAACAAATAGAGTATTTTTCGTTCGAACGACCTAAGTCTCGTTCGAACAACTTCAATGTAAACTTTTTCGTTCAAACGACTTCATTACTTGTTCGAACGACTTACCCTATTTTTGAGCCGTAACCTAACAATCTCCACCTCGGCGAAAAAACCATTTCTTTTGCTGCATTCGTCGTGTATCCTTGTCACGTTGCCTCTATGGGCAACTTCTCAATTAAGAGAATTACCCGAGTCTAGGCTTTTCCTAGACCGACTAATTGGAACCTACTTTCTGATCATCTTTGTAAACCGTGCAATTGCTCCACCTTAAACTAAATTTCCCTTTCAAAATATCTCCAAAGCTCCCTCGGTACATGAACCTTCACATCTCCACCCACTAATTTACCAACCAATGTATATAAGTTCCCGCTAAGAACTCCATTCATGATCAAATAAGACTTCCAATAAACTTTCATTACTTCACCTCGCCCCGAGTAATTATAACCCTCATTATCTAATTTGGAAAGTGAAATTAGATTATAAGTCATACTCGGCACATGTCGAACATCATGAAGAACTACGATGCGTCCATCAAGCATCCTCACACGAATATCACCCACTCCCGAAATCGGCCTTCGAGAGTGTCATCGCTCGTCAACACAAACTTGTTACCCTCACACCTTGCATATTTATCGAACCATGCCTTGTGTGCGCATACATGCATTGTAGCCTCACTATCAAACACCCATCCTCTATCGTGGCGAGAACTATCGGCAGCCACCACGAAGAGCGCCTCGTCACCATCATCACAAGTAACCGTCACCAGTCTGTTAGTGTCACTTCCTTTGTCGAACTTGCTCCTATAGCTTTTTCTGCTTTGCAATCCGATCTATAATGTCCCAATTGACCACAACTCCAGCAAGTTCTTTTTATGAACTTATTAAAGCTTCTCTTCCCACTAACCACAATTGCAGAGTTTTCTACAAAGGATTTGCTACCCTTAAGCCTTCTCTCCTCGGAAAGAAGCGTATTTGTAACCTCCTCAAAACTCAATGTTTCCTTCTCATACATCAACGTAGGTTGAAGATGCTTAAAGGTAGATGGAAGAGACCATTAGAGTTGAAGCGCCTTATCTTTATCCTCAACTTTAATTTCGATCGATTCCAATTCTGAAATGATCCCGTTCAAAGAACCTAGGTGATCACCAACGCTTGTACCCTCATCCATCCTAAGCATATTAAGCCATTCCTTGAGGTATAAGTGATTCAAAAGACTATTCGTTTGGTACAAACTTTTAAGCTTTTCCCAAAGACCCTTTACGGTTTTCTCTCCAACCACGCTTGCCAAAACATTTTTAACGAGACAAAGGCGTATCCCGCTCGTAGCCCTTGAATCCATATCCTCTCAATCTTCTTCTTCATCGTCATTCATTTTCTTGGCCGCTATACCTTCAAACAGAGTTTTTGGTATAGGTTTCCCTTTCAGTGCCTTGCGTATCCCGCCTTGAATCAAGATATTTTGGACTTGTATTTGGCACAATCCAAAATTGATCTTCCCATCGAACTTATCCACATCAAACAAGATTAAGTTAAAGTACTTAGATCTTCCCATCTTGCTTCTCTACTTGCCCCAAACCTCGCTCTAACACCAATTGTTAAGATTGGTGGATCAAAGTTAGTTCCACATTGGTTAAAGATGTGGTCTAACATAAGAATATAAGAAGATACAGACTATTAAATTACACCGATGCCTTTTAAGAATAAAACCCCACACCTAGCCCATACTAGGTGGTAATGCTGGGGATAATATCGGTGCAATTGGGGCTCGGTCCCAAAGTAATGGTGTTAGAGACGGCTGTTCGGTTGGGAACATAGTCCACTGTGATTGGCGAGTGCTTAGGGTAAAACATAGATGTGAGGAGAAAACGCGGTGCTTGGGTATAGCAGATAGTCATTGTACATGGATCTCAGGTGAGATAGTGTACTACGGGAGCTCAAACCAAGGTGTAGATTGTTGGTGGGCGTATCTAATCATTTCGGTGGCGGTGGACAATTGAGGACTAATGGAGTTTGATCTAAGGTAGAGATTGTTAAGATTGGTGGATCAAAGTTAGTCCCATATTGGTTAAAGATGTGGTCTAACACAAGGATATAAGAAGATACAGACTATTATTTTGCACCGAGGCCTTTTAAGAATAAAACCTCACACCTAGCCCATACTAGGAGGTAAAGCTGGGGACAATATCGGTGCAATGGGGGTTCGGCCCCTAACAGGTATGTCACCCATTTCATCCCCATGTTATGGAAGCAACGAAGTTTAGCCAAGATTCTCTATTTCATTTTCCTATTCATGCATTAAAGCAGACTATTTTTCATTGTTATATTTGCTTCTGCCAACATTCACCAATTTTGTGACTTTGGTTTGTGGCAGTGATTATATCCAGAATAGCCACGACCTCTTCCTCTTTGATAGCTAGTGTTGAGATATATAGTCCCGCATTGGACACATAGAGCCTTGCACCTCAATATATAAGATCCTAAAGATATATAGCCACGACCTCTTTCACTTTGATAGCCACAGTATATTCCTCATTGCGGAGAACCTTAAGTTCAGATAAGCTTATCCTTTACTTGAATTGTTTTTATATTACATATAGTACATATTCATTATATACAACCCTAATGTTAATAGTACTGCATAATTTTGATTAACATTATCATGCCATAATGGTCGCTAGCTTCTTCATGTGGGTGTGATTATGCTCAAGGTCGGCCCTCGAATCGAACCTCTTACTCAAGAGACAAAGCACTCACCAACTAAACTAAGATTGAATCATCTATGCCGTTTACTAATTATTTATTTTTTCCTTCTATCCCATGGCAAAACATTTTTTTTTGGGCCCTGCTTGGTTGCACACCTCACACACCCTTAGGGTCGGGCCTGATTATGCTATGGGT
The DNA here is from genome assembly GCA_014058105.1 of Kingdonia uniflora. Taxonomy (NCBI): domain Eukaryota; kingdom Viridiplantae; phylum Streptophyta; class Magnoliopsida; order Ranunculales; family Circaeasteraceae; genus Kingdonia; species Kingdonia uniflora. The sequence continues at coordinate 5,491,414 of JACGCM010002827.1, forward strand.
AGAAGTGGTTGATACTTGATAGAAGCTCGACTACCACAATTTTGTAAGTAAAGTCCAATAGGAGTTGTTACTATTGAGATAATATATAATCCCCACATTCGGTAAACCAAGTCTTGTACCTCAAAATATAAGATCATGCGGCTACTTCTCTCAGTGTCAATTGGTATTTATTGGATATCGAGCACTTTAGACTAACATAAACATATATTATCATAGATATGAGAGAAAAGTAAAATTGATATATTGATTAAAAACCCTGAGGTTGTTGTAGGATTCTCTAGGTTATAATATTGAACCCTTATTGGGATATAAATACTCTCCATAAACTCTCTCCATAAAGCCCTAGCTTACATGGGATTGTTAGGAGCTCAGTAGAACACCCCAACCAAGTTAGGTTCCCATTATGGGTCGAACTCAACTCCTAATACTCCCCCTTGTGGTGTTCCATACTAGAATGACTTACCTCGTTAAAACCTTAGCCTAGCAAAACCCCCTTAGGCAAAAAATTGTGCAAAGAAAGAGTGCAATCCTATGCCCTGTATGGGTTGTGGACGCATATACATTGCCTCATTAAAACCTCTAGTCAGTAAAACCCCTTTGGAGAAAAATTGTATTATTAGGAAAAAAGATAATAACACGCATGTGTCTACATTAGGTCAGGACTACTCCCCATGATGCCGATCTCCCCCGAGCTATCAAACTGTCTCTATTATGACCATAAATACTTAAGTGGGCCCAAATGTGGATGAATTGGTTTTAATGTGTCTTAATGGATCCGTTTAGAGAAAAAGGCTAGAGATCTCACTCCACCATGGTCATACTAGGATGAACAATAAGCTTTTCTTGAAAGCAATCGTTACACGTACACTCTCTGGAACTTTTCTTCTTTTAAGGAAAGTTAAAATGTATTCCCGATAATCCTCTTCATTATCCTAGCCCAGAGGAGTGCATTGGAAACTATTTCAATAATGTATTCTAGCCTTTAGACATAGAGGGAATATACATAACATATCTGTCATTTTCTTCGATAGTTTTTACGTGATAATCATTATCATGTATCTCCCTAAAACTCAGTAAAATCTGGCTTGATTTACTAGTGTATAAGGCAGACTAGATACCCCATATCATACCATTAGGAAGTAATAACATGACACTCCCAGTGTTTTCTATCATGTTGGCTGTACCAATGAGATTCGTGGCATCCTCGATGTACAAGGTCAGAGACAATAAATATGTCCATATCTCAAAAGGATCGAGTGCGTGGTACTAATGTCTCTAAGACATGTATCGCCACTTATCCGATTATCGGTAATGCTCAATGAGCAGATAGATCCATATGACGGGTTATATATAGTACATAAATTATCATACATGGAATTTAACTACTTCCCAAACGATAAATTCTCATCATCAAAGAACAATCTCATAGATGTGATATATATATCGAACTAGTGCATGTCACGAGCATTCTATTAAACTAACCAGTGAAGAGTTCCCAACTCAATCAATGATAGTACTAATACAGTAAAATTACTACTATACAATGAGTAAAGTTACTATTTGGCAATATTCTCTAGGTGACATCATTCATCTACTGAGAATTTGCAACTATTCATTCTTAGAACTTGATCTAAAGATGTGTTGGTATCGTGGGAGAAATCTAAGGCCGCAGACTCTGTTGTGGCGAGGTTTGCACCAGCTATAATCACGTTATAAGTTCGGGGCTGATCTCCCTAGATCGTCTGGTTTGCCTTGCAATCCCACACCTAGTGCCCGACTATCTTGTATTAAGTTTAGAATTCTTCCTATTTTATTTTGGTCCATTGGTAAAATTCTTGTTCCACTTGCCTCAAGTTACTGATGGCTAAAATTTTAATCCTGTCGTTGTTGCTACATCTTGTCTATCCTTAGTTGCGACTTTATCCATAACTTCCCCTTTTTCTAAACCCAACCTTTTGCGACCTTGGCACATGCTTACTTTTAGTAGACATAAGTTTGAGGTTCCTAACCAGTAGCTCATTGTTTTGCTCATAAATGAGTAAAACTTAAATTAGGTCTGTGTGCATAGTGATCAATCGAATATTGCTTCGGAAGCACAATATTTGAAGCGTGAAAGGTTAATAGAATATTCTCAATATCTCTATTTACCTTAACTATTTCTTCACATAACATCATAGTGGAGTTGCACTGCTGAATAAAAATTCTACAGCAGTCGTACAATACTAGAATAGTAGAAGGTAATTCATTATCTGGTCTTTCTAAATATAGGGGCGAGGGTGCAAATAAAACTCTTACTTTGTTATTTAGAAACTCATTGTTCTCAACAATAGTCTTTTTTAGATTCTATAATAACATATGGATTTCAGTATCTACACAGGTTAAGTTTATTGGTACCAAAATAGAGTTATAGTATGAGAGGTACTCAATGTTCTGAGTATCGCCAATTTCTATTATGCATGTAGATCAATACCAGTAATAGTGATTGATAAACATTTTTTGCATAAAGACAATTCATAGTATTCAAGTAAGTAATTCCTAATTATTATTTACAGGTGAACCTTATTTATGTTCTATTACTAATAAAATCATATTAAGTACATAATTTTCAATTATAACTTATGGTTCATAGTATATAGGGCAATGAAGTGCATGATTCCAATCATTAATTATAAGTGAACTTTGTTCATGGCTTCATACTCATGAGATCCTATTAAGCGTCAAATCCTAACTTTACCCCTTAAAAATGGTGATCTTAACCTTAAACTGCATTTTAATAGAGTCTTAGCCCAAACAGTTATTCAAAATTACTAGTCTAACCCTAAAGTTCTATAAGGCTTGTATATTCTAGCCAAATGACCTATTTGTTACAAATATAAGAGGTATTAGATGTTTAGCTGATAAGTGGTCATACACCGAAGTCTGCTGAGTTCACAAGATAGGTAGATTAGTCATGTATTTAAACTAATATTCTAGGGTACTATGAGTTGCTATTAGTTCATATATACATCTAAATATTATCAAGTAGCACCTAATTATATCTAGATACGTAAAATTGGTTCCTCAGACACTAAGTTGTTAGAAAATAAGACTAAGTCAATTCCTAATTGATCTCTAATTATTATCTTTAACATTTAACTATAATTTAGATATGACTCACAGTCGTATTCTAAATTTGTCTTAGTTTTTGTACTATTTCTCATCCCTGGTCAAATTAATTAGTATCCTAGGGCATACTATTAATATCCTATAAGCTATCGTAAGATACTTGAGCAAGTATTTATTTATATTCTTATATCACATATAAGTTACTCAATTTTCCTATACAAGGCAGCCATTCCCAAAAATAATTAAAAATATTTTCATAGAAAAAGTTTAAAATGGGTATGGGTCAAAGCCTGGACTGAGTTGGACCTGTCTGACTTGGTTTGACTTGGTCTGACACGTTCCCAGCTATAGTGCTGATACGTATCCTGTAATAGTGCATACCATGTGTCCAGTGCAGGACACGTGTCCAGTTACATTGTTGATACATGTCCTACTACAGTATCTACCACGTGTCACTGCTACAGTACTGATAGGGTTGTGAAATGGGCCTTATGAACTTAAGGTTGGGCTGGCCCGACCTTAACCGTGAACCATGTTAAGGGGTGGGCTGGCCCTACCCATAGCCTCTAACATCAACCCTTACCCACCCATTTGCCCTAGTATCAGGGCTCAGGGCCGGGTTAAGGGTTGGGCTTAGTGTTGGGCCTTGTTTGGCCGACTTTAATATTTATTAATAAAAATTAAAATAAATACAAAAAATAGGCATCATATTAAAATTTTAGAATATTATCAATATCCTTTGACAAAACTACTAATTAGTTTATTATAAATAATGAAGAACATGAGAGGGGGACATATGCCTTACTTCTTTACAGTGTTACAAGGCTTAGTGTGGGTGGGTTTGAATGAGGGCTAGTTTAAGTGTGAAAGGGTTGGGCTAAGGGTTGCAAACATTAAACCCAGGCCCTACCCTACCAGTTGTAAGGGACGAGTCAACCCAGCCCTTAGATGTTAAAAGTTGGGCTTTAAAGGGCTGAATCCCTAATTTATAAGAGCAGGGTTGGGTTGGGCTAAGGGTTATTTTTGCAGGCCAAAAATTGCCACGTGTCATTACCCATTGATGCCAAGTATCATTGCTACAGTAATGCCACGTGTTACGGCTACAATGATACCACGTGTCACTGCTGCAAAAATACCATGTGTTGCTGCTACAGTAATGACACGTCGACACGTGGGCTTCACCTACCATGTGCCATGACATGTCAGCAGGTAGGGTCTACGTACTATGTGGCACTGCTACGTCATCACATATGGGGACCATATACCACGTGTCTCTGCCATATCAACATGTGTGGGTTCCATTTGGGCCCTACCACGTAACCCTAGGTGGATCTCACATGTCACGTGTTAACAATAAACAGTGTCACGCCAGCACTGTGGTTTAATAGCTAGTTTTTCGGTAGGTAAACTTTGTCAATACTTTATGTAATGAAGTAAGCTTTAAGTATAGAAAAGATTGGGACACAATAGATTTTACGTGGAATACTCAGTGAAACCTGAGAAAAAACATGACCTCGATGAAGGTTTAGATATAAATCCAATATGATGCTAATCTATTACAATTGTAAAGAAAATAATAAAGAGAATGAGCAAGACAAAATGTTTCTCTCACTGTTGTATTCCCTGCCTTTATTTATAATTGGATATATGCAGTTACAAAAGAAAACATTTCTCCAATATTTAAGGAAGGTGGACAAACTTTGTAGAGCACGTACAATGGCTACATTTGACCAAGTGTAACGGCTACTGTAGATGGTCGAGCACTGCAGTTGTAGGTTGAAGTGTTCTCGACTTACAGACGAGTCGACATGCCTTTAATAGTTCTTCTTACCGAATCTGAGGAATATGCTACTACAATCGCCCCATTCTCGATACAAGTACTTGTGGTTGTATCGAGAATAATATTTTGGAACTTCTGATGTTGATTCTGCCTTTGGAAAAGATGTCGGGAGATAAGAATCCCATGATTTGTGGTACGAGTTCAGGCAAATTATTTGGGATTGTGACTGTATATTCTCTGGGATATTGTCATTTTTATAAATAACAATATCAGTGTGGATAATATGTAATGTGTCTGCTTCAATGGTGAGAACTAGGTCTTGTTGTCAGCAAGATGCAGAGGTAGGCCGTCTTGCTATTAAGGTTACAGAATTGGAGGAGCGATATTTTGGACATTTTTTAATTACTGACGTGCTTCCTCCTCGGGACCCTTTAAAAGTTATAGGCATGTCGCCGGAGCTAATGGAGGTAGAAGTTGACCGTTGGTTATGGTACAATATTTTTATAAACAAAGTGTGTGAAACTGCTCATCGTCGTGCTGTTCTGAGGTACATTGTAAAGGATAAAATAAGACAAGAAGATGTTCTTGCTGCTAGAGGGGTTATGATTCCATGCGGACAAGCAAACCATGTGCCTTGCTTTAAAATGTAGTTACATGTGATTCTGTTATGTACTTGTTTTCGATTAAATAAATTGCTTTTCTTTGATTTATTTCTTCTCAATCTATAATGTGGTGTGATATTTTGTTGTAGAGGATATTTAAAATTAAAATTTTGAATATCTGTTTGTAACTGTCCCTTGATTATAGGAGGTAAATAAAATGAAAAAGATATGGTGGGGGTTTGTAATGAATAATGGCTAGGTGTTTACCCATACGTAATGTATTCAGTTATAATGAATTTGATATTCAATCTCTTTTTTCTGGTTTGAGAATTGTATTTGATAATATGATGAGAAATGAGGATATTAGGGTATATTTTGATGGTCTAGAGCAACACTGTAATGGTATGTCGTCTTTAAGGAGGAATATGGCAAAGAAGTTTGAGGAAAGACGTGCTAGACGATTAAAAAGGGAAACTGCCAAATGGTTAGGCGAAAGGTCTCGAAGTGGTGTGTCGAACCGTCATGTGGTGGCTATAAATACCCCTTTGTCTTGTGAAGGTTCCCAATCTTGTTTTTCTGAAAAATCAAAACTTCATTCAAATTTCTTCTTTTCTTCCATTGTTAATTGTTCAACTATTGGTACCGATGGGATCTCTGTACTGATTGAGAGGGCGAAAGTTATGAAGGAGCAAGATTTAGAAGCAGTTTGACTGTGAGGTTGGTACTCATTTTCATTTTTGATTTTTCTTGTTGTATTTGAATTATGTGTAGTTGAATGAAACCCGTTGGAGATTATATCTAAATGTATGTGTTTTAGGAAGTAATTGGAATAATGTTTGGTATTGTATGAGTAATTGTAGTTAACAATTTTCTAGGGTTTTGGTTGGTTTATTTTTTAGATTGGGATTTTGTTTGTTTAATGTGCGAACAAGGTATTTGGAAACAAGGTGGCTGCATATGTTTAAGGATTGGGGATGAAGATTAGGGATTTTCTATATGTTAAGGATACGGCGTGAGTTTGGGAAGTTTATTGGATGAGGTTAAGGGGAGGGGAGCTTGATAAAACTGTGGACAGAGTAAATCTGGTAATAGCCATGATTTACGCTGTGAATTACCTTATCTGCTAAGGATTTTAGAAAAAAATTATTTTTCTTTTTTGACGGGAAACTGAGCGCCATCTTCTTTGTCCAATCTTCGAGGAAAGTTATTTAATAAACTTGTATAAAAACTTTGTGAAGAAATGCAAGTAGGAACATATTTCTCGACATAAATGTAGAAATATATTCGATATTAGTGCTTAATTGGGTTGTATTTCAAATGATCGAGAACGAGATTATAAAATGTGATGAACAGTTGAGAATAAGCTTGATATCTCTTATAGAGGATACTCTTTGAGTGTCGATGTGGCACGTAAACTTTTAAATGAGCCCTTACTGTAAAAAAAGATGGCGTAGAGCTAATAAAAATGATATGATTTTTAGGTTTGAATGGATCAGCCAGTTGAAAACACTAATCATCCTAAAGCTGATGCTGAAGGAATTTGTTTTAATCTCTTTGATGTAGAGCCTATTATTATCGATGTAACAACTTGTGTACATGAATTGGGTAAAAATTATAGGGTTGGTAGTAAGGGTGGTGAAGAGCATATAGGAACTAGAATGACAAATGAAGTCATCTCATGTTTAAATGCTGGGGTAGATGAAGTTGATGATGAGAGAACAGAAATGGACATTGAACATGATTTTTCAAAATAATGATTGAGGAGAGTGTTCGGATGGAGGTAGAGTAGGGGGGAGGGATTTGGATATAGATCTCGATGAAGATGGTGAGTGTTATGGTGATGGCGATGAAACCAATGAAATATTAAATTTTAAACATAAGTATGCCATTTCCCAAGACGTTAGATTGGAGAAATATTATAGGGATATGATCGATCAAGAAATCCCTATGGATGGTATTATTGTCCGTCGAGAACAAATTAAAATAGGCTTGATCTTGCCTCTTCGAGTTGATCAGAAGAAGCTTTTTAATTTCTTCAAGGTCGCACCAGGTCAGTTCAATCCTAATGCATACAATCTATTTCGGGTTATTGCTGTACTAAATGTTCGACTAAATGAGCAATTGATTTTTGTGGATGACCTGCTTGTGTACTACACATTGAAGCAGAATCTAAGTAAGCTCGAGTATAGGTATTTGGCCAGATTTCTATAAAGGCCATTTTTGTATGATATGGTGTCGACTGGTGGAAAAATACTTTGCCGATCGACTTTTTTTGTCAGTAACTACGAGTTAAACCCTAAAGACCTTAGTAAACCTTTAAAGTAGAAACACTTTCACTTAGGCTAGTGTTAAATGTTGTAATTGGTTGTTTACTTTTTTTGTAACTTTAAAGGAGGCTGACAAGAAATCAAAAGTAAAGGAAAGGTTATATATTTGAAGACAAATTACTACGGTCGTATTGAGGCTCTTGTTAAGTACTAGGAGGCAGTAGAAGATCATTTTAAGGAAACAGGTTTAAAAATGAAGAAAAGATGGTAGTCGAACTAAAGGCAACGAAGTGTGCCTGATCGACAGAAAGATGTCTACGAAGACAAAGAAAGCGACAGATTCAAGCATTCTACTCGAGAACCCTGATCTATTCGAGTATGTGACTGACTCTACTACTATAGAGAGGGAGGCGTTGGGGAGTGGTATCTTTGGGAAGGTTGGGAAGAGGAAAAGGGCTGCCACTCTACCTCCTGTACCTGTTCCTTCTTCGAAGAGTGTGACTCGTCAAAAACCTCTAAAGAAATAAGGGAAAGGAGAGGTTTCTCCTGCTATCCCATGGGTGATACCGTTGTTGCCCGAATGGGAAAACTTTCTCCTATGCCCCAACAAAAAGCTACAGGGCTGAAAATGGTAATATCGATTCTCTAAAATCGAAGCACTCTGGGAACTTGGTGGACTCAATGGAAGAGACAAATCGAACCATCGAGGCTTTCACTTCTCGGATGATGTCGATGGAGCAAAACTTTGATAACTGCTTGGTTGGAGTAGAAAGCATCCCATCTTTCTTTGTTAGCAGACATCGAATGATGAATCAGGTGAGGAACCTTAACGCGTTATCTCGATTAATAAATTTTCTTCCATCATTGAGAACTCATGCTTTAATTAATGCAAATCAAGAAGCTTTTTCTTGATGAGAAGTCTTTATCTCTGGAAGGGCAAAACTTAACCAATGAAGTCTTGACATATAAAAATATCGAGAATGAGTCGGTGATGGAGAAAGAGGAGCTGGAGGTTGAGCCCGCCAAAGTCAAAACTAGTGCGGTGAAGTTGAAGGAGGAGGCTATACGCGAGATTAAGAAAATATAGGAGACGGAGAATAGAAAAGAAATCGAGAAGTTGAAGGTGGATGTTGCCAAGGAGAGGGAGAAGGCCTTGACTTTGCAAAAATCAAATTTTGGGGATGATGTTCGAGAACAAATTCTAGCTGTGAGGAAGTCGATGGAAGCCAAGAAGAATAGGGCTCTTGTCAAGGCCATCGCTAGGGCAGATTTGGTGGGTATCGATTCCCTAAGGCGTATGAAGGTGAGCTTCTTAGAGGAATTCGAGTCAATGGAGAGAAGAATTTTTTTACGAGGGGATTGATGTTGGTATTGAGTTTGTAGATTCGGATGATGAAGAAGATCAGTCTGCGAATACCGCTTCTACTCCAGTCTTACCTGACGCTGTTGAGAAAGTTGGAGAAGAAGTTCTTGATAAGATCACTCTTATCGATCCAGTTATATCTTCGTAGAAATTAAAAATGGTTAATCTCATGCTTTATCAAATTTTAATTGTTTTGGGGAATATTTAAGTAAAAGTTGTACAAATGGTCAATGGGACTTATTGACATTGATTTTTGTTTAAAAAGGATGGATGTTTGACTGTTTATTATTATTGGTCGATGTTTGAGATGTAAGTAGCATTAGGTATGTGATATAAGGATACGTTATCCACTGATGGGATATTATTTGCGAATGACTAGATCGAGATGGGTACAAAACTAGTTATGGTTTGTTGTTTTGATAATGAAGTTCAAATATGTTGCCCAATTATGGGATATCTATTTTGACTGATGAGATTAAGGTAACATAACCATTTTATGGTTTGTCGAGCTAATAATAATGTTTAGATATGCTTCCCACTTATGGGATATCTATTGTCGAATAATTGCGACTCCGATTTGACATTAGCTTACAAAGTTCTGTCAAAATTGATAGTCATAAGAATAGATGATTTATTGATAAATGATATGAAAGACAATTGCTTTCAAGAGAGGGAATAAATTGTAACTTCTATCTGTAGAATATCTTCAAATGGATTATATTCCATGGGTACTCTAGTTATACTTCATCTTCAATCATTAAGCAGTATGTGCCATATCGATTTTGCCACTTATGATGTAGGAACCTTTCCAATTTTTGGATGATTTTCTAGAATTCTATGGTCCAGACTGTCTTGTATTCGTCGAAGTACGCGGTCGCCAATATCGAACATCTGCTTTGTCACCTTCTTGTTGTATGCTTTTCTGGGAGTGTCGTGGTATTGCCCCAAGTTTACGATGGCGTGATCACGAGTTTTTTTGATTCAATTGAGGTTACATAAAAGTCCAAGCTCGATTTCTTCATCAGTTATATGCTTTCTTGTAGTTGGAAGGTCGAGGTCTGAAGGGATAACTGCTTTCGTTCTGAAGGCCATCATGAATGGTGTGTGACCTGCAGATGTTCGAGGTGTGGTTCTATATGCCCATAAGATACTGAGTAACTTCTTGACCCATCTGCCTTTCTTTTTATCCAACCGCTTTCTTAACCCCGACTTGATGCTTTTATTGATAGCTTCCACTTAGCCATTCCCTTATGGGTTGTATGGTGTCAAGGTAGTCAGTTGTATTTTGTATTTGTGGAGGAATTTGATAACTTTGTTGCTGACAAATTGCTTTCCATTATCTAACCTTAAAATTTATGAACATTCAAACCTTGTGATAATATGATCCCATAGAAACTTAATTACATCATTCTCGTTGGTGTGACAAAGTGGAACAGCCTTGACCCATTTGGTGAAATAATCTGTAGCTACAAGGAAAAATCTTATATTACCTTGATACAGGGTGGAATGGACCAATGTTGTCGATTGTCCATCTTTTGAATTGCCATAGGACATTACTGACATGTAGGTCGAGGGATAGACTTTTTATGTCTTGAGCGTGAATTTCGCATTTGTAGCACTTTTGAACAAAATCTTCGCAGCCTTGCCTCATCTTTGGCTTGTACAAACCTTGAGTGAATACTCTTTAAGACAGTGATCGTCCTGAGATGTGTGTTATACAAAGTCCTTTATGTAATTGTTTAATTTTGACTTGTACTTGTTTATGTGAAATACATTCGACACGTGGAACTCCTCCAATAATTCTATATAGTTCTTCTCCTTGGACTTTGAATCTTGGGCATTTTGCTCTAAAAGAGATCGATCTTTGTCTTTGTTATGTAGGAGAATATGTTGAAGTACATAAGGAATAGTTTTCTCTAGTCTTTAGGATCATCATCTTAGATAACTTGGATTTGCATTATATACTTTGTATCGAGGCTTGAATGTTGGATAACTTTGATGGCCAACATTCTTTTCTCACTGTCTTCGAGCATTGCGGCAATGTACGTTAGTGCATTAGCATGTCTATTTTTAGCCCTTGCTAAATAAGAAATTATAGCTCTCCCAAACATTTTCATATTTTCTTCAACCAAAGCAGTGTATTCAATTATTTTTCCCGATATTTTAAATGTTTTGTTGTAGTGACTGGCTACTAATAATGAGTCCACATAGACAATAATGTCTTCCGCCCCAAGTGTCAACGCGAGATTTAGGCCATATAAGATTGCTTCATACTCTGTTTTGTTGTTCGTTGCAAAGAATTTAAGTTTGATAGCTTCTTTAATTTTATGGTTAGAAGGTGTTACTAGAACGATCTCAATCCTTGATCCCCTGGGACCTACAGGTCCATCTGTGAAGTGTCTTCATCTTATATTTTTGGACCATGCGTATGGTTCTACAATAGAGTCATCGGCTAATACTTCTTCGAGCTCCTCCCATTCTGGGTATCTGACGGGAAAATTTGCTAGAAAGTCAGCGACTGCCTGTTCTTTAATTGAGATTTGTGATTCAAAAAAAATGCTACACTTTCCTAGGAATACGGACCATTGTTGCACTCTCATGGATTTTTCTTTCTTGTAAAGTACTAGCTTGAGGGGGGGGGGGATTTAGTGATGACTTTGACAGGAGGTGCCTTGAAATAAGGTCGAAGTTTTTGGGAACTGTAAACCAAAACTAGCAGCTGCTTTTCAGTTGTCGTGTAATTTTTTTTGTAGGCATTAGAGTTTTATTGTTGAAGTAGATTGGCTTTTCACTTCGTTATCTTCTCGAATGTAGGCAAAATTGATTGACTCTTCCGTTGTCGATAAATACATTGTTAAACCTTCGCCATCAACATGAGTACTCATTATGGGAGGATGCCCCAAGTATCTCTTAAGATCTTGAAAGGTCAATTTACATTCTGCGGTCCATATGATTTTCTTGGGTTTCATCCTGGTTATTGGAGTTGGGTTCCCACAAAAGAGGAGGTAAAGAAGTTTACTTCGGTCAGATGACTTTGAATTAATTTTTTAAAGAGTGGCTAATGTCCCAGCTAGTGTCTGGGTATCCTTTTTTTTGGAGAGGGCATGACCATGAGTGCCTTGATTTGCGTATCAATTTCTATCCCCCGTTTGCTTACTAAATAGCCTAAAGATGCTACAATGAATTGGCATTTTTTTGGATTTAATTTTATTCTATAAGTACGAAGGATATCAAAGATGGTTTACAGATTGTCGTAACAATCCTCCCATTTTGGCTCTTGCAGATCATGTCATCGATGTATACTTCTATAGTTTTACCTAGGTGGTCTTTGAACATTTTTTTCATGAGTCGCTGATATGTTGCTCATGCATTCTTTAGTCCAAAAGGCATGGCTGTACAACAGTAAAGGCCCCTTTCTATTACAAATGTTATCTTTTCTTGATCTTCTTCAGGAAGTGGAACCTGATTATAGCATGAAGCTGCATCCATCATTAACAAAAGTTCATGTCTTGCTACGGAGTCAAGGAGTTGGGGGATCAATGGTACAAGAAAGTTATCCTTGGGTGTGAACTTGTTGTGCTCCATGAAGTCCACACAGATCCTAATTTTCTCATTCTTCTTTGGGACAGCTACGATATTCGAGAGCCATTTTAGATATTTGGCTTCTTGAATGAATCCAACTCGAAGTAGTATGTCGATTTCTATATTAACTATTTCTCGTAGTATGGATGCTAGGTTACATCGCTTATGTACTACAACTTTGTTGTCAGGTACTAGATTTAGCTTGTGGCATGCAACGGTAGGGTCGATTCCTGGCGTTTCTTGGAAGGACCATGCGAAGACATTGACATTTCTTTTCAAAATCTGTAAGAACGTTTTATTTTATTCTGGTAAAAGTTTATAACCAATGAAGGCACTTCCCCAGGTTCATCAGGCTCTATGGATTCGACAGTTTCAATATTATGTTGCTCAAATATTAGGAGAGGTTCTTTTTATAATTACTATGCTTTTAGAAGTTTTGATGTGTGAGCATTTGTGGTGATATTTTCACACATCCTTGTAACGGCTCGACTTCCTTTGATTTTATAAACCCCGTGATCAGTTAGGAAATGCAAAGCGAGATGATATATCGAAGGTACCACTTTGAGTGAGTGAAGCTAGTTCCTTCCTAATATTTCTAGGTATTTAGATTCGGCATTGATTACGATGAATTTGACAAAATTTGTTTTTGGCCCTGCCTGAACAGGCAATGTGATTTCTCCTAAAGCAGGTTCTTTGGAATCATTGAAGCATATGATAGTTATTATCGAAGCTTTGACGAAGTCATTAAGGGTTGAGGACGTCGACTGCCCTCTAAAATAATACATTAGTTACGCTACCAATTTCCACGAGAAGTGTATACAGGTAGTCCTGACCTACTTTGAGCATTATCACCAGTGGGTTATCATAGGGGTACTTCACATGATTGGTATCGTTGTCTTCAAAGGAAATGTGATATGGATATTTTGCTTTGCTGAAGCTGGGTAGAAGTTTGGCAGATTTCTTGAAAGAAGTTATCTTGCTGCATGATGTAATCTTGCTATCCTTCTTTCACTTTTTTCCTTTTTCAATCTTGATCATGTAAGATGGCGAGCCTGACCTTATCCTTGCTCATCTTCCTTCCTTTTCATTTCTTCTTCGAGGAACTTCTGAACGTCGATGACATATTTATGAAGCCTTCCTGCCATAACAATTCAGTAAAAATTATGTATAAGGGAAAAACAGTTATCAGTCTCATGGCTGTGTACATTATGATACTGGCATAAAGTTTTATTGGCGACATCAGGAATCTCCTGAGCTTCTCGAAAGAGCTCGTCTCCCCTTATGATGAGTAAGATGTTAGACAGGGTAGTAGTCATTGGTGGTAGGACTGAGATTGGCCTATCCTTTTTCCTGTCCTTTCCTTTGAGGTTATTGTTGGGTTACCCACGTCGTTTGGTGACACCATTGCTTGTCTATTTCGAGTGCAATGGCGAAGGAATATCGTTAGAATGAATGACGAAAGAACTTTTCATTTTATTCTTCCTTGATCTTTCAAGATCGATGTAATTATTTACCACATCTATCATTTTTTTCATTGTTTTTGGCTTATGAAGCATCAGTTCTTCCCGAACTTTAGAATCTATGTGAAGCTCAGAAGTGAATACTAGCAATACGATTTTTGGATATGATTTTCCAATCTTGTTTGTTTCTTGTAAGAATTGTTTGTAAAATTTTGCCAGGGTTTCCTTTGTTCCCTGCTCGAAGAAGAAAAATAAATTTACAGTAATTTCACGTTCCTTAGCGTGTGCATAATTTGATTCGAACAACTGCTACAACTGAATAAAGCTAGTTATCGATCCTTTGGGAATTGTATGAAACCAACTGAGAGGCTCCTCTTTGAGGCTCATGTTAAACAAGTGGAACAATATGTGATCGAGCTTTGAATAAAAACTGACTACTGCTTTAAAGTGTTTGACATGGGCTGCGGGTCGGTGAGGCATGCATACTGATGGAACTTTGGCATGTGGAAGTTCTCAAGAATAGACATGCTTTCGAGGTAAGGGGAGATGGGATTGATCTCAATCATGTCTAGAGCAGATCTTCGACTTAGGTTACTAGAATTAATGGCCTGGATCCGGTTGTTCATGTCATCCAAGGTGACAAACTGATGGAGCACCTGAGGCTCTACCACAACGTGAGGGTTGAAGTCTCCTTGCCCTTCAGGTCCCAACCTTTCTCTTACGGGTCGTCTTGGAGGAGGTGGTGGGGTCTGATGCTGAGTTCGTCGACTACCATGAGTGGTTGATGCTGATGATGTAAGTCCAAAGTATCGTGATACTATGTCTAGATTACTAGATCGCAATCTCAAAGTTTGGTGTCGCTCCTCTCTTGGTCATCCATTCTCCTTTTGTGATGCTCTCGATTGGTGATCACTTCGGGCCTGGATGGGAGACTCTTGATGAGTGGTGAATCAATCATGTTGTTTACGCAGAGTTTTTATCTCCTTTTGATGAGTTTGGCTCCGTTTTTTAGGGTTTTCCTTCTCTTATCTCTTTCAACTTGGAGAGCTTGAGCACGAATTTTTTGATCTTCTAGCCTTTGGACTCTGTCAGATTTCATATATTTTTGGAGTTTAAAAACAACATTTTGAAAAGTGATGGTTTATGGCAGAACGGTAACCAAAATGTCCTTGTTGTTCCTCTGGGTACTGGAAGCACTTCTAAGGTTCATTTGGTCATGGTAAAGGGATTTCCCACAGACAACGCTAATTATAATGGCTAGTTTTTTAGTAGGTAAACTTCACCAATATTTATGTAAAGAAGTAAGTTTTAAGTGCAGAAAAGATCGGGACACAATAGATTTTACATGGAAAACTCACTGGAACCCGAGAAAAACCATAACCCCGATGAGGGTTAAGATATAAATCTACTATAACGCTAATCAAATATAATTGTAGAGAAAATAATATAAAGGGTGAACAAGAAAAAAGGTCTCTCTCACTGTTATATTCCCTGCCTATACTTATAGTTGGATACAGGCAATTACAAAAGATAATGTTTCTCTTATTTTTAAGGAGGGGGGGAGGCAAACTTTATGGAGTACGTACACCGACTACATTTGACCAGGTGTAATGGCTACTATAGATGGTTGAGCACTGTAGTTGTAGGTTGAAGTATTCTCGGCTTACAAACAGGTCGACATGCCTTTAATAGCGCTTCTTGCCAAATTTAAGGAATATGCTACTACATGTGGGTCTCACATCTCTGCCACTTCACCAAAAGTAATCTAGTCTAATCTAGGTCTGTTTTTCATAATTGGATCTAAATCAGGTTAAAATCCTAGATGAAGTCAGCAATATTATTATTATAAAAAAAAGTTAAACCATAAATATCGGATGAAGTCATCCTGACGTAATCAGCCGTCAAAACATGGTTTTGGTCGTGAACGGCCTAAGTTTAACGCCAATTTCTCGTCGACAGGGACATCTCCCTGTAACGCATAATATACTACCAGATAGATGGGACTGTAAGAATTATAACAAAAATAATATTGTACAATTTTGATATCAAAATCATCTCTTAAAATCCCGTTCAAAACAACCCTTTAGAAGGGTAAAAATATGTTTTTTCGCCAAAAATTAGCTTTTTCACACGTTAATAGTAGATATGAACCCTAGGCATGAGATCATCAATATAAAACATGTAAAAATGAAAAAAAATTATTAGATTGTGCCTCACCGCAAAACAATTTATCCAATAATAATAAGAGAGAGAATCTAATAATGCCAAAATCACTCCAAATTGCCATTAAGCATGCTGATAACGTGTTGGATATCAAACACTTTAGACTAACATAAACATATACTCAGATAGATATGAGAGAGAAAAGAGATTGATATATTAATTGAAAACCATGAAGTTGTTGTAGGTTTCTCTAGGTTAGAATATTGAACCCTTACTGGGATATACAAACTCTCCCTATAAAGCCCAAGCTTACATGGGCTTGTTAGGAGCTAAGTAGAACACCCCAAACCAGTTGGGTTCCCACCTTGGGGCGGACCATAAATACTTAAGTGAGCCACTATGTTGATAGATAGGTCCACATGTGTTTCCATTGATGCATTTGGAACAAAGGTTGGAGATCCCACTCTACCATGGTCATACTAGGACTAGTAATATAATTTTCTTGAAAGCAATCATTACACGTATACTCTCTGGATTTTCTCCCCTTTTAAAGAAAGTCGAGATGTATTCCCGATAAACCTCCTTATTATCCTAGCTCGGAAGAGTGAATTGGAAACCGTTCTAATAACGTGTTAACTAACCTTTAGACATGGAGGGAATGTGATAATACCGTATCAAATCGGGATGTAGAATATAAGGATTTTAGATTGTCGTTCACTTTTCGAAGGTAACTAAAAATAGCTTATAAAAATTATGTTATGAAAAACACTGATAAATTAGCAAGACGTACGTTTATGATAATTATTAAAAGAGCTAAGGCTTGGATTTCACCACCACCTTTAGCATTCGATCTAGATTTAACTATGAATTCCCAACTCATGAAGATTTAATAATAGCAAAGCAAAAGTAATTCATCATTTTTTTTAAAAGAATAATTTTACCATTTCATAATATATGAATCTAATGATCATTAAAAACACACAACATTAAAGATATTTCTAAATATGTCATGTTAATCGATGTCTCATTAAGAAAATATACATCATAAGAGTTCAAATTATTTAGAATATGCAAACTTTGCATGATTAAGGTAAATATGGATTATATCACTAGACAATAACCCATTAAACCACTTTAATCAATATAAAGAAAATGAATTTAACAATAAGCTCATAAGAGAATTCTTTGTAAAAACATAGATTAAATATTAATTATGGTGGCTACATCCTCACCTTAGCGAGGATTTAGCCGACCATTACTATAACAAAGATAAATAAATATAGGCTAGAAAAAGAGTACACGAATAAAAAATAATAATCTTATTAACTTTGAACTAGAACTTACAAAATGAAGATGCTCCAAGTTATTTCCTTCTATCTCTTATAATGCTCACAAGCTCTTAAAAGTTAGATTTTCTCATGGTCAAGACCTCTCCTTTTATAGATAAAGGAGAGGGTTACATCTTTAGTAAGAGATTATTTTTATTAAATCAAATATAATCGAATTTTAGAATTTATTCTGAAATATATACTTATTATAAAAATCTGAAAAAATTCTATAAGATATCTTAATATTAGAAACTTCTCCAAAAAGTTTCAGAATTTATGAGCAAATATAAACTTGTCTGCTTGTCACATCTCCACAGCTGCTATTTTCTTGAAGATTTTATTCTCAGTGAAATATTCATTATACTCAATAAAATCTTCCTAGTCATAATAAAATATCCTCAATATGCCAAATATTCTCTTGATTTACTCTTAAGATTTGTTTTCTATTGGAGATACTATGAGTTATAGCTTAAGTAGGTGGTCTTCTCCAACAGTTACAGCTTTAACACTCAAATTCAGCCTTTTTTACACTCTTATCTAACATAACCTGAAACAATAATAAATTAATAATTAATCATTTTAGCAATAAAATAAAGTTTAGAACCCTTAAATAAGTAGGGTAAAATGGGCATTTTTACATCCCCATCAAACGCCCCCAAACTTAAAGTTTGATAGTCCTCGAGCAAAAAAAAGAATAAAAATTTAACTTTTTCATGGTTAAGACGATTGCATTTAGCATATGCAGGAAGCCTTTAAGCCTATAGGTTATCCATATAGAATAAGTTTTATCTCGTGAGGGTTTGCAGTGACTATACCCACAAAAGATAATAAGGGCATTCTAGTAGTTTAGATACTTATTAGGTCATTTCAGTGAACTTATCAATATCTAATAATAGTAAAAACATTAAGAATGTGAACCCCTTAAAATTTAATTCTTTCACATATATATAACTAGAGATCTTGGAAAACTATCCAAAATAAGAGATACTACCCATTAATTAAATAAGATTTCACATATTTTCTAATATCCTCAAGTGTTGTGAAAATAGTTATTGCACTTAAAACTTTAGTTAGAGGCTCTTGAGTCAATATCCAATCATTTTGTATTTTGTAAAATAAATCCAACGATCAGTTTGACAAGTGCCTTAGTCAATTCGAATTCTGCTATTGATTTTAGGGAATAACAATAAGCCATTTTATTTTGGCACTTGTTTCCTTAGTGAAGCCTCCATAATATGAGTCTTTGGTTGACAATCTCAGCTAGTTGGCTTAGGTTGCCCGGGTTTGGTGCCCCTTCGTGACCTAGCTCTTAATTTTCACATATAAACATTTTTCCTTGCTCATTTCACATAATTCAGAGATATACTCAAGATTTGTTATAATTCATCCTCTTTCAGTTCTAATCATGTAAGTATGCCTTCCGTCGTAAAAGTTTTTAGAGCTATTTTGGCTTATAGAAATCTTATTATATTACTTCAGGATCGAACTTATTCTTAGGCAGTTGTTTCTCTTATAGTGGATCATTCCTACCTCAAATACTAGATTCCCTTTTATTGGTCAAAATTTTAGTAAAAGTTACAAATACAACACTACCGTGAAGTACATTTGTTTTGAGAAATATCAGTCAACGTGAAATTTTATCTAATTAAAGGGTAGTACATCTAGCTTAAGATAGTATTCCAAAATTTTCTAAGCATGTATTTGATAAACATTTAAATTTCACGGTTCTTACGATCAAAATATTTAGACCATAACCAAATAGTTCTAAGCTTACAGAAACTTGTTAAAAAGTCTCATAAATTACCATAATGACCTATCTATTCTCTAAAAAGAGTAAAAATGTGAATGATTTCCCCCCTCCCCCAAACTAGAAAGAAGCATTGCCCCAATGTTTGAGTATATACCTTAAAAGAAGGGAAAAAGAAAATCGAAACATAATACCTGATATAACATGGGTTGCCTCCGAGATAGCGCTAAGTTTATTATCTTCAGCTAGACGAAACGAGGAACCCCCAAACTAAGTAAAAGTTAGGTGAAAAAGATATGGATGTCACTCTTCATAGACTGGGTCCATGAGCTTCAAGTCTTCATTGGTGAAGTTAAAATGCTCATAATATGGCTTAAGCCGTTGACCGTCCACTTTATGCGTTTTGCCAGTGCTAGGTTCTGTAACCTCAACCGTACCATGTGGATAAGCTATTTTGACAATGAGAGGGCCGGTCCATCGAGATTAAAGTTTGCTAGGAAATAAATACAACTGAGAAGAGTACAACAAAACTTTTTGATTTGGTTCAAAAGGTTTTTGCAAAAGATTTTTGTCATGAAATGTTTTCATGCATTATTTATAAATCTTTGTTGATTGTTATGTATCATTTCGTAGTACTTCTAACTTATTGAGTTGAAGCTTGCGATGTAAATCAGCTTTCTCAATGTCAAAATTTAATGTTTTTATTGCCCAATAGGCTCGGTATTCCAATTCAATAGGGAGGTGATACACTTTTTCGTAGACTAATCGGTATGAAGACATTTCAATAGGTGTCTTGAAAGCTGTACGGTAAGCCCAAATAGTATCAGTTAGTCGAATTGACCAATCTTTGCGGTTTGCGTTTACCGTCTTTTGGAGAATATTTTTTATTTCTCTATTGGAAACCTCCACCTGCCTACCAGTCTGCGGATGGTAAGGTGTAGCTACATTATGTGTTACTCCATATTTTTTCATTAATTTTGCAAGCATTCTACTGTTAAAATGTGACCCTCCATCACTAATGATCGTCATCGGCGTACCAAAATGGGAGAAAATGTTCTCTTTAAGAAACTTGACAACAATTGAATTATCGTTGGTTTTAGTAAGAATGGCCTCTACCCACTTAGTTACATAGTCAATTGCTAACAAGATATATGTATACCCTGAAGATGGTATAAATGTACCCATGAAGTCGATTCCCCAAACGTCGAAGGGTTCAATAATCAAAATAGGGTTTAGGGGCATCATATTTCGATGAGAGAAGACTCTCATTCTCTGGCATCTATCACAAGGCTTGCAAAATTTGTGAGCATCACGAAATAGGGTTGGCCAATAAAAACCATATTGCAAATTTTTTGCAGAAATCATTTTAGAACTGAAGTGGCCAGTACAAGCATGGGTATGGAAAAATTCAAAGATTTTGGTATGTTCAGAATCTGAGACGCATCAACGAATAATTTGATAAGAGCAATACATGAATAAGTATGGATCGTCCCAGAAAAAACATCAGACCTCACTAAGGAATTTGCTTTAATCGGTCTTGGTCCAAAAGCTAGGAAGTTGCCATGTGGCAAGATTATTCACAATGTCCATAAAACATGGCGCGGAAGGCATTAAGCGAATAGACATGAGTTGCTCATCGGGAAATGACTTACAAATAGATAACGACTGATCTGGAAATCATTGTCCAATTGAGAAAGTTGGTCAGCTACAACATTCTCGACACCTATTTTATCTCGAATCTCGATATCAAACTCTTGAAGTAGCATTATCCACCAGATCAAACGTTGCTTGGTGTTTCTCTTGGAGAGAATGTGTTTGATAATAGCGTAATCTGTATAGACTATTACTTTTGAACCTAGGAGATAAGAACAAAATTTCTCTAGAGCAAAGACTATTGCTAGAAGCTCTTTTTCTGTGGTTGTATAATTCAGTTGCACATTATTAAGAGTTTTACTGGTATAATAGATGACACGTGAAAGATTATCAATGTGTTGTGCCAAAACAACCCTAATTGCATAGTTAGATGCATCACATATTAACTCGAAAGGTTCATTCCAATTAGGAGGTTGGATGATGGGTGAAAACGTCTGATGTGGCCTGAGATTCTCAAAAGTATCAAGACAAGGACCATCAAATAAGAAGGTGGTGTCTTTGGTGAGAAGATTGCTAAGGGTCGAGCAATTTTGCTAAATTTTGGAACAAAACGTTGATAAAATCTAGCATGCCCAAGGAATAATCGAGCATCCTTAACATTTCGTAGGGGCGGGAGGCTAGAGATGACGTCTACCTTTACTTTATCAACTTCAATTCCCTTTATAGAAATGACATATCCTAAAACTATGCAATTCTTCACCATGAAATGACATTTTTTCCAGTTTAGCACAAGATGTTTCTATTGACACCTAGCTAGTACAAGCGATAAATGGTGGAGACATTGATCAAACGAATCACCAAAGAGTGAAAATTCATCCATGAAGACCTCGAGAAAATGCTCGGCCATATCAGAGAATATGCTTAACATACATCTTTGAAATATAGCAAGAGCATTGCATAACCCTAAGGGCATGGGACGACATGTAAAAGTGTCGAAAGGACAGGTGAAAGTGGCTTTCTCTTGATCCTCTGGAGCGATGGGCATTTGATTATACCCAGAATACCCATCAAGAAAATAATCATATTCACGACCGTTGGAATCTCCTGATGAGCTGACTCACCTAATTCAAAGTGGATTGGAATATCAATCAGATCAGATTCTCTAAGCCTCTTAAGACGACACTCAGGCACTCAAAATTATTCTTTCATAAACTACAAGAAGTGTACACAATGATGATCCAGCAAGAATGAGGTACATAAAAATAAACACAACAGCTATTGACCAAAGGTCAGGTACTTCCTCCGTCTAGTAAACGACCCCACCTAGGAATTAGGGGGTCCCGATTGTAGAACACCTTGAATGGTAATTCTATGTAAATTGGGTGTTGATTACGTGAGGTAATCCCTCGCCTTAATCTTTTTAGATGGGCCTTATTTACGGTCAAGTTGTGAACCCGGTCTCAGGGTTCGGTTGCTTTGATAATAGATCGGCTTACACGCTGAGTTATTTTTTAATCGCTTTAGCAATAACTCGTATGCAGTTCTAGTTACCTAGAAGCACATATGCTGGAAGGTAGGACAAACCACTTAAAATCACTTTTCCACACTCGTTATACTAGGGAACGTACTTCCTCCAGACAAATGTAACCACTATCAAGGGTCATAATGAGCGTGTTCCTATGTTATAGGTCCGAGCTCTATAAGCCTTTGATTAACTATGAATTTTATGGCTTAATCTTGGCTCCTTTCAGTCAATGTCCCTTTCAAAAAATGTTAAACCGAGTCGTGACCTCCCAGGGTCCTAGCATGCGGTGCCACACATGGGTGATGAAAATCCTGCTTGTTATTTGCCCTTTATCTAATGTTGAACTTTAAATTGCACAAACCTCAAGCAGATGAACAAAGATTGACCACTTTGCAGGAGGTTGCGGTGGAAGAAAGTACTTATAGGGTAGCCTTTTTAGGGGATCATTGTTTATCTTGGTGGAACCGTTAAGATGGCACACCCGGTCTCTCTGGCTCAAGTAGGCATTGTAGAGAGGTCCTTCTCGGATGTGGGTTCCAATATAGCTCCTGCAAAAAAATTACAATTGCACCATCACTTTTATTACACACTCAACACTCAAGATACAAGTTGTTCCTCACTATAAGTCACTCAAAGAGAGGAGAAAGAAAAAAAAATGCTACTCTAATGTTTTCTTTTTTAGGAATTAAATAAAAGAAATAACAAGGCAATGTCAATTGGCAGGCAAGAAGAAGATCACAGCACCCAACTAAAAGTCCCAAAAAAATTAATGTTTTTACGTAAAAAGGCGACCACGTATTGTATTTAATTTGCTAGGTCCACCACAGTTGTAGTTAAGATGCAAAACTTTCATAGGGCAGCACCTACTTCTCTTTGATTTTCTTATAGGGGACGTGTTTGGATATATTAAAAGTAATGCACCCTTAGTGTTTTGTCTCAGAGATTTGAAATGGGTCCAAAAAGCTTTCATGGTGGTGCTCTCCAAATTATGGAGAGATGTATGCTTTCGTTAACCTGCGATCGCAAAAACCAAATATACCTCACAAGCAAAATAAAAATAAAGCTAAAGAAAAATAAACAAAAACAAAGCAAATACGAATAATTGTTTAAAACACAAGTACTAGCAATAAAAGTTAAACGCAATTAAAGCTAGTTCTTAATTACCATTCAAAATCGGCAGCGGCGCCATTTGATAATACCGTATCAAATCGGGATGTGGAATATATGGATTTTAGATTGTTCTTCACTTTTTGAAGGTAACTAAAAATAGCTTATAAAACGTGTGTTATGAAAAACAATGATAAATTAGCAAGACGTACGTTTTGACAACTATTAAGAGAACTAAATATGTCAGGTTAATCGATGGCTCATTAAGAAAATATACATCATAAGAGTTCAAATTATTTAGAATATGCAAACTTTGTATGATCAAAGTGAATATGGATTATATCACTAGGCAATAACCCATTAAACTGTTTTAATCAATTTAAAGAAAATAAATTTAACAATAAGCTCATAAGGGAATTCTTTGTCAAAATATAGATTAAATACTAATTATGGTGGCTACATTCTCACCTTAGGGAGGATTTAGCCGACCATTACTATAACAAAGATAAAGAAATATAGACTAGAAAAAGAGTAAATGAATGAAAAATAATAATCTTTATTAACTTTGAACTAGTACTTACAAAATGAAGATGCTCCAAGTTATTTCCTTCTTTCTCTTACAATGCTCACAAGCTCTCAAAAGTTGGATTCTATCATGGTCTAGACATCTCCTTTTATAGATGAAGGAAAGGGTTACATGTTTAGTAATAGATTATTTTCCCCAAATCAAATATAATCAAGTTTTAGAATTTATTCATAAATATATAATCAGTATAAAAATTTGAAAAAATTCCATAAAATATCTTAACATATTGGTAACTTCTCCAAAAAGTTTCATAATATTTGAGTGAATATGAACTTTTATGCTTGTCACATCTCCACAGCTGCTATTTTCTTGAAAATTTTATTCTCAGTGAAATATTTATTATACTCAATAAAATATTTATAGTCAAAATAAAACATCCTCAATATGTTAAATAATCTCTTAATTTTCTCTTGAGATTTGTTTTCTACTGGAGATACTCTGAGTTATAGCTTAGATAGGTGGTCTTCTCCAACAGTTGCAGCTTTAACACTCAAATTTAGCATTTTGTACACTCTTATCTAACATAACCTAAAACAATAATAAATTAATAATTAATATTTTTAACAATAAAATGAAGTCTAGAATCCTTAAATAAATAGGGTAAAATGGGCATTTTTACATGCCCATCAGAATGCACATAACTTTGCCTGCCATTTTCTTCGATAGTCCTTTCGTGATAAGTATTATCATGTATCTCCCTAAATCTCAGTAAAGTCTAGTTGGATTTACAAGTTTATAAGGTAGACTAGATACCATATACCGTATCGTTAGAGAGTAATAACATGGCGCACTCAATGCCTTCTATAATGTTAGTCGTGCCTATGATATATGTGACATCCCTAATGCATAAGGTCAGAGACAATAAATATGTTCATATCTCAAAATGATCGAGTGCATGGTATTAATGTCTCTTAGACATGTGTCGCTACTCATCCGATTATCGGTAATGCTCAATGAGCAGATAGATCCATAGGCAGGTTATATATAGTAGATCAACTATCATACATATAATTTAACTACTTCCTAAGCAATAAATTCTCATAATCAATGAATAATCTCATAGATGTGATATCGAACCAGTGCATGTCATGAGCGTTCTATTAAACTAACCAGTGAAGAGTTCCCAACTCAGTCAATGATAGTACTAATAAAGCAAAACAACTACTATACAATAAGTAAAGTTACTGTTTGGCAATGCTCTCTAGGTAACATCATTCATTAACTGGGAATTTGCTACTGTTCATCCTCAGAACTTGATCCAAAGCTGCATTTGTATCATGAGACAAATTTAAGGCTGCAAACTCTGCTGTGGCGAGGTCTACGCCAACTGTCATCACGTGATAAGTTTGGGGCTGGTCTCTTTAGATCGTCTGGGGTGTCTTACAATCTCATTCCCGACTATCTCGCATCCATTTATGAATTCTTCCAATATTCTATTTTGGTCTATTGGTAAACTTCTTGTTCCCCTAGTCTCAGGTTTATTGATGGCTAGAATTTTTAATCCTACTGTTGTTACCACCTCTCGTCTATCCACAGTTGACCCTATCCTCAACTGCCCCTATCACTAAACCCAACATTGTGCGACCTTGACATTTACTTACTCTTACTAGGCATAAGCTTGAGGTTCCTAACCAGTAGCTTATTGTTTGTTTAGAAATAAGAAAAACTTGAATGAGGTTTGTGTGCATGGTGAACTATCAAATGTTGCCTCGGAAGCGCAAAATTTGAAGTGTAACAGTTTAATGGAATATTCCTAATAACTCTATTTACCTTAATTATTTCTCCATATAACATAATATTAGAGTTGTACTGCCGAATAAATTTTTTGCTGCAGTCATACAATACTAGAATAGTATCGGGTAATCCATTATTAGGCCTTTATGAACATGGAGGCGAGGGTACAAATATTAAAACTCCTACTTTGTTTTTTAGGGACTCTTGTTCTCAACAATAGTATTTTCCAAATTCTGCAATGACATATGGATTTTAGTATCCATAAAGGTCAAGTTTATTGGTACCAAAATAGAGTTGCAGTATGGGAGGTACTCAATGTTCTGAGTGACGCCAACATCTATTATGTATGTAGATCAATACCAGTAGTAGTACTTGATAAACATTCTTATATACATACAATTTATAGTATTCAAGTCAGTGATTCCCAATCATTACTTGTATGTGAACCTTGTTCATGTCTATTACTCATGAAATCATATTATGTACATGATTTTTAATCATTACTTGTGATTCATAGTATATAACGTAATGAAGTACATGCGTAAGTGAATCCTACTCATGGCTTTATACTCATGTGATCCTATTAAGCGTCAAATCCCAACTTTACCTTTTAAAATGGTGATCTTAATCTTAAAGTGCATTTTAATAGGGTCTTAGCCAAGACAACTATTCAAAACTACTAGATGTTGTATTCCTTATTCTAGCAACTAGGGTGTTTTAATGCTTAAAGTTCTTTAAGGCTTGTATATTCTAGCCAAATATCCCATTTGCTATGAATATGAGGGGTATTAGATGTTTAGCTGACAAGTGGTCCCACCCTGTAGTCTACTGAGTTCAAAAGATAGGTAGATTAGTAATGTCTTTAAATTAACATTCTAGGGTACTATAGGTTGCTATTAGTGCTTATATAGCTTTAAATATTATCAAGTAACATCTAATTATACTTAAATACGTAAAATTGGTTCCTCAGATACCAAATTTATAGAAAATAAGACTAAGTCAATTCCCAATTGATTTATAATTATTGTCCTTGACATTTAATTGCGATTTAGATATGACTTTCAGCCGTATTCTAAATTAGTCTTGGTTTTCGTATTATCTCTGATCCCTAGTCAGGATAATTAGTATCATATGGGCATGTTATTAATATTCTATAAGTTATCGTAAAATACTTAAATAGGTATTAATCTATATTGTTATATGTTATATCACATATAAGATAGTCAGTTTTCTATACAAGGCACCCGTTTCCAAAAAAAATTAAAATAAAAATGCCCCTCTCCCCAGGGGTAAGTCCATTCAATATAAATTTTGTAACTAAATTTGACCAAAAGTTAGACTTTAAAAGCCAATTTTAGTCTCTCGACCGGTATAACTCGATCTGGGTCAAGGCCTAGACCGGGTTGACCAGTTTGGACCGGTTTGGCTGACACGTGTCACTGCTACTGTACGTATGGGTTTCACATGCCCTACGTCTTCCATGTTAGCAGGGGTAAATTCTACCTACCACGTGTCTACCATGTCAACATAGGTGGGTCTCACTTGCTATATCAGCTGCCACGTTTCCTTGATACGTGTCTCTGTAGGCTCAGTCTATGCCACGTCAGCAAATATGGTTCGGTCTAATTTTGGTAGATTAGGTTTGATCTAGGTCTAATTTGCTTAAAATGGGTCTGGATCAGGTCTTATCCTTGATGACGACTGCATGTGTATATATATATATATATATAAACCCTAAAGGCTTGGTGACGTCACTGTGACCTAATTCTGTCGCCAAAAATTGGGTTTTTGGCCATTAACTGCCCAGTTTTAGCGTCATTTTCCTGGTGACGGGAACATCTCCCAAAGGAGTATGATATATGGACGTGATCGTCATAGAGTAGGCTACGCAACAAAATTACAAGCTCCTTAATCCGATTATTAGAATAATCTCTATTTTAGTTTAACAACAACACTTTGCAAGGGTAAGAAAAAATTAAAAATAGGTCTAAAAATTCCGTAAAAAAGAAGTATTAATCCATAAACTCAGTTCTACATAACCTATACATTAGATCATGCAATTAATACTTAAAAATGAAATTTACAAAAATATATATATATATACCTCTCCACAACGCAAAAATTCAAAAAAAATGTTCATTGGAAAGCCTTTTTGTCTTTTAATCTACTAGCTCTTCGCAGTACTGATGATAACATGTTGGATAACAAGTTATTCTACTAAGCAATTATACACGCACATAGATATGAGAAAATAATTGAGAACTTGTTATTGATAGGTTGTTATGTGTTACAATACTGAACCCTTTACGGGGTTAAATACTCTCTCTAAAACTCTTATAGGCTTGGTAGGAGTTCAATAGGGCACCCCAACTCAGTGGGTTTCTACCTTGGGCCGGACCCAACTCCTAAAGGACTCTCTTTGTTTTCTTCTCACCGCACAAGTCCACAAGAAAAAATACATCTCGACGACATAAGCTAAACAAGGACAGAATCATAAATACCCACTTTATCCTTTATGAACAAACTCTACATAGCACATACAACGTCTCTTTCATCCATTAACATCACTCATAATCAAAGGGTACTTTCGTCTCACCAAAGTAGTGCCGTGTCGACCATTCCAACGTACAACGACTTTTACCAAAACACCCTCTTTCAATTGAAGACTTGGTCAATTTTTTCGCAACTTCCTGAGGTCAATGTTGTCATTATCAAAATATCTCTATACTTTAAATATCAACAAAAGCGCGCGAGACAGAGAGAGAAACAGAGCTCAAACTCGATCGATCGAGAGCGATTAGGTCAAATCAGTGAATCATGGCGTCTGATTTCGAGTACGCATTTGAGTTACAGATACAGGAAGCCATGAATCAATCTCTCGTGCTCCACAAAACCTCAACAGATGACGATCTTAAAACCCTAGAATTGCTCGAAAAGCTCACTATAGAGTGGGATATTGAGGAAGCCCAAACCCAGATGCAAAACCTCAATCACAGTGTTTCCGATAACAATCTCGGTCGAGGAATCGATGAAAAAAAGGCGGGGTTTGGGCGAGGAATTTATCGGGTGAGTAGAGATTACTGGAGAAGGCAAGGGAACAAACTTAGGAGATTATTTGGGGAGAGTTCGAATTCTGGTGGTGTTGGTGAGGAGGATGTGAAAGTGAAACCCTTTCGATTGTACTGTAAGGGTTTATACAGTGATGAGAGAGTTGGAAATGGGTCGAGAGTTGTTAGAATTGCGGCGATTGGGACTGCGGTTTGTGATTCGGGGGATAATTTGATTTTAAAAGTTAAGAAGCCATTGTTGGGTGATTGGGTGAGTGGTTGGGCTCCAGAAGATTTGATTTTGAAGGTGGAGTTGGAGGCATTGATTGATGGTCTCACTATGGCGCTATCGTACGGTGTGAAGGGTATCGATATCTTCTGCGATCATTTATTTATACACCAATTTGTGAGTTTTTTAATTATCGCTTTGTTGGTTTATTTGCTTTGGTTTCAATTATGAGCTAAAAGTATGGTTGTATATAATGAATGTGGGAAAAAAAGTATGGAAGGGAGTAAGGTTGTCAAAATCGTGCGATTCAAATCGAAAATCGCATGATTTGAATCGAATCAGTGCCCTAACGATTTGAATCCAACTACCAAATTGTATATGTAGAAAATCGTAAAAACCGTTTTGAATTGGAAAAAAAACGGAAAAATCGTAAGATTTTGCTAAATCATAGGATTTTTCTGAGCCTCTCAATGGTTCTCAAATTTGGAAGGAGATAAAAAAAAAAGACTAGGGAAGCCATTGTTACTCTTTTTGCTTGTTGAAGAAGAAGAAGATTTGGATTCATAAATGCAATTTACACCCATACCCCTCTATATTTTGGAAAATAACATTCTTACCCTTATTGTTTTAAACAATATAGCAACTTCATGACTTAAATCTCTCCCTAAATTATGAGCATCTCCTAAATTGCCTCACTCACTTGGTTTTTGAGGTGCCACATAGGATTTTCTCAATCCAAAAGTACCTCATTTACTTGGTTTTCATCCTCAAAAAGCAAGGTTGAGCCTTGCTTTCCAAAGTTGAACCTTGCATTTTGAGGTTGAAAAATAACCAATTACAAAGCGGTACGTGATTTTTTAGCTTTAACTTCTTTGACTTTAATTCATTTTCCAATTCTGTTAGCCCCTTTCGAGCATCTCCTAAAGTACCTCACTCACTTGGTTTTTGAGGTGCCACATAGGATTTTTTCAATCCAATAGTACCTTACTCATTTGGTTTTCATCCTCAAAAAGCAAGGTTGAGCTTTTCTTTTCAAGATTGAACTTTGCTTTTTGAGGTTTAAAAACAACCAATTACAAAGCAACACGTGGTGTTTTCACTTTCACTTAGCTTCTTTGACTTTAATTCATTTTTTAATTTTGTGGGCTCCTTTCCCTTTTTAAAACCTTGTGAGATATTTCATTTTAAAAAAAAACCAAGTGAGGCACTGTTAGATGAAATTGGACCTCATTCAGTTGGATTTTGTTTTTTTTCAACCAAGTGAGTGAGATACTTTAGGAGATGCTCTAAAACCTTGTGAGATATTTACTTTATGAAAAAATCAACTGAGGTACTGTTGGATGAAATTGGACCTCACTCATTGCCTTTTTTAACCAAGTGAGTGAAGTACTTTAGGAGATGAGTTAAAGCCCTATTTTTAAGTTTTGCAAAAAGCTTAAGATGCTTTTCACTCACATCATTACTCATAATGACCACAGTTTGTTCTTATGATGTTAATACATCAAGGAGAATAACCAAATCTCTTTATATTAATTTTACTATCTTGTCTATTATGATGAATTTTTGTACACAGTATTCATTTTTTTTAATTTTATTTTGTGATATTTAAGAAAATCCGTAAAAATCTTACGATTTACGATTCGATTCGATTTTTCCCTTCTACGATTTACGATTTGACAACCTTGGAAGGGAGTAATGAAATCAGTAGTAAGAAGTGCTTCACAATGGAGAGGTTCATCCTGCTAATTAGGAAAAGGTAGTGTAGGCGATTTTTGGTTCACTAGATATAAGGGATTTCGTTCGACTGTTTTATGCTCTTGCTTAGCTCAGAGCCTCAGATCTGTTTGGGATTTCGGTTCATCGTTTTCATTATTGATTGATTGATATTACATCAACCCGGTATGGCTATTACTCTCTCTTCTTTTGTTTTGCAAGGCAAGCTGGGATTATGGCAGGACCCCATGAACTAGGTCTACTAAATATGGAAGGACATTACTATTGATAGTATACTTTGCTCCTAGCATCTTTCTCTGGATTTACTTCCAAATTCTTGAGGCAAGGAGCTAGGGGGAAGCCTTATTTCAATACCATTGTGCTACATAGAAAGCAAGAAAATCTGCACATTTACTTGATTCTTCAAATATGTGCGCAATATTGAATTCTTCAAAACTGCTCAATCTTCTCTTGATATTCCTTAGCAGAGCTCCTCTACGTCTCCAAAATGGCTTTGCCCCATCTCTAATAAAGTAAACCATTTGGGCAGATTCTGTAGCTACAGTAACTCTTTTCTACCCATTTCATCTGCAAGATCCCCACTCATCTCAATGCAAACACCGGCGAAATTCTTCCTCGTCATCTTTTCTGGAGCGTTCTCGAAATCCAAAGGGACTCCAGAACACTTGCTATGCTTTCAATCCTTCTAGAGTTCATAAATGGGAAGAATTGTATTTTGAGCCCCTTGTAATCGTTTGACTATATTAATGTTCAATGTGATTGTTTGATACGAATATGGGACTAAGTTGCAGTATGTTTAAGTGGTCTGTCTTTCACTCAGACCTAGAATAAGTGTGATTAATCAATTTGATCTATCTACTTGATTATATAAGTTGAAAAATTTCTGCCTAGTTGAAACTAGATATAGTGACAAGTGACAGCACTGCCCACTATAAGAATGTCACTCTTGTGTTAAGCTATTTTAGACACTTATTTTATTGATCTATGAGTTAGGTTTAGCAAAAAGGAAGCTAAGTTTTAGATATAAGCCTTGATCTCCGAGAACAACATAAATGTTTTGGCTTTCTTATAAGCGATGGGGCTGCTTGAAAACCCATCTAACTGGAACTGATGGATGTACGGACAATTTTGCGTAAAGAGGATGCAAATGGTCCGATTAGATTTAGAGGGAGAATTGAGAGCGTGGTATTGAGTGGTAACTCGAGTCATAGTTAAGGTGGTGAACTTGTTGTTGAGGCTCCCTTTAGCTAGCTGATTGGCAAGTGCTCGTACAAAATCCCTGTGCCAAGTATTCAGTCTCTGCTCGGTAGACCCTTAGTTTACTGCTCCTTATTGGCGTTCTCAACATAGTACGAATAGTGAAGTTCATTCGTTCCTAAAGGTATGACACCAAGTTCCTGGTTGTTGATTCTATACTGCAGTCTGTACATTATTGGTCGGCACTCGGCATTGCAGTTTTGAATGTGCTGCTGATTGAAGTAGAGGCCGTTGGTTTTTAGTACAAAAACTGCTCCCGATTGGTGCTCCTGATTACACTTCCTTATAGTCTATGGGCGTCTGGTTATCTTTACTGTAACATCACTAACATGCATGGTCTCTTTCAAGCATCATTGAGAAAGGCGTCTTTTGTCAGAGGTGATTTTGCATCCTCCTGCACCAGATCTGGATGTCTTGAAGTCCAAGTTGAAATATGGTTGGATCTCAGCCATTTCTGACAGGCTGTTGTATTTAAAATAACTTGTAAGAATAAAGTTTGAACCCTGGATTGCATTCACACAATCACAAAGAGAGACCTACATACTTATTTACCTTATATACACTGTACATGTAGTATGTCTCTGTGCTGAAGAATGTTTCAAGTTATAGAAGCTGACGTTATGTATCCTGCTACAGATCACAAAGAAGTGGACACCGGACAGTCAAAGGATTGTGACAGTAGTTAATCAGGCATGTCTTCTTCAAAGTAAATTTGAAAGCTGCCGTTCCTTTCTTGTTGCCCGAAACGACGTCAAGTTTGCCTTTAAGCTTGCAAGAGATGTTATTGATTCTCAAATGATGAAGTCAGCGGAATCTAGTAATGCGAGGAGTTTGAAGGAGACGTGCACCATTTGTTTGGAAGATATTGATGCTGGCCAAATGCTAGTTGTTGATAGTTGTGGGCACCGCTATTGCGTTTCCTGTATGAAACAACACGTGGAAGTCAAACTACTTCATGGAATGGTTGCTAAATGTCCTCATGAAGGTTGTAATACTGAGCTAAACCTTGAAAGATTTAAAAAGCTCTTGTCACCTCAGTTGGTTGAAATGATGAGTCAACAAATGAAGGAAGCCTTAATTCCTGTAGACAAAAGATTTTACTGCCCATATCCTTCGTGCTCTGCTTTGATGTCAAAACATGGGATCCCGGTATGTACAAAGGATTCATCTCTAGGCACAAAACAATCAAAAACCCGAGAATGTATCAAATGTCGCGGTCTTTTCTGCATCGATTGCTGCGTCCCATGGCACAACAACGTCAGCTGCGATGACTATAAAAAGTTAAATCCTTATCCCCATGCACACGATGCGAAGTTGAAGTCGCTTGCAGCAGAAAATAAGTGGCGCCAATGTGTAAAATGTAAGAATATGATTGAACTGGCTGCAGGTTGCTATCACATCACATGCAGGTATTTCATATTTTTCACGATTCTCTTAGATTCATCTTTTATGATATATTATTACTTCTTAATTTTACTCTGCGTACAATCATTTGTAGATTTGTTGTAGAAAAATTAATGGTGCTACGTTTTTGTTATGCTTTGTCCATCAAATAGTTACATTTTTCTATACGTCTATTTGTAAGAGAGGCAGATACAGATATTTGTGTACGTCCATGTATATTACTTGTTATCAATGAAGACCATGTCACACTGCGACACTGCGACATATATTTGGATATTCCCTCCATCCCCTTCAATCTCTTCTAAAGTAAATGAACAGGGTGTTATTGGGCCTTTTCCAAAGACTGGAGCAAATTTTCAGAGCTATTGGCCCAATAACACCCTGTTCATTTACTTTAGAAGAGATTGAAACCAAGACCACTAGATAACCAACTTCATTTTCATCAGATTTATCTTACTTTTTATACTTGTTAGCAGTTAGCACCATTTCAGAAAGAAAAAAACCAATGAGCCTGGAGCCTTGAAAGTGAAGCCGAAATATAATCGGAGGATAAAAGTAAAATATGATATGTTAGAACTTATTTTTTTCAGAAATTACTATTTGATTAATTTTTCTTTGCAAACCATGGTGATCCGGGTTCGTGATTTATCACCATTAGCCCGAGTAATCCCTGGGGCATGGGAGAACCCCACCAAACCACATGCCCGGTAAGTCGAGATAAATCCCGGCGGGTGGCCCCAGTTGGTGGTGAATCGAACTTAGGACTTCTGCTTCTTGAGGCATGGTCAGGAATTACTATTTGATATGGCAGTCTGGCATACGATGTCTATGTAGAAATAGATTAGAGAGAGAAAAACATTATTATTGAATTGATTATTTAGGTTAGATCATATTCTCTATATACAGGAGAGAGATAGTAAACTACTTCTATGAATAACCAATGTGGGACTAAAATAACATTAAATAGCCTTGCTAATACTCCCCTCAAGCTGGAGCATGAATTTTGCACATGCCCAGCTTGAACAAAATATCTAATAATAATCTGCTATTAACGGCCTTCGTGAGAAAATCTGCAAGCTGCTGCGAAGTAGAAACATAGAGTCTGAATCTGTCCAGATTTAAGCTTCTCGTGCAGAAAGTACCGATCAACTTCAATATGCCTGGTACGATCATGTTGCACCGGATTAGCCAAAATGCTAATAACAGATTTGTTGTCACAATAGAGCGTCATAGGAAGAGAGACCGATATCCGAAGCTCTTGTAGAAGATGCGTAAGCCATATTAACTCACAAACACCTTGAGCCATGGCCCTATACTCGGCTTCTGCACTGGACCTGGAAGCATCTTGTTTCTTACTCCGCCATGTTACCAAATTACCACCAATAGTGGTACAATACCCAGAAGTGGAGCGACGATCGGATAATGAACCTGCATACTCAACATCAGTACAAACCTTGACTCGAGAATGACCATGATCTCAAAATAAAATGGCACGACCAGGACACCTCTTGCCTTGAGATACCAAAGAACACGAATAGTTGCCTGAAGATGGGGATGACGCGGCTTGTGCATAAACTGACTAAGAAATTCAATCGCATATGCAATATCAGGACGAGTAAGAGAAAGATAGAGGAGCTTCCCAAGAAGCCGTTGGTACTGCCCAATGTCCCCCAATAACTCCCCCTCGAAGTCTGCCAGGCGATGATTCAGTTCTAGAGGTGTATCAGCACCACGACACGCAAGCTGTCCTGAAGCAGAGAGAAGATCAAGAATGTACTTTCTCTGAGAGATGAAAATACTGGAACTAGAACGTGCAACTTCAATCCCAAGGAAATAACGCAAGGGACCGAGATCCTTCAAATGAAGCGAGTATAGAGGTAAGATTTCAGGTCACTAATACCCTGAATATCATCTCTTGTAATAATAATATCGTTAACATAGACAAGCAATGCAACAATCTTTCTACCAGAATGTCGAAGAAACAAAGTATGGTCAGCACTACTCGGAACATAACCAAAGTCAATCATAGCGGTACCAAATGTATCAGCCCAAGTACGAGGAGACTGATTAAGCCCATAGATGAACTTTTTTAGCTTACATACCAAGCCAGAAGCAGAAGCGGGACGAAAACCTGGAGGTGGAGACATATAGACCTCTTCCTGCAATATTCCATTCAGAAAAACATTTTTCACATCCATCTGGAAAAGGGGCCAAGATTTCGATGCAACAATAAAAAAGATGACTCAGATAGTATTCATCTTGGCCACAGGACCAAACGTCTCCTGATAATCAACACCATGTATCTATGCATACCCCTTGGCAATTAACCGAGCCTTGTACCTGCTTACCGTTCCATCTAGATTTTCTTTAACCGTAAACCCCTTTTGCATCCGACTGATGTACGACCAAGCGGGAGGGTAACCAATGACCAGGTATTATTGATCTCCAATGCATATAATTCTTCCAACATCGCAGCCTTCCAATGAGGTTTGGCTAACGCATCTGCCACTGTACGTGGTATATCAACCAAAGAGAGAGAAGCTAGAAAAGCTCTATAAGTAGGAGATAAACGATGATCTGAAGTATAATCAACGATATAATAAACCTCTGCATCTAAATATCTATCAGGCTTCCCTGCATTACGCTTCTCTTTCCGAATAGCAATCGGTCTATCATCATCACTATGAGAAACAGGTGAATCATCATCAGTAGTAAAACTGGTATAGAAGCGGTAGGAGAAGGCTCAATACCTGATAAAGGTGAATCGATGGCAGGTTGCAGACCTGGAGCTACAGAGGATGCTTGGCAGTCTGGTGTAGGAGGCTGACATCCTGGATGTCGTGGAGTATAAACCTGTAAAGGATGTAAAGGACGTGAAACTGAAGGTGAAACTAAAGGTGGGATTGCAGACTCACACGGAATACTCAACGGAAGTGGATCTGAAGGAGGAGAAGATAAATCTTCTAAAGGAAGAGGACGAACTGGAAAACACTACCCCTGAGAGAGAAAACCGCCCGTAAAGAACGGAGTATGTTCAAAGAAAGCAACGTCCATAGAGGTGAAATAACGACGGGATGAGGGATGGAAGCACCTATAACCCTTCTGAGCATGAGAGTAACCAAGGAATACACATTTCAAGGCACGCGGATCTAGTTTAGAGGCTGACCCAGTGACTTGGACGAAACATACATACTCAAAAACACGAGGTGAAATCTGGAAAACAGAACGACCAGGATAAAGAATTGAATACGGGGTGTGAAAATCAAAAACTCGAGACGGAGACCGGTTGATAAGAAACACCGCCGTAAGAACAACGTCAGACCAAAAACGCGAGGGGACATTCATGCCAATTGACATAGCACGAGCAAGATCAAGAATATGACGATTTTTCCTTTCCGATTTACCATTTTACTGCGGAGTTTTCGTATTAGAGGTTTGATGCTCAATGCCATTGACATTACAGAATTTGGGAAGACTTTGGGACATAAATTCCCCACCTTGATCGAACCGAAAAACTTTAATAGTTTTCCCAAACTGAGTACGAACCATTGCGGTGAATGTCTAGAAAATAGAAGAGACCTCATCTTTGGATTTCATTAAATAAATCCAAGTACACCTTGAAAAATCGTCAATGAGCAACACAAAATAACGAAATCCTAAACTAGAGGTAACTGGGGCAGGACCCCAAACATTCGAATGCACAATATCAAAACAAGAAGAAGTTTTATTAATACTCAACGGATACGTGCTACAACGATGTTTAGCTAGTTCACACGTCTCACAAGACAAGTCAGACATGAATATTTTAGAAAAGATAGACGGAAACAAATAACGTAGATACTCAAAGGAGATATGACCTAAGCGGTGATGCCAACGTAGCACCCGCTTTATATTTTCACTACTAGACATAGATTTTAACTGGAGAGCTTGAGGAGAAATAGAAGAGACATGTCCATCCAGAAAATAAAGACCACCCTTTTCACGTCCACTGCCAATCATCTTCCGTGACACCAAATCCTGAAAAATAGCATAATCAGAAAAGAAGGTTATACTGCAGTTTTTATTTCTGGTAATTTTACTAACAGAAAGAAGATTAGTATCCAATTGAGGAACATGAAGGACATCAGGTAAAGAAAGGGAATCTGTAATTGGGATATAACCCTTCCCTGCAATAGGAGTCTCAGTTCCATTGGCAAAACGAACAGTCCGTCGCTATGAACTGGAAGCATAAGACTGGAAAAAAGAAGACATACCAGTCATATTATCGGTTGCACTCGAGTCAACAATCCAAGGCGAAGTTGGAGATGCATAAATACTATTTGCAGATGCGAAGTTACCTGCATGAGAAGCTGTCGGTGTGGAAGACATAGAGATAAGTTGTCGGAACCTGCTGATTTCATCTTGAGAGAGAGCACTAAAGGCCGAAGAATCTGGCACACTAGAGTCGGCAGATAACTGTGCTGAGGACTGAGATGGGCGGGGTTGATAACCAGCAGGACGACCGTGCAAAGCATGACA
Organism: Kingdonia uniflora; assembly: GCA_014058105.1. NCBI lineage: Eukaryota > Viridiplantae > Streptophyta > Magnoliopsida > Ranunculales > Circaeasteraceae > Kingdonia > Kingdonia uniflora. Next base: position 5,529,545 of record JACGCM010002827.1, read on the forward strand.
AGTTGTCTTTAGATGTCCTCACTTACCACAATAATCACACTTTTTTCTTGAGGGGCGAGAGTTACCGGAAGCCGTTGGTAATGGTGAAAGACTAGGTGATGATGTATGTGAAGTTTGTGAAGGAACTGACGGTGGTGCCGGATAAGCATAACGAATAGCCATAGCAGAAGTCTCTAAATGGATCCCGGAGATAGGAGGCATAGGTGACCGACGACTCTGATCGGAGAGACAATATGCGTGTGCCTCTTCAAGAGTTGAGAAAGGAGTCCTGTCAAGTAGATGAACTCGTGCATACTCAAAGTCGGGATTGAGCCCTGCAAGAAACTAAAGCACCCGAGTCTTCTCCACAATCTTTGCATAAATCTATGTTGTCGTAGGTGGAATAGGAACCTTGTCACTTGATGCACTAGCTGGCCACTCGATGAAGCTATCATAATGAGATAATTCTTCCCAACTCGATCGAAGTCTCGCATAATACATCCCCAAAGTCTGAGTACCTTGTTTAAAATTCCCAATCTCATTGGAAAGTTGAAATATCCTTGAATTATTCTCTCGCTGAGAATATACCTTACGAAGTGATTACCAAATCAGATGTGCATTGTTCGTGAATAAGTATCCAGCGGAGATCGTCGACTGCATAGAATTAATCAACCAAGTTCTCACCATCGAATCATCCGAGAACCACTTTGCATACTTCGGATTTGATTCTGCAGGTTCTTTTTCTATGCCAAGAAGAAACCCTATCTTTCCACGGCCACCAACAAACAATTTCACGGACTGTGCCCATCGAAGATAATTCAAGCCATCTAATAGCTGTGAGGTAATCTTCAGATTTGGATTGTTATGAACAGAGTTGAAGGACTGAACATCTTCACTCGTTCCAATCAAAGAAACGATCGAACTCGAACTCGACTCGTCACCGATAGCCATCGTGATCGATTACCTCAAATAAACCAAATAGATCTGAGATTCAGATAAGCATCTATCGCATCTCGCAACCGGATCCAAAAAACCAAAAAAAAATAATTGCAGAAGCTTAGGTTGCGATCAGAACAACGCTACCAGAGAGACAGTGATAATCGTCGTTCTTCAAAACAGAGGAGAGAGAGAGAGAGCGACGGTGTGAATCAGACCAATATGAACAAAAATCGCAACCTTAAAAAAAAAATTACTTCCCAACGAACTCACCGCCGAGTTCGATCAGCGAGGGTGTTGAACGATAACTCACTCTGACATCATGTAGAAATAGATTAGAGAGAGAAAAATATTATTATTGAATTGATTATTTAGGTTACATCATACCCTCTATATATAGGAGAGAGATAGTAAACTACTCTATGAATAACCAATGTGGGACTAAAATAACATAAAATAGCCTTGCTAATAGTCTAGTGGCTGGTTTGTCCTAGGATCATTAGAAGTATGAAGAAACTTTACTTCCCGGGCAAGCGCAAGTCTCAGATACATATATTGGATCTTATTTTTAGCACGATTTACTGTATGATAGGTACTCATATTAGGGCGTGGTGGGTAGTGGTTGCCGTATGTGTTATTAGGTTTGACCATATTACAAGAATTCCCAGGACCACACTGAGTATGGGGGATTTTCCGGTTTATTAGCGTTCACACGGCAAGATATATTTAGTTGAGGTGCTCACTACACAGTCAAAAAACAAGTATAGATGAGTTACACTGATCAAAATTGAGTTTTTTTTGGGTTTACTATATATTTCATGATTCTTGATTTGACCTCCAGGCAACGCTACAATATTGTATGTGACCCAAGAACTTTTCACAGGACGCAAGATGGGTCTTCGAATCTATTAGGGTCAGATAAGTCACTCTTAGATTTCAGTGTTGTGATTTTAGTAGAAGACAGTCCCCCACACATTTCCAAACCATGGGACTCCAGTTTTATTGCTTCTATACTCTGCCATTAGTCTTTTGTTCTTTGGATACTCTTTCAAAAGCAAGAAACTAGGTGGTGATTTTGGTTCTTTTTCTGAATATGAGTTTGTCTGTGTTTCTTTTCCTCCTTAAATCAGAAATGTGAAAAACCCCCTCATGAGGGTTGCTTGCGAAGCATTCATCAGTATCACCTTTGGTTGTTGGTTATGTTTCTGCCTTAAATTTTTTTTTTATTGGTTTTGAGTTGTCGCTGCTTCATACTCAATAGTGCTTGTTGTCTTTGGTCCGACTTCCGTATAAAAGTAAGAGTTTGCTTGTACATACACACTAAGGAGATCAAAGGCCATCGCCTTAACAGGATGAACTTACTGTCAACCCAATTGCATTAGATGGCGATCTCATCTTTTCATGTAGTAATGCAGGATACGTAGTTTATACCTTATATTAGTGTAAAATTTCTCCACACTTTTCAATTCATAGTATAAACCTAAACTGTACAGTTTTGTCTATTTCATCTTTGTAGCAGTACACAGTTTTCACTTCTAACACTTTTTTTTGTGCAGGTGTGGGAATGAGTTTTGTTATACATGCGGAGCTCACTGGAAAAACAAAAAGGCTACATGTTCTTGTTTAATTTGGGATGAACGAAATATTATAACTCAAAGAAGATAAGCAAAGGGAGAATTACAAATGCTGCACGCTTGTGAATATTTATGGCAACTTACATTATAGAAGATTTTTAGAGGCAAGAAGACCTTTACATAGTTAAGTCTTCTTTGTTTCTGGTTTTCAAGTTTTAGTTATACAGTAGAAACAGAAACTATTATGTGCTGTTCCTCAAGTTATAATTATAGAAGAAGATTTCCGTGCTTATTCTTATGTGTACTGAACATCGTTAATTTATGTATAGAAAGAAAGAGAAGTTTGTGCAGGAAATTGTGCTGATGCTCTGTGTAACCTTTTCCGTTTATTTCAACTTTAACCTTTTCTGTTTATTTCAACTGATTTACTCTGGCCACATTCGTTGTGTTTCATCAGGGCGCTTTCAGAGTGCTTATAACCTAGTTTACAATGCCCCACACATCATATACATTAATCGTTATCTTTAATGAACCACTGCATTTACTATCTATATCGCTTACCAATCTCGAAAATTTCATTACTGAAATCAAACTTTCGGCGGGGTAAAAATATAAAACTTGAGCCTTAATGAAAAATTACTGTTTATTAGATGCTTTCCTTCTAACTACAAGAAATAATAGAGTAAAACTAATATAACTGAAAATAAATTTACAACTTCGCTGGAAAAATGAAAAAAAGAATAAACTAAATCATCATCATTGTTGGGCAAACGACGACGATAGGGCTCCTCACTGTGTGTATTGAATCGCTCCATTGAAGCACTGTCGTAGAGTAGACAATATTACGCGGCAATTTGCCTGTAATCTTTACTTTGAAAGTTTTCTTCTCATGTCGTTTATTGAACGTCAAGGTGTTTGGTGTGACTGTTACTTTGAGACCTCCTGGGGACTTCACAGTTGCTTTGTATGTGGAGTTCCCGTGTCCGACATTTGTTACCGTACGCACAAATGTAGATGATATACGTGTTTTGGGGCTTGGTATTGTGAGTTGAATTGTAGGGTAGTTAAGGCCGTCTGAACCTCGTGTCGCTGGGAAGTCCGAGCAACTCCAGTGACGTTTACCCCCAGCACCCCCACCAATTAGTAGGCGGAGGGTGGTACTATTATAGCCTTCCTTGCACAAGTAACGGACGTAAGCACTGCTCGAGATGTCATACACTAAACCGGGATGTATAGCTTTCCGAGGATCAATTTGGCCTGACCCGTACCCAAACGGCGACGGCTTTTCATCGTCCTTTGTTACCATCGCATCAGTTGCTGATTAAAAAAAAACTTAATACATATCAAACTATCAATACCGTAAAATATGTTCCTAATCAAAGTTATGATTGTCTTACCCGTGGTCATCAAGGCGGATTTGATTCTAGACGGAGGCCAATCAGGATGAACAGTCTTGACATAAGCCGCAGCAGCAGCTACATGCGGACAAGCCATGGATGTTCCCGAAATAATGTTATATTTTACGCGACGTTTATCTTGTAGCTCATCTGTTGGGGATGCCAGCGGAGTCCAAGCAGCTAATATATCAACTCCAGGGGCACTAATATCAGGCTTAAGTAAATACCTACTAATACCATTTGGTCCTCGAGACGAGAAGGACGCAACAAAGGGTCCAGTCGTCTTAATCACTACCGACTTATAAATAACTGCTTCAGGGTTATCTGTAGTGTTTATATATTTCTCAATCATGTCGCCGGTTGTTTGTTTGATCACGGCCGCAGGGACACTAAAGCTGAAAGCGTCGCTGATACTATTTTCCGTTGGAATGATCATACCTGCACCGCCTAAGTCTTTAATATTACCATCGGAAATTCCGTTCAACCCGGGCCTGCAATATACAACTTTACCCTTCACCTTGTTCTTGTCTAAGGTCCCAACATCGCAAGCACTGTCATTTACATAAAATTTCTATTACTTTACATGCTATTTTTTATAGGATCGAAACATTAGAGAAAAAAAAGCTGTAGACTTACTAGGAAGATCACAAGATGATAGTATCTGAATCGTTGGAAGCGGCCTGGGGTCCAGTAATTAGTGGGTAAATATGTTTTTTCGGCATAAATGAATTTACGGAAACTCCCTGATATTTAGAAGAAAAAAAACGTAAACTTGTAAGACAAGCATAAATATTTTGTGCACACTAAGAGAAATATTTAAAGAGAGACTAACATGGATTCTAGTCCCGTTCCCTAACAAGAAATCTGTTTGGAATGATCTATCCATGCCGTTAGCAGCAACAGTAAGAATCCACGGTGCAAGGTTTGAGACAGACATAGCAGCGGGGCCTTCATTACCGGCCGAACACGTCATAACAATTCCCTTCCTATCTGCATGGAAGGACCCAATGGCTATGGCATCTTGGAAATACAATTGAGGTGATCCTCCAAGTGATAACGAAATTATATCGACCCCGTCATGAATTGCGTCATCAAACGCAGCTAATATATCAATGTCGTAACAGTTGTCGCTCCAACATACTTTGTACATCGCAATTCTTGCGGACGGAGCACCTCCACGAGCAGTCCCTTTAGCTAGATCGTAGAAATTCGCATTTTCAACAGGGCTTCCTACAGCGGTTGATGAAGTGTGTGTACCGTGTCCTATGTAGTCCGCATTGGTTATAACATCATCGACCTTGGGAGCATGGATCCTATACCACCTTGAGCCTATAACCTTGCTGCAAACATTACGATAAACGTTAATATTTATTCACTTGACTGAGGTAAGAAATTAATTACTCAGGTTTAGGAAGTACTTGTTGCATCCCATAAAATTGGCACCGTGATCGCATGTTCCTTTCCATTTAGCTGGAGGAGGTCCGTATCCTTCATCGTTGAAGCTCGGAGAAGCTGTGTAAATTCCTGTATCTAACAAGCCGATGATGATGTTGCTCTGAACGGTATCGTGGGTTCCCTTCCTGACTTGGGGTAACCCTACAAAATCCCATGACCTTGTGGTGTGGAGCTTCCTTGTAGTGCTCAGAAACACGGATATGACGCCCTCCATATCTACATTATTATTATTTTTAGAATTCACAAAAATAAGCAAAATCGTTGCAGGAAGAATAAGAGAACCAAAACAAAAATATTTCTCACCCTTGAGTAGATCTGCCTCATGGGGAAGGAGATTTGCAGCGAAGGCATTGAAGCTTTTACGGTAGCTATGTATCTTAGATTGTCTAGCAACTTTTTCACTGCAACAAAGAAAATAAAAATATTGACAACCTAGCGCATCGCATCTGATGCTCGCACACGGCCTTATCACAAGTATATAAAGAAATGCATGCAAACTCGAAAATTATTAACAAAACTTTAAAATAAAGGTAACAGATCTGAGTGGGTATTTACTCTCCGATAGCATTTAAAAGGAGATTATGATGATCTTCCGCCGCATCTGTTTGTGCTACGTGTCCCATGTACACTATATATGGCTACAATAACAAATCAGTACATCAATATCAATCAAAGCACAAACACACCAAACGTAAACACAAAAAATTAAGCACAAACCACTCTAGTTTCTGTCTCACTCGACCCATTACTCAACACCGCTAAAAGCAAAAGATTACAGAAAATGAACACTTGATGTTTGGAAGAGGCCATTGCTACAAACTTGAGCCTCTAACTCTCTGCGTTTCGGCTTCTATCTCAACAAATTTATATATACTTAGGGAGAGAAGTCTTATGATCTTGAAACTCTAAGAGATAAAGTTTAACCTATATTAGAGATAAACACTTTGGTTTACATGAAACACTAATTTAGACACTTAAATTAGTTAAATACATTCACAATATATTAATCTCGTTTTATAAAACTCTTTTATTAGATCAACATCAAACTCTTCTTCTAATAGGCAAATCTTCTCAAGCACAACACTTGAAAGATCACAGACTGCTGGAGTGAAACATAAGAGTTTCAATTGGAGATGAGAGGCCTATAAATCGCAAACTGCTGGAGTGAATAATTAGGGTTTCAATTGAAGATGCTTTGATTAACTACTTGAATTCGAAAAAAATCGCGGGAAATGAAGAGTCGGAGCTAGAGAGAGAGAGAGAGGAATCGTCAATCATGGCAGATTTGAGTTTCGATGATCTCGATTACGCATATGAGTTGCAATTGGAAGAAGCCCTAATGGAGTCTCGGCTTATTAGCGATCACAATCTCGCGCGAGAGCTTCAGGGGAGGAGTGAAGATTGTCGAAAGCCATTCAGAGAGGGTTCATCTTCATCTGGGGTTGTTCAGGAGGATGTGAAAGTGAAACCCTTTAGGTTGTATTTCAAGGGGTTACTTAGTGATGATGGGGTTCGAAATGGTTTGAAGGGTGGGGTTGGAGTTGCGGCAATTGGGGCTGTGGTTTGCGATTTTGGAGATAATTTGGTTTCGGAGTCGCAGAAGCCGGTTTTGGTTGATTGGGAGATGGGTTGGAGTTTGGAAGATGCAATGTTGAAGGTGGACTTGGAGAGTTTGATTGAAGGGCTCAATATGGCACATTGGTTGAATATAAAAAGTATCGATGTGTTCTACGATGATCTACGTGTTTACCAATATGTGAGTTTAGATTCTGCTTTTTTTGTTTATTTGGTAATATTTTCATTTTGACCTATTTATATTGGGTAGAAAATATATGTGTGAGTAACTATAGATTCAAACAAGAAAGCGTTGAATGAACTTTAAAACCTATTCATATGTAAAGCATTTCCATGGATTACACTTTTCATGTCTGGGTATTTGAAAAGAAACCCTTTTCCTACATGCGTAGAACGTTTGAGATGGCAAACCTTTGAAGCGCGAGTTTTGAACTTACTCTTAATGTTTATTCCCAAAACTTGTTAAGCAATGCCAAAAAACTTGGCAATGCTGATTTAAGAAGTATCATTATCTGCATCACAAAACGTTAGTAAGGATTCACGTGCATGCGAGTCATATGGTAGTCTTGGTCTGAAAATGTATTGGCAAGACTTGCCAATTTTTTTTCATGGGGTGTCAATTCTGATAATGCCATTTTGTAAACCAAAATAGAGAGCTTTTCATCTTGGAGAGGGTAGTGCAAAGTTATATTCTTTTTCTTCTTTTAAGTAAGTCATTGTATTAATTAGCTACCAATTATTATAGGCAGTCCAGTTTTCCTTCATTCTATTGAGAATCATGTACAGTACTATTTTAGATTTCATTAATGTTCTTTGAGCTAGTATTTGTCCGCAAACTACTTTGTGTTTCTTTTAGGGCTTGTAAGGTCTCCTTTTTCTACTTCATTATAAATTTGCTTACCTTTTGCAAAAAAAAATGTTACCGACTACTAAAAACAAGTTCTAATCAGTTCTTGTACTCATAATGGTACAATAGCATCATAACATAGTGCCCCAAAGTTCAAAATGCTTAGCATATAAGGGCACCTAATAAATTTAAAATTTCTACAAATATCAAGAGAGAGGTTTAACAGAATAGTAGCTTCCCATGGAACTGCTGCTTTGTTCAAAAGTTGATCACTGTGCTGTTGTCACTAAGCGCCAACAAAATTTTCTCCTTGTTTTCAGCTACTTGGAGGGCCTTGCTGATTGATTGCCCCTCTACTTCTTCAATGCCGTTTCCTTGATCTCTTTGCCAACCTGCAAATATACAGCTCTTTTTACTATTAAGATAATAAATCCCAAACCTGCATTCTTTTTTCGAATGCAGCATCTGTCATTACAATATAGTGGATAATTGTGTAAAACTTTCTGGTACTGCTTCCTATTAGGATGCTCCACTCTCCTTTGTTGTTGTTCTTCTTCCTACTGTATAATTAGGCCTTGACTTCATCTAAAAAATAACCCCCTTTTTGTATTGATAATGCTATCATTTCTAGCTTTCAAATATATCAAAGTTTAGTTAGACTGCTGGGTGCCTAGACTTGGAATCTCGCTTAGCCTTATTGGGGTTTTGGTTCAATCGGTCATTGAACAATTGTCTTTTAGCGGCCCTAACTACTAATACCTTATTGACAGTGAAAGTCGGACTATTTGATGTAAGCCTCATTTTCCTTAATGGTGTTCTTGCTGATGTTTTGCCTTAAGATAGAATGCGAGAGGACTGCCTGGACCTCATCAGAGAGGGTCTCTTGTTCATTTAAGGGTGGGTAGGAGAGACTCGAAGTAAAAAAGAAATTTAAAAGGTCAGGAAGAAGGTGAGAGATATGAGATGGGGAAAAGAATGTTAAGAGGAAAGATGAGAGAATAAGAAAAATAAAAAAAGGCGATTGAACTGACAGTAAACCGGACTTCAATTTTCCAAACTGGTATAAAACTCCATGTAATCATTTGACCGTAGCAATGCCCCATATAATCATTTGATACAAATTTTGGACCAACAAGCTATGTGTATTTGTGGTCCATCCTTCACTAACACACCTAAACCAAGTGTTATAGTCAATAGGCATTTGATCTATCATCTATGTACTTTGCTATTCAAGGTTAATATTTAGGTATAGAAATAAAATTATAACTAATATAGTGACAGTGGTGGGCTCACCATGAGTGTGTGACTCGTGTTCTCTCACGCTCTTAATTTATTTGATTTAGGAATAGCAAGAAACATAAAAACCAAACTTCAGATATATTCTTAGACCTTGACCTTGAGACCAATTAAAGAAAATAAGTCTTGAGAAAAGAAGAGTCCTAGATTGCGAGTCTTGCAACCAATATATACTAGCATGCACGCACAAATCTAATGTTATAGGATAAGCTCTTTTTAAGAGAGTATGGTAGTAGAGATAGCAAAGAGCTCATAATATCCATGGTGGCAGATATTTACACCGGTAACTTTGTTGACTGTCTCCTTATTAGCGTTGCTGCAATGCTGCTTCAGTGAAGGCTATTGTCTCCTCAATGTACAACAAGTGGCTAACCTGTACTGTACACTCAGTGGTTGGTATTGCAGTTTTGACTTTGCTGTTAGTGCCCTCAACAACCCTGTCACACAACTTAAGGCCATCGGCTCTTGGATTACAACATAGTGCTTGGTGAACTTAGTGACATATGATAAGAGGTGCTCATTGCATTTTTAATGTGTTATAGAGAGTCCGGCAGTGGGTCATGTTGACAGTACATGATTTCTTACAGGCGGTGCAAGGAAGTGGCCCTTTGGTATAGATGATTTTAGCATCTAATCACAGTGTCACAAATTCCTGTACCTTTCCTGCCCCAACTAATTATGGAACTTTTGATAACTGCATCTTCAATCACACAAACATAGACACAGATTTTTTTTTTTATCTATAAGCAACGATCATCTGCCTTATTCTATCTGCGCTAAGAATGTCTGTGTCCTAAACTACCTAAAGTTATTGATAGCTGACACATTTTATTTTCTTATTCAGACAACAAGGGGATGGATACCAGACCAGCAAAAGGTTGTAACAATAGTTGACCAGGCATGTGTTCTTCAAAGTAAATTTGAAAGTTGTTGCTCCTTTCTTGTTGCACGCACGAAAGGACGTAAAGTTTGCCTTTAAGCTTGCAAGAGATGTTATCGGTTCTCAGATTGTTTGTTCAGCGGACTCTAGTAAGGAACAAAATTTGAAGAAGACTTGCACAATCTGCTTAAAAGATACTTACAATGAGCAAATGTTAGTTGTTGATAGTTGTCGGCACTCCTTTTGTCTTTGTTGTATGAAACAACATGTGGAAGTCAAATTACTTCATGGAGTGGTTGCTAAATGTCCTCATGAAGGTTGTAATACTGATCTGAACATTGAAAGATTTTAAAAAATCTTGGCACCTCAGATGGTTAAGATGATGAACCAACAAATGAAGGAAGGTTTAACTCCTGGAGACCAAAATTTTTATTGCCCATACCCTTTCTGCTCTGCTTTGATATCAAAAAGTTTAATCCCGGTATGTTCCAATGATGCATCGCTAGGCACCGAACAATCAAATCCCCGAGAATGTATCAAATGCCATGGCTTGTTCTGCATTGATTGCCATGTTCCATGGCATCGTAATATGAGCTGTCACGATTATAAAAAGTTTAATCCTAATCCCCATGCACAAGATGCAAAATTGAAGTTTCTTGCAGCAAATAATAGCTGGGGCCAGAATAACAAACCTAAGAATATGATTGAACTAGGTGCAGATTCCTATCACAGTAGCAGGTACTTCAATTTCTTGACATTTAACTTAAATGATATATGATACATTGTTGATACTTGTTTTACACTGCATACCAGCATCACTTCTAGTTATGAATGTAAAAGCTGTGCCTTCTTTTTCTCATTAATCTTCTAGTATCCTTGGGGGTAATGTATTATGCATTTACTTAGAGTTTTTTGTGGAGTTGCAATGGTTTCCCAATATCTGATGTTAAGTGGTTGCCATGGAGTTATTGGTGTGTGAATTAATTGCCTGTAGTTTGCATTGGTGTTGTGAATTAATTACCTGTAGTTTGCATTGGTGTAGTTCTACGAGGTGTTCTTCTAGAACTTGTTTCAGGGCGCGAGTCTTTCACGGGTTACCTATGATAGTTAAACTGCAAAATACTAGATAAAATAAAATATAAAATAATGAGAATACCATCAAGAATTTTTCAGTAATTTATTGTGGGCACGTTAATAAAGACTAGGGAGAGAATATTGAGAAAGTTGTAGATAAATTAGATAGACAGAAAGTGCTCTTTTTCTCTAGGTTTTTTTGGTTGTTTGTTTGTCGAAGAGTAGTTTGAGAAGGATGGGAAGGGGATAAAGGAATATAAGTGGTTTTATGGGGAGCAGTATTCTCTTTTCTAATTTTTAAAATGTTTTAGTTGTTGAAATTGGTATATCTACCCACGGTTTATTGTTTTATGGACAAAAATGAGTATTTCTGGTAGAGTATTCCCATTTCATTTAAATGGACGAAAATGCATCTGATCCACACATCTGCCACTTTTTTCAGTTAATTTTGTTTTCCTGATATGAGTTTACATATAATGTCGACCTTTCTCTCATAGATAAAAAAAATAAATATATTGCAACTATCCATGTCCGAACCACTAATATCTGACCGAATAATCTGAATGTATCATATACATATTAGCGTAAAATGAATACTGTGAGCTAGTTATATCTCAATTTCCTCCTCTTTTTTTTTCTACTCAACAAGTAAAGGTGATTTAGTTTTAGCTTGAAAATTATTGTTGCCTCCTGCAGTATTGGAACTTTTAATCTATTGAAGCATCCTGCTCAGAGACAAAATTTTGAATCCGCCAGCAGCTCAAATATATGTCAGGATAAGCTACATGGTATTAGTAGCTCCAGCCAGCCAAATTCTAGCAAGGAAAGCAAAGAGAAGGGTGAACAGGAAGGTCTGAGGAAGATAAAAGTTTTTAAGCTATTTGACATTGTCCAAGATTATTCTGACCATCACTTTATAGCGGGAGGCTCTAAAGCAAAACAGCCTTCACAGAAGTGGACAAAGGCAATTCAGCAGGAGTGGAAGATCCTGGAGAAGGATTTACCAGGTACAATTTTTGTTAGAGTATTTGAAGAAAGGATGGATCTTCTGAGGGCTGTGATTATTGGTGCAGCAGACACCCCATACCATGATGGTCTCTTCTTCTTCGATGTTTTCTTTCCATGCGAGTATCCTTGTGTCCCGCTGCAAGTATTCTATCATTCTCACGGTCTTCGATTGAACCCAAACCTTTACAAATGTGGGAAAGTATGCCTTAGCCTTCTGAACACTAGGCGTCGCCAGAAAGATGAGAACTGGACCCCAGGGACATCCACGCTTTTACAAGTTTTGCTCTCTATCCAAGCTTTGGTGCTTAATGAGAAGCCCTATTTCAATGAGCCTGGGTTTGAAAGATTAGCTGGTTCAGGGAATGGTGAAAACCAGTCACGTGCTTACAGTGAAGACACGTTCATTCTCTCCTGCAGGACTATGATGTATACCCTGAGGAGGCCACCCAAACATTATGAGGATTTTGTCTGTTGCCATTTCCTTGAGCGTGCACATGTTATTCTGGAGGCTTGTAAAGCGTATGCGAAAGGTGCACACATTGGGTTTCTTGGAGGCAAGAGCGGCACATTAAAGCTACAGAAAGAAGTCTCCGAGATCCTTCCGAGGCTTGTGGAGTCATTCACCAGAAATGGAGCTAAAGAGTGTTAGCACTTACTTTTTCCCTGGGTCAACCCGTCAAAGTACTCTGGAACGGTAAGTTAAAAAGAGTGAATTTATGGATTTACTATAATAAAAAATTGGTAGTTGATTACACGTATCAGTTGATATTCAATATATATATGATTAAAGAGATAGAAGTTTTAAACTATACTTTATATTGTGTTTTGTTGTGTTTATATGCTACAGATCAGGGAAAATATTTTTCTATAATTCTGAGTTTGCATATGGCAATTTTTTTCTTTTATATAGGATAGGTTCGGTTAAATTAGGAGAAGAAAAGAGAAAATGTTTATTGATTATTTGAAGAGATGATTACAATCACCCTAGATAGGGATTTAAATAGAGAAAAATATTAGTGTTAATTACTACGATTGTGGAAGCATCAAAATATCTCTAATTGAAATTCTAGGGTTTCTAGAGTTTTCTCCTACAACTCAAAACAAAAAGAACTCCATCTCAAAAAGGACTCGAACATTAATATAAAGACAATGTAGAATGTACGTGGCCTCGTGGGTAGACGACCTACGAGGCATGATCTATCAACTCTCCCCTCCTAAGAAGAATTCTATCGCGAATTCTGAATTCTGTTGCTGCATATAATCATCGTAAAATATCAAATCTATTCGTGCAACGGACTCCCACGAAATCTATGAATCATTATTCTCTGTATGACCAACCAATTGTATCAAAAACTCAACATGTCCTGCTGCGTCTAAACGGTTATTTAATATTTCATCAATCTCGTTAGTTGACGTGTCGTCAGGTGCAGGTGTCACTGGGTGTGATGGAATGTTACTATAGAATTGAGTAAAAAATTTGGCATTGACAACATGAGAATGCGCTCCAGGAATGTCAAGCTCATAAGCATTTTCCCCATAACGTTGAATGTTGCGATATGGTCCTGATTTATGTAAGAGAAGTTTAGGCGTCACTCCCGTGCGACGTCCATTCTCTATAAAAAAAAAACATAACTAGGTCTCCAGGTGAAAAGGTAACCTCTTGCCTATGTCGACCCACCCTTTCCTTTACTCCTGGATAAACATTTGCTAAATGACGTCGTACCTCCTCATGTATTGCCTGAATGGACTCAGTAAACTTTGCAGCACTATTAAAAGTAGGCATTAACTGGGGAATAAGTTCTAAATCCAGCGCAATATCTGGGGAATAACCTGTCATGATCTGAAAAGGAGATAGTCCCGTTGAATTGTTGACAAAACTATTGAAAGCAAACTCGACTTGTGAACGGGCAAAATCTTACTCCGTAGGCCTATCCCCTATAATACACCGTAGTAGATCACATAAACTCCGGTTAACCACCTCTGTCTGAGGGTGAAATGCTGTGGAAAAGCGAAGCTTGCAGCGTAGAAGTCTTCATAATGTCCTCCAGAAATGCCCCGTAAACCGTCGATCCCTATCAGAAGTAATAATCGATTGTGGAACCCCATGTAAATGCACCACCTCCTTGAATAACAGTCGAGCCACGTGAGCCACATCTTCCGTCTTAGTGCATGGTATAAAATGTGTCATTTTAGAGAATTGGTCAACAACTACAAAAATAGAGTCAAAACCCCGTGTCTTCGGCAATCCTGTGACAAAGTCTATCAAAACATCTCTCCAAGAGCTGAGAGGAATTTAAAAAGGTGTGTAAATGCCAATGTTTTGCTCTCTCCCTTTAACTGTCGTACAAGAATAATATCGTTAAATACAAGTATAATGGCGTGTCTTCCGGGAGGATAATCTTCGCCAATACTTATAGTGAGGATTATGTAATAGTAAGTTTAAACAAACAAGATTTTACGCGGAAACTCAGTAAAGGCTGAGAAAAATCACGACCTCGAGGAGGGTTTTGATGAAAAATCCAATAAGTTGCTAGTTATTATAATTTGTTGTTTGGTAAGATAGTAAGGATAAATGAATAATAAAGTTGCGGATCAGAATAACTCATTCTCTGCTTGTATTTATAGTAGATACATACAGTTTACAAAAAACAACAGTTTCCTATTTCAGGGGTAGTGGGCGAACTTCGCGGATTTCCCAACGGCTCTTATTTGACCAAGCAAGCGGCTACTTCTAGTAGATCGAGAACTGTGGTCGTAGACGTGACATCTTCTCGAATGATGGAATGGCTTCGACTAAGGTCCGTTGGCTTATTCTTGTCGAATATGGAAAATATGCTACTACAATCGCCCCATTCTCGATACAATTATTTATTGTGTCGAGAAGAACGTCAGAATGTGAAACGGTTGTCGAATTTTTGTAGAAGTCTGTATTATGCCATTTTTGAGGTAAAAGTCAAATGACTCTGGTTAATTTTGTTTTCCGAGGAACATTTATTGCAGGACATCAGTCTTCGTAATATTCTGAAGTGGGGTATAAATAGAAGGAAAAAAAAGGAGTTGTTTATGACAGGATATTGGTAGAGTTGGCCGTGATGGTAACGACGTCGTACCAGGCATGGCATAGGGAATGGCTGGAGCTTGCAAATGGGAATTTGGGCGAGTACAAAAAGGTAAATCTTGGTGTTTTGTCGTTGTTTTTGATTAGTCTGGAACCGGTAGTGATGATGTGTGGGAGAATTGATGGAGGAGGAGGTAAAGAGCCTCGAAATGCAGTGTCATGCTGTGTTGTTAAAGGCCTCAGAGCTCATCAGTTGTTTGGAGAAGTGCTATTGCCCATATTGAAGATGATGATGCGAAGGGGGCATGATGTTCTGTGTTTTTGGTCGACACAAAAAATTTCTTACAATTTTCTGCTGCTGTCTTCCTGTAGGGTGCACACAGGCAGCGCTTTTTAAAAGTTCCCTGACTTGAGATTCATTGAGTTTCTTAGGATATCATTGCACTTTTTGTCGGAGGATATGCCAGATTCTGGTGAAAAGAAGCACATAGCTTCGAGTCCTTTATATCGAATGATAAAATGTAAAAGGTAGCTTGATGTAATGTAATCGAAGGAAAGAATTGTCGAATGTAAATGAACAGTGTACTGAATGAATAAACTTTGTTGTGATCTTGTGTTGAATATGTAGATGGTGATCTCGAATAGAAGGAAATACATTATTCAAAGATAACTAGGCGAGTCATTTGTATGTCGAGATAGTTGTTCCGAACTTTATGTTAAGATCGAGGCTTATGTTGGCGAGGTTATGAGATCTTGACCTGGAGTGTGTTGACCGTATGGGGCCTGAAACGGTTCCCTAGGAGGTTGACTGGATTGGGGTGTGTAGAGTTCCAATGTAAAATGAATGTTGGGTTGACTATTAGTCTGAGTGTTTGTGTTGATGTTATCTATAAATACCTTTGGTATTCTGAAAGTGCTTGTGTTGGATTGGAGATGGTGAGGACAAGGGCTCAGGTACGGGAGTATGAGCGTTCCAACCGGGTGTATGCTAAATATTGAAAGCTGCTCGATAGGTACTTCGGGAAGAGTTGCGTAAATAGGCAACCATTGGTGCCAGTGGAGCCCAAGTATGAAGACATGAGTGAAGTGGAGGTGAAGGAGGCGGAAGAGGAGTATACATTTCATTATAATTTGTAATTCCTGAGTTCTCTTGAGCGCGTCAGCAAGATCAGGAATCGAGCCAAGGCTTTGGTGAAGAAAGATGATGATGTGGCCGGTCGAAGAGGTTGAAGAGTGGATAGAGTTGTGGGGTAGTAGCAAATGTGAAATGTGTAAGGTGTTGTCTTGAAATAAATGAATATATTTGTGTTATATGTTGTTGTCGATGTATGTGATGTAAATTGCTCTCGAATATGATTTGATATGTTTGAACAAATGAAATGTTATTGATACAAAATTGCATAGGTATGTATGATATTTTGATCTTCGGGTAGTTGGTTTGTCGAATACTATTTGAATTTCGTATTTCTGTTAAAACTGTCCTGAGAATATAAGAGAGTATTAAATAAGGAAAGATGTGTGTTGGTAAATGGAGACAAATGGCTAGGTGTTCTCTTGTAGGTGATATTTTGAGGTATAAGGAGTTGGATGTACAATTGCTTTTCAATAACATAAGAGGTGCTTTGGCGATGATGGATGTACTAGAAGAGTTAAAAGGAGATATGGAAGAGTTTGAGCAACAGTACATGGGCATGTTATTGTTTAGAAGACGAAGGACTAAGAAATTCGAGAAGAGGCGAATATGGCTTTACGCTCGAGTACTCGAACTGTCGCGAATGGGTGCGATGAACAGTCGCGTGGGGCCTATAAATAGTTCTGTTGTTGGCGACTGTTCACAAATCACTAATTCCAAAAAAATTTCTTTAAGTGCCGATTCTCTTTGCTCATCTCTGGCGTCATTGTCAACCATTGGGAAGGAGGATATTAATGTGTTGATCGAGAGGGCTAAACTTACAAAGCAAAGGGATATTGAGGCAACACGACTCCAAGGTTAGTAGTTTTCTTGCCTTTGCTTGTTATTTATGCTAGTCAATTGAAACCCTTTGTAAATGTTGATATTGCGGTAATAGTGTAGGGAGTAATTGTTGTTTAGATAGGTGTATAGGAAGTAATAAAAAAAATAGAGATTTTAGGGGTTGTGATAAAATTGTTGTGATATCGATTGCATGGTGGGGCGACTGTTGGAGCAATGGTGTCGAAAAGTTGAAATGAGTGTTTGGGAGAGAGGGATTGATAGAAAGAGGTGATGACGAGAGGAGAGAATGAGTTTTGGGCGTCGTTTGTATTACGACGCGACTGTGGGTGTGTTGTTTTTGGATTTGTGAAATGGAATGAGGTTCGGTAATTGGAGCACCGGAATATCTGTGATATTGGCCGGGTTTTACGCCGGAGAGGGCGAAATTCCAAAATTTTGAATTTAGCATGTTTTGGCGGGAAGCATGGTACTACCAAAATGTCTTCGAGAAGCTTAGGGTCCTGAACTTCGATAAGAAACGTCAGTGATAGAGAAATAGCTATCGATGTTTGAACTTAGAAAAAAATAGTAAAGAAAATCTTGTATCGAGAACTAAATGCAGTAATTGTGTTTTCAGATAGTAATCTAAAGAATGACGTGTTGGAGATGAAACTCGACAACTATATGAATATTAGCATATGAACATATATAAAGTATCATATATGATATATACTAATTTTGTTAAAAAATGGAATATGATTTCAGGTTCATTAAAATGGCTGAACCTATTCAAATTGATGATAAAGAAATCTTTGAGAACCTTGCAGATGTAGAGCCCCTGCTAATTGATGTGACAGCCTGTGTCCAAAAGTTGGGTGGTAGGTATAGGGCGGGATTGAGTAACGTGGATGTGGCTAGTATTGACCAGTTTAAGGTGGCACCCAGGGTTGTGGATGTTTCGGACGAAGAGGGTACTGAGACAGATGTGGATCACGATCCATTGGTTAGTGATCGAGAAGGTAGTGGGGGGGGGGGGGGGAGAAGATGTCGAGGATGATGATGATGTATGTTATGGAGAGGGTCCAGAAACGAGTGAGATTTTGCGTTTTAAAATTAAAAATAAAATTTCTGAGGATATTAGATTAGAGGAATATCATCATGAAATGGTTGATCAAGACATTCCTTTAGATGGTATACTTGTCCATCGAAAACAGATAAAAAAGGGATTGAAGCTTCCACTTCGAGTTGACCAGAAAAAGTTCCTTAATTTCTTTGATGTTGCCCATTGTCAATTTAACCCAAATGTGCATGACCTCTTCCGGGTTTGTGGAGTAATAAATGGTCGATTAAAGGCGAAAGGGGAAGAGTTAATCACTGCGGATGATTTATGTGTGTTTTACACACTTAAACAAAATCCATCGAAGATATGGTATAGGTACTTGGCGAGGTTCTTGAGGAGACCTCTATTTTATGAGATGGTATCGACAGGGGCAGTACTTTGAGGACTGCCTCCTTGTATCAGGAAATTACAAATTTTATTGGAGAAATCCAGGGGAGGCTCTGAAAAGGAAGACTTTCCACTTAGGTTTGTGGTTAGGTAATTTGTTTTGTCGATGTTTTGGATTTGTGGGTTTGAATCTAGTGTTCTAATTTTGTTGTGTGGTTTTTCTTCGTGCAATTTTGAAGGAGGTTAATTGAGATTTGGACGTTGCAAAAAAGTTGTATAATATCAGGAGGGGTTATTTTGTTCGTATCGACAATTTGGTGGTCGACCAAAAGAAGGTGGACGGTCTGTTTCAGGAGGTTGGTTTAAAGCAGACTCGGGCAAAAGGATTTGAAATTCCTATCATCGAAGGAAAGATGTCTGCGGGGAATAAAAGAGCTGCGAACTCGAGCTTGCCCCTTGAGAATCCTTCAAAGTGGTTACACCACCGATTCTGCAACTGCAGAAAGAGATGCGATGTTGACAAAAAACTTTGGCAAGAGTAAAAAGAAAGTGGGCTGCTAGCCAGGTTGTTGCACCCCTCCTCCCCCCGAAGAGGGCTTCCCGTAGATTAACTACAAAGGAGAGGGAAAAAGTTGTTGGAACATCATCTGGTGTGCCAGATGGTCGACCTCCTAAATTGGTGACTAACGTGTTACCGAAGAAGAAGGCGTCTTATGAGTTGACGAAGAAGAAATTCGTCGAAGAGTCGGGGACTGTGGTCCAAAAGATCATGAATGCATATCTCTGGGACGACGACATTGGAGGAGGAATTTGATGATTGTCTGATGGGGGCAGAAAGTCTTTCGACTTTTCTCAGTGAGGGTCACTGAAACATGGCTAAGGTAAGAAATTTTTTTGCTTTGCTTCGATTAAAAAATTTAGTGCCTCATTCAAAAATTCATATTATGACTGTAATACAGATCAAGAGGTTATTGATCGAGGCCAAACCTTACATTTTAGGTACTGGTATTCTGGCAAACCAGCTGATCGCCTACAAGAATATTGAGAAAGTGCTGGTGAAGGATAAAGAATATCTGATCGAGGAGAATAAGCAGCTGGAGTCGAGGCTGGGGAGGTATAAGCTTGATGTCGGGAAGGTGAAGGAGGCCACACTTCGCGAGGAGAAGAAAACTTGGGAGAAAGAGGTCCAGGGGATAAGGGTTAACCTTGAGAAGAAGAGAGGAGGCGTTAGCGCTGCAGAAGATTAATTTTGAGAATGATGTTCGGGAACAAATTACAGCTATTCGAGATAATCTGGACTCGTGCAAGAAGATGAAGACCAATTTTGTTGGACAGTATGAGGAGTTGGAGGACAGAAAAGAGTTTTACAAGAAGTTAGCTATTACTAGTAAACAGTTTTTTCTCGATTCAGATGCGGAAGACGAAGTTCCTGAAACGCCTGAAGCGCCTAAAGTGCTTAAAGTGCCTGAGGCGCCTGAAGTACCAGAAGTTCCTGTGGTGACTATCCCCGAGGGTATTCTTGTCGAGGAGTTATTAGATGTGCTAACTTCAGGTGTTCCAGTGAAAGTTGATGATACAATCTCTCCTCCTACAGAGTAAATTAATTTGGAAGAATATTTGTTTTTATGAAGATGTAAAAATGGTTGATGGGACCGAAACAATGTTTTGCTATTTTTGGAATGCTAATGTTGATGCTTTTGTCGAAGAATGTTTGAAAGTAATTTATGCATAGATTTTGAAAAATTTATGCTAAGTGTTTTTATTCGAAAAGATCGATAGTATTATATAATAACATAGATAATATGCTGAATGTTGTTATGGAGCAAGTATCTGAAATGATTGAAAGAAGGCCATGTAATGGTTCATGTAAATGTAGAATGATGACTAGATGTTGTACCTCGATGAGATATCTGGGTTTGATGTTGATGAGAAAAAAGGAATAAAAACATGCCATGTTTAGTTCGATAAGTAATGAAATACAAACAAGGTAATCCTGTAATTGGATAGGCGTTTGTCGAAGAGATAAAAGTTAGCGATGATGTATACTTGTTAAGTATATATTGATACTATGTGAATGATAGTGAAAAAGTTAGAAACGATAGTATATATGTCTTTATTTGAAATTTTCAATAGCGGTTACAGAGGTTATCTGTAGAACATTTTTAGTTGGGCTGTCTTCCACGGATATTCGAGCTCTATTTCATCTTCGGTCATTAGCCATTAAGTTCCACTATCGGTTTTTTCACTGACAATATATAGTCATTCCCAATTTTTTGATAATTTGCCATAATTTTTAGGTCGAGTACTGTCTTGTATGCGTCGAAAGACAAGATCACCAATGCCAAATGTTTTTTTTTGAAGGCTATCATAAATGGAGTACAGTCGGTGGATGTTCGAGGAGTCGTTCGGTATGCCCACAAGACACTAAGAAGTTCATCCACCTATCTGCCTTTCTTCTCGTCAAGGCGTTTATGCAATCCTGACTTGATGTTCTTGTTGATGACTTCAGCTTGGCCATTACCTTGAGGGTAGTATGATGTCGAAGTAGACAGTTAAATCTTATATTTGTGGAGGAAGCTAAGTACTTTGTCGCTGATGAATTATTTACCGTTATCTGATCGTATCATTTGTGGACACCCAAATTTGGTTATGATGTGTTCCCAAAGGAACTTGATGACTTTATTTTCATCTCTGTGACATAGAGGCACTGCTTCGACCCACTTGGTGAAGCAGTCTGTTGCTGCAATGATATTGATCCCCCATCTTTTGAATGGCCAGAGGACATTACTAATGTACAGGTTGAGTACTGGGCTTTTGATGTCTTGAGTGTGGATTTGGCATTTGTAGTACCTACGAACAAAGTCTTCGCAGTCTTGTCGCATCTTTGGCAAGTATATCCCTTGAGTGAATGCCCGCTGGGCCGATGATCGTCCCAAAATGTGAGCTGCATAGATTTCTTCGTGAAGTTTTTTGATTTTGATTTAGGTTTGTTTCTGAGAGATGCATTCGATAAGTGGTCCTCTTCCTGTGATGCGATATAAGATTTTATTATGAACTGTGAATCGATGGTATTTTGCTAAGAGTGATTGGGCCTCTTCTTTGTTACTTGGGAAGATGTTGGAATTGAGGTATGCATAAAATGGTCTTCTCCAATCTTTAGTATCTTCGTTTTCAGTAACATTGATGTACATCGTATAGCTTATATCGAGACTGGATTGTTCGATGATCTCGATGTCCAAAGTTATCTTTTCGCTGTCCTCGAGCATTGCAACAATATATGCTAACGCGTTAGCGTGGCAAATTTCGGCTCGTGGGAGGTAAGAGATTGTTGTTGTTTTGAATTTGCTCATTTTCTCTTCGACTGGGGCTGCATAATCAACCATCTTTCCGGATGTATTGAACGTTTTGTTGTAATGGTTGGCAACGAGTAAGGAATCGACGTATACAGCTATTTCTTCCTCCCCAAATGCTATAGTAAAGTCCAGTCCATGAAGGATAGCTTCATATTCTGTTTCATTGTTAGTGGTATAGAACTTGAGTTTAATAGCTTTCTAGATACGATAATTGGAAGGTGTAACGAGGACGATGTCGATTCCTGGTCCTCGCGGTCATCAGTCAATACTTCTTCGGGTTCTTCCCAATCAAGGTCTTCGATTGGAAAATCTGCTAAGAAATCTGCTACTGCTTGTCCTTTGATAGATATTTGAGGTTCGAAGGATATGTCGTATTCCCCGAGGAATACAAACCATTATTGAACTCTTCGAGACTTTTCTTTTTTAGAGACGAAAGGTTTGAGATGAAATTTGGTAATGATTTTGATGGGATGAGCTTGAAAATATGGTTGAAGTTTCTGGAAGCTGTAGACCAAGGCGAGTAGTTGTTTTTCAGTTATTGTATATCTTTTCTCAGCCGGCATGAAAGTTTTGCTGATGAAGTAGATTGGTTTTTCCACACCATCGTCTTCTCGAATAAGGATGGGGCTAATGAAATCATCGGTGGTTGATAAGTACATTGTCAGCGTTTTGCCATCAAATGCGGTACTCATTATAGGAGGGCACCTCAAGTATCTTTTATGATCTTGAAAAGCCAATTCATAGTCAGGCGTCAAAATGATTTCTTTGGGCCTTTTTTGGGACAGTGGAGTTGGATTTCCAGGAAGGAGGTAAATAAGTTTGCATCGATTAGATGACTTGGAGATTAACCTGTGAAGAGCTGTAATTTTGCCAGCAAAAATTTGTACATCTTTTTTGGTTCGAGGAGATGGCATGGCCATGAGTACTTTGATTTGTGTCAGATCGATTTTGATTTCCCTCTTACTAACCAGGTGTCCCAGAAATTTACCTGATGCGATACTGAATTGGCATTTTTCTGGGTTGAGTTTCATCTGGTAGGTACGAAGGATATCGAAGATGGTTTGGAGGTTGTTACAATGATCTTCATGCCTCAACATTTTGCATATTATTTCATCGATGTATACTTCCATGATTTTGCCCAAATGATCTTTGAACATTTTAGTGACAAGCCACTGGTAAGTGGCTTCTGCATTCTTTAATCCAAAACGTATTACTGTGTAACAGCATAGACCTCTTTTTGTGACAAAAGTTGTTTTTTCTTAATCTTCTTCTGTGAGAGGAACCTGATTGTAATTGGAGGATGCATCCATCATAGAGGGAAGTTCTTGCCCTGCTACAGAGTCGAGGAGTGGTGGGATCAGTGGGAGGGGAAAGTTATCTTTCGGTGTGAACTTGTTGGGCTCTTTAAAATTGACACAAACTCTGATTTTCCCATTCTTCTTTGGGACTGCCACTATGTTAAAAACCTATTTTGGATATTTTGCTTCCCGAATAAATTATACATGAAAAAGTTTATCAATTTCTTCATTTACTGCTTTGTGAAGGCAGGAAGCTAAATTTTGACGCTTCTGTACAACTGCTTTGCTGTCTGGAAGGAGGTTGAGTTTGTGGCATGCAATCGAGGGATCAATGTCGGGCATTTCTTAAAAAGACCATGCAAAGATGTCAACATTTTTCATCAGGAGTTGAATCATGGTTTCTTTTTCATCGGATATCAACTTTGAGTCGATAAAGGTATTTCGTCTGGGTCCATCGAGTTCAATGGAGTCTACTACGTCAATATCATGTTGTTCGAATGTAGGGGGTGTTTTTTTGCTGTAATTGCTATACTTTTAGAAGTTTAGCCGTGCGAGAGTTGGTAGTGTTATTCTCGCATATACGTGTAACTGCTTGACTCCCTTTGATTTTATAAACTCCGTGATCTGTTAGAAATTTTAAGGCCATATGGTATGTCGAAGGTAATGCTTTAATCGAATGTAGCCAACTTTGACCTAAGATTCCCAAATATTTTGACTCAGCATCTATGACAACCAATTTGACGAAAGTGGTTTCTGAACCTGCTTGAACTGGCAAGGTAATTTCTCTTGTGGCTGATTCTTTGGAACCGTTGAACCCTGTAATGGTAGTTGTCGAAGCTTTTACCGAATCCTTGAGACCAAGAACATCAATTGCTTTTTTGAACAAAATGTCTAATGCACTTTTTGTATCGAAGAGAAGTGTATGTAGGTAGTCCTATCCTACTTTGAGTATAATGACCAGAGGGTCGTCATGAGGGTACTTGACATGGCTTGTGTTGCAATCCTTGAATAAAATATGGTACAGGCATTTTGATTTGCTGGAGCAGAGGATGAGTTTTGCTAACTTGTCTGAGGATGTCATTTTGCTACAAGATGTAATTTTATCATCTAATTTTCTCTTTTTTCTTTTCTCAATTTCGATCATGTAAAGATGGCTACATCCTCAGCTCGCCATCTTCCAGTTAGCAGAATACGATAAAAAATATGAATGAGAGAGTAACAATTGTCAGCCTCATGGATATGTGCGTTGTGATACTGGCGTAAGGGTTTGTTGGGTATATCAAGAATTGTTTGTGCTTCCCGAAATAATTCGTCTCCCTTAATCGTTGGTAAGATAGCGGGGAGTGTGGTCATCATAGGAGGTAAATTCGGGACGGGTCTGTTCAGTTTTCCGTATCTTCTCTTTACGTTGTCGGTATTTCTTCTGCATTGCTTGGTTGCCCCGGTATTGGTTGACTTTTGAGGTGGAGATGAAAATGCTTCATTGGAATTTATGACTGAGGGGTTTTCATCTTATCCTTTTTGGATCGCTCTAATTCGATATAGTTATTAACAACATCAATCATTTTTGTCACCATTCTAGGCTTGTGCAAGGTAAGTTCTTCTCAAACTTTAGAGTCGATATGTAATGCTGAGGTGAACGCTGGAACGATAATTTTAGGATATGAATTCCCAATCTTCTGTGATTCTTGCAAGAAATACTTGTAAAAACTCGCCAAGGTTTCTTTCGCACCTTGCTCGAAGAAGAACAATGAATTTTCAATTATTTCTCGATCTTTAGCATGAGCATAATTGGACTTGAAGAGGCGCTTTAGCTGGTTGAATGTATTGATAAAGCCTATAGGGATAGTATGGAACCACCTGAGAGGTTCTTTCTTTTGGCTCATGTTAAATAATCTGCATAGCATGTGATCGAGTTTGGAGTACAATCCAACTACAGCTCTGAAGTTTCGGACGTGGGTGAGATGGTCAGTAAGGCCTACATACTGATTACATTTTGGCATGTGGAAATTTTCAAGAATGGGCATGACTTTGAGATGATGAAAGATGGGATTTGTTTTAATTATATCGAGAGCAGCAAACCTTCGGCCTGGGATGTCAGAGATTATGGCTTGGATCATATTGTTTAGGTCGTCCAAGGTGATGAATTGTGGTGGAGGATTTGGTGCAGTTGTAACCTGTGGATCAAAGTCTCTCTATCCTTCAGCTCCCAATCGGTCTCTCATAGACCGACTTACCAGTGTTAGTAGAGCTTGATGACGTGTACGTCGATTTCTGCGAGTTGTCGGTACTGAGGATTTAAGTACAAAATATCGAGAAACCCTCTCTGGATTCCTTGATATGGATCGAGAAGTTCGTACTCGTTCTTCTTTTGGTTGGTTTTCTCTTTGGGTTGCCCTGAAGCGATGATCACTTTGTGCCTGAGGAGGTGATGATTGATGGCCAGTGAGCTGATCTTAAGTTCTCTGTAAATGTTTCATTTCTTTATGATGTGTTTGGCTCTGTTGATCCAAAGCTTTTCTCCTTTCGTCTCTTTCAACTTGTAGAGTTTGGGCGTGAATTCGCTGATCTTCAAGGTCTAGACTCGGTCAGATTCTATTTGCTTCTGAAGTTTGATCACTGCACTGTGCAGATTGACTATTTCCAGTATTAGGTTGATCTCGTAGTTCATCAGTGTACTGGAGGCACTTCAGAGATTCATGTTCGTCATCAGACTGTCTTAGGTCACATTGGTAAAGAAAAGTGTGGTATTTCCACAGACGGCGCCTATTATAATGGCGTGTTTTTTGGGAGGATAATCTTCACTGATACTTATAGTGAGGATTATGTAATAAGAAGTTTAAAGAAACAAGATTTTACGTGGAAACTCAGTAAAGGCTGAGAAAAACCACGACCTCGAGGAGGGTTTTGATGAAAAATTCAATAAGTTGCTAGTTATTACAATTTGTTGTTTGGTAATATAGTAAGGATGAATGAATAGTAAAGGTATAGATTAGAATAACTTATTATCTGCCTGTATTTATAGTAGATACAGGCAGTTTACAAGAAGAAAAATAGTTTCCTATTTTGGCGGTAGTGGGCGAACTTCCTGGATCTCCCAACGGCTCTTATTTGACCAAGCATAACGGCAAATTTTAGTAGATCGAGAAATGCGGTCGTAGACGTGACATCTTCTCGAATGATGGAATGCCTCCGACTAAGGTCCGTTGGCCTCTTATTACCGAATATAGGAAATATGCTACTACAAAAGGCATTAACATCCCTGCGCATAGTATCCCAGAAGTACCTCTCTCGCATAAGGGTCATGGTTTTGATCACCCTGAAATGTCCCCCAAGGTCCCCAACATAGATATCTGCCATCAATCGTTCCCTCATAGATGAAGTCGGGATACAAAGGGTTGTACCCTTAAGTAAATACCCATCCTGAATAGTGCAATACTCATAAGAGCCAGTTGCCCACATGACTCGTAAATAGGCCAAAAATACATATTAGAAAGGTACAAGGTACGTAGCTCAAAAAACCTAAACACGGAAGAACGTCGTGTGACTAAGAAATGAGTTGTTATGTTAATTTTGTCAACAATCTCATTTTCCTTACCATTGATATGCTGAATATGAAAATTGAAACTCTGGAGTTAACCGAACAACTTGGTCTGCCTATCTATTGACGTCCTTTGTTGACTATGCATGTATCGTAGTGCATCATGATATGACTGGATAACGAACTCCCGGTGCACCAAGTAATGTCGCCAATGCTGTAAAGACCGCACTACCGCTAACAACTCGATATCATACGTGTTGTAGTTTAATTGTGCTCCAGATAACTTCTCACTGAAGTAAGCCACCGATCTCCCGGATTGTGATGGCATAGCACCAATCCCTGTCTTACATGCGTCTGTAGTAACCTTGAAAACCGGTTCTAAAAATTCTGGTAAGGCAAGAACAGGAGCCACGGTAAGCTTCTGTTTGAATAATTGGAATGCCTCGTTAGCCTCGAAAGTTCACTCAAAAAGGCACATTTCCCATGAGGGAAGTGATTGGTGCCATAATATTGCTGAACCCATCTATGAATTGCATGTAGAACGTAGCTAACCCATGAAATATCTGTACCTATGTCGTCGTGGTAAGGACTGGCCTATTCTTGATTCTATCCACCTTTTCCTCATCTACCATGATCCCCTCTGATGAAATAACGTATTCTAAAAAATGTATTACATTGACGAGGAAAGAACACTTCTTCAACTGAAGAAATAACCTGTACTGACGCAGGGCCTCTAAACCTCGCTCCACATGAATAAGGTGTTCTTCCTTGGTGCTACTGTGGATAACAAAATCATCGAAGTATACAACCTTAAACCTCTCTGCGATACAGTCTCGTAGTACTTCGGTCATCAATCGCATAAATGTAGACAGTACGTTAGATAGTTTAAAATGCACCACTTACCACTCATATAGACTATCTTTGGTCTTAAAAGCTGTATTTTACTCATCCCCTGGTCGCATGCAAGTTTGGTGGTACCCGTTTTTAAGATCTAACTTGGAGAAGAATCGAGCGTGTAATGGCCTAATTCCATAAGCTCGAGATGGCTCGGAATTAGCTCTTATACTAATATTATTGTAACAAAAGCTAATATAAAGCAAGAAATGACATAAGTGATTTAGTGTGGAAAACCTTTGAATAGGTAAACAAACCACGACCTCGAGTTGAGGGTTTAAGTAACAGTAACTTTTATTGTTTGAGGCTGATATCTTATTACAATTGATCTCTCGAACTAGAAATACTTGACCTTATAAATAAGAAATTTTATGTTTAAGAATCTAAAAAATATGGTTTTCTAGGTGATTTCTCGTATATTTTTCTGGTCTCTGTCTCTTCTGGAACTTTTTCCTTATATAGGCATTGCCTGCAGTTCATTATCGTGCTGAAGTACGTTCTTCGAACAATGAGGGAAGTGGTGGCTGATTGAGTAACTGTTGAGTTTGTGAGAGACAAATATCTTTGACTTGTTCATGCCTTTTTATTATGCTCGACCCACGTTCTTCATCAGTTTGTGGTGTAGGTGTCAATACTGACTGTTCATGTCACGTGTAAAATGCGTTAATCTGATATGGAGGTAGTTCGAATTGAAATTAGTTCGAATTGGGTTAGAACGAGGGATAGGTCCCTATAATCGTCCCCTCGCAATTGAAGTCACAAGTGGCCTTGGTTGAGAAAGGATCTGTAGAGTTGTGATGTTGGAAGTTAAAAAGAAATGACGTATTAATGTTGATTTGACTGGTATTGAAAATGGGTATTCTTTTTTATGGATGGATGTATCTGTATTGAATGATGATGGAAATATTGATGTACGCGATGCTTGGGGTTTCGAGAGTAGCTCTGTATTGAATAATGACTGCTTTGGAAACATACCTGCACATTAAATACGAGGGTTATATAAATAGGACCAGTACAGAGGATTTGGGCAAAGTATGCTGTTTGTTGAAAAATTCTCTGGAAGTCTAGATTAATAATGGCAAAGACCCAGAGAATTGTTTTTGAAGAGAGTTTTTGCTGAGATGCAGCAATTTAAGTTAGTATACTTCGGTGATCAATCTTTGGAGATGCCCACTTCTATTCCCGTTCCACTGATGTATCAGGGTATGTCGGAAGAAGAAGCGACTGAAGCTGAAGAATATTTTTACTGCATGTGGAGATTTCATTACGCTGTCTTGACAGGTGAGCAATATTGGAGGTGTCTCCGCATCCTTGTGGAAGACAAGGTTGAGGAGACAGATGTGGGGGCCGGTGTAACTGTGGGGCAGTATCGCCGGTATCTTGCGTAGGATTGGATTCTAAGGTAGGGTCTTCTTTCATCTTCACCAACTCTTTGATGGTGATGGTTATAGAGGAGGTAATGGGGATAGTGGAGAAGGGAGACGGAGAGTGGAAGTCTGCTTCTGCACCATCATTGTTTCTTAGCTCTAAGAAGACCTTCTATTTGAAGAGTTGGTTCAAGTACTGACTTCCTTTCTTTTATAGTTTCCATTTGAAGTTCAGCTTCATGTCTAAACTTTGACCAAACTCAGAAAAAGGAGGATGCTCAGCATTTTCCAATGCTTGTTTTGCTTTAGAAGATTCTTGGATTGAAATATCACTAAAGATAGATGAACTGAAGGATTTGCTGTTTTTGGAGTACATAAAAGACTTGTTATCTGTAGAGTACCTGAAAGACTTGTTATCTGTAAATTACCTGAAAGACTTGTTATCTGTAAAGTACCTATAATTTATATTCAAACTTAATAAAAAAATATTTATTCAAACTCTGTGCTGATAGATAGAATTAACTCTTGTGATTATCATCGAGCTATGAGTAATTTGGAAATGTATGAATAAAGGACGAATCAGGATATAGAAGATCGAATTTAGAAAGTATATTATAGCAATCGAGCTGTAAAAATGTGTTTGCAACATAAAAGATGTGTAAGAATTTTGTTTTCGAACTGAACAACTTAGAATTATTTGGGGAGATAACTTCTGAAGATTTAGAATTCGCAGGAATTTGGAAATTCGAGCTCAGAGAGTTCTATCTTGAAATGTAGACTTTGGGGAAAATAAGCTCGAAATGATGTAGGCCGAATTCACTAAGGTCGATATGGATAGATAAGTTTAAATAACTTTACTCGAGATTTTAAAGTTTTCTGTTGTGAAAAAATAAAATATAAATTCGAATTGTGGGGGATTTAAAGTGATCTAGAAAATTGGATAATAGGGAGAAATGAATGTAGATAGGAGGAAAGTATTAAAGATGGTAGGGACTCGATCTGAGAGAATTCGTTATTTCACAGAGGGATGATTGATTATTAAGATTGCTGAAGTGCGAGAGTGCATTTTTGGCTTGCTAGTTTATGATGTTGATTTGCCAGTGTCTGAGTATCAGTTTGAAGGTTTGGATTAGATGGGTAGGGAACTTGAGTTAGGATGTCGCTTCTACGAGGAGCTATTCCGGGAAGTGATTGTGATGTCTTCAGCTCGAAAAGAGTCTGTGAGGCTAATTGCTAAAGAAAAGATTGAGTTTAAAGATGTAAGGATTGTAGGAGGTGAGCTGATTAAGTGTGGCTCCGCAGGACATCTGGGATGTTTCATATGTAATTATATATGAGGGAGTAAATTGTATGAGGTCGAATAACTGTCAATAAAATGTAATTAAAATGAAGTTTGAATCTGTCATCTTTTGTTGCCAATGTTGTTGTGACTGCTTTGAATAAAGAATTTAAAATTTAAAATGTGTGAGATTTGGAAATGACATCAACACTTCTATAAGTAGTAGAAGTAAGAATAGAAAAAGTAGGTAGCTTTGATTTTTGTCTTTTGTGTTAGTGAAGGGAAAGTTCGATTGTGTGTAAGTGTTGTGTCATCATGAGTGTGGGGAGGTCAGAGGGAGATTTAGATAATAGAGATAAAAATATAATAAAATATAGGGCAGGGGGTAATGATGGGAAGGTCTTTTCACCGAAAAGGTGCAAAATGTCTAACATTAATTATGTTTGGAGCGCATCAGTTCTAAAACTGAGGGCGGCTCGTGTGAGGCCCAGCAACTGCCAGCAGTTAGAGTGAGAAAATATAAATATTACTTTATCTTCCTCATTCAAATGTTTATCAACGTCTAAAAAATTGACGAACAGCGGGCGAGAAATGAGAAAAAATAGCAAAAATCTTCGCAAAAGTTTAGACGTGAGTAATCGACAGTCAAGGTGAGAGAAGGCTGCAAAGTCTGAGTCACGAAGGTGGTAGTATTGCAGCATTGTGAAGGATAGATTTTGCGCTGCGTCAGATTCATTTTTAGACGTTGAAGGTTAGTAAATGATTTTGTGATATTTTTGATGTATGTTTGTTAACATTTTGTTGTTTTTTCTAATTTCGAAAAATTTCTATTTGCAGTAATTTATAAAAATTCGTTTGATGTATGTGTATAAAAAGATATGCGAATGATGTATGTGTAAAAGAAAATAATATAATACCTGGACCTGTATGTAAGTTGAGCGTGAGGAGTATTTGTGTAGAATCAAACCTAATCTTTGATTTGTAGTTGAGATGGAGACTTCATCGGTGATGGAGGCGTCGACCTCAAGTCGTTCGGCTGAGTCTGACAATGTAGAATCTGATAGGGAGAACGAAGTAGGAGTGGTTCACTTTCTAGATTTCCCAGGACAATTGGTATCGTACCTTCTGAACTCCGATGTGTTTAGAGAGGCTTGTAAATCCAAAGCTCTTATTGGGGGATGATGGGGGAAATTTGTTGAATATGCCTGTAGGCAGCTTAGAAGTTGTATAGTAGAATCTAGGGAGGAACATTTCTTTATGTTGGTTGATTTAGAGAAGGAGAAATCGGACTGGGAATAAATAAATCAATCTCCTTGGAGTATTATGATGAGAATGTTTAGGGTGACCTGAAAGAAGGTTTTCTGTGTTACCTGTCTCAGTTGGAGTATGGGTTGAGTCTACCCCTTAGAAATCTTGTGAAAGGAATAATGAATATCATATGGGAATGTCCTGCCCAGTTGAACGGGAGCATATGGGAGGTAATAAATGTTTGTAAAAGTTTGAATAAGTTGTTGGAGGAGAATAAGGAGGAGATGAGAGTTTCTTCTGAAGATGTGTTACAACTTTATTGTGTGAAGAATTATTCTGCAAGTGGAGGGGCATATTTCTTTGTGAGCACATCTCGACCTTTTTTCTTCGATCTGAATTTAGTAGGTTGAATGTGGAATGATAATGTGATTTGGATGAGAGGTGATTGCCTTCAGAGAGAAGATGAAGAACCCATGGATCTTCTGCATAGAACTGTGAAGAAAAGTAAATGAAATAATGTATAATATCAAACTGCTGAAACTGAATGTTGTTCTGTTGTTGATATTGTGTTGTTGTTTTACAAGTTCTCAGTCGAAGGTAAAGAAGAAGTCCTTGTTAAATATTGTTGCTCAGGAAGGGGCTGAGCTTGAGGTAGTGCTGAAAGACCTCGGTATTAATATAAATAAACGAGCTAATAGTAGGTCCGAGAAAGTTCAAAAGTCTCAAGCAGCGAAACTTATGACGGGTATTGGCGGCAATTAGAAGAGTAGAGCTGATGGAGAGGCGAGTGGCTTTGTTAAAGGCCGTTTGAGTAGATTTTGTGGACGTACCGGAGTCTTCCACGTCGGGCAAGCTAGCTCGGGCATTTTTGAAGAGGAAGATGTTGAAGCGTGGCTCGACCTCTAGAACCATGGGGAGTGGTAAGGTCTAGGGTGGGGTTAAAAAGGGAAAGGTGGATCCTTCTTCTGAACTGATTAGGGCGAAGGTCTCTGATAATCGACCTATTGTGGAAGACGAGTTGAAAGCTGTGGAGGATAGGATGAGGCTTGCAGCTCGCAAGGGTGTGGAGGAGATGAGCAAAGTGACAAGTTTGATGTTTTGAATGTTTTATGAATTTTGTATAGTGATTCGAGCCTAAAATGTGTTTAATTTTCTTTTTTGCAGGCTGTTCGTTTGATGAAGGGGATCTGCCTCAGGATGGAGGAGGAGAAAGTTAAGCTCGAGAGTGGGAAGGAAGATCTTGTGATGGGAGTAGCTTGATTAAAATCTAATTTGGTTTGGGAGGGAAAGTGACTGAATTCTGTGAAGGCTGCACAAGAGGTGGAGATTTTTCGAGCTGACAGCAGATGCGGGGAAGAAGCTGGAAGTTGTGGTAGTCCATAGTGATAGACTTGGGCGCCATCTTCTCATAATGGAGTACTCCAAAGCTGAGGTGAATGACATTATGGAGGATACCTGCGTTGAGGAGGAGGATGAAGTTGATGGGGTTGGAGTTGTAAGAGGGTTCGGTAGTGTCTCTCCCCAAACTGAGCGAGAGAACCAAGTGGATGATATTGTGAACCCAGAGAATGATAATATTAAGGTAAAGTATAATTGTTGACTCTTTGGTTGTGTGATTATGAGGGGTTTGTGAACTGTAACTGTATGGATTAATGTAGGATAAATTTCTATAGGCTAAGTAATGTTTGTAAACCTTGTTTGTAGAAACATAAGGATATGCGCCTCAGAATAAAAGAATTAGAGAATGAGCTCACTAAGGACAAAGACACCTTAGCGTCCTTGTTGACTTCGCAAGCGGAGCTACAGGTTTGAAAAGAGCAAGAGATATTTGACTTGTATGCTGCATTACTCTAGAGCTAAAAATAATAAATTATAGCATAGAGACATACCAAAAACATACTAATAGTTTAGGGGCAATGTTACTCAACTGTGTATAGATAATATCAAAGTGCTGGAAAAGTTAGAATATAGAGAATGTGTACCTTGGAATTGGAAGTATATGTTATTGTTCATTGAACTGGAATCATACTTCAACCTTATGTTTAAAAGCAGTTTCACACAGTAGATGTCAAAGAATAAAAATTTATTTGAAATAAGATTCCTGTACGTATTGATTGAGTGTTCTTGAATCGAACTTGATGTATTTTATCTGTGATGTGTAGGTCAAACTAGAGTCAGCTCGCTTGAGCAAAGAAGAAACACGCCAATATATCCAAGAGTTTGCGGCAGAGTTTGATAGAGTAAGAGAGGCAAATGAAGATAGGGAGGATCAACATGTAAATATACATTTTAAGTTTGTCGAGGCAACACAAATTGTTGATGACCTCACTCGGAAGATCAAGGAGAAGGATGCCGTAATTAGTAAGGGGCAAAAAGAGCTCGCGGAGATGAAGGAAGAGATTGGGAAGCTCAAAAGTGAGAATGATGTGCTGATGGTAAAGAGTAAGGAGGTGGGCATAGCTCGATACCGTATTCAGGCGTAAGAAATGTCAGAGAAAGAGTTATACCATTTTATGGCCAGTCTGAAGGACCAAATGATTCGTAAAACAAATGAACAAGAGAAGACTCAAGCTTATTTAGTGAGTATCAGGAGTGAACTGGAGCGATTGATGAATAAAATAATTGGGAAAGATAACGAGATGTAGAGTGCTCAAGATGACCTATCTAACTCCGAAATTATAGTTGAGCCATTGACTGCAGCTTTACCTGCTAAAGATATAGAGTTTTGGTTGGTGCAAAGAAAATATAATAAGTTGAATGAGAAGGTGGCACAATTAAAGGTCAATTTGGCTCTAGCTAATTCGCATGTCAAAAATGCCAAGGCTGGAAAGCGCTCGAGGAAGAATAAAGGTGATGCCAGGGTTTCCATTATTCAAGGGGATGCAGTAAGCCTATCAGTTTGAATTAGTGAGCTGGAGGGAGATGTATCCCATACTCAAGCTCATGGATTAAAGGAAAATGAGCAGTTAAGGGAATGTCAAGGTAAGTTGGATGCTGCTCATGTCATGGAACGGGAGTTAGAGCGGGTGATTAGAGGTAAGGATATCTTGAAAAGGAAAAAAGATGATTTGTTAATGAAATCCCCTGCTGGGGTAGGTGTAGACTGAGAGCTTGAAGAACTTCATGCTCAGGTGGTTGAAGTGAGGATGATGAACCAGGCTGAGTCAGATAAAGCAGATAAGAAGCCGAGAGAGCAAATAAATCTTATGTCCTACGTAGATAGTCGCAAAGAATAACATGAAGCACGATACAAGATGTTGTAAGAGCGTCTTCAAAATGTGAAAGTAAATTTTTCCAAGGCAGTTATGCCCGAAGTATTGTGTTCAAAGATGCTAACGGCAGTTATTGCCTAATTTGTAGAGGAAGTGAGAAGGCTCGAGTTAAATAGGGATACCTTGCACGACTGTTTGTCAGATAGAGGATGCATTTGTAGAGAGGATGTAGATCGAGGAAACAATATAAACTCTATAGAAACGGAGTTAGGTTCTCGACCTTTTGAATTGGTAGGGCAATGCAAGATTACTATGGCTGCTCAAGCTCGAGATTTTATGGCTGATCGTCCTCCTGTTATAGGGGAAAACATAGCTGACCTCCATCAGTAGAAAATGATCCTTAGAAGTGGCTTATAACCTGTAAAAGTATATGTCGCTGATATATTAAGATATGAAAGCTAGTGTTACATTTGCTTTTTCTTATGTCTGGTAGAGTTCTTTGATTGAAAACTAGTATTATCTTTGTTTTAATCGCAGAGTTTGTATATAGTTTGATTGAAACCTAGTTTTACATTTACTTTAATCGGTATAATTGTCATAACCATATTAAGAGATGAAAGCTAGTTTTACCTTTGCTTTATATTATTCCTGGTAGATTTCTTTGATTAAAAACTAGTATTACCTTCATTTTAATCGTAAAATATGATAGAGTTCGATTGAAAGCTTTTTTTCCTTTGGCTTAATCAGTATAGTTGTCGCAGCCATATTGAGAGATGAAAGCTTGTTTTACCTTTGCTTTATCTTATGTTTGATAAAGTTCTTTGATTAAAAGCTAGTATTACCTTCGTTTTAATCACAGAGTATGATGGAGTTTGATTGACAGCTAGTTTTACCTTTGCTTTATCTTATGCCAGGTAGAGTTTTTTGATTAAAAACTAGTATTACCTTCATTTTAATCGCGGAGTATGTATATAGTGCAGTTTGAAAGCTAGTTTTACCTTTGCTTTAACCGGAATAGAGATCGATTGAAAGATAGTATTACCTTTGCTTTAATCTATGTATTGTCTACGCAAGTAGAGAGTAATGTTGGAAAAAACTTGGGAGTTTTTATTGAATAGCATAGAATATACATTACAGGAGATAAAATCTCACTTTTGGAATGGAAAGAACGAGAATTTTAAAGTAGAGAAGTGAGGGACTTAACGATAGTACCATTTTAATTGCCTTGTGTTCCAAGGACTCAGGATTTGAAGTCCTTGCTCTGTCATGAGATAATATGATCCCAGACGAGTTAGACCAGTGATTAGGAATGGACCCACCCAATTTTTTGCCAGTTTCCCGGCATGTGCCTCTTTTTTGTATAACGGGATTTCCCTGAGGACGAGATCGTCGATTTGTAAAGTACGACTTTGGACTCGTCTGTTGTTCGAACTGGCAAGCATATGGTGATATCGATCTAGGTTGGCAATAACGCGCTTCCTAGTTTTATCAATCCAATTCATGTTGTAAGCTAATTCAAACTCATTTTCTTCGTCGATAAGCTCATGATCTTTGAATGGATGGTGGTATTCTGTTAGAATGACAGCTTTTGTACCATAGGTGAGGAGGAATGAGGTGCAGCCGGTAGATTGACGTGGAGTGGTACGCTATGCCCATAAGACTTGAGGGAGCTCTCGCATCCAGTTTTCTTTTTTCTATAAGTGAAGCCTTTTCTTGAGTCCATCTATGATGATTTTGTTGGTGATTTTGGCTTGGCCATTGCCTTGAGGGTAGTAGGGATTAGATGGTGAGTGGACGATGTTGTGTTTTTTGAGGAAAGCTATGACTTTTTCTCCAACGAATTGTGACCCATTATCGATTTGAATCATCTAGGGCATCCAAACCGAGTGATGATGTATTCCCAGATAAAAGAGATGGCCTATTCTTCTCTAATTCGACAGAGTGGAACTACTTCTGCCCATTTTGTAAAATAATCTATAGCTACGGGTAGGTATCGTTGGTTACCTGGAGTATTAGAAAATTCCCTGACGAGGTCAAGCGCCCGCCGTTTAAATGACCATAACACCTTGCTTGCATCTAGTTTAAGTACGGGGGTGCGGATCATGTATCCATGTCATTGACATGTATCACATTTGAATGAATACTCTTCTGCTTTCTTGCGGATGCCTGACTAGAATACTCCATGTGTAATAGCTCTATTGGCGAGTGATCGACCAGCGGTATGGGAGATACAAGTCCCTTCTTGTAAATCTTTAAGCATTTTGTCTACTTTCTTTCTTGAGAGGCACTTGAGGTAAGGCACTGTAACTGAACAGCGATATAAAAAACCATTTTGATTTGTGCAGTACTTTGAGTTTTCGGTCAACTGTCGGTGCTCTTTTGGATCTGTTGGAAGGGGTCCTTTGCATTTGTTGTCGGTGCCAAGGTAGGCAAGGAAAAGGAAGGGCTTTTGCCAATCGTCGTCCTCCTCTTTATCACCCCTAATATTGATCGTGCATACAAAAATTTGATTAATGCTGGGGGTTGATAGCACTTCGATCTGGAAATATCTAGCTTATGTACCCAAGACCCTGGATCGATAGGCCAAGGAATTGACATGTCTATTTTCACCTTGAGGAAGAAAATTAAGAGTTGCTTTCACAAACTGGCTCATCCTATCTGTAACGAGGGTAGTATATTCGATCATCTTATCATTCTTCTTATTTTGCTCAGAGTAATGGTAAACGATGAGTAGAGATTCTATATAGATTGAGAGCTCTGGGACACCGAGCTCAAGTGCGAGGTTGAGTCAATGAATGATAGCTTCGTATTCGGTGACATTGTTGGAAGCTTCAAAATCCAAGCGAATTGATTTCTCGATTCGATCGTTGAAAGGGGTAATCACTGCGATTCCAATTCTTGACCCTGCGGGTCCTGCTGAACCATCAATAAGAAGTCTCTACCCTTTCCTTGTAACCCATTCATCTTGCTCATCAAATACTTTTGTGGGTGGATCTTCTCTAATTTCTTCTCCAAGGTCAGGATCGTGCTCCTCCCACTCGGGATCTTCCACTAGATAATCTACGAGAAAATTGGCAATGACCTGACCCTATTTTGAATATTGTTGTTTGAACTTGATATCATGTTCTCTCAAACTGACTGACCATTATTGTACTCTCCTGGATTTCTCTTTTTTGGACAAAACTTCTCGGAGTATGTAGTTCGTCATGAATTTAACTGAGTGGGTAATGGCCTGACCCTATTCTGAATATCGTTGTTCAAACTTCATATCATGTTCTCCCAAACTGACTGACCATTATTTACACTATCCTGGATTTCACTTTTTTGGACAAAACTTCCTAAAGTAGGTAGTTCATCATGACTTTGACTGAGTGAGCTTGGAAGTAGTGCTTAAGTTTTGTGAAGTGTAAACAAGAGTTAGAAGGCATCTCTTAATTTTAGAATACCTTGTCTCTACTGAAGTGAGGGATTTTTTGATAAAGTAGACTAGCTTTTCTATTTTCCTTTTAAGTCGAATGAGAACCGAGCTAATAGAAGTATCTGTAACTGCTAGGTAGATGATTAGTTCCTCATTATCTACTGGGGTGCTCATGATGGGAGACATCCCCAAATAGGTTTTGAGTTTTGAAAAGTTGCCTCACATTCTGATGTCCATTGGATCTCTGCATTGGGCTAAACTTTTCCTCGCTTGGTACAATGACAGAGTAGTAGGAACAGCCAACGACAACGATCTGAAGATTTTGAAACGAATCGGTTGATAGTAGCAATCTTGCCAACAAGTTTTTGTACGTCTTTCGTCGTCTTTGGTGATGGCTTGTTGAGGAGAACTCGAATTTGATTTGAATCGGCCTTAATTCCCTTCTTGCTGATAAGATGGCTGAGAAATCGGCCTGAATATACTGTGAATTGACAGTCATCAGGATTGAGTCGCATCTTGTAAGATCGAAGAATGTTGAATATTGTGTTGAGATCTGTGATATGGTTGATTGACTGTATGCTCTTACAATGGAGATCATCAATGTAGACTTCCACAATTTTCCCAGCATATATTTTAAACATAGTAGTCATCAACTATTGATAAGTCACGCCTACATTTTTTAGTCCGAAGGGCATGACTTTGAAGCTGTAAAATCCTCTTGCAGTGATGAAAGTGGTCTTTTCTTGATCGTCTTCCAAGAGAGGAATCTAATTGTATCCAGTAATAGCGTCCATCATAGATAGGAGTTCGTGACCTGCCGTAGAATCAAGAATTTGATGGATATTGGGAAAAGGGAAACTTTCCCTTGGAGTATGCTTATTTAGATCTGTGAAATCTATATAAACATAGGCTTTTCTATTCTTCTTTGGGACAACGACTGTAATGGCCTAATTCCAGAAGCTCGAAGTGGCTTAGAATTAGCCCTTACACCAATGCACCTGTGACAGAATATAATAGAAAGTGAGAAATGACACAGGTGTTTAACATGGAAAACCTATGAATAGGTAAAAAACTATAACCTCGGGTTGAGATTATTTGTAATAGTGATGTTTATTGCTTGAG
Source organism: Kingdonia uniflora (assembly GCA_014058105.1). Taxonomy (NCBI): domain Eukaryota; kingdom Viridiplantae; phylum Streptophyta; class Magnoliopsida; order Ranunculales; family Circaeasteraceae; genus Kingdonia; species Kingdonia uniflora. The sequence continues at coordinate 5,568,757 of JACGCM010002827.1, forward strand.
GCTGATATCTTATTACAAGTGATCTCTTGACTTAGAAATACTTGATCTTGTGAATAAGAAGTTTAAAGTTTTAAAAATCTAGAAAATATAGTTTTCTTGGTGATTTCTCGTGTAATTTTTTGGTCCTTGTCTCTTTTGGAACTTCCTATTTATATAGGCCTTCTCCGCAGTTCTTTATCATGCTGGAGTACATTCCCTGAACAATGTGGTTAGTGGCGGTTGACTGAGTAACTGTTGAGTTCGTGAGAGACAGATGGCTTTGACTTGTTCAGGTTTTTCTGTTTGAGCTCGACCTATGTTTTTTATCAGTTTGTGGAGCAGGTGGTAATGTTGGCTGGAGAAGTCATATGGAGAATGCGTGGATCTGACATGGAGGTAGTTCGAACTGGAGATAACTCAATTTACGTAAGATTGAGGGGTAGGCCCTTACAATCGCCCCCTCACAACCGAAGTCATGAGTGGCTTTGGTTGAGAAAGAATATTTTAGTATATGGGTATTCGGGTTGGAAATTTGAATAATAAAGGAAGTAATTATGGTGTTTGACTGTATAGAAATAATGCGTGTTATGGGGGGATGTATGTGCATTGAATGTTTGATGGGACTATTGATATACGCGATGGTTTGGGCTTCAAGAGTTTCGTTTGTATTGAATGATAGCGCTTCAGAAAATGTTCCTGCACAATAAATATAAGGTTATATAAATAGTACCTGTACCGAGGTTTATGGCAAAGTATGTTTGTTCTGTTACAATATTCTCTGAATATATTGAAGATGGTGAAAACCCGTAGAATGGCTCTTGAAGAGAAAATTTCTTCTGAAATGCAGAGGTTGAATTTGAAGTATTTTGGGGATTAGTCCTTGGAGAATCCTACTCCTGCTCTTCTTCCTCCAATGTATCAAGGAATGTTAGAAAATGAAGCGGGTGAAGCGGAGGAGGCGTTTTGCTGCAGATGGTGGTTTCACCACATTGTCTTAACAGGCGAGCAACATTGGGTTTGTCTCCACATTCTTGCAGAAGACAAAGTTGGGAAGACAAATCCATGGATAGACGTGGCTGCGGGGCAGTTGTACTGATGTCTTGCGCTCGAATAGATTCTAAGGTTGGGCCTTCTTCTTCTTTACCAACTCTGAGAGGGTAGTGGTTATAAAAGAAGCGACGATGGTAGTGGAGGAGGAAGACAGAGAAGGGAAGTCTGCTTCTGCACTTCCATCGCTACTTTGCACTGAGAAGTCCTTCAGTTTGAAGAGTTGGTTTATGCACTGAGTCTCCTGCTTTCATAGTTTCCATTTGAAGTTCGTTTGGACTTTGACAAATCTCATGGGAGGGAGGATACTTGTTGTTTCCAATGCCTGCTTTGCATCAAGGTGAAAGATCACTGAAGTAGAATGAACTGAAGGATTTAACGTTTTAGAGTACCTAAAAGACTTGTTAGCTGTAAAAGCACTTGAAAAACTTATTATCTGTAAAGTATCTGATGTTGAGTACTTAAAAGACTTGTTATCTGTAAAATACCTAATGTTGAGTACTTGAAAGACTTGTTATCTGTAAAGTACCTAATATTGAGTATTTAAAATATTTGTTATCTATAAAAGCACTGGTAATTTGTTTCGAGATAAATAAAATTTGTTATCCAAACTCTGTGTTGATATAGGATAAAATAACTATAGAAATAGAGCTGTATGATTCGAAGACTTTCAAATATTGTATGAAATGAAATGTATGAGATCAAAAAGTGCATTTTTTGTGATAATCAAATTGTAGCAATTTACTTGTAAAGTGAAAATATGTGTGTAAGTATCAAATATGATTCGACCTGTGTGCTGAAAATGTGGGGGTGAGAAAAGTATAGAAGTTTCATAATGAAGAATCAATCTCGGAGAGGTTATTCTAGAATATTAGACTTGGAAAGAATAAACTCGATTTGGAATAGTAAGAAATGACTGAGGTCGATAGGAAGAGATTTGTATAAATAATTTTTTTTCAAGATATTAGGGTTTCTGTTACGAGATAATTGGATAATATCATGACTTGTGGCGGATTGGCAGTAAAAATGTATAAATCAGGGTTGAATGAATTATAAGTAGAGGGAAGGAAATAAGAATGACGTAGACTCAATCTGAGAGAATTCGTTATGCCGTTGAGGGGAGGTTGGCGATAAAGCTGGCCAAAGTGCGGGAGCAAATTTTTAGATTGTTGGATTATGACGCTGAGCTGCCAGTGAGGGAGGTGCAACTTGAAGTTTTAGATAGGATTGAGAGGGAACGCGAGTATAAGCGACGTTTTTATGAAGAGATGTTCCAAAAAATTAAACTGGATCCTGTAGCACAAAAAGTTTATATTAGAGAACTTGCAATAGAGGAGATCAAATTGGAAGATGTGAGGATTGTTGGAGCATATCTGATCGTATGTAGTTCCCCAGGTCATTAAGGTTATTTTAGGTATAATTATATGTGAGTTGAATGAGGCGAATGTAAATAGGGTCGGCAGAATGTATGTAACTATATGAGTTTGAATAATTTGATAGAAAGTGGAATTAGAATAAGAGTTGAATTGATCCTCTATTTTTGTGAATGCTGTTTGTGACTATTGTGTAAAATGAATTTGAAAATATTTGAAAATTTATTATGAGAGCTTCAGAAATGACGTCATTGCTGCTATAAATAGAAGAAGTAAGCATGGAAAAAGCAGGGAGCTTCTAATTTTGTCCCTTGTGTAATAGTTGTGAAAACTCGATTGCGTGGAAGTGTGAGTCATCATGAGTGTGGTGGGGTTAGTGGGAGATTTGGAAAAGAGAGATAAAAATAGATTAAAATATAAGGCAAAGGGTAATGATGGGAAAATGTTTTCACCGAAAAGGTGCCAGACATCTGACATGAAGAGTAGAAGGGATGTATGGTTCCAAAACTGAGGACGGCTCGTGCGAGGCTCAATAACTACCAACAGTTTGAGAGAGAAAATATAAATACTGCTTCATCTTCGTCAATCAAACGTTTCTCAACTTCTAAAAGCTTGAATAGCAGTGGGAGAGGAAGGAAGAAGAAAGGCAAAATAGTAGGGAAACTCGCAGACATTTAATCGAAAGTGATCAACAGTCAAAGCGTGAGAGAGTCGCTGAGACTGAGTCACGAAGGTGGTTATACAGCAGCGTTATGAGGGAAGGATTTGGTGCTGCTTCGGATTCACATTCTGACGTAGAAGGTCAATAGAGGATTTATGGTGTATGTATGTGTTTTTGAAGATCATGCTTTTTTTCTAGGTAAAGCTACAAATTACTATTTATAGTAATCTATGAAAACCTGCCTGATATATGATATATGAAAGATATTTGTATATGGTTGATGTATATATAAAAGATAATAATAGATACCTGAACCTGTGTGTAGGTCAATCGTGAGGAGTGTTTGTGTTGGATAAAAATCATTTTCTGTAGTTGATATGGTAAGTTCCTCTGTAAATGAGGCATCGACATTTGGTCGGTCGGCTGAGTTTGAGATTGAAATGTCTGAATATGAGGAAAAAGTAGGTGTTGATGAATTTCCAGATTTCTCTGGAAGATTGGTATCTTATCCTCCTCGTTCGAATGTATTCAAAGAGTTTTGTAAAACCAAGGCTTCTGTAGGAGGTAGATGGGGTAACTATATAGAACACGCCGGTAGGCAATTTAGGGGTTGCACTGTAGTAACGGGAGATTAATATTTGTATTTGCTGGCTGATTTGGAAAGGGAGAAAAGGGATAGGGGTATAGACGAATCGATCTCTCTAGAGTATTTTGATAGGAATGTTCAGAGTGAACTTTAAGAGGGTTTCTTATGTTACCTGCCTCAGTTGGAGTATGGTTTGAGTCTTTCCCTTAACAATCTGGTGAAATGGATTATTAACTTCATCGGGACATGTCTTGTTCAGATGAACGGGAACATGTGGGAGGTGGTAAGTGTTTGCGAATCTCTGAATACACGGTGGATAGGAGATGGGTGAAGGAGAAAGATATCCTCTGAGGATGTGTTACAGTTTTATGGGGTAAAAAACTATTCTGCAAGTGGAGGGGCATATTTCTTTGTGAGCTCGACTCGGCCTCGCTTCTTCGATCTGAACTCAGCAGGTCAACCATGGAATGATAATGTGATATGGGTGAAGGGTGATTACCTTCAGAGAGATGATGAAGAACCCATTGAACTTCTGTTTAGAACTATAAAAAAAAAAAATACAACAATGTATAATGTATGAGATTGATAGTTGAAATTGTATGATGCTCTGCTGATGATGATGTTTTATGCATGACAACTCCTAAATCTCAGGTAATGAGGAAGAGTCGTTGTTGGATAGAGTTGCTCAGGAAGAGATTAAGCTCGAGGCTGTGTTGGAAGAACTCGACATTAGTAGGAAGAAGCGTGTTAACAGCAGAACCGAAAAAGTTCAAAAATCTCAGTCGGTGAGGCTAATGACAAGCTCTGACGGTAGTAAAAAGAAGGGAACTGATGGGGAAAAGCGAGTGAACTTGCCCAGGGCCCCTAGAGTAGACTCTATATGGTTACCTGAGTCCAATACATCGAGCAAATTAGCTTGAACGTTTCCCAAAAAGTAAATGCTGAAGCGTCCTTCAACCTCTAAAACCACGGGAGGTGGTGAGGTCGTTGAAAAGGCGAAAAAGAGATGAGTTGAACCTTTTGAAATACCAGGGGTGAAGGTCGTAGAAGATTAACCTGTTGTGGAGGACGATTTGAAAGAAGTGGAGGAAGAAGCTAGGTTGGCAGTTCTCCACGGGGAGGAGGTGATGAGAAAAATTGGAGGTTCATATGTTCGAATATGTATTGTGATGAATTTTGTATTATGATTCGAGCTAATCAATAAGGTCGATTTGTTTGTTTTTGCAGGCTGTTCGTCTGATGAAGGGAATATGCCTCGGGGTCGAGGAGGAGAGAGCTGAGCTGAAGTGTAGCTCGATTGAAAACTGATTTGCTCAAGGGGGGAAAATGGCTGGAGGCTCTGAAGGCTTCGCATGTGGCAGAGATCAACAATCAACATGTGGTAGTGAGAACGAACTTGGAGGAGGTGGTAGCTGAGAGTGACAGACTTGGGCGTCACCTTATGTCAAAAGGATATTTTGAAGATGAGGTAGATGCCATTAGGGCCGACACCTATGTGGAGGAGGAGGGGGATGAAGAGATTGAAGATGTTATTGTTGGCGTCGTGGATGGGCTAGATGGTCTGTCACCTCAGACGGTGAGAGACAACCAAGGGGATGACAATGAGCGTCTAGATGGTAAAAATGAGAAGGTAGAGTAGTGTGATGGTTTTGTGATTGTATGAATATTTGGGAATGTTTGTAAACTAATTGGATATATTTTTTGTCAGATAGAATTATGTAGGCTAAGTCTCTTTTGTAAACCTTGTTGTAAGAATTTAAGGACATACGCCTCAAAATAAAAGATTTAGAGGCTGAACTTGTTAAGGAGAGAGACGCCTCAGCATCCCTGCTGTTTTCGTAACCGGAGTTGCAGGTTAGAACAGAAAAATAAATATTTGATTTGTATGCTTCGTTAGTATAGAGCTACAAATTAATAAATAGAGTGTAGAGATGGATCAATAACTTGTTATCGGCTTAGGAGCAATGGCACTGAAATGACGCAGGAAATACCTAAGTATTGGCAACTTTAAATATAAAGAATGTGAACCTTAGACTTAGAAGTATATATTATGGAGCATCCATCTGAGATTGTACTTCGACCTTAAGTTTAGAGGTAGTCTTATACGGTAGATGTCAAAAATTAGATTTATTGTTTGAAATGAGTCATATGTGGTGACTGAGTGTTTTGAATCGAACTTGATATAATGTACGTTTACAATGTACAGGTCGAATTGAAGTCAGCTCGTTTGCGCGAAGGTGATGCACGCCAATATAACCAAGAATTTGCAGAGGAGTTTGATAGGAAGAGATAGGCGAACAAAGACAAAGAAGATCAACATGTAAAGGTGCACTTCAAGTTTGTTGAGGCAACACAGACTGCAGTCGACCTAGCTCATCAAATTGAGGAGAAGGATGCAGAAATTGAAAAAGGGCAAAAAGAGCTCGTAGAGTTAAAAAGAATATGCAGCGAAATTCAAAAGCCTAAATGATCCGTTGATGGCAAAGAGTAGGGAGGCTGACATGGATCGTTATCGTATACAGGCGTTAAAAAAATTAAAGGAAGGTTTAAATCGGTCAGTGGCCGGTTTAAAGAATGATTTGATCAAGAAAACGAACAATCAGGAGCAAACTCGAACTAATCTAGCGAATAACAGGAGCGAGCTAGAGCGATTGAAGAAGAAATTGGTTGATAAAGATAATGAGCTGAAGAGTGCTCGAGTCGATCTATCTGCATTTGAAGTTGTAGTTGAACAGTTGTATACAGCTTTACCTGCCAAAGATTTTGAATTTCGGACGGTACAACGTAAGTGTAATGAGTTAAACAAAAAATTGGCGCAATTGAAGACTGAACTGGCGCAGGCTAATTTGCATGCCATAAATGCCGAGGTTGGTGAGCGTTCAAGGAAGAATAAAAGTGATGCCAAGGTTTCTCTTGTTTAAGGGGATGTAGTTATCCTGTCAGCTCGAATAAGAGAGCTGGAGGGGGATGTCGCTCAAATTCAAGGTCACGTACAAAAAGGAGTTGAGCGGTTGAAGGAGAGCAAAAGGAAGCTGGATACTGCTCTTTCCAGGGAATAAGGGCTAGAACGGACTATCAGAGGGATGCATATTTTAATACAGTAAAAAGACAAAATGTTATAGAAGATTCCGGATATGGAAGAACTGAACAAGGAGATTGAGGTGCTTCGTGCTCAAGTGGCCGATTTGGAGGCGATTAATCGAGTTGAATCAGCAAAAGTTGACAAAAAATTAGAAGAGAACATTACTTTTACAGATCGAGTAGATAGAGAAATAACATGGCTAAAAGAACTGTATGCGAGGTCGGAAGAACGCCTTTAGAATGCTTGAGCGAATTTTTTAAGGTTTATTATAACCGAGGTATCGCACTCAGAATTGTTAAGGGCGGTCATTGCCTAATTTGTAGAGGAGGTAAAAAGGCTCGAGTCAAAAAGAGATACCTTGTTCAACAGTTTGTCAGACTGGGGATATATTTGCAGAGATGATATAGATCAAGAAAATTGTATGCAGTCCCTGGAAACGGATTTAGGCCCTCGACCTACTGAATTGATAGAACATGGCATAATTGTTGTGACTGCTCGAGCTCAAGAATTTATGGCTGATCGGCCTCCTGTTGCGGGGGAAAGCGTAGCTGGCATCCCAACAACATGAAAGAATCAATTGTAGAGGTTATATATGTAACCTGAAATAAAAAGTAGTTGTTACAGACAAGTTGAGATATGAAAACTAATATTACCTTTGCTTTATCTTATGTCTATTAGAGTCTTTGATGTAAAACAAGTGTTACCTTAGTTTTAATTGCAGACATTTAGTAGAGTCAGCCAAACCAAGTGTTATCCTTGATTTAACTGGTATGATGTCGCAGCTATATGAAGGTAGATAAAAGCTAGTTTTACCTTTGCTTTATGTTATGTATGGTAGAGTCTTTGATGTAAAAATAATATTACCTTAGTTTTAATCGCAGAGATTTAGTAGAGTCTGCCAAACCAAGTGTTATCCTTAATTTAACTGGTATAGAGGTTGATTAAAAGCTAGTATTATCTATGCTTTAATCTATGTGTTGTCTATAAAGTAGAGAGATATATGGGGGAAAATTTTGTAAGTTTCATTGAATAGAAAAGGATGCACATTGGATGGAGATGAAAATCTTATTTTTGGGATGGGAAAAGCGAGAATTTGAAATGGAGTAGTAATGGACTTAACGATTGTGTCGTTTCAGTCGCCTAGTATTCTAAGGATTTGAAATGTGAACTCCCTCTTCTGTCATGAGGTAATATGATCCCAGGCCTGAGAGACCTGTGATAAGGAATGGACCCTTCTAATTATCTGCTAGTTTCTCAGCATGTGGCTTTTTGTAGTGTTGAGGTATTTCTCTGAGGACAAGATCATTGATTTGGAAGGTACGACTTCTAAATTATTTGTTGTATGAACTGGCCAGCATATGGTGATATCGACCTAGGTTAACGATGACACGTTCCCTGGTTTTATTGATCCAATTGAGGTTTCAAGCCAATTCAAACTCATTTTCCTCACCAGTTAGCTCGTGATTTTTGATTGAAGATGGTATTCAGAGGGAATGACGGCCTCGATGCCATAGACATGGTGGAATAGAGTATAGCCTGTCGACTGGAGTAGAGTGGTACGATATGCCCATAAGACATGAGGAAGTTTGCGAACCCAATTCCTTTTTTTTTGTAGCCTTTTTGAGTCCATCCACGATGGTTTTGTTGGTGATTTTGGCTTGGCCATTGCCTTGAGGGTAGTAGAGATTGAATGGTGAGTGGATGATGTTGTATTGATTAAGGAAAGCTACAACTTTTTCTCCAACAAACTAGGACCCGTTATCGATACGAATTAAATGGGGGCACTCAAACCGAGTGATGATGTATTCCCAGATAAAAGAGTTGACCTCTTCTTCTTTGGTTCAGCAGAGTGGAACTACTTTTACCTATTTTGTAAAATAATCGTAGCTATGAGTAGGTGGCAGAGGTTACCTGAAGAATTAGGGAATTCGTTGACAAGATCGAGTGCCCATCTTTTGAATGGCCAAAACACCTTGCTTGTATAGAGTTTAAGCGCAGGGGCGTGGATCATCTGTCTATATTATTGACATGCGTCATATTTGCATACGTACTCTTTTGCTTGCTTATGCATGCCAGGCCAGAATACTCCCTGTGTAATGGCTCTGTTTGCCAGTGATCGACCTAAGGCATGGGAGCCACAAGTCCCTTTATGTAAATCGTGGAGAGATACTTGAGGTAAGGCCCCGTGACTGAACGGCGGTATAAGGTACCATTTTGATTAGTGTAGCGCTTTGAGTTGTCTATCAATTGTCGGCGCTCCTTCAGATCTGCTAGAAGTGGTTTTCTGCATTTGTTGTCGATACCGCGATAAACTAAGAAAGGCTTTCGCCAATCGTCGTCTCCCCCTTTAACGGCCCCAGTGTTGATCGTGCATTCAATTATGCGATCAATGTTGGGGGCTGAAATTACTTCGATATGGAGATATCGAGCTTCTGTGCCTAAGACTTCGGTTGGATATGCCAAGGAATCGGCGTGTCTATTTTTACCTCAAGGAAGATAATCGAGAGTTGCTTGCACGGACTTACTCATCCTATCTGCAATCAGAGCTGCGTATTAAATCATCTTGCCATTCTTCTTGTATTGCTTAGAGTAATGGTGGAGGATGAGTAGTGAATTTGTGTAAGCTGAGAGTTCTGAGACGCTGAGCTCAAGAGCGATATCGAGTCCATGAATGAGAACTTCGTACTCAGTAACATTGTTTGAGGCCTTAAAATCTAAGCGGATTGATTTCTCAATTCTGTCGTTGGAAGGGGTAATCAATACAATTCAAATTCCTCACCTTGCAGGTCCTACTGATCCATCTGTAAGAATTCTCCACCCTTTCCTTGTAATCCATTCAGTTCGCTCATCAAATGCTTTAGGGGTGGATCTTCTGTAAAGTCAGGATCGTGCTCCTCCTACTCAAGATCTTCCATTGGAAAATCTGTATAAAAATCGGTAACGGACTGACCCTTATCGGAATGACGTTGTTCAAACTTGATATCATTTTCTCCCAAACTGATTGACCACTATTGCACTCTCCTTGATTTTTCTTTCTTTGACAGGACCTCCCGAAGTGGGTAGTTCGTCATGACTTTTACTGAATGAACTTGGAAGCAGTGCTTGAGTTTCTGTGAAGTATAAACAAGAGTAAGAAGTTTCTTAATTTTAGAGTACCCCCTTTTTGCTGGAGTGAGTATTTTGCTGATGAAGTAGACTAGTTTTTTCAAATTTCCCTTCAAGTCGAATGAGAACCAAGCTGAGTGAAGTATCTGTAACTGCTAGGTAGATAATCCGTTCCTCATTATCTCTTGGGTTGGTCGCGACGGGAGACTTCCCCAAATAGGTTTTGTGATCCTGAAAAGCTGCTTCGCATTCTTATGTCCATTGAAACTCTGCATTTGGATGAACTTTTTCTCATTTGGTTCAACCGCGAAGTAATAGGAGCATCCAACGATTGCGGTTTGAAGATTTCAAAATGAAACGGTTGATAGCGGCAATCTTGCCAGCCATTTTCTGAACGTCTTTCACCATTTTTTAAGATGGCATGTAGAGGAGATCCCAAATCTGATCCGGATCGGCCTCAATCCCCTTCTTGCTAATGAGGTGACCTAAAAATTAGCCTGAATTACTCTGAATTGACACTTATCAGGATTGAGACGTATCTTGTAAGATCGAAGAATGTTGAATATTGTGTTGAGATCTGATATATGGTTGATTAACTGTATGCTATTGCACAAGAGATCGTCAATGTAGACTTCCACAACTTTCCCATGATGTGGTTTGAACATAGTAGTCATCAAACATTGATAAGTTGCACCTGCATTCTTGAGTCCGAAGGGCTTGACTTTATAACATTAAAGTCCTCTTTCAGTGATGAAAGTGGTCTTTTCTTAATCTTTATCCAAGAGTGGAATTAGATTGTATTAGAAGTAGCATCCATCATAGATAGGAGTTTGTGACCTATTGTGGAATCAAGGATCAGATAAATATTGGGAAGAGGGAAACTGTCCTTTGGTGTATATTTGTTTAGATTGGTGAAATCTACACAAACTCGAGCTTTCCCATTGTTCTTTGGGACAGTGACGATGTTGGATATCTAATCTGGATATTTCGCTTCTCTAAAGAATTTAACTTGAATCAATTTCTCGATCTCCATGTTAACTTCATCTCGAAGTCACGGTAATAGGCATTGCAATTTCTATTTGACCGCCATGACATTAATATTGATGGCTAATTTGTGATATGCCTTGGCCGGATCGACCCCGGGTATCTCTTCAAAAACTAAGCGAAAACGTCTCGATTTAGTCGTAAGAACTGAATGGGATCATCTTTTTCGTGTTGAACTGGCTTAGTTCCAATGAAAGTACCTCTACTAGGTTCATCAAGGTTAATGTATTCGGTGGGCTCCTCCGTAGAAGGTTGATCATCGAGGTGATCAGTTTTCTATAATTGCTATGTACCATACTTGTCTGAGGTATCTAGAATAACAAAGATAGTATTTTTGTAAGCTCGAGATAGCTTTTGACTACCCCTGTCTCATAGATACCATCATTATATTTGAATTGGAGTGCTTGATGATAGGTCGAAGCGATTGCTTCCATGTCATGAATCTAGCAACGGCCTATAATCCCGAGATAACGATATTTTGGGTTGATTACATAAAAGTTGACGTTGATTGTGGCTAGTCCTATGGTAATAGGTAAGATGATCTTCCCTACTCGTTCTTCTCTAGAAATATTGAATCCACTGATATCGGTGTCGCTTTGAATAACTTGATCGGCCAATCCTATTTGATCGATAGTACTCTTAAAGAGAATCTCAATACCGCTATCAGTATCGATCATCATTGTATGCATGACAAACTTCTTTATCTTGAGCATTATGACTAATGCATCATGATGTAGAAACTTGACATGGCCAGTATCGTAATCTTCGAATGAGATCCCGTGACGGCGATTGCTCGACTCAGGCAGAAGTTTTGCTTTTTGTTTTGAGGTTTGAGATCGCAGAATTTTGACAGTCTTCAGCGTTTGAATCTGTTATAGTTGGTGATATGATTGATCTTGATCATGTTGTTGTGGTGCATATGGTAGAGATGCTTCTCCTCAGCTTGATCTTCGACCTGAACAACTTTAAGCTACTTCTTATAGCTGCCATCCGTGTATGATTCCAGGTCGACATTATATTCGAACATCCGTCCCTCCTTGAAAATATATTCGGGCAACCTCTATAAAGCATAGCAATTATCAGTAGAATGATGGCTAACCTTATGATGCATGAAGTACGGTCGACTCTCGATTGGTTCCAATGGTTGGGAGTGACGGTAGAGCTTATCCTTTGAGAGGATTGGAAAAATTATGAAGATCCAAACATTCATCTTTGGGAGGACCGTTTGACTTGTGAACTGTATTTTTAAGAGTTGCCAGTGTTTCCCTTGGCGCGCTTCTAGTCACCTTGATCCTCCTTTAGTTCAGTGTTTCGATCTGTAGATAGACCTTTCATGGTAAGGACAGATTTAATAGATTTATGACTTTCGGACATCATCCTTTCCAGGTCGACGTAACAATTGACCTTGGTGATCATATCTTCAAAGGTCGTAGGTTTGTTGAGGAATAGGTGCTCTTTCGCTTTGTAGTCGAGCTGGAGCGCATTGGTGAAAATAGTAACAACTATTTTCTAATCGAGATTGTCTACTTTATGTGCAAGCTCCAAAAACTTCTTTGTAAAAGCCTCAAGCTTCTCTCCGTGTGACTGTTTGAGACTGATAAATGAATATAAATTTTCTTCATTATCTTTTTTGTGAGCATATGTCTTGAAAAACTGTTTGTGCAGCTGGTCGAATGTGTATATGGGGTCTTCAGGTAGAGAGTAGAATAATTGAAGCGGTTCCTCCTACAGACTTGTGGTGAACAGACGACAGAGAATGTGGCTGAGATTGGAGTACAATCCCAATGTATTGCTGAATGTGCTCCTTTAGATTGGTACCTTTGTATTTATAAATTTTTAGAGTATGGAAATCTTTTGGTATTTCTATATCGAATAGTTTTTTTGGCAATTGGACTTCCTTAAATCTTGGCAAGGTCGACAGTAGTGCCCAAAACTTGTGCTTTGATCAACTCCTTAATACGCTGATCCATATGCTCTTGTGTAACATAGTGACACGTCGGTTTAGTGACTTGACAAGGAGGTTGCAGATTGTGAGTACCGGTACCTTCACTCAAGCGATCTTGTGCTGGAATTCGAGGTGGAGGTTTTTGTTCTTCCTTTTGATGTATGGAACATCGGTGACCTCGGCTAATCTCAGATTAAACTTCACCGCCCAAATGAATGGAAGGTTAAGGTTCATTCCGAATATTTATGGAAATAGCTTTGTTGGTGGCTCCTTGAGGTCCCAATCTATCCTGCGCAGAAACCTGGGAAGCTTCTAGCACTTGATCACGATCTCGTATTGGAGGAGTCTGCTGAGTGTTTTGCAGATCTTGCAAGGTAATCTACATTGTTGTCATTTGATCTTCATGTTGTTTGAACACTGCCAAATGAGATTATCGTTCGGGGTCAAGCTCCCTTTCACGGAGCTCTCGATCGAGAGTTAATTGACGTTCGAGTTCGATACGTTTCTCTATCTCAGTGTTGAGATTTACCCATAGCTCTGTAAGTTGTTCTGGCTCAACTGAAAGATCGAGCTGGATTCCAGTTGCTGGTCGCCTGGATGCAACCATGATTGGAATTTGTAGTAGAGTGAATGAATACCTTAAGATATTATGGAAATGATTTCTATCCCAATGACGATGCCAAATATAATGGCCTAATTCTAGAAGCTCGAAGTGGCTTAAAATTTTCTCTTACACCAATGTACCTGTGACAAAATCTAATAGAAAGAGAGAAATGACACAGGTGTTTAGCGTAGAAAACCTATGAATAGGTAACAAACCACGACCTCGGGTTGAGGATTTTTGCAGTAGTGATGTTTATTGCTTGAGGCCGATATCTTATTACAAGTGATCTCTTGATTTAGAAATGGTTGATCTTGTGAATAAGAAGTTTAAAGTTTTGAAAATCTAGAAAATATAGTTTTTTTGGTGATTTCTCGTGTAATTTTTTGGCCAATGTCTCTTCTGGAACTTCTTCTTTATATAAGCCTTCTCCGCAGTTCTTTATCATGCTGGAGTACATTCTCTGAATAATGTGGTTAGTTGCGGTTGACTGAGTAACTGTTGAGTTCGTGAGAGACAAGTGGCTTTGACTTAATCAAGTTTTTATGCTTGAGGTCGACCCACATTTTTTATCAATTCGTGGAGTAGGTGGCAATGCTGACTAGAGAAGTCATATGGAGAATGCGTAGATCTGACATGGAGGTAGTTCAAACTGGAGATAGCTCAATTTAGGTAAGATCGAGGGGTAGTCCCCTACAACGACGATGTTGGATATCCAATCTGGATACTTGGCTTCCCAAATGAATCCTACTTTGATTAATTTCTCAATATCCATGTTAACTTTATCTCGAAGACGAGGTGATAGTCATCGTTGTTTTCGTTTGACCGCCGTGGCGTTAATATTGATGACCAATTTGCGACATACCTTGGTCTGATCGACCTCAGGCATCTCTTCGGAAGTCCACGCAAAGACATCTCGATTTAGTCATAAGAATTGATTAAGAGCATCATTATCATGCTAGATCAGCTTGGTACCAGTAAAAGTACCTCTGCTAGGCCTATCAATGCTGATATATTTTGCAGGCTTTTTTGTTGAAGGTTGATCATCAAGGTGATAAGGTTTCTGTAATTGTTATGCAGTGTATCTATCTGAGGTATCTAGAATGGTAGAGACGGTATTTTTGCAAGGTCAAGAAAGCTTTTGACTACCTTTGATTTCATATATACCATCATTATGCTTGAAGCAGAGTACTTGATGATAGGTGGAAGCGATTGCCTCCATGTTGTAAATTTAACAGCGGCCCATAATCTCGAGATAATGAGATTTGACGTTGATGGCGTAGAAGACGACGTCGATGGTGGCTGATCCTACGGTAATTGGTAAGGTGATCTTGCCTACTCGTTTTTCTTCAGAACTGTTGAATATATTGATATCGGTGTTGCTTGGAATAACTTGATCGGCCAATCCCATCTGGTCGATTGTGCTGAGAAAGATAATCTCAATACCGCTTCCAGTATCGATCATCATTGTATGCATGACAAATTTCTTCATCTTGAGCATTATGGCTAATGCATCATGATGTGGAAATTTTACATGACAAATAACGTAATCTTCGAATGAGATCCCAAGCCGGCGATTGCTTGACTCAGGTAGAAGCTTGGGTTCTTTATCTTGAGGTATGAGATAGCAACATTCTGATAGTCTCATGTGCTTGAATCTACAAGAATTGTTGATCTGATAAATTTTGATCATGTTGCTGTAGTACATATGGTTAAGATAATTATCCTCAGCTTGATCTTCGACCTAGACTACTTCGAGCTACTTCTTATAGCTGCCATCCTTGTATGATTCCAGGTCGATAATGTATTCGTACATCCGTCTCTCCTTGAAAATATATTCCAGCAACCTCTGTAAAGTATAATAGCTGTCAATAGAATGATGGTATAACTTGTGATACATGCAATACGGGCGGCTTTCGATTGGCTCTAATGGTTGAGAAGGACGGCATAGCTTGTCCTTGGATAGGATTGGAAAAATTATGGAGATTCGAACATTCATCTTCGGGAGGATTGATTTAGGTAATGTACCACCTTTCTGAGGATTTCCAGTGTTGCCCTTTGAATGCTTTTGATCACCCTGATCCTCCTTCGGTTCATTGTTTTGATCTGTAGTTGGACCTTTCGTGGTTAGGAAAGATTTAGTAGATTTATGTCTTTCTGACATCATCCTTTCAAGGTCAATATATCCATTGACCTTGGTGATCATATCCTCCAAGGTCGAAGGTTTGTTGAGGATGAGGTGCTTTTTAGCCTTGCAGTCGAGCTAGAGCGCATTGGTAAAAGCAGTAACAACTATTTTCTAATCGAGATTGTCTACTTTACGCGCGAGCTCCAAAAACTTTTTTGCAAAAGCCTCGAGATTCTATTCGCGTAATTTTTTAAGACTACTAAGAGAATAAATTTTTTCCTCTTTGCCTCTGTTGTGAGCATGCGTCTTGATAAATTGTTTCAACTGCTGATCAAATGTGAGTATAGAATCTTCAGGTAAAGAGTAGAACCATTGGAGCAATTCTTCATGTAGACTTTTTACGAGCAGACGACAGAGGATGTGGCTGAGATTGGAGTACAATCCTAATGAATCACGATATTGTTAAATGTGCTCCATTGGATCGGTGCCCTTGTATTTACAAATATTCAGAGTATGGAAACCTTTTGGTACTTCCATATTGAATAGTTATTTGGCAATCGGACTTCTTTGTAACTTGGTAAGATCATTTGCAGTGCCTAGAACTTGTGCTTTAATCAACTTCTTGATGCACTGATCCATATGCTCTTATGTGACGTATTAATGTGTCGGTTGAGTGGCTTAACGAGGTAGCTGAGGTTTATGAGTACCGGTGCTTTCACTTAAATGGTCACGTGCTAGAATTTGGGGTTGAGGTCGCATTTCTTCCTCTTGATGGTTTAAAGATCGGGGACCTCTGCTAATATCAGATTAAACTTCATTGCTCAAATGAATGAAAGGTTGAGGCTCGTACTGAACATTCGAAGAAGTAGCTTTGTTGGTGGCCCCTCGAGGTCCCAATCTTTTTCGCGCAGAAACCCGGGAGGTCTTTGGCATGTGACCACGATCTCTGGTTTGGGGAGCCTGTTGAGTATCCTGTAGAGCCTATAATGCAGTCTGCATGGTTGTCATCTGATCTTCATGTTGTTTGAACATTGTCAAAGGGGCTTGTCTCTCTGTTTCGAGTTCCTTCTCGCGGAGCTCTCGGTCAAGAGTTAACTGACGTTCGAGCTCATTACATTTCTCTGTATCGGCGTGAAGACTCGCATGTAGTTCTATAAGTTTTTCCAGCTCAACTGAAAGATCAAGCTGGATTCTGGTTGTTGGTCATCTGGAAGTGACCATGATTGGAGATTGATAGTTGAGTGAATGTATGCCGCAGGATATCGTGGAAATATCTTCCAAATATAATGGCCTAATTCAGTAATCTCGAGATGGCTCAGAATTAGCTCTTACACCAATATTACTGTGACAAAAACTTATATAAAGGAAGAAATGACACAGGTGATTTAGCGTGGAAAATCTTTGAATAGGAAAAAAACTACAACCTCGAGTTGAGGGTTTTAGTAATAGTAACTTTTATTGCTTGAGGCTGATATCTTATTACAAGTGATCTCTGAAACTAGAAATACTTGACCTTGTAAATAAGAAATTTTGTGTTTGAGAATCTAGAATAAAAGGTTTTCTTGGTAATTTATCGTATATTTTTCTGGTCCCTGTCTCTTATAGAACCTTTTCCTTATATAGGCCTTGCCCGCAGTTTGTTATCGTGCTGAAGCATGTTCTCTGAACAATGAGAGAAGTGGTGGTTGACTGAGTAACTATTGAGTTTGTGAGAGATATGTATCTTTGACTTGTTCATGCTTTTCTATTGTGCTCGACCAACGTTCATCAATAATTCGTGGTGTAGGTGTCAATTCTTACTGCTCAAGTCACGTGTAAAATGCATGAGTATGATATGGAGGTAGTTCGAATTGAAAGCAGTTTGAATTAGGTTAGATCGAGGGATAGGTCCCTTCAGAGCGCCATAAAGATTATCGATAATATCTTCTAATCCAGAGATGGGGAATCTGTATTTCACCGTAATTTTGTTAACTGCCCGACAATCAATACACATATGGTAACTTCCGTCAGCAACTGTCTCTGTAAATCTGTGTGCTTTGCTAGGGCCATACGATAATGGGACAAATTAGGCAGAGACGCCCCTGGAATCAAATCAATGTTATGTTGAATATCTCGTAATGGAGGTAACTCTGGCAAATCTGGCTCCTAGAAGACGTCGAGGAACCTATCAAAAAATGGTCATAACTCGTCAAGTACTGAAGTAGGGGTGGTAAACATTGCACAAACCATAGCATAAGTAAGTTCTTCTCTCCTGCCCTCTGTTAGGAAACAACCTGTCTTACGAATTGGGGGTTCTTCTGGCAGTAAACCTACCCATCTCTGGTGAATACCCCTCCATATAAAAATATACACATTAGGCCACCCGATGTATATAGCATTCATCTCCCATTGTTATGGCCTACCTAGGAGTAAATGGCAAATATCCATTTTAATAACAGTACATAATATGGATTTTTCATACTCTCCCATTTTTATCTTCGCACACGTACGGTATAGTACTGATATTTCCCCTTGTTTCCCATCTGTTTGTAACCAACTCAATGTAGTGACTTTGGGGTGGGGTACGAGATTGATCCGTAGTTTATCCGCTACGCTCTCAGAGATGAGGTTATTCATCGACCCCCCATCTATAATCATCTCCAATCCCTTTCCATGAGCCTCTACTCATGTACAAAAAAATGTAAGCTTCTTCCAATACTCGCTAGCCCCTGAACTAACATCGTCTCTCTTTGTTAGTGCCCCGCACAATGTGAGTATAGTCTCTGGGATCTTCTCCAGGATCTTCTTAGGGATGACAATATCTGATTCTTAGTTTTGGGCTTGACATGTCTTACCAGAGGAGGGTACCACTAAACTATCTTTGGATCTCTTCTTCCTCATCCTCTAGAGCTGCTAGGATTTTGTAGATGGAGGAGGAGGTTTTGAAAAAAGTTTACTTTTTAGGTTCCCTTCCCCCTTATTTATAGGGGAAGGTTTTGACCTAGAAGTGTTTAGGTTCACGTTACATGCACAATTCCTAGGATACTCCTCCGGGGTCTTAGGCTTTACCTTTCCACCTGAGCATGGCGTAAAGTCTTCGTCGGTATGAGTTGCTTTCGTTGTGGTTCATAGTTCGTGGATCGTTAAGAGAGCTTCCCCCTAAGACGTGCTCGACCATGGGTGGGGAGGTCATCCAATGACCTGGGAACCTTATTGTTGGCGGAAGCGCGTTCCTACAATTGTCCCCTCTGCTCTTGCTCGTAGCGAGGGGAAGTTGGGGTAAAATTAAGAATGTATGTCTTGAAAATTTTAGGTACGAGGAGCTTTGGTTTGTGCCACATTAAGCAGGGGGACTAGTAGTTATAAAAGCGTTTCCTCGTCTGGCTAGATGCATTGTCAATTTTTGAATTCCAATATTCTAGCCGTTTTATGGGAAGTTGTTAGTCACCATTATTGTTTATGTATTGGGACAACAAATAGAGTAAGTAATGTTGCTTTAATTAATGTGACGTGCGGTTACTGTCGTAATTGTAGAGCGATGTGTCCCATCATTATAGTGGGGCCTACTAATTTTTTAAACTGCCCTTTTGTTCTCTCTCTATGAAAGAAAGATATGAACCTCTTATACCACTTTTAGTTCTCTCTCACATTTTCTTTTACCATCTTTAAACTTTGTTTGCACTTCTCTGTTCTTTGTTGTTGTCGTGTTGTGAAGCATTCAGATTCCTGTTGTTTGCGCTTTTTCGTGCATTGTGTTTCGGATTCATATCATTGTGGTAAGTTTATAGTTTACAATACCTATCGATTATGTCTTGTTATTGTTTTGTTTTTATGGCATATAGAGGTTTGAAGCTTCTTGGTATCCTTTCTCTAAAATGAGTATGCAAAGTCAATACTAATACCGACTATGTTTAGGATATATTTTACGCTAATTTTGCTAAGACTGTAGTTGGTTGGGCGGACGTATTATGGCAAGAGGTGCCTTTGGGACAATAGGTCCCTGAGGCTACCTTAGTTGGATATATAATAATTGTTTGCCCATTCTTTGAGTTGAGTCTAGCCACTGCACCTAGCTCGTGCTGGGACCACCACTCATCTTGTACGAGTGTGTGTGCCCATGACGTAGAGGCTTCGTAACGAGGGATGATCTGGAGATGAGTTGACGATGGAAGGGTCATCCGTAAGACCTCCATATGTTGTGCCCCCAGACTGGGGAGGCCGCTACGACCACGAGGCAGGCACCTTAGCCTCGCGCAATTTAGAGGTCGAGTCCCGTATGGATTTTATGCCACACATGTGGGTGTTACAAGACTTGACCCACGAGGCAACTATTAGTGGTCGCGCTAGGGGTGATTCCAAAAACTTTTATCCTTACCATAGCGAGCGGAGGCTACCCACTTCTTTAGCTGAGTATGAGACCGATTAGATAAGTATGAAATATTTGGACATTAACGATCGTGTAAGGATGAGTGGAAGTAACGAGCGGATTTAGCCTAATTGACAAACTTTGGCTCTAAACCAGTGTATTAGCTACTTTGGGCAGCTTGATGCTGGTCTACGGTTCCCCTTAGATGGCCTCACTAAGAAATGTTTTTATAGAGTGACTGGTTATAGCTTAATTAACCAGTCAGTACCTCCTCGTTACAACGTGGACTGTACTGACGTTATGGTGGCGTATAAGACTCGGTGTTGTTCCCACAATGGGACTCGGTCTCCGTGAATCTTGTACATGAGGGTGAGGGAGTAGGTGCTTCAGACGAGCCCGTACCATCACCTCGTGTGACTCGTGCTCACTCGAAGGTGTGTCACGAGTGACGCCAAACCCGTGCCTCGGCAAAGGCGAGGGCAGGAGGTGTGGCTAAGAAGTCTCCTGGTAAGAAAGGGAGGTCGAACCCCCAATTCAGAGGGTTATTCATACTTGTGCTCATAAGTAGAAGCACTGGTATAGGGGAGGTCATTTTTACTTAAAAAAATGACTCTAGTATTTGAGAGGGCATTTTACTTCAAAAACTCCCCCAGTATAGGGGAGGTTATTTTTACTTCAAAAAATGACTCCATTATTTGGGAGGGCAGTTTACTTCAAAAATGCCCCCCAAGTGTTCAATAGTGTTTATGTCAGGCGAAACAAATATTAAGACTTTGTCGAATAAATTTATGCAAGTGTGGTATTGTACTGGTTCCATTTACGAAGATTTATTGAGTTCCAAGAAGATTTTAATTCTTTCTCATCTCTATTCATCAAGTAATATGCATTTCCATAAATGACCCTTGAGATGAGGTATGGTCCCTCCCAGTTTGGTTGGAGTTTTTCATAAAAGACCTTCATTACATATTTTCCCTCTAGGAACTCTCATGGGCAGACTCGTTTATTAAATTTTCGTTTCAGTGTCTCATGGTACCTTAGAATTCTAGAGGAAACATCCTCTCTTGTTTCGTCAATAAAATCGAGGTTTTTTTGCAAGGAGTTGATCGTTGACTTTACTGCGGACGACCAAAGATCTTATTATATAGGCTATGACCTCAGTGGGCAGCACTGCTTCAGACCCGTAGGTAAGCATGAACGGAGTAAATCTTGTTGACTCTTGGGGAGTTGTTCAGTATGACCATAGAATGTGGGGGCAGTTCGTCGACCAATCGACATTGGCGGTATCTAACCTTTTACTGATACCATCAATTATTATTTTGTTGGTTGCCTCAGCCTGTTCATTTCCTTGGGGGTACCTTGGGCTTGATGACAATATTTTGATGTTGTTGGGTCAGACGAAATCAGTAACCTTACTGCCTGTGAACTGAGTTTTGTTGTCTGTCATAAGGACTGCTGGGACCCCAGACCTCGTGATAATGTGCTTCTATAGAAATCTAATTACCTCATCTTCTCTTATACGAGCGAGTGGTATAGCTTCGACCTACTTGGTGAAGTAATCTATAGCGACCAACAACCATATACGTCTCCCACTTTCCATGGGGAGCGCTCCAACTATGTCCAGTCCCCATTTTGTGAACGACAATGGGCTTGAGACTGTATGAAGGTCTACAGTGGGGGCGTGGATAAGATGACAGTAAAACTGGTATTTATCATACTTTTTCCACCTGCACTAGCTGATCCCTATGTATATAGTGCATCGGTATCGTCGGGAGGGGCAACTTGGTTATTATCATCCTCATTGATCCAGTTATCATCGTTAATGGGTAGGTCGGCCAGCAGATCTGCCATGTTCTACTCCTTAATGGTTTCTCAGGGCTCGAATCAAATGTTAAACCTTCCTAGGGTGATTGCCCATTTTGCTAGTCGACGAGCCTAATCTTTCTTCGTAAAAACCTCCCTCAATGATTGAGTCATTATAACTTTGATCTTGTGTGCCTGGAAGTATGGTCACAGCTTCTGTGACGCGTATACCAAGGCCAGTGCTTGTTTTTTGATGGTACAATCCCAGAAGCTCATGTTCCTTCGATGCACTATGGATTGGGGGTGTGGCTAGGTATCTTAAGATATCTTGGAAAGCTACCTCGTATTCCTCATTCCTTTTGCATTCCTTATTCTTCCTGATGCATTGAAACAGTGGCCGACATTTGTACAAGGCTTTATAAATGAAATGACCGAACGCTGTAATTTTACCCACTAATTTTTGAATTGCTTAAGAGTCTGTGGTGAGGGCATACATGTAAAGGCTCATATCTGGTCAGAGTCTGAGGAAATGCCAAAGCTGCACTTCTCAGGGTTGAGTGACATTTTGTAGTGCCTTAACTTGGTGAACACGGTTTCTAGGTCGGCTAGATGGTTGTTTTGTAGCTTTCTTTTGACAAGCATGCCAACAATGTAAACTTCCACTGTTTCACCCAGCTGTTCTTCGAACAACATCGTGACCAGCCTCTGGTAAATGGATCACATAGAAAACTTCAACTTTCTGAACTTGACAAACTTCGTCGCGAGGCTTATGAAAATTCAAATTTTTTACAAGGAATCAACAAAGGCTTTTATGATAAGTCGATTGTTCGCAAAACTTTTAAGCCTAATCAGAAAGTATTACTCTACAATTTACGATAATATTTATTTTCAGGGAAATTACGTTCTCGTTGGTACGGCCACTTCGTAGTTAAAACTGTTTATCCTCATAAAGCCGTGGGGGTAGAAGATCCTAAAGCTGATAGTACTTTTAAGGTCAACGGGCAATGTTTAAAACCTTATTTAGAATCTTGTACTTCCGATGAAGAGAAAAAATTTCTAAGTGACCCATATTATCATAATTGATCACGTACACCCCTTATATGCCTTATTGCTATATTTAAGTTTGGAGATACATTCGTCTGGTTGAAGACGGTAAAACTTAGCGCTTCCTCGGAGGCAACCCAAGGCACATTCAGGTGAGAAGTTACAGTTTTTATTTCCCATTCCATGTATTTAATTTTGTTCTCAAACATTGAGGACAATATTTTATTAAAGTTTCGTGGTAGAAAAATTATTTTTTATATATTTTTTGATAAAAAGTAAAATAATAACTCTTTGGCACTTTATGATGTATTTTTAGCAAATTTTTAAATCTTAGACTAATTTTATTTATGCAAAATGATATATGCTGATTAGAAAACCAAAAAAACCTTTGATGTTTTACTAAGTATAAACTAGAGTATTTATTTATCGTGTTCTTAAATTCGATGTACTACCTTATGATTAGCGAAAAAACTCAAGTTATTCCTGGTATATTTTCAAAACATGCACTTCACTATAGTTATACTACCAATACCTTTAATAGAGTTTTTGACCAGAATATGCAAATTTTAATATTTATGTTAGGAATAATTCACTCCAAGAGAAACAATTGCCTAAGAATAATTTTATTTCTGAAAGTATAAAAGAAAAGCCAAACTTGCTCTAAAACTTTCACGTTGCGAGGCATACTCGTATGATTAAGAACTGAAAGAGAAAAAATTATCACCAATCTCGAGTATTACCATGAACTATGTGAAGGGAGCATGAAAAGTGTTACTTGTGAGAATCCTGAGTGTGATGCCTCAGCGGATCGGGCCAATATTTTGTAAATAGTAACTTTAGGATGTATAAAGCCTTGTCAAATATTTATGTAAAGTTTTGGTTAACAAAAAGGGAGAGTACGCTTCGTCTTCAACTTTGATATTTCCTTTTAGTTGTAAGTTATTTACTTAGTAGCTATTATATAGAGGACATGACTCCGATACACCCGAAAATAAAATAATGCTTTGTAATTGTTGTTGATAAATGAATGAAATAAAGTTTGCAATGACCCTTTGTATAGTATTTGTGTTGCCTTGATATTATGTGATCTTATGTAATATTGTGTTAAAGAGACGATTGAAATAGAAAAATAATTAGACATACTTGAGGCCCATGCCTTGAGTGCCGCACGTACCAAGCTTGTGTTTAAGTTGATTCATGTTACTAGGCCTAGGTTAAAAAAGGGCACCAAACCCTGGAAACCTTAGCAAACTGGCAGGGATTGTCGACTGAAACTCCTTGTTATGGAATCTTTACAAAGAAACCATGTATGATAAGAAAATGTGGCTTGTAAAAAAGGAATACCAGGAAGACGAATTGACTAAGGCACTTTTTGAACTAACCGATGAATTTATTCTAATAAGTATTAGACTACCAACCACTGACTCAACTATTTTATACAACGTATTGTGTTGTAACACTATCATCACTACACTGAGATATAGCTAAGGTAAATATTTGAATATTTTTCTAAACATGAGGTAGTATTTCAAGTTTCAAATTTTGAAAATTATATTTTATGGTACACTAGGGAAATACTGAGTTTTAAGAAAAAAATTGTCATAATATTTTCTTATCATAACAAAGTAAGGATAAGTTGACAGGAAATAAGTCATTTGTAATCTAGAATTGCCAAAGTGTCATTATCAATTTTTGTGGGTATAATCATTATAAACCCTCACGAGACAACACTCGTCCACCAGGGGGGGGGGGGGACCTGGTGGTTTAACTGCTTATTGCATACGCTAAATGCAATCGTGTGACTTGCAAAAATGGCTTTTATTTACTTTTTCTTGAGGACTACCAAAATATAAGTTTGGGGGTATTTGATAAATACGTAATATTTACGTGTACAACTCCTAAATTTATATCTACCTAGTTATTTATTAATTAAATGTGATATTAATAGTATTTTTTCTTGTATTTACATAAATCAGTCATATTATAAACAATTCGTATATTTTTGCGGTTCTCAACAAAGAAAATGATGTAATGTACTCTAGCAGTTGATCATCTTTTGTATTTGCCAACCAAAAGTCCAATTAAGAGCATTAAAGAAGCATTAATGGAGATTAAATCTCTTATATTTTATGCATAATAAAAGGCATTGTTTAGGGGATTTCTCATTTATGTTGATATTTTATAACCCCTCATATACTCTTTAAATAGGAGGGGAATCCCACCCGTGCGAGACATCTTGGAGAGTATTAATCAAGGTTTAAAAGTAATAAAATTCTTCTTCCCTTCTTGTTATTTTACTTTATTGTAATAATTTAGTATAATGACAATGATCAAAGGAATGAGTAGCTAAACCTCTTAGCCAAGGCTAGAGGAAGCTCCATCCAATGTAGCTTTAGTATAGATTGTGTAGTTTAGTTAGAGTAATTATATTCTCTTTATCTGGGCATAATGCATATTCGTATTCCTTCTTCTTATGCTTAACCATAGCTAGGATTAGGAGGAATAACGAATCTAAGTAACCATCTTGTTTGACCATAACAAGATTGGCTGGAAACATGGAAAAGAGAATAAAATTCATACTAATTAACCAGACCATGGTTGAGTAAGATGGTTTATGGGTAGTTCCCAACCGCAAATCTCTTTTATCTTTTGATGTATTGCATATACCCGACCAAGGATATGAGATACGAGAACTCATAATTTACTTTAATCATTTATGTTATCTCACGGTTACAACAGGTAGAGTGGAATCTAAGTCTTGGTTCTCACTCCGACTCATACAACTCATACTTCCTAGCATTTTATTTTCTTCATTTAGAAACAAACTTATTGCTATTGGATAAAATCAATAGCTCAAAGTTAGTTTGCACCACAAGTCTCTTGGGATACGACCCTGCTACCATTTGTACTCAACGGCTCATTGTCCGCTTACAGGTCTTTTAAGACGTCGGTTTTATATCGACCAGTCAGAATACCTCGGTATCTTGGGGTAGGATTGGTCGCATGCCATGAAGGCAATACCCTCGACCTACCATCAAGTGTTGCGTTTTACCACCCCAATTATAACCTAGGACATGAAAGGATCCCAACGTCTAGTACGATCATGCGAACACCTAAAAATCGACTTGAACCAAAAACTTGTTAAGCCATAGCAATCACAACAACATCTTTCAATCGAACGCACGACCGCACTAACCGAAACATCAACCGTCGATTCCACAGAATATATCAAAATTGACGGCCCCAAATAAGGAACGTTCTTTCTGTTAAGCTAATCGAGACGTCTTCGCCTAGACATTCCGCGAGATGCCAGGAGTCAATCCTACCCTCACCTGTCACTGGCTCGACCTAATACCCTATTACACAGTAGTCAAAAAAAAGAAATAAACCTTAGCCCTAAGGATTCGAGATGCGGTTAATCTTGAAGTAGATCAACTTCTAGCCGCATGTTTCACGAGGTTAAGTATACAAACTGAATCTCGAATATCGTAGAAGTTCCCAAAAAGAATGACAAAATTAGAGTCTGTGTCAATTTTATCAACCTCAATAAACATACCCCAAAAGACAATTTTACATTCCCCATTATTTTAGTGCTCCTCGAAGAAATTACAGGGTACGAGCGTCTCTCAAAGATGGACATCGTCTCAGGTTACAACTAGGTACCCCTCCAACCCGAAGATCAACTTAAAACATCATTTATTACAGAACAAGGCTTATATTATTTCAATACCATGCCCTTCTTGCTTAAAAACGCGGGCTCGATCTACCAACAACTGGTTACCACAATGTTCAAACTATTATTGGATAAGTCAATCGAAGTCTATATCAACGACATGTTTTGCAAAAGTCTCCACAAAAATACCCATATCCAAGACCTGACTGAAGTATGCTATCCTTCGATCATACAAAATGAAGTTAAACCTCGATAAGTGCCAGTTCAGTGTATCTTCTAGAAAATTCCTTGGCTACCTTATCGGCAAGAGATGAATTAAGATCGATCCTATGCAACTTTGAGCCCTAATCAATATGCCATCTCCCCGAATGAAGAAAGACGTACAGAATGTCGCTAACAAAATTATCATCCTCAATCAATTCATTTCCAAATCATCGGGCAGATGCACCTGGTTATTCTCTCTACTCGGTCAGGGGGCCTATAAAACAAAGAAGAAAAACCTAGACATTGACTGGACAATAGAATATGAATAAGCCTTCTACGATCTCAAGACTTATTGTCAACCACCAATAATGAGTATTCTAGTTGAAGGTGAACTATTGTTCCTCTATCTCACAGTGACAGAGGAATCCTTAAGTTTGGTCCTCATACGGATAGATCAAGGCATTGAAAAACCAGTATACTTTATCAACAAAACCTTGACCTCGACCGAAATCAAATATACGAAACTTGAAAAACTTCTACTTAACCTTGTCTACACTTCTAGAAAGCTCAAACCATCCAAGCACATCTAATAAGGGTGATCACGAACTACCCCCTTCAAGAAGTCCTCGCCAAAAAAGATAAATCCAAATGGGTACAAAAATGGTCCGTCTACCTCGGCGAACACGATATCACTTTCGAGAAGTAAATATCTCAGAAAGGCCAAGTAGTTGTCGGCTTTCTCGCCGATTTCCCAGTAGAAGATGTCAATTGGAAAGAGCACGAGTATGAAATCTTAGATGATCAAACCGATCAAGTAGACCAATGGAACCCTAATACTAGTTTGAGATTATTCACTGATGACTCAACCAGGCCAAATGGCTTCGGAATAGGTATTGTCCTAGTCACACCATTCAACGATTGTCTAGAAAAGGCAATCAAGTTATACTTCAAGTGTACCAACAACGAAGCTGAATACGAAGCTTTCATTCACGGTCTCGATATAACCCTTAAATTGGGCATGCCCAAGTTAGCCGTTTTTACTAACTCGCAGCTAGTCCAAAGACATTATATTGGAGAAAACTATGCGAACGGTCCAATGGCTGATTATGCAAAGTTCATCCACTAATGCATGGATCATTTCCTTAAACGTTCTTCGATAACACATTGCCCTCGGGGTGAAAACAGACACGCTGACGATCTTGCCTTCATTACTACAATGTTGGGCCAGCTCGAACCCAGAAAACTCTACATAGAAGTACTCGAATGCCCATGTATAGAAAAGATGGAGAAAAATGCCATCGATGCTAGGGGTGAGAGTATCGATCCCGGAGACTGGCGAACACCATTCCGAGCTTATTTTAACACTGACATCCTCCCATTAGACCCTAGGGCAAAACGTTCATTGCTCAAGAACTACTGAAGGTACTTCATCTTCCAATCAAAATTACACCGGAAGACCCCCGATGGGGTACACCTCAAATGTATATCCCAACAGGAAGCCAATACCATAATTCAAGAGCTCCATGAAGGCAACTACGGCTCACACACTGCAGGACGCTCAATGGCACTATGCGAAGTCACCCAAGGACTATTCTGGCCGAACATGAAAAAATTGACCGAAGATTACGCAAAATTTTGTGATAAATGGCTAAATGCCAGAGACACAGGCACAACATCAAGAGCCCTAGCGTTCACAAGATTCCTGGCCATTTAAACGATGGGCCATTGATCACATCGGCCCCTTCCCCAAAACTTCACGAAAGGGAGAATACATCCTAGTTGCTGCGAATAATTTCACAAAATGCGTCAAAACAGCCCTCCTATCCCAGACAAGAAAAGAAGTAGTAAAGTTTTTATGGGAAAATATTATTATATGATTCGGCTTCCCTTATAACGGTCTACAATTCATTAGGAACAAGATGAGAACCTTCTTGAAGAAATACAACATCATTATATATCCTTCCACACCATACTACCCACAAGGTAACAGACAGGACGAAGCCATTAACAAAACTGTCATCGATGGTCTTAAGAAGCGGGCTGACGATAAGAAGGGTCAATGGGTACAACAGCAGAAACACGTCCTCTGGGCCTGCCACACCACCAGGAAAAGCAACGGGTTATACCAATTTTCTACTCGCATACAAAGCTGAATTCGTCTTACCAATTCAGTAAAGTCTGTATAGGAGACCCCAAACTCCCAGACGAGAAGAATGAGTTTTAACTCGCCTGCAACATGCTATGGATTGACGAGACCCAAGACAGATCCCTGGATAATCTTGGAAGATACCATAACTCACCAAAGAAGTCATACAACAAAAGGGCTCATCCTATAAATCTTACAATCATAGACTTGGCCCTTCGAAGAGTCACCACCTCCGCGAAACCTTGAAATGCATAAAAATTGGCCAAATCTTGGGAAGGACCCTATATCGTATATGACAAAACAACTAAAGGATCCTACTATTTTATGACCGAAGGCGACCACATGTACTTACCACAGTTGTAACCGAAGCATTGTGAATTAATAAAATAATATTTTTGTATTTTCTGAACCACTATCATTTCGCATATTCATCTACTATAGTCAATCCTCATAAACTTCTTGAGCCGGCCAAACCTAAGTATCAAGTCAAATCTTGACCCGACTGATACTTAAGGGTAACCTCAAAGTTTTTTAAGGTTCCTGATTTGGGAAAACCCAAGTGGCATGAATAATCGAAAGATTAAAAACTTATAGGCAACCTCAGAGCTAACCACGATCAATTTCGTTTAGGTTCAAACCCGATGATAGAAATACCCAAGGGCGACCTCGAAACCTCATGAACTTCTTGAGTCGGTGAAACCTAAGTATCAAGTCAAACCTTTGACCTCACTGATACTTGAGGGTGACCTTATAAAATTTCAAGGTTCCTAATTTGGGCAAACCCAAGTGGCACAGAAACTGCCTAACTATTACCCATCAGATATAACCAAATTCAGCCTCGAAGGTATCAGGCCCGTATGAATCACCCACCATTCTACCCCTCATACCAACACATCATCTCGAAGAAAATGCTCAATGGATCTAAAACATAAGTAACCACTCAGACCAACCCTCATCTACCAAATCACCACTATCTCTTCCAAACCCCAGCATCCGCCATTAATGGCGAACACCAAGCCTTTTCTACTCTAATAATCAGACACATAGAAAACAAACGAAAGCATAGGCCAATTAAAAGATAATAACAAGGAAGGCGTACCTGGAACTGATACTTTTAAGCCATCTCTGTCCACAGTAACATAGGCAATGGTGTTTTCAGATGATTTGAGTAACAAGCAACAAGCTCTTTCCTCTCTCCTTCAGACAAATGCACATGTAATTAAATAACTCTTTCTCTCTCTCGTCTTAAATATACTATTCTCAAACCGTATCGGTTTTCTAAAATGCCATCAATACACCCACTAACCCCACATTCTCTCACCTCTCTACCTTCCCTTAATAATTCATGTAAACCGTTTCTTACAAATTTTTCCTGCCTTTCCAAATGCTTTGACCACCTTCATTTCATAGCTTCACGCCTCAATTTTCTCTTTAAACTCCTCAAATTATGCACAACCAAACCCTCAAATACATAATCACCAGTAATATTTTGATCCAAACAACCTTTTTCTATATGACTCAAACTAAATCATTTCTGGTATGCCCAAACGTTATTTGCAATTCGCAGTCTCGAAAGGAGGAATCACATGCGTCTACCAAGTAACAATCATCATCATACCCAAACTCAGACCTGAAGTGACTGCTGCTAACCCTGCGCTCTATTCAAGACAGGCAAGACCCCATATGTCACCACTACAGCCTGCAAGTGTCAGATTACTGCAGTCGACACCCTCGACCATAACATAAACTTCGAAAAGTCAACTATACCATTATGCTAACAACAACAATCGATCATATTCTAATTGGAATCCAAATAATCCTTTCCATTCTGACTCTTACTACAACAATTCCCTTCGAAATATCTTAGCACATTCAACCTAAAAAACTAATATACTCTTTTCTGTTGACTTATTTACAACCTTCGACTTATGTCATATTTTTCCCTTACCTTTGACTTCACATTTCAACTTTCCTATTTCTAGACGTATCATTTTTATTTGACTATATTTTATCATGTACTCAAGGGACTTATTTGATGACCTTCAAAGTACAACAACTCTTGCAATAAATATTGTATACACTATTTTCTTTGCTCATACAGCAGCACAAAATATAATTACCTTTGACAACACATAAATTATAAGCAAGTTTATTAATATCTTTTCCGTTACAAAAAATAAAGAAGAAAACAAACCCATAACAGTCAAGATAAAGAACAAAAAAAGAGATATATTAGCTGCAACCAAGGCAATTCTTCCAGCACCACAACACGCCACCACCCTCTGCCTCCACCATCCGTCGTGCCAGAGCTCTCAACGTAACAGACCGTTCAGTCACGGTAAGGAGATGGTGTTAAAACATCCCCCATCAGAAACTGAATGACTCTGCTTCCTTCCGTTTCTGGCCGGTCAGTTCCTTCCTATTTTGATCAATAAGATCGGGTAGTGGGGCCCCCAACTCCCTATAACCAAAATATCGCCTAGTTAGTTCAGCCACCTTGTTTTCTACATAATCCAGAATACGAATAGAGAAACCCTAGTTAGCAGAAAAGTACGAAGAACACCAAATCGGTTGGAAAAAATCCATTTAAGAGCTTCAATTGCTTAAACGCAGTTAATTACAATTAAATTACTATAAACCCTAAGCTTCTTCCTCAAAACTTTTATTGAACTAACATAAGCTAAAAAAATAATATAAGTCCCCTTTATATACTAGGGAACAAAAAAATACCAGTAGAACGGATCTTGAGGCAAACCCACGTCTTAGAATAACAACCTACGCCAAGCTCATTCGAACGACATCCAAGCCCATTTGAATGATGTTATGCTAATTGGTCTTAAACCTAAGAAACATGACAACTTGTTCGAACGACATCTAAACTCGTTCGAACAAAATTTGTCTATGGGCTAAAATTCCAGGGGATTGAACATTGGTCGTTCGAACAAAAATAGGGAGTCGTTCGAAGGACTTGAGTTCCTGGACCAAATTCCAGGGAGTTGGAAAAGGGTCGTTCAAATGACAATTAACCTCGTTCGAACGGCTTTACGATAATTCCATTCTTCACATACGAGTTCCCTCAAAACATCCCTAGATCCTCCTAGATCACTACACGTTCTTTAATTTTCTCAAGTTGGCTCTACGAATGAGTTTTTATCTTACTTAACGAAGGCAAGAGAATTTTGGAGAAAGAGACTAAGCAGAGTTAAGGAAATTCTGCACCAATACTTAAGCTCCTTTTATCAGAGATTAAGAGGTAATTAATGATGTCATAATCAGCATAATAAACCATTAATGATTTTGGAAACTGGCGCATTCACACCGGTCATACCTCCAAATTCCCATGCAAACAGTTTTCTCAACAAGAAGCCTCTACTACAATTTTTGAGGCCCCAACTAAGAGGGGGCGAATGTAGTACTCGCAGCCTTCGAGAATGGACCGGATACTCGAAGACTCCTGAAAAGCTCAAAGCCTACCATACTTATAAATCTATCATAGCCACAACAAGCCTACCGTCGAGTCCACTAAAGCTTCGACCATGCTTCAGTCCAGCTCAGCTCATGGTCGAAGACAGACAACTTTTACAGAATCGACTTCAGTACAGAATAGCTGTAAATAAGGATACACATATAATTTTACCTCTCTATATATGGTAACGTCACCTTTCCTATCTTCTATAAATAGGGAAGGAGAACTACTATAGAAAAGTTGAGAGATTTCCCCCCATACACAGTTACACATGCTAGATAAGCTCTGACAACCTTCGAGCACCTTCTAAAGCTTGAAGTGTCAGTCTACTTGAACCTTTATTTGTAATCTCATCCATTTATATAATCTCACCTTAGAAATCCTGGCTAGAGGTCGTGGAGAAATACCATTCTAGGACTCCACGCAAGTGTGCCTACAAGAAGCTATCTGTATTTCTAATAAATACACTTGTTAAAACCCCTGGGCGAGTGTTTACTCAATGTTGTAAGAGTTTAATCTCCCCTCCACGAGATTAGGCCCCTACAGCCTCCATCGGACTACCACGCTAATTGCAACAACTCTAGGGCTAACTCTATGAATGGCTGCAGGACCACTCAATTAGGGTTTTACAATCTGAATTTAGGTTTTTGTTGCGTTTATGCCTAATCCAGGCTTTAGAGTTACAACTAAATCTGCAACACATCTTAGTGATTACAATTGTAAGCCCATGTTTGGTACTATTGGTTTTCTATTTGATAATTGCTTGATGATATTTTTGATTTTCTGATGATAATTCCTTATATGTAGTTTAAATTTTCTAACTGATGGATTTTACAAAGATCTCCGTATCTAGGATTATCTATTTGGGTGTAGAGTTTTCAATGTTGATTTTGGCTCCATAATTGTACTATCATGAATTTGTAATTTGGTTTATTCTGGTATATGAAGTTTCTGAGTTCGAATCCAATTTGGGGTTCCAAAGTTCATCTTCAGTAATTCCTGTGATTACGTTATATGGGCGTGGGATTTACCGGCTTGAGTTTCTTAGGTTTGCGAAATGTAAAGAAATTGAAATACCCACCATGATTGTGTGGCAAATATAATGTGTATCCCCTGATGTTTAATGTGTTTTGTGTTCTTAAATGATTCACAATGAGGGTTCCTAAATTGAACATCTATTATCATAAATCTCAGGTGTACTTACTTTTGGTTCTCATCCTTGATACATCCTATTTTTGTTTTGTTTTTTATATCTTGGGATAGGTTTTTAGTTGATTTGTAGATCTAACAATGGTTGTAAAGGTTTGTCCGCTCTGTAAGTAATTCATGTTCTTTTGTACCAAAATCATTCATCTAGGGAAATCCTAATACATGGTATGAGTTTAGTTACTTATGCAAATGAGATGAAGATTTATTGCAGGTCCTTTACACTATTGTAATTACTATGTTCTCCCATCTTCCATATAATCACTTCTATATTTTGCAATGATCTTGGTCTTCCTTTAATTAATATAATTTATACATTGTGCCTGTAATATTGCAGGTAGATGGCATACTTTAACTATAAAATGGGGAACTTTGGTAATGAAAATCCAGTTCAATCGTTATTCAGAATAATCTCAAAAGGCAATTTGGAGTGAGGATACTACCACAAAAGGCAATTTGAAGTGAGGATACTACCATGCTGATTCGTAGACAATAAAAAAGAACTACAATATTGTAGATATCAAACTAAATTGAATGCCTTAAAGAGCTCTTTCGTTGAAAGGTAACTAAATTGACTAGCAGTTTAGATTTTGTTGGTCTTTGTTCTCCCTCGTCAAAGCCCCGTCGAATTAATCTTTTGTTCTAAACTACAATAAAGTAACAAAGTATAATCGTTGATGGAAACTTTAAGCACCAAGTTGCCACATTACATCAAATGCATGAAACTTCATGTTGAGTTATAGATTTGCCAAGAAATTTAACGTCTGAAATAACATAAGATCATAAGATGTGGGATGAGTTCCATAATTCTGGTTGGAACTATTATAGAATATGCTCAAGGCAATACAATCAAGCTGTAGGGCATCCCCACAAAGAAAATATTTGATTAATTCCTTGATCATTTTGGAATGCTCACATTATAAGTTATATATGGGTAACTTTTATGAATATTTTGCTTTTTCACTGTTTAATCATATCGACTATAGGTTAACAATTCATTGCCTATACTTTATCTTTGATGTTCCCACTGCTTTTATACCTTGTGGTCTTGATTTCATTAGAACTCAGGATGTGCCATTTTAGACAGAATAAGATCATTGCATTATTAGGTTAGTATGCCGATAGACAATAAGTACGAAGGTATCTTACTTAAAAAATATTCCTTTTTATTATTAGGTTATTATCAAGGTTTCTTACTTGTTAATGGTTTTTGTATTTCATATGGTGATTCAGGCAGAATAATCAACTCCTATAGCAAGTGAAATCGACTCTTGTAGCAGAATAAAAGAATGTCTTTGACCACAAAGCGAGTAACAAGTCCTCGATCAAGGCCACTATTGTTATGAGCGAATGTTTGATAAATAATTTTGGAGGAATACGATAAATGTACATTAATCAATTTATCAATAAATTAAAGTTCAATTTTATGTTGTTATGAGTTGTGTTTACGTTTTTGACTTTTATGTGCTAAATGGTATATTCATGCGTCAGACTTGTTGCAAATAAAGGAGACAACCGACAAACTAAGGTGTTGCTTTGTAAAAATTTATGTTAAAAAAAAAACCAATTTTACCTAACCTTATCTATTGTAATACTATTTATTGAATACTACATTTAAACAAATTTATAACAGCTAAAAACAGTAAAAGAAAAAATAAGGACAGGCAGTGACCGTCGCAAATTTACTGAATTACAACAGTTTTTTTTTTCTGTCTAAGCGAAATTACGACCGCTAATTTGCGACGAAAATTGTGACAGATTAAAACCGCCCTAAATCACAATTTAAGACGGTTTCTGATGTGGCAAATTTGTGTTTTTCGCATATTGCGAAATATTCGTATCCATTATTATTTTATATTTTTTTAATACTAATTCCACTTTTACAAATTTTGTTGTAGCTAAATGAAAGGTGACGGTTTAGGTCTAGGTCTAGGGATAGGTCGTGTTCCTACCGTTCATAAGAAGAAGTTGAAATTCTAAACAATCTAGCTAACTAATCTAGAGAGGGTGAAAATGTTATATCTTAAAATATCGTTCTCACAAACCTACTTTACCACAAGCAATAACAAATAATAGGAGCATAAACTTAAATGACACCCAAGATATACCCCGAAGGAAACCCACTAATGGGTGAAAACCTCCGGCCCTAAGAAATCCACTAGTAAATTAATCAACCGTTACACAAGAGTTAAACAACACTTTTGTTATCTCACTAAGTATCCGCTTGCCTCGCCAAGTCCATGCAAAATTCTTTGCGTCCTCTTCGGTCTTTACTATCTTCGTGAATCACTTAGATTAGCTTGCGCCTCAAAGCTTCGCAGCTTGCGTCTCAAAGCTTCGCCACACTCGAATCCCCGAGCAATGTAGAATTGAAGATTATGATTTTTTTTCGATTTGAGAGTTTTGAAAAACCTTTTGGAATTCCTCGAATCAAACCCAAAGATTAGAATAAGCTTTATGGTTTCTTTCTCAACAACCTTAATTCTCTTGTTAAACAATGGAGTTAATGATTCAAGAGAATATTAGATTGATTAGTTCTAGGGTTTAAAGAAGGTTTTCTTCAAAGAGATAAAGCCCTAGATTGAGTGGTGAGAGGTCAAGATTTTTCTAAAACAAGTTCTTCTGAAAATCAACTTTCGAAAAGATCATTAAAGATGTGAATCTCGAGGTCAAATCAATGGGATAATAGAACTATCCGAAATAGACTTGGGTGCGACCTGGGTGATCAACTGGGCACCCAAGTACCATACTAAAAACCTCAAATAAAAAGCCAGTAGGACCTGGGCGTCACTTGAGTGGTTAGCTGGGTGCCCAAGTCTTATATAAGAAAAACAGAAAATCATAGCCAGACAGACCTGGGCGTGACTTGGGTGATAGCTAGGCGCCCAAGTCAAAAACAGTTTTACCCAAAAATCAATTTTAAGTGTAAAACATATTTTTCTTTGTTTTTAAAACAAAAACCGTATTTTCAAATGAATAAAGAAAAATAGATTTCTCATACCGGCTTCGGGGATTTTATGTGCGATGATTGCCAAACTTCTTAATTAAACGCTTCTTGAAGATCAAATCACCATAGCCATGTTTAACAATTCTTAAAGATCAAATCACTAACACTCTGTCGACAATACTTGAGTTAACCGACACACACTCTAACCTAAGTTGTTTTTGTCAACAAACGACAATATCAGAGGATAGTGGAACTTCATAAGTGATCCCTTAAACCTTCTAAATTTTATCTGTCGAAGAAACTGAAAGAAGGAAACCAACCATATCCCCAAATATAATTTGTTTCGCACGCGCGATATGCACAATTGCTCAAAAACTTGCTCAACAAACTTCATTCCTCTCAGGTCTCATAGGCTCATAGTTAGAATCAAAGCCCACAAATTTTCCCGCCAACCGACTTCTCATATAATAGTTTCTCATGCACTCTCTCATACATTAAAAACTAAATTTCGAAATTAAGAAGGAAATCAAACCGTTGCATCTATTCAAACCCTAACCCTAATTCATCTCTTTAAAAACACCCAACACATCATCTCTCTCTCTCTCACACACACACAAATTTTGTTACCTTTTTATGCCAACAACTGAATCGTAGAAACTTAAGCAGTGAATCGTTTAAATATCATGGACTCGTCATCAGGCCGGCTGCCTCGGTCTCTGGAGAATGTAGATTTACCTGTAACAGCACGGTTCTAGCAACGGCTCATATCATTGCAACTTGTGCACAGGGGCGGAACTAGGATTCAAAGTTGGGGGGCTAATATATTCTGGTGGTTCGGGGGCTTGGCCCCGAAATTTTTTTTGGAGGGTATATTAGTAATTTTATAGGGATATTTATTATTTTATTTTTTTGAAAAATAAATAAAGAGAAGAGAAAACTAATTTATCATATATAAGGTACTCACCTCTTCAGAGTTCCCATGCTGATTTGAGAATAAATTCACCATTCTTGCTTAAGTCCCACACGACTTTGTCTGGTACTGCATTTATCTTGAACCTATTGGTGAGAATGATCTTCCATTGGACTGGAATTTCTGCAAGTAATAGATTCCATTTCCAGTCACCGTCATTAGATATGATTTTTTTCTACCCTTCTGCTTCCCGCCTTTATTTTTATCACGAATCCAAGTAACTTCAGTCTTCATTGAGACCTGAATATATTAGCAACATAATGAAAAACTTGTAGAGTTCAAGCACTACATACCAATGTTAATTGAACATTATATGGTAAATCCACAACATTAAGAGGCGAGACACTCACCATCTTTAGAGCTCCTCTGATAACTCCACTTAAGATGTTGCAGTAGTAAAGCCCTTGACATGTATCAGGAAGCTCAACAAAGTCAACTAAGGGATTATCCTCCAAAACAAAACTAAAACTTGTTCCATCAGCATCCCAGTTGGTCACAGATGCAGTGACCCCCAAGAACATTTTGAAACCAACCTGGTTCAAGTGTAGCATCAGAGTAAGCAATATATTCATTTGAACCTTAGAAACAAAATAAATAAATACGTGCTCTACTTTGAACCCTCTACAAAAGGGTTAACAATGTGCTTTCACTATAATCTCTACAATTAGTCAAGAGTCTCTAGACTCAAGATAGTAAGAAAAAAACTAAATACATGCTTTACTTTAAACTCTCTACAGAAGGGTTAACAAGGTGTTTTCAAGTAATCAACCCATGAAAATCAATCAGAAAGACAGAAACTACAGTCTTAAATCACCGTGATAAGCAAAGCAATGTCCAGGACTCCAGGGTGCAATCCAATCACCCAATAAATTCAAAAATCAAGCGTGTTGCTCGCCTGCTCCTATGGCAAAAACACAAATTGGGTCTTTGTTAAGCTATGAATTTGATAAGCAATGAAAATAAACAAATGAATAAACCTCAAAATTGGTTTGTTACTTTGTTTGTTTGTCTGTTGCAGAAGAAAACTAAAACATAGAATTGGATCTAAATAAATAGAATTGGTTTGTTACTTTGTTAAGCTATGAATTTGATAAGCAATGAAACTAAAACGTGTTTAGAGGTGAAGAAAGGCAGTCTGTTACAGAAGAAAGCTAAACCTCAAAATTATCAACTCTTGAGATAGTCTGTATGCGTCATTCGTGAAGAAAAGCAGAGAAGAAAGGCAGGAAGAGAAGAAAGGCAGAGAGAGGAAGAGAGGTGGGTCTAAAAATTTTTTTTTTTTGTGTGTGACAATTTTACCCCGGGCTATAGCCCAGGTGAGTCTACCTTTGGTTCCGCCCCTGCTTGTGCATGATAATCATGTTAATACCTTTGTGTCTATTAGGAGGAATGTGGGAGAGTATATGAATAGGACTTATGAATATACTATGCAACATGCGATTC
The DNA here is from genome assembly GCA_014058105.1 of Kingdonia uniflora. Lineage (NCBI taxonomy): Eukaryota > Viridiplantae > Streptophyta > Magnoliopsida > Ranunculales > Circaeasteraceae > Kingdonia > Kingdonia uniflora. The sequence continues at coordinate 5,607,552 of JACGCM010002827.1, forward strand.
GGTTGTTGCAGGGCAGGCATGATGAGGAGAGGTGGCGAGTACAGTTTGAGTTGGGAGGGAAATTGGAAATAAGGTGGCAGCGAAGGAAACAAAGGGTGGTTCATCCTGTCCTGGGACCCCCAACACTGCTTGAACTTTTAGAGCCCAGCATTAGGCCGATAGACATATCAATGGGTCATGTAGAGGGAACCGTGATTTTGTCGCATCAACCGGTAGATGCCGTTAATTCCAATGTATGGCCGACAAACATACCTATTAGTCATGTAGTGGGTACAACAATGCCACAGGATCAACTGTTAGATGCCATGGAACCTAACATTTCGCCTACAAACGTACCTCTAGGCGGTGGAAGAAACGATCATGTACCAGACCCTTCAACAATGCTACCGTGTGACCCTATGGATCCCATCATTTGTAGGACAGACGTACCTCTAGGCGGTGGGAGCTGAAACATCCATTTTTTGAGTTTGCTTCATTTAGTGTCTAGAGTAGGCATCAACATTTTCTCGTGGTTATCCAGCGTCAGTGAGTGCACGAGGAGAGACTACAGCTGGACAGACTGACTCTGAACAGGTAAGTGGGTTTCTAACTCTTTGCTCTAAAATGTCAAGCCTATGCCTTTTACAGAGTATAAAAAACTAGTAAGAATGTCTGCCTTTAGAAAAACAGAGCTTCTATTCGAATAGACTATTTTCTATTCGAATAGAGATGGAAAGACTTCTTCTATTGGAATAGGATTTTGGTCTATTCGAATAACTTACCTCAGCGTGATTTCAAGCTTGGAAAGATTTCTTCTATTAAAATATGATTTCGGTCTATTCGAATAACTCACTTCAGCGCGATTTCCAGCTTGATCCTATTCGAATAGGATTGTCTCTATTCGAATAAAGTCCGTATTTTTTGTTTCGTTATTTAAGACATACTTACCTTTTTTTCAAATTGACTTCTTGAAAACCTATATTTTTAAAGGCTTGCTTTTGAGAGTGAATAGAGATCTTCTTTGAGCGATTCAAGAGAGAATCAAATCACTCTAATCTTGAATCAATCTATTGATCAAGAAACCCTAGCCATGAATTAAAGAACTTGAGCGATTCAAGACTTGGAGCTTCAACGAGAGATTGAAGCGAGGCGTTGCGAGAACGCGGTATTGATTGCAAGAAGATTACTCGGAAGAGAGATGACCATGAGAGGTGTTTATTGAGTCTGTAAGTGATTAAATTATTGTAGTTCTTTTTTATATAGTGGATTGTTTAGTTGTCGGGGATTCGACAGCGACCTGTGGGTTTTTCTCCTGAGAAAGGTTTTCCCACATGGTTAAAAATCGTTGCATGTTTCTTTAATTTCCAACTACTTGTCTGGCATTAGATAATTGGATTAACTTGATTTAAGTTTATCTTAGGCCATTAATTCAGAGGAATTAGGACCTTACAATTTAGACCTAAAACAATCAAAATTGATTAGTCTCAAGCGTCTAGGAATTTCAGGAGAGTCAGTGTCAGTCATGTACCGAATTCCCCAATGCTGATGCGTGATCCTTCGGATCCCCAAATTCGGCCTGCAGATGTACCTCTTGGTAGTGGTAGAAGCATAGGTGCATCTACAAGCTGACCCCCACAGAATTATGATCAAATTAACAGGGAAGCGAGGGTAGAGGCCAAAGATCATCGGTCCTTGTCACTGTATTTCCTAAGAGGACATAATATTAGAGAAGCGGAAATTATGAACTATTTTACAAGGTAAAAATATGCCCATAATAATTTTTAACATTAAAACATAATGCTCCAAGCCTATATAAGATGCACTAATCCGCTGCTTTTCATTTGCAGTGTATACGGCGATTGCGTTGAGGTTGTAATCTTGGAGGAGACACCGATGAATAATCAGCCACTTTCAGCCCGTTTAGTTCTCAAGTCTTCATCCTGGTTTGCTGATATTCTCAAAGGAGAAGAGAAGAAGAGGATTACAATTAATAAAAAAACTGTTCGGATCAGTGTCTTCATTCGCAAGTGATCATGGAAGATAACTGGCGTCGCGCTAATGTTTCTAGATAGAGTAGATATTATTGATTGGGAGATATGTAATATTGTTATCTTTCGAATGAAAAAAAAAATGTTTTAATTATTGCTTAAGCTTAATTTATAAAAGCTCTTTAAGGTAGAAACTTTGAACAGGTAACAGCTTTTACAAGTTCTTTGGGCCAACAGAAATTTTATTCAGTTATCGTACTGAAGTAAAACTTAACAACAACAAAAAAATATAATCACATCCACACCAAGAAACCACATATGATGTTACCTCAAATGCTTCCGAAGTCTTAATCAAAATTACAGCTGAAAACTCTTCTTCGACTAATTAAGGAAAAAATGGTACATAACATGATGATACACACTTGAGATTATCTCGATAATGAATCACTGCAAACCCTAAAAGCTTAAACTTCAAGGTAAATGATCCTTACGTGCAGATATACATTAATAAGTTAACCCTCCGACTCTGCTTGTTTTCCTCCCTCGAGCATACCTTACATCATGACTTGAGAAAATTGAGGAAACCCACCGTAGGAAAGAATAGATTTAAGAAAATATTTTAGAAAAAGCACCTTAACCAGCAAAGTTGTTATCTAGCTGACGGCTGAGAGAGGGAATCGTCGAACAAAATGTTTGATTCAGTAGCGCCCGGATCCATGGAACCCATCCCCATGTTAGTAGAAGAGTGTAAAGAGCTTCTTGAAAGATCATCGAAGTTACCTTCTCTTGCTGCATCTGCTTCCTTCTCAATCAAGAGGGCGTCTTGGATTTCTTTGAGAACTTCTGATATTGATGGTCTCATACTACCATGGGATTGAACACACATCATTGCTTTCTCGGCTATCTTCCACATCGACTGGATGTTATAATCGTTTCCCAGTAATGGATCAATTATTCCCTGAATGTCCCCACTTTGAATATGTGTCTTTGCCTGTGATACATTCATAGTTTGCCGTGGATTAGCCGCTTCTCAAATTTTGCATGACAGTCAAGACCAAATGATTTAAGCATTGCTATTAAAGTGAGGTAATAAATAATAAAAGGGGCATTTTTTCTTCTTCTTCTGAGAATTCGAGGGGCCGCACGAGATCCTCAAAGCAGTATTGGTTTTCTTAAAAGTCTCTTTGGCCATACAATCAACCCAATAAGCAAAAAACTATGTTCATGTGCTAGAGATTTGAAAAGGTATAAGTCTATCAAAATTCTGAAAGTAGCCGTCAAAGCTTGAATGCTCTCAAAATACCAATGAACTCTCTCACAAACCTAAATTTCTATTATATATATATATATATATATATATATATATATATATATGTGTGTGTGCGTAAAAGGCAATAGCACAATCAGAAAATAATCAAAAATGAAAAGTAAAGGAAAAAGGAAATTCCCCTTGCCGATAAAATGTCTACCCGCGGCTTCTCTATTAGAGTAACCAACTCTCCCCCATTAGCAATTGATATTATTATCAGGAAACGAACTAACATGGATAAATTGATAGTTTTTGTTTGTTCATTGAATAATGGGGAAGGGTTGGGAAAACCATCTTTTGAGAAGATTTGATAATCCAGACTCATTCAAATGATCATTATGTACCATTTGATTGGTACAAAATTGAAATTCCTAGACGCTTGAGACTAACCAATTTCGATTGTTTTAGGTCTAAATCGATAGGTCCTAATTCCTTTGAATTAATGGCCAAAGCTTAACCTAAATCAAGTTGGTCAAATTATCTAGTGTCAACTAGCAATAGGAAATTAAACACAAGCCCAATCAATTTTAACCCTGTGGGAAACCTTTCTCAGAAGAAAAAAACCCACAGGTCGGTGTCGAATCACCCGACAGCTAAATAATCTACTATTGAAATCAAATTACAAGTATTCAATTACTTACAAACTCGATAAACACATCTCGTGGTTACCTCTCTTCTAATTGAATTTCTCACAGTCAATTCTACGTTCTCGCAACGCCTCGCTCCAATATCTCGCCGAATCTTCCAATCTTGAATCTCATAAGTTCTTCAATTCATAAATCTAGGTTTCTTGATCAATGATGATTGATTAAAGATTTGAGTGATTTAAATCTATCTTGAACCTCTCAAGAATAATCTCTCCCCACTCTAAAAAACAAGCCCTAGAAAAATAGATTTTTCAAGAAGTAAGTTTTGAAAAAACGAAAGTTGTCTTTTATTAGAAAGCAGAAATCACGGTCTCTGTTCAAATAGATTTAAAATCCATTCGAATAAAATCAGACTGGGCCAATCTATTTGAATAAAAAGAAATCTATTCGAATAAAAAGAAACATGAAGAACCAGGTTGAGCCAATCTATTCGAATAGATTTTATTTTATTCGAATAAAAAACTGTATGAGGCATTTTATTTGAACAGAATAAATTTAATTCGAACAGAAATGTTCCTGTTAGGAATACGGCTCAAAACTGAGAAAGTCGTTCAAACGAGTGGGAAGTCGTTTGAACGAAAATAACGTTTGGGCCAAAATTTCAGGGGATTGTCTAAGTCGTTCGAACGACCTCATGACTCGTTCGAACAACTTTGGCTTTGCTTGATTATTTTTAAATTTGTTTTGAAGGGGATTTAATCCAAAGCGATGGATTATCTCGTGATACGTATTTCGAAGATGACCTAATGGAAAGTCTATAAATATAGAGTGTATGTTAAAGGCCTCTGCACTGTGAGAAAGAGTTAGAGAGAGAAAATGGAAAAATCTAGGGCTTAGCTCTGAAGAGGTTTCTTGGGTTTTCATTCTAGGGTTTCTTGCTGGGATTATCTGTAAGGGTAGATGTGAGGTTTGAGTGATCTCTATAACCTTTTGTAACCCTTAGTGTGATAATAAATTCGTCGTGCTTGTCGGGGGTGGTTTTATTGCCCTTAGTGTGATAATAAATTCTACATAATTAAAACTTATGTTGTGCTTTTATTGCCTTTATTCAAATTCTCTTTGGTTAGAGTTGGTTCTTCGATTTCTTGTTGATCGTATTGTGTTTCCGCGTACAATTTGCCCCCTCGGTTTCCCAACAGTTCCCAGTTCTATTTGAATAGAAATGGAATCTATTTGAATAGAAGTTCTATTGTCTTAAAAAACTTACTTATTACCTTTTCAAAACTCGGTAAAAATACATAGGGCTTGATATTATAAAATAAGGAGTTAGAAACTCACTTACTTGTTTAGTGTCAGTCTAGCTGTAGTCGCTCAAGGTGCAATCTCTGACGATGAGTAACCACGAGATAACGCTGACATCTAAACTAGACACGGAATGAAACAAACTCCAACTATGGATGTTTTAAAAATGGGCAGGCGAGTTGATAAATTTAATTTTCAAATTTTGTGCCAATAATAACACATTCAAGAAAAGAAGCTTAACTAGACATACCCATTTGACTATATTACGGCAGTTAATTTCAAAGCTTTCACTGGATATAGCCTCTTTGCCAGAAATAAACTCTAGAAGAATAAAACCAAAGCTATAAACAACCCTCTTCTCCGTTAATTGCTAAGAGATATAATACCTGTATCATGAGAAAAAGTCAAATACAATTGAAGAAGGGAGGATGGAAATGCGGAAACTGGTTTCTAAAAACTGATAATTGTCTTACTCCGGGTCTAAATACCCAACGGTCCCCCGGATTACGCTTGATACATGATTAACTCCATCCACTTCAATTTTCTAGAGACCAAAATCCGAAACCTTTGCTCTTATATGTTTGTCAAGAAGGATATTGCTACTTTTCAGATCCCTAAGGATAATTGAAGGAATACATCCTGTATGAAGGTACTCAATTCCTGTGAAAAACTCAAAAATTAAATTAAGTTGGCAATCTAAAACTGTGAGAAGAAAAATAAAGGTGAAGTTTCCAATAAATGCGCTAAAATATTTTACCTTTTGTAGCATCTTCAACAATTTCAAGGCGTTTAACCTAGCCGTGTTAGGAATTCCAGATAGCTAATCCCAATCCCTCGCCCCAAGAACGATAAACGGAAACGCCATTAAGAAATTATACGAAAGTAAGAACACAATAATTTACCCGGAGGAGGGAAGTGGAAAACCCTTGCGGATAAAAACCACTCCCCGGGAACAATTCACCAATCAAAGATCAAAGGTTACAACGATCTCTCAAGCTTCTCAAGCTTTAATGGAGTCTCTTCAAACCTTAGCCTCTCTAAGGTTAAACTCACCAAAAGATGGGCTAACAACTAACCCTAGACCCCCTTATAAACATGGGAAGTCATTAGATAAGAATAGGCTCGAAGTACAGATCACGAGACAGACCAACGTCCGAAAAAATACTTTTTAAAAACTGACTTTCGAAGTCTATTCGAATAGACTCTGGATCTATTCGAATAAGATGGGTTCTGAACGTTTCTGTTTGAATAGACAAAAGTCTATTCGAACAGACATGACTTCTATTCGAATAAACTTTTCCCCGTTGATAGACGCGTAATATTTACGTATACAACTCCTAAATTTATATCTACCTAGTCAATTATTAAATAAATGTGACACTAATAGTGCTTTTGTTTGTATTTACAGAAATTGGTCACATGATAAACAAGTCGTACAATTTTCCGGTTTTAAACGAAGAACAAGGGTGATGCACTCCAACAATGATTCTCATTTGAAGTTGTCAGCCAAAGGCCTATGCATGGAAGCCCATTGAAGAGAATTAGATATATATATTGTTCTCATGAGTTCTAATGCATGATTTTAGGCATTGTTTAAGGGATTTTATATTAATGACAATTTTTAGTAACCCTTCCTATACTCTATAAATAGGAGGGGAATTCTACCCATGAGGGATCATCTTGGAGAGTGTAAATATTTAGGTTCAATAGGCAACAAAGTTCTTGTTCTTCTCTTTTTCTTGTCTTTTACTTTTATCGTAGTAATAGTAGTATGGCAATGATCAAAGGGAGAGTAGCTAATCTTCTTAGCCAAGGCTAGAGGAAGCTCTACCCAATATAGCCTTAGTATAGATTTTGTAGCTTAGTTAGAGTAATTACTATCTCTTTATCCCAGAATATTGCATATTCGTATTCCTTTATCTTATGCTTGACCATAGCTAGGATTTAGAGGAATAATGAATCTATTTAACCATCTTGTTTGACCTTAACAAGATAGGTTAGGAACATGAAGAGAGAACATAATCCATACTTATCAACCAGACCATGGTTGAGTAAGTTGGTTTATGGGTAATTCTCAATTACTAAATCTCTGTATCTTTTGATGTATTACATATGCCCGACCAAGGATATGCGATGCAGGAACTCATAATTTACTTTAATTATTTATGTTATCTAAATGGTTGCAAAGGGTGGAGTGGAATCGATGCCTTGGTTTTTACTCTAATTTATCTTGTAATTTGTTTCGTTCATATTTTTATTTCAAAACCTTCACAAACTTGTTGTTATTAGATAAAACTAGTAGCTCGAAGTATAATTTGTACCACAAGTCTCTTGTGATACGACCCCACTTACCCTTGTACTTAACGGTACACTGTACGTTTGCGGGTCTTTTAAGACATCGGTTTATAATTGATCAAGTTTTTGGCGCCGTTGCCAGGGACTTGCAAAGTTGCGTTTTATTTTTGAGTTATTTAATTTTATGCCAATTTTTCTTTCTTTTCTTTTTTTCTTTTTTTAGGATCCGGAAAAAAAGTGATTGAGTGATTGGCTCAAACTTTCTTGGCGCTACAGTAGCTGTGAAGTCTGTCCTTGAATGTTTCGCCATTTTTTATTATCTATACTTCATATTTGGGAAATACGTTTGCTTCGAAAGTCTTAGATAATTCAAAACCCTTTCCGAATTGTTATAGATCATATTTTTCTGTTTAGTCGTTTGTGAGTTACAACTTTTTGAAACCGCAGTAAAAACAGTCTTAGTAAAGAACGCCGATCTTCATTAATCACTTTTTTTGAGCATTAAGAATACTAAATTCTAGAAAACTTCATTCTTAAATATTTTTCATTTCTAAATTATCTTTCCAAATTGATATTATTTAATGTTCTCTCTCAGCTGAGCTGAAAGATATGCACATTTGAAAATCAGGACATCATTGACTACAATAAACATGGAAATTGAATTAATATTGTTGCCGCAAGTTCACTAATCCTTTTTCTCTTGTTTTGCAGGATAGTCACAAAGTTAAAAACGAGACGAACAATACTCAAAGCTAAAGGCATTATCAAATCCATCCTTCTTGTGCCCCATAAGTGAAGGGGCACTTTCTTCTTTCGCCCCCTAAGTGAAGGGGCGGCCACAGCTACACTGGGAAATACTTCCCGCAGGTTGGTACTTTTTAAAACTTGACATCTCGAAGGGGTAAACATCCACTCCGCCCCGGTACTAGGATATATAAAGTCGCGTGGACTGTGCAAATACACGCTGCTCTAATAAAAAAATTGCTATGGCTGGATTGACCTATTGTTGAGTTTAATATTATTTTTCATTCCAACATTAGTAAAGGTAAAAACTGCTAGAGACTTGCGGGATTTCATCACCCAAAAAGCTCTCCAACAAGTGGGGCCACCCATTAAGGATAAAAAGAAATTCGTATCACACGAAAATTGAACGTCCGGGACCTCAAAATAGTTGTTAATAAAAAAAAGTAGCAAGATTCTAGCGGGATTTCATCACCCAACGGATAGGTTTACCGGACTGGGGTACAAACACGGGTTCGTAGGATACGGCCCTAGCCTAGCGCCGCTAAATACTGGTTGTAGGTTTGCGACGTCACCGTTCCAAGTGCTGACGTACGATAAAGCGACTCGCTCGGGCGTGAGGACTGAATATCTACTTTAAGTTGGTACTAGCATAGTGACGCAGGGGAGTATAGGAACAAAAACCTTTTGTCATCGTACCCATTTTGAACATAGAAGAATATATGGGAGACCTAATTATTACTTCTAAAAAATGTTGATGTGCTAGAGTTTAAGTTTGATTTGTTGTTTATTGCGTTGGGTGTTGCTTTTATTTTAAAATGTCACACATGCAAGAACATTGGAATCCTTACAACTCACAATTCAACATCCCGCAACAACCTCAAAATCATTTTCAATCATGGGATCACCAAAATTCTCAATACGTGAAACCTTTCTAATCTTATTCATATATACAGGCCCATCAGTTCATCCAATCATCCAATCAGTTCCCACCCGATCCACCCAAACCTTCTTTAGACGATACCCTTGCTCCCTTCATGCAACAATCAGTATTATTTCAGTAACAAATGATGCAATTCTAACAACAGACATTGGCGAATTAAACTTCTATGACCCAATCTATCTCTAGATTAGAGACTTAAATAACTCAGTTATCAGCAACATGGAGTGAAATAGAGCATGAAAAACTTTTAAGCAATGAAGAAGAACAATCCGAAGTTAAATCCCCTTATGATTTAGAAATAGATGAATTTAAGCGTAATCAATAAATGTTTTCTCCATGGGGTGAATGGATACCATATTGTGAGACAGATTTAGAAGATGAATATTTTAAGGTCGACGATCCAATGTCACAAGAAGATCTTGAAGAAGCCCTCTAAATTCAACCATCGATGTCACCATCCATCCTTTCATTTGTTAACCCAATAAATTGTTTCGAGGAAACTATGACCGAGACTGAATATTTTTCCCTCTCCTCTAATGATTTTTCTGATGATGATGATGACGAGATAAAATATGAATATATGGAATTACCATCTCATTATACGATAATTTACGAGGAATTTGTAGATGATGATATCTGTACCAAAGTCAAGAAATTTGAAATTGTCGAACCTGTTGCAGATGTTATCAACTTGTCATTTCCTTCTCAGTCTCCTTATGAGTCACCTCAGCCTTGCCTTGAGCTGCGTCTACATGATACAAATAACAATGTTGAAAACTAGTGGGTGGACGACTCATCTTTACAGGATATACCACTATTATTGGGGGCTGATTCTATTTTGGTTACTCATTCACCAACCACACCTATACCTATGTCTACATCTCCATTTCACGAGTCTAATGGGGGTACCATGACCATAAATGATTTTGAGGACTTGTACAGAGATAATTCTTGCTGTATTTCTGTTAATGAATGTTTAAATTATTTTGAGGACTCGAATGATCTTGAGATTCGTGAAATGGTACAATCATTGGCATCTGAAAATATGTTTAAACTTAGCCATGTCCCTAAGCCAATGAATATCCACGTCAATGGTCAGGATGAGTCCCTTGAGATAAGTTGTGATTTTAGGCAAATAAATTTTAAATGTTAGTTAGAGTCAATTGGTCCCCGATCCCCACATTCACAAATATATTATATAGTTTTTCTTCTACTGAAAGAAAATAACTTTTTTAAAAATTACAATTTTGAGAATGCCTCACAGACTTGCTTTGTCATAACCACCTATCACATTTTTTAGAATATCAACGATAACATAGGGGTTTTGAAATTTTTTAAAGAAAATATCTTTCCAAGAAAATCGAGTTTTGAATCGAGTACATTTTCGGGGATGAATACTTGTATACCAATCTTCTTATTTACTACAGCATGTAGTAATCATATGATTGTATTGGAAATTCTAAAGGAAAATATGTTCTCTGGGTATGTATTTGCTTTATCTTGGAGAAAATGGTTTTTCTTGATTTGTCTAAGATTTTCAACTTAGAATCATCAAATGATAGGCAAAGTTTTTTAAAAAAAAATTCCATAGAGAATTAGTTTTAAACTCTCTCTGGTTTTTATAGAATATATCTGCACAATTAAGGGCTAATATTAAGGATCACCAGTCATGTGTTATCTGGTTTTGAAAGAGAATTTTTAGCCAGGATAGTACATCACCTTTTCAACTTCGTACCCTTCCAGTCATATTGAAAATTTTAAGTTTGGGGGCACATTCGTCTGGCTAAAGATAGTAAACTTAACGCTTCTTGGGAGGCAACCCATGACACATTCAGGTGAGAAATTCTAGTTTTTATTCCTCCATTTTTTTATGCACCCAAACATTGAGAGCAATGTTTCATTTAAGTTTGGGGGTAAGAAAACATTTCTTTAAATGTTTTTTGAAGAAAAGTAAAATAATGACACTTTGACAATTTATGATATATTTTTGACGAATTTCCAAACACTTAAACTAATTTTACCTTGACATAAATATTATGGAAAAACCTAAATTTTAAAATTGTACCAAGTATACAATAAAATATTTTGGAATATCTTAAGCTTGATGTACTATCTTTTTATTAGCGACTAATTCAAGCTAACTTGACATATTTTGAAAACGTGCACTTCATTGTAATTTTGCAATTAATACCTTCAATAGATTTTTGCTCAGTATAAGGGAAAATTTAGCATTTATGTTAGGAATAGTTTGCTATAAGAGAGACAACTGCCTAGGAATAAAATCATTCCTAAGAATAAATAATAAGCCAAATGTGTTCTAAAAACTTTTACGCTGCAAGGCTACTCGCATGATTAAGACCTGAAAGAGGAAAAATTATCATCAATCTTGAGTTTGACCATGAACTATGTGAAAGGAGCACAAAAAAATGTTACTTGTGAGAATCCTGAGTCTAGGTCATGATGGAGACTTGCGGGATTTCATTACCCAAAAAGCTTTCCAACAAGTGGGACCACCCATTAGGGATACGAAGATATTCGTATCACACGAAAATTGAACGTCCCGGGCCTCAACATAACTGTTAATAAAAAAGACTAGCAAGATTCCCGCGGGATTTCATCACCCAATGGATAAGTGTACCAGGCCGGGGTACAAACTCGGGTTCATAGGATACGGCCCTAGCCTAGCGCCGCAAAATACTGGTTGTAGGTTTACGACGTCACCATTCTGAGTGCTGACGTACGATAAAGCGACTCGCTCGGGTGTGAGGACCGAACATCTACTTTAAGCTGGTACTAGCATAGTGACGTAGGGGAGTATAGGAACCAAAGCCTTTTGCCATCGTACCCATTTTGAACATAGAAGAATATAGGGAAGACCTAATTATTACTTCTAAAAAACATTGATGTGCTAGAATTTAGGTTTGATTGATTGTTTACTGCACCGGGTACCGAATTTTATTGATTATTAGTTGTGCATGATCAATTGGACACGTAGAGGAAAACGTTTAGGAAGCTTACCAGAACCTTTGCCCATTTACGGGCTACCACCTCAGCCTAAGCGGAGAGGGCGACCACCTTGTCCAATCAATACAATAGAGGACTTAGGAGCCCCAGTTTGGGAGGAAAGTGATCCATTTCGTTTTTCCAATTTCGGAGGAGGGTAATTCATCTAGAGTTGACCCAATTGAAATGATTGTTGAATTAGAAGTCGAACCCCCAATCATGGTTGCCGCCAAATCTCTTAGGGACTATTGGACCCCAGTGGTGAGTGATATGTCTTCGTGTATTGTGTTACCAGTTGTCACGACAAACCATTATGAAATCAAGCCTAGTATGATCCAAATGATATCTATATTTCGTGGGCTTGATTATGAGAGCCCTTATAAGCACGTCTACGTGTTTAAGAAAATTTGTGCGCTCTCCAAATATCAATATTTTACTGAGGATTCTCTTCGCCTTCATTTATTCTCATTCTCGCTAAAAGACAAGGCGAGCCATTGGCTTAATTCATTGGCACCAACATCTATCAATTCATGGGATTAAATGGAAACCAAGTTCAAAACCAAATGGTTTTCAATGGGAAAAACCCTCACTCTTAGAAATATAGTTGTTGAATTTGTTCAAAATGAGAGTAAAACATTTTATGAAACATGAGAGAGATATAAAGATCTTCTTTTACAATGTCCCCATCATGGTTTTGAGAAGCAACATCTAGCCCAGATCTTCTATCATGGAATAACTTCTGAGAATCATTATAGGATAGAATCCATGAATAGTAGCAAATTCCAGGACCTTGAGCCTGATAGAGCTTATGAGGAGTTTGAGACATTGGCAGAAAACTCTCAGCAGTGGGATTTTGATCCACATATAAATATTCGTACAACCAAGAAAGGTGGCTTATACGAAGTGAGTGAGGGAACGGCCATCAAATCCTAATTAGATACTCTTACCCGAAAAATCGAGGCTATGGCTACAAATCAATCTAAGGGTAGTGTAAACTAGGTTCAGCAACAGGGTTGCACCGTTTGTTATGATGTAACCCAAGTGAATTAAATGTGCCCCATGCTCAATGAAATGAATGACAATCAAGAGAAAGTGAATGCTTTGAATAATACCTACAAGAGGCCTTTTGATCCGTACAAGCCAACTTAGCAGAACCACCCAATTTTTTTGTGGAAGAACAACCAACCCAGTTCAAGTTTTGGAGAGCCACAAACCTCAGGTCATAATTTTCCTAGGAATCCCCATTCTCAATCTTATCCTCAGGCATCTCAGTAATCCTTTCAGTCATCCAAACAGTTCACACCCGCTTCACCTAAACCATCTTTGGACGATACCCTTGCTCTCTTCATGCAACAATCAGTACAATTTCAGCAACAAATAATGCAATTTCAACAATAGACTTTGGTGAATCAGAATTCTACATCCCAATCTATCACTAATCTAGAAACTCAGATAGGACAATAGGCAAATACATTGCATGAGAGACCACCAAGTTAGCTACCCAGCCAACCTGTATCTAATCCGAAAGGACCACCAGGGTATGATTCTAGCTCAATCCCAAAATAGGTTAATGCCATTACAACTCTTCAAAGTGGAAGACAAATTGATAACCAAATTGAAAGTCCTAGGGTTGAGCCAACACCCGTTGCTATTGAGGATGAGGTAGGTACGAGTGAATCTTCTAATAAATCAAAGGAGTTGCCTACCTCGTCTATTTCCCTACCAAAGGTACATTTTGATTTAAAGGTGCCTTATCCACAACGTCTTCTATCGGCTAATAAAGGGATTCAGTTTGACGAGATATTGGATACATTTAAGCAAGTTCATATAAATATTCCAGTACTTGATAGCATCATGCTTATACCTGCATAAGCCAAATTCCTTAAGGATGCACACACTAGGAAAAGGAAAATCAATCTGTACAAGAAAGTCTTCTTGACTAAGACATTAACCCCTCCTAAGCTTCGAGATCCTGGAATCCCAACCATCACTTGTAAAATTGGAGATCACAAAGTAGATAGAGCGTTACTCGACTTAGGGGCTAGTGTGAATGTCTTACCTTACTCGGTCTATCAGGAATTAGGACTTGGTGAACTCGAACCTACCCGAATGGCACTTCAATTGGCTGACTGGTCAATACGATACCCACGTGGTATCCTTGTGGATATTCTTATCAAGGTTGATACTCTCATTTTTCCTGTGGAATTTGTTGTTTTGGACACTGAAGATGTAAAGAATCCTAGCTGTGAGATTCCCGTCATATTGGGTCGCCCTTTCCTTACGACTGCTCATGCCATTATTAATTTCTTTAATAGGGCCTTACAACTATCAATGGGAGACATGAAGATCAAGCTCAATGTTTTTAACAATAATACTCAAGTCCCTCATTCTAATATCATGGCTGAGTTGAATATGATTGACTCTCTAGTATACAACTCGTTCCCTAAATCATTTTCTGAGGACCCCTTAAAATCATGTCTTATAATCTTTGGTGAAGACTTTGATGAAAATCCGATTGTTAAAGAGCTTAATGCTCTACTCGACTCAACACCTATTTTTAACTAGTCCAAATGGAGACCTCATGTTGAACCTCTTGAGCCGTTCACTACTTTGCCTATTCCATCCATTGTTAATGTACCCAAGTTAGACCTCAAGCCATTACCTAAGACTTTGAAGAATGCTTTCTTAGGTGATTCAAGCACTCTTCCTGTGATCATAGCTTCCAACCTCAATGTTGACCAGGAAAGTAGATTGATATGCTTTCTTAGGTGATTCAAGCACTCTTCCTGTGATCATAGCTTCCAACCTTAATGTTGACCAGGAAAGTAGATTGATGGGTGTTCTTGGAAGACACAAATTAGCCCAAGGGTGGCTTATAGCAGACTTGAAGGGAATTAGCCCGACCATTTGCATGCGTCGCATCCATCTCGAGGAAGGTGCTAAAAATTCTCGCGAGATGCAATGGTGGTTGAATCCCACCATGATAGAGGTGGTGAAGAAGGAAGTTCTCAAACTTTTGGACTCGGGTATCATATACCCCATTTCGGATAGTAAGTTGGTCAGTCCCGTTCAGGTTAAACCTAAGAAATCAGGGATTACTGTAGTTGAGAATGATAATAATGACCTTATCCCCACCAGCATGACCACTGGGTGGCGTGTATGTATCGACTGCAAGAAATTGAGCACGGTCACAAGGAAAGATCATTTTCCTCTTCCTTTCATTGATCAAATGCTTGAATGCTTAGGCGGAAAAAGACATTACTATTTTCTTGACGATTATTCTGGATACAACCAGATCTCCATTGCCCCAGAAAATTAGGAGAAGATAACTTTCACGTGTCTCTGCGGGACATATGCTTATCGACGTATGCCATTTGGGTTGTGCAATGCACCCGAAACATTCCAGCGTTGTATGATGAGCATATTTTTTTGATATGGTTGATAAATTTCTTGAAATCTTTATGAATGATTTTTCAGTGTTTGGATCGTCTTTTGACGAATGTTTACACCATTTAGAGCTCGTGCAAGAACGATGTACACAAACCAATTTGGTGTTAAACTGGGAAAAGTATCACTTCATGGTGACACAAGGGATAGTTCTTGGACACATTATCTCCAACAAAGGGATTGAAGTCGATAAGGCCAAGATCGACATTAACTCTTTTTTAGCTCCACCTCAGACGGTTAAGGCCATTCGATCATTTCAGAGGCATGTTGGGTTTTATCGCCGGTTCATCAAAGATTTTAGTAAAATTTCCCAGCTCTTGTGCAATTTACTTGTTAAGGACACTGATTTCAACTTTAATGATGCATGTTTAGGAGCTTTTGAGAAACTCAAACTTTTATTAACTTCAGCCCCTATCATCCAACCTCCCAATTGGGAACTTCCCTTCGAGCTCATGTGCGATGCTTCTGATTACGCTTTTGGAACGGTTTTAGGGCAAAGAGTAGATAATAAACCTCATATTATTTACTATGCTAGTCGCACGCTCAATGACGCACAGTTAAATTACTATACCACGAAGGAGTTATTAGCCATTGTGCTTGCCTTGGAGAAATTTCAATCATATCTTGTTGGATCCAAAATCATTATTTATGCCGACCATGTGGCCTTAAAGTATTTACTATAAAAAAAAAACTCCAAGCCTCGGTTAATCAGATGGATTCATTTGATACAAGAATTTTATATAGAAATTTGAGATAAGAAAAGTGTTGAGAATGTGGTTACGGGTCATCTATCTCGAATTCTCACTGAGGGTACTGAAGATTTTCTCCCTATCTTAGAGACATTTCCTGATGAGCAGCTCATGACTGTCTCACAACTGCCTTGGTACGCCGATATTGTCAATTATCTTGCTACGCAACGATTACCTGCCCATTGTTCAAAGCAAGATAAAACAAAATTCTTGTACGAGGTTAGATGTTTTAGTTGGGATGATCCTTATCTTTATAAGTTTAATTCCAACCAAGTGATTAGGAGATGCAACCCCAACGATGAGTTCCATGGTGTACTCACATTTTGCCATACCTTAGCTTGTGGAGGAAATTTTGGGACCAAGAAAACTGCTACAAAAGTCCTTCAATCTAGTCTTTATTGGCCTACCCTTTTTCGTGACGCACATACCTTTTGTTTAAAATATGATAAATGCCGAAGGATCGGGAATATTTCTCATCGAAACATGATGCCCTTAAACGATATCCTTATTGCTGAACTATTTGATGTTTGGGACATTGACTTTATGGGCCCATTTCCTTCTTATCACGGTTACCTTTACATTCTAGTTGCAGTCGATTATGTTTCAAAATGGGTTGAGGCGGTGCCATGTCAAACGAATGACCATAAGCCCGTGGTAAAATTTTTGAAAACCATTTTTAATCGTTTTGGCACGCCTCAGGCAATTATTAGTGATGGTGGTAAGCATTTTTGTAACCGTATCTTTTAAACTCTTTTGAAAACTTACTCCATCACTCATAAAACTGCCACACCTTATCATCCACAAACAAGTGGTCAAGTCGAAGTATCCAATCGGGAGATAAAAAGAATTTTAGAAAAAACTATTCGAACTGATCGTAAAGATTGGTCTGATCGTCTTGATGATGCCCTTTGGGCATATCGAACAGCTTATTAAACCCTGATTGGTATGTCACCCTATAGGCTTGTCTTTGGGAAGGTTTGCCACTTACCTGTATAATTGGAACACAAGGCTCTCTAGGCTATAAAGGCCTTCCACTTTGAAATGAATAAAGCCGGATCACATAGAAAACTTCAACTTTCTGAACTTGGCGAACTTCGTCACGAGGCTTATGAAAATGTAAAAATTTACAAGGAACGAACTAAAGCTTTTCATGATAAGTCGATTGTTCGCAAAACTTTTAAACCTAATCAGAAAGTTTTACTCTACAATTCATGACTACGTTTATTTTCTGTGAAATTACGTTCTCGTTGGTACGACCCTTTTGTAGTTAAAACTGTTAATTCTCATGGAGCCGTAGAGGTGGAGGATCCTAAGAACGGAGATATTCTTAAGGTCAATGGCCAACGATTAAAACCGTACTTAGTGTCCTACAATTTTGATGAAGAGATAATATTTCTAAATGATCCAGTATATCAGAACTGAGATTATGTACCCCTATAGTACCATTATAAATCATTTAAGTATGGGGGTATATTTATCTGGCTGAAGATGGTAAACTTAGCGCTTCTTGGGAGGCAACCCATGATACATTCAAGTGAGAAATTCTAGTTTTTATCCTCTATTTTTTTTATATATGCTCTCAAACATTGAGGGTAATGTTTCATTTAAGTTTGGGGGTAGAAAACCATTTCTTTAAATCTTTTTTGAAGAAAAAGTGAAATAATGGCACTTTGGCAATGCATGATATATTTTTGACGAATTTCTAAACACTTAAACTGATTTTACCTTGACATAAATATTATGGAAAAACCTAAATTTTAAACTTGTACCAAGTATACAATAAAATATTTTGGAATATCTTAAGCTTGATGTACTATCTTTTTAATAGCAATTAATTTAAGTTATCTTGGCATATTTTGAAAACGTGCACTTCATTGTAGTTTTGCAATTAATACCTTCAATAGATTTTTGCTCAGTATAAGGGAAATTTAGCATTTATGTTAAGAATAGTTTGTTACAAGGGAGACAACTGCCTAAGAATAAGTTTATTCCTAAGAAAAAAATAATAAATAGGCCAAATATGCTCTAAAAATTTTCACGCTGCAAGGCTACTCGCATGATTAAGAACTGAAAGAGAAAAAATTATCACCAATCTCGAGTTTGACCATGAACTATGTGAATGGAGCGCAATAAAATGTTACTTGTGAGAATCCTGAGTCTAGGTCATGATGGGGCACCACACCCTGACTACCTTAGCCAACTGGCAGGGATTGTCGACCGAAAACTCCTTGTTACAGAGGTTTCACTAAGAAACAAAGTACTCAAAAGAAAATGCTTGCAAAATACAAAAAAAGTAAAATTCTAGGAAGACAAATTGACTAAGGCACTTGTCGAACTGACTGTTGAATTTATTCCAGTGAGATATAAACTACCAAAAAACCTGAGTAAATTATTCTAGACAACGTATTTGGCGATAAAACTATTTTCATTGTACACTCAAATATTGCTAAAACAAAATACTTGAATATCTTTCTAATCTTGAGGTAGTACCTCTAATTTCAGATAAGCTTAAAATATTCTTAGATATACTTGGGAGAATAGCAAGTTTAAGGATTTTTTCATTGGTATATTTTTATCACAACTAAGTAAGGTTAAGATCATAGGAAATGAGTTGTGTATTCTAGAATTGTTTAAAATGTTATTTTTGACTTTTGTGGGTATAGTCACTGCAAACCCTCACGAGACAATACTCGCCCACCAGGCTAAACCTAGGGGGTTTAATGGCTTGTTGCATACGCTAAATGCAACCGCGTGACATGGGAAAATGGTTTTTGTTTACTTTTGCTCGAGGACTAGCAAAATATAAGTTTGAGGGTATTTGATAGACACGTAATATTTACCTGTACAACTCCTGAATGTATATCCACCTAGTCATTTATTAAATAAATGTGACACTAATAGTGTTTTTGTTTGTATTTACAAAAATTGGCCACATGATAAACAAGTCGTACAATTTACTGGCTTTTAACGAAGAACAAGGGCGATGCACTCCAACTATGATTCTCATTTGAAGTTGTCAACCAAAGGCCCATGCATAGATGCCCATTGAAGAGAATTAGATATATATATATTATTCTCATGAGTTGTAATGCATGATTTCAAACATTGTTTAGGGGATTTTATATTAATGGTGATTTTTAGTAACCCTTCCTATACTCTATAAATAGGAGGGGAATCCTACCCATGAGAGATCATCTTGGAGAGTGTAAATCAAAGTTCATAGCAATAAAGCTTATTCTTTCTCTTGTTCTTGTCTTTTAATTTTATCGTAGTAATTGTAGTATGGCAATGATCAAAAGAATGAGTAGCTAATCTTCTTAGCCAAGGATAGAGGAAGCTCTACCCAATGTAGCCTTAGTGTAGATTGTGTAGCTTAGTTAGAGTAATTACCTTTTCTTTATCCTGAAATTTTGCATATTTGTATTCCTTCATTCTATGTTTGACCATAGCTAGGATTAGGAGGAATAATGAATTTATTTAACCATCTAGTTTAACCTTAACAAGATAGGTTAGGAACATGGAGAAGATAACATAATCCATACTTATCAATCGGACCATGGTTCAGTACGTTGGTTTATGGGTAGTTCCTAATTACTAAATCTCTTGTATTTTTTTATGTATTGCATATGCCCGACCAAGGATATGCGATACGGGAACTCGTAATTTACTTTAATTATTTATGCTATCTAAGGTTTTTAAAGGGTGGAGTGGAATCGATGCCTTGGTTTCCACTCTAATTTATCTTGTAATTTGTTTCGTTCTTATTTTTATTTCAAAACCTACACAAACTCGTTGTAATTATATAAAACTAGTAGCTCGAAGTATAATTTGCACCACATCTTGGGATACGACCCCGCTTACCCTTGTACTTAACGGTATATCGTGCGCTTGCGGGTCTTTTTAGACGTCGGTTTATAATCGATCAATAACACCACGAAACTATAGTCATTTCCATATCACTAACGTACTTTGCCATCATAAGTACAACCTTGCAAGCTGAACATGAAACACTCTATAGCTATGACCTACAGCCGAGTCTTCTTCGAATACATAATATTAATTATCAACGTCTCGCAGCTCCCACTTCATGAGAAAACTCTGGTCTCATGTAAATAATGACATACATTAGCAAACCGATCATCAATGAGTTAGACATACCTCGATCTAAACTCATATCGCATTCCATAGCCAAACAAATAGGTGTCTCAAGCCCGAAGTAACGACAAATGGTGCGCTACAAAATACCACTCCAATCAATCTCAATATACACGAATCATTAACAACTTCTGCTTCACGTTTTTCCTGTTGAACTATACCATATGCACAAGGATTAACCAATTTATCGTTCCAAACCCTTTATTGAGATAATCGTTCCCAGGACTCTTAAATATCATCCATGATAGAACTTGCAAGCGCAACTAGCATATCATCCATACTCTAAGAGCGGATGATCCATAAGTTTTCAAAACTCAAAACATCAACAATGGTCTCTGTGGTATTTAAAAAAAATACACCAATGATATAAACATATCCAACATCGAGCCCCATCGTTTCAGTGTATATCTTGAACAAGTATATGAGCTCTAATGTATGAGCCTCCATAATGTAACTTCACCCAGTAATTATCTATCCATGTAGCCGACTTACATACCCATCTTCAATAAGATCAATCATGAAGAATTTTATTTCGTATCAAGAATCACTCAATCTGAAAAACAAAGCTACCACAAAACAACTAGCTTCACAACCGGTGGACCAAAACATCTTGACTTAAACACCCATTTCTTCTTGAAAGTACTTTATCACAAGTTTCAGCTTGAACCAATTGAACAAACTTGTTCTCGTTTAACTTGTAAACCAACTTGTGAAGTAAAGAGCTTTTACCATTGGTAATAAGATTATATCCTATACTTGATATGACGATTTAGATCCCATCTCATCATCATCTATGACAAACTCCCATTTTCCCATGACCTCACCTTGTAAAGCCACCTTGCAGTCATCACTAATACCAGCTAACCAGAAACAATGTCGAGAGAAATGATAATGGGCCGTAGGTCTCGAAACCTTAGTTCTTGTTTTCATTACAATCAGAGGAGTATACGGTTCTCGTTGGACCTTTTCAACCAATGGTTCCAGCACTATCTCTGCAGAGAATTTTACATACTCAGATGACCCCGATAAATCCACTTTTCCGGTCCAATTATCCATGTCTTCGTAAAAGACATCATCATTGGATATCACATCAACAAGTTGGATAATTTTCCGATTCTTCGCATCACAAGATCGGTCACCGAAACCATCACAAACATATCCAATGAACATGAACAAACTAGACATATAATCTAGTAATGATCTACTATTAGAATAGACAAAAGAAGTATAAATTATTACCTCCTTTTTCGTCCAAGTGATCTCTTCTAATAGTCCAAGATCCAATGCATACCAAGACTTTATATCAACCGCCGAAACTACCGAATCCACCCAAAACTGCCTTGACAACTCGATGAAACATTTCATACATTGCGCCCTTTGAGTAATCTCACGGACCACACTTTCAGCCAAACCAAACTCTCGTGGTATTATTGGGATCTTCTCAAGCCTTTCAATCCTAATAGATGCTTTATCAATAACAAACTCATCACAGCAAAATTGATTACCATCACTGTTAGACCCAAGACGCTTCAACCTTGAACCTGTCTCAATCTCAACCCAAGCTTTCCATCTAACGAAGACATCAAACCAATCTATTTTTTTCTTCAAGAAATGTACACCAAGCTGCCGTGTAGAATCACCAATGAAAGCAACAAAACCATGAAATCCCCCGTTGGAACTAACTCTAGTCGGTTCACAAACATCATCGTATAAGTGGTTCGATCCCATATTCAATTTTCTTCTCTTTCTAGGAAACCCAACTTTCTTTTACTTTACCAAGACAATATCTTCACAAAAGAACAAATCTATCGATTTTAACTTGTCAAGTATTATCCTCGAGAATAATGTTTTCATCCAAATGCTCACGTGACCAAGTTTCTCATGCCATGCACCAGAGTCCACCATCGAAGTAACAACACCAATAATCTCATCATTAGCGTTACACGACCCTAGGTACGCATCTTGTCTTTTGTCCCAAGCTAAAGCAATAGCCTCCTTCATGATCTTAAAAGCATCATTGCTGAAGGTAGCCAAAAAACCCAAGTCTGATAGTTGGCTTGAAAATATATTTCTAGCCATACTAGACACATATTGCACCATGTCTGAACATAACAAATTATCATTCGTTAATGAAATCCGAACATCTTCATTATCTACTATGTGATAGCACTCATCATAGCTAGACAATTTGCTTTTACCCGACGTAATTTCCAATGGAGCAACCAAGTCTAACCTTGACCTTTTACAAACATCATAAGACAACCACCATGACTTATCCCGAGTACCATGAATCACATTACATAGTTTATCCCGAGCATCACAAGTCATATCAACCAAATCATCTTGTTGATTGCAATTCCATGCCTTAATGCGCCTTTTGCTTCTATTCTCAATATGTGAAGCTCTCTTTCCTCTAACTTCAACATCCGAGTAATTACCCGATGTTAACAACAAAGCTCCAAGAGGTATTACGTGAGAATCATCACCAAAGACTTCAACCACGTCGCTAAAAGTAACCCGCTTACGAGAATCTGAAATACTCGTAACACACTTCTGAGAATTTAAATCACTTGAAGTTGATTCAAATATCTTTGATAGCTTGTCCCTCATCTCTAACACGGTACTCACTTTAGGCAATTTAGAAGAAATAGAACTTGAAAGTGTTGAACGAACTTTACCAAGAACATCTTGATCTAAAAACTCACACTCCAAATAATCCATATCGGCGGCCGGCTTCGTCGAAATCCTTCCTAAAAGAAAATCACAATCCTCGGCATATAGAAAATCCTCTACTTCCATCTTCCAATCGCAAAGTTCAATCCATTGAATTTACCGATTTCTAATTTCTCTATATCGGCCATCGCTCTAATCACACAAGCCCTAACCTTACGCTCTGACACCAGTTGTTAGGAATTCGGGGTAGCTAATCCCAATCCTTCGCCCCAAGAACGATAAACGGAAATGCCAATAAGAAATTATACGAAAGTAAGAACACAATAATTTACCCGGAGGAGGGAAGTGGAAAACCCTTGTGAATAAAAACCACTCCCTGCGAACAATTCACTAATCAAAGATCAAAGGTTACAACAATCTCTCAAGTTTCTCAAGCTTTAATGGAGTCTCTTCAAACCCTAGCCATTCTAAGGTTAAACTCACCAAAAGATGGGCTAACAACTAACCCTAGACCCCCTTATAAACATGGGAAGTCATTACATAAGAATAGGCTCCAAGTACGGATCACGAGACAGACCAACCTCCCCAAAAACACCTTCTAAAAACTGACTTACGAAGTCTATTCGAATAGACTCTGGATCCATTCGAATAAGATGGGTTCTGAATGTTTCTGTTAGATTAGACAAAAGTATATTCGAACAGACATAACTTCTATTCAAATAAACTTTTCCCTGTCTCTATTTATTCGAATAGACATGACTTCTATTCGAATAAACTTTTTTCTGCCTCTTTTGTTCGAACAGACAAAGTCTATTCGAACAGGACTTTGAAAAACCTTTTTTTCAGACCGTCTTCGATCCTCACTCGTCCCACGAGCTCCGATGAACTTCCTCTAACCCGATTCGAGTTCATATCATAACAAGCTGATGCTTTCTCCTCCCCTCATCAAAGGTCCTAATAAGAAACTTTGTGAGGTGAGTAGAAACTCCGGTGATGGGGATAAGAACTACCATAAAGATGTTCCTTGAGAGTTCCGTTATGCATAAACTCATAAACAAGGATACTTCTAGCTTCGATACTTCTTTGTTCTTCATGGCAGTACCCAAGAAATTGTACTAGGTTTCTATGATGTATCCTGGATAGTAAAGTCACCTGGATCAAGCAGGAGACATCTAGTCAGTTGTTGAATGTGTGTATATGTAGATTTGTTTTCAGAAACTGGATCCAGGACGTCAAGGTAATACACAATCTTGGTTTCAAAAACAAATATATTTAAGCTTCTTTTCTTTCTAAATACAACCGTTAGTAGTATATATGATACCTTAAGGATATACTTTCAGATAAGTAGACTAACATTCTATAACTAAATTAAGCAGGTAATCTATCTATCCAATAATAAGGATCAAGTTTACCCTGTCGTATTACTATCAGTTAATGATGGTGGACTCAGTCTAACTATCAAATAATCGAGATTTAATTTCCCTTATTGTATTAGAATCACCTAATCATAGTGCATTTCGTGAAGCCCGTATGGACAAGGACTCAAAAGATATTCCATCAAAGCACTTCCAAGTGTGTGCTACCTCTTATTCCCAGTCCCTCATTAATCCAGACAGATTGCAGAACTACTCATCCTCGGGACGGACACCAAACAACTAGTAGACTCTTTTTGAGAAGAAAAAAAAATTTGTTGACGAAGAAACGAAAACTTACAGCCTTAAGGTAAAGGGACACAATCAATACACTTGTTACTAAATTCAGAAACCCTTTTTGGTTATTTTTATTTAAAAACAAACATGTGCATTTTGTGTACCTTCTATCCTCCACCCCCCCTCCATTTCATTTTGGTTTTTACGAGACTAAAGGAATACCGACTAGAGGACATCAGTTCCTCAAATCCTAAAATCTCAATACTTCTTTTATGTTTCATCAATCAAACAACGAAAGCAAAATATACTGCTTTGCTTTCAGTACGAGATAAGCTAAAAATTGCAAGGAAATTGCTATGCGAAGATACACAAGAAAAGAGGGATAGTTTTTGTACGTCACTAAGCAAAAGAACAATGATAGACACGTAATATTTACGAGTACAACTCCTAAATTTATATCTACCTAGTCATTTATTAAATAAATGTGACACTAATAGTGTATTTGTTTGTATTTACAAAAATCGGTCACATGATAAACGAGTCATACAATTTTCCGATTTTTAACGAAGAACAAGGGTGATGCACTTCAACAATGATTCTCATTTGAAGTTGTCAACCAAATGCCCATGCATGGAAGCCCATTGAAGAGAATTAGATATATATATTATTCTCATGAGTTGTAATGCATGATTTTAAGTATTGTTTAGGAGATTTTATATTAATGGTGATTTTTAGTAACCCTTCTTATACTCTATAAATAGGAGGGGAATCCTACCCATGAGGGATCATCTTGGAGAGTGTAAATCAAAGTTCATAGCAATAAAGCTTATTCTTTGTCTTGTTTTTGTCTTTTAATTTTATCGTAGTAATAGTAGTATGACAATGATCAAAGGGATGAGTAGCTAATCTTCTTAGCCAAGGCTAGAGGAAGCTCCACCCAATGTAGCCTTAGTGTAGATTGTGTAGCTTAGTTAGAGTAATTACCTTCTTTTTATCCTAAAATTTTGCATATTCGTATTCCTTCGTCCTATGCTTGACCATAGCTAGGATTATGATGAATAATGAATCTATGTAACCATCTTGTTGGACCATAACAAGATAGGTTAGGAACATAGAGGAGAGAACATAATCCATACTTATCAACCGGACCATGGTTGAGTAAGTTAGTTTATGGGTAGTTCCCGATTACTAAATATCTTGTAATTTTTAATGTATTGCATATGCCCGACCAAGGATATGCGATACGGGAACTCGTAATTTACGTTAATTATTTATGCTATCTAAGGGTTTTAAAGGGTGGAGTGGAATCGATGCCTTCGTTTCTACTCCAATTTATCTTGCAATTTGTTTTGTTCTTTTTTTTATTTTAAAACCTACGCAAACTGATTGTTATTGGATTAAACTAGTAGCTCGAAGTATAATTCGCACCACAAGTCTCTTGGATACAACCCCGCTTACCCTTGTACTTAACGGTACACCGTGCGCTTGCGGGTCTTTTAAGACGTCGGTTTATAATCGATCAAGTTTTTGGCGCCATTGCCGGGGACTAAAGTGCATTTTATTGGGATGTTATTTTAAGCCAATTTTTCCTTCTTTTATATTATTGTTTTTATTATGTTAAGTTGCATTATAGTGACCGGTAAGAGCATATAGTGTTTATATTATTATCGTTTCTCTAGTTTAGTTTTTAAAAGAATAAAAAAAAAAAAAAATTGTTTTGAGTTTTTGGCGCCACAGTAGCTGTGAAGTCTGTCCCTGAATATTTCACCGTTCTAGATAATTCAAAACCCTTTCCGAATTGCTATAGATCATATTTTTCTGTCTTGTCGTTTGTGAGTTACAGCGTTTTAAAAAGGCAGTACAAAAATAGTCTCCCTTAAGGACGCCGCTGTACATTCATCATCTATTTTTGAGCATTAGGGAAGCTAAATTATAGAAAACTTCATTCTTAAATATTTTTCCTTTCTGAATAATCTTTCCAAATTGATATTATTGAATATTCTCTCTCAACCGAGTTGAAAGATGTGCGCATTAGAAAATCAAGACATCATATACTACAATAAACTTGGAAATTGAATTAATATTATTGTCGCAAGTTCTCTAATCATGTTTTTCTTGGTGAGTGATATGCCTTCATTTATTGTGTTACCAGTTGTCACGACAAACCATTATGAAATCAAGCCTAGTGTGATCCAAATGTTACCGACATTTCGTGGGCTTGATTCTGAGACCCCTTATAAGCACGTCTACGAGTTTAAGAAAATTTGTGCGCTCTCCAAATACCAACATTTTACTGAGGATTCTGTTTGCCTTCGTTTATTCCAATTCTCGCTAAAAGATAAAGCAAGTCATTGGCTTGATTCATTGGCACCAGCATCTATTAATTCATGGGATCAAATGGAGACCAAGTTCAAAACCAAATGGTTTTCTATGGGGAAAACCCTCGCTCTTAGAAATGCAGTTGTTGAATTTGTTCAAAATGATAGTGAAACATTTTACGAAGCATGGGAGAGATATAAAGATCTTTATTCACAATGTCCCCATCATGGTTTTGAGAAGTAACATCTAGCCCAGATCTTCTATCATGGAATAACTTCTGAGAATCGTTATAGGATAGAATCCATGCATAGTGGCAAATTCCAGGACCTTGAGCTTAATAGAGCTTATGAGGAGTTTGAGACATTGGCTGAGAACTCTCAGCAGTGGGATTTTGATCCACATAGAAATATTTGTACAGCCAAGAAATGTGGCTTATACAAAGTGAGTGAGGGAACGGCCATCAAAGCCCAATTAGATACTCTTACCCGAAAAATCGAGGCTATTGCTATAAATTAATCTAAGGGTAGTGTAAACCAGGTTCAGCAACAGGGTTGCACCGTTTGTTATGATATAACCCATGTGACTCAAATGTGCCCCATGCTCAATGAAATGAATGACAATCAAGAGCAAATGAATGCTTTGAATAATACATACAAGAGGCCCTTTGACCCATACAAGCCAACTTGGCAGAACCACCCCAATTTTTCGTGGAAAAACAACCAACCCAGTTCAGGTTTTGGAGAGCCACAAACCTCTGGTTATAATTTGCCTAGGAATCCCCTTTCTCAATCTTATCCTCAGGCATCTCAGCAATCCTTTCAGTCATCCAAACAGTTCCCACCCTTCCACCCAAACCATCTTTGGCAGATACCCTTACTCTCTTCATGCAATAATCAATGGAAAGCCAAAAACAAGAGTTGTAATTTCAGCAACAAATGATACAATTTCAACAACAGACTTTGGTGAATCAGAATTCTCTGTCCTAATCTATCTCTAATCTCGAGACTCAGATAGGACAATTGGCAAATGAATTGCTTGAGAGACCACCAGGTATGCTACCTAGCCAACACGTATCTAATTCAAAAGGACCACCGGGGTTTGATTCTAGCTCAATTCCAAAACAGGTTCATGTCATTACAAGACTTCGAAATGGTAGACAAATTGATAACCAAGTTGAAATGCCTAGGGTTGAGCCAACACCCGTTGCTATTGACGATGAGGTCGGTACGAGTAAACTTTCTAATAAATCTAAGGAGTTGCCTACCTCGTCTATTTCCTTACCAAAGGCATATTTTGAGCCAAAGGTGCCTTATCCCCAACGCCTTCTTCCGGCTAATAAAGGGATTCAATTTGACGAGATATTGGATACATTTAAGCAAGTTCATATAAATATTCCAGTACTTGATGTCATCATGCTTATCCCTGTATATGCCAAATTCCTTAAAGATGCGTGCACTAGGAAAAGAAAAATCAATGTGCACAAGAAAGTCTTCTTGACTGAGACATTAACCCCTCCTAAGCTTCATGATCCTGGAAGCCCAACCATCCCTTGTAAAATTGGAGATCACAAAGTGGATAGGGCGTTACTTGACTTAGAGGCTAGTGTGAATGTCTTACCTTACTCGGTCTATCAGGATTTAGGACTAGGAGAACTCAAACCTACCCGAATGACACTTCAATTGGCTGACAGGTAAATACGATACCCACATGGTATCCTTGAGGATATTTTTATCAAGGTTGATACTCTCATTTTTCCTGTGGACTTTGTTGTTTTGGACACTGAAGATGTAAAGAATCCTAGCTGTGAGATTCCTGTCATATTGGGGCTCTTTCCATGTGACTACTCATGCCATTATTAATTGCTTTAATGGGGTCTTACAACTATCAATGGGAGACATGAAGATCAAGCTCAATGTTTTTAACAATAATACTCAAGTCCCTTATTCTGATGACATGGTAGAGCTGAATATGATTGACTCCCTAGTTTACAACTCGTTCCCTAAATCATTTTCTGAGGACCCCTTAAAATCATGCCTTGTGAACTTTGGTGAGGACTTTGATGAAAATCCAATTGTTGAAGAGCTTAATGCTCTACTCGACTCAACACCTATTTTTAACTAGTCCAAATGGAGACCTCATGTTGAACCTCTGGAACCGTCAACTACTTTGCCTATTCCATGCACCCAAGTTAGACCTCAAGCCATTACCTAAGACTTTGAAGTATGCTTTCTTAGGTGATTCTAACATTCTGCCTGTGATCATAGCTTCCAACCTCAATGTTGACCATAAAAGCAGATTGATGGGTGCTCTTGGAAAACGCAAATCAACCCTAGGGTGGTCTATAGTAGACTTGAAAGGGATTAGCCCAGCCGTTTGCATGCGTCGTATCAATCTCGAGGAAGGTACTAAAAATTCTCATGAGATGCAGCGACGGTTAAATCCCACCATGATGGAGGTGGTGAAGAAGGAAGTTCTCAAACTTTTTGACTTGGGTATCATATACCCCATTTCGGATAGTAAGTAGGTCAGTCTCATTCAGGTTGTACCTAAGAAATCATGGATTACTGTAGTTGAGAATGAAAATAATGACCTAATCCCTACCCGCATGGCCACCGGGTGGCGTGTATGTATCGACTACAGGAAATTAGACACGGTCACAATGAAAGATCATTTTCCTCTTCTTTTTATTGATCAAATGCTTGAACGCTTAGCCGGAAAAAGTCATTACTGTTTTCTTGACGGTTATTCTGGATACAATCAGATCTCCATTACCCCAGAAGATCAGGAGAAGACAACTTTCACATGTCCCTACGGAACATATGCTTATCGACGTATGCCATTTGGGTTATGCAATGCACGCGCTACATTCCAGCGTTGTATGATGAGCATATTTTCTGATATGGTTGATAATTTTCTTAAAATCTTTATGGATGACTTTTCCGAGTTTGGATCATCTTTTGATGATTGTTTACACTATTTAAAGCTCATGCTAGAACGATGTACACAAACCAGTTTGGTGTTAAACTGGGAAAAGTGTCACTTCATGGTGACACAAGGGATAGTTCTTGGACATATTATCTCCAACAAAGGGATTGAAGTCGATAAGGCCAAGATTGACATTATTTCTTTTTTACCTCCACCTCTAACGGTTAAGGCCATTCGATCATTTTTGGGGCATGCTGGGTTTTATCGCCTGTTTATAAAAGATTTTAATAAAATTTCCCAGCCCTTGTACAATTTACTTACTAAAGACACTGATTTCAACTTTGATGATGCATGTTTAGGAGCTTTTGGGAAGCTCAAACTTTTATTAACTTCAGCCCCTATCATCCAACCTCCCAATTGGGAACTTCCCTTCGAGCTCATGTGTGATGCTTCAGATTACGTTGTTGGACCGGTTTTAGGGCAAAGAGTAGATAATAAGCCTTATGTTATTTACTATGCTAGTTGCACGCTTAATGACGCACAGTTAAATTACTACACCACGGAGAAGGAGTTATTAGCCATTGTGTTTGCCTTGGAGAAATTTTGATCATACCTTGTTGGATCCAAAATCATTATTTACGCTGACCATACGGCCTTAAAGTATTTACTATATAAAAAAGATGTTAAGCCTCGGTTAATCAGATGGATTCATTTGTTACAAGAATTTGATATCGAAATTCGAGATAAGAAAGGTGTTGAGAATGTGGTTGCGGATCATCTATCTCAAATTCTCACTAAGGGTGTTGACGATTTTTTCCCTATCTTAGAGACATTTCCTGATGAGCAGCTCATGGTTGTCTCACAACTGCATTGGTAGGCCGATAATGTCAATTATCTTGCGACGCAACGATTACCTCCCCATTGGTCTAAACAAGATAGAAGTAAATTCTTGCACGAGGTTAGACGCTTTAGTTGGGACGATCCTTATCTTTATAAGTTTTTTTCTGACCAAGTGATTAGGAGATGCATCCCAAATGATGAGTTCCATAGTATACACACATTTTTCCATACCTTAGCTTGCGAAGGACATTTTGGGACCAAAAAAACTGTTGTAAAAGTCCTTCAATCTGGTCTTTATTGGCCTACCCTTTTTTGTGACGCACATACCTTTTGTTATAAATGTGATAGGTGCCAAAGGACAGGGAATATTTCTCATTGAAACATGATGCCCTTGAACAATATCCTTATTGTTGAACTATTTGATGTTTGGGGCATTGACTTTATGACCCCATTTCTTTCTTCTCACGGTTATCTTTACATTCTAGTTGCAGTCGATTATGTTTCTAAATGGGTTGAGGCGGTGCCATGTCAAACGAATGACCATAAGCCCGTGGTAAAATTTTTGAAAACCATTTTTAATCGTTTTGGCACGCCTCAGGCAATTATTAGTAATGGTGGTAAGCATTTTTGTAACTCTATCTTTCTAAATTTTTTGAAAACTTACTCCATCACTTATAAAGTTGCCACACCTTATCATCTACAAACAACTGGTCAAGTCGAAGTATCTAATCGGGAGATCAAAAGAATTTTTGAAAAAATTATTCGAACCGATCGTAAAGATTGGTCTGATCGTCTTGATGATGCCCTTTTGGCATATCGAACAGCTTATAAAACCCTGGTTGGTATGTCACCCTAAAGACTTGTCTTTGGGAAGGCTTGCCACTTACCTGTATAATTGGAACACAAGGCTCTCTGGGCTATAAAGGCCTTCCACTTTGAAATGAATAAAGCCGGATCACATAGAAAACTTCAACTTTCTGAACTTGGCAAATTTCATCACGAGGCTTATGAAAATGCAAAAATTTGCAAGGAACGAACTAAAGCTTTTCATGATAAATCAATTGTTCGCAAAGCTTTTAAACCTAATCAGAAAGTTTTACTCTACAATTCACGACTACGTTTATTTCCTGGGAAATTACGTTCTTGTTGGTACGACCCTTTTGTAGTTAAAACTGTTAATTCTCATGGAGCCGTAGAGGTGGAGGATCCTAAGAACGGAGATATTTTTAAGGTTAATGGCCAACGATTAAAACCATACTTAGTGTCCTACACTTTTGATGAAGAGATAATATTTCTAAATGATCCAGTATATCAAAACTGAGATTATGTACCCCTATAGTACCATTATAAATCATTTAAGTATGAGGGTATATTTATCTGGCTGAAGACGGTAAACTTGGCGCTTCTTGGGAGGCAACCCACGATACATTCAGGTGAGAAATTCCAGTTTTTATCCTCTATTTTTTTTATATATGCTCTCAAACATTGAGGGCAATGTTTCATTTAAGTTTGGGGGTAGAAAACCATTTCTTTAAATGTTTTTTGAAGAAAAGTGAAATAATGGCACTTTGGCAATGCATGATATATTTTTGACGAATTTTCAAACACTTAAACTGATTTTACCTTGACATAAATATTATGGAAAAACCTAAATTTTGATATTGTACCAAGTATACAATAAAATATTTTGGAATATCTTAAGCTTGATGTACTATCTTTTTATTATCGATTAATTCAAGTTATCTTGGCGTATTTTGAAAACGTGCACTTCATTGTTGTTTTGCAATTAATACCTTCAATAGATTTTTGCTCAGTATAAGGGAAATTTAGTATTTATGTTAAGAATAGTTTGCTACAAGGGAGACAACTGCCTAAGAATAAGTTTATTCCAAAGAAAATAATAATAAATAAGCCAAATATGCTCTAAAAACTTTCACGCTACAAGGCTACTCGCATGATTAAGAACTGAAAGAGGAAAAATTATTACCAATCTCGAGTTTGACCATAAACTATGTGAAAAGAACACAAAAAATGTTACTTGTGAGAATCCTGAGTCTAGGTCATGATGGGGTACCACATCCTGGCCACCTTAGCCAACAGGCGGGGATTGTCGACCGAAAACTCCTTGTTATGGAGGCTTCACTAAGAAATAAAGTACACAAAAGAAAAGGCTTATAAAAGAAAAGAAAAAAAAGTAAAATTCAAGGAAGGCGAATTTGACTAAGGCACTTGTCGAACTGACCGTTGAATTTATTCCAGTGAGAACTAGACTACCCAAAACTGAGTAAATTATTCTAGATATCGTATTAGGCGTTAAAACTATTTTCATTGTACACTCAAATATAGCTAAAGCAAAATACTTGAATCTCTTTCTAACTTTGAGGTAGTACCTCTAGTTTCAGATAAGCTTAAAATATTTTTTGATATACTTGGGAGAATAACAAGTTTAAAATTTTTTTATTAGTATATTTTTGTCACAACTAAGTTAGGTTAAGTTCACAGGAAATGAGTCATTTGTATTCTAGAATTGTTTAAAATATTATTATTGACTTTTGTGGGTATAGTCACTGCAAACCCTCACGAGACAACACTCGTCCACCAGGCTAAACCTGGGGGTTTAACAGCTTGTTGCATACGCTAAATGCAACCACATGACAGACAAAAATGGTTTTTGTTTACTTTTGCTCGCGGACTAGCAAAATATAAGTTTGGGGGTATTTGATAAACACGTAATATTTACGTGTACAACTCCTAAATTTATATCTACCTAGTCATTATTAAATAAATGTGACACTAATAGTGTTTTTGTTTGTATTTACAGAAATCAGTCACATGATAAACAAGTCGTACAATTTTCTAGTTTTTAACGAAGAACAAGGGTGATACACTCCAACAATGATTCTCATTTGAAGTTGTCAACCAAAGGCCCATGCATGGATGCCTATTGAAAAGAATTAGATATATATATATTATTCTCATGAGTTGTAATGCATGATTTGAGGCATTGTTTAGAAGATTTTATATTAATGGTGATTTTTAGTAACCCTCTTATACTCTATAAATAGGAGGGGAATCCTACCCATGAGGGATCATCTTGGAGAGTATAAATCAAAGTTCATAGCAATAAAGCTTATTCTTTCTCTTGTTCTTGTCTTTTAATTTTATCATAGTAGTAGTAGTATGGCAATGATCAAAGGGATGAGTAGTTAATATTTTTAGCCAAGGCTAGAGGAAGCTCCACCCAATGTAGCCTTAGTGTAGATTGTGTAGCTTAGTTAGAGTAATTACCTTCTCTTTATCCCAAAATTTTACATATTCGTATTCCTTCGTCCTATGCTTGACCATAGCTAGGATTAGGATGAATAATGAATCTATGCAACCATCTTGTTGGACCATAACAAGATAGGTTAAGAACATGGAGGAGAGAACATAATCTATACTTATCAACCAGACCATGGTTGAGTAAGTTAGTTTATCGGTAGTTCCTGATTACTAAATCTCTTGTATTTTTTGATGTATTGCATATGCCCGACTAAGGATATGCGATACGGGAACTCGTAATTTACTTTAATTATTTATGTTTTCTAAGGGTTTTAAATGGTGGAGTGAAATCGATGCCTTGGCTTTTACTACAATTTATCTTGTAATTTGTTTCGTTCTTCTTTTTATTTCAAAACCTACGCAAACTCATTGTTATTGGATAAAACTAGTAGCTCGAAGTATAATTCGCACCACAAGTCTCTTGGGATACGACCCCGCTTACCCTTGTACTTAACGGTACACCGTGCGCTTGCGGGTCTTTTAAGACGTCGGTTTATAATCGATCAAACAACTGCACAAGTAATAATATACTTTAGCTGTAATTTGCTGGATTATTTGATATGAACCGACGTGAATGCTTTTCGACATAGGAAATACTTTTGGGTGAACAGCATGAAAAAAGGATATTTGTTACTTTTAGGTATGTTGAACCAATAATACAATTGAAGTAACCATTAACTTTTCTCCAACCAAGAACATGATCTCATAGAGGTTATGAGCATTTTGCGCAGAAGATTTAAAAAAGAGAAATAAACAAAGTGAAAATTAAAGCGGGGAACCCCACCGACCCTAAATCTTTCTAATTGCCTTTCTTGAAGTGCTATAGTCAGGTTGTTTGCAACACCTGTAGTGTGTTTCCTGTTACACCAGCAGTTAAGGGAATTTGGTAAATTAATTAGTTCTCTTTAATCTTTGTTCATCATCTAATCTTTCATGTTTTCACCGTACCCATTTGCTCATGTTGAAGAATCCCACGAAATGTTAACTGGGACATCAGAATTATATCGAGCCCATGAAGAAAGCATACTGTAAATATCAAGGCAAACTAAGTTCCAGAAGGCAATAAGAATATGCAAATAGGCATGCGCGAATACCATGATATAATAATTGCCATATTTCAGAAAGTACCTCATATAAAGAAAAGAAGCCTGCAATATTTCAATAGAATTTATGAGTGTCATTAGAAAAGGTATACCTCATTTGAGAATTCTCTATATAAAGAGACAAGAACATCCAGGTTTCATTTTACTGAATATACTTCTAATTTAACAACAAAAAGCAAAGAGAAACGGCAAAACATCAACGTCTGATCATAGAGTGTTATTAAGATACATATAATAAACCGGTAATGCGTATCTAGAAAATGTTAATTGAAAAAAATAATGCAAAGATCGTGTTTCCAATACCCATCAGGCCAAAGATATCGAGTTCTTTTTCCAAAAAACAAAAACAAACTAGGAAAATGCCGAAATTTTATACCTTCATCAGAGCGTCTCTTCTTTCCGCTGTTTATAAACAGGCAACATGCAATAATCGTAATGAGCAAAACTACACCTCCAACTGACGAGCCAATTATTATGGCAGTGTTATTCCTTGACCTGCCTCCTTGACGAAGATTGATGTTTCCAGAGTAACTGTGCAGCACAAGAATATGTTACAACTTGTGTGATACAATTAATTGACAAAGTGATGAACCTAAAACAGCAAACACATTCACAATTATCTAGGATTTAGATAGCTTTTATGGTTACGAGAGATATTTGCACGTCTCCAGAGATGGGAAAAAACCATTTTACTGTGGGCGATGCTCATAAAGTATTGCCAAGATGCATATACGTATTCCACGTGAAGTGCATCAAATATGATAGATGACAGAAAACCACTAGACTCCTGTGTTGTTTTTTCGTCTCAGAATATCATAAACTATTTTTTTCACTTTTTGGTAAATGGGATAATTATGTGCCAGCTACTTAAATGCCCACGTCTTCTCATACTATACTCAAAGGTCTTCTCTCAATGCCATATCAACATTATTTAACTTCAGAATTAATTAGCATGAGAAGATAAAAAAAAGGCAGAATGATGATTTTTCTTTTTTGAGAATGTAAAAATAATTTATTGATCAATGTTGCATATACCCAATCTTATAATAAAAACATTTATGGGAGTGACTTTTACCATGACTAATATTGCCTAGGAACAGTGTGTGGTCTTCATCACTTTATTTTTGTATTTAGTAAAAGATCATCATTACAAGTTCTAAGAACCACAAAGTAAGTCCCACATCGATACTGTTATAAAATCTTCAAAAAAAATTCATTTTGAAAAGTTTAGAATGAGAATTAAGAATAAATATTACTCTTTCAATGGAAAAACATCAAACTTTGACTGATTGATCTTGGACAGTCTTGAAATCTGTAGGAACTTATGCGTAGTTTGGCTAACTTTATTCTATTATTGTGACGCTTAAATATAAATGTTTGTAACTATTGAACTTATTTCCTGCTTATGAAGATTTCTCATTGCTTTGTATAGTCTTTTTAGGGTTCTTGAGCTTTGCTCGTTCTATCACTATGAACCTCTCTATAGTAACACCCTGAATAGTAACAATATCTCTATAGTAAAAGTTGAAAGTTTTTGTTTTGTTTCATTTCGTGTATATAAAGGTCTGTGGTTATCTCAGTCGAAGAAAGTGACAGGATGAACCAAGAAGGAGGATCTAGGGCTGAAGAATGAAATTGTCGAAAACTGATATTGTCGAAGTCGTTCGAACGAGTGGCCAAGTTTCTAGGGCTAAAGACCAACTATCGTAAAGTCGTTCGAATGAGGTTGAGAGTCGTTCGAACGACCCTTTTCCAACTCCCTGGATTTTTGGCCCAGAAGCCCAAGTCGTTCGAACGAGTCCATATGTCGTTCGAACGAGTCTCGAGAAAAGCTGAAACACTATTTAAATGAAACATTGCCTCTCTTTTCAGGCTCTCTCTTTTTCTCTTTTCTTGAGCAACAAGTTATTTTCGAGAGAGCTAAAATTTCTTTATCAGAAACACAACTTGACATTAATCAAAGCCTAAAAAAATTGAGGCTGATGATTAAGTTAGTGTATCCTACTTCCCACAAAGTTTTTCTAGAGTGATTTAAGAAAGGGGGTTCCTTGTTGTAAGTTCAAGGAGAGTCGTTGCAAGAACAAAAGCGCAAGTGTGTAATGCTTAGATCAAAAGAGAGATAATCACGAGACGGGGCCATCGAGTTTGTAAGTATAATTCAGATTAAACTCTTTTTGATTAGTGGTTTTTTTTGCTGTTGTGTTCATCGACAACGACCTGTGGTTTTTCTCCTGTGTAAGAAGTTTACATAGGGTGAACAATTGTTTGTGTCGTTTAATTTATTGTCTTTACTTTTGATTGTTTCTATTTAATCCTAGATCATTGATTGATAGGAATTGTTTTGACCTAATTTCTCGAAATACATTAAATGCGAGCACACAGATTTTCAAAAGTAAAGCGGTCTCAATTTAGTACCAAAGAATACAGTAATAACCCCTTTAACTTCTTATTAAATATATAATTTTCATAACCATGTACAAAAATATGGTCCCATTGATTTTATATAGTAAAAAAAAGTCAATTTACGGAGACTTTTTATCACAAAATACTACACATTATAGGGCTTCCCCATAAAAATTCCAAAAAAGTCTTATATCTTACATCAAAAAAACTCTTCTCCCTTGGTATCTTCCGCAAACAATGCTCATCTCGCTCCTAATTAGATATTAGATATTATCTCTTTCAAAGTTTTCTCTAATAATAAGTAAATTGGAGACATTTTGTGTATAGTAATAACCCCTCTATAATAATACTCTGGAGGTAGTCCCCACGGTATTACTATAGAGGGGTTTTACTGTAGTTATTATTGTTGGAGTATATAGTTATAATGTCTCTACACATATACTCCTACTTTAGTCCCACATTGGTTAATGATAGTAGTTTAGTGACCCCCTGCTATATAAAGTGCAGTAAAGCTTATAATAATTAGAATCATGGAATATCAATATTTTCCTCCCCTTCTTATTTCTACATGGTATCAGATCATAATCGATCTTGTAGACAACTTAAGGGTTTTACGCTTCCGTCGGTGGTGGCCTTTGTCCTCGTCGGACAACTAAAGTGTATTGTCTTTTCTCTTCTTTATTTCAATCTTTCTAGCTAATTTTTTTTAGGTTTGCTTCTTATTTAGCAAAACCTTAACGTTATTTCGCTTCACAATGGCGATCATGCCGCTTGAAGTTGACCTAACATTATTTTATTTTTCTACTTTTGTTTATACTATCAACTTAGTTTGACCTGATTAACTAGTTAATCTCTCTCTCTATATCTATTATGAACTCGATTATCTATTGTTTTTCATGAAAAATAATTTTTTTTGTACCTGTCGCGAGATGCGATTTCTACATTTGGCTCGGATGAAGGCATTAACTACCTTCCACCACGATCATGAGATGCTTCTTTTCCTCGAGTGATTCATCACTTCTCGGGAAATTTTTATTTCCTGGAGTAATTTTCTTTTTTCTTCTAGTGATTATCTTATTTCTTTTCCGCCTAGTTTACAAGATGTAGTTCAAAAATCAAGGTTTTTTTAAGAGAGAATTGACAAGTTTTGGTGATTTTTATTGCTTTCTCTAGTAATTTCTCTTTGAATCACTATGATTCTTTTACTTCTTTTATCGTTAATGCGGTTTGAGGTCTATACTCATATCACTAGATGTGGTTTTTTTCTATCATATTCTGTTGTAAGCTGCGATTTCTTCTGAGAACCGGGTAAAGATGTTGAATTCCTTCCACCACGGTCATCTCTTCCTCGAGTGATTATCCATTATTTGAGTATTTTTTTTCTTTCCCCCTCTCGAGTGATCATCTCTACCTCTAGTGATTCTCTCTTCCTTGACTGATCCTCTCTTTTACGGTATTTTTACTTTTACCTGAGTATCTTTATTTCCTCAGTATTTATTCAAGATATTCATATTATCCTTACGTGAGAAAATGGGTAAGTCGGTAGCTGCTGCCAATTTCATAACTTTTGGTTACGAAACAACTTGTGGGAAAAATGGCAAGTCGGATATTACTTCCATCGATTTCGCGGGTGATGTGTGAAGCTTTGAAATGTTTTTGTTGCTGCAAAAGGAAATGCTGGAAGAAGATTTATCAGGGGGAGCTTTATTTTTTTATTAGTGAGGGAGTGATTGTTTCTTTGTGAAAGACTATCTATTTGTTCTCTTATTGTCATCCACCTTGATACGAGCATGTTCGTATTAACGTGAGGGGGAGTGTTGGAGTATATAGTGTGTCTACACATATGCTCCTCCTTTAGTCCAATATTGGTTAGTAATAGAAGTTGTTTAGTGACCCCTATTATATAAAGAGGGGTAAAACTTGTAATAATTAGAATCTTAGAATATCATTATTTTCCTCCCCTTTTTATTTCTACAATTACCATAAAAAGGGAACTCACCTCCTACTTGCACATGAATCTATATAGAAATTCTTACATCAGTACAACTGCGGAAGTATTGCAGTAGTTTCCTCCTTTGTAAATAGCTTACTTTATAGGATCTGTGGAGTTATTAACTAAACCTGTTCATTCATGTAATAGAAAACAGTAGAGTAACCAATTTTTTATTTTTTTTCAGAGTTAAATGTTGTTGTGTTATTTGCCAGTGGTATCTTCCTCCCTTATTGGAGGTTTCCACGTCCTTTTATTGTAGTTCCTGATTGTTCTTCATTATTTATTACAGACTTGATTGCATATTTTGGTAATACTCAACATTCACAACGATCTCTCTCGCTATTCATTAATAGTTTAATTTCAGGCATAAAAAAAAACTAAAACACATTTCTACATAT
This sequence comes from Kingdonia uniflora, assembly GCA_014058105.1. NCBI lineage: Eukaryota > Viridiplantae > Streptophyta > Magnoliopsida > Ranunculales > Circaeasteraceae > Kingdonia > Kingdonia uniflora. Next base: position 5,647,674 of record JACGCM010002827.1, read on the forward strand.
ATAACCAGGATTACTGTATATAAAAAGAGTAATCTAATCTAGAAACATTAAGGTGAACCAGATATGACACGTAAATGGAATATTTTGAATTTTCACACTAATAATTCTACAAGTAAAAAAGATAAAACCTACTTCAACACACGAATTCTATCGACAAGACTTGATGAAACTTTTTCAGATAACATATTGTTCTGTAAATACTTGAAATGATAAGATAACGTAATTAGATCTAGGGTCTATATGTGAGAGATACATGATACTAATATTCAAGTGCCCAATAGATACATCTGCCGGATAAGTTTCCTTTAATAAAAATTAAATGTAAGATATCATGATAAATCAGCTAAAGTAATAATATTTGCCGATTTACCTAATACTGTATTTTACATGTATTTATAAAGAAAACAAGTAAAATGATATCGAATCTATCACGATAGTTTTGTAAATTATACGCTTAAATACACATGATATATCCTAAATTTATATCTTCCCTTTGATATAATAAAGTAGTAAAAAGATCAATCAATATTTTCATCCTCGATTAGATCTTATAATATGACAACAGATGAGTGTGCAAATTACCCTCAGTTAGGGGAACAAAAACATGCTCAACACTATACAAGTCGTAAGAATTAAAAAAAAAAAAGAGCCCACAATACCTACAACAAACAGTGTAGCATTTTAGTAACAGATAAAGAAGTAGATATATAGTGTTAGAGAACTTACAGTTCCTTCAAATTTGGTAGGTTGGTCAAAGATGAAGGCAGTTCACCAGTAAATCTATTATTTTCAAGATGACTATAGAAAACACAGATGTAAGCCTATCAATTGGGTTATCTTCTGTAAATGAACCAATAAGAGGTAAGGTACAAATGTTCACATTATTTTCAAGTCTGTAGATCCCGAAAAATCAGGTATTGAACCAGTTAGCAAATTCACATCAAGCCATCTGCCATAACAATAAAAAAAGAACACTTATGGTACTAATGTTACACATGAAAACAACACTAATGATAAAATGTGGTCTAAGTCAATCTGAATCTTACATTTCAAATAAGCCTGACAGACTTGTGATCTCTGAAAGAATATTCCCTGTCAGATTCTTCCCAGACCAAAAACTGTCAAATGCCATCCAGTATATGGTTAAATTAAATCCATTACAGTAAATCATATTCTAGATAGTTTACGGACTGCCAACAGATGTTGAGCTATATATATACTCTGATAAATATATGAGCATTGTTCAAGATCAAATAATAGACTGATAAAATAAATTTTAAGCAACCTGGTAAGTGAGATATATCTACTGGGCAACCACAAGAAAAATAACATGAAGGAGGATATTGTAATGTATTAGCTAAAGATATTATTCTATATTAGCTTCATTAGTTTTATGAACAATTCATATAAAATAAAAAGTTATACACATCCGGTGCATTTTGATATGCATGTAGAGAGGTTACAAAGTTGTACGTTTAATTTATTACAAAAAAAAAAGTTGCACATGTAATTCATGATACAAAACTATCATGCAGCACATATTTACATTTCATGATGGTGTAGATTGTAGAACAATAGATGAGCAGGGGCGGATCCAGGAATTTCATTCAGGGTGGGCAAGAAAGATTCAAAAACTGAGGATTTGTAGAAATAAATTAGAGGGAGAAAAATATTATTATTGAATTGATAATTTAGATTACATCATGCTCTCTATATATAGGAGAAAGACATTAAACTACTTCTATGAATAACCAATGTGGGTACTAAATGAACATAATAATAAAGTAATAGCCCTGCTAGGGCTTGCCCCCGATAAGATTTTATTACGGTTTGGAGTGTCATTGTTTTGAAATTTTGGATTGAAATTACATGCAAAATATAAAAATAAAAGAGTAGGTGTATTTATATAAAACTGAAGGTGGGCAAAATCAAAAGCTATATGTACATCCGCATGTGCAGAAGACAATAAAGTTGAAAATTGCTACCAAATTGATTAACTAAATTACATCGCCTAGTTGAAATGTCAGTCTACTTGAACCTCTATTTGCAATCTCATCCATTTATATAATCTCACCTTAAAAATCATCGCTAGAGGTCGTGGAGAAATACCATTCTAGGACTCCACGCAAGTGTGCCTACCCGAAGTTATCTGTATTTTTATTAAATACACTTGTTAAAACCCCTAGCGAATGTTTACTCAGTGTTGTAAGAGTTTAATCTCCCCTCCACGAGATTAGGCCCCTACAGCCTCTATCGGACTACCGCCCCTACAGCCTCCATCGAACTACCACGCTAATTGCAACCACTCTAGGGCTAACTCTATGAATGGCTGCAGGACCACTCAATTAGGGTTTTGCAATCTGAATTTAGTTTTTTGTTGCGTTTATGCCTAATCCAGGCTGAGGAGTTACAACTAAATCTGCAACACATCTTAGTGATTACAATTGTAAGCCCATGTTTGGTACTATTGGTTTTGTATTTGATAATTGCTTGATGTTATTTTTGGTTTTCTGATAATAATTCCTTATATGTAGTTTAAATTTTCTAACTAATGGATTTTACAAAGATCTCTGTTTCTAGGATTATCTATTTGGGTGTAGAGTTTTCAATGTTGATTTTGGCTCCATAATTGTACTATCATGAATTTGTAATTTGGTTTATTCTGGTATATGAAGTTTCTGAGTTCGAATCCAGTTTGGGGTTCCAAAGTTCATCTTCAGTAATTCTTGTGATTACGTTATCTGGGTTTGGGATTTACGGGCTTGAGTTTCTCAGGTTTGCGAAATGCAAAGAAATTGAAATACCCGCCATGATCGTGTGGCAAATATAATGTGTATCCCCTGATGTTTAATGTGTTTTGTGTTCTTAGATGATTCACAATGAGGGTTCCTAGATTGAACATCTATTATCATAAATCTCAGGTGTACTTACTTTTGGTTCTCATCCTTGATACATCCTATTTTTGTTTTTGTTTTTTTGTATCTTGGGACAGGTTCTTAGTTGATTTGTAGCTCTAGCAATGGTTGTAAAGGTTTGTCCGCTCTGCAAGTAATTCATGTTCTTTTGTACCAAAATCATTCATCTAGGGAAATCCTAATACATGGTATGAGTTTAGTTACTTACGCAAATGAGATGAAGATTTATTGCAGGTCCTTTTACACTATTGTAATTACCATGTTCTCCCATCTTCCATATGACCACTTCTATATTTTGCAATCATCTTGGTCTTCCTTTAATTAATAAAATTTATACATTGTACCTGCTATATTGCAGGTAGATGGCATGCTTTAACTATAAAATGGGGAACTTTGATACCTCAACAATGCTACTGTGTGACCCTATGGATCCCATCATTTGTAGGACAGACGTACCTCTAGGCGGTGGGAGGATCAGTGCCAGTCATGTACCAGATTCCCCAATGCTGATGCGTGATCCTTCGGATCCCCAAATTCGGCCTGCATATGTACCTCTTGGTAGTGGTAGAAGCATAGGTGCGTCTACAAGCTGACCCCCACAGGATAATGATCAAATTAATAGGGAAGCGAGGGTAGAGGCCGAAGATCATCGGTCCTTGTCACTGTATATCCAAAGAGGACATAATATTAGAGAATCGGAAATTATGAACTATTTTACAAGGTAAAAATATGCCCATAATAATTTTTAACATTAAAACATAATCCTCTAAGCCTATATAAGATGCACTAATCCGTCGCCTTTTCATTTGCAGTGTATACGGCGACTGCGTTGAGGTTGTAATCTTGGAGGAGACACCTATAAACAGCTAACAAATAGTTGTGATTTGAATACAGAATATACTCCATAGATCTTCGTATATATGATATTTGCATATATTGTAAAGAGAATATATCAAAAGATCTTCATCACTAAGATAGAAAGAAATTATGTGTAAGATATGTTTCTATGAATGTGTAATCTTTGTAACTATAAAGAGGCAGTAGTTTGTATGATTAATTAAGTTGAATACTTTCTTCTCTTCAATCTTTTATGGTGTCAGAGCCATTGCTCTAAAGAGCTCAATGATTCCTTGGCCAGAATAATTGTCTTGCAAAACTCCTCCCCACCCAATTTGATATCATGGAGATTGTTTCATCATCTTCTTCCACTACAGGGCGTACTATTTCCCTTAGTGGTCTATCTAGTATGGTTTCCGTAAAGCTAAGTTCATCCAATTTCTTGTTATGGCGGAGTTAAATTCTCCTGTTATTGGAGAGCCAAGAATTGCTTGGCTATATTGATGGTGCTATCACCAGTCCTAGCTTGACAATTTCTAATGAAGAGGGATTAGAAATTGTGTAAATTGTCCGAAGAGAATCCAGAATATCGGAAGTGGAGACTTGCAGATCGTTTCGTTACAAATCTAATTAACTCATAACTTACAGAAGAAGCAATGAGTGAAACCATGGGAGCGAGTAAATCTCATGAACTTTGGAACGCCTTAGAAGATTCTTTCTCCTCTAAGTCAACGACTCGGGAACTTCACTTATCGGAGGAGCTGCAAAGTCTTAAACAAATGTCTTATTCAATCTCAGATCATGCAAAACGATTCAAAAAAATCTGTGATCAACTCGATGCCATTGGAACTCCTGTTTCAGATCACAAAAAGGTATATTGGTTTCTTCGTGGTCTTGGGCATGAATATCATAATTATGTAACCACGACATTGTGTAAACTACCCTATCCCCCCTTTAAAGAGGTAGTTCCTTATCTACTTAGCCATGGACTTCTCTTGAAAATTTTATCTCCACCAAATGCGCCTCATGAGTCCGCATTTAGTGCACAAAGAGGTGGTCATGGCAGAAGGGATAATCGGGGTGGAAGAGGTGGTCGTGGATACTAACCTAATAGAGGAGGAAGCTATTCTCGTGCTACCAACACCAATCATGGACATGAATCACATGGATCATTTAGTCATTCCAATTATCGTGGTCCTCGCTGTCAAATATGCAGGCATACAGAACATTCAGCTATCAATTGCTATAATTATGTGAATAAAGGTACCCAATCGACCGATATTCCAGAAGCCTTGTCCGCACTTACCTTTCATAACACTCCAGATAGTAAATGCTATCTTGATAGTGGAGCATCTGCTCATATGACCAAGGATGCATGTAACTTTTCTCACCTAAATCTATGCCATGGTTCAGATCGGGTTGTTGTAGGTAGTGGATCAACTTTAACTATTACTCATTGAGGGCGTGTTCCTATTCCTACACCATATGGTGTTCTTACTTTGCAAAATGTTCTTCTAGTTCCCAAAATTCAAAAGAACTAGCTATCTGTTAGTCAGTTAACACACGATACTGATGCTTTTATTAAATTTGTTTTTAATGGTTTTGTTATCAAGGATCTAAGGACAAAGAAGGTGTTGGGAACCGAAAGTAGGAAAGCAGAACTCTATAGCCTTGACTAGTCAAAAACTGCGTACCTTTCCATTCATAAGAGTTCAATTAAAGCCTCTCAAGAAATTTGGCATCGGCGTTTAGGCCATCCATCTAGAGCAGTTATTGATGTCTTGAGTAAAAATGGTCAAATAATATTTACTAGTTCGAAGAACAATATTTCAGAATCTTCCATTTGTTCTAGTTGTCAATTAGCAAAATCCCACTGCTTACCTTTTTTAATTAATAATAAGCGGGCTAGTAAGCCATTAGAATTGGTTCATATTGATCTTTGGGGGTCTGCACCCATTAGTTCTGTTTTGGGCTATCGGTATTATGTAATTCTTATCGATGATTTTAGTCGCTATATGTGGTTCTTTCCTCTCAAAACTAAATTTGAATTTTTTCCAACATTTATACGTTTTCAAAAATTGGTTGAAAATCAATTGGATCATAAGATTAAAGTTTTCCAATGTGATGGTGGTCTTGAGTTCTCAAAAAATGTATTTCTTAATCATCTCGACTCTTGCGGTATTCTTAAATGCATGTCATGCCCACATACCCAAGCACAAAATTGTTGGTCTGAACGAAGATATCGACATGATGTAGAAACAAGTCTCACCTTATTATTTCAAAGTAATGTTCCTGCTCACCTTTGGGTCGATGGATTTGCATATGCAATCTATTAGATCAACCGGCTTCCTACGAAGGTTCTCAAACATTCTTCACCATACTCTACCTTGTTCGGTAAGCTTCCTAACTTGTCCACGATTCGTACATTTGGTTGCTTATGCTGTCTGTACTTACGAGATTATGCACCTCATAAACTCGCTCCAAGGAGCCACCCGTGTGTTTTTCTTGGTGTAAGTACAGTTTACAAAGGCTTTCGCTGCCTGGATTCTTCAATTCGGCATGTGTATATTTTTCATCATGTCGTCTTTGATGAAAACATGTTTCCTCTTCTCAATTAGTCTTCAACAACTAACAAGCTTCGTGATTTTGTCTCGTTCCGGGAAGTTGTTTATGATGATACTGCAACTCATCCAATACCCATGCAATCTACCTCTAATAAATCCACCATTGTTCATGATGATGATCTAGTACTCCCTATTACTCACGTATCGTCTCCAATTGTATCTTCTGTCGGTTGTACTACAAATGAAAGCCCAAATGCATCTCTGACTAATGATATACCACATCCTTCTCCACCTAATGATATCCAATATCCATATGAAATTTCCTCTTCACTTGACATTTCTGGTGATACAATTACCATCGACTTACCACTAGCTCTTGCACAACCAACCATTCGTGATGTTCCATGTGGTAAAGTAAATCAAAACTTTGGAAAAACAAAATGTCCAGCACTTGAGAATGTTCATCCTATGGTAACACGTCATAAGTCCCTAGTAACAAACTATCCAGCTCTAAAGCGAGACTTGTCGTCCATTCCTACATCTCATCAAGGATTTATTGCAGCATTAGACGCCATCTCGAAACCACAAGGTTTCAAAACGGCTTCCCATTTTCCTTATTGTCAAAATGCAATGAACGAGGAAATACAGGCACTTCGAGAAAATAATACATGGTGTCTAGTACCAAAGAAACGGGGCATGAATGTAGTTGGCTGCAAATGGGTTTATAAGACCAGGCTTTTGCCGAATTGTTCCAACGAATGCCACAAAACACGCCTTGTGGCGAAGGGTTACTCTCAACAATTTGGTGTTGACTTTTACGAAACGTTTAGCCCTGTAGTAAAGCCGGCTACAATTCGTCTTGCTCTATCTTGCGCTCTTACACAAAATTGTGAAATTCGATAATTAGACATGAAAAATTCTTTTTTACATGGTACTATTCAGGAAGAAGTTTTCATGGATCAACCTATGGGGTACATTTACCCCTCACATCCTGACTATGTATGTCGATTGAATAAGGCCTTGTATGGTCTTAAGCAACCCCACATGCGTGGTCTAGCCGTCTCAGTTCATTTTTACTTCGTAATGGGTTTCGATGTAGCACTGTAGACTTCTCTATGTTCATTTATCATCGTGGTCGGGATATGTTAATTCTTTTAGTATACGTCGATGATATAATTTTAACTAGTAGCTCAAGTACTTTGCTTAAAAGCATTATATCGTGTTTGGCGAAGGAGTTTACGATGAAAGATCTTGGTCTGCTCTACTATTTTCTTTGTATTTAGGTTCTACCTACAAAATATGGTATGTTGTTAAGTCAAGTTAAGTATACTACAGATCTCCTTACCCGAGCTCAGATGCTTGATTGTAAACTGGTTTCCACTATGCTTGATTCATGTTTGAAACTTATAATTTTTGGATAACCATATAATGCTCCTAGTCACTATCGGAGTCTTGTTGGTACTTTACAATATTTAACACTCACTCATCCAGATCTCGCCTATAGTGTTAACATGGTATGTCAATTTATGCATGCACCAACTATTGATCATTATCAAACCGTGTAAAGAATACTTTGTTATATCAATGGGCCTCTACATTGGGAACTCCGTCTCTATCGTAACAGTCCCAACAAAATAGTTGCATATTCTAATGCTGATTGGGCTGGGTGTATTGACACTCGACGTTTGACTTCTGGTTATGCAATTTTCCTTGGACGGAATCTCATATCGAGGAGTGCAAAGAAACAACCTATGGTCTCTAGATCTAGTTCAGAAGCCATGTATCGCTCATTAGCAATCGCTGTTGTAGAACATTCTTGGCTGTCATATTTAATTCATAATCTTCGTCTTCAAACTTCCATACCGATCATCCTTTATTGTGATAACCAAAGTGCAGTACATATGTCTTCTAACCTGGTATTTCATGCCCGTGCGAAACACATTGAGATTGATTATCATTTTATTCAGGAAAAAGTGTTGTCTGAATTTATCAAAGTACGATTTGTCCCTAGTTATGAACAACTTGCAGATATCTTTTCAAAGTCCTTGCCGGATGGAACACATATTCACTTATTTGACAAGCTTCATCTCTATTCTACACCTATGATTCGCTTGAAAGAGATGGTGATTGCTATAGAAGATTGACAAGTTTTTGGGTCTAATCGATCTCTGGATGCTTGCATGAACGGGCATGGCGTTGGGAGCCTTTTATGCTCTACAAACCACAGGGGGTAGTGAAATAAAGGGCTTGGTGGTAAGTTAAAAGTATGGCTAACATGGCATGGAGCCATTTGCGGCCAAGGATGCCAAGGTATTCAGATTTCTTGTCGATGACAAGAAAGCTGGTTTGATGTGTGACAGGGCCGGTGGTTACTGGGAGGCTAATTCGACCAACGACAACTTATGTGGCCCCATTAAAACCTTTTAGTTCAACATTGGCGGCAGTGATGAGGTCTATTTTGTTCATGGCTTGGACGGTCTGCAGGAAGAGTACATCGGCTGTACTTCCTGTATCGATAAGCATGGTGTGGAGGACGGGGTGTTCGACCTTAATCATGATGACTAAAGGGTCGAAATGGGGAAAACAAACATGCGATGTATCGCAGTTGATGAAAGAGATGCCATCGGGTCGAGGGAAAATGCTTGATTCTGGTAGGAGGGCGGGCAACTTCTCCTGGTAAGTGAGTTTATAACATTCTTCAACATGCTTGCGCTTGCTCTTGGAGCGGCTGATGTCGATATTATTTACTTCAATGAAATGAAGTTGGTAAATGTGGACCTCGGCAGGGTCGGCCGAAGGGGAGGGTTGAGGTTTGAGGTACGACTCGTCGAGGTAGTAGGGAAGGTCGAAAACATACTGATGTAGATGACCCGCCTTGAGTATTATTTCGAGAGAGTGCTGCAAAGAGAAGCATTTATTGGTGTGGTGACAGTTATACTTGTGGTTGGCGCAGTAAGGTTTGTCTGGTTTGACCTCAAAGGGGAAAGGGATACGCCATATGGGGTCTTCCTGTATCTGTAGTAGAAGGGTATCGATGGGGGCAGTGAGTCTAGGTAGGACTGGCTTTAACTGTTTCTTACGACCTTTGGCAGTGTTATCAGAGTGTGAGCATTTGCGGCTCTTAGTCTCCTGTGAAATAGGAGCGATCAGAGGTATAGGAGTAGAAGAAGGTCCTTGTCGAGGATTATTTGGGTTGGTCGTCGAAGGCTGCCCCTATTTATGTGATTCCCGGAGGTGTTCAAGGTCGATATAGCCATTGAAATTTAATAGCATCTCCTCGAGGGTTCGAGTTTTTTGGAGGACCAGGTATTCTTTGACACGGCTATTATCCGGCAAGGCGTTTCAGTACTCGAGTACGACATTCACGCAGTCGAGGTTTTTGACTTTGCGCGACTCATCGAGAAACCTCTTAGTGAAGGCCTCAAGTGCTTCACTGGGGGATTTTTTGAAATTGAATAGGGCATTGACTCTAACCTCTCTGTCTTTGTTGAAGGCAAATTAGGCGATGAAAAGATGGGATAGTTGCTCAAAACTTTAAATAGAGCCACTGGGAAGGTTATGGTACCATCGAAGAGGGCTATCTGTGAGGCTTGTAGGAAAAAGGTGATACATCAGGTGGTCACCTGTGGAGTAAAGGCTTAGGGCTTTTTGAAATTCGAGGATGTAGGATTGGGGATCGGTGTTGTAGTATTTACTGATTTTTGGGGCTCAGAAATTATGAGGGACCTTGATACCGAGGAGTTTTGGACAGAGGGGGTTATTCAACTGACTTCATGAGTTTAAAGTTGGGCTCGCGCTGATGCGGATGATGGGTTGGATTTTATAGCCAAAATCTTGTTGTGCAAAGTAGGTAGGATGAGGGGGGGGGATCGAGGGGTTCAAGGATGATGAGGCTGAGTGTTCGATATTTGTTCAGCGTTGCGCTCCCTGAGATATTCTCGGGTAGGGCGGTGTTTGGGGTGTCTGGAGAAGCAAAGGGTGGAGTAAGAGGAATCCTCTGTGGGGTGGATGCCAAGACGGATGGAGCCAATGGGGGGAACAGTAGGGGGAGCACCATCGGCGCCGATATGGACCGGGGGTACTTTTAGATATGGTAGAGGCCTCAGTCGAGCGCTGGCAGACACGCACAATGGGGTTGGTGCTCGAGATGGTAGAGGAGCATCTAGAGGCTGTAGTCGTTGCAGCTCTCGGACTGTGTTGCACAAATTATCAATGGCGCAGTTTTGTCTGTCGGCATCATCCAGACGGCGATGCCATTCGGCTTTAAACTCTTGTCGGTGCTTTTTGCGTTCCTGGTGCAGTTGTATTTGGTGTCGCTCCTCAGCTTGAGCTAATTGCTGGGAAAGTAGGGCAAGCTGGGTGGCCACTCTGTCAACGGAGTTGCTGGCATGGGTGAAAGTAGAACCGAGGGTGGGTGTCATTGGGAATGATCTGTAGGAGCTGGAAAAGGGAGAAAATGAGGCAAGGGAGATTTGTAGGGTGGGCAAGCATAGATGGTACCAAATGTAGGGGCCTAACCTCGTACGGAGGGGAAGTTGGCTCTTACATCACGAGTTTATCTTCTATTAAAGGATTCAAGCATACAATCTGTAGTACGAATAACCCATTGATAATATAATTGCGTGGAGGCCTAGAATGAGTCTCTCCACAACCTTTGATGAGGATTTTTAAGAGATTGTATATTACTGTCGAGTAGTTGAAGGTTTGAGTTCTGTGTGTTTTACAGGTAGGTCGAAGGTAAACTTCAAGGGTTCAAGGGAGCAATTTTGTCACCCTTCCTTGATTCCCCTTCCCTCCAATTTGTAGAACATAGGAAGGGCTAAGTCATCAAGGTAGGTCACATTATAAGTGTACTCTCCAGGTATCGGGCGGGTATCCCGGAGTTGGTGTTGACGCTAGAAATATCGGGTCGGGAACTGTGCTCTGACACTGTAGCTGTTGTTGGTTCTATCACTGTAGTTGTAAGGACCAACAACAGCGCCGTTCTTGTCTGGTGAGCTGGATGTCTGACACGTCTGCAAAGTATTTCTGATGCTGATGTGGAGTCGAGGCTTCGCCTTCGAAGCCTTTGATACTGGTGTGGAGTTCGTCTTCGAGGTTTGTTCATAGTTGAGGCTTCATCTTCGAAGTATCATCTTCGTGTATTCTTGGAAAGATTGTTTATGGATTGAATGGACTTCGAGGTTTACATATAGGCTTCAATGTAGCCTTTGAGTATTTGACTGGGGTAGGAGGCTATGAGTACGCTACTACAACTCTTACATTGAATAAACTTTGGCTACTGGACCTTTGAAGATTCGGTAACGGCCTTGCCCTTCCCTTTGTCAGCCTGCTTCGACGCCTCACGAACTACTTCGGGCACTTGCACCGCTTGCTTCCCCCTTGAAGCATAACTCACTTTCTGAGTCAGTCTCACTTTTTCCATTTCTTCGACCCCTCTTGAAGCACCTTCTTCTCCCCTCTTCTTTGCTGGCCTAAGAACGACAGGAACATTTTGAAGTAATGAATCTATCCTCTACCGCCTCTTCCTTTTGATACCTAGCTTCCTGAATACCCAGTTTATCCATTCCTCATCAAAGTCAATAAGTTCATCAATGTACCTCCACGGATTCCTCATAGTTCTCGTACAAGGTTCTGCAAAAAAAAAAAAAAAACATGGTTACCAGTCTATTCAGCCACCATTTTACAACTACCTTTGACTGTGAACTTACTTGGATTATAGATCCTATGCTGCAGCTTATAAGCATCCTCCCCTTCGATATTCTCATAATTACCTTATACCACAACCAAGTCATTATCCCACCCTCGACCCGTCGAGCACAAATCAAATAGCCATAGTTTATCTGCATGACATTGGATGTGGTATGTGTCCACCATCTTGTTGGCCTTCTTCGAGTAGAATGATACAATATCGAACAACTCGATCAAACCCCTCTTCTCACGTCTCAGTTCTACATTCATACCCTCGACCACTCTTATAATTTCATGGAAGTTCCCATTCATCTGGCACCAGGAAACTTTCCAAAAGTTTAATACATCCTTCACCAGCCTTCGAAGGGGTAGTTGCTTTCCTAGCCGATTTTGGCCTTTAAACGCCATGAAACCCTCTCGAGGGATAAACTTGAAGGTATACTCAGACCCTACTATATATAATACCACCCCTACCTTTAACAACTCCAGCTTAGCCATAAATTGGTCCAGTCTCAGCTTCTCTTGAGCCGAGACTGACCCTGCAGCTCCCCCCGAACCAGTCAAACTCTTACTACTATTGCTCTGCTCCCCCTCTTCTCTTTCATTCCCCAAAGGCTCGACACCACCTTTGTGTCTCCTTCTCTCTCCTCCCACCATCTCCTCTCCGCCCCTCTCCTCGGTCACTTGAGCTTTACGGGGTTTACTACTCAAAGCCACACCTTCGGGTACTACCACAGCTAGAGGGACATCTATTGCAACGTCTAATGCCTTTACATCACTTCTCTCATCCCTATAGCCATGACCAGACACACTCGTCTTATTTACCTCGGTCTCCTCATCTATTAGCCTCAGCCTCAGCCTCAAAGATTGACGAGTTTGCATTATACCTTATAGAAGAAGATGCACGCAATTAGATTGATATATTCGACTATTATGTTTTAATAACTTATTTTTCTCTATCCGCCCCCCCCCAAACATCCCAACCCACAGTCGAATGTTCAACCCCAATCCCGGTCGCACCCTTAATACCCTCAAAATCCTAACGGGCCAGACCTCCAGCCACATGGGTTACCCGCTTTTCTCAGTCATATCATCATAAATATAAACCCTAGCGGGCTCTGCCCTACTATGTAAACCCCATACAGAAATAGAAGGCAAATCAACAGGGCCGAAGGGAAAGTCAGATATTATTCACAAGAAGTTAGATGCCATACCTGTTTGAATGACTCCAATCTCTCAGCAACAACCTAGTATTCTTCTCTCTCAGCAATAACCAAATGTTACCTCAACAGTGGAGTATGTTTTCCTCTCTGACTCTCAATTTTTCTTTATAAATGATAAATTGGGAATAATAATTTCTTTTTCCCTCAATAAATATCTCCTCAAACTAATAAAAATTTGCCTCAATTTCCAAAACTGCCATCATTACCACTCTGCCACTCCCCCTACTTTTCGGCTTAGTTGTGTTTTGACGCCTTTACCCTCAACTACTCGCACGCCCATATTTAAACAATTTTATATTAACCGAGTCAAACCTTCTGGTAACCTACCCGAAGTTGTCACATCAAACTTATACGTCATGTCAACCTTTTTCTCATAACCTAAGAAAATGTTATGATGACCTGCAGGGCACTCTGCCCTAGGAACAATACCACTTCTAAAATGCCAGCTATTTTGCCTGTCAGGTTTTACAGTTGAAGCCCATTTACCTTCGACACGAGAAAAATTCCAAACCGCTCCTGATCCCACCTACGAACCATCGTTTACACTTTACACTGAACATTCCTGATATTCGATATGTCGACCTAAATTTTTCAGTTATTCAATTTTATCCCAGTTGGTTACTATTTTTTAATAATCATTCCTGCAAGATTGACATTCGACAAGTTGTTATCACGCCTAAATTACCATCGCCTATTATTGTTGTCACACTTATACACAAACAGTTTAATATCACACCTCGACAATTGTTTCAATACATTCCATTTCATTCGAGCAACTGTCCTTACACCAATTCAAAAAAAAATACTAAGCAGCATCAGCAGAAAACTAAAACCTTCTTGACTACCATCCCATGCTGCACCTTTACCATAACCAAGAAGCCCCTATTTATAGACAGGGCAATTCTTGCAGAGCCCAACTGATTCATCATCAATTCGGTTTTCTTCAGTTATTAAATCTTCAGCCATACACTGCAGGAAGTAGAACCGGTTATTGGCAAGTAAATTTATCCATTGCAGCACCATCCACCTGTGAGCATACGATATCCCAAAGATCGTTTCTTCTGGCTCTAGTTCCACCAAGTCAGGCATAACCCAGTCCAACTCATGGTCCCCAAATAATTTCTTAATCAGCTCATGCATCTTCACCTCCACCCGACGTTCTCTAGCTTCTATTCTCTTCTGATATCTCGTATTAGGAGTTGTGTCCATAGTTCGACTATTAGGAGAAGAAGATGAAGATATTTTACTCATAAAAGATAGTGCAGATGTTTGAAGCTCTCCTAATACCCCCTACTTATACTTGAAGGTTGCAGCATTAAAAATAACCTTAATCACAACCCGCATTAATCACTGTCTTTAATTATGTTCCTCGAAATTGTAATAGTCAAACTTTTCAACTTCCCAGACTCAATAATTTTCTCAGCACGCGCACTCTACACCAATTTCCGAGGTCTTGCAGTTGACACATCTCTACAATCTGTCACAACATTTTCTACATAGTACTTCAAAAAATCAGGGTCACTTATTCATCCAAAGGTCAAATGTTGACCTATGTTTTCGATCGCTATATTATCGTTCAAAGTAACTTTCCCCAAACAGGTTACTATCTTTACTCTTTACCTTTCGTTCAAAGGTGGAAATTTGATCCCGCACCTACAATCTATTGATCTACCATACTTGTCAGATACAAAACACATTATTTTATTGAACTATTCTTTTATTACAGCGCTTCGACAGTACAAAAAAATAAATAAACAGATATACAACACCATTAAAACAAAAACAACCACCACCACCACCCTGCCACAACCTTGTGAAGAATCCCCCTATTTGTAAATAGGGCAGTTATTCTTTCAAGGCCCTGGCTCATCCTCCAGCAACTGGTCCTCCTTTTCCGCTATACGTTCGGCTAAGCCCTGGAGAAAGCTGTACCGGTTGTCAACCATTTGGAATGACCACTGCAAAACCCCCCACCAGTATGCATATGGCTGCCCATTGTTTGGCTCTTCGGGCTCTAGCTCGACTAGGTCTGGCATGTCCCACTCTAGCTCTTTGTCGCCAAAAAATTTCACCTTCAGCTCCGCCGTCTTTCGTCCTATTCGGCGGTCCCATTCATCCATCCTTCTCTTGTGTTGGGTGTTCGGTGTGGTCTCCATACTGTATGTTATTTAACGAGGAAAAATAAGTAGTAGAAGATTGTGGTGCTTTACCTCTTGCTAACCCTTATTTTATACCACTATTAAGGGTATTTATTACCCCATAATCACCAATCAAACTCAATTACCCACATTAATTACCCCCCTCGGAACTACCACATTCAATATTTAGCCCTTCAACTTCCAACGCATATCTACTTTTCTCAGTATGCACCTTTTACACCAATTTCTGAGGCCCCTGCTGAGAGGGTGCAAATGTAGTAGCCTACTCGCAGCCTTCTAATACTTGTCAAACACTCGAAGGCTACATCAAAGCCTACCTGATGAATCAAAGCCTAGTAAGTCGATAATCAAGCCCACAAAACCTTCTAAGACTATTCGAACACTCGAATAAATCATCAAACTAGAAATACTTTAACCATGGGAGCACATGGTCGAAGGGAAACATGTAAGGTGTCCAGCTTACTAGATAGAACAGTGGAGCACGCCGCTCGAATACTGCGGTACTAGATCCAATAACTACAGTGTCAGGAATAATAACTACAGTGTCAGACTTGACAATTACAGCGACAGAACTGACTCCGGGTACAAGGCAGTTGTCCCCGGAGGATACACATATAACTTAACCTCCCATGGTAACTCAACCCTTCCTATGTTCTATAAATAGGAGGGAGAAGGAACTATGAAGGGGTTAGAAAAATCTCTACCAACAGGACTTACAAGTTTACCTTCGAATACCCTGTAATCACCCAGTTCTCGATACTTCGACTTCTCGACATTTATAGCATAACTCTTAAAAATCCTCACCAGAGGTCGTAGAGTGACCCATTTTAGGCCTCCACGCAAGCATATTATTGGTATAGTAGTTCTTACAATTATTGATTGTGTGTTTAAAACCCCTGGTCGAAGATAAAACTCATAGTGTAAGAGCTAACTTCCCCTTACGTGAAATTAGGCCCCTACAACTAGTTTTTTTGTATGTTCAATTTTGGGATGCTCGCAGGATCGAGCTAATCGTTGGGAGCCTTTCATGTTCTACATAACGCATGGGGTAGTGAAACGAAGTACTTCATGGTAGGTCAAAGGTATGGTTTTCATAGCATGAAGCCAATCGCGACCCAGAATGCCAAGGTATTTGAATTTCTTCTCAATGAAAAGGAAATTGGTTTGAAGGATATAGGGCCAATGGTGAGAGGGAGGCTGATTCGATTGACAGTAAGCTCTGTGGAATCGTTAAGTTATTTCAGTTTGACATTTGCGGGGGTGATCAGATCGGTCTTTTGCATACCTCAGACTGTTTGAAGGAAAAGTGCATCGGCTGTACTGTCAGTGTCAACAAGCATTGTGTGGAGAGAAAGGTGTTCAACTTTAATCATGATAAATAAAGGCTCTGAATGAGGAAAACGAATGTGGGAGATGTCATAGTCGACAAAGGATATACCTTCGGGTTGAGGGTGAAGGGTCAATTCGGGTAGGAGGACTAAAAGTTTTTGCTGGTAGGTAAGTGTACAACACTTTTTGGCCCTCTTCTATTTATTTTGGGTTTGGCCACAGTCGATGTTGTTGACTTCAGTCATGTGGGCTTGAAAGATGTACACTTCGGTTGGTCTGACATTCGGGGTTGGCTGGGACTTGAGGTACAAGCCATCGAGGTAACCGGGGAGGTCGATGACATACTGGTACAGGCAACCAGCTTCAAGGATCATATCAAGTGAACATTGCAAGACGTAATACTTGTAAGTGGGATGCCAGCTATATTTGTGGTTCTGGCAGCATGGTTCATCCTTCTTGACTTCGATAGGGAAGGGGGTCTGCCAAATAGGGTCGGCCTGAATGATTTCTTATAGGGTACTGATAAGAGCGACAAGTTTGGGTAGGACTGGCATGGGATACATTTGCGGTTTGCGGTTGTCGGTCTTATTGTAAATAGGAGCGACCATGGTTGTATTTGGTTGTCGGCCTATTGTAGTTGGTGGTGGAGGTTTGTCCCTGACGATTAGTTTTACAGAGGTGCTTGAGATAGATGTATCCATTGAATTTAGATAACATCTCTTCGAGGGAGTGGGGATTATGGAGGATGATGTACTCTTTAACGCGGCTGTGGCCGAACAGGGTATTAGAGTAGGCTAGGACGGCGTTCGCACAATCGAGGTTCTCGACTTTGCACGATTCGTCGAGGAAATTCTTGGTAAAGTTCTTAAGCGCTTCGTTGGGTGTCTTTCAAATGTTGAAGTGGGCATCCACTCAGACTTCACAGTCTTTGTTGAAGGTGAAGTGAGAGATAAACAAACTCGATAGATGTTCAAAGCTTCGAATGAACACATTGGGGAGGCTATGGTACCATTTGAGGGGGCAATCAGTAAGGCTGGTCGAAAACATGCGACAAAGGATGTGATCCGCTATATGGTGCAGGCTCATGGCATTTTGGAAGTCAAGGACATGGGATTGAGGATTGGTGTTGCAATATTTACAAATTTAGAGGGTATGAAAGTTTGGAGGCACCTCAATGGTGAGGAGCTTTGGGCAGATTTGATTATTAAAGCAACTCCATGAGTTTGGCGTGGGGCTGGCATTGATGTCTATGGTGGCATTGATTTTCTGGTCGAGCTCTTGTTGAGTGAGAAAGGCTACTTAAGGGGGAGAACGCTGAGGTCGCAAGTGTTAGGGCCGCGGGTTAGATGTCTGTTTGACATTGAATTCTCCCAGGCATTTCTGGGCAGGATGCCTTGAGAGATGTCGGGAGGTTCGGAAGGTAGAGTCGGAGGAGTCCTCGTAAATGGAGACTCTAATGTGTATCAAACCTACGGGTATGGTAGTGGGGGTACCTTTGGTACCAAGGTGGACCAGAAGCATTTTGGTGTAGGGATGGGGGCCAAGATGTATGCGGGCAGATGCGCCCGAAGGTACAGGGGCGCGGGAATGCATAGGGTCATCCTAAGTTTGTACCTGTTAGAGTTCCTGTACCGTATGGCAAAGCACATCAAAGGCTCGGTATAGTCTGTCGTTGTAATCCAAACGGCGCTACCGTTCAGCTCCAAGTTCTTGACGGTGCTCATCGCGCTCGAGGTACAATTAGTGGGTGTGGCACTTGTAGTAGCCTACTCGCAGCCTTCCAAGACAAATCAAATACTAGAAGGCTACATTGAAGCCTACCAGAGACTCAAAGCCTAGGGAACCCATAAAATAGCCAAAGGCGTATGATCTACCCGAAGCCTTCTAAGACTAACCTAAAACTCAAAGGCCACATCAAAGCCTATCAAAGAGTCGAAGCCGAAGGTAGTCATGCAGTATACATAACCCAATAGAAGTATCAAGAGGACTTTGACAATATCGATGTATGGTCAAAGGCAAACAAACCTGACAGCCAGCTCACCAGACAATACAGTGAAACAAGCCGCCAGACAGCTACAGTGCCAGAACTGACCTCATGTATCAGACAACTACCCTAAAAGGGTGTACATGTATTATGACCTCGCATGGTGACGCATCCTTTCCTATCTCCTATAAATAAGAGAGGAGATACATCATGAAGGGGTAGAAAAACTCAGCCTAAACCTCCCTTAAGATAAACAACCTTCGAGTGTACTCAAGTTCTATTCAATTTGAACTGTAACTTCATCCATATATACATTACCCCATTCAAATCCTCGCCAGAGAACTTGGAGAATACCAATTCATGAACTCCACGCAATTATGTTAGCACAGTATTCTCTTATTTTTGTCTTATATATTTGAGCTAATCTCTAGTCGAACCTAAACCCCACGCCGTAAGAGTGTGAACTCTCCTTTACGAGATCATGTCCCTACAACACTCTTCTGCCTGAGTGAGCTGTTGGCTTATAAGAGCTAATTGGGCGGTGATACCGTCGGCAGAGGTACCGACAATGGCGGAGGTAGAATGAAGGGTGGGGGCCATGAAATTAAAAGGATTAAGGATAGTAGTTATAGTACAGATAGTGTCAAAGATAAGAACGTAATCTCGTAGAGGGAGGTTTGCACTCTTACAACGTGGGATTTAAGTCCGACTAGAGGTTTTCACAAATATATATGATAGAAATAAGAGAGTATATTATGATAAGATACTTGCATGGAGTCCATGAATTGGTAATCTCCAAGACCACTAGTGAGGATTTGAATAGGTTGGTGGATTTATGAATATGGTTACAGTTCGAATTGAGTGGAGCTTAAATATGCTCGAAGGTTTCTAATCTTATGGGAGGTTTTGGGTTGGGATTCTCTAACCTCTCTGTGATGGTTCCCCTCCCTTATTTATAGAAGATAGGAAAGGATAAGTCACCATAGTAAGGTCATATTACATGTTTACCCTTTTGGGGTAGCTATCTTGTACAAAAGTTTGTTTCTGTCACAATAGCTGTGTCTGGCAAATCTTTTACTGCATTGTCTGGTGAGCTGGCTGTCAGGTTTGTCTACCTTTGGCCATGTATGGATAAGGTTGAAGTTTTCTTGGAACTTGTGTCAGGCTCTATATGTTGCACGACCGCCTTCAGCTTTGAATCTTGTAGTTTACTTCGAGTCTTCAGCTAATTTTGTTGTGGCCTTCGAGTGTTCGATTAGTTTTGGAAGGCTTCGGGTAGATCATATACCTTTGGCTATTTGGAGGGTTCTCTGGGCTTCGAGTCTTTGGTAGGCTTTGATGTAGCCTTCTAGTATTCGATTAGTCTTGAAAGGCTGCGAGTAGGCTACTACAAAGATGACTTCGAGATGAACCTGTGAAAAATGACAACTTTCCCAGCAAGCTTTTGAATATCTTTTATTGTTTAAGGTGACGACATGGCTATGAGTGCCTAGATTTTCTTTGGATCGATTTCTATTCCTCTTTTGCAGACCAGATGCCCTAATAATTTCCAGACGTGCGCAACTCCAAATTGGCAGTTTTCTAGGTTTTACTTCATGCGGTATGTACGAAGGATGTCGAAGATTGTTTGTAGATTGTTGTAATGATCCTCTCATTTTTCTGACGAATGTAGTATTCTCTTGATCTTATTTGGCATGCAAAACCTTATTATATTTTAAAGCTCCATCCACCATTAAGAGGAGTTTATGTACTGCTACGGAGTTAAGGAGTTGAGGAATCAGAGGAAGGGGAAAGTTGTCATTAAGTATAAATTTATTGAGTTTGGCAAAGTCCACGCAGACCCCAATTTTCCCGTTCCTCTTTGGGACAACTACTATTTTTGAGACCCACTTAGGATATTTAGCTTCTCGAATGAATCTAAGTCGAAGTAGCTTATCGATTTCTTCATTAACTGCTTCTCAAAGCCTGGGGGCTAGGTTACGATACTTTTGCACTACTACCTTATTGTCTAGTATGAGGTTTAACTTATGACATGCAATGGAAGGGTCAATTCCTAACATTTCTTAAAAAGTGGAAAGACCATACGAAGATATCGACATTTTTTTTAAAAGCTGTAAGAGGATTTCTTTTTCTTCTGGTGAGAGTTTAGAGTCAATATAAGTATTTTTCCCAGGTCCATCGAGTTCTATGGATTTGACTGTTTCAGTATCATGTTGCCTGAACATTGGGAGAGGCTCTTTCTGTAATTGTTATGCCTTTAGAAGTTTTGTTGTGTGAGAGTTTATGGTGGTATTTTTACACATCGGTGCCACAACCTGACTCCCTTTGATTTGATAAATTCAATAATTGGTTGGGAAGCATAAAGCCATATGATAAGCTGAAGGTACTACTTTGATTGAGTGAAGCCAACTTCTCTCCAAGATTCCTAAGTATTTTTATTCGGCATCAATGATGATAAACTTGACAAAGGTTCTTTCTGGCTTTACCTGAACAGGCAATATGCTTCTCCCAAAGAAAATTCTTTTGAACCATTAAATCCTGTGATAGTTGTGGTCAAAGCTTTGGCTAAATTTTTGAGGCCTAGGACGTCGACTATTCTTTTCAAAATTACATCTGTTGCGCTTCCTGTGTCTGCAAGGATCGTATGTAAGTAGTCCTATCCTACTTTGAGCATTATTAACAATAGATCATCGTTAGGATATTTCACATGACTAGTGTCACAATCTTCGAAGGAAATGTTATATGGGCGTTTTTCTTTGCTTAAGCTGGGTAAAAGTTTGGCATATTTTTTGTAACAAGTCATCTTATAGCATGATGTGATTCTGTCATCCTTCTTTCACTTCTTTCCTTTTTTGATCTCGATCATGTACAAATGGTGAGCTTGACATTGTCCTTACTTATCCTCCTTACATTTTGTTTCCTCTTCGAGGAACTTTTGGACATCAATGACGTATTCATAAAGCCTCCCCGCCAAGACAATTCAGATAAAAATGCGTATTAGAGAATAACAGTTAGCAGTCTCATGGCTATGTAAATTATGATAGTGGTAGAAAGGTTTCTTCAGGACTTCCGGAATTTATTGTGTTTCTCGAAAGAACTCATCTCCCCTTAGATGGGTAAGAGAGTAGAGAAGGTTGTTGTCGTTGGAGGTAGAACTGGGATTGGTCTATCTTTTTTCCCATATTTTCATTTGATGTTATCATTAGATCACCCACGTTGTCTGGTGATAACATTATTTGTTTGTTTTGGCTGTGGTGGTAAAAGAACATCATTGGAGTGAATGATAGAAGAGTTTTTCATCTTATTCTTTTTTGATCGTTCAAGCTCGATGTAGTTATTAACGGCGTCTATCATTTGTGTGACTATTTTGGTCTTGTGAAGTGCAAGTTCTTCCCGAACTTTAAAATCGATGTGGAGTACCAATGTAACTGTTGGTACCACAATATTTGGGGTTGAGTTCCCGATCTTCCTCTTATCTTGCAAGAATTTTTTTTAAAAATTTAAGAGGGTTTCCTTTATGCCTTGCTCGAAAAAGAACAGAGAATCAACTATTATTTCACATTCTTTAACATGTACATAGTTTGATTCGAATAGTGGTTGTAACTGGGCAAAGCTAGTTATCGATCCTTCGGGAATGATATGGAACCATATGAGTGGTTCTTCTTTAAAGCTCATATTAAATAAACAACATGACATGTGATTGAGTTTGGAGTACAGGCCGAATGCTGCTTTGAAGTGATGGACATGGGTTAGAGGGTCGGTGAGGCCTACATATTGATGAAACTTCAGCATGTAAAAGTTGTCAGGAATAGGCATAAGTTGGAAATAGGATTTGTCTCGACCCTATCTAGAGCAGATCTTCTACTCGGATTGTTAGAAAAAATGGCTTGAATCCGATTGTTTAGGTCACCCAAAGTAACAAATTTAGGGAGAATATTAGGTGCTATTGGAGCTTGAGGATTGAAATCCCCTTGTCCTTTATCGGTCATCTTAGAGGAAGTGGTGGGGTCTGATGCCGAGTGCGTCGACTTCCCTAGGTAGTCGATACTGATAATGTGAGCCCAAAATATCCTAATACCCTGTATGGATTACTTGATTGTGATCTTGAAGTTTGGCCTCATTCTTCTCATGGTACATTCTCCTACTGGGAAGCTCTTGCTCGATAATCACTTCGGGCTGGGAGGGGTGATCCCTGTCGGGTAGTAAATTGGTCATGTTGTCTTTGTAAACTTTATATTTCTTTTTTATGGGGTTGACTCAGCTAATCCAGGGACTTCATCTTCTCATCTATCTCAACTTGGAGGGCTTGAGCGTGAATTCTCTTATCTTTGAGCCACTGGACCCTGCCAGATTCCATTTGTTTTTTATGCTCAAATATAGTATTGTGTAAGTTGACAGTTTCTGGTAGGACGATTGCTGGAATGTCCTCGTTGTTCCTCTGGGTACTAAAGGTACTTCTGAGGTTCATGTTTGTCATGGTAGTGACTATTCAGGATGAGATTTATTAGAGAGAAAATTGGATTTTCTACAGATGGTGCTAATTGTAATGGCTAGTTTTCTGGTTGATAAACCTCGTGAATACTTAAGTATGTAGACTATGATTTGACTGTAAATAAAGTCTATGATACAATAAATTTTACGTGGAAACTTAGTGAAGCCTGATAAAAACCCCGACCTCGAGGAGGATTTTATGATGTGAATCTACTATATGCTAATCTATTATGCTTGCATAGAGATTGGGTTGATGGGTATAATATCAAAGTAAGAAAAATTGATCTCCTATTGACATATGCTCTATGTCTGTATTTATAGTGGATATAGACAGCTACAAATAATTTTTCTCCTAACTTAATGGGAGGTGGGCGAACTTCACGAACCACGCACAACGATTATATTTGACCAAGTATAGCATGAGAAGATATTTGACCAAGTGCAACGGTTATTTTTGATCAAGTGGATAAATATAATAATTTATATGTGTAATCTTAATGGCAAAGAGATCATATCCATACGGATAACTTTCTCAAATCATTTTAATCTACGGGACACTCCTTGGACTTTCATTTATTACAAACAAGCAAAAGTTGTTTAAGAAGATTTATCCTTATGGATATTATTAACTTATCATGAAGATCATCGTCACACAAAAAGAAAGTTATTTTAACATCAAAATGATACTTAAAATGTAGCATATTGTACCCATTTTCAGATGTTGTTTTGATCAAAATTAAAAGTTATCCATTATGACGTCGAACTGTCGGGATGACCTAATAGTTTCCAGATATGATCTCAATGGTATAAAGATCATATCCATAAAAAATATCTTAAAACATTTTTAAATTGATCATAATGATTGAGTGGCTAATGTATGTCCCAAATAGAAGTGTGCATGGATGTCTCTATAAATTATTCTCTGACTATATACTATTAAAATTAATAAAAGATTATTATAATTTATTTAGTAAGCATACATATATAAAGTTACTAAAACACTATTGTAATAACACATTTTCGTACATTTGATAGCCTTTAGATAAGAAACTAAATAATAGGAATATATTTACCACAGATATTACACCTATTTATTTCTAGTATCTTAATATATCTTACTAATATTTTGCTTTTGTCATGACACTACTCTGCGAGTATCAATATTGTCCCCACTTAACCACTGTGGATCTCTAGCAGTGTGGGGTTTTCATTTTTAAGAAAATGCCTCGATAGCATGTAGAATAAAATCTTAACTTATGGACCATACACTTGGCAGAATCTTAAGCGATGTAGAACTAAACTATTGGCACAATCGTTATCGCTATTAGGTTAGGCACCTCTCCAATACTCACTCAGCTGAGGTGTTACTTTTAAGATCAAGCCGTTACCGACTCCAAAGCCATTTTATCACGACCCTACTATATGCGTACCGAATTGTCTCTACTTAACCGCTACGTTCTCTAGCAGTGTGGGGCTTTTACTCCTAAGAAAAAACCTCGATGATATGAAGAGTGAAATCTTAACTGAATGACCATACACCTGGCAGGATCTTAAGTGATGTGGAACTAAACCATTGGTGCAACCGTTACCACTATTGGGTTAAGCGCCTCTTCAATACTTGCTCAGCTGGGGTGTTACAGTTTCTATAAAAGAACATTAAATAAGATCTATATATTGTGCTTAAATTCTAAAATAGAATCATTATTTTTAAAGAAATATTAAAGGACTATGATGTGTGTTTAAATTTAAAAAAACACTCAATTTAATAAAGTTTAGGGTTGCACCTAGAGTAGGAAACTCCAATAAGGGATCCCCAGCCCCCGGGGACACCTACTAGGGGTATAAGGAGTGTTATACCACACAGTTTCCTTAAATTGTCGCCAACAACCATAAAATTTATTAAATCATAAGAAATAGTATAAGATTTTTAAGGGTGGTCATAAGCTAATGGATAACTGGGGTGTCGAACATAGACTTGTAAGCATTTAAGCTAAGCGTTGCGAACTGTTGAAAGAAGGTTTGACATTACCGGAATCGGGTAATACTCAATCCCAATATCCAAAAAACAATTAATACCCAACAATATATCAAGCCAACCCCTACCCATATCAATATTATCCGAGCCAAAGCCAATACAGTTCCCAACTATCCAAACCATATAACCCAATGTCAAATAATACCTCATCTACATCTAACTCACCTCAATCAAGCCTTAGCGGAAAAATACATGGATAGACTCGAAAGAGAATATACCACATTATTAGAAAAGAAAGAGCTCCATATGGTACATAATGGCAAATCAATAACTCTCTTGAAGGATACCATTGGTCTAAAGTACATACAAGAAAAACCAACCCCATTGTTTGACACACAATCCAAATGGACAATGCATATACTCAAAACACCCAAACTAAACCCCCCCACATTAAAAGGTCAACTTGCCTCTTCAATACCTAAAAACCACAAAAGATAGACTGCCTAGTAAGGGAAATAGGCCATATAGCAATACTTTTAATATTGACCCAAACACATCCAATAACGAATACCCGGAAGATTGTCCTCATCCCAACACTAAGGAATACTAGAAAAGGGTAAGAAACATATAAGATAATATCTAATTTTTACCCCCTCCAATAGTTTCTAGAAGTCATCTCTAGCAATTCCCAATCTAAATTTTCAACCTCTCCAGCAATCACAAGAATCCCACACAAACATCATAAGCAACAAAAGTTCAAAAATAAACCTGTTTAAACAATCAGAAAGAGTTACTACTATAGATGATGAATCTCATAAGTTAGATATTTTTATGACGTCGAGGCAAATGAGATTTTCATACAATTCTTGGATCGTTACTTAGTGTTAGCCATGATGCAACTGTTGGATATAAAATTTACCTTCCACCTAAGTCAAGACCAACAAAAATTGTCGAAATCATCAAGTAAATATTCTGGGACATTCGCTCCAATCACCAATGGGATGAAAATTACATCGAGGAACAAGGTGGTTGATGAAGATGATAACCCATTCTCAATAGAAGTATAGTTATATAAAACATCAACCCATATGAAAATATAGTTCAACCCATCGCACTAATAGTCCATCATCATATGTTTACTTAAAATTGTCATACTTAATAAATCCATAATGGGAGCGGATATGTGGTCACTCCTTTTTGGAACACTCTCAAGACACTCGTTCTTTTGAGGTCATTTAAGATGATTTGAGAAAATTTATCCTTAAGGGTATCATCTATTTACAATTGACATCATACTATAGATAATTAGGTCATTATAATATTTCAACATCATAAAGTATAACGTCAATATTTAGATAAATTAATAACGGAAAATGGAAAAAAATATTATAATTTAAATTTCTTTGTATTGTTGATAAAAATGTCGTAACAATATAATTTTTAGTGAGGATAATCTTTATGATAAGGAGATCATATCCATAAAAAAAATCTTTTAAAAAATCTTTTTGTGTTCGTAATAAATGACTGTCCCCAAAAAAAGTTTCCACCGATCTGTTGACATCTATAATATAGGGAAAATAGGGTGTATCAACACGATGGCAAGTATTTCTAGGTAAAACAGAAAACTAAGGGAAATTGGTTTTTATCAAAATTTTACGTTAATCTACTTTACATAAAATAATTTTTTTATAAACTAAATCGGCATATTCTACCCTATATTTGCGTGTAAGAATTTCTTAGGATTTTTTTAATCTTCTCCACAAACTCACTTGTAGGCCAAATTTGAGCTCATAGGTTTTTTATTATTATCTATATTTCTTATTAGGCAAACTAGAGAGTTCAACCCGGTGAGGTCTAAACTCAAACACCAAGTTTTGATCTAATAACTAATTTTTCCTTATGAGGACATCAGTAAATCTTATATCACCCTAGATTTAGTAGTCTGCTAATGGTCTAAAAGTTTAAATTCATTTTAGGGCATTTATCTTAATCCCTAATTAAGGGTGTTCTTCACTTCCCTAATTCCTTAGACTTAAGAAGGATGAAGAACACCCATATAGATCTAAATATAAGGTCCTCTACGTCATATTTAATTTAAATCTCTGCATAAAACCTTAATATACATCTATATGACTTCCTCTTCAAGTCTAACCTAAAGAAATTTAAGCATAATCAATCTAAGCTAACAATTGATATGAATATAATAAAAAATAAAATAAAATTAAGGTTAAGAAAATAAAAACTGAATTCTTAAACCTTCAAATAGTAACTCAGATTTAAATTTGGGTTTACAATGAGAAGCACATAGTAGTTATAGAGAAACTTAAACATTTTAGCACATAAAAGTTCTAACTATCATTTCAACCACTATAGACACGTAGGCACATACTAAGTTATCATTTTATAAAAAAATTTATCCCGTGAGAGTCGTCGCCAAAACTAATTAAAAATGGAGTTCACACAGGGGCGATTACCCAAAGCTTGTCTTGGACGGTCGATGTTTGCCCAAGTCTGGTTGCCAAAATCATTCTTCTTTATGTAATTTTCTAATCGACTCAAATGAACTTCAATTTGATAACTCAATGTTCCATAGCTATGCTTACCTTGGACTTCAACTTTTTGGGCAACTATTCCCTCACTTAGCTGAACTTTAAACAGCTAGAGAGCTTCAAATCAGCTTTTTTGCCTTTGATTTGGTACTTTTCATATTTAATAATCTCTAGTAGTATTAAATGTCAAAAGCCCATGGTAAATAGAGAATAATTAGACAAAAAAGGCCCCAAGGTGGCCAAAAACATGGGAAAAAATGGTCAAATTATAGCATAAATGTGCCTATTATTTCTCACCTAATGAAATCAAAATAGGAATCGATTACCAAAACAATGATGGGGTACTATTTGAGTATATTCTCAAATAATATTTGAGGCCATTGCTTCCCCTTTTTGAGTATGGTTAGGTGAGTAATAGGCAAATTTATGTGCTATATTTAAAATATTTTCTTTTATGTTTTTGGCCGCCCCGAGTTAATTTTTTCCTAATTATTCCTTATTTAAAATGTTTTCAAAAATTTAACACCACTGGAGATAATTAGATACGAAAGCTACCAAATCATAATTAAAAGAGCCGATTTGAAGTTCTCTAACATTTTTTAATCCAACCTTAACGAGAGGAGGGATGCCAAAAATTTAAAGCCCAAGTTCTGCATAATGACTTCTACATAATGAGCAATGGACCAACAGATTTACTAACTAAAACTCTAGTGTTCTATAAAAATATATTAGAGAGAGAAAAATATTATTATTGAATTGATTATTTGGGTTACATCATACTCTTTATATATAGGTGATAGATATTAAACTACTTCTAAGAATAAGCAAAATGGAACTAAAAGAATATAGAATAGCCTTGCTAATACTCCCCCTCAAGCTGGAGCATGAATATCGCCATCTTGGACAAAATATATAATAATAATCTACTACTAATGGCCTTCGTGAGAAAATTTGCAAGGTGCTGCAAAGTAGAAATATAAAGAGTCTGAATCTGTCTAGATTTAAGCTTCTAATACAAGAAGTACTGATCAACCTTAATGTGCCTGGTATATTCATGTCACACCTGATTAGCCAAAATGTTAATAACAGATTTGTTGTCACAATGGAACATCATAGGAAGAGAGACTGATATCCAAAGCTTTTGTAGAAGACGCTTAAGCCATATCAACTCACAAATACCTTGAGCCATAACCCTGTACTCGGCTTTTGCACTAGACCTGGAAACAATATCTTTTTTCTTATTCTGTCATATAGCTAAATTATGACCAATAGTAGTACAATACCCAGAAGTAGAATGACGATCGGATAATGAACCTGCGTAGTCAGCATCAGTCCAAGCATCGACTCGAGAATGACCATGACCGAAAAATAAAATGCCACGACCAGGATACCTCTTGAGATACCGAAGAACCCGAATAGCTACCTGGAGATGCGGAAGACGTAGCTTGTGCATAAACTGACTAAGAATTCTAACCGCATATACAATATCAGGACGGGTAAGGGAAAGATAGAGAAGCTTCCCAAGAAGCCACTGGTACTGACCAATGTCCCCCAATAACTCCCCTTTAATGTTGGCCAAGTGATGATTCAGTTCTAGAGGTGTATTAGTAGGATAACACGAAACCTGTCTTGAAGTAGAGAGAAGATCAAGAATGTACTTTCTCTTAAAGATAAAAATATCGAAACCAGAACGACCAACTTTAATCCCAAGGAAATAATGCAAGGAACCAAGATTTTTCACCTAAAAGTGGGTACATAGATAGATTTTTGGTCACTAATACCCTAAATATAATCTTTTATAATAATAATATCGTCAACATAGACAGATATTGCAACGGTCTTTGATAAGTGCATTATTACAACATTTTTCATGCACCCAAATATGTATTTTGATCATCCATCTCATTTAATTATGTATAGTTATGCATATTTGTTTGATTGTATCCAGTGGAGATGAAGATTTGAAACGAGGCCTATAAAGTTAAGTAAAAGTGTCTCCAACAGTTTATGGCACAAAAAGTCAAAGACACAATATATTTTGTTTCAAGAATTAAGAAATATATTCACAAATGTTCTTGGAGAATAAGATTAAAGAAGATATTGTATCCAAGATACTTGAAGATATTTTATGTAAGGGCCTATTCCGAATCTCGAGCTCAAGTCTCAGCTTCGACCATCATACATTTACTCGACCTCGCCAACATACGATCACGTGGCACATTATGGAACTGTTACAAAGAAGGGCTTATTTCTTATTCTCGACCTAAGCCTTGATATCGACCACCACACCAACAACTCGATTCAATGAACACTCATAGTCATTAAAGAAGTTATTACAAAATAGAAGGATCAGACCGTTACACAATCAGTTCAAAGACTCGTCAAGATCATATTATAACATTTATCATTAAAAGTAATTATGGTCGTCAAACGGTCATATTATAAAACCTATAAATAGAACCATAGAACTACAGATTAGAGACAGGAAATTCTTCACAAAACTATCCAGAACATTCTTTATAACAGCTATCCATCATTTATATTATCTCTCTTTCTAAAATTTTCAAGAGAAGTCATGGCTTTTAACTTGTTCAAAGGTTTTCCACGCAAAATCTTGTGTTAGTAATTACTTGCTAGCTCTATGATTATCTTTGGTGTGAGATGCTAAGCTTGAGATACAAAATTAGGCTCTTACATTTAGCGCTGTCTGTGGGAACGAAGTAGTTAGCAATAGTTCATAGATAGAAATGATACTTACTCTCTTTAAAGAATGCCTCTTCCAGACTAAAATTCTCCAGTTGGCCCAATTGAAGGAAGCGCCATACTGGCAGAATTACGTGTCACTCTAAACTCTGAGACAAAAAGACAGGCAATTCTGAAACAACAATTGGAAGATATAAGAGATGCATTAAAAGTTCTACAGGGACAACGGATGCTAACCTAAAAGAATAAAGACATACTGCCAGTTACCTCGAGAACTTCAATTCGAGACAAGCTAGGACCTTGAGGTAACAGCCAGGGAGAAGATATTCGATCTAATCATAATCAACTTGGGCCCAAGCCCATACAGATACCAAGAATCCAACAAGAAGTCGATAACATTTTCGTTACACCTAGGCACGCTGAGGACCTACACCGAGGAAGAGCTCGCATTTCTGTGCATGAATGACTAAATAAAGGAAGTGACAAACACATTCCCCAGGAAGGATGCATTCAACGTCAGACCATCACAGCTCATCAGTTCGTGACTCAAGAGCATGTTGATAAGTACATCAAAGAATTATTTAAAGCCTAGATTCAAGCCAGCAAAGGCATCTACAATAGGCTACAGAAGAGCTCAATTGCTCAGGATCTATTAGATGACGAGGTTTCCACCAATTTTCATATGCTAAAAATTTATAAGTACAAGGGGACGGATCCCGTGGATCACGTCCAAGAATTCTAGGATCCCTTAGGCTTCTATTCTATATCAAACCACATCTTATGCCGTCTCTTTCCTACCAGTCTCCAATGTGACCCATTGCAGTGGCTCCACTCACTGCAAGTAGGGTCAATCAAATTTTTGAGATGTTGCGGGAACCTTTTGTCAAGAACTACTCATACAACTAAGACAATGAGGAAAATCTTTATTCTCTATTTATCCATAAACAAATGTTGGGAGAGAAGCTTGAATCATTAACTAAGAAATTCTTGATCAGAAGATTACTATTTTAGCCTTTACAAATACTTTACTCGTGGAAGGTTGAGCAAATGAGCACTTAATTTCAAACAAACTTGTGACCTTGGAAGATATGATCAAAAAGGTAAATGGCTATATCGATCTCGAAAGGATGATAACCAAAAGACAAAAGCCCCAAAAATTAATTCTGACAAAACAAGGTTAATCCACAGAACGAGATTTTAATCGTACTACAGATTATAGAGGAGACAGAAAACAAATCATATCTAAGGAAGAATGAACTCAGAGAGTTAGTAACTTATCTGTAATAGCATATTTTCCATGATGGTAAACTTTGCCAATACTTTCGTAAGGAGATTGCAATTCTATGCTAGGACACAATAGATTTTACATAGGAACTCAGCAAAACTTGAGAAAAACCATGACCTCGAGGAGGATTTGATGATAAAATCTATTATGTGCTAGCTATTACAATTGCAGATAGATAAAATGGTTGTGAATAGTAGAATAATTATTGGGTCCTCAGATCCTATTCAACATGTGCCCTGCCCATATTTATAATGGATACGGTGTCTCCTATTATAATAAATAGTGGGCAAACTTCTCGAATCTTTGTAATGACTATATTTAACCAAGTGTAACGGTTATTGTAGAAGGTCGAGATCTGTAGGAGTACAATTGATATCTTCCCGAACAATTACATAGTTTTGAAATGATTCTACTAGTTCCTTCTTGTCGAATCTGGGGAGTAATGCTGATACACAATCTTCTCGAGTGATTATATACCTTTGACTTAACTGTATCTAGCTTGCCCTTGTTGAATCTGGGAAATAAGCTACTACAATCACCCCATTCTCGATACAATTACTTGTTGTTGTGTCGAGAAGAAAATTAGAATATGGTGAAGGTTTCTCAAACTGAGGTGGATGAACTTCTTGTAAGGACGTTTATCAATTCTAATGTGGTTGACCATGTCGCTGCATGTTTTTGAGGTGTAGTTATGGCAGACCGAGGGAATGTGTAACTGATGGTAATAGGCTTTAAATAGCTACTTTGTAGAGAGAGGAGAAAGTTGCTTTGTTGTAGATAGTGATAAGGAGAGGATATAAAGATGGTAATGATGCATTTTTAAACTTTGCACAACGAGTTTGTGAGGCATACATACGCCAAGTATTGGGAGCTAAAGGAGCTTTATTTTGGTTGGTTATCTTTGTCATCGCGAACACCCCAACATGTCGAGCTGTCATATGCAGGGATGATGGAGTTGGAGGTAGAGGTTGCAGTGCCAGTATCACTATGTATTGTTGATGGCTGGGGAGCGCATTAATAACCTTCGCGAGTTAGCCTACGTAACGGTGGATGATAAAGATACGCTGGTGGGCAGGGCGAGTTGTAGGAGCTATTCTGGTTATTATCGCCTGTGTAATCCCCATGGGATATAAGGCGGTAGGGGTTATAGAGGAAGAGACGGTGGTGGTGGAGACAAAAATTGAAAATATGATTTGAGTCCTCAGAGTGGAATTCAGGCTCTAATATAACCATCCTCATATCTTTTCTTGTAGAAGTTTTTCATTCTAGAAGCGCATGTGCTTGAAGATGAAGTACTGGTGAAAAATGTATACATTGTAACTCGAAGACTGAATTATTGTACTTCCCGATGTAATGAATGTTTTGAGAATGTAATTGTTTCTCGATTTTATCTATAGTGAATTTGAATGTAACTGTTTATCGATGTTTGGATAGTTTATCAAATAATTTTTTTGAATTTTGAATTATTGTTATGAATATTCCTGAAAAGTAGGAATTGGATAAAAAAGGAAAGATGGATAGATTTTGTCAAATTGTGGAAAATGGCCAAATAGGTTCTAGTACGTGATGTATTAAGGTACAAGGAATTGGATGTACAGTTTCTTTTTATGAATGTAAGAAATTCATTAGGGAAGATAGATAATACTAAGGATGTGGAGATGTACGTAAATGAGTTAGAACGACAGTGTAAGAGTTTGTTGCCAGTAAGGAGATGGAGGGTTCAGGATTTTGAGAAGAGATGTGTCAGGTGTTACTCGAAGCGAGTAGCCGAAGGAACTTGAAGGGGTGCAATGAACAGTTGCGTGGGACCTACATAAGACGTGCTAGGTATTACTCATAAGTGGTGACTGCTCATACATCATTTGTTCAAAACATTTACCTGTATTGTCTAATTCGTTGTATTCATCTTCTGTGCCTGTTTCCAGCATTGGTACGGAGGATATTAGTGTCCTCATTGAGAGAGCCAAAGTTGCGAAAGAAGGGGATATTCAAGCAGTACGTTGTCAAGGTTGGTATCTGTCAATTTTCTTTTTGTTTGTATATGTCAATTGTTGTTTTCTGTCAAGAATGAACGAATGAAACCCTTTATTGATAGTAGCTATGTGTATGTTATGGTGGAAGTAATTCAAACATGGGGTTGTATGCTTAAAGGAATTTAAAAAACTGTATTGGAGGGTTTTGCTATAGTTTGGCTATGGTAGGAGGAAATTGGGGCATATTGGATGTGAATAATGCGTCATTGTAGTTATAGGGAGATGGGATTTTAAGGGATAACATAACATAGGAAGATTTGGAGAGAGAAGATAATGGGTATACCGTAGGTATTATGGTGTGGTTGTAGGTATTTCTGAGTGGATTGGGTGTGTATGAGTATATAGACGAGAATACCATATTACACGGTGGAAATGGGCGTATATTTTGCCAAATATAAGTGTAAAATTGAAAACTTCGGAGGTGGTCCTTTTTTAGCGAGAAACTAGGGGAGACAAAATGTCTTCGAGAACTGTTGTAGTTCCTGTAGAAACTTCAAGGAAAAAATTAGATTAGTAATATATTTATCGGAATAAAATGTGATCGAAGTTTGTTCATGCATAAGTTGGAATGGAAGATCGATAACTAATGTGACAATACCGAAACAAATAATAAGAAATATGATGATGGGTTGGAGAATAATATTCTTCAACAGTCTCGATACGATAAATGAATAGATAGTGATAGATATGTAATATATAATACTTACAAACATATAAAGATGTCGAAGATAGTAACAGAGAATGATGTGTCGGAGAGTAAAACTTGACAAGTGATGTATAGTTTACCAATTAATAATATAAAGTGCATAAGATATCATACTATGCTAATTGTAAGAAGGTAATATGATTTTTAGGTCATATTTAAAAATGGCCGAACTAGTTCAAAAAGCTAGTTGCCCTGACACTGATGCAGCTAGAATATTTGATAATCTCATCGATGTAGAACCGCTAATAATGGATTTTACTAGCTGCATGCAAGGGTCGGGTAGTAAATATAGAGTGGGGAAGAATAGTACAAAAGATGCTCATAAGAATTGAGTAGATTTGGAAGCTGAGGCTGTCGTGGCGTCTAAGGGGGAGAGAATAGAAACTGATGTGAAACATTAGCCACAGACGAGTGAGCAAGAAGACTGTGTGGGTGGAGGTATAGAAGGAGGAGAGGGGGAGGGAGAGATGGATTTTTTCGAGGAGTGCTACGCAGATGCCCCCAAAACAGATGAAATCCAGAGGTTTAAAAAGAAGTATAACATCCCAGAGGATGTGATACTGGAGAAGTATCTAGGGGAAATAATGGATCAAGATCTCCCATTAGACGGGATTCTCGTTCATCGAGAACAAATAAAGAAGGGGTTGAAGTTCCTTCTTCCAGCTGACAAGAAGAAAATTTTAAATTTCTAAGCTGTTACCCCTGGTCAGTTTAATCTAAATGTGCACGACCTATTTAGGGTTGTGGCTATGATAAATGGTTGTTTGGATTATAGAGGTAAGAAATTAATACCTGTAGATGATTTATGTGTGTTTTACACATTAAAACTAAATTCTCAAAAAGTGGGTTATAGGTATGTAGTTAGGTTTCTTAAGATACCACTTTTTTATGAGATGGTATCGACTAGGGGGCAGTATTTTGTTGACAAGCTGCTTGTTTCGAGGAACTATGACTTGGACTCTAAAGAGAATTTTATTTCACCTAGGTGTGTATGGTGATTGAACGTTGTCTGTTTTGTTTATTGTTAAGGTTCTAACTTATGTTATGTTGTGTACAGCGGTAAAGGAGATCGATAGGGAATCTTCAGTGAATGAGAAATTGTATAATCTAAAAGTAAATTACTTTTGGAAACTTGATTCGCTAATTGAAGACCAAAAGAAGGTCGAAAGTTTGTTCTAGGAAGCTGGGTTGAAGTGATCTTGAATTATAGGGTCAGAGACTCCACTTTTCGAAGGGAAGATGTCTGCAAAGAATAAGAGGGTTATGGGAGCAAGTATTTCCCTCGAGAATCCTACACTGATTAGATATACAACTGACTCCACTGCTGCAGAGACAGAAGCCCTACTGATGGGGGTTTTTGGGAAAAGCAAAGGGAAAAGAGCTGATAAATCTCTCCTTATGCCTGCACGACCGTCGAAGCGGTTGCTGCGGTTGCCTCAAGGGGAAAGGAGAAAGGGAGAAGAAGGTACGAGGTTGAGAACTGCGAAGGTTCCAGAAGGTAGACTATCGAAGGTGGCTATTGTGTTGTAGTAGAAAACTGTACCTACAAAGAAGGGTCCTCTCGAGACACTGAAGTCAAAGACTGGTAGAAGTTTAGAAAGTTTGAAGGAGGAGATGCAATAAACGATTCAGTCTTATGGGTCTGGGGCTAACTCTTTAGAAGAGGAGTTCTCCAACTGCTTGGTTAGGGCTTGTCGACCTTTTTCATCGAAGGTCACTGCACGATGAACCAGCTTAGGAATTTTTATACCTTAACTCATTTAATGACTTTGGCTTCGTCTTCAAGATCTCATATTTGTACTATAATGTAGATCAAGAAACTTCTTCTTGATGCCAAACCTCAAATGCTTGGTGGTCAAAGTCTCGCCAATGAGCTCCTTGTTTCGAAAAACATCGAGAAGGAGCTTACCAAGGACAAAGATGAGTTGGTGAAAGAGAAAGAGGATCTAGAGGCTAAATTGGAGAAGTGTAGACTTGGTTCGCTAAAGAAGAAGGACGCTACTATTCGGGATATGAAGTAGATGTGTTTTAATAAGATGATGAAAGAGATTAAGAAGATTAGGGCTGATCTGGTGAAGGAGAGGTGGGAGGCATTGTCTCTACAAAAATCTAACTTCGTGGACGATGTCCGCGAGCTACGAAGTTTAATGGAGGTGGATAAGGTTAAGGTGCTCACCGAAACCAGAGAGGCAATAGATCACCACCTTCTTGAGTCCCTGAAGCAGATGAAGTCCCACTTTGTGACTCCCTTCGAGGCATTGGTGGTGAGTAAAGACTTCTATAAGGGTATTGTTATCGCTGCGAATTTAAAGTTTGCGGATTCTGATACTGAAGATATGATGCTGTAGGCCAAAGCTTTGATTCCTATAGTGGATGAAGATGGTGTTTAGGAGGAAGTGCTCGATGTTTTGACTCCTGGGTTACCCGTAAGGCTCCCTTCTCCAACTCTTCCCACCGAGAAGTGATGATGAAGCAAATGTAATTGATGTTGCTTACAGATTTGTGTTTGGAAAGCCTTTTTTGATGTTCAAGTGGTCGATGGGACTGGCAAACATTGATTTTTTGAAAAATACTTGGTAAGTATTTCTTTTGATGTTAATGACGTTTGTTATCGATAATTTAATATCTCGATAGCCAATATGATGGATTAAATTCCCAAGTATATGATTAGAGATTTGATCATCAATATAAGGTATTGAGCTGTAAGTGTGCCAGTACTGTACTTATTTAGCAATTCATCACTTACTAGATAATCGAATAGCCTTGTTAGGGCTGTTGTGACTATAACAGATTGCCAGATGTCTATCCTATATAGGATATCTAGCCTTGATCAGACAGAATAAGTCTTTCCTTGTTGACTGTGGTAAGGATGCCAAACAATAATACTTTAATTGGATATATGTTTGTTGAAGAAATAAAAACTTAACTTTTGACAAATACTTTGTAAGCTTTGTCAAAAGAAAGAACCTAGAATTGATATCGTAATGATTTGGAAAGAAAAACTTCTTTATTGATGATAAATTAAATGGAATACAACTTTTATTTGTAGAACATCTTCAGATGGGCTATGTTCCATGGGAACTCGAGTTACACTTCATTTTCAGTCATCAACCAGTAAGCGCCACTATCCATTTTGTCACTAATAATGCATGGCCCTTCCTAATTTTTTGGCAATTTACAAAAAAAAATTGTTGAGTGCTGTCTTGAATTCGTCAAAGTACGAGATCGCATATGTCGAATGTACATTTTTGTACTTTCTTGTTGTAAGTCTTTCAGAAGATGTCATGGTATCGCCCCAAGTTTATAATTGCATGATCCCGAGTTTCTTCAATCCAATTGAGATTACAGAGAAGTCCAAGTTCATTCACTTCATCTGTGATCTATCTTTGAGCTATAGGGAAATCGAGGTCAGAGGAGATTACGGCCTCAATGCAGAATGCCATCATAAATGGGGTACAGCGTATCGATGCTCGAGGTGTCGTCCTATATGCCCATAAAACACAAAGTAGTTCTTCAGTCAATCTACCCTTCTTCTCATCAAGGAACTTTCGTAACCCGGACTTAATACTTTTATTAATAGCTTTTGTTTGTCCATTTCCTTAAGGATAATAAGGCGTCGAAGTAGTTAACCTGATTTTGTATTTGTTGAGGAAGTTGAGAACATTACTACTAATAAACTATTTCCCATTATTGGAGCATATCATTTGTGGACAACCAAATGTGGTGATGATGTGTTCCTAGATGAATTTGATAGCTTCATTTTTGTTAGTATGACGGAGTGGTATGGCTTCAACCCCTTTTATGAAGTAGTCTGCAACCACAAGAACAAATCTTCGGTTACCTGATACTTGGTGAAAAGGACCAATGATGTCAATGGCCCACCATTTGAAGGGCCAAAGGACATTAATAACATGTAAGTCAAGAGCTGGACTTTTGATGTCCTGGGTGTGATCAGGTACTTGTAGAACTTTATAACAAAATCTTCACAGCCATGTCACATCTTTGGTGATTATAAACCCTGTATGAATGCTCTTTATGTGAGCGATCATCCTAAAACATGTGCGGCACAAATTCTTTCAGAAAATTCCTGAATTTTAACTTGAGTATGCTTTTGCGATATGCATTTCATTAAAGGGCCTCCGCCAATAATGTGGTATAGAATTCTGCTCTGAACTATTAATCGGGGATACTTTTCCAATAGAGACTGAGCTTCTACTTTATTTGTGGGGAAGGTATTACTGTTGAAATAATTAAGGAATGGCCTTCTCCAATCCTTGGGATCTTCATCTTTGGAAACTTGAATTTGGATGATATGACTCATATCGTGACTTGAATGTTTGATAAATTTGACTTCCAGCGTCTTTCTCTTATAGTCTTTGAGCATGGCGGTGATGTATGCAAGTACATCGGTATGGCAGTTTTCTGCTCGTGGAAGGTAAGAAATTGTCGTTGTCTTGAATTTAATCATCTATTCTTCAACCAGCATGGCATAATCAACCATTTTGCCTGATGTCTTGAATGTCTTGCTGTAGTGGTTGGCCACTAGTAAGGAATCTACATAAATGGCTATTTCTTCAGCTTTAGGGGCTAATGCGATGTCAAGGCCATTAGGATAGCTTCATACTCAGTTTCATTGTTTGTGGCATAGAACTTGATTTGATGGAGTAACGAGAACAATTCCAATCCCTGATCTTCTTAGTCTAGCAGATCAATCTGTAAAGAGTCTCTACCCTATACATTTCGACCATGCATTTGGTTCGGCAATGGAATCGTCAGCTAATATGCCTTCTTGTTCCTCCCTGTTGGGGTCTTTGACAGGAAAATCTGCCAACATGTCTGTGATTACTTGTCCTTTGACTGATATTTAAGGTTTGATGGAAATTTCATTTTTTCCTCGGAAAATAGACCATTGTTGGACCCTTCTAGACTTTTCTTTTGTGGAAAGGACTAGTTTGAGGGGAACTTAGTAATGACTTTGATGGGGTGTGCCTGGAAATATGGTCGGAGTTTTTAGGAGGTATACACAAGAGTTAGGAGCTGTTTTTTAGTAGTGGTGTATCTTTTTTTCTACGGGCATTAGAGTTTTGCTGATGAAGTTGATGGGTTTTTCGACCCCATTATCTTCTGGAATTAGAGCAGAACTGATCGAGTCGTCCAATGTTGATAAATATATTGTTAATATTTCACCTTCAACATGAGTACTCATGATTGGAGGGCTCCCCAAGTATCGCTTAAGATCTTGACATGCCAATTCACACTCTAGAGTCCAAAAAATTTCCCTAGGTCATTTCTTTCTCATAGGTATCAGGTTTCCCCAAAGAAGGAGGTAAATTAGTTTGCATCGATTGGAAATTTTTGAGAAGAACCGATGTAGAGCGACCACTTTTTTGGCTGGTTTTTGGACATCTTTCTTGGTTCGCGGAGGTGGCATGTCTATCAGTGCTTTGATTTGCGCTGGGTAAATCTTGATTCCTCTCTTACTAATGAGATGGCCCAAAAACTTTCCAGAAGCCATACCAAACAGGCATTTTTCATGATTCAACTTCATACGACATGTTCGAAGGATATTGAAGATGGTTTGCAGATTGTTACAATGTTTCTCTCGTTACAGGCTTTTACAAATCATATTATCATTGTAAACTTCCATGATTTTACCCAAATGATTCCTTGAACATTCTTATAACGAGTCGCTGGTATGTAGCACCTGTATTTTTAAGTTGAAGGGCATAACTGTGTTACAGTAAATTCCTCTTTCTGTGACAAACGTAGTTTTTTCTTAATCTTCTTCAGCAAGGGGGACTTGATTATATCCGAAAGCTGCATCCATTATAAACAGAAGTTCATGTCCTACGACAGAGTTAAGATGGTATAGAATCAGTGGGAGTTGAAAGTTATCTTTGGGTATGTACTTATTTGGCTCAGTAAAGTCAACACGTGCACACTCTGATTTTTCCATTTTTCTTTGGGACTGCCACAATGTTGGAGACCCACTTGGGATATTTAGCTTCTCGAATGAATCCAATCCAAAGTAATTTGCCAATTTCTTCATCCGCCACTTATAGTCGGGGGTTGAGGTTGCAACGCTTCTGTACTACCGCCTTAATGTCTAATGTAAAGTTAAGCTTATGGCAGGCAATAGAAGGATCAACTCCTGGCATCTATTGAAATGACCAGGCAAAGATGTCAACATTTTTTCTAAGAGCTGAATGAGGGTTTCTCGCTTTCTGATGATAGCTTAGTCCCAATAAACGTGTTTCTCCTTGAACCATTAAGCTTTGCAGACTCAACTGCTTCGATGTCATGATGCTCAAACGTTGGAGGTTACGCTTTCTATAATTGTTATTCTTTTAAGAGTTTTGATGCATGAGAGTTAGTGGTGGTGTTCTTGCATATACGTATTATGGCTTGACTTCCCTTAATTTTGTATACAATGAAAAGATGAGTGATATGTTGACGGTACTGCTTTTATGGAATGAAGAAAATTTTTCCTTAGGTTTTCCAAGTAATGGATTCAGCATCGATGACAATAAATTTGAAAAAGGTGGTCTCCGGTCCTACTTGAACGGGTAACGTGATCTCTCCCAAGGCCGATTCTTTTGAACCGTTGAATCATGTAATGGTTGTTGTTGAGTCTTTGACCGAATCTTTTAGGCCTTGAATGTTAACCACTCTTTTGAATAGTACATCGGTTGTACTTCTAGTATCGACCAGGAGTGTGTGTAAATAGTCCTGCCCTACTTTTAGCATTTTCACCAATAGATATTCATGATGGTATTTGACATGGTTAGTGTCGTAATCTTCGAAAGAAATGTGAAATAACCGTTTGGCCTTGCTGAAGCTAGGTAGAAGTTTGGCAGACTTTTTGGAAGATGTCATCTTGTAACAGGATATGATTCTATCATCTTTCTTACACTTCATGTCTTTGTTAATTTCGATCATGTAAAGATGTCGAGCTTGACCATGGCCCTAATCTTGTTTAACTTCCTTTCTTTTTCATTTCTGCTTCAATAAATTTGGGGACATCAAGCACATATTCGTGGAGCTTTCCTGCCAATACTATACAGCTAAAAATTTGTATAAGGGAGTAACAGTTGCCATTCTCATGGCTATGAAGAATATGATACTAGCATGGAGGTTTATTCAGAATGTCGAGAATCTTCTGTACTTCTCATAAGAATTTGTCCCCTTTCAATATCGGTAAGATTGCAGACGGGGTGGTGGTCATGGGAGGTAAGACTGGGATAGGTCCATCGTTTTTCCCATTTTTGCATTTGATATTATCATTGAAGCGCCGACGCTACTTGGCAAGAACATTTGTTGTTGGTTTAGAATACGGGGGCTAGGGTACGTCATTGGAATGTATAACAGGAGAACTTTCATTTTATCTGTCTTGGACCGTTCGAGTTCAATGTAGTTACTCACTATATCGATCATTTCGGTAACAGTTTTTGGTTTGTAGAACGTGAGTTCTTCTAGAACTTTTGAATTGATGTAAAGTGTAGAGGTGAATGCCGGTATGACAATCTTGGGATATGAATTCCCAATCTTCCTTTTTCTTGTAGAAAGCACTTATAGAAATTTATCAAGGTTTCCTTTGCCCTTTATTCTAAAAAGAAGAGAGAATTTACTGTTATTTTGCGCTCTTTCGTATTAGCGCAGTTTAACTCGAAGATTCATTGTAATTAAGAAAAATAGGTTATCAAACCTTTTGAATGGTGTGAAACCACCTAAGGGGCTCTAATTTAAGGCTCATGTTGAGTTGACAGCACAAAATGTGATAGAATTTAAAGTATAGTCTAAGAGCTGCTTTCAATTAATGGATATGGGTGAGTGGGTCGGTGAGGCCTACATATTGGTGGAACTTTGGCATGTAGAAGTTGTTTAGGATTGTCATGACTTTGAGAAGAGGAGAAATCAGATTAGTCACGATCCTATCTAGAGCGGATCATCGGCCTGGATTATTTAGATGTATGGCTTTAATCCTGTTGCTTAAGTCATCTAAGGTAATAAACTATTGGAGAGAGTTTGGTTGAGGATCGAAATCTCCCTGGCCTTCTGGGCCCAATCGCTCTCTAACTGGTCATCTTGGAAGTGGTAGGGTTTGATGACGCGTTCATCAACTTTTTTTAGTTGTCGATATTGATGGCGTATGGCTGAAATATCGAGATGCCCTAGAATAAGACCGAGAGATTAACATTCTCTCTTCCTTGGAAGGCTTTCACGCTGGACAGCTCGCGACCGATACTCACTCGGGGCTTGTGGAGGTAATCCCCGATGACCAGTGATTCGATCTTGTTACCTTCGTAAACTTTCTATTTCTTTTTGGTGAGTTTGACTCTGTTGATTCAGGGCCTTCCTTCTCTCGTCTTTCTCAACTTGGAGGGCCTGAGCATGGATCCTCTAATCCATCAGTCACTGGTTCCTATCCGACTCCTCCTGGTTCTAAAGTTTGAAAATTATATTGTGGAAATCGATTGTTTTGGGTTAGATGGTGACTGGATTATCGTCATTGTTTCTCTGAGTACTGGAAGATGCTTTTGAGGTTTATGCTTGTCATGAAATTGATTGGATAAAATGAATATTTGGTAAAGAAAATCCAGATTTTCCCATAGATGGTGCCAATTGTAATAGTGCACTTTCCCTAATGGTAAACTTCGCCAATACTTTAGTAAGGAGATTATAATCCTAAGCTAGGACACAATTGATTTTACGTGGAAGCTCTGTAAAACCTAAGAAATACCGCGACCTCGAGGAGGATTTGATGATGAAATTCAATATGTACTAGCTATTACAATTACAGATATGTAGAATGGTTGTGAATAGTAGAAAAATGATAGGGTCCTCGGATCCTATTTATCATGTTCCCTACCCATATTTATAATGGATACAGGCAGTTACAAATAATTAGTCTCCTCTTATAAGGGATAGTAGGCGAATTTCTCAAATCTCTTACAATGGCTCTATTTGATCAAGTGTAACGGTTACTCTAGAAGGTCGAGATCTATAGGAGTGCACATGATATCTTCATGAATAATTACATTATACTAGCTCCTTATTGTCAAATTTAGGGAGTAATACTGATACACAATCTTCTCGAATGATTAGATACCTTCAATTTGACTGTATTTAGCTTGCCCTTGTCAAATCTGGGAAATAT
Source organism: Kingdonia uniflora (assembly GCA_014058105.1). Classification (NCBI taxonomy): domain Eukaryota; kingdom Viridiplantae; phylum Streptophyta; class Magnoliopsida; order Ranunculales; family Circaeasteraceae; genus Kingdonia; species Kingdonia uniflora. Next base: position 5,691,275 of record JACGCM010002827.1, read on the forward strand.
GCTACTACATTACCAAATTCGTGTCTTCCCAAATTGACTACTACAATAGCTAACCTGTATCCCATGCTTTTGAAGGACAAGTTCTTCCAAAATACCCAATACCTCAAGCCCATTGAAAGCAGGTCATATTTCATACACCACAAAGTCTAACATCATGAGACAGAACATTGCTTCGCCTTACAGAGACTTATGGTGTACATCTTTACAAATGGAAGAATGCACGAATACATCATAGATGTGGAGAGTTACAAAAATGGGAGTTACAAGATTATTACCGAGATCGTATAGATTGAAGGAGGGACAGAGGAAACACATTTGTACCACATATCTCTCAGCCATTTTATAGAGACTCATAAACTCAATAGATAAATCAGATTCAAAAGACGACGTGTCGGCCAATGCCACGACTTGGCCATGGTCAAAATAAAAGCTCGATTACTCCCAAAATCTAGTACTCGATGAGCAGAGATCTCCTTCAAGGATTGCGATGTTTGCCACGTCAACTTCCCTCATCATGACGCACTCGTGATCATGTTAAAAATAAGAAGCGTTGTCCTGTATACAATGATGATAGATACTGGCAGTAGTATCGAGCTACTTTTCTAAAGTATAATTGATCTGATAGGGCTAACTGACAAAGTTGAGCCTAGTGACATCGATGTCAGTAGTTTCAATGGCTCTAAAGAAGAGCGTATAGGAAAGATCAGACTTCTTATTACCGTAGGACCAGTAACGATTGACATTGTTACAAACACAAAATCTCATTATTTAAGAATCATGGGATGATGCTGGCTGCACAACATGAGAGCCATCCCATCAACCTATCACCTGGCATTACGGTTCGATTGGAATGGCAGGCTATATAAAATTAATGGCAGTAAGAAGCTAGCTTGAGCTTGCAAAAATACTATAACCATCGTGACAAAAATTCTAAAAAATATGCCGCATAACAATCACAGAACACTACACCTAATGAGAACCCGCTACCAAGTCCTGAAATTACATAATACGTAAAAATTAGTGGAGACAAATGAGGTACCTACATTAGGATTCGTTTTCCCACAACAGAGTGATATATTCTTATTCATTTTTTAAAAGAAATGAGTGATGTTTTCGCATGGATATTCCATAAAATGCCAGGCATCGACCTAACTTTGGCTTTCACCAAGCTTATCTTAAAAAATAAAGCCGAGGCGGTCAAACAGAAGTAGAGGACACTAGCATCAAGACTACGAGAAGAAGTCAATAAAGAGATCGACAAACTAATTGAAGTTGGTTTTATCTAAAAAGCCAATTACCCCGATTGGATCTCAAACATTGTAGCAATCCCAAAGAAAAATGGCAAAATTAGAGTATGCGTAGATTTTACAGACTTAAATAAATATATTCCAAAAGATAGTTTTCCCCTTCCTATCATCAATCATCTGCTCGATTCAACTACTGGACATGAACTCTTTTCCATAATGGATGCCGCGTTAGGGTACAATCAGATACCCCTTTTGCCTAAAGATTAAGAAAAAATAGCTTTTATCACATAACATGGAATATATTGTTACCAAGTTATGCCATTCAGACTCAAGAATGCTGGAGAAACTTATCAAAGACTGATGATCCAAATGTTCAAAGACCATCTCGGAAAAACAATGGTAGTTTATATTGATGACATACTGTGCAAAAGTTTCAAGAAGGAAAGCCATTTTGCATATTTACACATGACCTTCGAAATTATTCGATCATACAAAATGAGACTAAATCCTAATAAATGCCAATTTGAAGTCCAATCGGGAAAATTCTTAGGACATTTGATTAATAAGCAAGGTATCGAAGCTGACCCAGTTCGTATCTGTACTCTATTATCCATGCTTTCACTAAAGACAAAGAAAGACGTCTAAAAATTGGCTGGCAAAATAGCATCAATAAATCATTTTACTTCCAAATATTTAGACTGGTGTAGATGGTTATTTGACCTTCTACAAGAAGGGACGAAGAAAGGCAAGACTCTAAAAGATCCAGAGATCGAATGGACCACAGAATGTGAAGCAACATTTCAACAACTGAAATGCTACTTATGAAAAATTGCCAGTAATAAAAACACCCACATAAGGCAAAGAACTTATGGTATGCCTTATAGTTACTGATAACTCACTCAGCTCCATTCTCATTCGACTTACGGAGAAGATGGAAAAAACCCGTTTACTTCATTAGTAAGAATCTTACTTCTGCAGAGACACGGTACACTAAGATTGAAAAACTTCTTATAACCATCGTCTACACATCGTAGAAGTTAAAACAATATTTCGAAGCTCATTCAGTTTGGGTCATGACAAATTACCCCCTTCGCGAAGTTCTATCCAAATGGGATAAATTCAGATGAATTCAACAGTGGTTAGTTGTTCTTAGCAAACACGATATGCATTTTGAACCATAGCATTCTGAAAAGGGGCAAGCAGTAGCAAATTTTTTCAAAGATTTTCCAGTAGATGACCCAGATTGGGAAGAGGATAGTACCGATATAAACGAAGAACAGATCGAAGAAAAATTGGATTGGATATCCAAAAAAGGTTGGCGCCTTTTAACTAATGATTATACCAAACCAGCTGGGTCGGGCATCGGGATAGTCCTTATCACACCCACCAATGATAGAATTAAGAAGTCAATCTGACTCAACTTTGAAGCTACCAATAATGAAGTATAATACTAAGCATTAATCCACGGACTGGATATGGCACTAGAGAACGGTGTGCCCGAATTATCTATTTACACAGATTCTTTATTGATCAAGAACCATTATATAGAAAAATATTAGAAAAATGGAAAGATGGTAGATTACGCAGCAATTGTAGCCAACAGAATGAGTAGATTTAAAAAGACCACAATCGAACACTTACCTCAAGAAGAAAACAAACATTCAGACTCCCTCGCTTATGTGGCTGGAGTCCTCAGAACGGAAGCCCAATATTTAAAGATAGAATTAGTATCCAACCCCAGTATTAACATCATCAGCTCAAATGCCATTAATGCTGGGGGTGACAAAGAGTTCGAAGACGATTAAAGACGACCTTTCCTCACATATATTGGACCAGATAACAGATTTGATGGTGAACTCCCCAAACACATTAATGAAAGAAGGCAACTGATAGACAATGTTAAATGATGCACCGTTGTCGATAACTTCCTTTACAAAATGTCAGTTACAGGGCGTCATTTCCAATATTTATCTGATAAGGAGGCCCAAGACTTCCTACACGACTTATATGAAGGCACTTGCGGATCCCATACGGCAGGACGGCCCATAGCAAAGTGAGCGAATACTCAAGGAGTTTTTTGGCCTTGAATGAAAGCTTAAGCTATCGAATATGCAAGCAAGTGTGATGCCTGTCAATGACATGGACCTAAAATTTGAGCTCTCCATTCTAGCAAAGTTGTTTGGCCATTCAAAAAGTGGACCCTAGATCTCATTGGAAAATTCTCAAATTCACCAAAAAAATAAATGAAATACCTCTTAGTAGCAATGAACTACTTCACCAAGTGGGTAGAAGTAGTCCCTTTGTGTCAAATACGCAAAGACGAAGTCATTAAATTTATATGGGAAAACATTATCATACAGTTTGGTTGCCCTCACCTTATCAGGATAGATAATGGACCACAATTCATCCGTGCAAAGGTGGTCAACTTTCTTAATCAACATAACATCATTCACTCTCCTTCAAATTCGTACTACCCACAAGGTAATTGTCAGGCCAAAATCACCAATCGTACTATAGTCGATGGGATAAAAAAGTGATTGACAGAAGAAAAAAATGGATAATTGGGTGCAAGATTTAGCATATGTGTTGTGAGCGTTCTGAACAATACCTCGAGTATCGACCGAATGTACATCGTTCTTTTTAGCTTATGGTACCGAAGCAGTCATCCCCACTCAATATCATCACCCAATACATGACCACAAAATGACAAATGAAGAAAACAAGTTCCAGTTAGCATATACCATGAACTAGACTGGCAAAACAAGAGACAGAGCGATCATAAACTTGGGAAGGTACTATCAGGCTTTAACAAAGTTTTACGACAAGCGCGTTAGTCATAAGGTGTTTGTCATTTGAGATCTCTTCCTACGAGAGGTACCATAACGCAGAAAGGAGCCAAATTCTGGGAAACACTCAAAAAATTAGGAAGGACCCTTTATTGTTATCGACAAATATGGCCTCAGCTCTTACGACCTCACTACATCAGATGGAGATCGAGTTCCCAATCCTTGAAGTACAAGAAGATTGAGGTTATATCGCAGATTATGGCAGATCATAGTTTACAATCTATTATTTCTCACATTTTTATACGTCGTTCTTACATTAATGAAATACTTATGTTTGACCAACCTACATTTCTAATCATGCAGTACTCTTCTATTATCTAATATCTTCCATATATATACAGAACACAACTACTCTATTATAGATAAATAATTGGTTCATTCTAATTATACTAATATATTACAGGTCGGTTATTGGTTGTCCAATTTGATTAATCAATATATTACAGGTCAGTTATTGGTTCGTCCAATTCGACCAACAGATCTAATACATTACAGGTCGATAATTGGTTCGTCTAAATTTAACTAACAAATAACATAAACTAATACATTACAGGTCAATTATTGGTTCGTCCAATTTCACAAACAGATTACATACTTTAGGACCCCAATTGGTTCACCAAAGTTCGACACAAATATCTATTATACATTCACACAGAGCACTAACTCTACTCTCAGACAACACAAACTTCTTTAAAACATCACCCTTTATACTCTATCTACTATATCTCGGATGATAAAGAAAAAGTAGCTAGTTTTTAATCAACAACAACACCACCAAAATGCCTGTCAGTTAGGACGTTCATCACACGTACTTCCCCCTTATTTTGAAGGTCGCAAAGCCACCAGCTCTGGTTCCCCCACAACAACAATCTTTCTTCCTTCATCACATCTATTCTTTGTGAGCATGCTAATTTATAACATAAAATGATTTAGGTATTCAGCCTGTACTAACTGCATTTCACACTTTATACCATTTTTTATCATGCTATCATGAACCATGTCTCGCTCTTTTTCAAGTCTCTTAATCTTAGATGCAAAGAAGGTAAGCACGACTGCCATTTCTTTATCATGCTCCTAATTTTCCTCATGCTTACCGATGTGAGGCATGGCGAGCTCTGAAATCCTTCCCCTCGACTCATTTAGCAAACTTTCTAAGATTTTACAGCGATCTACCACCAGAGCATTCTCCTCAATAGAATTTTTATTACGTGCTTCCATCACTATCATAAATTCATCCATTTGTCTTAACATAGCCAACGATTCCTCCATGAAAAATAGGTCATGATGCCTCTGATCAACCTCTATGTTAAGATCCTGTTGAGCAATTACAAGGTTCGCCTCCAATTTTACATCCAAATTAGTCAGCTCCCCCACTATCATTTGAAACCCTATAAGATCTAATTCCAATGCTTGAACTTCATTCTTAAAATTCCCTATCCTAGCCCAATAAATTTTCACTAAGTCATTATGTTTCCTATTAATTTCCACCAAATCTTTTTCTTTATTTTTAGCAACATTCAGCATTCCCTTAAACTCTCTGGCCCGCCCATTTGCCTTCCTAACAGGCACTCACAAATAGGCAAACTCCACCTCTAACGTGTTTATACGAACCTGGGAACATACAACACCGTTCTCTTATTTCTTTAACATCGTCGACAACTCTATCAGTTTAGCTCGTGCAGATATTAATTCTGCTTCTTGCTTGGTTACTCGCTCTGAGAGATTACTTATGTGGCAATGAGCTTTCTCATTGTCCGACTTCATTTTCTTCACAACCTCATTTAACTCCTCCATTTTTACTTGAATAATTGCTAGATCAAAAACCTTTTTTCCCATTTGCTCAGCTAAATGACTCACCATGCATTACCCCTCGATCATTCTCAACTCCATTTTCATATTTAACTCAGTAGAATTTTTCAATGCTTCACGATTCTAGTTCAAATCAGCGTTCAATCTTTCAGTCAAAATGAACAGAGCTTTATATTGACTTTGTACATCTTCTAGTTTAACCTGCATCAATAGTTCAATTTTACAAATAAAACAGTTCGAGCATAAAAATAGTTTACATATCATCAAACTTCTAAATCACAATTCACAATTCATTCTCACAACTATTATGTACAATCGATCTTACCATAACAACATACTTGTGTATGATCGATATACATTTCTATTTATATGTATTTTACAATCACATCCATCTAAAAATAGAATACATCTATTAACATTACTATAACACATTCAATTTATTATAAGAATAGATAACACATTTAATATCTAATGCATACAGCAGCCTTTGAACAACATAGATAATTTAATTATGTTCCCTCGTTAAACTACGAAGATACTGCCCCTTATTCCTCGATTGTCCTGAACTATCTACCTACATGTCCACAGATGCAACGAAGGTCGCTGACCTCCTACTAGCGCAATCTTTGCCGTGAACGTGGTGAAAGGATCTCAATCTCCTCCTCGTCCTCCTCTAACAAATTTTGTGCCGGCCTAGGAGCTAGTCTTTCAACACCTGTTTCATGCACATCCTTCGCAAACCACATATTTTCAGCCTTTTTATTCTCTATATCAAAATATTTCCCACATTCCATAATATACTTCCTAAATTTATTTTCCACCCTTGCCAACTCACCTCTATAAAACTCAATCACATTCTCTATATGATGTTCATGGTCCGCTTGAGATATGAATTTTTCCCGTGAAGGATACAAATGCTCTTTCAACTGCATATGCACTGCATACAGAGGCTTACGCGTTTACTTCTGAAACACATCCAAAACTTTCAACTTCTCTTCTACCTTCTTTTTGACAGTAATTTATTTTACCATTTGATTTATTAGACATGCATTTTGTTATGTACATCGCTTCAGCGTGTTTTGCAACTTGTTTAACTCACCCTATAAATTAGCTTGTACCACTCTCTACTCTTTACTTATTTTAAAAAATAAAATCCTCATTGAACTTTGACCTTATACAAAGCCAAGAGCATCAGGTAAAGGACCTATGTCACCCCATATAATAGACACACCAGCTCGAGCCGAACATTTTTTTGCCTCTACGCTAAGTCTTTCATGCTTCTTAAGCTAAAAACAAAACTTGAGCTGAATCTGGAACTACTAAATTTTCTCTTAAGAGCTCTACATAAACATCTTTTAACCCCCGTTCACTATCTAATTTTGCCTCAAAATACAATGTCAGAGTTAACAACTCCCTCTGACAATTTTGATTATCACTCTTATCCGCAAAACACATCGAGTTTATAGATTTCCGTAAAAGAACAAATTTTTCCTCTTTCCTCAAAGTCTCATTCCTCTCTATTTTTATTTTTCGCATATCTACACTGAAGGTTATATAATTCTTTAAATTTTTTTCTCTGAATTAGATTTAAACTGTCTTCTCGCATATTCAGTTTTATTTAATACCTGTTGAGTACGAACTACGAAGTGCCTCGCTTTTCTCAACGTTCTCTCCATTGTGGTAATAGTTTTTCTCAACCGCTCTTTCTCCTACATAGATTACGTTATCAAAAAAATTCAAATAAGGCATAATAAATTTATGTTTATCAACTTTTACAGTTTTAAAACAATTAGAAGAAGTCTCATCTAAGTTAATTATAAAACAGAACAAAATAATTTGAATAGGGTACCACAAAATAATATTAACTATTCTTGTTAATTTTTTCCTCAGACGGAGACCCCAATCCAGCACCAGCAGCCCGGGCATGCTCTCCTTGGGAGGGGGAGGGGGTGCTAAAGTAACATTATCAATAACCGGCTCATCTTCAGCATCCGAAGGGAAAACTATGTCATGATACTTACCCTCTAGAACAAGAGAGATATCGGCCTGGGTTTGCCCAAAGTGATGATAGAACAGGATCAGATTGTCATTGCCAACCTTTACCATCTCCACAGCTTTTTCCAGGGTCTTTTTCGCGCTCAGACATCTACGTATACAGGTCTATAGCGCCTTTCACCGCTTCCGCTAATTTCTCCTTCTCCTTTGCGAGTTACTCACCGTCCTCTTTAACTGGGTTGCTTGAACATCGAACTTTTACGAAAGCTCTAAATACTCCTAGTTTTTCTTCTTAATGAACTCCGTATACCCTTTCACCAATATAGGGAGCTGCCAACACAATAAACGGAGTTATCAATGGATATATCGACTACACTACAACAAACAAAGCATATTAATACATACCTCCACCATCTGCTTCGGAAATACGACTTCGATCTGCCTTGGATTAGTCCCAGCCATATCAAAATGGCTTTGCTATACTAACCTCAGGTTGGCCACAGCTTTAGACCAAGTTCGGTCACTGCCTTCGACCTTATGTTGTGTCCCTTTTTAAGGAGTAGTCTTTTCTATCTCTTGCGAAACTACCTCACTCACTTTCTGCTGCTTCGCAGCATCCGTAATAGCCATCTTGCCACACTTTTCTCCTTGGGCTGCCTCTATAAAAGAATGAAAAGATTCTTACAGCATTCTTTTCATCCTATGAAACTTCCGCTAACTACCCGAACTCCCTGGCAGAGGCGGGGTGATACCAGTCAAATCCACTAAAGGACGAAGGCCCATGTTCACAACATTTCCAGCACCATCTTGACCAGCCATAGTCCATTTTTCATGAGCTCGCTGAACCTTTGGAACTTTGGAGTCCACTCTTTTATCCCTACGGATATTCAACTCCCCAAACAGTTGCTTCAACTTGACCTGTTCACGGGTAGTTAAATAAGCTCGAGTTGTCCAGAATGCCTTTAGGTTCAGGACCTAATAGAACAAATCAAAGAGATGATTAGAAGCTCGCAGATAAGCAGATGTTCGGTCAAGATAGCAGAAATTACTTACTCGGATTAAAAAATTTAAATTCTAGGTCGAGTACTGGCTTAATTGGAATCTGTATACAGTTACCCCTTACTCATACAAGTTAGTCATTCCACGGTCTACCAGCAGATTTAAAATCAAAACACTTCAGCCTAGATGAATTACTAAATAGGTAACCACTCCTGCGAGCTTTCACATTCTCTCTCCACCTCTCATTCAAAACTTTACACACCCTCATCATCTCATAGGCATTCCCATTTAATTGTGTGGGGCAGCACTGGAATGCATTCATCACCCCTTTTTGAAAATAAGTTAGTGGTATCCTGAGACCATAGACCACTTGGTTCAGATAACCCCAAAACCTATCATTCAGGCCTATCATACTAGACCAATTATAGTACAAAATGTCTATATCCCCCAGCTAATTATAGTACCTTTTCCTTTGCTTTGAAACAAAGGTCCTAAACTATAGGCCTTGCTCCATTACGTAATCTCCCCACTTCCCTGTTAACTTCTTTTTAAATTTTAGAAATTCTTTCCCTATATCTACTCCTTCCGAATATATGTAAAATGTCCCATCCTCCACCCCTGTTTCTATATCCTGTACTACTATATCTCCGACTTCAATGGGCACCTCAGCTGCTATACCCACAATGACTTCCTTAGCATCTACAGTCTCCTCCATGTCTCTGCAATCGCCCTCTCTACCTGACGACAATATATCCTCTGAACTGGATGAAACTACTAATTTACTTCTAGGTCTTAAGTTTTTAGAACCCATACTTGACCTACAGGTAAAAACAATCTTTTATTATTTAATCTGTCTCTATGATTCATTCCTTACACAATTACATGATATTCCATAAAAATAGAAAATAAAGACCCCACCCAATTTTTTTTTCTTTTTTCAAACATTCCAAAACAACAGAGTCTAAAATCCGACTTTCCCCCTTCTCCCACAAAATACTTATAATACACAAAACTTCTACAATATTAACAAATACAGATGCACAATCTTTTTAGTTCCCTACATTCTAATATTACCCATATCCAATCACTAACATACAAAGGTAATTTACAAACAACAAATATAAATAATACTATATACTTCAAACGCGACATGGAATCAAATATTTTTACTCACTTATACTGGAAGATCCATAATCTTCTACTCTACCTACAACTTTCAAGGAGGTTGAGTGATTACACTACTTTTCCAAAAAAATCCTTTCACTAGACAAAAATTTTGTTAATGAGGGACTGCGCTCAGAACTCAAATGTTTTTTCTCTCTAGAAATACTGGTTACAAGACTTTTTCTTTCTCTATAGCTATAATTAATTTATGAGGAAGAGAGAGACAATTCTTATACTCTCCCTCAGTTTTTGGAACGGCGGCTCCCTCAGACACGTGTCGGTCACCCCTACTGCCTCAACAAGAAGGTCTTTTTGCCTTAGAGTATCATTATTACTTCTAGGATAACATATTCTATTATCACGTCTACCCCCTCACATCAACCATTAAACAATTTAATTCCTTATTCCCAAGAAAATCTACTCGATCACTCACTTTGCTTACACTCAAACAAACTCGTACTACACTGCCCTTCATTCCTATAAATAGCAAAAAATCAAAATTTAAAATCATCCAAATAACTGTTGAAACCAGACAGCTGTCCTTCATCATAATGGCCCCATAAGCAGCATAATAAACACAGTAGTCTAGCTTTTCATGTCGTAGTTTCAATATAATATTATCATAAAATTCTACAGATAACAGACACAGAACACTGCGAATAGATTACTTATTCATATCGAGCTATAAAGATTCAAGCTTACATTCAAATAAAGTTGAATTTAAAGCAGCCCGGGTGATTCAATTTTACTACTTGGAATTATCTACCCTCTACTACCCAATCATCTTCTTCGGCCAATTTATGCAATACGATCTCTCAAACGGCCTCCTCTCGCAGGGTAGTATCCAGAAGCAAAGCACAAAACACATCACACCAAAAGTAACGGTCCAACTCCACGTCTGCCTTCGTATGCTTCCAAAAAACAACATCTCCGAAAAGATAGAGATCGCACAGAGTAAATCAGTTTAAAGTCCATCCCTAGACAGCTCAAATCAACATATTATAAAGTGCAAATATCCTTTGCACCACTACCTTAAAACATTATCGCAAAAATTTGAGAAACTTCTCTAAGGGACGACGTAAATCATAGAATATTGAAGAACGAAAAAAAAAAACATTTCCTATCGACAACAAAGGATACTTAGAGCCAGCTAGGTCTATGTTATGCATTCTAACAGTCCAAATGATGTCATCAATATACTTGGTAAATGACTGGTCAAAATATAGTATGCACATCGGAAATGATGGTACAACATAAAATGCATCCAGTCAAAGCTTACTACTTCTACCAAGGCAACAAATCGAAATATTACAGTTCGAACAACAAATAGTTTGCAATTTCAGTCCAACAAAATCTACTTTCTCAAAAAGATAGTACATTAAACATTACAAAAAAAACATACAGAGTCCAATCCATAGCAGGATAACGGTGAGATTTCCTTGGAGCACACCAGCAGCTTCGCCTGCCTCTAAAATTGCCTCCTCAGCCAGAAGATGCAGACCTTCCTTGCAGCCCTGCCCCGATGACACCATGTAATAAAAGTGCAGCATTTGATAGTAATCGTCATCCGCTTGCTCTACCTCTTCATACGTCATACCATGGTAGGTAAGACGCACATGAATGAGAGTAGGAAGGTCAAGGGACTGGGTCCCAAAATATCAAAACCGTAGCTCTTACACTTTGGCCAGAATACTAGCTTCATAAGATTGACATTTGGTGGTCACCATCTATTCTAAATAGAAAAGCTACAAAAAAAATACTTACAAAAGATCTTGAATGAATGAAGTACATGATGAATAATAAGCTGACAATGCAAACCACAGCAGTATTTATACCAAATCTCCATTCAATACTAAGTTCCACATTTCCAATGCCAGAATGAATTCTAATGCATCAATCTTGAAGTAGCAGTAGGTTCTGGGGAACCCACCAGCCAAAATAGATATTCCAGAAGGAACATTAGAAATGATCCCCGTACAATTAATGCAACACTAATGATGCTTCTAAACCAGCTCTACTCGCCTATGATGCCTCTCGTGCACATAGTTGAGAGGGGGAAGTTATAAGGGCCTATTCGAAATATCGAGTTCAAGTCTCAACTTTGACCATCATACATTTACTCGATCTCGTCAACATACGATCGCATGGCATATTATGGAGTTATTATAAAGAAGGGCTTATTTCTCATTCTCGACCTAATCCTAGATATCGACCTCTGTACCAATAGCTCATTTCAATAAATACTCAGAGTCATTAAATAAACTATTACAAAAAAGAAGGATCAGACCGCTATGCAATCAGTTCAAAGACTCGTCAAGATCATATTGTAGCGTTCATCATTAAAAGTAATAATGGTCGTCAAACGGTCATATTATAAGACCTAAGAATAGGATAAGAGAACAACATAATAGGGACATAAAATTCTATACATAACTATCTAGAGTATTTTTTGCAATAGCCAGTCATCATCAATAGCATCTCTCTTTCTAAAATCCTTAAGAGAGGTCGTGGTTTTTAACTTGTTCAAAGGTCATCCATGCTAAATCTTGTGGTAGTAATTACTTGTTAGTGCACTGATTATCTTTGGTGTGATATACAAAGTTCGAGATACAAAATTAGACTCTTACAAAGTAAAAGTGTCCCTAGTTGTTCATGATACAAAAAATCAAAGGCACAATATATTTGGTTTTAAGATTAAAGAAATATATATACAAATATTTTTGGAGAATAATATCAAAGAAGATATTGCATCCAATATATTTTATATTAGAGATATATGTAAGAGTTTCCATGAAGAAAGATCTCAACATCACTAAAGGGAATTAAATGCAAGAATCTTAGGTGATTGATTGTAATATTGAAAGAAATTATTGTAATTTTTTTAATAATTTAATGTATATTATCTAGATTTGGGTTTCTTCTCCTATAAAAGGAAACCCCCCCCCCCCCCCCCCCCTCCCCCATTGTAATTGAGAATCTCATATTGAAAGGTTATAGTTAATAAAGTTAATTTTTATCATCATCTCTTTAGTTTAATTTTTGTTAATGTCTTCATTAGTAATTAATACAATAAAGTTCAAGTTGAGTGGCTAATTTCCTAGACTTAAACACTCTTTCATTAAGTTTTATAATTAGCTTATGTTTTATTTTCTTCCTCATTAATCTTTCTAAAAATCCTTAATTCGGTCTAGAAGTGTTTATTTTCCCGACCTCCTAGTGGTTCGATCCTAGTCATCCTTACTATAACTTTACAACTCTACTTGAGTGGGTATTTAGTTAGAAGACACAAAAAAACCTCTTATCAAATGGCGCAGTTGCTGGGGAAGCAACGGTGAAAACGATTTATTATAATACCGGATTTTCTTTTCTTATTTTTATTTGTTTCTTTATATTTTAATTTTTCTTAGGTTAAAAAAATTGCATATCAAGTACAGTCACTGAGATAATTTAAGCATTTTTCGTGCTTGTGGCATTATTGGATGTCAGACTATCACATTTTTTCTCTTTGCTTTATTATTTGATTATATATATAGTACTGACTTAATGTTGATTTTGTGATTTGGAATAATACTTGGGGATATATTTCATACTTGAGACCAATCGTGACCTAATACTTATTTTCTCGTTCTTCACATGGTTGAAGTTGCTTTCATCTTGACATTAAATACCTATGGGACTTTCTTGGTAGTTGATCTTATTGCTTGGTTATGTCTATTTCATAATATACTACAAATGTGATTTGCCCAGTAATTTTGATTAGCGTTTACAGTTGTTCTTCAGTATATGTTTGGTTGATCTAATGAGTATTAACTTGCATGCCCTTAATTTTATGTGCAAACCACCTTGTTTGGATTTCAATTTTTAGTGAACTTACATTATTCTAAATTTGTTATTTAAGCCAGATTAACAGAACTTGATATAAATTTATTTTTGATTATATCTACAGAACTTTTTGCAAAAAATAAAATAGAACTTGATATAAAGGTACTTTGATCTCATTGGTCCTTCATGCTTTGTGGATTTTGGTGAAATCAAAACATTGGTAAAGAGAGAGATAGGAAGAGGCACACCATAAAGAAAAGTGCGAAACGGAAAATATGCAAAGCTGAAAGCATCATCACCTCCATCCTTCTTGTGTTCCCTAAGTGAAGGGGTACTTCCTTCTTTCACCCTCTAAGTGAAGGGGTGGCCACAGCTTCACTGGGAAACACTTCTCGTAGGTTGGCATTTCTCTAAACTTGACATCTAGAAGGGGTTCATATCCATTTTTCCCCGACACTAGGAACATAAAGCCGTGTGAACTGTGCTAGTACACATTGCTCTAATAAAAGTTTTGCTCCCATTACTGTGTTTAAGATTTTTGCTTATTCTAATATTGGTAAAGGTAAAAAACTATTAAAGACTTACGGGATTTCATCACCCATAAAGCTCTCTAACAAGTGGGACCACCCATTAGTGATACGAAAAAATTTGTATCACACAAAAATTAAACATCCCGGACCTCAAAATAACTAATAATAAAAAAGAGCAGCAAGAATCCCCCGGGATTTCATCACCGATGGATAGGTGTACCGGACCGGGGTATAAACATGGGTTTGTAGGATACGGCCCCTGCATAGCACTGCAAAATACTGGTTGTAGGTTTGCGACGATACCATTCTGAGTGTTGACGTACGATAAGACGACTCGCTCGGGCGTGTGGACCAGACATCTACTTTAAGCTAGTAGTAGCACAGTGACGCAGGAGAGTGGAGGAACCAAATCTTTTGACCATCCTACCCTTTTATAAATATAGAATAATATAGGGGAGACCTAATTATTACATCTGAAAAAATGTTAAAGTGTTAGATTCTAGGTTTTATTGATTATTTACTGCACCGGGTGCCAAATTCTATCACAAATTAGTTTGTGCACGATTAATTGGACACATGGAGAAAAATGTTTAGAAAGTTTACTAGAACCTTTGCCCATTTACGGCCTACCACCTTAGCCTAAGCAGAAAGGGTGACCACCTCGCCCAATCAACACAATAGAGGACTTAGGACCCCTGGTTTGGGAGAAGAGTGATTCATCTCGAGTTTCCCATATTTTGGAGGAGGCTAATCCATCTAGAGTTGACACAATTGAGTTGTTCTTGAGATAGAATTTGAACCCCCAATCATGGTTGTTGCCAAATCTCTTAGGGACTTTGGATACCCAGTGGTGAGCGATATACCTTCGTCCATTGTGTTACCAGCCATCACAACAAACCATTATGAAATCAAGCCTAGTTTAATCCAAATGTTACCTATATTTTATGGGCTTGATCCTAAGAGCCCTCATAAGCACGTCCATGAGTTTAAGAAAATTTGTACGCTCTCAAAATATCAATATTTTACTGAGGATTTCATCCACCTTTGTTTATTCTCAATCTCACTAAAAGACAAGGAGAGTAATTGGCCTGAATCATTAGCACCGACATCTATCAATTCATGGGACCGAATGGAGACCAAATAGTTTTTAATGGGAAAAACCCTCACTCTTTGAAATGCAATTGTTGAATTTGCTTAAAATAAGAATGAAATATTTTACAAGGTATGAGAAAGATATAAAGATCTTCTTTTACAATGTCCCCATCATGGTTTTGAGAAGCAACATTTAGCTCAGATCATTTATCGTGGAATAACCTCAGAGAATTGTTATAGGCTAGAATATATGCATAGTACCAAATTTCAGGACCTTGAACCTGATAGAGGCTATGAGGAGTTTGAGACATTGGTAAAGAAATCTTAGCAGTAGGATTTTAATCTATATAGATATGTTTATACAGCCAAGAAAGATGGCTTTTACAAAGTGAGTGAGGGAACGGCCGTAGAAGCCCAATTAGATACTTTTACCCAAAAAATCAAGATTATAACTATGAATCAATCTAAGGGTAGTGTGAAACAAATTCAGTAATAGGGTTGCACCATTTATTATGATGTTACCCATGTGACTCAAATGTGTCCCATGTTCAATAAAATAAATGGCAATCAGGGGAAAGTGAACGCTTTGAATAATACCTACAAGAGGCCATTTGACCCGTACAAACCAACTTGACAGAACCACTCAAATTTTTTGTGAAAGAACAACCATCCCAGTTCGGGTTTTGGAGAGCCACAAACCTCAGTTCATGATTTTCCTAGAAATCTCCATACTTAGTCCTATCCTCAGGCATCTCAACAATCCTTTCAGTCATCTAAACAGTTCCCACCCGCTCTACCCAAACCATCTTTAGAAGATACTATTTATCTCTTCATGCAACAATCAATTGAAAGTAAAAAAACAAGGGTTGTAATTTTAACAATAAATAATATAATTCGAGCAATAGATATTGGTGAATCAAAACTCTACGTTCGAATCAATCTCTAATCTAGAGACTCGGATAGGATAATTAGCAAATATAATAAATAAGATAACACCGTGTAAGATGCCTAACCAACCTAAATTTAATCTCAAAGGACCACCTGGGTTTGAGCCTAACTCGACCCCCAAACAAATTAATGCCATTACCACCCTTCGAAGTGGTATATAAATTGATAACCAAGTTGAAACACCTAGGGTTGAGCGACCATCTATTATGATTGAGGATAAGGTACGTACGAATGAACCAGTGATAGTTAGTAACAAAGAACATTCTAAAACATCTAAAGAGTTGTCTACTTCCTCTATTCTCGTACCCAAGCCGCATTTTGAGCCAAAAGTGCCATATTTGCAATACCTTCTTCCAGCCACTAAAGGGATTCAATTTGACAAGATATTTAATACATTTAAGCAAGTTCATAAAAATATTCCAATACTCGGTGCCATCATGCTTACCCCTGCATATGCCAAATTCCTTAAGGATGCGTGAATTTGGAAAAGGAAAATCAATGTGCACCAGAAAGTCTTATTGACTAAAACATTAACCCCTCTTAAGCTTCGAGATCCTGGAAGCTCACCCATCCCTTGTAAAATTGGAGATCACAAATTAGATAGGCCATTACTCGACTTAAGGGCTAGTGTGAATATCTTACCTTACTCGGTCTATCTGGAATTAGGACTTGGGGATCTCAAACCTACCCAAATGACACTCCAATTTGTCGACAGGTCAATATCATACCCATGCGGTATCTTTGACGATATTCCTATCAAGGTCGATGATCTTATTTTACCTATAGACTTTGTCATATTGGACACTGAATATGTCACAAATCCAAGTTGTGAGATCACTATCATATTAGGCTGCCCTATTTTTGCTACTGCCCATGCCATTATCAATTGCTTTAATAGGGTCTTACAACTATAAATGGGCGACTTGAAAATCAAACTTAATGTTTTTAATAATAATACTCAAGTCTCTGATTCTGATGACATGGCTGAGCTCAATATGATTGACTCTCTAGTTTATAACTTTTTCCCCAAATCCATTTATAAGGACCCATTATAATCATGTCTTATAAACTTTGGTGAGGACTTTGATGAATACATGATCGTTGAAGAGCTTAATGCCTTACTTAACTCAACTCCAATTTTTAACATGTCCAAATGGAGACCAAGACTGGAACCTCTTGAACCATCAACTACATTACCTATTCTATCCATTGCTAAACCACCCCAGTTGGACTTTAAGCCATTACCCAAAACTCTCAAGTATGCCTTTTTAGGTGATTCTAAAACTCTACCCGTCATAATAGCTTCTAATCTAGATGTTGACCAGGAAGGTAGACTGTTGAGTGTCCTTAAAAAACATAAATCAGCCATAAGGTGGTCTATAACAGACTTAAAGGAAATTAACCCAGCTTTGTGTATACATTGTATCAATCTCGAGGAAGGTGCTAAAAATTCACGCGAGATGTAACAACATTTAAATCCAGCTATGATGGAGGTGGCTAAGAAGGAAATTTTCAAGCTATTAGACTGCGGTATCATATACCCCATTTCAGATAGTAAGTGGGTCAACTCTGTTCAAGTCGTACCCAAGAAATCAGGAATTACTACAGTAGAAAATGAGAATAATGAATTAATCCCCACCCGTATAACCACCGGTTGGCGTGTTTGAATCAATTACAGAAAGTTGAACACGGTCGCTGGGAAAGATCATTTTCCTCTTCCATTCATTGATCAAATGCTTGAACGATTAGCCGAAAAGAGTCATTACTACTTTCTTGATGATTATTCAGGCTATAATCAGATCCCCATCACTCTATGAGATTAGGTGAAAACCACATTCACATATCCCTACAGGACTTATGCTTATCGACGTATGCCATTTGGTTTGTGTAATGCACCTGCTACATTTTAACATTGTATGATGAGCATATTCTCTGATATGGTTAATAAATTTATCAAAATCATCATGGATGATTTTTCAGTTCTCTTTTGATGAATATTTGCACCATTTGGATCCCGTGCTAGAATGATGTACACAAACCAATTTGGTGTTAAACTTGAAAAAGTGCCACTTGATGGTGACACAAGGGATAGTTCTTGGGCATATTATCTCCAAAAAAGGGATAGAAGTTTATAAGGCCAAAATTGGCATTATTTCTTCCTTACCTCTTCTTCAGACGGTTAAGGCCATTCGATCATTTTTAGGCCATGCCGGGTTTTATCGTCGGTTCATCAAAGATTTTAGTAAAGTTTCCCATCCCTTGTACAATTTACTTGCTAAGGACACTGATTTCCAATTTAATGATGAATGTTCCAAAACTTTTGAGAAGCTCAAACTTCTATTAACTTTCACTTCAATTATCCAACCGCCAAACTGGGATCTTTCATTTGAATTGATGTGCGATGCCTCTGATTATAGTATTGGAGTAGTTTTAGGGTAAAGAGTAGATAAAAAACCACATGTTATTTACTATGCCAGTTGCGTACTCAATATTGTACAAATGAATTACTTCACCACTGAGAAAGAGTTATTAGCTATTGCGTTTGCCTTAAAAAAATTGGTCATATCATGTTGAGTCCAAAACCATTGTCTATACTAATCATGTGGCCTTAAAATATTTGTTATCCAAAAAGGATGATAAGTCTAGTTTAACCTGATGGATCCTATTATTACAAAAATTTGACATCAAAATTCGAGATAAGAAATGTGTTGAAAATGTTATAGCAGACCATTTATCTTGACTTCTCATCCAATGTGGTGAAGATCATCTCCTTATCTTAAAGACATTTTCTGATGAGCAGCTCATGGCTATTTTACAACTATCTTGTTATGACGACATTGTCAATTATCTTGCTATTGAATGATTACCTGACCACTGGTCAAAACAAGATAAAACCAATTTCCTACATGAGGTTAGACATTTCAATTAGGGTAATCCTTATCTATATAAGTTTAATTCTGATCAAGTTATTAGGAGATACATCCGAAATGATGAGTTCTAGAGCATACTCATGTTTTATCACACGTATGCATGTAGAGGGTATTTCAGTGCCATGAAAGCAGCTACAAAAATTCTCTAATCTTGTCTTTATTGCCTACTTTTTTCGTGATGCACAAACCTTTTGTTCTACTTGTGAAAGATGCTAGAGGACTGACAATATTTTTCACCGTAACATGATGTCCTAAACAATTTTCTTATTATTAAACATTTTGGTGTTTGGGGCATAAATATTTCATGGGCACATTTCTTTCATCTCATGGAAACCTTTATATTCTAGTCGTAGTAGACGATGTCTCAAAAGGGATTGAATTGGTAGCATGTTAGAAAAATGGCCATAAGTCTATGGCCAAATTGATAAAGAATATTTTTAATCGTTATGGCACTCCTTGAGCAGTTATTAGTAATGGTAGGAAATATTTTTGCAATCGTGTTTTTAAAACTTTATTGAAAAATTATTTTATCACTCATAAAATTGCCACACCTTACCATCCACAAATAAGTGGTTAAGTAGAAGTTTTTAATCGGGAGATTAAAATAATTTTAGAAAAAGTTATTTGAACTGATCGCAAAGATTGGTTAGATCGTCTTGATGATGCTCTTTTGCCTTATAGAATAGCTTGCAAAACTCTAATTAGAATGACACCCTATAGACTTGTCTTTAGGAAGGCTTGTCACTTGCCTGTAGTACTAGAGCACAAAGCTCTTTGGGCTAGAAATGCCCTTAACTTTGAGATGGACCAACCTGGGTCTAAAATAAACTTTAACTTTCTGAGTTGGATGAACTCTATCATGAGGCTTATGAAAGATCAAAATTTTACAAGGAACATACAAAAGATTTTCACGATAAATCGATTATTCACAAAACCTTCGAGCCCAATAATATGGCATTGCTTTATAACTCCAAGTTTTGTCTATTTCCAAGGAAACTACAATCTCGTAGGCACGGACCCTTTACGGTTAAAACCATTTTTCCTCTTAGAGCCATGGAGGTGGAGGATCCTAAGAGGAGAAATATTTTTAGGTCAATGGCCAATAATTAAAATCATATTTAGAGTCCTGCACTTCCGATAAAGAGGTGAGATTTCTAAATGACCCAGTATATCAGAGTTAATACTGTGTACCCCTATTGTAGGGGCATATCCCTCGATCTTTCCTAGAATCGAGCTATCCCCAGTTCGAACTACCTCCATATCAGGCTCACGCATTATCCACATGACTTCTCAGTCAAACATTGCCACATACTCCATGAACTGATGTTAAACGTGGGTCGAGCATAAACTAAAAAACTTGAACAAGTCAAAAGCGATTATCTCTCATGAACTCAATAGTTACTCAGTCAACAGCCACTAACCACATTGTTCGGAGAATGTGCTCCAGCAAGATGAAGAGCTACAGAAGGGGCCTATATAAAGAAAAAGTTCTAAAAGAGACAGGGACCAGAAAATATATGAAAAATTACGAAGAAGACTCTATCTTCTGTGATTCTCAAATACTTAAAACTTCTTATTTACAAGATCAAATATTTTTATGTCTAGAGATAACTTGTAATAAGATACCGTCAGCCTCAAGTAATAAAAGTCACTATTACAAAACCTTCAGCACAAGGTCGTGGTTTTTTAACCTATTCATAGGTTTTCCACGCTAAAATACCTATGTTATTTCCTGCTTACTAGATCATAAGTCACATGTACATTTGTGTAAGGACTAATTCCAGGCTACGTCGAGCTTATAGAATTAGGCCAGTACATTTGACGCCGTATATAGGAAAGAAATTCTTTCTACAGTATCCTAAGATATTCAATCACTTTATTATAACATTTCAATCATGTTCTCATCAAGGTGACCAACTCCCGGAGTCCAGCTCGGTCTCCCAATTAAGCCAGAACAACATTCAGAGCTCTGAGCGAATCTTAGCACTGAAAAAGAGAAGTACAATGAGCTCAAACAATAATTAACTCGCGACCGTGAGCTACATGAGAAAGAGCTCGATGCCGAAAGACAAACACGTTTGACAGTGCTCAAATGACGCGAAGATCAAATAGCTACAATGCAGACTACCTTGAAAGCTCTGTAGAATATTCAGCAGGCTCCTCCACCATGAGATCATAATCAGGTGCCAGAAACCCCCAGATTTCTACGTAGGAAAGATAGGGACCTCAAGGAGCTACCAGTAAGGCTATTTCCAGACCTATTCGAGATCACTCAGATCACCAACTCTAACAGATTTAAGCACAGGAGATTATCAGAATGCTGTGATCTTACACCTCAAGATAAAGAAGCCAAACTTCTGCCTGAGTCGAGCAATCACCGACTCAGTATATCCTTCGAAGATTGAGATACTAGCCATATTAAATATCCACATTATGATGCATTAGTCATAATGCTCAAGATAAAAAAAAATTGTCATGCACACAATGATGATTGATACAAGCGGTATTGAGATCCTTTTTCAGAGTACCATCGACCAAATGGGATTGGTCGATCAAGTTATTCAGAGTGACACCGATATCAGCGGATTTAATGGTTCTAAAGAAGAGTGAATATGGAAGATCACCTTACCTATTACCACTAAACCAGCCCCCATCGACGTCATCTTCTATGTGATCAAAGCCAAATCTCGTTATCTCAAGATTATGGGCCATTGTTGGATTCATAATATGGATGCAATCGTTTCTACCTATCATCAAGCACTCTGTTTCAAACACGACAATGGTATTTATGAAATTAGGGGTAGTCAAAAGCATTCTCGAGTTTGCGAAAATACCGTCTCTACATTTCTAGATACCTCCGATAAATTTGCTGTATAGAAATTATAGCAATCTAATTGCCCAGATGATCATCCATCCACGGAGGAGCCCACCGAATACATTAACATTGATAGACCAGGCAGAAGTACTTTTATCGGTACTAAGCTGGTTCAACATGAGAAAGACGCTCTCATTCAGTTTTTATGACTAAATAGAGACGTTTTTGCGTGGTCTTTCAAAGAAATGCCTAGGGTCGATCTGACCAAGGCATGTCACAAATTGGCAATCAACATGAACTCTACCGCAGTCAAACAGAAACAGTGATTCCTATCACCACGACTTTAAAGTGAAGTTAAGATGGAGATCGAGAAATTGATCAAAGTGGGGTCATTTCGAGAAGCCACGTATCCAGACTGAATATCCAACATCGTCGATGTCCTAAAAAAATGGAAAGGTCCGCATTTGTGTAGATTTCACCAATCTCAACAAACATACTCCAAAGGATAGTTTTCCTCATCCCAATATTCATCAGATCCTTGATTCCACAACCAGTCATGAACTCCTATTAATGATGGACGCTGCTTCAAGATACAATCAGATTCCACTCTTGGATGAAGATCAATAAAAGACCACTTTCATCGCTGAAAGAGGACTTTATTACTACAAAGTCATGCCCTTCGGACTCAAGAACGCAGGTGCAACTTATCAGCGATTGATGACTACTATATTCAAAGTACATCTAGGGAAAGTCGTGGAACTCTACATTGATGCTCGCATGTGCAAGAGCTTGTAGTCCATCAATCACATTTTAAATCTCAACATAATATTCAACATACATCGATCTTATAGGATGCATCTCAATCCTGAAAAGTGTCAATTCATAGTACATTAAGACATTCCGAAACTTGCCGGAAAGATTGCCGCAATTAACCGTTTCATTTCAAAATCTTTAGACCGCTATCGTTGGCTGTTCCTATTGCTCCGCGGCTGTACCATGCGAGGAAAAGTTTAGCCAAATGTTGAGGATCAATAGACATCAGAATGCGAGGTAACTTTCCAAGATCTCAAAACCTATTTGGGGAAGTCTCCCATCTTGAGTACCCTAATAGATAATGAGGAACTGATTATCTACCTCGTAGTTACAGATACTTCACTTAGCTTGGTTCTCATTCGACTTGAGGGGAAAATCGAGAAGCCAGTCAACTTTATCAGCAAAACTCTCACTCCAGCAGAAACGAGGTACTCTAAAATCAAAATTCTTTTTCTCACTATTTTTCCAAAAAAATTTAGCTTTATATTGAACTTATAAACATACATCAAAGGGGACCTTGCTTATAAAGGAAAGCCCAAATGGAACAAGGATAAATATACAAGAAAGAACTTCTATAAAGAGGGAAATGAAGAGAGACTCCGTCTATCTGGAAAAATCATCTATGTCAAAATTGAAAGTACTCAGTAAAGGGAAATTCAATTCTCGTGAGGAAAGTTGGGCGTCCTAGATATTCTTCTTCAAAAGGTTCAGCATTGTTGGATCCTCTCCTATCCATAAGGTCAACGGAGAAGTTGTATTCCCTCCAAGTGTAGCTGAATTGGATTTTCCGAATGAATTTCTTGAGTAGGCTCCATTGTATCGCATACTTCCAAGGAATAATATCAGTCTTGAATGCTCTAATTACTCTTTTGGAGTCGGAGATAACCCATAGACTATGCCAACCTCTTGCAACTGCTTTCTGAATACCTGCAAGTATTGCTAGTATTTCGGTAACAAAACTAGTTGAGATATCGATCGCCTTGCTAAATGCACCCAGAACAGCTCCCTCAATGTTCCAAAAAACCACACCAATACCACCAACACCTGGGTTTCCATTACTCGAGCCATCACAACAGATTTTAACTTCATTCGGCAGAGGCAGTTCCCAGAAACTGCTTTGAATAACTTCATACCTGTTGACCTTGCATTGAACTTTAAGAATCTTGATGGTCTGAAGTTCCTGTAGGTTTTTATGCATCGTTCCTTTGGACAGTTTAGCTATATGCTGAATTTGTTTGAGAATCTCCTTCTTCATTGTAGGCAAGGATGGCGTTGTTTTGTTAAAGCGCATGTTGTTCTTAGCTGTCCAGATTGTGTGGCATATGGAGAAAATATTTGTGATCCAAAGGTCATTTATATAGCTGCTAGCTGATTGGCTCATTTCCGGAATGGATTTCCATGTGGTTGTGCTAGATATAGAAGGCAAAAAGAAGGTATTAGTAGCCCATAGCCAAATATTAGCAGCTGAGGGGCAGTATAAGAGAAAATCTGTTTTAGATTCATCATGCAATCGGCAAAGAGTACAGCAGGAAGTGATATGGATTCCCTTTTTTTAAACAATGTCATCCAGAGGTAGGATATGATTTACCAATCTCCATGCAAAACCCCCTAGTTTAGGGTAAACGCTTCCCTTCCACGTATACTTCCACCGCCATGCAGTATTCTCTTTTTCTCTTATAGTCTCATAGGCATTTCTTACAGTGAAGCTCCCATAGCAATCTGGTTTCCAGATTCTTTTACCTGATTCTCGTGGGTTGCAAGATATTTCTAACACATTGATCCCTAGAGCCAACAGTAGAAGCCTAATATCTGTAGGTATATCCCAACCATCGGAGTTGATAAAGTCACTAAGTCTAGTTGTGCATCTTTTCCACAGGGGCTATGGCATCTCAATGTATTCCCTCAGAAGTATCTCTGTGGTCCAAGTGTCCCTCCAGAAGTTGATGGTTGTCCCATTCCCTACTAACCATCCCATATATGGTCGATTTATACTAGCAGCTAGTCTTATACCTGGCCAAATCGTGGACTTCTTATGATATCGGATGAAATCACCTGCTTTGTTTATGAACTTAGCTTGCATAAATTGAGACCAGTCCCCTTTCCTGTCACAGAAGGCACAATGGAGTTTGCATAACATCGCATCAATAGCTTCTTTCAGGCTTCAGATACCCAACTCACCTTCTTTTATTGGTTTGTAGACTTTCTCCCATTTTACCGTGATTCCTTTTCTTTTGGATGGATCCCCAATCCAGATAAAATTACGTATGCTAGAGTCCCCTTCCTTTATGAGCGATCTTGGCAATTTATAAATAGCCATATTGTATATAGGGAGACTATTTAAAATAGCCCTTGCTAGGATTACTCTACCCTGGAAAGATAAGAGTTTTCCTATCCAACTATTAGCCCTTCTCTGAATATTTTCTACTAGAGGTCTTATTGTATTTGTGGTTACTCTGCTTTGACTTAGGGGAATTCCCAGGTATGTTTCAGGAAAAGTGCCTTCTGAAAAACCAAAAATGTTCAACACAATTCTTCGTCGAGTGAGGGTTACACCACTGAGAAAAATTTTGCTTTTGTCTAAACTAATTTCCTGACCGGACACTTTTTGGTATCTTGTAAGAGCTTCTCGCAGGTGTTTCAAGTATTTGGTTCTACCATTTACAAAGATCATAATATCATCTATCAATAAGAGGTGTGTTGGTGCTTGGCATTTTTTAATCGTAACCATGGGAAGGATCTTCCATTGTTCTAGCAGATGGTGAAGGTGAATACTCAGTATATCTTCAGCTATCGCAAAAAGTAGGGGGGATAAGAGGTCCCCTTGTTTCAGACCTCTGCTCATAGCAAAATATCCTAAAGGGCTACCATTCACTAAAACTGAGATCATACTACTACTAACTATAGTCGATATCCATTGGCCTAATTTAAGGCCAAATCCAAAAGTGTCCAGAGTTGCAAACAAAAAATCCCAACTCAGAGTATCATAAGCTTGTGAGATGTCTAGCCTGAGTGCATTGTTTCCACCCTTCCTTTTCTCTGTCATTTCATTCACCAATTCGGATGCCATACAAATGTTATTCTGGATACTTCTGCCTGTGATAAATGCACTTTGGTCTCGAGAAACAATTCTGGAAGCAATAGGAGATAATCTTGCGGCTAAAATCTTAATAATAATCATGAAGATAAAATTACTTAGACATTTGGGTCTAAACTGTTTAATAGTCACTGGATTGTTTACCTTAGGGATCAAAATGATCAGATTAGTGTTAAAATGTTTGGGGATCATACCATCAGAGAAGAAGGAGGTGATGCCAGAGTAGATGTCTGCTTCTAAAATTTTCCAGTGGGTCCTGAAAAAAGATCTAAGGAAACTATCTGGTCCGGGTAAACTATCGCCATCCAGGTCAAACACAACATCTTTAATCTCTGCTTGGGACTGACTCTCAGTCAACTGAATGTTTTCGTCGAATCTGACTTTGTGGATCATGTTGGCAAACAGTGATGGGGTATGAAGGACTTCGTGGGTCGTGAATTTCTCAGTATAGTACGCAACTATATGTTGTCGAATATCCTTTTGGTCCTTAAGAATCGAACACCCTGGAGTAGAAAGTTAAGTAATAATGGCTTCTTTTATTCTAATCTTTGTTAAAGTGTGAAAGAATCTTGTATTTTTCTCTCCTGCTTGAAGCCACTTAATGCGGGAACGTTGTCTCCACGTAATCTCCTCCACTTTCTCAATATCGGCAAGCAATAATGCTTTTCCAAACATTTGATGCTCAAGATTGTCATTTGTGTGGTCCTGTTCTAACTCTATTTGCAGATGAAAAAGTTATCTTTCCAAGTCATCCTTTATAATCTGGGGAGTAGTAACCTTAAGCCTCAATGCTTTAATTTCTTCCTTGAGTCTTCGTAGTTTAAGCATCATCGTAAACAATGGGTTAGCCGACATAGGTTTGTGCCAGATATGTTCGACAACCTTATAAAATTCAGGATATCTACTCCATGCCTGTATGTAGCGAAAGGGAATGCTGTGAGGTTTGGGGATGTGGAAGCATTCTCCAAACAGTAAAGAATGATCGGATTTAGTTCTTGGAAATACTTTAATTCTCCAGCCAGGAAACGAGTCGAGCCACTGCTTATTTTGGAGACATCTGTCTAGGCGACTGAAGATTCTGTTATGTCCCTATTGAGCATTACACCACATGAACTTCATACCTGAAGTACTACTCTCTGCTAAGTTGACACTATTGGGGAAATTTGCAAAATTTGAGATAGCATTCACCAAAGGAGGTCTTCCACCTTTTCTTTCTGAAAGTCAAAGAATCACATTGCAATCCTCTATACAAATCTACGGTTTGGTGTTGCTCAATGAAAATCTGGTCAGCTGTGACCACAACTCTAGTCTATTTATTCGTAGGCAATCTGCATGTATAAAAGAGAGGCAACAGTCCAGATATTTGACCGTTATAAATTGTTTATCCACCATAAGCACCCACTACAAGAATAAAGGGTATTTCCCACCAAAATATATGTGGTAAAAGAGTTTTTGCTACTATTTTTACTGTGGCAAGGGTCGTGGGCGTAGATGGGGTTGATCCGTGGCAAAAAGTTATTAATTACCACGACTTTTACCATGGCTAATGATAAATTCTTTTGCCACCGAAAAATCCATTGTAAAAGCCTGATTTTACCACTATAAAATCCATGGCAAAAACATATTATAAATAATAATAAAATTATAATTTTTTTGCCACCAAAAAATCCGTGGCAAAAACATATAATAAATAATGATAAAATTATAAAAAAAAATTCCACCAAAAAATCCGTAGAAAAAACATATAATAAATAAATAAATAAATTATAATTTTTTTACAACAGAAAAATTCGTGGAAAAAGCCTACTTTTACCACTACAAAATCCGTGGCAAAAACATATAATAAATAATAAAAAAATATCGCGGAAAAATCTGTGGCATCAAATGATTTGTTACTGGGTTTAAGATAATAGGAAAGGGTACTTAAGTCTACATAGCTGAATAAACTTAGCATTTAACAGAAACAAACATACCCTTAAACTTTCTTTTCTTGTTGGCTCTCCTCAATTTCCTTAGTTCTCGAGTTAGCTCCACTTCTTCCATAATATCTCCTTTGCCAGCAAACACCTCCTCAGGGGCCAACATTACTACATCTGAGACTACCACAGGCGCAATCTGTTGAAAAGGACAAAAAAGAAAATAATTATGCCAAATTTAGGTTAACAAAGTCCTTTAGATGAACTAGTAACAACTAAGCAAAATAGTTAAGAACAATCGAAATCATAAAAAAAGACAGATAGTAGAACGGACAACTAGCCTCTTCCATTGCTAAAGCGGGAACATTTGTTTGTATGGACAAGTCCTCGATTATCTGCCCAAGGTGGCACGGGTTATATAACAATAGAAAAGCTATACAAATTTCAATTAGATATCATCAAGTTCTTCCTTTCAAATAAAAGCATACTGGTTTAGGTTTGTAACTGAATTGAGATAGTAAAAATTGAAGTTCCTTCATGTGCGTACTAATCTGGTTGCATATTAAGAAGAAAGAAAAAGAGGTTATGCATATGTGCAGTTACGGTACATGTGAAACAGAGACTTCAGGAAGTCTCAGATATGAGCACATTGTTAGGTTCAAGAAACATAGATTGTCTAAGTATGATTAGTAAGAAAATTAATATGTCCATTACTGAAGCGATATCAAGAAAATTCCGATAGGAGAACACAAAAAAACTAAAAAATGCTTCATAGCTTTTCTGGAAGAAAACAAATTGTACTCTCCAGTAAGACTAATAAACTAACATGTTGAGAATTATTCAGGTTAATAGAAGTTCTCTTTCTCATCGTTGGAAATACAACTACCAACTAGTACGAAAACAAGAAAAATACAAAAGAAGGCGGGTATTAGCAACTACTTTAATAAATCATGCAAACATGACTTTAGTGTTAGATAGCCTTCAAAAGCATATTAGAGCAAACAAGATTCTGGACTCGAAGATAACAAGTGTTCTTAAGGTTCATGACAATTGAGTTAAACTATAGATAAGACATTTCCTCACATGGATATATTAATCTATATATGCTACAATAATATTGGATAGATTCTAGATGGGCATTGATCGTGGATAAGGTAACTTGTCCAGCAAGTTAATAACTAGGGTTTATAGATAGAGCACTACTTTATAATATTTTACGGGTTGAATACATAAATTTGCATCTTTACTACTTTATTATTAAATTAGACCAATGTGAGTGAGGAAATTATATGTAACACCCCATAGTGTATCGAGGCCCCTTCGCTAACTTGGTGGGTTATGCCACAAAAAAATCTACTATATTGCATCAAAGAACGAAAAACATTGGACAAAATTGTCCAAGTAGCATTCCTAGACTTAAATACTTGATGGATTATCTAATATCGTATATAATCAATATGGATGCAATGCACACCTTGATTGACTGTTCATATTTGTGCTCCCTGAAGCACGAGCAAGAGACCCTCTAGACAAATATGTTGCCATCTCCTCTTTTAATCGAACTTTTGGTTCTGTGACTCTGGCAAGTGTTATTCCCCCATTCCAGGTTTCTCGGATTTGAATAGGAGTTCTTGATGGAATAGCCAGCTTCAGAAGAGTAGTTCCCTCTCCTTTTAAGAAGGATAATGGAGTTGGGGCATTGGAAAGATCAGCATTCAGACTATCAACAGTGCGTTTATGAACCCTTAGCAGACCATCGATTACAAGAGGAATAGAAGCATCTGGCTCTTCTTTAGATGAAATCAACACCTATTTAGAGAGCACACAACAATTCATGTATGCATTAACAGTATATATAGAACCCAATGCATAAATACTAAATACCATTATAATACATACAAGTAGTAGACATAACTTCTTGGTATGTTTCATTTCGTGTCAAGAAACATGTTGTCTTTACAAGGTTTTGAAAGCCTTTTATAATCAGTACCCAGTACCCGTCAAGAGTGCAACCCAATGGGAGTGAAAGCTTTTTCGAGAGTTCCACATACCCACCTCGTGTAAAATCATAACCTGCCATAATAGAAACAAAGTTTGTTATCATTATTAAGAAAAAAATACTTCCTACTTCAGAACTTAAACTTGGAATCTTTTCAAATTCCTCACCCGAGAAAGCAACATTTCCTGTCTCAGTGAACTCAAACTTGGAATCCATTCCTCCATCATACTTAGCGGCTACTACATTCTGAAAGTATGTTCCCTCACAAACCTGGCGTAATAAATGATCTTGTTCCAACCTTCTACTGCATACTTAAGAGTTAAGGGTTCTCCTACATCCCCAGTTACAATGTCTACCACATCCTCCTCAGCTTTTCTTACTAGAGCCTGATTCATTCATGATTCTCGTGTCAAAATATTGGGGCTAGCATATTTTTATGTGAACGACACGAAATGGATGCATCATTTGAATGGTGCATGACACACATTCATGAATCAATTACTAAGCTAAAAGTAAAAAAAATGGGAGGGTGCCTTGACATTGTATCTTCTAAGCATGAGTTTGCGGACAACAATTCGTCCAATTCTACTAGTGGCACCATCTACTAAGACAGTAGTGTTTTATGCGGTAGGAATGGTGAACTCGCACATGGGGAACTCGAGAGTGTCATCAGTGTTTGTTCTGGAGATCTGACCCAAGCCAGAGAATTTGCGCCAGACTTGGTCAAATATCTGACGGGATTTACAACCAAGGCCAACAGGGTTTACGCTGAAAGCCGACGCCAAGGAGAAAGGCATATCTTTTCTCTAGTTGTGGAAGATATCTCATGTGTGCTAGAGTATTTTACCTTTATAAACAACTCAAGACTAACTAATTTCGCCTTTTAAAACACTAGTAGGACACTAGCGCTTGTAGTTTAGAAGCGTAGTGAAGCGCGTGGGAGTCAAGATACACTAGGAAACAATTGGATTTCAGAAACTCTCCATAACCTGCAATATAGAAACAAGTAAGTAGTGACCAAGATACACTGGGAATCAATTGGAGATTTAGTAATTTGACCCCACGTACCTATCACAAACTTTTCCAGACGAGTTGCATGGTACAAATCATAATATATTAAGTTCATTTTGAACCCTTCAATCTGCAAAAGAGGAAGATAGTTTAACACTTCACGGATATAAAAAGCAAGAATTGAATGAGTTGACCAGACGATTTCGAAGCACAAAAATTACCATCATTCTAGCATAAGCTGATCCAATACGACGAGCTCTAATCACTCCCACTGTCTGTCCCTTAAGTAAATTCCCTTCAAGCCTATAAGAAACATAGGTTAAAATTAGAGTCCTTGTATTTAAGGTATCTTCCAAGAAATAAAAATATGAAGGTAATAATGGTAGTGGAGCTTGCTTACAAATGAGGTAGCCATCCATCATATAAACCTGCTCTCATGAACTCATCTACTTCTACTATTCTTCTTGCAGCTGCTAGAGAGAGTGAAGCTGCCAATTCTACGGTTGTCTCTGTAAGTACACCCTACCAAGTACCAATTAAACATAATCAGACACAGACCGAAATCCACCGATGACACATTTTCTTGCTTGGAAATTCTAAGATATAATAGATATTTAGATTGCAAAATTTATACAAAAGGTTTCAAACCTAAATGCTTGAGGATTGAGGTATAAACTTCTTCTAGAAATTTCTTGAGGGTTTTATACATGCGCATATGCTCAATAATACTAAAATTCAAAACTTATTCCCTTTTAGACGAACTTACAGGTGTATTTCCAACAGAAACTCCATACTTAGTGGCTGCATTAACATCCACATTGTTGTACCCAACATCAATGTTGCTAAAAGCTTTTCATCCTACTTTGCTCAAAGCAGAGAACAACACTTCTCCCCAATCCTCGTTCAACTACAAAACAAACAAAATAGAAAACTAATAAATCAAACTTCAAATAAACTCAGAAATAATCGAGAAAAAATCTAAGACTTAAACATAGTTACCTGCCCAATCACTCTATCACACTTATCGCCAATGAGGGCAGCAATATCCTCGACAAACAATATTGTTTGCTTTTGTGTACATATCTGAACATACAAAGAATTCTCAATGGGTTAACTTTACCTAATAATATGGAAAGTGTACAAAAAAATTCAAATGATATGATAAGAGGATAAAAGCTGTTACTTCTACACGGCAATCTTGATCGGTTAAGAGGTGAATCTACCGAGTTTCAGGCATGGGTTTTGTGCTAATAACTCTGTACTTCCCATTAGGATTCCACACCTCAATGGAAACTGGTTTAGCCATAATGGTAGCATAAAATTTGAGTTCAAAGTGGGTGAATATGCCTACTTGGTTGAGCACCTTCTACAATTCTTTCATTCTTATATATTTCTTGCTTGTATAACATGATCTATCATAGTAATGAAATATTGGATGTGTTTCCTTCTATCTTCAAGAGCTTCTTCGTCACGTTTCAAAACTATGTCAGACAATGCTTCATTAGTCTTCAATGCATTGAGCCAGAATTCAGGCACCACTTTTGCTGTACAGGAAATGTAATAACAATGATCAAAAGATTTAAAACATCAAATTCTGATTTAGGTTATTCAATAAATCAGTCCGATAATATCTCAGACACTAGTCCCTTATTTTGATATACCAGGTCACTATTTTGAACCACAGAAGTAAGTTACAATATCAATTATCTTAGAGATGAAAGTGGCATAGTCTAGATTTCTATAAATACCCTCAGTGGCTTTATCTTCTTCTAGCTCCTAGAAGCTTTATCTATTACGCCTTCAACTTCAGTTACACCTTCAACTTCAGTTACACCATTCATAATGTCATAACGCTGCAAAACAAGCAAGATAATGTACATAAATGAAGCACAATAAATGAACATTGTATGGCAGTAGCAGCCACTAACAGTAACAAATACAGAATGCACACATATTCCGCATCTATAACCTACAAAGGTTAGAACATGAAGTGTTTTAACTAAGCTATATTAGCCTATTATAAATGGAACTAACCAAGATACCTTGGCATAAAATGGTTCATAAAGATTTTGGTATTTAGCTTCAAGTGCGTCTCTCTCCTCAAAAAACTTAGCTTCCAGTTTGTTGTGTTGTGCTTGTTAAATTTAGCAAATATCAAAAAGCTCCACAAGTCAAAGTTAATACTCAATTTGACCAAAGAACTTAAATTATTTTTGGAGTTTTCCGTTGGAATCTGGCCCTTATAAATTATCCCAACAGAAATGGGTATGTCCGAATACATGGCAAGAAGTGGAATTCCTATCCGTCCCATGAATAGATCGTATACGTGCCTCAAGACTATCTGAGCCAATAATCTTTGGGAGTCACAAGTATACAATCTCACCTCTTTCCCTCCTCCTTTACCGGGCTTGGAACCGGCTATGCAAAGCTTTAACAACTTTGCATAGGCGGAGTTAAAAAAGGTTTACCTAATTGCGTAAAATAGGTAATTATATAAATGTTAATACTTGACATTCATATCTTTTAATAGAAAATAAGCTAAGAAACATGATTATAAGCATCAAAAGCTAGTTATGTCTATACAAAAGTAACTAATCCTGTCCCATATTTAGAAAAAGGAAAACTAACAAGATCTAATTAACTAAAAAAGTTCATATTCTAAAATTTGCATGACAACCAACTATTTCCCCACCCTTTTTTGTTTTTTGGACTTCTCAACAACAGGAACTGTGCAACCCGAATCATTAAATGTCATTTCATCATCGAGAATAAGTGTATCATTACTCGGTCCAATATCAGAATCTCATATAAAGTGTTCCTCAGATGAAAGACAGGCTTCATTCTTAATATAGACCTTTGGTGGAACCTCTATGACCACGTTCCAGTCAAGATCTTTTGGATCTTTGGAATAAAATACTTGTGTAGCATGTTCTGCAAGAATGAATGGCTCATCACCAAATTTATTTGAGCTAATTAACTTTCAAAAATTCACCAATTTCAAATTTGCGTCCTTGTCCCACTTAACACCTTGGCGTGTAACCTTAGCCCAATTACACCTAAATAAGAAAGGTTTATAACCTTTACGATATTTGAGTCGAATAATGTCCGTCAGAATTCCATAATATATCATACTTTCATCCAAAGGATTCTTATCTTTAGAACTAGATTGAAAAGTTCTCACGAAACTTGTGTTAACCCCACTACTATGATAATCTTTCGTTGCCTCGTAAACTTTTAGGACCAATAAGAAGCCATTGACGCAATACTTTTTGTTCCGCGTAGCAAAACCAATTGGCCCACCTACTATATCTTTAAAATCATCATCATTTTCATCGATCTCTAGCTGCAAAACAATACCAATTGACAAGCAGGTATAAAACATTCTTCTAATTGCATAATTTTATTTATGAAAATAGTAGATAACAAAACTAACAAGTACCTGTTGTTTAACCCACTGTATAAACTCTTTTTTACTAGAAATCTTATAGTTTATACCCTTTCCCACGGATAACTTACGACGCTTTAAGAAATCATCATGTTTAGTGTATATCATAGTAAATATATTTACGTATAAAAAATGCTAGCTGAAAATTTTAAAGTAAATATGCTAAATATATACCTTTTCCACATATCATAGGAAGGATGACTCTTTATTATCCACATACGAGCTTGTTCGTACTCAATACAATGTAGAAAAAATTGTTAACTTGAACCAATCTGCCCACTATCATCAACATTTTTATAGTCAATATCATCGAGAAACTTAGGTATCACAGATCCATCCAAAGACATCTCTAATTTTTTTAAGGATAGTCGAATTACCCCTGCCTTTATATTCTGTACAATAAGTTAAAGCCTCTTGCAAAAGATATCCTTTTTCTATACAACCTTCAGGCCGTGCTTTGTCCGTAACATTAACTTTATATGTCTTCATTAGCCTTTTCAAATTAATGTCATGTTAAAAAATAATGTTAACATAAAAAATATTGATAATCTAATAAGTGATAGTTGTGTAATACCTTTCAAATGGCCACATCCATCGAAATGGTTCAGGACCATTCACTCGACTCTCATAAGCTAAATGAATTGGCAAATGCATCATCACGATAAATACAAAAGGAGGAAAACTTTTCTCAATTTTACACAGTGTTTTGGCCATGCCCCTCTCCAAACTCATAAGTGTTTCAATATCGAGAACTTCGGAACATAGTGCGCTAAAAAAAGTTGAAAAACTTATGATTATATTACAAATTTCCTTCCTATCTTTGAAGGCATGTTGGATCAACACAGGAAGTAGATGTTGCATTAAGACATGGTAGTCATGAGATTTCATGTTCTTCAATTCCTTAAAATCACTAAAAATAATGTTCTTCCAATTACTACTGAAGCCATACGGAACTCGCAGATCTCTCAGTGTTTGCATAAACAGTTTCTTTTCATCCTTTGTTAACCAATACCGACCTGGCTTCATTAATTCTTTTCCATTTTCTTTATATATCCTGTACTTTTTCTTAATTTTTAATTTCTTCAAGTCCTTACGTGCATTGGCTGAATTCAACATAAGCGTAACTAGGATCTCACAACAATTTTTTTCAATTTGCATTACGAACAGGGATATCAACCCAATATTCAAGGTCAAAGAATATAGACCGTTTATTGAAGAATTTTGCAGCAACATTTTCTGATGAATTTGATTTCCCAGTATTTTTTCCCCAATGAACATCAAGAGTTGCAATCATGCTTTCCGCCGTTCTCCCAGGTAAAGGCTCAGGCTTTTGTCTTAGCTCTTCTCTCCCATTGATAGTACTAGAGCTAGTATCCTTCCTGTAAGTCTCATCTTCTTCTGGCATCCATTGTCTATGACCAGGATAAACATCTTTCCTTCCACTTTCAAGCCTTAGAGAATTTGTATTAGATCCACAACAAGGACAAACAAATTTACCCTTTGTCTTACAACCTAATATATTTCCATATGTAGGAAAATTGTGGATAGTCCACAACAAAATAGCTCGCATATTAAAATTTTTACCAATGTGTAAATCATATGTTATAGCCCCTTTATGCCATAAGTCCTTCAATTCGACAATCAATATTTGCAAGTAAACAACTAAATCATTCCCCGGCTGATGCGGACCTGGTATTATTAAAGTAAGCATTGTAAATTGCGGTTTCATGCATAGATTTGGCGGAAGGTTGTATAGAACTACCATTACAGGCCAAGTATTATGTTGAGAACCAAATTTACCAAATGGGTTAACCCCATCTGTTGCTAAACCATATCTAAGGTTTTTAGGCTCCGCTGCAAAATTCTTGTATCTGAGATCGATGCACTTCCACGTTGTTGAATCAACTGGATGTCGCATCTTTCCAACTGGCATCTTCCCAGTTGAATGCCAAATCATCACTTTCGCCACGCATGGCACACTGTAAAATTAATTAGAAAATAAATGGAAATATCATATATACCTAACATTTTAGTTTATGACTAAATAATAATAAAAATAAATAACTAAATATATTTTAGACAAGCATACCTATACATCCTCTGCAACCTTAGTGTTAATGGGAAATATCTTAGTACCTTAGCAGCAAATTTAGTTTTCTCTTTATACCTAGATGCACCACATGTAGGGCACTCAATTTGTAGGGCATTTTCTTTCCAATATAAGATACAATCATTTGGGCAAGCATCTATTTCCTCATAGTCAAGACCTACTTGTGAGATGACCTTGCTAGCGTGGTAGCTATCAACGGGAGCTTTATTATCTGGAGGTAATACTTTTTGGAATACTTGAAGAAGCTCCGTGAAACTAATTTCACTCTAGTTATGCTTAACTTCCAACTTGTATAATATGACGACAAAAGTCAACACAGTGAAACCTTTGCACCCGGGATACAATGCAGTCATAGCATCCTATACTACTTTGTTGAACTCAATTGTAGGATCTTCGCTAGTAGCTTTACCAGATGCCACTTTCTCAAGTTCTAAAGTTTCACTTGTGTTATGAAAAGAATCTGAAACTACCGAGGTATCTTGATTTAACGAGTTATTCCAAACGGTACTCAAATTGCTCAAGTATAGATCATCGTAGTGTTCAGCTACATCTACACCTTAAGTAGCCTCACTCCCACCGTGGTAAATCCATGTTGTATAAGTTTTAATGAATCTGTGTTTCATTAAATCTATAACAACATCGTCGTAAGATATTGGAATCATTTGGTTCCTACACCTCGAACAGGGACAATGAATGGTTTCACTATCTGAAAGGTGTTTCTGTGCAAACTTCTTAAAGATATTAATACCCTTTAAAAAATTTATGCCAGGATTACGTAATTTAATCCAGCTCTTATCAATAGAACTAGACATTTTTTTGCATCCAAACATTGAGAACAAAATATAATCAAATTACTTACTGTGAAACAATCATAATATGATTAAAATCAAGAATAAACTCAAAATGATAGTAGACATAATAAACCTATGCATACTCATCGCAAAAATAATTAAATCTATATTAGCCAAAATAAATTAAAAGAAATAATAGACCTGTGCATACTCAAAATAATTAAGCCTATAATAGACCTGTGTAAGATAATGGGACATTTGATTTCTGGTTGTAGAGACATGCAAAAAAAAATTAAAGAGGGAAAAATAGCCAACAAAGAAGGGGATGAAGACAAACAAAAGAAGAAAAGGAATCAAAACAAAAAGAAGACAAAAAAAAGGAGAGAAAGAGGATGAGAATGATGGAGATAATGAAAAAGATATAGTTGAAAAGAAAGACGAGAGACAAAAAGGGATTAGGGTGGATAATACAGCCCCAAGAAAAGTAGATAAAGACAATGCGTCTGGGATTAATCAATCCTACAGAGATGCGGACGATGTATGGGGCAATGCCAGCTATTATCATGAATAACGCTTAGAGAAATAGACAGGCTCCGTTTCAGTAATGAATCAAAGTGATCAAGATGCTAAAATCAAGATTGATATTACCAATCAGATGGAAATTTCACCTGTAATAGAATATACATTTGTATAAGAAATTAAAGTTAACTAACCGTAGCATCATACGCCCTCCGACCCAACAGCTTAGACAAATCAGCTTGGCACCTAACTGAATGAATGATACTATCAAGGGAATTAATGCTATAAATCTCTTTCTCTAGTTCCACAAGAATATTTAAGCTCACCAACTTTAAATACTTTTGAGACACCAAATCAACCTTGATAAGAATGACAACATCTTATGAGGAGAAAAAAAGTATATCAGGATAGTTGTTCTAATTCCATCTTATAAGCAGTTTATAATAAGAATATAAACAACGTAAGCCGGCCAAGAAAAATTCAGAAAAGGATGAAGTTTCATATAAATTATAAGCTTTGATCATGGCCGAAAGAGATTAAGACAAGGTCCACTATGTCCAGATCTTTAAAAACAATGCAAAGAGAAAACAGTCTACCAAGCGATAAATATTCATACTACATTTCTTTCATAGGTTTCATTTTTGGTACTTACAAAAATTACTATGAGAAATAAATCCATTGCAAGCTTGCATAGTAACAATTATGAGAATAGAAATTTCCAGTGTAAATATCGCAAATGCTATTCGAAGATATGCTTCTGTAAACAGAGATGAATCACGATGTTGGCTAAGCTGAAGTCTGAGGTTTTTAGCATCTACAACCTGTTTGGCCCACAGACCCCGAGATGGTAAGACAGGTGAATCTCATTTTGTTGCATGATAACTACAGAGGTAAATATTTGTGTAGAAATAAAATTAGAGGAAACTAACAGTTATAATATAATCAAGTTTAACTGCTGATTTTAGTTGATCATCCAACCAAAGAATGGACGCAAGAGGTACCGGATTGGCCAGTCCCGTGGTCTCTAACAATATATGATCAAGTCTGTGGTACACAAAAACAAAATAGACATCAATTAGTTATACTTTGAAGCTATGTAAACAGAAATTAAATTGAACAAAATGCAACCCTTACCTCTCCTTTCTCTGTATAAGTTGTTCAAGCGCTTGAACGAGACTATGTTTAACAGTGCAACAAATACAACCATTAGCCAATTCCACCCATTCTTCAACAATTGCCACTAGAGAGAGAGAGAGAGAGAGAGAGAGAGAGAGAGAGAGAGAGATATAGAGAGAGAGAGAGAGAAAAGTATACCTGAGAATCACCTACAGCAAAGAATAGGTGAAGGAGAACTCATAATTGATGAAGAAAATCGGTGAAGGATAGAAGAGGTGAAGGGGGTAATCGGTGGAGAAAAGGATCGAGCAGAAGGAGAGAAAAAATGGATTTCAATCTTTTGATTAGCGGGAAAAGAGGCAGGATCAAAAACATTGGTAGATTTTAGTTTGCTCCTACACTTTTGCTACCATTAATGATTATTAGCCACCGTAAAAGTTGTGGTTTGTCTGTCACTGATAAAAGAGTGGCAAAAACTAAAAGCCATCAGTGGTAAATGCCCATTTTTCTTAAAGTGACCTGTGGCTCTTGAGAGTTCTCTGCCCATAGTATCCATACATTTCCCTTCATATCCATGGATTCGTTTGATATAATCTTTAAGCTAAATCCGGTAATGTAAAATCCACTGGTGAAAATCTTTGGTTCAGCAAAACCCATAATCTGAGGTTTAATTGCTCAAATTTTCTTCTTAAAATATAATATAGTTTTAGAATTTCCTAATCCTCGTGTATTCCAAAAGATGACTTTCATCAAATACCTTTAAGTTGGGATCGAGTGGTTCGAGGATCTAAGGTGTAAACCTTACCTCCAATGAAAACTTGGTTAGGCCCTAGGGTGGGTTGAATGCTATCCTCGAGTTCCATCGCATTTGCCCAACTCTCCGGGCTAAGTAGTTTACCTACTTCCTCTTGTGCATCAGAGCTATCATCATCTTCCTCGCGGCCATCATCATAAGCTACCATCTAAAAATTTTGTGGTTGAACCTCTTCTGTAATTTTTGTTTCTTCACCTGCTCTCTCTTGTGTATCAGAAAATTTAGTGTTGCTTAAAGCTTTGAACTTATTTAGACTTGTGGTTAAACTGTTTTCAGAGGTGGCAGCCCTTTGTTTGCTATGACATGCCTTAGGTGCTGACCATTCTTCAGCTTCCCTGAATTTTACCACCTATTGCCCCGTGCTTATTTCAGGAAAGTAAATAATTGGTGATGCTTTGCTACTTTCATTTGGGGTATCTTGAAAGTAAAGGTGTTTGTTGGGCATATGGGGTTGTTGTTCATTGATTCCTTTCTTTATCAGTTGCACATCTTTGATCTTCACCCCTTGGTTATTGCTTTGGATCACCGGCTTTTTACTAATTTTCTGTAGTAGTTCATTCTGTTTGCATGCCCTTTGTATCACTTTGCATTCCACTATAATATGCCCAATGTTGTTGCAATGACCACAATATTTAGGAATCCTACAAAGAATGACTTCCTGCCTGATGATCTCTCCCTCTACCTCTAGCAAAAATTACTTTGGTATCGATTTTGATAGATCAATGTATACAAGCACACACACATTATAACCATAAACTTTATTCATAGTGGAGTAGTCTAAATGAATAGGTGTGCCCAATATTTTTCCCAAAGACATTACTATCTTGTGGCTCCATAATTCCATTGGCAAGCCGGGAAATTTGCACCATATGAGAGCTTCGGTATTGCTGTGCTTATCAATTGAGAAATTGGGGTTCCAAGGCATAATCCGTATGGGAAGGTTATGAATGATCCATGGTCCTTTGCTCCAAATGAGTAGTTTATCTTATTCATTGTCAAGATGGATAATGAAGAATCCTTTTCCAATCGGGATCAATTTGCAAAGCCCCGTAGTCTTCCATTGATCTCGAGCATATTGCTGTACCTCTACAAACTTGATTTTTTGGAGGTCCATTCTACCAATTAGACTGAACTTGAATTCAGATATTCCTTTGGCTATATCATCGGATGAAATGGACAAAATTAGGGTATCACCTCTAATCCCTGCTAGGATTAATGGCGTAGATGGTTGTGTCGGTTTTTCCTTCCCTCGGATTTTTTCTGCAAAGCTACTTGTATTATCTGTGATAATGCCATCAGGGATTTTACTATGGTTTGTTGAATCACTCCACATAATCTATTAACATTATTTTTTAGAGCTGTTTGTGGGCTCGATGGTATTTACTGGTTTGATTTCTTCACCTCCTACAGCTTTTCCCAAGAAAATCCATGGGCATACAATCCTAGATTGGAGATCGGGCTTCTTTGTTGCATCCTCAGTCTCTTTTGTGGCCTGATCCTCTGCTGGAAATTTCCCAGAATCTGAAATTTCTCCATTTACAATTGCATTTGTTGGGATGGATTTGATCTTCTCCAAAAAACCCTTCATATTTAACCCCACTGATTTAATTCCATTGCTAATAATCATTTGGAGTAGATTAATGGTAAGAGCATCCATGATTACAAAGGATGAATCACGAAAAATCAACCAAGAAGGAGGGAGATTGAGTTAAAAATGAGTTGAGCACTCGTCATGATCATGCTAAATTATCTTGTTGATTGTTGTTTACTATTCTTGAGCGCTCTAGACATATTTGAGTTTCATCTCACTCTTGTTTATAATTCACAGAAGCTCAAGCACTATTTCTAAGCATATTCAGTCAAAGTCATGACGAACAACCCCTTTCTGGAAGTTCTATCCAAGAAAGAATAATTAAGAAGAGTACAACAATGGTCAATCAGTTTAGAAGAACGTGATATCAAGTTTGAACAACGTCATTCCGAAAAAAAATAGGTCGTGGCCAATTTATTCACAGATTTTCCAGTAGAAGACCCCGAGTGGGAAGAACACGATCCTAACCTTTCAAAGGAACCTACAGAGGATCCACCCCCAAAAGTATTTGACGAGCGAGCTGAATAGATTACGAGGAAGGGGTGGGGACTTCTAATACATGGATCAGCAGGGCCCACCGGTTCAAGAATTCAAATCATACTGATTACCCCTTCCAATGACAAAATTGAGAAATTAATCTTCCTGGATTTTAAGGCCTCAAATAATGTTACCAAGTACGAAGCTCTCATTTACGGACTCGACCTCACCCTCGAGATCGGCAACCCTGAACTCTCCGTTTACGCAGATTCACTACTCATCACCCACCATTACTCAGAGCAATACAAGAAAAATGGTAAAATGATCGAATAAGCAGCCCTCGTCGCAGATAGGTTGAGCAAGTTTGTGCATGAAACTCTCGATTATCTTCCTCGAGGCGAGAACAGACACGCCGATTCCTTGGCATATCTAGTCGAGGTTTTAGGCATAAAAGCACGATATCTCCAGATCGAAGTGATTTTAACCCCCAACATTGATCACATTTTTGTATGCACGATCAACACTGGAAGCGATAAAGGAGGCGACAGCGATTGGCGAAAGCCTTTCTCAGTTTATCTCGGTATCGACAAAAAATGTGAAGGACTACTTCCTACAGATCTGAAGGAGCACCGACAGCTGATAGACAACTCGAAGTGGTACATCAATCAAAATGGTACCTTGGACCGCTGATCAGCCACGGGGACTTACCCTAAGTGCCCCTCTAAACAGAAAGCAGACGAGATGCTCCGTAATTTATATGAAGGGACTTGTGACTCTCATGCCGTAGGTCGATCACTCGAAAATAGGGACATAACACAAGGAGTATTCTGGCTTGGCATCCACAAGCAAGCAGAAGAGTACTCACACAAATGTGATGCATGTCAGTGACATGGAAAGATGATACGCGCCCCTGCGCTCGAACTCCATGCAAGCAAGATATTTTAGCCATTCAAAAGATAGGCACTCGATCTGGTCGGCGAGTTTCCTAATTCTCCAAGTAACTTCTGCCACCTCTTTGTAGCTACTAATTATTTTACAAAATGGGTAGAAGCAGTTCCACTCTATCGAACCAGAGAAGAAGAGGTTATCTTTTTTATCTGGGAACACATCATCACTCGGTTTGGGTGCCCCCACCTAATTCGTATCGATAAGGAGCCCCAATTTGTTAGAGAAAAGGTCATAGCTTTCCTTAACCAACACAACATCATTCACTCACCATCTAACCCCTACTACCCTCAAGGCAATGGCCAAGCCAAAATCACCAACAAAACCATCATCGATGGATTCAAAAAAGGCTATACACTCAGAAAAAGGGAATTGGGTTCGGGAACTCCCTCATGTTTTATGGGCATATCGTACCACTCTACGACAGTCAACCGGCTACACTCCATTCCTCCTTGCCTATGGCATTGAGGCTATCATTCCTTCTGAATACTACCATCCAGTCAAAGATCATGAGCTAACTGCCAAATAAAATGAGTTTGAATTAGCCTTCAATCTCAATTGGATCGATGAAACTAGGGAATGCGCCATCGCTAACCTAGGTCGATATCACCGTATGCTAGCCAGTTCATATAACAAATAAGTCATATACTGCACTTTTTAAATCGATGATCTCGTCCTCAGATATATACCTCAACACCGCAAAGAGTCTCATGTTGGGAAACTAGCAGACAATTGGGGGGGTCCATTCCTTATCACAGGTCTCTCAGGCCTGGGATCATATTACCTCGTGTAGAAGAGGGCGTCTACATCTTGAGTCCTTCGAACACTAGGCGACTAAAATAATATTATCATTAGGTCCCTCATTACTCCATTTCAGTTTTTCTTTTTCTTCATTCCAGAAGTGAGATTTCTATCTTCATCCAATGTAAATCATTTTTCTAAAATCAATGAAACTTACAAGTTTTCATCATACATCTTTCTACTTTGTAGACAATACATAGATTAAAGTATAGATAATATTAGCTTTCAATAGATATTCTACCAGTTAAATCAAGGATAACACTTGGTTTGGCCAACTCTACTCTATCTCCTGCGATTAAAGTAAGGTAGCGCGACATCATACCAGTTAAATCAAGGATAACACTTAGTTTGGCTGACTCAACCACATCTCCTGCGATTAAGTCAAGGTAGCACTTGTTTTCAATCAATGGACTCTGCCAGACATAAGATAAAGCAAAGGTAATACTAGTTTTCATCTCTTCCCGTATGTCTACGACATTATACCAGCTAAATTAAGGATAACACTTGGTTTGGCTGACTCTACCATAGCTCCCGTGATGGGAACAAGGTAGAACTTGTTTTTATCAAAGGACTCTCCCGAGACATAAGATAAAGCAAAGGTCATACTAGCTTTCATCTCTTTTACTATGTTTGCGACATTCTATCGGTTTGATCAAGGTAACGCTTGAGTCGACTGCAACTATTTAACTCCTAGATTAAAATAAAGGTAATACTAGTTTTTGATCGAAGAGCTTAACAAGACATAAGTTAAAGAAAAGGTAAAACTTGTTTTCATCTCTCAACATGTTTGCAACAAAATTTGTTTTTTTTTAGGTTTATATACAACCACGACAATGGCATTTTTTCTATTATGGGGATGTCAACTTCGTTTACCCCCACAGCAGGAGGTCGAGTAGCCATAAATTCTTGGGCTTGAGTAATGACAACAGTCCTGCCCTCCTCTATCAATTCAGTAGTTCGAGGGCCCAGATCCGTTCCCATAAAGCTAGTGTAACCCTGAAGATACATATCCTTCCTGACATACAGTCAAACAAGGAATCTCTCTCCAACTCAATTCTTTTAACCTCTTCTACGAAATAAGCAATTACAGATCTCAACAAGTCTGAATGCAAGGCTTGAGTTGCAACTGAGTGAGACCAAAATGTCATCGCCCTCTGAAGGCGATCTTCTAACCTTTTTTCCTTAGCTTTGCGACTCTCCAGTTCTCTGCCTACCAAATCTATAAAGGCTATGTTCTCTGTAGATTTTTTATCAGCTTTTGCCCACTCAGCTTGATTAATCGCCTCCAATTCAACAACTTGAGCATGAA
The DNA here is from genome assembly GCA_014058105.1 of Kingdonia uniflora. NCBI lineage: Eukaryota > Viridiplantae > Streptophyta > Magnoliopsida > Ranunculales > Circaeasteraceae > Kingdonia > Kingdonia uniflora. The sequence goes on from JACGCM010002827.1 coordinate 5,736,223, forward strand.
GTATCTCGATCTGCTTCTTCAGTTCGTCCACATCAGAAACTTTCTTTAATAATAATTTCTCTTTGTCCCTTATCGCGATCTCCTTCGACCTGATAACACTCTCTAACTCTCTCTCCCTCGTGAGAGCAGCGTCTAGTTTACCTTCACACACCCATAATTACTCCACCCCTGTGCGTACATTCCCTTAAAGCCAAGCGACATCCCCCTTCAGCCCCCATATTCGAACTGATAAGCTAATAATATTGCCTTGAACAAGAGAGTTTCTGTCGTTATTTTTCTTCTCCTTCGAGCGTTCCCCAGCCTCAGCATTCCAGGCATGCAAGTTGACCTGACCCAATTCGGTCTTCAGGTGTACCACCCTTTCATTCAACTCATTGCATCTTTATTAAGCTGACCGTAATTCCATAACCTTCGCAGAAAAAGCTGCAGTCATTTGCTCAGCTGCCAATTCAGACGTAGTTAGATCGTCTTGAACTCTCTTTATGTCGTTATCTTTATTGGCTAATTTCTTCTTAAATCGTCTCAGCTCACTCTTGCTATTCGCTAAATCATATTGGATTTTCTCCTAGTCATGTGTTTTCCCGGCTAGGTCCCTTCTCAAACCAGCCACCAATCGATTCAGATCATCCTCTGATCTTTCTAAAGCATGTATGTGGTAACGGGCCATGTCTGCCTCCATGCTCTTTGCCAACAATGCATCATTCTGGTATTTAAGTTTCATTGCACGTTCTGTTAATTCTTCGGTCTCTTCTCATCCTTTCTCTATTTTGGCATCCTTTTCATCGATCTTCCGAGATAGGTTAACAACTGTTTGCGTTGCCTCATTGAATTTAAAATGCACCTTTAGATGTTGATCTTCGCGATCTTTATTCGCCTCTCTCATCTAATCAAACTCTTCTGCAAATTCTTGGTTACATTGGAGAGCTTCATCTTTGCGAAGGTGAACTGACTCTAATTCGACCTACATATTGCAGATATATTATATCAGTTCAATTTTGAACATCCAGTATTACATTCCTCATGTCTAACAAGATATCTACTTTTTTTTAATATTCACTGAGTACAACTACTTTTGAACATAAAGTCAAAGTATAATCACGGGTGGATGCTCCATAATATATAATCGCAAGTCTAAAGGTACGCGTTCTCTATACTTGAGTATGCCAAAAATCTAAATTCTTTTATGTCTAGCCCCATTCCAATGCAGTTTACCCATAAATTAGTAACGAGTTGTTTATTTGTCTCTATATTCTATTCATTGATTTGAGCTCTGTACTAATGCAGCATGCGAATCAAAAAAATTTGCTCTATTCTAACCTGCGGCTCCACTTGCAAAGACAACAGAGACGCTAAAGTCTTTCTCTCCTTGGCAAGTTTAACCTCTAAATCTTTTATTCTGAGGCATACGTCCTTAGGTTTCTACAACAAGGTTTACAGAAAGTAACTTAGCCTACAAAATTATATCCAAAATATGTCCAACCAGTTTACAACATCCCACATATTTATACAATCACAATATAATCATACTATCCTACCTTCTCAATCTCAATCTCTGGGTGCTCGTTATCATCCCCATAGTTATTCCTCACCGTCTGAGGAGACACACCATCCAGCCCATCAACCACCCCAATGGCATCATCTTCGACCTCTTCATCCTCTTCTTTCACATAGGTGTTAGCCCTAATGGCATCCACCTCCTCTTTCGAGTATCTTTTGGACATTAGGTGACGCTCAAGCCTGTCCTGCTCAGTCTCCACCTTTCTCCAGATCCACTCTTACCTCCGATTGCATCTTGTTAACCTCAACAACTTGGGAAACCTTCAGCACCTCCAGCCATTTCCCATCCTTGCTCAGATCATTTTTCAGGTGAGCTACAATCCTTTCGAGCTTGGCATTCTTTCTCTTCGGCTCGGCTCTCTCCTCCCCAACCCCTAGGCTGATTCCCTTTATCAATCCACCAGCCTACAAAATAGCAAATATACCTTATTGATTAGATCGAGTCATAGTACAAACTCCATCATAAATACATAATCATGCACATGAGGCTACCATTTTGGTCAACTTCTCTCCACGAAGAGTTGTCAACCTGGCCTTCTCATCCACCTCTTTCTAGCCATCCTCTGTATCAGGTCGATCCTCAAAGACCTTCCCGCCAGAAACTTCAGAAGAATCAATCCATCTCTGTTTTGCCTTCCCAGCGGCAACACTACTTCCCAAATCCCCAACAGCTGCAAGACGCTTCAGTTGTTGCCTTTAGGGGAGAGTTCGAGCTAACTTGCTTGACGTAATGGACTCGGTTAATCCCTTGTCCATTCCAGAGGTCTTCAGCAAGCTCGCTTGCCTTTCCCCATCAGTCCCCTTCTTTTTGCAGCTATTAACACTCGTCATTAGCCTTGTTGATTGGGATTTTAAAACCTTTTCAACCCGGCTGTTAGCACCTTTCTTCCTGCTGATACCAAAATCATCTAATACAGTCTCGAGCTCAACCTACTCTAGAGTGACTTTATCAAACAACGGCTCTTTCCTTTCCACCTGTGATTTGGGACCTGTCATACAGAAGACATCAACGTCAGTAAACATCTTACAACTTCAATTATCAATCTTAGACATTATGCATTGTTATACTTACGTTATTTTACGGATCTAAACATAAGTTCCATGGGATCTTCATCATCTCTCTGAAGGTAGTCACCCTTCACCCATATCACGCTATCATTCTAAGGTCTACCTGATGAGTTTAGATCGAAGAAGCGAAGTCGAGTTGCCTTCGCGCAAAAATAATCCCCTCCACTTGGGCCAAAATCTTTAACACCATAAAACTTCAACACATCCGCAGGGGATATCCTCCTCTTTCTACCCTATCCTTCCCACCGTGAGTTCAAAGCTTCATAAACACTCAGAGGTCAAGGCTTCAGGGGATATTCTCAAAGGTTAAGGCCACACTTACAGGTGAATTCCTCATCTCAACTACAAGTAAGGAGTATTATCCTACCAACACTCCTCACGATCGACCTACACATAGGTCCAAGTATCTATTGTTATCTTCTATTTATATACGTTAACCATTTTTAAATATCTTTCATATCTCTTATAACAAATGATTTTTCTTAGATTACTATAAATAATAATTTATCACTTTCCTAGCAATACAAAATCGATTTTCAAAAATACATGCACATATTACATATATCTACTAACCTTCTCTATCAGAATGTGAATCTGAGGCAGCGCCGTATCCTTCCCTTACCACGCTACTGTACAGCCTCCATCGCGACTCAGATTCAGTAACTCTCTCACACTTTGACTGATGATCCCATTTGCTTGTATTTACATAAGTTTCAGAACTGTTTTTGCCTCTCTTTTTCCTTCTTCTCTCACTGCTCTTCAAGTTTTTAGATGTTAAAAAATGTTTGATTGATGAAGATGAAGCGGTATTTATATTTTATTTCTCTAACTGCTGGTAGTTATTGAGCCTCGCATGGACCATTCTCAGTTTTAAAACCAAGGCATCCCTTCCACTATCCATGTCGGACGTCTTGCACCTTTTCGGTACAAACGTTTTCCCATCATTGCCTTTCCCCTTATATTTTAATCTACTTTAATCTCTTTTTTCCAAATCGCCCTCTGACCTCGCCCCACTCATATTGACTCACTCTTTACACACAATCGAGTTTTCACAACATCTTACAAAAGACAAATTCAGAACCTCCCTACTTTTCTGTTGAGGCTTCTTCTTCTACTCTAATAACAACAATGACATCATTTCCAAAGCTACCATAATTGAGTTTCAAATATTTTCAAAAACTCATTTTTACATAACAGTAACAAATAACATTCATACGAATAAAGGATCTATGCAACAATATATTTCAAATTTATTCAAACTCAATACAATCCTATTCTATCACTACTATTTTACATCCATTCCATGAACCTCGCATATAGATCATCAAAAGCAGCCTTGATCACCTGGGGAACTACATCAAACTAATTCACCTACAGCAATCCTTATATCTTTAAATTTGATATCCACCTCAACATTTAATCCAACCACCTCTTCTCGATCTGCAAGATTCCTCACTAGTTTATGAAATCATACCTCATAGAAATAACAGGCATACCCAAGTTCCCTGCCCCTTGCATCTAATCCTTCGAGCTGACACTCCCTCACTGGTAACTCAGTATCATAACTAAACAATCCAAAAATCCTCTCCCGCACTTCAACAATCTTTATGGCCAATCGTTCTTCAGTGGCATGACGTATTCTCTGAGATCGAGTCCGCACCATCCTTATCTCTTCTCAATATTTAAAAATCATTGAACGCTTATTTATACATTTTTACTACACTTTCTTCTCAAAATGTGATATTGACGTTTTATCTCGAAATAGAAAACCCAGAATTTTGAGAAAAAATTATCAAAAACTTATCCCTTCCCTCGAACTTAGTACATTCCTCAACTTTCCAAGTTGAGCTTAATCAGTCTAGATTTATTCTTCAATCAACCTCTACTAGATCAAATTTTTGCTCTACAAATTTCTTACAATTTTTGTCTCCTACACTTTCAACACGTAGAACAAATCATACTTACAAAATAACATAAATTTTTACACATATATATCTCAGTTCGAATGTTACAATAGCAATACTTTTGCTACTTATACATTTAAATTCATTTCATACATTCTTCAAAGTATTTCAACTCGATTTTTAAGAGCTATTCTATATCTACATTAACACAAGTAATTGGATGACAAAATTTATTCATGTCAAAAAATATTACACGTGTTTTTATAGATAACAAGTCCTTCAGTAATCGATCTCAGGTACTTTACAGACATATAATTGTTCAGCACCCAACTTCAGGTACTTTACATATTACAAGTTTTTTAATACTTTTGCAAGTAACAGGTCATTCAGGCACTCCGACATATCAAATCCTTCAGTTCATCCTGCATCAGTGATTTTTCACGCTTATTCAAAGCAAATATTGGAAACATCAAAAATCTTCTCTCACATGAGTTTTGTTGAAGTCTAAATGAACTTCGAATAGAAACTATACAAGTAAAAGACTTTATGCTGGAGCCAACTCTTCAAACTTAAGGTCTTCTTAGCGCATGAAAATGATGGAAATACAGAAGCAGACTTCCACTGTTCGTTTCCCTCCTCCATTACCATCACCGCCTCTTTTGAAACCACCACCTCGGCAGAGTTGGTTGAGATGAAAAGATCCTGACCATAGAAACCATTATGACACAAAAGATCAGTGCAACTACAACGTAGTCACGCCTATCCTTGCATCTGTCTCTATAACCTTGTACTCCACAAGAATGCGGAGACAAGCCCAACGTTGCTCACCTGTTAAGACAACTTGGTAAAATCTCCATCTACAATAAAAATCCTTCTCAGCTTCAGCTGCTTCGCCTGCCGACATACCTCTATGCGACAGAGGGACAGGAACAAGAACAAGTTCCTCCAGCAAGTGGTCCCCAAAAAATCTTAACTTTAACCTCATATTTTAGAAGGGATTCACTGCTCAAGGGCCATCCTGCGAGTTTTCACCATCTTCAGAACTTGTAGAAGATTTTGCAAGAGACCACAGCGTACTATGTCATAAACCACGGTACAGGCACCCTTTATATAACCCTATATTTATTGTGTAGGTACATTTTCCCAAGCGTCATCATTGAATAAGACGTAACTCTTCAAACCCTAACCGTCGCGTCCATTAATTCAAATAAACATTCAATACACATACATCCTCCTTTGGCATGCAGATTTTCCATGCAGTTAACCGACGTCATTACTTCTTTCAAAATTCAAAACTTCCAACCCGAATACCCATATACCCAAATTCTTTCTCAACCAAAGTCACTCATAACTTTTATTGTAAGGGGGAGATTTTAGGGGCCTATCCCTCGATCTCACCTAAAATCGAGTTATTCCCTGTTCGAACTACCTCCATATTAGGCTCACGCATCCTCCACATGACTTCTCAGTCAAACATTGCCACATACACCACGAATTGATGATAAATGTGGGTCGAGCTTAAACCAAAAAGCCTAAACAAGTCAAAACCACCTGTCCCTCATAAACTCAACAGTTACTCAGTCAACAGCCACTAACCACATTGTTTGGAGAATGTGCTTCAACATGATGAAGAGCGGAGGAAGGGGCCTATATAAAGGAAGAGTTTCTGAAGAGGCAAGGACCAAAAAATATATGAGAAATAGCGAAGAAGACTATATCTTCTGAGATTCTCAAATACTCAAAACATCTTATTCACAAGATTAAATATTTTTACGTCTAGAGATAACTTGTAATAAGATACCGCCAGCCTCAAGCAATAAAAGTTACTATTAAAAACCCTCAGCAGGAGGTCGTGGTTTTTTAACCTATTCATAGGTTTTCCCCGCTAAAATACATGTGTCATTTCCTATTTACTAGATTATAAGTCACAGGTACATTGGTATAAGGACTAATTCCAGGCCACGATGAGCTCACGGAATTAGGCCATTACACCTATAGTACCATTACAACATCCATTAAGTATGGGGGTATATTCGTCTAACTGAAGATGGTAAACTTAGCGCTTCTTGGGAGGAAACCCATAACGCATTCAAGTAAAAATAATTAGTTTTCCTGTTCTCAAACATTGAGAGTAATGTTTTATTTAAGTTTAAGTGTAGGAAACCATCTCTTTAAATACTTTTTAAAGAAAAAAGAGAAATAATGACACTTCGATCATTTATGATATATTTTTGACAAATTTTTAAGCACTTAAACTGATTTTACCTTGACATAAATAATATAGAAAAGCCTAAATTTAGAAATTGTACTAAGTATGCAGTAAAATATTTTGGACTATCTTAAGCTAGATGTACTATATTTTTATTAGCGACTAATTCAAGTTATTTTAGCATATTTTGAAAACATGCACTTCACTATAGTTTTGCAGTTGATACCTTCAATAGATTTTTGCTCAATTTAAGGGAAATTTAGCATTTATGGTAGGAATAATTTTCTACAAGGGAGATAACTGCTTAATAATAAGTTTATTCCTAAGAAAAAATAATAAGCCAAATTTGTTCTAAAAGCATTCACGCTGTAAGGCTACTCGCATGATTAAGAACTGAAAGAAGTAAAATTTTCATCAATCTTGAGTTTGACCATGAACTATGTGAAAGGATCAAAATAAAATATTACTTGTGAGAATCCTGAGTCTAGGTCATGATGGGGCACCACACCCCGACAACCTTAGCCAACTGGTAGGGATTGCCGACCCAAAACTCCTTGCTACGGTGGCTTCCCTAAAAATAATGTAATCAAAAGAAAAGGCTTACAAAAAAATAAAAATAAAATACTAGGAAGACGAATTGACTAAGGCACTTATCGAACTGACCGTTAAATTTATTCAAGTAAGAGCTAGACTACCAAATGCTGAGTAAATTATTTTAGACAACGTATTAGGCGATAAAACTATTTTCACTATACACTCATATATAACTTAAGAGAAATAGTTAAATCTCTTTCTAGTCATGAGGTAGTATCTCTAGTTTCTGATAAGCTTAAAATATTTATTGGTATATTTGGGAAAATAATAGGTTTAAGGATTTGCCATCAGTATATATTTTTGTCAAAACTTAGTAAGTATAAGTTGACAGGAAATGAGTCATGAGTCTTCTAGAATTGACTAAAAATGTGGGGGTTTAACCGATTATTACATATGCTAAATATAATCGCACTCCCTATGAAAGTGACTTTTATATTATTTTACTCGAGACAAGCAAAAAGACAAGTTTGGGGGTATTTGATAAGTGTATTACTACTATATTTTGCATGTACCCAAATATGTATTTTGATCATCCATCCCATTTAGTTATGTATACTTATGCATATTTGTTTGATTGTAGTAAATAGAGATGAAGATTTGAACTAAGCTCATAAAGTCAAGTAAAGGCGTCACCAACAGATCGTAGCACAAAACGTCAAAGACACAATATATTTGGTTTCAAGATTGAAGAAATATATACATAAATACTCTTGGTAGATAAGATAAAAGAAGATATTGCATCAAAGATACTTGAAGATATTTTATATTGGAGATATATTCAAGAGTTTCCATGAAGAAAGATCCCTACATCACTAAGTGGAATTATATGCAAGAATCTTAGGTAATTAGTTGTAATATTGAAAGAAATTATTGTGAAAATATTTTGTAGAATTTAATGTATATTTTCTAGATTTGGGTTTCTTCTCCTATAAAAGGAACCCCCCCCCCCCCCCCCCATTGTAATTGGGGATTTCATATTGAAAGGTAAGAGTGAATAAAGTTAATTTTCTTTTTCTCTTTAGTTTTACTTTTGTTAATGTCTTCATTAGTTGTTAATACGATAAAGTCCAAGATGAACAGCTAATCTTCTAGCTAAGGCTAGGATGAGGCCTCTTCTTGGATAAGCAATAGTAGATATTAATAAAGTTTTAATTAATTTTCTCTTAGAACTTTATGATTAATAAGTTAGTGCATCATATTGAAGACTTGGCCACAACTTCGGTTTGGTGTATGATAACTTTAGATGCAAATAAGTGATACTCACTCTAGACTTGATTTTGAGATCTTAAAAGATGAAACGTTAGAGAACTTACTCAAGTCTAGCTATAATTGAGTTGATAATTCTCTAAGACACTCTTCACCATAACTTAAAAACATAACTACTAAATGCTTGACCATATATTTAGTGGTTTATTTTACAACATCGTATATGGCTTAACATAAACATATGATGGGTAGAGATATTAGGATCTATTTATATATCGATTAGTACTTTGAAAGTCAAAACCTTAGTACTCTCTCATTAAGTTTTATAATTAGCTTTTGTTTTATTTTCCTCCTCATTAATCTTTTAAAAAACCTTAATTCAGCCTAGAAGTATTTGTTTTCCCAACCTCCCTGTGGTTCGATCCTACTCATCCTTGTAATAACTTTATAATCGTACTTGAGCGGGTATTTTGTTAGAGGATACAAAAAACCACTCATCAAATTACGTTATTATTGAGGATGAGGGATATAAGCACTTATAACCCTTCGGAGCATGAGAGTAACCCAAGAATACATATATTAAAGAACAAGAATCTTATTTAGAGGTTGTCTCAGTAACTTGGACAAAACATACACACCTAAAAATGTGAGATACAATCTAAAAATGGAACGATCGGGATAAAAAATAGAATATGAGGTGGAAAAACTAAGAACTCGAGACGAAGATCGGCTGATAAGAAACACCATCGTAAGAATAACATCAAATCAAAAACATGAGCGAAAATTCATGCCAAAAGATATAGCACGAGTAAGATCAAGAATGTGATAATTTTTCCTTTTGATTTACCATTTTTTATGATTTTTTTGTATTAGAGGTTTGATACTCAATGCCATTAACATTACAGAATGTGTGAAGACCTTGGGACATAAATTCTCTACACTTATCTGCTGACCTAAGCGGTGATGCCAACGTAGTACCCATTTTACATTTTTACCACAACGCATAGACTTTAACTGAAGAGCTTGAGGAGAAGTAGAAGAGACATGTCCATCCATGAAATAAAGACCACCCTCTTCACGTTCATTGCCAATCATCTTCTGTGAGACCAGATCTTAAAAAACAACATAATCAGGAAAGAAGGTTACACTGCAGTTTTTATTTTTGGAAATTTTACTAACAAAAAGAAGGTTAGTATCCAACTGAGAGACATGAAGGACATCAGGTAAAGAAAGGGAATCTATAATCGAGATGCCCTTTCCTATAATGGGAGTCTCAATTCTATTAGTAAGACGAATAGTCCGTCGCCATGAACTAGAAGCATAAGACTGAAAAGGAGAAGACATACTAGTCATATTATTGGCTGTACAATCCATGGCAAAGTTAAAGATGTAGAAATACACTTTACAGATGTGAAGTTACTTACATCAGAAGCTGTCGGTGCAGAAGACACAGAGAGAAGTTGTTAAAGCCTGCTAATTTTATCCTAAGAGAAAGCATTAAAGGCCAAAGATTCTGGCGCATTAGTGTCAGCAGATAAGTGTGCTTAGGACTGAGATGGGTGGGGTTGATAACCAGTAGGATAACCGTAGAAAGTATGACATGTTATCTTTAGATGTTCCCACTTACCACAATAATCACACTTCTTCCTCGGGAGGGCGAGAGTTACTAAAAGCTACTGATGGAGAAAGGCTAGGTGATGATGTGTGTGAAGTTTGTGAAGGAACTGATGATGGTGCCGAATAAGTATAACAAACAGCCATAGCATAAGTCTTTAAAGAGATCCCAAAAATAGGAGTCATAGGTGATCAATGACTCTAACCGGATAGGCAATATGCGTGTGTCTCTTCAAGAGTTGGGAAAGGAGTCCTATCAAGTAGTTGAACTCGTACGAACTCAAAGTCAGGATTGGGGCATACAAGAAACTGAAACACCTGAGTTTTCTCCGTAATTTTTGTATAAATCTCTACTACTGTAGGTGGAGTAGAAACCTTTTCCCTTGGTGCGCAAGCTGGCCACTCGATGAAGCTATTGATAATACCGTATCAAATCAAGTTGTGAAACATAGGGGTTTGTCCTTCACTTTCTGAAGGTAATTAAAAATAGCTTATAAAAATTGTGTTATGAAAAACAATGATATATTAGCAAAACATACGTTTATGACAATTATTAAGAGAGCTAAGGCTTGGATTTCACCTCCACCTTTAGCATTCGATCTTGATTTAACTATAAATTTCCAACTTATAAAGATTTAATAATAGCAACACAAAAATAATTCATCAATTTTTTTAAAATAATAATTTTACCATCTCATAATATATGAATCTAATGATCATTAAAGACATTGCTAAATATGTTGTATTATTCGATGTCTTATTAAGAAAATATTCATCATAAGAGTTCAAATTATTTAGAATATGCAAATTTTGTATGATCAAGATAAATATGGATTATATTACTAGACAATAACCTATTAAGCCGTTTTATTCAATATAAAGAAAACAAATTTAACAATAAGCTCATAAGGGAATTTTTTGTCAAAACAGAGATTAAATACTAATGATGGTGGCTATATCCACACATTAACGAGGATTTAGTTGACCATTACTATGACAAAGATAAAGAAATATAGGCTAGAAAAAGAGTACATGAATGAAATATAATAATCTTTATTAACTTTGAACTGGAACTTACAAAATAAAGATGTTCCAAGCTATTTCCTTCTATTTCTTACAATGCTTACAGGTTCTTAAAAGTAGGATGATCATTTATGGTTAAGACCTCTCCTTTTATAGATGAAAGAGAGGGTTACATGTTTAGTAAGAGATTATTTTTACCAAATTGAATATAATCGAATTTAGGAATTTATTCATAAATATATATTCAGTATAAAAATTTGAAAAAATTCCATAAAATATCTTCACATATTGTCAACTTCTCCAAAAAAGTTTCAGAATTTTTGGGCGAATATAAACCTGCCTGCCTGTCACATCTCCACAACTGCTAATTTCTTAAAGATTCTATTCTCAGTAAAATATTCATTATACTCAATAAAATCTTCCTAGTCATAATAAAATATCCTCAATATGTCAAATGTTTTCCTAATTTGATATTTAGATTAGTTTTCTATTGGATATACTCTGAGTTATAGCTTAGATAGGTGGCATTCTCCAGCAATTGTAGCTTTAGCACTCAAATTCAGTTTTTTGTACACTCTTATCTAACATAACCTGAAACAATAATAAATTAATAATTAATCTTTTTAGCAATAAAATAAAGTCTAGAGAACTTAAATAAGAAGGGAAAAATATGTATTTTTACATGCCTGTTAGCTATCATAATGAGATAATTATTCATAACTTGATCGAAGTCTCGCATAATACATCCCCAAAGTCTGAGTACTCTGTTTAAAATTCTCAATCTCATTAGAAAGTTGAAAGATCCTAAATATATTCTCTCGCTAAGAATATACCTTACAAAGTAATTTTCAAAACAGATGCGCATTGTTTGTGAATAAGTACCCAACGGAGATAGTCGACTGCATAGAATTAATCAACCAAGTTTTCACAATTAAATTATCCGAGAACCAATTTGCATACTTTGAATCTGATTTTGTAGGTCCTTTTTCTGTGCCAAGAAGAAATCTTATCATTCAACGGCCACCAACAAACAATTTTACGAATTGGGCCCATCGAACATAATTCAAGTCATCTAATAGCTGTGAGGTAATCTTCAGATTTGGATTATCATGAATAGAGTTAAAGGATCCTCACTCGAATTAATCAAAAATATGGTCGAACTCAACTAGTCACTGATATCAATCGCGATCGATTACCTTAAATAAACCAAACAAATATGTGATTCAGATAAGCATCTATCGCATTTTGCGACCGGATCCAAAAAACTAAATTATTACGGAAGCTTAGGTTGCGATTAACAATGTTACCAGAGAGACAGTGATAATTGTTGTTCTTTAAAAATAGAGAAGAGAGAGAGAACGGTGGCGTGAATCAAACCAACAAGAACAAAAGTGTAACCCTAATATTTTTTTTGGGGCTTCGCCCCAAGCTCTGTGCAAGAGCTATGTTGCCCTCCTGCGACCTTCTAATGAGCTCACCATTGAGTTTGATTAGTGAGTGCGTGGAATAAAGGTAACTCACTCCGATACCATGTAACAATATATTAGAGTGAGAAAAATATTATTATTGAATTGATTATTAAGATTGCATGCTACTCTCTATATATAGGAGAGAGATATTAAACTACTTCTATGAATAAAAAATATGAGACTAAAAGAATATAAAATAGCCTTTCTAATAGGTCCTTCAGAGAGTAAACTCATATTACTCAATTGTATTAAGCTAGGATACATCTATCTCAAAACCTATTAATATTCCATTTAGGTTTTGCAAAGTTTAGGCTGATCACCCAACTTTACAGCCTCTTATTGAGAGAGTGTGTATGAGTTACTAGGGCACCCTTATGTGTTCTTAGGGATAAGCTCAAGATGGTGAAGGCAACTATTTAAAACCTGGAAGACGGATGTTTTTGGATCTACAGAAAACAACATTAACATGAGAGAAGCTCTTCTAAGATTACAGGAAGCCCAACAACTATATCTAGATAACAACATGGTAGCCAATGAGACCAAGATAGCAGAGGATCATGTTTTTCTACACCAAAAATTCTAGCTCAAATGGGTTGGGACGGGAGACAGAAACACCTAATACTTTTATTGTGTTACAAAGGCGAAGAGAGAAAAAGCTGTGATCACCAACATTATGGTAGAAAATGGTACAAATTTGGTTTGCGAAGAGGACATCTCAATATTTATTATGTGTTGTTATGAAGCCAAATTCCAGTATGATGGTAATGTTCATCCTAATCCAGCTCCATTTGACCTGATTCCCACTATGGTAACTGAATATGAGAACAACTTACTTTGTATTATTCCAAGCAATGAGGAAGTAAAGAGAGTTGTCTTTAATATGAGTAGAGATAGTGGTCATGGTCTTGATGGGTTTTAGGGCATTTTCTTTCACAAATACTGGCAGATCATCCACAAGGATGTATGTAAAGTAGTCATCTCTTTTATCATTGAATACACCACCCATAATTTTAATTTTGTAGTCTTGGTTCCCCGGGAAGATCAAGCTCTTGGGCTTTACCATCTCCGGCCTATCTGATTTAGTAATTTTTTTGCTTTAAAATAATTACCAAGATTATGGTAACTAGACTTAAGGAAGTTACAAGCACAATTATTTCTCAACACCAGGGAGCCTTTATTCCTGGCAGAAATATCCAAACAAATGTGGGGTTGGCTAGTGAGCTTATTAATGAGCTTGACACTAAGAAGTGGGGAGGTAATGTGGTGCTAAAGATTGATATTTCGCAAACATTTGATAATTCAAATTGGGGGTTCCTTCTTTATGCTCTTAAGAAGTTTGGTCTCTCTGATATCTGTTGTAACTGGATTGAGTGTATATTGAAAAACATAAATACTTCTATAATGATCAATGGGGAGCCCCCTCTTTCCTTTACTATTTGCTTTAGCTTAATAGGTTCTTAGTAGAGGCATCTCAAGGCTCAGAGATAACTCTTATATACTCCATATGGCCTCTCACAAGGGTATTCATTGTCCCTCACATCTCCTCTTTTCCAATGACATAATTATTTTTTCTAATAGAGCAATAAAGGGCCTTAAGGCTCTCAAAAAGATCCTTGATACCAATCAACAGCTGGTCAGTAGATTAATTTGAACAAGAGTACTTCTTTGGGGGTATGACTTGCGCTAGAAAAGTTTATATGCAACAATTGTTTGGTATTAGCAAAGATACTCTTCTTATAACTTATCTTGGTGTTCCACTGGTACAAGGCCAAATCACAAACTCAAGTTTGAAGTTATGGTGGATAAGATTAAAAGAAGAACAAACTCTTATGTAGGAAGAATGCTTTCTATCTAAGAGAGGGTTGTATTGGCTAAATCATGTTGAGATTTCATATAATAACCGTGATCAATAATTGCATAGGTAAAAGAGATTATAGCCTCTTCTCCTTCTCTCTAAAAATCCCATGTTCTTGAGTTGAGTCTTTCCCTATTCTTGTAGTAGTCTCCAAGAGGGACTTCCTCTCTATTTAACCTGATAGGGTTTGAGTGGTATTCTCATTATACCATCAAAGCCCAATAAATAGTAACACTAGGTCCTACCAACCTTAACTTTGTGTAACAATTGAGCACAACCAATAACACCTATACGACCTATTAACATGTGTACTCGTTAACCGAAAGGTAAAATATTGAGTAGTACCGGTATAGACAAAAAATCCAACAATCTCCCACCTGGCGCTACCTCGATTTTATGAAAAATATTTTTTAGCCTGATTTACGGTTTTATGAAATGAGGATGGCCATCTTTAGTTTTTTTTTAAAAACCACACATGATAATTTGTCGAAGGCAATGTTATATCGAACTTGACAGTCACTCTATGACTAAAAAGATGGTAACACGGTTCACAGATAAATTTTTGTCCGGCCTTCGAGCATATGCCTAATTCAGAGCTTGGACGTCGGGCTAGCAACCTCAATAGGTTTCAAGTACAATTTCTTTACTGGTGGAGTTTAGCGTGTGAATGGCAAATATATACATTAATGATGTATTAGTACATTTTCATTAGCGTCCTGCAATATGTGTTTACCAGATATATGATATTTCAATACTTAGACAAACCGTTAAGTGAAGACCATCGCTCATACTGAAATGAAGGCCAATGGATGTGGAGCCTGCCCATATCTAGCCTAAGCAAACTTGAGTAACCTTTCAGTATTTTCTATAGGCACTTGATACTTAGACAACCGTCATGTGATAAAATCATTCATATCTAAAACTTTTTTGCAATTGCATAATTTAATTGAATATGTGCACATATAATAGTGTATCAAAATATTATAGTAGCTAAATAATCAAAAACCAATTCTTAATGTCGACAAAAATAATAACTAAGAATAACTCCCACATGGATAAAGAATCCTAGCGCAGCAACAATACCTAAAATAAAGCAATAACTACTCCCACGTAAAAGAATGATCCTCAAAGAGACTCCAGAAAAATCTGAGTTAGAGTAGCCCAAAACCATGATCTCATCCAATCTTATATAAACCAATCTATAATCTCTTGACTTCTTTAAAATAGTAAAGAACCTTCTTGGTTGCCTGTTATTGAATAATTGAAGGGTTATGTTGGTACCTTCTTAACATCCCAACAACAAAACTGATGTTGGGTCTCATACATATCATGCCATAGGCTTTCATCTCCTGAAGAAACTAGACGTGACTGCTAGCGAGTAAGATATCATCGACATACAAAACCATAAATGTAAAACATCTCCCACTCTGTTTGACGTATATACAATGATCTATTTGCATTCAACTGCATTAGATCCTTTAGGTAAACATGTCAACTCCCACACAGAGTTGTGGGACATAAAATCTATCTCCTCTATCATGGCATTATGCCACTAATATGCAAAACTATTTGCCATAGCCGTACTAAAAGATACTAAATCCTCAAAATCAAATAAATCCCCTTCAACTAAATAAAGATGAAAACTTGAAGAAATGGATAAACTCCTCTCTCTAGTGGATCTCTGAGTTTGAACAAGAGGTTGGGCTGGAGGTAGAACGACACGAAATTGGATAAGAGCGGGTAGAGGAAAAATCCAAAGGAGAACTGGTGCTATGATGGGGTCTGAAACAGGGTCAGGAATCGTACTCGTCATAGTGTCAATATTAAATAAATGCGATAAAATAGCAACACTGATCGGAATAGCAGTTGGACTCCGAGTTTCAGAACCATCCTCAAAGATAAACTCTACATGAATAGTACTGGTAAAGTGATCTCCCTCCTTTATAAAATGAGCTTGAGCACACTCAATAATCTATATGGGTCGAGAATGACAATAAAACTTAAAACTTATTAATCTCTCTGGGAAACCAATGAAGAAATAACTTACAGTCCTTAAATCAAAATTTCTAATATTCAGGTTAAACAATTTTGCCTCTGTAGGACAACCCTAAACACGCAAGTTATTATGACTAGGATTTTTCCCAGTCCATAGATGATCTAAGAGTAGTGTACTGGGCTACAATACCCTGATCCTGTAAATACTAATAAAATTGTCCCTAATGTTGACCGTCTTGATCGATCTTACCATAATACTCGCCTCCTCGATCTGACCAGACAACCTTAATCGCTAACCTCTTCCTAGAAATATGTCCTAGTCGTTTGTGCAAAACCCTGATTTTTCAACTTCTTTTACCCTTAAGAATTTATAGACAACCTCTTCATGGAAGTAGTCAGACGAGCTGATTTTATTTTACCTTTCTTCTACCGTTCTTCTTCAGAGACCAATGCTGTAATCAACTCATTCAGTCTTCTCCTGATTCTGGTAGTGAACTTGGAACATCTCGAAACTTTGCGGAAGAAACCAAACTGTTAAGTAAACCATCAACTTATTATCAATGGTGAGACCGAGTTCTTTCAAGGTAAGATCTAGCTTAGAGATCTTAAGAATGTGTGAGCGCATATTTCTATTGTCGTCATACTTTAGCAATAAAAGCTGAGATAAGTTATTGTACTACCTTCCTATGATGTAACCCTCGAACTATTTTTTAATGGCATCTAACAATTTCTTTGCGGTACCTTTCTTAGCAATACCGCCCCGTATAATATGATCGATGGAAGAACGAATGATGAGATTTGCCATTTTATAAGCTTTGACGCATTTAGCATAGGCTACTTTCTCAGCATCAGAAATGGCATCCGTAAGATCCATGGGCTTGGCATCATTGAGAACAAAATTAAAATTAAGGTAGCCTAGGGTAATCTAGATTTTTAGCTTCCAGTTGGAGTAGTTAGAGTCTGTCAAGGTCTCAATATTAGTCTGTTAGTTATGGATCATAGGGTCCATAGCTGTATGAACCAATTACTTATATTAGGACATATAAAATTTAATTTTATGCACATTTAACTTGATCTGTAAAAGATCTATAACTTAATGTCTTTAATCTAGATCCTGCCTGGGGTTAGGATGGTCGAGTCAAAGTGTATATAATATTTAAGGTATTGATTTGCACTATACGAGTACAGCGATGCATCATCGAATCCCTCCTTTGGGTGGTGATTTGATATATATTACCCCAAGTTGGTGATAACTCACGCTCAAGACTAGACTGGCCATTTACAGTTTGACTCAAGATACTTCCTCACCTTTGGGCCGAGGGTTATCCTCATCTCCCCATACCGTGTAGCCTATCTTGACCCGCTAATTAATTTGAAGTTTCTTAGCCTCCTTGGGTGGTCTAATTATTTCATGTGTAATTAGTGCAAGGTAGTCTTAATGAGACTTTACAAGAGAGTCTTAACATTAGGAGAAATGTTCAACTACATGGATAAAACTCCTTTGGGTGTATTTTCCCATGTTATATCCCATCTTCCTAACAACTACTTGATCTCACTTAAACTCTATTGGAGATCCCTGAGAAATAAATCCCTATATCATGAATGATATATTATAGCTTATGCCAGATATGATTATCTAATTAATAATAAATGTGAATGATTTATTGTAATCCCTTAACAGAGTTACCATATATTAGATATTCTTATCCTAGAGTTTCTTAATTCCAAAGATTCAACATGATTATAAGCAAAGCATATATAAAGTTTCATCTTTTTATAACAGTAAGTAAGAGCCAAACTCAATACAAAAATTGTATATTTCATGATATAAAACCAAAAAAAAAGAACATGGAGTATGTGAGCCAGTTATGCAACTGGTAGCAACTAGACAAAGATTTTTTGCAAAAAAGAACAGAGCACGATTCTACTGTATCATAAAATATTGCAAAGGGAAATGGTAGTAACATACACCTATAGGGGTTAAGGTCATTTCCAGAGACATAAAATAAAAGTTCTCTTATCCTGTAAATGAGGTGATACACAACAACGATTAAGATCAAAATCATACCATAGAAAAGAAAGACAATGTTGTTGTTCTTCTCTACCAACTGCTCTGGTATGAAGTAAAAATGGGTCGCTAGTGATTCACATATAAGGATTCGAGCAAAGAAGTTATTGAATCGCCCCACCGATCACCCCCACATAAGAACGGCAAGGATGATAATAAAATTAACCTACAGTAAGCAAACCACAAAAAACAAGAATCTGATAATGACAAATCCAATGGCAACACCACAGTCCAATAATGAATAAGCACAAACCAACCCAACAATCTGCAATAAGCAAGTTCAAACCCACCAAGAAAACCCCAATTCTCAGTTCAATAAATACTTGCAATGTCCACCAGCCCTGATCAGACTGTAAAGGAACAAGAGTGATTAATCAAATTTACAAAGCCCTTGAGCAAAATCTGCCAATATACAAGACAAGTCACCAAGCCGCTTAGTTCAGTCGACGGGAATATCCCAGCAATCATAAATCCAATCACCTCTTTAGAACCATAAAAAAAATTAGATTTTCCCAATTCCACATCTGATATAAAGATCTCTATCACTCACCTCTAAAAAATCCCCACTTTATACAAAGATTACACCACAAATTAACTTCAATTAAACCCTAATAGGCAGATTTTTGAGAGAGATTTGATCAAATTAATCAGTGGAGGAAACTCAAAATTAGAACTTTGGATCTCTGAGCAAGGTTAGCTTAAATCGATATAGAAATCACACTAGGTGTTACGGTTTGGTGGAGAATCACAGTTGGAGAAGATATGGGTTTTGATGAACCTCTTTCAACCCAAGATGGAAGGGATGATTAAGGTCTCAATTTATTGTTCAATTGGAAAGAGAGAGAGAGAGAGAGAGGGGAACTCTGCAAAAATTTTGGGGAGTAATTATATTTTCCAATGACAGGGAGAGACTTGGTGAACAAGGAAATAAAATAAAAAAAGAACTGCTCTCCTCGAAAAGAAACATCCCTCTTGTACTAAAAACAAACCATTAAACAACAGATAAACAAATCTTACAACAATTTCATTTTGATCTCTTTAAACGTCAATAATTAATCATATTTTGTATCCTAGCAACTGATACCAATTGTTGAGATTTCATACAATAACCATGATCAATAATTTCATAGGTAAAGGAGATTATACTAACCTCTTCTCCTACTTTCTGAAAATCCCTTGTTCTTAAGTGGTTCCCTTGGATTGGCTACAGACCTCAATGAGATGGTTTTTTGTGTATTGCCCTCCAAAATGGACTTCCTCTCTATTTAACCTGATACGGTTTGACTGGTCTTCCCATTATACGCTCAAACCCTAATAAATAGTAACACTAGGTCCCGCCAACCTTAACTTTGTGTAACAATTGGGCACAACAAATAACACCTATACGACCTATTAACATGTGTGCTCGTGTACCGGAAGGTAATACATTGAGTAGTACCAGTATCGACAGAAAATCAAACAAATCAGTCCTGACAAGTTGCCCAATTTATAATATTTTTGTATAACTGTGGCCAATCTCTTTAATCAAGGAAGGTGAAGCTATTATCAAGAATTTTATTTGGTCTGGTAATCCAAATAAGAGGAAGGGGGTTACTATTTCATGGAAAAAATGTTGTAAGCCTATCTCTGAAGGTGGATTGGGCTTAAGAAGACTTGGTAACATAAACAAAGCCATGCTCATGAACCTTGCTTGGGGTCTTCTCAAAAAAAAGGTACTTGGGCTCAATACTTGTGAGCCAAGTACTTTACTAAGTCTGAAGACATCATTTCTTACTATAGAAGATCTACTATGTGGGCTGGTATTAGGTCTTTTTACAGTGATACTATATTAGCAACTCTATTTGGGTGTTGGGAAGTCGTAAAAATAGTAGATGCCTAGAGAGACAACTAAACTGGTCTTGGTGCACTAAAAGACCTACCCGAGATTGGATGTCGTTCGAGCGAGTTATTATTTTTCTAGGGCTAGAGACCAATTATCGCAAAGTCGTTCGAGCGAGCTAGGAGTCGTTTGAACGAGCTTGGCGTAGGTTTGCTTTAGATGTTATTCTGAGTCGCTGGGTTTACCTCGAGATCCGTTCTACTTGTATTTTAAGTTCTCTAGTATATAAAGGGAACTTAGGTTATTTTGTTAGCCATCTTGTGTGAGTTTAATCTTAGAGAGGCTAGGGTTTGAAGAGACTCCATTAAAGCTTGAGAGATCATTGTAACCAATTTGATATCATAGTAAATTGTTCGTGGGGAGTAGTTTTTCATCCGCAAGAGTTTTCCACTTCCCTCCTCTGAGAAAATCTTTGTGTCCTTTATATTATTCTTTGTTGATTTACTATATATGTTGGCAATTTCTGCGTATCATTCTTGTTAGGGAGGAGAGAGTAGCTACCTCGATTCTCAACAATTGATATCAAAATGAGTGTTAAGGCTTGTGTGGTGAAGAGCGATGGCCGATTAGGAGAAGTTAAAGATCACAAAATTCAATGGATTAAATTTTGGAGTGTGGAAGATGCAGATAGATAATTACCTCTATCAGAAGGATCTTGATTTACCACTGGGTGAAGTTGAGATGATGCAAGCAGATTTTGATGCTCCTAAGTGGGCGCGATTGGATCGCAAGTAGCTTGGAACCGTTAAGTTAGCGCTGTCATCACAGGTTCTACACAAGATCTCCAAAGTTATGACTGTGAAGGGTTTGGTGGAGACGTTATCCACTATGTACTTGGAACTGTCCGGGGCAAATAAGGTATACCTTTTACGATGCTTATTTACTTTGAAGATGAAGGATAATGGTAGCCTGCAAGCTTATATTAGTGAGTTCAATACCATACATGCTCAATTGGAATCCTTTAATATTACTTTTACTGATGAGGTGAGAGCGTGAGGTCTTCTAGGGCAGATGCCAAAAAGCTGGGAAGGATTCATTACAACTGTAAGCAACTCATCGGGGAAAGAAACATCAAATTTGACACTATAGACTCGTTGATTATAAGTGAAGATAATAAAATATCTGAACCCTCTTTGAGTTCAAACGGCAGTATGTTGAATGTCAAGGAAATAGGGAGGTCTTACAGAAAATGGCTGAAATTTAGAAAGGGTTAATGACAGTGAAGAGGAAAGTTAAAGTCGCCCGGTGCGTGTTGAACTTGTGGAAAGAAGGGTCACTTTAAGCGAGATTGTAACTTTTCTTCTTCTAAGAAGATTGATGATGAAGAGAAATATACAATAAACTTTACTGAGGAGGTTAGTTCAGACAAGGCTCTACTACTATCGTGTAACTATGTGAATGAATCTTAGATTGTTGATTCGGGCTCCTCTTTCCATACTACTGCGAACGTAGGTTTTCTAACTAATATTGTTAAAGTCGACTTCGGTATGGTCTTTCTTGCAGATAAGAGTGCACGCAATATTACTGAAAAGGGAAATGCTAGGTTATTATTGCCTTCAGGGGGAATATTGGTTTTACACAATGTGCGACTTGTACCTAAATTGAGGCGTAACCTTATATCGGTTATCAAATTGGCTGATAAAGGCGGATATGTGAGTACCTTTGATATAACCTTCTGGAAGGTTACAAAGAGAGCTATGTTGATAGCTCAAGGTTTGTAACAAGGAATATTGTATACAACGCAGAGCATAATTTTCACTATTTGTGCGGCCACTCGGGGATTGACACAAGTACATGGCACAAATGGCTCGGTTACATGAGTAAAAAGGGGTTGAAGATAATGGTAACAAAGGGAAAGCAAGAGGGTCATGCTGAGGTTAATCTCAAGTTTTGTAAAGAATGTGCTTTTGAGAAATAGAAGAAGGTCAGTTTGAAATTATCTGGAAGATCAAGGAAACCTGGAAAGATGGATCTTGTACATACGGATATTTGGGAGCCAACCAAGGTATCTTCTCTTGGTGGTTCTCATTATTACGTTACTTTTATCGATGATGTTACTCGTAAACTGTGGGTATACTTCGTGAAGAATAAGTCAGATGTGCTCGATAAATTTAAGAGGTGAAGGGCTCTAGTTGAAAATGAAACCAGTTTGAAACTGAAGTGTCTCAGGTCAGATAACTGGGCCGAATAATGTAGTGACGAGTTTGAAGACTTTTGCGCATAAAACGGGATTAGGAGACAGAAGACCATTCCCAGAACACCACAACAAAATGGTATTGAAGAACGCATGTACCGAATAATAAAGGAAAGAGCGAAGAGTATGAGACACAATGCTGGAATGTCAAAGTGTTTATGGGATGATGCGGCTAGTACAGCGGCGTACTTAATTAACAGATGGCCTTTAATGGCTTTTGATATTGGACTTCCTGAAGAAGCATGGACCAGTAAAGAGGTAAACCTTAATCACTTATATATTTTCAGTTGTACCACATATGTGCTTGATAATTTAGATACAAAAAAAAAACTAGATGCAAAGGCGACGAAGTACATATTCATTGGATATGGTGGTGATGAGTTTGGGTACCAGTTTTTGGATGCGAAGAATCAGAAAGTTATCCATAGCCATAATGTTACATTCAATGAGGAAGTCTTGTATAAAGATTTCAAGGTACCTGCAGAAAGGATTCGAGGTGAAGTAGAGGAAAATATCGACATAGAAGATGATGAACCCTCTCGAGAAGATGATGAAAAAGTCATTGTTAAGTCCGATACACCAGATCAAAAGGAGCTGAGAGTTTCAAGAATTATGGCATGGTACGTTAATTCCTTAAATCACTTGTTACTTACAGATGGTGGTTGTAGGGGACTATCCCTTGATCTCACCTAAAATTAGCTATCGCTAGTTCAAATTATCTCCATGTCAGACTCACGCATTCTCCATATAACTTCTCCAATCAGCATTACCACGTACTCTACGAACTGTTAAGAAACGTAAGTTGAGCTTAAACTGAGAAACCTAAATAAGTTAAAGTCACCTGTCTCTCATGAACTCAGCAATTACTCAGTCAAACAGCCACTAACCATATTGTTTGGAGAACGTGCTACAGCACGAAGAGGAACTGCGGAAGAGGCCTATATAAAGAAAAAGTTCTAGAAGAGACAGGGACCAGAAAAATTACCAAAAAAACTATATTTTCTAAGAATCCTAAAGCTCCAAAATTCATATTCACAAGGTCAATCATTTTTAAATCTTAAAATAACTTGTAATAAGATATCATCAGCCTCAAGGAATAAACGTCACTATTATAAAGAACCCTCAACACGAGGTCGTGGCTTTTTTATGTGTTCATAGGTTTTCCACGCAAAATACCTATGTCATTTCTTGCCTATTAGATTATTGTCACAGTTACATTAGTGTAAGGACTAATTCCAGACCACTTCGAGCTCACGGGATTAGGACATTACATTTGGCACTGTCTGTGGGAAAGAGATTCTTTCTATGATATCTGAAGGCATTCAGTCAATCTACTACAACATTTAAATCATGGTCACATCCAGGCGACCAGCTACCGGAGTCCAACTCGATCTCTCAGTTGAGCCAGAACAACTTACAGAGCTACGAGCAAATCTTAATACCGAAATGGAGAAATGTAACGAGCTCGAACGACAATTAACTCACGACCATGAGCTCCGCAAGAAGGAGCTCGACGCTAAAAGACAAGCTCGTTTGACTATGCTCAAACATCATGAAGATCAAATGATAATAATGATGACTATTTTACAGGCTCTACTAGATACTCAGTAGGCTCCTCCAAAATGAGATTGCGATTAGGTGCCTAAGGCCTCTTGGGTTTCTGCACAGGAAAGATTAGGACCTCAAGGAGCCACCAACAAATATATTTCCAGACATATTCGGAATGAACCTCAAACTTCCATTTATTTGGGGGGGAGTTCAATCTAAGATCAGCTGAGGTCACCAATGTTCCATACGTCAAGAGGAAGAATAAAGACCTCAGCCTTGAGTTCCAGCATGAGATCATTTAAATGAAGGTACCGGTACTCATAATTAGCAACCTCCTCGTCAAGCCGCTTAACCGACTCGTCGCTATGTCACACAAGAGCATATGGACCAGCGTATTAAGGAGCTGATCGAAACGCAGGTTTTGGGCATGACCGATGACCTTACCATGTTGAAAGGAAGTCCAATTGCCAAATAACTATTCGATATGGATATTCCAAAAGGTTTCCATACTCCGAAAATTTGCAAATACAAGGGTACCAATCAAAAGGAGCACATTCAACAGTATCGTGACTCATTGGGGTTGTATTCCAATCTCAACCACATTCTCTGCAGTCTGCTCACCACAAGTTTGTAGGAGAAACTACTCTGATGGTTCCACAATCTGCCCGAAGACTCCATATACACATTCGACCAGCTGTAGAAGCAATTTATCAAGACGTATGATTACAATAGAGACAAAGAGGAAAATTTATATTCTCTTATCAGTCTCAAACAGTCGCACAGATAGAAACTCAAGGCATTTACAAAGAAGTTCTTGGAGCTCGTGCATAAAGTAGATAATCTCGATCAGAGAACAGCTGTTACTATTTTCACCGACGCGCTCCAGCTCGACTACAAAGCCAAAGAGCACCTCTTCCTCAATAAACCTACGACCTTGGAAGATATGATCACCAAAGTCAATAGTCATGTCGACCTGGAGAGGATGATGTCCGAAAGGCATAAATCTACTAAATCTGCCCTTTGCATGAAAGGTCTATCAGATCAAAACACCGAACAAAAGGAGGATCAGGGTGATAAAGTAGCCAAACTTCTACCTGAGTCGAGCAATCGCCAGCTCAGGATATCATTCAAAGATTGTGATACTAGCCAAATCAAAATTCCACATCATGATGCGTTAGTCATAATGCTCAAGATGAAGAAGTTTGTCATGCACACAATGATGATCAATACAGGTAGCGGTATCGAGATCCTCTTTTAGAGCAGTATCGACCAAATAGGATTGGCCGATCAAGTCATTCAAAGCGACACCGATATCAGTGGATTCAATGGTTTTAAAGAAGAGCGAGTAGAGCAGATCATCTTACCTATTACCATGGGACCAACCACCATTGATATTATCCTTTATGTGATTAACGCCAAATCTCGTTCTCTTGGAATTATGGGTCGTTGCTGGATTCATAACATGGAAGTAATCGCTTCTACCTATCATCAAGTACTCCACTTCAAATACAACAATGGTATATAAGAGATCAGGGGTAGTTAAAAGATCTCTCGAGCTTCAAAAAACACTGTCTATGTAATTCTAGATACCTCTGACAAATTTTTTGCATAATAATTACAGCAAGCTGATCACTCCAATGATCAACCTTCAATGGAAGAGCCACCGAATACATCAACATTGATATACCTAGCAGAGGTACTTTCATCAAAACTAAGCTGGCTCAACACAAAAAAGATACTCTCATTCAGTTCTTACGAGTAAATCAAGACATTTTAGCGTGGCATTTCGAAGAAATACCTGGGGTCGATCCGGTCAAGGCATGCCATAAATTGGCAATCAACATCAACACCACCTCAGTCAAACAGAAACAACGATTCCTATCACCACAACTTCGAGATGAAGTTAACATAGAGATCGAGAAATTTATCAAAGTGGGATTCATTCGAGAAGCTAAGTATCCAGATTGGATATCCAGCATTGTCGTTGTCCCAAAGAAGAATGGAAAGGTCTGCATTTGTGTAGATTTTACTGATCTTAGTAAATAAACTCCAAATAACAGTTTCCCTCTACCCAATATTCATCAGATTCTAGATTCCACATCAGGTCACGAAGCCTTATCTATGATGGACGCTGCTTTAGGATACAATCAAATTTTGGATGAAGATCAAGAAACGACCACTTTCATCTCTGAAAGAGGACTTTATTGCTACAAAGTTATGCCCTTCGGACTCAAGAATGCATGTACAACATATCAACGATTAATGACTACTATGTTCAAAGCACATCTCGGGAAAATCATGGAAGCCTAAATTGGCAATCTCTTGTGCAAGAGCATATAGCCTATTAATCACATTTTATATCTTAACACAATATTCAACATACTTCGATCTAACAAGATGCATCTCAATCCTGATAAGTGTCAATTCAGAGTACATTTAGGCTGATTTCTAGGCCACCTCATCAGCAAAAAGGGGATTGAGGCTGATCCAGAATAGATTCTGGCTCTCCTCGGCATGCCATCTCTAAAAACAATGAAAGACATTTAGAAACTTGTAGACAAAATTGCCGCTATCAACCATTTTGTTTAAAAATCTTCAGACCGCTGTCGCTGGCTGTTCTTATTACTTTAAGGTTGCACCAAACGAGGGAAAGTTTAGTCAAATATAGAGGTTTCATGGACATCAGAGTA
The DNA here is from genome assembly GCA_014058105.1 of Kingdonia uniflora. Taxonomy (NCBI): domain Eukaryota; kingdom Viridiplantae; phylum Streptophyta; class Magnoliopsida; order Ranunculales; family Circaeasteraceae; genus Kingdonia; species Kingdonia uniflora. Next base: position 5,763,096 of record JACGCM010002827.1, read on the forward strand.
TGAGGCAGCTTTTCAGAATCGCAAAACCTATTTGGGGAAGTCTTCTATCATGAGCACCCCAACAAGTAATGAGGAACTGATTATCTACCTAGCAGTTATAGATACTTCACTCAGCTCGGTTCTTTGCCTTGAAGGAAAAATCAAGAAACCAGCCTACTTCATCAGCAAAACCCTCACTCTAGCGGAAAAAAGGTATTCTAAAATCGAGAAACTTCTTCTCACTCTTGTTTATACTTTACAGAAACTCAAGCACTACTTCCAAGCTCATTCAGTCGAAGTCATGACGAACTACCCACTTCGGGAAGTTTTGTCCAAAAAAAAAAATCAAGAAGATTGTAACAATGGTCAGTCAGTTTGGGAGAACATGATATCAAGTTCGAATAACGTTATCTGATAAAGAGCAGGCCATTGCCAATTTCCTCACAGATTTTTCAGTGGAAGATCCCGAGTAGGAGGAGCACGATCCTGACCTTTTAGGGGAAGTTACGGAAGAACCACCCACCAAAGTATTTGATGAAAGAGCTGAATGGATTATAAGGAAAGGGTGAAGTCTTCTTACAGATGAATCAGCAGGATCCGCAGGGTCATGAATTGGAATCGTATTGATTACCCCTTCTAACGACAGAATTGAGAAATCAATTTGCCTAGATTTCGAGGCCTCAAATAATGCCATTAAATATGAAGCTCTTATTCATGGACTCGATCTCGCACTCGAGCTTGGCATCCCCGAACTCTTAGATTATACGAATTCACTACTCAACGTCTACCATTACTCTGAGCAATACAAGAAGAATGGCAAGATGATTAAATACGTATCCCTTGTTGTAGATAGGATGAGTAAGTTTACGCAAGCAACTCTCGATTATCTTCCTTGAGGTAAAAATAGACACACCGATTACTTGGCATATCTAGCAGGGGTCTTAGGCACAGAAGCTCGATATCTCCAGATCGAATTAATTTCAAACCCCAGCATTGAATGCATTTTTGTATGCACGATCAACACTGGGGGTGATAAAGGGAGAGACAACGATTGGCGAAAGCCTTTCTTAGTTTATCTCGGTATCAGCAACAAATGCGAAGGACCACTTCCAACAGATCCAAAGGAGCACCGACAACTGATAGACAACACAAAGCGATACACCAATCAAAATGGTACCTTGTACCGCTATTCAGTCACGGGGACATATCACAAGTGCCTCTCCAAATAGAAAGCGGACGAGATACACAAAGCGATACACCAATCAAAATGGTACTTGAGGCTCCCATACTGTAGGTTGATTACTAGCAAACAAAGCCATTACACTAGGAGTATTCTGGCCTGGTATGCAGAAGCAAGTAGAAGAGTATTCAGGAAAATGTAACGCAGATCAACGGCATAAAAATATGATAAGCGCCCCTGCGCTCGAATTACATGTAAGTAAGGTGTTTTGGCCATTCAAAAGATGGGGACTCAATCTTGTTGGTAAATTTCCAAATTCTCCAGATAACTATTGCCACCTTCTCGTAGCTACCGATTACTTTACAAAATGGGTTGAAGCAATTCCACTTTGTCGAACCAGAAAATAAGAGATCATCTCTTTAATCTGGGAATACATCATCACTCAGTTTGGGTACCCCCACCAAATTCGTATCGATAATGGGCCCCAATTTGTTTGAGAAAAGTTGTAGCTTTACTCAACCAACACAACATCATTCACTCACCATTCAATCCTTACTACCCTCAAGGCAATGGCCAAGCCAAAATCACCAACAAAACCATCGTGAATAGACTCAAGAAACGGCTACACTCTTAGAAAAAAAGGGAATTAGGTTCGAGAGCCTTCCTCATGTCTTATGGGCATGCCGTACCACTCCACTTCAGTCGACAGGCTGCACTCTATTCCTCATTACCTTTGGCATTGTGGCCATTATTCCTTCTGAATACCATCACCCAGTCAAAGATCATGAGCTAACTGATGAGGAAAATGAATTTGAATTGGCTTACAGCCTCAATTGGATCAATGAAACCAGGGAATACGCCATCGTTAACCTAGGTCGAATAACCCTATGCCGACCAATTTATGCAACAAACGAGTCAGAAGTTATACCTTCCAAATCAATGATCTCGTCCTTTAAGAAATACCTCAATACCGCAAAGAGTCTCATGCTTGGAAACTAGCAGACAATTGGGAGGGTCCATTCCTTATCACAGGTCTCTCAGGCCTGGGATCATATCACCTCATGACAGAAGAGGGCGTTCACATCTAGAGTCCTTGGAATACTAGGCGATTGAAATGATATTATTCTTATGTTCTCACTACTCCATTTTTGTTTCTCGCTTTTCATTCCAAAGTGAGATTTCCATCTCCATCCAATGTACATCCTTTCTCAAAATTCAATAAAACTTACAAGTTTTCTCCATACATCTATCTACTTTGTAGATAATAGATAGATTAAAGCATAGATAATACTAGCTTTTAATCGACATCATTCCAGTTAAATCAAGAATACACTTGGTTTGGTTGACTCTACTAAATCTTTTGCGGTTAGAACAAGGTAAAACTTGTTTTTAATCAATGGACTTTACCAGACATAAGATAAAGCAAAGGTAAAACTAGCTTTCATCTCTTTCAATATGTAAGTGATATCATACTAGTTAAAGCAATAATATACTTGGTTTGGCTGACTCTACTAAATCTCCTACGGTTAGAACAAGGTAGAACTTGTTTTCAATCAATGGACTCTAGCAGACATAAGATAACGTAAAGGTAAAACTAGCTTTTATCTCTTTCAATATGTCTGCAATATTATACCAGTTAAATTAAGAATATACTTGGTTTGGCTTACTCTACTAAATCTCCTATGGTTAGAACAAGGTAGAACTTATTTTCAATCAACGGATTCTACCAGACATAAGATAAGGCAAAGGTAAAACTAGCTTTTATCACTTTCAATATGTCTACGACATTTTACCAATTAATTTCAGGTTATACCTGGTTTGACTGACTCTAATCAACTCCGAGGTTAAAATAAAGGTGATACTAGTTTTCAATCGAAGAGCTCAACCAGGCATAATATAAAGCAAAGGTAAAACTAGCTTTCATCTCTTAACATGTCTGCGGCACATATTATGTTTTTCCGATTATATACAACCACTACAATGGAGTCTGTTCTGCTGTGGGGCAGTCAGCTTCGATTACCCCTACAACAGAAGATCGACTAGCCATAAATTCTTGAGCTTGAGCAATCACAATAGTCCTTCCCTCCTCAATCAATTTAGTAGATTGAGGGCCCAAATTAGTTCCCATGGAGCTCGTACAATCTCCTCAATCTATATCAACCTTGCAGAAACATCCCTTTTCTGACATATAGTCGGACAAGGTATCTCTCTCTACAGAAATTCTTCTTACTTCTTCTACAAAATAAGCAATCACTGACTTTAGCAATTTTGAATACTGGGCCTGGGTTACAATTGAGTGAGAGAACACCGTCCTTAACCTCTGAAAGTGATCTTCTAACCTCTTACATTGTGCTTTCTGACTTCCCATTTCTCTGTCTATTCAATCTACAAAAGTTATGTTTTCTGCATATTTTTCATCAACTTTATCTTATTTAGCTCGATTAATCACCTCCAAATCAACCACCTGAGCACGAAGTATCTCGATCTCTTTGTTCAATTCTTCTATATCTGGAATTTTCTTTAACAATTCCTCTTTATCCTTTATAACAATTTCCTTCCCTCGGATAATATGTTCTACCCTTTCACCCTGACAAGAGAAGAGTCCCGCTTTATTTGGCACTCCCGTAACTACTCAACTCCTTTACGCACATGCCCTTGAATTTGAGTAACGTCCCCTTCCAACTCTCTTATTTGAGATGACAGACTAACGACATCACCTTGGACAACAGAAACTCTGGCATCATTTTTATTCCTCTTTGAGCGCTCGCCAGCCTCGATGCTTCTGACAAGCAAATTGGCTTATGCCAAATTGACTTTTAATTAAGCCACTCTCTCATTCAACTCATTACACTCGCGTTGCACCATCCTGAACTCCATATCTTTTGAAGAGAAAGCTATAGTCAATTGTTCGGCTGCAACATCAGACGCAGACAAATCGTTTTGAGCTCCCTTTAGCTCGTTATCTTTATCAACTAATTTCTTCTTCAATCGCCCCAGCTTGCTCCTTCTATTCGCCAGATCAGATCAAATTTTCTCTTGGTCATGAGTTTTCCCGACCAGATCATTTCTCAAACCAGTCATCAACCGATTTAAATCTTCATCTGATGTTTCTAGAGCATGTATGCGGTAACGAGCCATGTCAGCTTCCTTGCTCTTTACCACCAATGCATCGTTCTGGCTTCTGAGTTTTGTTACATTTTCTTTTAACTCCTCGAGGTCTTTCTGCCCTTTCTCAATTTCGGCATCCTTCTCATTAATCTGCCGAGTCATGTCGACAGCATCCTGTATTACCTCAACAAACTTGAAGTGCACATTTACATGTTAATCTGCTCTATCTTTACTCGCCTTTCTCATCTTATCGAACTCCTCTGCAAATTCTTGGTTACATGTCGACAGCATCCTGTATTGCCTCAATAAACTTGAAGTGCACTTTTACATGTTAATCTGCTCTATCTTTACTCGCCTCTCTCATCTTATCGAACTCCTCTGCAAATTCTTGGTTACATTGACAAACTTCATCTTCGCGTAAGTGAGCTGACTCCAATTTGACCTGCACAGTACAGTTATATTATTCAAGTTTGATTCAGAACACTCAATCACTTCATATGACTCACTTCTAACAATATATCAATTTTTTGACATCTATTGTGTAAAACTACTTCTGGACTTAAGGTCGAAGTACAATCTCGGATGAGTGTTCCATAGCATATATTTCAAGTCTAAGGTATACGTTCTCTTCTTCTTTATTTGCCAAAGACTAACATATTTTATACGCACCATTCCAGGGCCGTTTGCACCTAAATAGGTAACGAGTTTTTGATCCATCTCTACACTCTATCTATTACTTTGTGCTTCTATATTAATGAAGCATACAAATTAAATATTTATTACTCTATTCTAACCTACAACTCCGCTTATGATGACAGCAGGGACACTGAGTTTTCTCTCTCCTCAGCAAGCTCAACCTCTAATTCTTTTATTCTGAGGCGTATGTCCTTAAGTCCCTATAGTAATGTTTACAAAAATAGCTTAGCCTACAAAATTCTATCTAAAATATATCCAACCAGTTTATAACATTCCATAACATTCATACAATAGCAGTGTCATCACACTATTCTACCTTCTCAGTTTCTACCTCTGGGTGTTCATCGTCATCCTCTTGGTTATCTCTTACCGTCCGAGGAGACATACCATCCAACCCATCAATAACTCCAGCAGCATCATCTTTAACCTCCTCCTCCTCCACGTAGGTGCCAGTCCTAATAGCCTCCTCCTCATCTTTAGAGTATCCCCTGGACATATAGTGTTGTTCGAGCCTGTCACGCTCAACTACCGCCTCATCTAAATCTACCCTCTCCTCCGCCCATAGCTTGTTGATCTCTACTACTTGGTAACCCTTCAGGGCCTCCAGCCGCTTCGTCACCTTGCTCAAATTTGACTTCAGTCGAGCTACGCTCCTTTAGAGCTCGACCTTCTTCCTCTTCAGCTCAACTCTCTCCTCTTCGACCCTGAGGCATATCCCCTTCATCAGCCGAGCAGCCTACAAAATTCAAGCACAATCGGCCTTATTGATTAGCTCAAATCATACACAAAATCGAGCTTAATTGAGCATATAAACCTACCATTTTACTCATCTCCTTCTCCCCGTAGAGAGCCACCAGCCTGGCCTTTTCTTCTACCTCTTTCCAATCGTCCTCCACATCAGGTCGATCTTCTATGACCTCCCCCCCTGACAATTCAAAAGGTTCGACCCTTCTCTTTTTCACCATTTCTGTAGCCTCACCACTTCCTGTGGTCCTCGACGTTGCCGGACGCTTCAGTATTTACCTTTTGGGGAACGTTCAAGCTAATTTTCTCAATGTAATGGATACTGGTAATCCCGTGTCTACTCCAGGAGCCTTAGGCAAGCTCGTTCATTCACCTTTCCCCATCAGTCCCCTTATTTTTGCTACCATCAGCGCCCGTCATTAGCCTTGCCGAATAAAATTTCTGAAACTTTTCATCTTGGTTGTTAACACGCTTCTTCCTACTAATGCCGAGATCTTCTAGTATAGCCTCGAGTTTTGTCTCCTCTTGAGTAACTTTATCCAACAATAGCTCTTTCCTCGTCACCTGTGACCTAGGACCTATCATACATAAAACATTGACATCAACGAGCATCGTACAATTTCTACTATCAATCTCATACATTATATATTGTTATACTTACGTTGTTTTACAGTTCTAAACAGAAGTTCAATGGGTTCTTCAGCATCTCTTTGAAGGTAGTCACCCTTCACCAATATCACATTATCGTTCCAAGGTTGACCTACAGAGTTCAGATTGAAGAAGCGAGACCGAGTTGCCTTTGCACATAAATAAGCCCCTCTACTTGCACCATAATATGTTACACCGTAAAACTGGAACACATCCTCAGAGGATATCCTCCTCTTTCAACCCTCTCCTTCCCAACGTATATTCAAAGCCTCACAAGCACTTATCACCTCCCATATGTTCCCATTCATCTGAACGAGACATGTACCAATAAGATTCATAATCCCTTTATCCAGATTGCTAAGGGGAAGACTAAACCCGTACTCCAACTGAGACAAGTAACATAAAAAGCCCTCAGAAAGTTCATTCTAAACATCCCCATCATAATACTCCATAGAGCTCGATCCCTCTATCCCTTTTCTCCTTTGCCAAATTAGCCAACAGATAAAAATATTCTTCTCCCGTTGCTATGGTACAACCCTTAAATTGCGTATCGGCATATTTGATACAATTTCCCCATCTATCTCCTATAGAAGCCTTGGCTTTTCAAAACTCTTTGAATGCATCCGAGCATTCAAAGAAATCTAGAAATTAATTGACGCGAGGAGAATAGAACACCAATCTTCCAAGGAAATCTGGTAATTAATTAAAGCCTACTTCTTCCTCACTTCCAGACGTTCCAATCTCAGACTCAGTCGGCTGACCAGAGCTTGATGCCTCAGTTACATGGGAATTCCTCATATCAACTATAGGAAAGGATTTTTATCCTAGACAACAGTCCTCACGTCGACCTACGCAAAGGTCAAGGTATCTATGGTTATTTTGTATATATTCGTCAGCCACATTCAAATATCTTTCATATCTCATATAAACAAGATGATTTTCTTAGATTACTATAAATAGTAATTTATCACTTTTCCTAGCAATGAAAATAGATCTTCAAAATCACTTACACATATCACATATATCTAATAACCTTCTATATCGGAATGTGAATCTGAGGCAGCGTTGTATCCTTCCCTCGCCACGCTACTGTATAACCACCTTTGCGACTCGGATTTAGCAACTCTCTTATGCTTTGATTGATGATCCCTTTCAACCTATCTATTCCCCTTGAACTTAATCATTCCACATCCTTTCAGGTCAAACTTATTCTTTCTAGATTTAATTTTTTAAATCAACCTCTATGACATTGAATCTTCATGCTAAAAATTCCTACAATTTTTTCTCTCCCACATTTCCAACTTGTAAACAGGATAATATTCGCCACTTCACACATATTTTTACAAATTAATTTATAACAATTTGAATATTGCAAGTATTTGTACTTTCAATACTCATACATTTCATTTCATACATTCTTCAAATCATACAACTCGATTTCTAGAGTTATTCTATATCTATATCAGCACCAAATTTGTTAACAAATTTTATTAATCTCAAAACATATTACAAGTATTTTTACAGATAACAAGTCTTTCAAGTATTCGACTTCATGTACTTTACAAATACCAAGTATGTCCAGTACTCAAATCAGGTACTTTACAGATAACAAGCTTTTCAGTTCTTTTATAACTAACAGGTCCCTCAGGTACTTCGACACATCAAATCCTTCAATTTTTCCTGCTTCAATGATTTTTCACCCTGATGCAAAGACGAAATTGGAAGCAACGAGTATGTTCACTCCCATGAGTTTGGTCAAAGTCTAGGTGAACTTCAAATGGAAACTATGGAAGTAGAAGACTCAGTACTTGAACCAACTCTTCAAACTGAAGGTCTTCTTAGCACCAAAAGGCAATGGAAATACAAAAGTAGACTTCCACTTTTTGTCTCCTTCCTCCACTGCCATCACCTCCTCCTCTAAAACTACCACCTCCATAGAGTTGGTAGAGATAAAGAGGGCCTGACCTTAGAATCCATTGTGACACAAGAAATTAACGCTACTGCACCGTAGTTATGCTTATCCCTGCATCTGTCTCCCCAGCCCTGCCTTTTGCAAGGATGCGGAGACAATACGCTGGAGGAACAGGAGCAGGAACAGGATACTCCAAGGATTGATCCCCAAAGAACTTTAACTTCAACCTTTGCATTTCCGAAGTGAGTCTCTTTTTCAAGAGCCATTCTACGAGTCTTCACCATCTTCCAAAATGGCTGATATTTTTGTAACAGATCAAGCATACATTATCACAATCCTCGGTACAGGTACTCTTTATACAACCCTACATTTATTGTGTAAGAACATTTCACCAAGCATCATCATTCAATACTGATGAAACCTTTCAAATCCTGACCGTCACATACATCAATATTCCCATCACATTTATTGCACATTCATCACCCTTTTACACGAGTATTTTCCATACAGTCTACAACATCATTACATCTTTCAAAATTTAAAACACGAATACCCATATATCCATATCCTTTCTCAACCAAAGCCACTCGTGACTTCGGTTGTGAGGGGGCGATTATAGGGGCCTATCCCTCGATCTTGCCTAAAATTGAACTGTCGCTAGTTTGAATTACCTCATGTCAGACTCACGCATTCTCCACACGACTTCTTCAATTAGCATTACCACATACTCCACAAACTGTTAAGAAATGTGAGTCGAGTTTAAACCAAAAAACCTGAACAAGTCAAAGCCACATGTCTCTCATGAACTCAGTAGTTGCCCAGTCAAACAGCCACTAACCATATTATTCGGAGAATATGTTTTAGCATAAAGAAGAGCTGCGAAAGTGACCTACATAAAGAAAAAGTTCTAGAAGAGACAGGAACCAGAAAAATTATAAGAAAAATCACCATGAAAACTATATTTTCGAAGATTTTCAAAGCTTTAAAATTCTAATTCACAAGGTCAATCATTTCTAAATCTAGAAATAACTTGTAATAAGATATCATCAGCCTCAAATAATAAATGTCACTATTATAAAAAAAACTCCAATACGAGGTCCTGGTTTTTTACTTATTCATAGGTTTTCCATGCTAAACACCTGTGTTATTTCTTGTCTATTAGATTTTTATCACAGGTACATTGGTGTAAGAACTAATTCCAAACCATTTTGAGCTCATGAGATTAGGCTATTACAGTGGTGAACCTAAAAGTAATAAGGAGGTTTTAGATGTAGAAGCCAAGAGCAAGTGGGAACTTTCTATAGATGATGAGATGCAGTCATTATCAGTTAATCAAACTTGGGATTTAGTTCAGTTACTAAAGGGGAAGAGAGCATTGTACAACAAGTAGGTATACAGACAAAAGCATGAATCTGACGGTTCAAGGAGATTCAAGGCTAGACTTGTGGTGAAGGTCTTTCAGCAGAAAGAAGGCGTTGATTTCGACAAGAGTTTTGCTCCTGTTGTGAAGATGTCTACTATTCAAGTAGTGATGAATATAGTTGTTATTGAAGATTTGTATCTTGAGCAACTTGATGTCAAGACAGCATTTCTTAACGGTAACCTTGATGAAGAAATTTATATGAAGCAGCCAGACGGATATTCGGTTAAAGGAAAAGAAGAACTTGTGTGTAGGCTCACAAACAGTTTATACGGTTTGAAACAAGCGTCGAGATAGTGGTATTTGAAGTATGAGCAGTTCATGTCCAGAAATGGCTATTCAAAGAGCAATGCAGATCACTGCTGTTTTATCAAGAATACGGGAAACTCATATATTATTCTACTTCGGTATGTAGATGATATATTGGTATCAAGTGCCGACATAGGAGAGATAGTTAAGTTGAAGGAACTATTATCTTGGGAGTTTTTATAAAGGACTTGGGTGTAGCGAAACAAGTTCTTGGTATGCGTGTTACATGGGATAAAAAGTGACAAGAATTGAAGTTGTGTCAAGTTGAGTACATCGGCAAACTACTGAGGTGGTTTAACATGGATGGTTCTAAAGTAGTTAGTACACCATTGGGAGGTCACTTCAAATTTCAAAGGATTGTTGTTCGAAGATGCGGAAGGATCGCGATGAGATGCGGAAGGCTCCATATCAATCCGCGGTTGGCAGCCTAATATACGCTATGACTTGTACAAGACCAAATATTGCCCAAGCAGTGGGAGTTGTTAGTAGGTATATGAGCAATCCAGGCAATGAGCATTGGAGAGCTGTGAAATGGATACTAAGGTATCTAAAGGGGACTCAAGATATGGCATTATGTTATGGGGGTTCTCAGATATGCTTACAGGGTTTTCATGATTCTGATATGGCAGGTGACATGGATAGGCGGAAGAGCACTAATGGTTTCATTTTTACATTGGGAAGCGGTACAGTTACATAGGTTTCTAGGCTACAGAAGATTGGAGCCTTGTCTACGACGGAGGTAGAATATGTTGCAGCTACAGAAGCGTGCACAGATATGGTTTTGCTCAAAGGGTTGATGAAAGAGCTTGGTAGAGAGCAATATTCTCCTAAGTTGTATAGTGATAGTCAAAGCGTTATACACTTAGCAAAGAATTCAGCTTTTCACTCTAGGACCAAACACATTGATATTCGGTATCACTAAACTTGTTCATCTCCTTAAGAGGTGCTGTTTATTCATGCAGATTGTAATACAATTAATAACTGCTTTTATTGGGAATGGGTCATCATCTTCATCAACTTATTTGTTCCAATTTTCCTTGATGTATTTGCTCTCTCATGTGTGATTGGAGAGAGTGTACCACAAATTTTCATGATCTCAACATACTTTGTTGGTCTTGGCTTTAAGCGAAATGTGAGTTTTATGTCCAATAGTTGGGTTTAAAATTCCATAGTCTCTGAGGCTAGCAACTAAGGTTCGAAGTTCATCTTTCCAAACCAACTATTCCTAGGTGCCATTTAGTACACCATTGTACCATTATTGCCATAAGGTTGAGCGGGGTTTGGCAGTGAATCTGGGGATCCAAAAATGGAGAGCAAAATGTACGAGAAAAAGTTTGGTCTTAAGTGCTTAGATAGGGTCGTGCCTGTAGATAGGGTGGCTAAAGCTTTGGCACAGTTATTACAGTGGCAAAAAATTTCTCAATTGCCACGACTTTTATAGTAGCTACTGTTGTGGCAAAAGCTCTTATTTGCCACGATATTTTGTGGTACATGTTGGGGCCACCTCATTTATTTCCCGAGAATAAGGACAGCAAAATCTGTGGCAAATGATAAAAAAAATTCTATTGAAAAATTCGTGGCAAAAGCCTATTTTCACCACTACAAAATCCATAGAAAAAAGATATAATAAATTATTTATTTATTTATTTCAAAAATATATAGAAAATGAGATAAATTATAAGCATGTTTCTTACCGACAATTCACATAGCATGATACATGAAATAAATTTAATATGCCAGCCTATTCGATTAATTAAGAAAAATGACTTGAAAATTCAAAAAAGATAGCAATAGTTCACTTCGTGAATTTGAACCACCAACCTCTCAAGAATTTGAGCGCTCGATCCATTTTTGAGCTTATAGTCCATCAAAAAGAATATCAAATCACGTAAAAAGTTAACTATAAAAGACAATATAGACTTATGTGCATCAAACTAGGTATTATACTATTATATAACGACCAAAAAGATAGTATTGAACATGTCAATCATTCATTAATGGATCTACATATTCCCCCATCTAATTAGATTGTATTGTACAGAGATAGGTCAATAAACAATCTGCAATCAAAGTAAAATGTCAGTGAAAAAGGATGCTCAAATCATTTATACGATAGTCTAAATTTACCTCGAGAGACCCCAATAATCTATAAAGATGCAATCGCCAAAGGATTTCCATGTTTAAAATGAATATGGTAGATCCATTTTTTCCACTCATAAAATCTGCAAGTTGACAGATGCAAAAATAAGAGTCAGAACTAAGCAAAAGTAGAAGTTCTTAGAATAAACACAACATGGATAGTTAATAAGCAGAACATGGATATCCAATAAATTCTTAGATACATTAAACATTATCTAGTATGTTCATAATTAAATATAATAGCCTTGAACAAGAACTAAGAAACAGTGTATGTACATGGTATTCCATATAAATACAACATAAATGGGTCAAAGCTAAGCAAGTTCTGAATTGAATCTAGTTTTTTGCATGTAACAAATAAGATGGCTGGAAATTATTTAGCTTCCACGTCGTCATGGTTCATGTTTTATCACCCATATTTTGCAACTTTATTGTAATTAACATCTATCATGTGAAATTTTAAGTAATAAGAAATCATTTAGAATGATTCAATAATTTTTTTTGGTGTACCAATTCAAGAGCATAGAGAAAACAAATCCCCATCATCCCGAGAGGTCTTCAGTTAGAATTATAGGTAGGTCGTAAGTTGTTGGGTGGGGGGGGTATGTACACTTCAACCCTACCAATCTCCTCATCTGTAACACATCTTTTCTCAGCCTAACCATTTAAAATGTATTTAATTATTTCTTTAAAAAATGAGTAGAAAACGTAAATACATAAACATATGTGTGTCTTACCAATTTATGACGAGTAATTGGCATATTAGTTCTACCAAGAGTACACAACGATATTAGTTTTGCCCGATTTTCTTTGTTCATTTCACTTTTAGCCTAAAAGTAGTCAAATATAACTGAAGTATAAATATCACGATAATCGCTAAAAAAAAAAAAAAAACTCTTACGCAAGGAGAAGTGCGTATAACATAAACAAATACCATAAAATTCTCCAAATTATAGTAATCAACAAACTTTACCCAATTCTACCTAGGAACAAATTCAGGAGTCGAAAAAGCTTTTACATCTCCTGAATTATTTCCTACAATCAATGTGGTATTTAAATAATACTTAGACCTTTTCCAAGCATCTTTAAATTTTTTCTTTTAAATCAAACCAGGCAACATGAGAGATATCGTAATATTCCTACAGATACTAGAAAAACAAACAATCAAATTAACTAAAAGGTGAAGATCTTGGTAACCATTTAGAATATTATAACATTGAACTTATAAAAGTTTACCTTCAGCCCTCTTACTACTAATGTAATACGATCATTAAGGGCATCCATAAATCTTTCGTAAATAATAGGGAGGTGCATGCGAACTTGGAATCCTATATCTGAAGTATATGTATTCATTTCTAGATTTGCTTGATTCGGCCGACCCCATGAATTTACACCAATCTTTTTCTTCTTTCCATTTGGTTGAGGTTTTGAACCTCGTGCCAATCCTCTTTTCTTTTTGGAAGATGCATTAGATGAAGAATTATTTCCTAAAAAATAAAATAAATTTCATCATTGAGTAATATTATTAGGGAAATACTAATTGATTTTAAAATGATAAGAAATAATAAAGCTAATCTGTACCTACAGTATTCGGGTCATCACTCGATGATTGCAAGATATCAAAAGGATTGTGATGAGCCATACGTCTAACTATTATATTAAGAGTTGTAAAATATCATAAGCATTTACAAAATGGATACGACAAAATTATATAGCATATTACTTCATTCAAAACAAATTAATAAACATGAATAATTAAAGCACTCCATAATGATTAAATTTTCATTACTATAACAATTGGTGACTACTTAAAATAATGAAAATCAAAATATTGAAATAGCGATTTCTTCAAAAAAAATACTAAAAGACATTTATTGTAACATGACAACCAGCAATTTCCCAAACCTCTTTCTTTTTTGGACTTCTCAACAACAGGAACTACCCAACCCGAATCATTAAATATCATTTCATCATCGACAATAAGTGTATCATTACTAGATCCAATATCAGAATCTCCTATAAAGCGTTCCTCAGATGAAAGACAAGCTTCATCCTCAATATAAACCTTTGGTGGAACCTCTATGACCACGTTCCAGTCAGGATCTCTTGGATCCTTTGAATAAAATACCTGTGTAACATGTTCTACAAGAATAAATGGTTCATCACCAAATTTGTTTGAGCTAATTAAGTTTAAAAAATTCACCAATTTCAAATTTGCCTCCTTTTCCCACTTAACACCTTGGCATGTAACCCTAGCCCAATTACACCTAAATAAGAAAGGTTTATAACCTTTACGATATTCAAGTTGGATAATATCCGTTAAAATCCCAGAATATATTGTACTTTCATCTAGAGGATTCTTATCTTTAGAACTAGACTGAAATGTAGTCATAGAACTTGTGTTAACCCCACTATTCTGATATTGTTTCGTTGCCTCGTATTCTTTTATGACAAATAAGAAGCCATTGATGCAATACTTTTTTTACCGCATAGAAAAAACAATTGGCCCTCCTACTATATCTTAAAATCATCATCATTTTCATCGATTTCTAGCTGCAAAACAATATCAATTGATAAACTAGTTTAAAGCAATCTTTTAATTGCATAAGTTTCTTTTTATGAAAATTGTAAATAACAAAACTAACAAGTACCTGTTGTTTAACCCATGGTATAAACTCTTCTTTACTAGGAATCTTATAGTTTACACCCTTTCCCATGGATAATTTACGATGCTTTAAGAAATCATTATGTTTACTGTATATCATAGTAAATATATTTACGAATATGAAAAACTAGCATAAATTTTTTAAGTAAATATGTTCAATATATACCTTTTCCACACATTATAGGAAGGATGACTTTTTATTATCCACATACGAGCTTGTTCGTACTCAATACCATGTAAAAAAAATTGTGAACTTGAACCAATTGGCCAACTATCATCAACATTTTCATTGGCAATATCATCGTGAAACTTAGGTATCACAAATCCATCCAAAGACATCTCTATTATTTTAAGGATAGCTGAATTACCCCTGCCTTTATATTATGTACGATGAGTTAAAGCCTCTTGCAAAAGGTATCCTTTCACTATACAACCTTCCGACCGTGCTTTGTCTATAACATCATCTTTATATGTTTTTATTAGCCTTTTCAAATTAATGTTATTTAAAAAAATGGTAACATTAAAATATGGATAATCTAATAAGTGATAGTTGTGTGATACCTATCAAATGGCCATATCTATCGAAAGGGTTCAAGAGTGTTCACTCGGCTCTCATAAGCCAAATGAATTGGCAAATGCATCATCATGAAGAATGCAAAAGGAGGAAGCTTTGCTCAACTTCACACAATGTTTTGGTCATTCCCCTCTTCAAACTCATAAGTGTTTCAATATCAACAACTTTGGAACATAGTACGCTAAAGAAAGTTAAAAAGCTTAAGATTATATCATAGATTTCCTTCCTATCTTTCAAGACACGTTGCATCAATACAGGAAGTAGATGTTTCATTAAGACATGGTATTCATGAGATTTCGATCATGTTCTTTAAATCCTTGAGATCACTAGAAACAATGTTCTTCCAATTACTACGGAAGCTGTACGGAACTCGCAGATCTCTCAGTGTTTGCATAAACAGTTTCTTTTCATCCTTTGTTAGCCAATATCGACCTGGCTTCATTGCTTTTTTCCCATTTTCTTTATATATCCAGTGCTTTTTCTTCAATTTTAATTTCTTGGAGTCCCTACATCCATTGGCATCATCCTTTGACTTGTCTAAATTCAACATAAGTGCAACTAGGATCTCACAACAATTCTTTTCAATATGCATCACGTCCAAGTTGTTACGAACAGGGATATTTGCCTAATATTCAAGGTCAAAGAATATAGACCGCTTATTGAAGAATTTTGCAGCAACATTTCCAGAATTTTTTTTCCCATTATTTTTTTCCCCAATGAACATCAAGAGTTACAGTTATGCTTTCTACCATTCTCCCGGGTAAAGACTCTGGCTTTTGTCTTAGCTCTTCTCTCCCATTGAAAGTACTAGAGCTAGTATCCTTCTTGTAAGTTTCCTCTTCTTCTGGCATCCATTGTTTATGACTAGGATAAACATATTTCCTTCCATTTTCTAGCCTTAGAGAATTTGTATTAGGTCCACAACAAGGACAAGCAAATTTATCCTTTTTCTTACAACCTAATATATTTCCATAGGAAAATCATGGATAGTCCACGGAAAAATAGCTCGCATGTTGAATTTGTTACGTGTGAATCAGATGTTCTATCCCCTTTATGCCATAAGTCCTTCAATTTGGCAATCAATGGTTGTAAGTAAACATCTATATCATTCCCTGGATGGTGTAGACCTGGTATCAATAAAGTAAGCATTATAAATTGTGGTTTCATGCATAGATTTGGTGGAAGGTTATAAGGCGCTACCATTACAAGCCAAGTACTATGTTGGGAATCAAATTTACCAAATGGGTTAACCCCATCTGTTGCTAAACCAAATTTAAGGTTTCTAGGCTCAGCTACAAAATTCTTGCAAATCGATGAACTTCCATGTTGTTGAATCAACTGGATGTCGCATCTTTCCAAATGGCATCTTCCCAGTTGAATGCCAAGTCATCGCTTTCGCCACCCATGGCACACTGTAACAATAATTAGAAAATAAATGGGAATATCATATATACCTAGCGCTTTAGCTTATGACTAAATAATAATAATAAATAACTAAATATGTTTTAGACAAGCATACTTGTACATCCTCTGCAACCTTGGTGTTAACGAGAAATATCTTAGTGTATTAGCAGCAAATTTAGTTTTCTCCCTATACCTAAATGTATCACATGTAGGACACTCAATTTGTAGGGTATTTTCTTTCCAATACAAGATACAATCATTTGGGCAAGCATCCATCTCCTCATAGTCAAGACCTACTCGTGAGATGATATTGCTAGCACGGTAGCTATCAGCGGGAGCTTTATTATCTAGAGGCAATACTTCTTGGATTACTTGAAGAAGCTCCATGAAACTAATTTCACTCTAGTTGTACTTAACTTTCAACTTGTATAATATGATGACAAAAGCCAACACAGTGAAACATTTACATCCGGGATACAATGCTGTCATATCATCATTTACAACTTTGCCGAGCTCAATTACAGGATCTTTACCAGTAGCTTTACTAGATGCCACTTTCTCAAGTTCTACATTTTTACTTCTGTTGTGAAAAGAATATGGAACCACCAAGTTATCATGATATAGCGAGTTATTCAAAATGGTACTCAAATTTCTCAGGTATTTATCATCTAAAGTGTTGCTCAGCTACATCTACACCTTGAGTAACCCCACTCTCACCGTAGTAAATCCATGTTGTGTATGTTTCAGTGAATCTCTGTTTCATTAAATTTACAACAACATTTTTGTAAAATATTAAAACTATTTGATTCCTACACGTCAAGCAGGGCTAATGAATGGTTTCACTATCTGGAAGGTGTTTATCTACAAACTTCATAAAGATATTAATACCATTTAAAAAGTTTATGTTTGGGTTACATAATTAATTCAACTATTATCAATAAAACTAGACATTTTTCTACATCCAAACATTGAGAAGAAAATATAATGAAATTACTTAATCTGAAGCAATCATAACATGACTAAAATCAAAAATAGACTCAAAATGATAGTAGGCATAATAGACTTGTGCGTACTCATCACAAAAACAATTAAGCTTATATTAGCATCAATTCCATTACTTTTGTATAATGTGATAATCAAAGTATCAAACACTACATATGCATGATACTGATGTTTTTTTCCCTCAACAATATCCTATTCGAGTAGTATATATGTATGTATCGCAGACCCCTTTCTTGTCCGACTGAGTCTGTAATTGCTATTTAGGGTTTTAGTAGTCTTTGTATGTATATATGTAAGCTGGTGAAGAGATGCCTCGATAAATGCTATCATGGCAACAACTCTTTATGAGGAGGCACTGACTTGAGGTGTGGCCTTTGGTGAAGAGTCACCTATGCTCTATATAACCCAACTTCGTTTTCATTTATTATTATCAGTTTTCAGAGTTTTCTTGAGTCATTTTTATGAAAGAAAAAAAACACAATCAAAATTCGTTTGGCAGAGAGATATAAGTACTTTCTTCTCTCTGCGACTGATCATTGTATCTTGGAAGACAGGAGACTACATTCCTGCAAAGTATTGAGGCAGGGGTGAATCTGTCTTAAGGAGATAGTGTGTATACACTAGACTTGATCATCTCCTTAAGAGGTATTGTTTGTTCATGCAGATTGGATAACAGCCTTTAATGAGGGTCTTCTAAGGAAATGAACTCAATCAAGCAATAAAAAAATTCAATAAAAAAGAATGCAATAAGAATGATTAATTATAAAAATGTGATAAACCCTAAACTAATACAACCATAATCAAGGGTTTTAGATTGATTAACAACTCAAACTACCAATCAATCAATCAAAACCCCCAAAACAAATATCAAATTGGGAACCCCAAATACAAAAAAACTACCAATCAATCAATCAAATCCCCAAAACATATATCAAATTAGGGATCCATATAAAAAACAAAATATCAATGAAAACCCCTAAAATTTCAAAAAAAATCCCAAAATAGATATCAAATTTGGGGAAAAACTGAGAAGATGGTAAACCCTAGATAAGAATAATAAATCAAAAATAAGAGATATGGGGAAAGGAGATTGCCAAAGACGATATCCAGGGACGTATTGTCGACTGAGATGCTAAAGCTTTGCAAATCAAACCCATAAATTCGGCTGAAACCCTAAAGCACTACGAATCAAACCCTCAAATTTGCCATTAAGGAGAGATCATAAAGAGAGAGACATATAAATTTGCTAGGATCCTAGAAAAATTGAATAGGTAGTATTTGTAATTGAGAGGAGTAAGATCAAGAGAGAAGGAAAAGAGAGGTACCTGCGAATTTGAATAGAGAATTGATGAACCAAGCAGAGAGATGTGAGAATAAAGGGATTTCTCATGCAATTCGATGCCCAAATTGAGTGCGGAAAAACAAGGCGGGAGCTAAAATAATTTCTAAACTCTTTTTTGCCACTGTTTCTTCTCCATAACCCATGATAAGTTATTTTATTTTTCGAAAAAAAAACAAAAAAGCTTTAGCCACTGCTTTAGTCTATTAGCCATGGTATTAACTATGGTAATTTAATACAGATAAAGTTGTGGCAAAAGCTAAAAGACCTCTGTGGCAACTGCCCTATTTTTTTGTAGTGTTTATTTAACCCAACTTCTTAACCGTAGTTAGTTAGTTACTATTAAAATTTGTATCCTCCTTAATTGATGGTTGTGTTAAATTACCCATATCAATTATAATTAATCTTCTTATTTTTTATTATTAATTTTTGTCTGGAACCAAAATAAAAAGAACTCCATGATAATAATCAATCCAAAACCAAAAGATTAAAGTCTTGTTACCAATGTCCTAAACACTATTAGTAATAATATTAACATGGATAAGACCTTGGAGGTATAATTGTCATCTAGTTAAAATATTTGGGCATGGAGTTTTATACCTTAAACCCACTTTTGTCAAATTTTTAGTCTAACAAGATTTGTCATTATTATAATTAAATTACATAAAGAAAATTTATGTACCCTAATTAAGAAAATAAATAAATAGTGATGCTTGTGTTTGTTGATTGTTCTTAGAGTTGTACTAGGAACTATTTTATCTCTAGCACTTTCATTTTTGGCACCAACTAGATCATGTGTAAAAATAAGTCATAAAAATAGGAAACTGCATTATTTTTAATTGATATTCAAGCCTTAATTGGAAGAGAAATGATAAGACTAAACAACTAATTAACCAAGGTTAAAAGGTTGGGATAAATATGAGACATTTAGGACGGTTCTCGGTCTAAAATGCTTAGGAACAAACTTTTCTTCAAAATGTACTAAGACTTACTAACTTTAGATTTAATTTAAATAGGCATTTCAAAGTAACTCTTTAATTAGTGAAAATAACAAATTTTGAGGGAAATAAAGCCTAGGAATCCACTTCAGTTATTAATCATCAAAACCTTATCACTAAGGCTTAAGAGCTTAAAGACAATGAATCTTAAGAATTAGTGAATTACTATCCAGCAACACTAAAGTTGGGGACTAGAACCACTTTAACTATTGCCTCGTTAAATCTCAACACCACAACTTTTCAAGGGAAGGAGGTGCTCAATAACCATCAAATAATTAAAACTAACCCTAATTAGGGTTGTTGTCCATATTCTCCAGAAGTTTAATTAGTTAGGACATTTGTATGATGTAAACATCCATATTCTATCATTCAACTCAGCCTTGAAAGGGTTTCACCACAAACTTGTTAAACTAAGGTTTGGTATCTTCAAGAGGATCCTCAATAGGGTCTTTCTAGGTTCTTCATCCTCCACCAGGAGCTACCGCTCTGAATTCTCCTAGAAGTGCAAAGCCATTGAGACCGTGTAGGTTTGTAGATGACAGCTACTCTGTTAGAATACCTTGACTATCTTTGGCAGAGTAGGAAGAGAACCACTTTAAAATATTTATCGTTCTCCATCGCAATGACAAATATTGATTTTTGGAAGGATTTTCTCAGAATCATTGGGGATACTTTGTATTGCAGACAGTAACGGATCTAGTAAGGAACGACTGGGGGCGGTACTTAAATTATATAAAAAAAAATATCTTTCAATGAAATATTGCGACACTTTAGAGAAATTGTAGGCTTCTCCAGTGGTGAGATCTTCTCAATAAGATATTGTAATGGCCTTATTTCGTAGTAGCTTGAGATAGCTCAAAATAGTTCTTAAACCAAATGTACCTGTGGCAATAATTTGTATAACCCAATATAGAAAAGACGCAGACAATTAGCGTGGAAACCTTTGAATAGGTAAAAAACTACGAGTTCAACTTGAGGATTTATATTTGTAACTTTTATTGCTTGAGGCTGATGTTTGATTACAAGTTTATGATCTCTTAAGATAGACAAACTTGGTCTTGAAGTGAAAAAAAATTTAGTCCTCTCTCCTTTGGAACTCATCCCTTTTATAGACCTCACTCTCAGTTTGTTATCTTGTAGAGGCACGTTCTCCTAAAAATGAGTGGTAGCTGAATGTATTACTGTTAATTAGTAGGAGACAGGTATCATTGACTTGTTCTATTTTATCTATAGTGATCAATCTACATTCTTCATTAGTTCATGGTACAGGTGTCATTGTTGATTCAATATGTCACGTGTATAATGTATATGTCTGGTATTGATGTAGTTCGAGTTTCACACAGCTCGAGGGACAGGTCCCTATAATTACCCCCTCACAACTAAAAGTACAGGTGGCTTTAGTTGAGAATCGGCCATCGAGTTCTTGTATGCTAGAATTTAGAAAGGTTTGTTGTGGAAAGGGAATTTGGAATTTTTGGGTATTGTAACTTCAGTATTTGAGAATGGATTTTATATTTATTGTGTTTGAGAGGACTGATGTATTTGGATGTTGGGTTTTCCAATAAGTATTATTTTGAATGATGACTGCCTTGGAAATCTTTCCTTAATTGAATGTTACTCTTCTATAAATACTATTAATCTTGTATCACCGATTATCCCTTTGAAAGTACTCTGTTACTTGAAATATTCTGTGATTTTCTCATGAATTAAGAATGGTGACTACCAGGCACCAAGTATACGAACCTAGGGTACTTGTTGTAGTACAGAAGCTCCAGTTTCATTATTTTGGGAACCATCCGTTGAATTTACCAACTCATATACCTGTTCCTCTTAAGTATCATGGGATGGCAGATGAGGAAGTAGTGGAGGCTGAGAATGACTATTATTAGATGTGACAATTCCATCACTTGATTGTATTAGGTGAGCAGCGTCGGGTATGTCTTCGTCTTCATGCGGAGGATGTCATTAATGAGGCAGATGAAGAAGTTGGTGTATGTCCCAGGAGGTATTGTCACTACCCTATAAGTGATTGGACTCTGTAGAAGATGACCACTTTTTCTTTCTCTGCCTTTCTGCGGTGGTAGAGGTTATAGAGGAAGAGGCGGTGGTGGTGGTTTCAGATTGGAAATATGCTTCTATCTTTCAGATTAAAAGTATGCTTCTATCAGTTACAACCATCTTCATTTTCTTGCAGAAGTGTTTTATGTGGGAAAAGATTCAGGTGCCCGAATTGGAAGCGGTGGATAACTAAAATTTAGTGTAACCTGTAGATCAATCTGTAGGAATGTTCTAAAAAATTTTGCTCTCTATAAAGTAATCTGTAAGGTAAATTTTTGAGCTAATAAAAAAGTTTGTAGTAATTTTGTTTAATATATCTACCATAGAAATTAGCGTTGGTAAATCGAAATAATGATATATAAGCCTATGTGTGATGGATAATATAAAATAACTATGTCGAATGGCCAAAATAGTTTGTTGTATCAAACTTAAAGTATTGTATTTATCGAGTTATTTTATACAATGTTGTAGTATAAAGGACAAGGTAATGCTGTGATACAAAGAATTTGATCTGTGGGAATGAGTGTGTGATGAAGGTAAAATAGTTTAAATAGATTTTAAAATTAGTTTGAAAAAATTGAAGGTCAAATATCCTATATACATGGAGTTCATTCTGAGAAGATGTAATTAAATAAACTTGTAGCGTGATTTGAGGGGATAGAAATTTTGGATAACGGGGATTTGATACTTATCATTCCATATGATGAATGGGTAGGATTGTATGTGATTATAATTTGTATCTAAAAATAAGGTTGGAAATGGTAATTTTTAAATGAAAAAATATGGTTAGGACTCATTCTCAGAGAGCTCGACATGCGTTTGAGGGGCATTTAACGATAAAGGATGTTGAAGGTCATGCGAGGATATTTGAATGGCTTGATTATGATGCCAATTTGCCTGAATCTGTAATACAGTTTGATGGTTTGACTTCGAGGGTGAGGGAGAATGAGGTTTGTCGTCACTTTTGGTGTAAGGTATTTCATGAATTGATCGTTGAACCTGAAGCTCGAAAATCTACGATAAAGGAAATTTTACTGGATAAAATAGCTCTGGAAGATGAGGGGATTATTGGGGCTGTGCTCATCCTATGTGGTGCTTCAGGCACCTTGGTTCTTTCATGTGTGACTATACTTGAGAGTGCGAAATTAAATTAGTTCGAATAAATGTAAGTGAAATAGAGTGATAATATTTATGTTCTGAATTTTCTCCTTTTTTTTCTATGGATTTTGTTGAAAATATATTTGAAATTTAAAATTAAGAGGCATAAGAGAATAGGAATCATGATTATCAGTATGTTGTTGGAGATATAGAACGATTGTATATAAGTGGAGTATATTGCCATGAGTGTGAGAAAATGTGAGAGGGATGTGGGCAAGAGAAAGAGAGATATATTTAAATATAGGACTTGGGGTAGTGATGGAAAGACACTTTTTTCCAAAAGGTACGAATCGTCTTATAGGAATAGTGGATGGGGCGCCCCAGTTCCAAAACCGAGGGCGACTTGTGTGAGCCCTAACAACTGCCAGTAGTTAAAGAGAAAAGGTATAAATAATCTCCCTTCATCTTCTTTTAAACATTTACAAAAATAGAGAGGTAAAAATCTAGAGAAAAAGAGGAAAAATCTGAGTACAAAGATTTTTCAGTGAGAGAGAACGAGAGTAGTTACCATTGCCGGAGGGAAAAGGAGGGTGCCATTATGGGGATTGAGAATGAAATTATGTTTTTAAGTTCTATTATGAAAGAGGAGGCGGTTGATATCCCTGATTCTTTTTCTGACGTTGAATGCTAGTGGGCTACTCTTGAATTCACTAATTTTTTATTATATAAGAATCATACGTTTATCTAGGTGAAGATTACTATTTTTGTGCATATTTTAATTTTGAAAAGTTTTATATATTAGGAAACTTGTGAAATGTTGTTTCCTCGCTTTAGTGTGAAGTACTATAGGGATGATCATATATAGTATGATATTATATATATATAAGAAAGAGATTATAAAGAAATTTGATTGGAATACCTGGACCTGTATGTAGGTAGATGCGTGAGAAAGTTCTTTAGAAATAAGCCTCAACTTTAAGTATATTGTGGAGATGGAGACTTCGACCTTTGGTCGTTTGACTGATGATGTACCTGTAGGTGTTAATATTATAGAATTTGTGGAGGGCAAGCTAATAACTAATAGCTCAGATGCAGTGGTTTTAGAGATAGTGGGGGAGAAGAAACTAGAGTTTCCAGATTTCCCTGGTGACTTATATCCCTATCCTATAGATTCATATGCGTTCAAAGAGTTTTGTAAAGTTAAAGGTAGCTTAGGTAGTGTATGGGGTGAGGTAATAGAACATGCCGGGAGATCATTTCGGGGGTCACTGTTAAAAATGGTGACCAGTTCATTTTCTTGTTACCTGATTTGGAGCACGAGAAACGTGAGAGGGAAGTGGACGAGTTTGTTTCCCTTGAGTACTTTATTGGGAATATGAATGGGGATTTAGATGAAGGATTTTTGTGCTACCTTGCTTAGTTCGATTATGGGCTAGTAGTAACTTTAAGCAATCTTGTTAAAGGTATTATGAATGATATTAAGGCATGCCCTGCCCAACTTAATGGTAACATATGGAAGATAATAAATGTTTGTAAGACTTTGAATAGGAAGTGGGCTTATGAGAGGGTAGACAAGAGAATAACCCCGTTAGATGTTTTGCAGTATTATAGTATAAAATACTATGCAGCGACTGGGGGTGCCTATTTCTCTTCCAATTCTTCTCGACCTCAATTTTTTGACCTGAATTCAGTTGGACGAGTGTGGAATGATAATATGATATGGGTAAAAGGCGATTGTCTCCAACGAGGTGATGAGGAATCCCTAAATCTTAAATATAAAACTTTAAAGAAATGTAAGTAATGT
This sequence comes from Kingdonia uniflora, assembly GCA_014058105.1. Taxonomy (NCBI): domain Eukaryota; kingdom Viridiplantae; phylum Streptophyta; class Magnoliopsida; order Ranunculales; family Circaeasteraceae; genus Kingdonia; species Kingdonia uniflora. The sequence continues at coordinate 5,788,173 of JACGCM010002827.1, forward strand.
TTACGATATCGAACTGTATTTTTACGTCAGCATCCTGTGTGTATGTAATAATATTTAATTTTTGGCATGTAAACCCTCATTCTCAAGTGACGAGAAAAGAATCTCTGATTGATACAATAGCTCGATAGGGATCAAAGATCGAGGTTGTACTGGGTGGGCTCGAAATAAGTAGGTTCAAGAGGGCTAGCAGCAGATCTGAGAAAGTTCAGAAGTCTCAGGCCAAGAGAAAAATGACTGAAATGGGTTTGGCCTCGGGAGATGGAGGAAAGTCATCATCGGACGTCGGAACACGTTGAGCAATAGTAAAGGCTGGACCTATATCCTTGAAGCCAAAGCCTGTGGGGGTTACATCTGGCTAATTAATTCAAAGGCGTCCGAAGAGGAAGTGTGATAAAGTTGATAGTTCGAGCTCTACGACCACAAAGAGTGGGGAGGTTGCAACGAGCTTGAAAAAGATAAAAGTGGACGCTATTGCTGTAGTAAGTGGGGTGAAGGAATCTATGGTGAGTCCGACTGTGGAGAATAAGATGAGGATGGCTGCTCGAGAAGGCTCTAGTGGTTTAAACACTGTTGTGAAACTGGAGTTGTATAGGGTAAGTGTAACACTACGATTTACTTTATGCTCGCAAAATCTTTGAACTGAATAGTTTTGTTTGTGTTGTTATTTATTTGTAAGTAGGTTTCACATGTGCTGAGAGGAATCTGCCAGGGATGGGAAGATGGAGCTCAAAAAGAGAATTGCTTAGCTCGAGGAAGACTTAGCGTTGGAAAGGGCACAGTTGAGCTCGGCAATAAAGGACCTGAAGGATTCATTCCAGGTAACTATGGCTGAGCTCGTAGAAAAGGCGAAAAAGAATGTAAAGGAAGTTGCTACTTCTCGTGATAATCTCGGTCAAAAGCTCTAAGAGGTTGGATACTCACAGTCCGACGTTGATGTTATAATGGAGGGGAAATTTGTGGAGGTTGATGAGCTCGATACAGAGGATGAACCTGAAGATAAAGGTATTTCTTCTCATGGGCCTGTAAAAGGCTTGGATGTTGTCTCTGCTAGGACTGAGTTAAAGAACCAAGGTGGGGAGGATGAAAAGGTAGACTAAAAATTAAAGTAGAGTTTTTTTTATGTAAATTGAGGATTTTTATTGTATGGAATACCTTTGGAGGATAATGATGGAGTAGACTATGATATATTGTAAATAATTTGTAGGAACTTAAAGACTTGTACCTCATAATTGAGGATTTAGATAAAGAACTTTCCAAGGAGCAAAACTCTTTAGCAGCTCTGTTTACTTCGCGCGTGGAGCTTCATGTTAGAAAATAGATTAAAAATTTGACTTGTTCGATATGCATCGTGTTTAGGGTTGGCATAAGAGAATAGAAAAAAGTAATACATTAGGATAGATAAGAATATTTCTAAGATTGAAATCGCTATGATTTTCGGTATTAGCAAAAGATAATGAAAAGGAACCCAAGAATTGTATAATCAACTCTTTTAAGAATGTGAGAAAAATAATGAGAGTGTTAAAAAATGTGTACCTGGAAATATGAGAAAATCAGCGGTTCATCTAATTCTGAGATGTAGATTGGATTGCCACCAGAGCGAAAAAAATTCCTAGCTTGAGGGCTTAGTATCATCTCGTTGAGTTGGTTTGTGATATATATAATTGCCTGTAAGATATGTGAGTAATGTAGTAAACTATAGTATATTGAACATCTCAGTGATGTACCGCTTAATCGAACTATTTGTGCATGCCGTGTTAGAATCTATACGATCGAGTGAAGAACATGCTCCTTAATATAATTATGAGTTTAAGCTTGAATTTGATAAGATTAAGCAGGCAAATAAAGAGAGTGCGGATCACTATGTTAAAGTGGAGATCAGGCTCGTTAAGGTAGAGGAGACTGTGAATGAGATAACCCAGTAGATCAAAAGTAAGGATGCGAAAAAGGAAAATATACAGGGTGAGTAAGTAAATGCCCATGCGAAAAAGGAAAAAATACAGGGTGAGCTAGTAAATGCCCAGGGGGAAGTATCAAAGTCAAAGAGTATGGTAGAATCATTGGGGGTGAAAAGTAAGGATGCGGATGTCACACAATATCGTATCTGTAGTGTCCCAGATTATTTTATTATTATTTATCATTTTATTTTATTCATTATGCATCCTCATACATTACTCTGCATCTGCATATATTACTAAGCATCGTGCATCCTCATATTATTACATTTATCAGGCTTTGAGTTCTTCTTTCTTCATTTTCTTTGTTTCAGTGGTTTTGGTGGTTGTTGGGCGGAGGAGATTGTGTTGAGGCTCTGGGAGCCTATGGATGGCTTGGTGTTGTTGTTGTGGTGTGGTGTACGATTCGGGAGGGATCTGAGGATTTTCCTTTGGGTTTTTCCTAGTTTTTGCTTGAGGGATTCTTTTTGGTTTACTGAGTTTTCTGAGATTTTGCTTGTTGTATTCCAACAGACTCGTTTCTGTTCGAATAAGTTTCTAACTACTTTTTTTTATTCGAACAGACTTGTTCCTATTCGAATGGAATTCTATCTGCTTTATTTTATTTGAACAACACCTTTCCTGTTCGAATATATTTCTTTCTGTTTGGTTCTGTTCTAACAAGCCCTTTCCTGTTCGAATAAACTTATACCTGCTTTGTTTTGTTCAAATAGAAATATCTTTTGTTTGAACATAGGTATTTTTTGACGACCAGGTTGGGTCTTTTCACGCGATTCTTGGCCGTTGATCCATTCGTCGTGATGAGTGATTATTTTAGGATTTTATTACCTATTTCATTTCATTTCTCTCTCTCTCACTCACTCTCTAAATTAGAATCTATTGCTCCTCTCTCGATTCTTTGTGAGCTATTACCCAATTGTTGGGGTTGATCTTCACCGCTCCTTTGGTGAGTAATTCCCCTATTCCTCTTCATTATTGATTTGATTTTGTTTTCGGTGGAATCCTTTGTATTTTAGGGTTTTGTGCTTGTAGAGTTGTGTTTGTTACAGGTGTTGGGTTGGTTGTGTTGGTCTGTGGTGTTAAGGTCGGGTAGTTGCATTGATTTTGGATTGTGGTTTATCCTCTATCAGACGAGTGTCCCTTCCTTTCTAAATTCTTCTACTAGTTAATCAGTGTTGGTTAGGGTGCATGCATTTGGCATTGAGGTGTTATGTGATTGGTTATAATTTGTTTTGAGAATTCAGCATTGTTTTCCTATTGTGAGGCATGTCGAGTTGTGTTCTCTTTTGCCTGTTAGGAAGTTGTGCATTGGTGTGGTATTCTCGTGGCCTTGTCCTTGAATACTGTGTTTCTATCTTGTAGAGACTGATGTCGTTTGGATGTTGCGACGGGTGGTCACTATTCATCTGTGTTAGGATTGTTTGCCATCCTCTGAGGCTCGTGGTTATCCTATATGTGCGGTGTTAGGATTATTTACCATTCTCTTTGGCAGGTGGTTATCTTATGTATGTGTTGGCCGTGTGGCGGCTATTTTGTTTTGATCCTTGGGATCTGTTTGCAGTGTGGGTTTTAATATTCTTTTAACTTAACGGGGTTGGATACATAACAAAGCTCTACATCGGCTGACCCTCGATAGGACCTTGGATTCCTAGATCGGGTTGAAATAGTAGGTGAAGTTCAGGCTGGACACTATCATATTTATTACCCTTCGGGAGTGTGGGATGGTGTGAGATAGTTTCCTCAGGTCCCCGTCTTATCCTTCGTGAGGTTGAAATTCCTTGGAATTGTATATAAAGTTTGGACGTTGACTCTGTGGGTTGCAAAGCCCGGATCACTCTGATCAAGTGATAATTCCTTCTGCGTGGTCGGCCTGGTAACCCAATCGTACCCTTTGTATCCAATTGAGATCTCTTTAAAGTTAGTATGCATTAGCGGTTGATCAACCCATATATCTATTATAGGGTTTAGTTCATTGGTTTTGCACATCATAAGCATCCACATTAGGACAATTCTATAATCATATCATAGCATATCATATCTTATCATCTCATCATCGCATCACTTCAACAAATCTCTATTTCCCCTTCTCTTATCCATGCCTTACTCTACTCTTCACATATATATTACTGTGCTTTTAATATCTTATATCTCATTCACCTCTTCCTCTTTCTCTCCACCGTTTTATTAGTAGGTTATTTAGCTTTATTGGGCATTGTAAGCTGTGGTTTTACTCACTCTCGTATTTTTCCCCCCTTTCTGAGGCAGAGTAGTTGGCAGTTTTTCTGAGGGTCTCAGCTGTATTTGGAGCCAGTTTTTGCAGCTACATATTCTGTTCTAGTTTTAGTATTTCTTGTACGATCTTAGCTTTTGACACTGTATATTATCGAGATGTTGTATTTATATCTTCAGTTTGATATATATATCTTTTGCTTCCACTTTATTCTTTTTACTCTGATGATATTGTTGTAGTGAATGACTGAGTTATTTCCTATTAGCAAGGTTATTTCTGGGGGCGAATCTTTGGATTCCCCGGCCTGCACGCCCTGGATGACATGGTTTTAGATATGCTCTAATTATTGGATTTTGGGGCGTGATAGTATTAGAGTGTTAGAGGAGGAAGCTAAAGGGCTAAGGGACAATCTTGTCAGTTTAAGGGGGTAATTGGATTGGAAGGATGTCGAACTGGTTAAAGCACGAGCTGACTTGGCAAGTGTCGAAAGTGATTTGGAGAAGCTGAGTGAGATTGTAAAAGTAAAAGATATTAGTCTTCGGAGTACTCAGAATCAATGTGATAATCTTAATGCGCGAGTGGAAAAGTTGAAGGTGGACTTATCAAGTTTACATGAAAAGAAGGCAGAGGCTATAGAGAGATTGAAAATGAGACAGAGTAACGTCGAGGTAGTTACCGTTAAGGGTAATTTGGTTTGTGCTCAAGCTCGAATCAAATAATTAGAGGTAGATTTGATTTGTATTTGAGTTGCCGTAAGAAAAGCTAATGAACGAGCTAGAGAGAGTGGAGATAGGTTATAAGTTTCTTTAATCAAAGAAAAATAGTTGGAAAATGTAATCAAGAAAAATGAGGAAATGTTGAAGAACGCTGGTACTGGGAAAAGTAATGTACATGATGTGGAGTTGTTGGCATTGCGTAGTAAAGTCGATGAGTTAAAAAAGAAAAAACAAGTTTATCAAGAAAAGTCTATGGGATTGGTGTCTGAGTTAACTAGTATCATGTAGGGCTTAAAGAGACGTTTGGAGCGAGTAAAGGCTAACTACACACATTTGGATAAAAATCATATGAAACTAAATGAGAATTTTGTTAACCTGGCCATTCCGAACCGATATAGGATTTCCATAGAAGAGGTGAACTCGAGAGAGTAATAACAGTAATTGCTTACTTTGTAGAAGAAGTAAAAAGGCTTGAATTTGAAAGGGATACCTTGCATGATTGTTTGATATTCAAAGGATGTATCTACAATACTGAAGTAGATCGAGGTAATTGCATAAACTCGATGAAAACTAGTATGGGCCCCATTATTACATAACAAATAGAGCGAGGAAGAGAGATTATTGTTACTCGAGTATCAGACTTTATAGCTTCACGACCTCCAACGGTAGGGGAAAGTTCATTTGGCCTTTTGCAAGAAACACCGGTATAAGTAAACTGTTTTGGTTTTGTATTATATATGTTTAGATAAATGAAAGCTAGTTTTACCTATGTTTTACCTTGTGTATTAGAGATAGTAGAGATCATTGATTAAAAACTAGTATTACATTTGTTTTAATCGTTGATATTTGTATAAATGTACAATTGAGAGTAATATGGGGAAAAACTTGTAAGTGTTCATTTAGTAGAAAAGAATATACACATTGTTGGAGATTAGAATCTCACTTTTAGAATGTAAAGAATTAGAATAGATGTACCATGTCCTTGGGAATTAGGGATTTAGCGATAGTATCGTTTTAATCTCCTAGTATTCCAAGGTTTTGGTTTCCTGACGCCTTTCTCTGTCATGAGGTAGTAGGATCTAAGTTTAGTCTGTCCTACTACTAGAAACGGACCTTCCCAATTCTTTGCGAGCTTCCCGGCATGTAACTCTTTTCTACTCTTGGGGATCTCTCTAAGGACTAGATCGTCGATTTGGAACTCAAGACTTTGAACTCTTATGTTATACAAACTGGCTAGCATATGATGATATCGACCCAGTTTGGCAACAACTCGAGCTCGGGTCTCATTGATCTAGTTCATATTGCAGGCCAGCTCGAACTCATTTTCTTCATCTATTAGCTCGTGATCTTTGACAGGATGGTGGTATTCAGTTAGGATGATGCCTTCACTTACATAAGCAAGGAGGAAAGGGAAACATCCAGTTGAATATCTTGCTATTGTATAGTAGGCCCACAAGACATGTGGCAGTTCCCTTATCCAATTTCCTTTTTTTCAATTTAAGCATCTTCTTGATTTCATCGATCCACTATCGTCTTGTTGGTGATTTCGGCCTATCCATTTCCTTGGGGGTAGTATGGACTGGATGGGGAATGAATGATTTTGAGTTTGTTGAAAAAAGCCACTACCTTTTCTCCCACGAACTGCGACCCGTTTTCAATCCGAATAAGGTGGGGGCATCCAAACCGAGTGATAATATGCCCCTAGATAAATTAGATGACTTCTTCCTCTTGAGTTTGAGAAAGAAAAACTGCCTCTACCCACTTTGTAAAGCAATTTGTTGCCAATAAGAACCTTCAATTACCCGGAGTATTGGGGAATTCTTCCACTAGACCGAGTGCCCACCTCATGAAAGGCCAGAACACCTTGCTTTCATGGAGTTCGAGTGCAGGTGCTCAGATCATGTGTCCATGTCGTTGATACGCGTCCCATCTTTGTGAGTAGTCTTCTGCTTATTTCCTCATTCTTTGCCAAAATACTCATTGTGTAATCACTCTGTTTGCAAGTGATCGACCTGCGGCCTGGGACCCACAAGTCCCTTCATATAAGTCTTTGAGCATTATATCTACTTGTTACTTTGAGAAGCACTTGAGATAAGGGCTAGTTACTGATCTTCGATATAAGCGACCTTTCTGAACTACATAACGTCTCGAATTTTTAATCAATTGTATACGCTTCTTTAGATCTTTTGGAAGGGACCTATCACATTCGTTCTTCCTCTTCATCGCCCCTAGTGTTGATTGCGCATATCAAGGGGAGATTAATACTAGGGGTAAAGATTACTTCAATTTAAAGGTATCATACTTCTTTACCTAAGACCTCAGCTAAGTAAGCTAAGGAATTAGCATGCCTATTCTCCCCACGAGGTAGGTAGTCAAGTGTAGCTTTGTTGAATCTACTTATTCAATCAGCAACGAGGGTGATATAATCAACCATCTTGCCATTCTTTTTGTATTGCTCGGAGTAGTGGTGGACTATCAGCAAAGAATCTATAAAGATCGATAACTCAGGAACTCAAATTTCCAATGTTAAATTGGGCCCATGGATCAAAGCTTTTTACTCTGTGATATTATTCCAAGCTTCAAAATCTAAGCATATTGACTTCTCGATCCTGTTATTTGATGGTGTTATTAGCACGATTCCTATCCCTAACCCTGTCGGTCCAGATGATCCATCAGTGAGGAGTCTTCAACCTGTCTGTGTAATCTAAGTAGCTCCCCCATCGAAAGGTTTGGAAGGTGGTTGATCGTCCTCTTTTTCTTCTGTGAGACCTAGATCGTGATCTTCCCAATTTGGATCTTCTAGTGGGAAGTTGACTAGAAAATTAGCTACTGCTTGGCCTTTCTGTGAAGTTCTCTATTTAAATTTAATTTTGTGCTCATCCAAACTGACTGACCACTGCTGCACTCTTCATGACTTCTCCTTCTTCGATAAAGCTTCCCGAAGTGGGTAATTTATCTTGACTTTGGCTGAATGAGCTTGAAAATAATGCTTAAGCTTTTGTGATATATAAACGAGGGTCAAGAGGAGCCTCTCAATCTTAGAATATCTTATTTCTACTTGAATGGGGGTCTTACTGATAAAATATATTGGTTTCTTAATCTTTCCTTTGAGTTAAATGAGAACTGAGCTAAGAGAGTTATCTGTTACTGCGAGGTAGATCATCAATTTGTCATTACCTATCGGGGTACTCATTATGGGAGATTTCCCAAGATAGGTTTTGAGTTCTTGAAAAGCTGCTTTGTATTCTTCTGTCCAATCGACCTCTTTATTTTGTCGACCTTTGTCTCCCTTGATGGATTCATGTAGTAATATGAATAGCCATCGGCATCGATCTAAAGATTTTAAGACGAATCGGCTGATAGGTGTAATCTTACCAGTGAGCTTTTGTACGTCTTTTTTTATTTTAGGAGGAGGCATGTTGATTAAAGCTCGTATCTTATCTGGATATATTTCAATTCCCTTCTTGTTGATGAGGTGTCCGATGAATTTTCTAGAATGTACCCCGAACTAATATTTATCTGGATTGATCTTCATTCTATATGATCGCAATATGTTAAAAACTATATCAAGATGTTCAATATGATCATCCTTCTTTAAGCTTTTGTAGTGAAAATCATTAATATATACTTCTACAGTTTTCCCCAAGAGGTCCTTAAACATATATGTTATTAACCTTTGATAAGTCACTCTAACATTCTTCAATATAAAAGGCATGACTTTGTAGTAATATAGACCTATTTCAGTGATAAAAGTGGTATTATCTTGATCTACCTCTAAGAGAGGTATCTGATTGTATCCTGAAGCAGCGTCCATCATAGATAACAGCTTGTAACCGACTGTAGAATCCAAGATTTGATAAATAATGGGAAGAGGGAAACTATCCTACGGCGTGTGTTTGTTTAGACCTGTAAAATCTACACAAATACAAATTTTCTCATTCATCTTTGGAACTGTACAATGTTTGAGATCCAATCTGGATATTTTTCTTCTCGAATGAATCCGACTTCGAATAGATTATCAATTTCCCTATTGACTTCATCTCTGGGAATATGTGAGAGTCTTATTTGCTTCTGCTCGACTACCGTAGCTTTATCTTTGATGCTCAACTTGTGACATGCCTTTGCTGGGTCGACTCCTGGCATTTCATGGAAAGTTCATTGTAAGAATTGTATTAGAGCTTTTGTTTCCTGTTAAACAAACTTGGTACCTATATAGGTACCTCTACTATGCCCATCGATCACAATGTATTATGTATGTTTGACTGTAAAAGATTGGCCATCGGTGTGATCAGCTTTCTGTAATTGTTATGCGGCAAATCTATCTGAAGTATCCTGTAGAGTAGATACAATGTTTTCGCAAATTCAAGAAAGCTATTGGGTTGTTTTGATTTCATAGATGCCACCATTGTGTATAAAACACAGTGCTTGATAGTACGTAGAAGCGATAACTTCCATATTATGTATCCAGCACCGGTCCATTATTCCTAGATAACGAGATTTCGGGTTGATGATGTAGAATGTAGCATCAAGAATAGTTAGCCCAATAGTGATTGGTAGCATGATCTTTTTGACTCATTCTTCTATGGATTTATTGAAGTCACTGATATTGATGTAGCTTGGTAATACTTTGTTTATTAGTCCCATCTGTTCTATTGTACTCTAAAAAAGGATCTCAGTTCCACTTCCTATATTTATCATCATGGTATGCCTGACAAAGTTCTTCATCTTGAGCATGATAACTAGTGCGTCATGATGCGGGAATTTGACATGACCTATGTCACAATTTTCAAATAAGATTCCAGTTCATCGATTGCTTGACTCAGGAAGGAGTTTGGCTTCTTTATCCAACACAGTAAGGTCACAACACTCAGCTAGCCTTCTTCTCTTAAATCTGGTTAAATTGTTGATCTGGTAGATCTTGATCATGTGATTATGGTAGAGGTGATACAAGTATTTTTCCTCAGCTGGATCTTCGACTTGGATGACCTCGACCTATTTCTTGTAGCTCCCATTCTTGTATGACTCCAGATCGAAAATATACTCATGCATTCTGCCATCTTTGAAAATATACTCTGGCAATCTCTGTAAAGTATAGCAGTTGTTAGTTTCATGATGTATTACCTTATGGTGGATGCAGTATGATTTGCCTTCGATTGGCTCAAGTGGTTGAGCGACGCGAAAGAACTTCAGTGTATGGAAAATTACTAAAATCCTGATATTCATCTTTGGAAGAATGGGCTTCAGTAGTAAATTTCCTTTGCGTAATTTGCCTATTTTTGTCTTGACGCACTTTATGTCATCATGGCCGTCCTTTACTTTACTGTCTCTTTCTATGTTTTGACCCTTTGAGGTTAGGATAAATTTAGTAGATTTAGGCCTTGTGACCATCATCTGGTTAATATACCCATTGACTTTGGAAATCATGTCTTCCAAGGCCACGGGCCTGTTAAAGAACAGATGTTCCTTTGCTTTGTAATCGATCTATAATATATTGGTAAATGCTAAGACGGCTATCTTTCGGTCGAGATTATCAACCTTTCAAGCAAGTTCAAGGTAGTCTGTAATATGGTCATCTATTCATCCTGTCGTTTGAGCTCTATTTGTTGAGCTCTACGTTCATATTCGAGTTCTTAATTTATCGCAAAGCTCACAGTCATGTGCTAATTGACGCTCAAGCTCGCTCTATTTCATTGCTTCGGCCTTGAGGTTCGCCCTTAGTTCTGCTAACTGATCAGGTTCAATGGAGAGTTCATCTTGAGCTCTTATGGTTGGTCACTTGAAAGCTGCCATAATTGAAAACTTATTGTGAGTAATTGTATGCCTTAGGATTTCGTAGAAATGTCTTCTTTCCCACAGATGGTGCCAAATATAATGGCCTTATTTCGTGGTAACTTGAGATAGCTTAAAATTGTTTGTATACCAAATGTACGTGTGACAATAATTAGTATGACCCAATATAGAAAAGACACAGGCGATTAGAGTGGAAACCTTTGAATAGGTAAAAAAACTACGACCTCGACTTGACGATTTATAACTGTAGCTTTTATTTCTTGAGACTGATGTTTGATTACAAGTTTATGATCTCTTGAGTTAGAAAAACTTGGTCTTGAAGTGTAGAAATTTTTTGGTCATCTCTCCTTTGGAACTTATCCTTTTTATAGACCTCACTCTCATTTTATTATCGTGTAAAGGCACATTCTCTTGAAAATGGGGTAGGTTGCAGCTGAATGTGTAACTGTTAGTTCGTGGGAGGTAGGTGTCTTTGACTTACTCTATATTGTTTGTAGTGTTCGATCCACGTTCTTCATTAGTTCGTGGTACAGGTATTATTTTTGATTGTGTATGTCACGTGTATAATGCGTAAGTCTGGTATTGAATTAGTTCAAGTTTAGCACAGCTCGAGGGACAAGTCCCTACAGATATTATTATATTTATGAAGAAATAGTTTGGCAGAAGTATTAACAAATATTTGAACTTACCTTAAAATCAATAATGAAATATTTGCCTACTCATACTCTTTATAAATCTGGAAATAATCTATCATGTTGACACATTTTATACTCGTACAATCTCCCTTTATGAAAGCTTCATTAGCCATCATATCTTTAAACTAGTTTCATTCTATTATAAATCATGTTCGCGCTCTTGTCGTGGCTCGACCTCCTAGGGTTAGGCAAGAAAGATATGTTGTAAGAGTCTCCTATATATGTTATGACGACTCCCTACCTCACAAATAATCTTAATTCATCTCGGTCTTTTGGAGCCCTAATAATGATCTCTATAATCCTTATATTGCTTCATAGTTTGGTTAAGTTCATTAGACTATAACATGTTATCATGCATGTATTTACTCACCTATGAGTATCGTACATCGTTTTTAGAGCTCTTAGGTAATATTTTCTTAATAAGTGATCAAGGTAACCAAAATTTTCCATTTTTTCAAGGTTAAACAATTATTCTACACTATTATGTTAGATCTTCGTATGGATCTAAACATGTAATTATCATACAAATATGGATCTAAGCAAAGATCTCTACTTTTTCAAGGTAAAACAATTATCCTACACTATCATGTCAGATCTTGGTATGGGTCTAAACATCTAATTATCATACAAATCAAGATCTACCATAGCAAGTAAAGATTTAGTGTTACCTTGATCCTTTGCTAAGAAAAGTGTTAAGGTATGAACTCAAATTAATGTTGAAGGTAATTTCAGTTCGAGGATTAAAGATGGATTGAAAATGGGAATTTTCAATGTCTATTTCAAACTGGCTCTGCTCGGCAGGTTATATTTGACCTGAAGTTTGAGCTGGATAAGTTATCTGAAGATTCAAACTGGTTATGTTTGACCAAGTTCGAGCTATTAAAGTTAAACTCGAAATAGGTCAAAGCCGTTCGAACGAAAATGGATCTCGTTCGAATGAAATGTCTATTTTTCGCGTTGTAAACTTGAAGATCGAAGAAGTCATTCGAATGAGCTTGGATATCATTCGAACGACAAGTATGTTTTCTAGGGATGGAACCTTTAATCGTAAAAGTCATTCGAACGAGGTCTGCGTAGGTTGTCCTTTGAAGGTTGTCTAAGACGTCGGGTTTACCTTGAGATCCGTTCTGCTTGCAATTTGTCCTCCAGTATACAAAGAGGACTTAGGTTATTTGTTAGCCTATATTTTTTTTGCGAGTTTAATTCTAGAGACCTAGGATTTGAAAGACACCATTACAAAGCTTGAGAAGATTGGAGAGATCCTATAACCTATTTGATCATAGTAAATTGTTTACGGGAGTAGTTTTTAATTCGCAAGGGTTTTCCATTTCCCTCCTTTAGGAAATTCTTGTCTTCTTTATTGTTATGTGCTTATTTGTTTACTTGATTGGCATATTCTGCATATCATTCTTGGCGTAGAAGAGAGACTAGTTATCTCAATTCTCAACAATTGGTGTAAGAGTACATGTTACAGGGCTTGTGTGGTGAAGAATGATGGTCGAGCAAGAGAAATTGAAGAACATGAAGTTTAATGGTTCAAATTTTAGAGTATGGAAGATATAGATAGAAGATTACCACTATTAGAAGGATTTTGATTTACCACTAGGTAGAGTTGAGATGAAGCCAGCAGATTACGATACAGTTAAGTGGGCAGTATTGGATCGCAAGGTGCTTGGAACCGTTAGGTTAGCGTTGCCATCATAGATTCTACACCTGATCTCCAAAATTATGACAATGAAGGGTTTGATGGAGTCTTTGTCCGCTATGTACTCGAAACTGTTTGGGGCAAATAAGGTACATCTTTTATGACACTTGTTTACTTTGAAGATGAAGGATAATGGTAGTGTGCAAGATCATATTAGTGAGTTTAATACCATTCATGCTTAACTAGAATCTGTGAAAATCACTTATACCGAGGAGGTGAGAGTGTGGGCTCTTCTAGGGAAAATGATAGAAAGCTGGGAAGGGTTCATTACAGCTGTGAGCAATTCATCAAGGAATGAAGATATTAAATTTGACACTATAGTCTCTTTAATTATGAGTGAAGAGAATAGGCATGAAACATCTGAACCCTCTTCAAGTTCAAACGGCAGTGCATTGAACGTCAAGAAAAGAGGGAGGTCTTACAGAAAAGGGCTAAAATATGGAAGGGGTCAATCACAGTCAAGAGGAAAGTATAAGCCACCTGGTACGTATTAGACTTGTGGAAAGAAGAGTCGGTTCAGGCAAGATTGGAACTCTTCTTCTAAGAAAGTTGATGGTGAGGAGGAAGATACAATGAACCATACTGTGGAGGCTAGTTCTGATAAGGCTCTACTACTTTCGTGTACGATGTTAATAAATCGCAGATAGTTGATACGGGTACCTCTTTCCATACTACTCCAAACGTAGGTTTCATAACTAATATTGTTAAAGGCGACTTTGTTATGGTCATTTTACAGATAAGGGTGCACGCAATATTACTAGAAAGGGAAATGTTAGGTTTATGTTGCCTTCGAGGGCGACGTTGGCTTTATAGAATGCGCGACTTGTACCCAAATTGGGGCGTAACCTTATATCGGTTAGCAAATTGCCAGATGATGGTGGATATGTACGCACCTTTGGTACAACCTTCTGGAAGGTTACAAAGGGAACTATGGTATTAGCTCGAGGCTTAAGATAAGAAACATTGTATACAATTCAAAGCACAATTTCTACTATTTGTGCGGCCACTCCGGGGATTGATATAAGTACTTGGCACAAATGACTCGGTCATATGAGTAAAAAGGGAGTGATGATGATGGTAATAAAGGGAAAGCTAGAGGGTCTTGATGAGGTTGATCTCAAGTTTTTTGAAGAGTATGTTCTTGTGAACCAGAAGAAGGTCAGTTACAAAATAACTAGAAGATGAAGAAAACCTGGAAAGCTGGATCTTGTACACACGGATCTTTGGGGGCCAACCAAGGTATCTTCTCTTTGTGGTTCTCACTATTATGTTACTTTCATTGATAATGCTACTCGTAAACTGTGGGTCTACTTCGTGAAGAACAAATCAAATATGTTTGATAAATTCAAAAGGTGGAGGGCTCAAGTTGAAAATGAAACCAGTTTGAAACTGTGTCTCAGGTTGGATAACAGGGGCGAATACTATAGTGACAAGTTTAAAGACATTTGTGCATCAAACAGGATTAGGAGACAAAAGACTATTCCTGAAACACTGCAACAAAATGGTGCTACAGAACACATGAACCGAACAATAAATAAAAAAGTGAGGAGTATTAGACTCAATGCTAGATTGCCAAAATGTTTTTGGGTGGATATGGATAGTACGGCGGCGTACTTGATTAACAGAGGGTCTTCAATAGCTTTGGACTTTGGACTTCCTGAAGAAGCATGGATCAGTAAAGAGGTAAACCTTACACACTTGCATATTTTTAGTTGTACCTCATATGTTCTTGATAATTCATATACAAGGATAAAGTTAGATGCAAAGTTGATGAAGTACATATTCATTGGATACAGTGGTGATGAGTTTGAGTACCGATTTTGGGATGCAAAAAATCAAAAAGTTATCTGGAGTCGTAATGTTATATTCAATGAGGAAGTTTTGGTTAAAGATTTCAAAGTACCTGGTAAAAAGAATCAAAGCAAAGTAGTGGAAAGTGTCAACATTAATGATGAACTCACTTAAGATGTTGATGAAGAAATTGTGGTTGAGTCTGAGTTACCGGATCAAGGCGAGGAGCCTAATGATCTGGACATTCTAATAGCACTTCGAAAAGAGTCGAGAATTCTAAGAGTTTCGGTAAGGTACATTAACTCCCTAAATTACTTATTACTTACGGATGGTGGTGATCTGAAATGTTATAAGAGGCTTTAGATGTAGAAGCCTAGAACAAGTGGGAGCTTACTATGGATAATGAGATACAGTCATTATCAGTAAATTGAACTTGGGATTTAGTTCAGTTACCGAAAGGGAAGAGAGCATTGCACAACAAATGGGTATACAAACTAAAGCTAGAATCTGACGGTTCATGGGGACTCAAGGCTAGACTTGTGGTGAAGGGCTTTCAGAAGTAAGAAGGCGTTGATTTTGGTGAGATCTTTTCTACTGTTATGAAAATGTCTACTATTCAGGTTGTGATGAATATAGTTGCAGTTGAAGATTTACATCTTCAGCAGCTTGATGTCAAGACAGTATTTCTTCAAAGCTTATATGGTTTGAAACAAGAGCCGATACAGTAGTATTTGAAGTTCAAACAATTCATGTCCAAAAATGGTTATTCGAAGAGCAATGCAGATTACTATTGTATTAATAAAAATACGGGGAACTCGTATATCATTCTACTTATATATGTAGATGATATGTTGGTAGAAAGTTCTGATATAGGAGAGATTGTCAAGTTGAAGGAACAGTTATCTTGGGAGTTTTCTATGAAGAACTTGGGTGCTGCAAAATAAGTTCTTGGTATGCGTATTACAAGGGACAGAAAGCGACGAGAATTGAAGTTATATCAAGCTGAGTACATCGGCAAAGTACTTAAGTGGCTTAACATGGATGGTTCTAAAGTTGTCAGTACACCATTGGGAGGTCACTTTAAATTTTTAAAGGCTTATTGTACGAAGACACAGAAGGATCGCGATGAGATGCGGAAGGTTCCTTATCAATCCGTGGTTGGTAGCCTAATGTATGCCATGATTTGTACGAGACCGGACATTTCCCATGCAGTGGGAGTTGTTAGTAGGTATATGAGTAATCCAAGTAAGGAGCATTGGAGAGCTGTGAAATAGATACTGAGGTATCTAAAGGGGAGTCAAGATATGGCATTATGTTATGGGGGTCCTCATAAATGTTTAAAGAGTTTCGTTGATTCTGATATGATGGGTGACATTAATAGGTGGAAGAGCACTGGTGGTTTCGTATTTACATTGGGAAGCGGTGTGGTTACACGGGTTTCTAGGCTACAGAAGTTTGTAACTTTGTCTACGACGGAGGTTGAATATATGTTGGCTACAGAAGCTTGCAAGGATATGGTTTGGCTTAAAGAGTTGATGAAAGAGCTTGGTAAAGAAAACTATTCTCCTAAGTTGTATAGTGATAGTTAAAGTGTTATGCACTTAACGAAGAATTTGGCTTTTCACTCTAGGATCAAGCACATTGATATTCTATATTATTATATTTGCTTACTCCTCGAAGACGGTATGTTGAAGCTCGTGAAGATTCCTACTAATGTGAATCCGACCGATATATTTACGAAGGTGGTACATTTCTGAAGTTGACGACATGTGCAACTTTTGTGGGTCTTCAAGATTGAAGGTCCGGTAGTTTAAGCAATTCATTTGGAGATCTAGAGATAGGTTACGGTAGATTCGATTTCGGTGAGAGATTGTTAAGGTATGAACTCAAATTTATGTTCAAAGTCTTTTCAATTCGAGCTAGTTCAGTTCAAGGATTGAAGAAGGATTGAAAAATGGAAATTTTTAATGTTCATTTTGAACAGGTTCTGTTTGACAGGTTATATTCGACCTGATGTTCAACCTGGATAAGTTATCTGAAGATTCAAACTGGTTCTATTTGACCAAGTTTGAGTTGTCAATGTTAAACTCAAAATAGGTCAAAGTCGTTCGAACGAAAATGGATCTCGTTCGAACGAAATGTTTGCTTTTCGTGCTGGATACTTGAAGACCGAAGAAGTAGTTCGAACGAGCTTGGATGTCGTTTGAACGACATGTATGTCTTCTAGGGCTGGAACCTTTAGTCATCAAAGTCTTTTGAATGAGTTCGTGTTTCATTCGAACGGGGTGTGTGTAGGTTGTTCTTTAAAGGTCGTCTGAGATGTTGAGTTTGCCTCGAGATCCGTTCTACTTATAATTAGTCATCTAGTATATAAAAAGGACTTTGGTTATTTGCTAGCCTATTTTTTCTCTGTGAGTTTAATTCTAGAGACCTTGGATTTGAAAAATTCTATTACAAAGCTTGAGAAGCTTGGAAAGATCGTGTAACCTATTTGATCATAGTGAATTATTCGTGAGAAGTGGTTTTTCATTCGCAGGGTTTTCCACTTCCCTCCTCTGGGAAATTATTATCTTTTTCATTGTTCTGTACTTCTTTGTTTACTTGATTGGCATATTTTGCATATCGTTCTTGGCGTTGAAGATAAACTGGCTATCTCAATTCACAATAAAAAAAGACTACCCAAAAGTTCCAAAACACCGAAGAATTGTTCGTATGAGAGTGAATACGTGCATGATAATGTGTTATAGCCTAACCAACTAACCAAACTATGAAACAATATAGAGTTTAAAGAAATCTTTATAAGAGCTCCATAAGGCCAAGTTAAATTAATATTAGTTGTGAAGTAGGGAATCTCCATAACATATATATGAGACTCCTAAACCATCTCTCTCTTGTCGAACACTAGGAGATCCACCCATGGTGGGAGCCCAATCCAACCACGTTGGCCCACTAAGAGCATCCAGTGTAGATTACCTATAATTTTAGCTAGTGGTATGACGTGGATATGAGATTTGAATGTCCTGCAAAGGCCAAACTCCTCAAAATAACAAGTTTAATAGGTGATGTTTCATAAATTTATTGGGTTAAAGTAGCTTTAACTTTTCTAAACACTTTCTACGTATTGATTTTAGTTAAAAAGAGGTTTTTCGGATAATAAAGTTGTCATAGCTGGCTACCCAAAATTTCTTTCTCCTCAGAGTATTGAAGTCCAAAATAACAACCCTCTTGGGAAGGCTAAAAACTTGATTTTTAGCACTTTCTCCTCTTTAATTATTTTAACTATAGGTAGCATATACTAATTTATAACAAAATCAGAATCATAATCAGAATCAGAATCATAATATGATGCTACACTTGTTTATTTTAACTATAGGGAGCCTGCACTAGTTTATTTTAGCTCTACGGATGTAGTTTATAACATAATAAGAATGAAACAAGTTTAAAGATAAACAGGAAAAAGATATCGAAAGAGAATTTGATGCTAACGAAACCTTGTAAAAACTTAAAGAGTATGTATGGGTGTAAAACGTGCCAACATGATAGACTATTTCCTTACATATAGAAAAAAAGATTATTGTTGATTTTAAAGTAAGATCAAATATTTGCTAAAACTCATGCCCTGCTGTGCTACATCTCTATGAATATCACAATATCTTGTTAAGAATATCACTTTTATGAAAAACCGCTCGAGAAACCTACAATTTCTCTAAGGAATCACAATACCCCATTGAAAATATATTTTTTTTCTGAAAAGATCATTACTGCCACTACTGCCCATGATATAGAATCATAAAAACAATTTCGGGTACGGCATCCCCCAAGTCTGCCACCACTAAGCAAAAATCATGGCTCTGCATTGTAGATGTATACTTTGCCAACCATAATCCAGATCTTCCACGTAACGATCACCTTCAAAAATGGTCCCCATTTACTGAAAATCCCATTGTCCATCTAAGTATTTTTACACCCAAACTTAGACTTTTGACCTAGAAGCCATAAATTCCATTTGCTAATCATCATCATTATGAGAATCTTGTGATTTCTCCATAACTGCTTTTCTTTTTGAGGGAGAGAGAAACTCTTATCAAAAAACACATATCTTTACCAAAATCGAATTTCGCTCTGAGGCTATATTTGATATAAGACATTCCGCATAATAAAATAAAGGTAGCAGAAATAATAAGGGAGGGGAAATCGTAAGAAGCCTACAATTTTAAGAAAATCACTTGGAGTTGGGCACAGTTAAAAGAATCTTAATTTTTTGTAAACTTGAACTTCTACATAAACTTGCTTATTTATGTTGCAATCCATTAAGGGAGGCCCCTCTTACTTAATTACTTACTAGCAGTCGGTACCTACAATTATTTGCAAAATCCTAACCAATGTTTTCAAATAGTTTAATATTTCAGATATTATACAAAATGTTAAGAATAGAGCCGATATCTCAAACATCGATCATACGTTCAACATTAATTTACTTTGATTCAAGGTAGAATGGAGTTTCGTATTATGCGTAAAATCATTTGTTGCAAGTCTAAGGTTTGAATTATTATTTCCTGTCTTCAATATTGGGAAACCGAAAAAACAAGTCTTCAAGTTATACTTGCAGGAATCTTTATAGGGCGCTTGATCACGGTACATAAACACATCATCATATGAAAACTTTGTCTGAGACTTGAAGGAATGCTGAAACTAATTTTTTGCTTCATATATGCGTGCTTATAGATTATTTACAAATTAGTTATCGTCTTGTTTTTATTGTTTCCCTCTATTTAGTTTCCTACAATTATGTTACCACGAAGAGAAGCAGAAAAAGAAGAAGAAGTGTAGGTTCATACAATTGTTTATATCGGACTTAAATAAACAGCAATACCGGCATTTAGAGCAACATTGAGATAAGAGGAAGAATCCTGCCATAGAAAAAAAATCAAGAGAAGCTTTTGTTAAGGAGCACATTGGTAGGAGGGATTAAGAGGGAAGACCTTATTAGTTGAGATACTCAAGCAATGAATAGTGCACAATTTCTCTAGTGCACAATTCCTCTTTACACTGCGGATTCCCTCCTTTTCACCATTGTAATTTTTTTTGTCAACCAAGTAAAAAAGTAAGTTGAAGAACACGTTTACAATGTTTTTTCCTTGAAAGAAATCAAAGCTTATTGTTACAAGATGTGTTTTTTTCGCTTAACTTGTGTATTATACGATATGCTGAATGTACATGTTTTAGACTGGTGTTAGTCAGGACGGTGATAGTCAATCTTTACAATTTTTCATGTTTTACATTTGTATCTAGTTTTAAACTTGATTTGCGATTCAACCCTTAGAAACATAAATCGTGCGAGAAAATAGAGTAATAGTTTACTGAAATAGACTTGTTACACCGGGAAACTTTCAATAAAAGTTGGTATGTAATAAAAATGATAAGAGGAAATCAGCAAAAATACAAATTTACTTACCAAATATATGTAAAACAGTTGTTACAATACAACCCATATTCATTTGCTGTCTTAATCTTCTTGGACATATTCTTTTTAGTTTTCTCCATAACGAATAAGTTGTTACGTAAAGTGCCTACAAACTCGAATATAAGTAAACAAATATGGGTGCAGCATTCCGACTTAATCATACACCTTTCCACTTAAATGAATTTGGGATTTTGAATTACTATAAATGATAGGACGAGAAGGTAAAACCTGACCTTACTTCCTTAGTGTAATTTAGCTCAAGCCTCTAAAATGGGCTGCAGGTTCGGTGAAGAACAAAATTGATGAGTTCAAGAGAACAACACTATGTGGATATGTGCAATATAGCATCGCGAAACAAAATAAAATAAAATAAAATAGGGTGACAGAAAAGAAACCAAAATAACAAAGCTACAAAACAAACCAAAATATATTATAATAAGATAAAAGTGACCAGATTTTTTTGTAAGAGTGGTCCTGAAACAATGTGTTTGCATATAAATGTAAACGTGAGAATGATTAGTGTGAGTTGGATACAAAATACAATTAAACATCAAAGATCCAGCTTAGAAGAACTCTTCTCATGATGAGCATAGGTCATCTATATAAAATGAAGTTAAAACATGTGACAATGTATGTCACGCCCCAAAATCAAATAATCGGTAGCTAGACCAATTACTGAGATTCGAGGATGTGCAGGTCGGGGAATCCAACCGATTTACCCCACAAACGACTGAGCCATAGACAAGTACAGGCCCAATCACTCACAATAGCAATATCATCAAAGTAAAAATGGAAGAAATAGCGGAAGCAAAAGATATATACATATCAAACTGAGAATAGACAACAATGTCTAGAATAATATACAGTGTCGAAAGCAGAGATAACAAACATGAAATACTAAAACCAGAACAGCGTCTGAGCAGCAAAACTGCAGCCAACGCAGCTGAAGCCCTCAGAAAAACCTGCAACAACATGCCACTGAAAGGGGGAAATACAAGAGTGAACAAAACCACGGCTCACATAATGCCCAACAAAGCTAAACAACATACTAATATAACAGGTGCAGAGAAGGAGGAAAAGTGAATGTGATACGAGATGCGCAAAGTAAAGTAATATACAAAAGTGAAACATAGAGGTAAACTGAAATAGAGATAAGAGAAAAGGAATATAGTGAGGTGATGAGATGATATGATGTGATGCGATAACGTGATGACCTGATATGATATGGCGATGATATGACATGATGACTAGGATAATCCCATAATTATCCAAGATGGTAGATGATATGATATGATATGATATGATGATGATATGACGTGATGACTAGGATAATCCCATAATTATCCCAGATGCCGGATGATATGATATGATCTACTAATAGTCCTAATGATGGATGATATAATATGATCTGCTAATAGTCCTAATGTTGGATGATTATGATGAAGAAGACCAAGGACTAGACCCTAGATGTCAATATAATGGGCAGATCAGCCGCTAATGCATAATAACCTTAACAAGAATCTCAGTTGGATACAATAGTACGATTTCTTATCCAAGCTCGACCAGTCTAAAGGATATTATCACTTGATCAGAGTGCTATGAGCTTTAAAACCCATGGGGCCAGCGTTCGAACTTTATTTCACTTATTCCAAGGAATTTCAACCTCACGGATGATGAAGCCCGGTTCCTGAGGACTGTTTCATACCATCCCACACTCCCGGATGGGTAATAGATAAGATAGTACCTGTCGAACGTGAATCACCCTACTATTTCAACCTGATATAGGAATCCTGGAAACCTATCAAGGGTCAGCCGACGTAGAGTTGGTTTATGTATCCAATCAAGTTAAGTAAAAATAATAAAATAATCCTGCCTGAAATAAGATCCCAAAAATTTAAGCACCACAACCGCCCCCACGACACACACAGAGGATAAACCCTTGCCTTAAAGGAGGCCAAACAATCCTAACACAGCACCTAAATCATGGCCAACAAACACCTAGGATAGCCACCTGCCACAGAGGATGGTAAACAATCCTAACACCGGTGCAAACAGTGATCACCAATCACAACAACAAACCACGGATGAACAGTGACAAATAAACAAGTCACAACATCAAAGCACCTCAGTCTCTGAAAGACTAGAACCCATAAATCAAAGATAATGCCATGAGAATACCACACAAAGGCACAACTCCCAAAAAGACAAAAGGGAACACACCCTACAAGCCTAACAATAGGAAACAAAAAAAAACACTTAATCGACAACTACAATAGAAAGAATAATATGGTCTAATACCAAATCATAAACACCTCAATGACAAATGCATAACTCTAACTAACACAGGTTAAACTTGTAAAGGAATTTAACAAAGAAGGGAAACCACTTGATATACCAAGTTTAATAATAGCAAACCCTGCAGAAAATATCTAAACAGCATCGAAACGGTAATAGGCTCCGCGAATCGACTTCCGGAACTCGAATGAGTCACCGAAGGGTCAGGAACACCACAATACCAACCACTACCAAGGCCTAGAACCCAATCACAATTCCAACAAAGGATTTTCACCACAAACTGAGTTCAAAATGGGCACCACACTCGAATCAACAACACAAACTGCGACAAAACCCACAATCACACCACACATCCACTGCGCCACTCTAATCACCCAGAGTCCACCCAATAAACGCTGATGCAAACCCAAACAATCACCAACACCGAACACCCAATTCTTCTAATAATCACAAACCAACAATCAACCTAATACCTACGAGAAATCACAACTCCAAACCTTAACAAAATCCCCAATCACAAACCCTAAAATCATAAGGGTTCCACCAAGCCATAAATGAATCAACAATGAAGAAAAGGGATAGGGGAGTTACTCACCGGAGAAGCGACGAAGATCATGGCAAGGAATAGTAAAGAATCGGCGAGCAAAGATGCAATAGAGGATTCCAATTTGGAGAGAGAGAGTGAGTGTAATCGAGAGAGAGAATGAAATTAAAATGGCAAATAAACCCTAAAAACACAATACTTATCTTGAGGCAATCCAACGGACGAGATCGCGAGCAAAAGACACAAACTGGTCCACTAAACATACCTTTGTTCAAACATAACATATTTCTATTCGAGCAAAACAAAGCAGGAAGAAGTCTATTCGAACAGAAGGAACGTTGTTCGAATAAAACATGGCAGAACGAAATAAATTCGAACAGGAAAGATGTTGTTTGAATAGATTAAAGCAGAATGAAACATATTCGAACAGAGCAAGGTTTGTTCAAATAAAATGATGCAGGAAGAAATTCATTCGAACAGAAACAGGCCTGCTCGAATAGAACTAAGAAGAAGCAACCCTGAACTCCAAAAACAAAAGATTCTCTCCAACGAATACTTGAGAAACCTAAAGGAGAAAACCAAACACAGATCCGCCCTGGATCACACTTCACACAACCACCACCACCATCAACAACAATAACGCAATAAAAAAAACCTCACCCAAGCCAACCCCAGGCTCCCAAATCTACAACACAACCGCGACAACAAATACGCCCACCACCGAGCCAACCAAGGGCTCCACCAAGCAAACCACGGGCTCCACCAAGCCAGCCTCAGGCACCCACCAAGTTTCAACACAACCTCCTCCGCCCAACAACCACCAAAACACAAAAAACAATACCATCACCGAAATTACCAAAAACACAACAACCAACGAAACCATAGGAAAAGAACACAAGACCTAAGAAAGGAAATAGTTTGAGGATGCATGATGTATGGAAATGAAATGCAGAATGATAATAATGAATAATAATAAAAATAAAATAAACAAAAAAATCCGTTTCTCTACATTCTACCCTCCTTAAAAGAAATTGCATCCTGAAATTTACAAAGCACACATCTCATGAAAGGAGGAAAGATAGGTAACTAAAGGAAAATAAAAAAATAAGTAAAATCTGAAATAGAATCAACCTAACTTAGTCTAGAAAAAAAACTCGTCATATGATTGCTAGCACAGCGAGGAGTTAACCTATAGCTCTGATACCATGTCTGTCACGCCCTAAAATCCAATAATCGGTAGCTAGACCAATTAAAGATATTCGAGTATGTACAGGTCGGGGAATCAAACCGATTTCCCCCACAAACGACCGAGCCATAGACAAGTTTAGGCCCAGACACTCACAATAGCAATATCATCACAGTAAAAAAGGATGAAATAGCAGAAGCAAAAGATATATAGATATCAAACTGAGAATATACAACAATGTCTCAAATAATATACAGTGTCTAAAGCTAAGATAACATACATGAAATGCTAAAGCCAGAACAGCATCTGTGCAGCAATAATACAGCCAACGCAGCTGAAGCCCTCAGTAAAACTTGCAGCAGTATGCCACTGAAAGGGGGAAATGCGAGAGTGGGCAAAACCACAGCTCACTAAAGGCCCAACAAAGCTAAACAACATACTAATAAAATAGGTGCATAGAAGGAGGAAAGTTGAATGTGATACGAGATGCGTAAAGTAAAGTAATATTTAAAAGTAAAACATAGAGGTAAACTGAAATTGAGATATGAGAAAAGAAATATAGTGAGGTGATGAGGTGATATGATATGATGCGATAACGAGATGACCTAATATGATATAGTGATGATATGACATGATAACTAGGATAATCTCATAATTATCCCAGATGTTGGATGATATGATATGATGATTATGTGACATGATGACTAGGATAATCCCATAATTATCCCAGATGTTGGATAATATTATATGATCTGGTAATAGTCCTAATGTTGGATTATATGATATGATCTGCTAATAGTCCTATTGTTTGATGATTATGATGGTGAAGACCAGGGACTAGACCCTAAAAGTCAATATATTAGGGTGATAAGCCGCTAGTGCATAATAACCTTAATGAGAATCTTAGTTGGATATAATGGTATGATTTCTGGTCCAAGCTCGACCAGTCTAAAGGATAATATCACTTGATCAGAGTGTTCTGGTATTTGCAACCCACAGAGCCAACGTTCAAACTTTATTTCACTTATTCTAAGGAATTTCAACCTCACAGAGGATGAAGCCCGGTTCCTGAGGACTGTCTCATACCATCCCATACTCCCAGATGGGAAATAGGTATGATAGTACCTGTCGCCGAAGAATCGCCCTACTATTTCAACCTGATGTAGGAATCCAGGTAACCTATCGAGGGTCATCCAACGTAGAGTTGGTTTATGTATCCGATCTTGTTAGGTTAAAAGAATAAAAGAAACCCGCACTCAAACCAGATCCCAAGGATCAAAGTAACATAGCTGCCCCCACGGCCCACACTCAAGAAAACTATTGCCTCAGAGGAGGGAAAACAATCCTAACATAACAACCACATCATGGCCAACACACAGTTAGGATAACCACCTGCCTCAGAGGATGGTAAACAATCCTAACACCGGTGCAAACAATGACCACCAGTCACAACAACAAACTACAGATGAACAGTGACTAATTAACCAGTCACAACATTTAAACACCTCAGTCTCTGAAAGAATATAACCCATAAATCAAAGACAATGCCATGAGAATACCACACAAAGGCAAAACTCCCTAAAAGACAAAAGGGAACACACCCTACAAGCCTAACAATAACAAACTACAACACTGAATCGACTACTACAATAGAAGGAACAATATAGTCTAAAACCAAATCACAAACACCTCAATGCCAAATGCATAACTCCAACAAACACAGGTTAAACTAGTAAAGGAATTTAGCAAAGAAGGGAAACTTGCCTGATATACCAAGTTTGATAATAACAAACCCGGCAGAAAATATCCAAACAGCACCCCAACGGTAATATGTTTCACGAATTGACTTTCGAAACCCGAATGAGTCATCGAAATGGGTAGGAACGCCACAACACCAGCCACTGCCAAGGCCCCGAACCCAATAACAATTCCAACAAAGGATTCTCTCCCAAAACAGAGTTCAAAATGAGCACCACACTCGAATCAGTAACACAAACTGCGATAAAACCCACAATCACACCAAGCATCCGCTGCGCCACTCTAATCACCCACAGTCCACCCAATAAATGCCGATGCAAACCCAAACAATCACCACCACCGAACACCCAATTCCTCCAATAATCACAACCAACAATCAACCCAATACCTGCGAGAAATCACAACTCCAAACCTCAACAAAACCCCCAATCACAAACCCTAAAATCCTAAGGGTTCTACCAAGCCATAAACGAATCAACAACAAAGAAAGGGGATAGGGGAGTTACTCACCGGAGAAGCGGCAAATATCACGGCAAGGAATAGCAAAGAATTGGCGAGCAAAGATGTGAGAGAGGATTATAATTTGGAGAGAGAAAGTGAGTATAATCGAGAGAGAAAATGAAATGAAAATGAGAAATAAGCCCTAGAAACATAATACTCATCTCGAGGCAATCCAACTGACGATATCACGAAGAAAATACCCAAACTGGTCGACTAAACATGCCTTTGTTCGAACATAGCATATTTCTATTCAAACAAAACAAAGCAGGAAGAAGTCTATTCGAGCAGAAGGAATGTTGTTCGAATAAAACAAGGTAGAACGAAATCTATTCGAACAGGAAAAATGTTGCAGAATGAAACATATTCGAATAGAGCAAGGTTTATTCGAATAAAATGATGCAGGAAGAAATTTATTCGAGCAAAAACAGGTCTGTTCGAATAGAGCTAAGCAGAAACAACCCTGAACTCCAAATACAAAAGATTATATCCAACAAAAACTGGAGAAACCCAAAGGAGAAAACCTAACACAGATCCTCCCCAGATCACACTTCACACAACCACCACCACCAACAACAACAACGCAACAACATCACCTCCTCCCAGCCAACCCCAGGCTCCCAAAACCACAACACAACCACTACAACAAACACGCCCGCCACCCAGCCAACCAAGGGCTCCACCAAGCAAACCACAGGGTCCTCCTGGCCAACCACATGCACCAACCAAGCCTTAACACAACCTCCTCCACCCAACATCTACTGAAACACAGAAAACACCATCATCACCGAAACCACCAAAAACACAACAACCACCGAAAACACTGGAAAAGAATACAAGACCGAAGAAAGGAAATTGTATGAGGATGCATGATGTTTGGAAATGAAATGTAGAATGATAATAATGAATAATAATAAAAATAAATAAAGGAAAAATTTGGGTCACTACATTCTACCATCCTTAAAAGAAATTTCGTCCTAAAATTTACAAGGCACACATCTCATGAAAGGAGGAAAGATAGGTAACAAAAGGAAAACAAAAAAATACGTAAAATCTGAAAAGGAATCAACCTAACTCAGTCTAGAAAAAAAAACTCATCATATGATTGCTAGCACAGAGAGAGGAGTTAACCTATAGCTCTGATACCATGTCTGTCACACCCCAAAATCTAATAATCGGTAGTTAGACCAATTACGAAGATTTGAGGATGTGTAGGTCGGAGAATCCAACTGATTCTACCACAAACGACCAAGCCATAGACAAGTTCAGGCCCATTTACTCACAATTGAAATATCATCAGTATAAAAAAGGAAAAAATAGCGGAAGCAAAAGATATATACATATCAAACTGAGAATATGCAACAATGTCTCGAATAATATACAGTGTCAAAAGCTAAGATAACATACATGAAATGCTAAAACCAGAACAGCATCTGCAGCAGCAAAACTGCAGCCAACGGAGCTGAAGCCCTCAGCAAAACCTGTAACAACACGCCACTAAAAGGGGGAAATGCGAGAGTGAGCAAAACTACAGCTCACAAAATGCTCAACAAAGCTAAACAACATACAAATATAACAGGTGCAGGGAAGGAGGAAAGGTGAATGTGATATGTGATACGAGATGCGTAAAGTATAGTAATATACAAAAGTTAAACATAGAGGTAAACTGATATAGAGATAAGAGAAAAGGAATATAGTGAGGTGGTGAGATGATATGATGTGATGCGAAAACGTGATGACCTGATATGATGTAGTGATGATATGAAATGGGGACTAGGATAATCCCATAATTTTTCCAGATGCTGGATGATATGATATGATCTGCTAATAGTTCAAATGTTGGATGACATAATATGATCTGCTAATAGTTCTAATGTTGGATGATTATGATGATGAAGACCATGGACTAAACCCCAGAAGTCAATATATTGGGTTGATTAGCCGCTAATGCATAATAGCCTAAACGGGAATCTCAGTTAGATATAATGGTAGGATTTCTTGTCCAAGCTCAACCAGTCTAAAAAGTATTATCACTTGATCAGAGTGTTCTGGGCTTTAGAACCCACAGAGCCAACGTTCGAACTTTATTTCACTTATTCCAAGGAATTTCAACCTCACGGAGGATGAAGCCCAGTTCCTATGGACTGTCTCATACCATCTCGCACTCCCAGATGGGTAATTGGTATGATAGTACCAGTCACCAAAGAATCACTCTACTATTTTAACCCGATGTTGGAATCCTGGGAACATATCGAGGGTCAGCCGACGTAGATTTGGTTTATGTATCTGACCCATAAAGTTAAAGAATAAATGAAACCCGCACTGAAACTAGATCCCAAGGATAAAAGCACCACAGCCGCCCCCACGGCCCAAACACAGGATAACCCTTGCCTTAGAGGAGGACAAACAATCCTAACACAATAGCCATATCATGGCCAACACACACCTAGGATAACCACCTGCCTCAGAGGATGGTAAACAATCCTAACACCGGTGTAAACAGTGACCACCAGTCGCAACAACAAACCACGGATGAACAGTGACTAATTAACCGGTCACAACATCAAAACACATCTATCTCTGAAAGACTGGAACCCATAAATCAAAGACAATGCCATGAGAATGCCATACAAAGGTAGAACTCCCTAAAAGACAAAAGGTAACACACAAGCCTAATAATAAGAAATAGCAATACTGAATCGAAAACTACAATAGAAGGAACAATATAGTCTCAAACAAAATCACAAACAGCTCAATGCCAAATACATAACTCGAACTAACACAGGCTAAACTAGTAAAGGAATTTAGCAAAGAAGGGAAACTCGCCTCATAAACCAAGTTTGATAATAACGAACCCGGCAGAAAATATCCAAACAGTACCCCAACGGTAATATGCTCTGCGAATCGACTTTCGAAACCTGAATGAGTCACCGAAAGGGACAGGAATACCACAACACCAACCACTACCAAGGCCCAGAACCCAATCACAATTCCAACAAAGAATTCTCACCCGAAATTGAGTTCAAAATCGGTACCACACTCGAATCAGTAACACAAACAACGGCAAAACACACAATCACACCACGCGTCCGCTAAGCTACTCTAATCACCCACAGTCCACCCAATAAGCGTTGATGCAAACCTAAACAATCACCACCACCGAATACCCAATTCCTCAACAATCACAAACCAACAATCAGCCCAATACCTGCGATAAATCACAACTCCAAACCTCAACAAAACCCCCAATCACAAACCCTAAAATCCCAAGGGTTCCACCAAGCCACAAATGAATCAACACCAAAGAAAAGGGATAGGGGAGTTACTCACCGGAGAAGCGGCGAAGATCACGGAAAGGTATAACGAAGAATCTGTGACTGAAGATGCGATAGAGGATTCCAATTTAGAGAGAGAGCGAGAGAGAGAGTTAGTGGAATCGAGGGAGAGAATAAAATGAAAATGGGTAATAAAACCTTAAAACACAATACTCATCACGAGGCAATCCAACGGACGAGATCGCAAAGAAAAGACCCAAACTGGTCGACTAAGCATGCCTTTGTTCGAACATAACATATTTCTATTCGAACAAAACAAAGCAGGAAGAAGTCAATTCAAACAGAAGGAATGTTGTTCGAATAAAACAAGGCATGTTTAGGCGACCAGTTTATTCGAATATGTTTCTATTCGAATAAAAGAGGAAAGATGTTGTTCGAATAGATTGAAGAAGAATGAAACATATTCGAACAGAGCAAGGTTTGTTCAAATAAAATGATGCAGGAAGAAATTTATTCGAACAGAAACAGGTCTGTTCGAATAGATCTAAGCAGAAACAACCAAAAAGAGAAAACCTAACACAGATCCGCCTCGGATCACACACCACACAACCAACAACAACAACAACGTAACAAAAACACCTCCTCCAAACCAACCTCACGCTCCAAAAACTGCAACACAACCACCACAACAAATACGCCCACCACTAAGCCAACCAAGGGCTCCACCAAGCCAACCACAGGCAGCCACCGAGTCTTTACACAACTTTCTCCACCCAACAGCCACCGAAACACAGAAAGCACCACCATCACCGAAACCACCAAAAACATAACAACCACCGAAACCATAGGAAATGAACACAAGGTCGAAGAAAGGAAATAGTATGAAGATGCATGATGTATGGAAATGAAATACAGAATGATAATAATGAATAATAATAAAAATAAAGTAAGCAAAAAATCTGGGTCACTACATTCTACCCTCAAAAGAAATTTTGTCCTAAAATTTACAAGGCACACATCTCATTAAAAAAGGAAAGATAGGTAACCAAAGGAAAATGAAAAAATACGTTAAGTCCGAAATGGAATCAACCTAACTTGGTTTATAAAAAAAAACTCGTCATATGATTGCTAGCACAGAGATATGAGTTAACTTATAGCTCTGATACCATGTCTGTCACACCCCAATATCCAATAATCGGTAGCTAGACCAATTAATGAGATTCGAGGATGTGCAGGCCGGGGAATCCAACTGATTCCCCCCACAAATGGCCGAGACATATACAAGTTCAGGCCCAGTTACTCACAATAGCAATATCATCAGAGTAAAAAAGGAAGAAATAGCGGAAGCGAAAGATATATACATATCAAACTGAGAATATATAACAATGTCGCGAATAATATACAGCATCGAAAGCTAAGATAACATAGATGAAATGCTAAAACTAGAATAGCATTTGCAGTAGTAAAACTGCAGCCAATGCAACTGAAGCCCTCAACAAAACCTGCAACAACATGCCACTAAAAAGGGGAAATGCGAGAGTGAGCAAAACCACGGCTCCCTAAATGCCCAACAAAGCTAAACAACATACTAATATAACAGGTACAAAGAATGAGGAAAGGTGAATATGATACGAGATGCGTAAAGTAAAGTAATATACAAAAGTGAAACATAGAGGTAAACTGAAATAGAGATAAGAGAAAAGGAATATAGTGAGGTGATGAGATGATATGATGTGATGCGATAACGTGATGACCTGATATTATATAGTGATAATATGGCATGATGACTAGGATAATCCCATAATTATCCCAGATGCTGGATGATATGATATTATATGCTAATAGTCCTAATGTTGGATGATATGATATTGTCACGGCCCAAAATCTTGTAATCGGCAGCTAGACCAATAACTGAGATTCGAGGATGTGCAGGTCGGGGAGTCCTAAGATTCGCCCCACGAACAGCTGAGTCGTAGACAAATTTTAGCCCAGTCATTCGCAATAGTATCTCGACAGAGTAATAAAGAAAAACATAAACAACAAAAGAGTAAGATAATAATATCTAAACATTAGATTCTACAAACCTCTACGCAGCAAGCCCAATTATAATAACTGGAGAATGAGCCTCCAGCTCAGCCCTCCAAGGATCAGCACAGCAGCAACTAAACCTGAAATGTTGTTATGCGAAAGTGAGTAAACCACGGCTCACTAACTCCCCAAATAAGCAAAGCGATTATACTAACCAATGAGATGGATATAATAATAATAATAATAAGACATAATAATATCTAACGATAAATAATATATATACATATATACCAAGGATGTCTAGTAGGTATTTAATAGGTACATAACTAGTCTAATGATTATATTTAACTATACTATAAATATATATACATATCTCGAGCAAAGGAGTACTAAGACTATAACTACACTCCAGTCACAAGGACTACTAATTACACTATAATCACTACCGTGGCCCTCAACGCCACACCCAACTAATCTACCTCAAAGATACAATCACACACGAGGGTAAACACCTTCGGCTCACAATAATCCAACAGGGTTACCCAAACCCCAACTAGGCACAACGCCAAAGTTATCACAAGCTAAGCGAGATCGCCCACAACCAAATATCAGCCTAAAGCACACAGCAACCAACAGGACTAAATAACCTATTTAAAATATTAGACATAGAAGAGAGAGGAAGAGATCTAGAGAGGAGAGGAATATGCAAAAAAAAGAGGAATGTTAAAGATTCTGTAAATCAATTAAGGGAAGAAAAATTTAAATAAGAGGAGATGATTATGATGAACTAGGATAATCCCATAATTATCCCAAATGCAATGATATGCTTTGACGATGATATGATGGAATGAGATAATCTTATGATTATCCCAAGTGCAGAGGATTCTATATTAAACATAATGCAAAGAGGGTTAAGGATTTCTATCAAAAGAACCTACGAATAGGAAGTATGCAGAGATGCAATGATATGCTTGATGATGATGATGATGATGATGTATTATGATGAAGTGGGATAGTGTCATACCTATCCCAATGCTGAATGATTTAGAGTGGTCAACCCGATAAACTAGACCCTAAAATTAAAGTGGGTTGACAACTGCAGAAAAAAGGATTTACCTTATAGGATATTGTTGGATACAAGGGTACGATGTACTACACAAGCTCGACCAGACTATGAGGATATTACATCAATCTATCTAAACCAACGTCTGAACTATATTTTTACATTTCAAGGTATTTCAACCTCAACGAGGACTAAGTTGAGACCTGATGACTCTGTCTCATACCATCCCACACTCCCGAATGGGTGAATTAGGTATGATAGTGTCAGTCCCACACCCACCTACTATTTTAACCCGATTAAGGAATCCTAGAACCTTTCGAGGGTTAGCCAAGACGGAGTTATTTATGTATCCAATCGCAGTAAGATAAGGAGAATATATTATCTATGGATGTGAGCAAAAATTCTAAAGACTGAAACACAACTACTGTTAACACAGTCAGCACACAATAAGATAACTACCTGCCTACAAGCTTGGCAACCACAACTAACACAGATGCCCACCTGTGACTGAGTTGCACCATCTAAGCCTAGATGAAACAACAACTTAACCGTCACGACATCTAAAAAATATCAGTCTCAAAGATTCATCAAAGCAACATGATTACCATCAAGTGTTACAGTACTCTAGCTGTCAACACAGACTAGTACTCATGGGATGACCTATAAGTGTCCAACAAGTAGTCAACAATCCCCAATAACCAAACTGCATCATAATCCCCTAATCATGTACATGGGTCTCCAACACGGATGTACAGGAATTGGATTCAGCAGGAGGTTTCAACCGCATTCCAACATCTCGGGTGACGTACAACTTCATAAACTACCTGGCTCAATGGCGTGCCTCACAAGAGTCATGCTATCTCGTTGCTTCCTAGATGACGGAAGGGAACACAACCCTATAAGCCTCATCCCAGGGAAAGAAGGCTTAATGAGTAAGCTCTATTAGCTTTAAGAATCATGAGGACAATAAGTGTCACAATACGATAAGCAAATAATCCTAAGGCAAACTATCAGAAGTTTAACATCCACGACCAACTACCATAGACAAGTCGTCTGCTCACCACCAACAACTAACAGTTCAGAAGATACCACACTCCTACATGGAATCTACCATTCCAAACAACCACCAATCACAACGACAGTGCTCAATGACCTGGCCTCGAGAACACATAGTACACCTAGACTAATCCTAAGACTAATCAAAATAATAGCAGGCAATAGGACGAGCTCCGAATCGAAGACCATGTCTTACTGAAGCTATGTCACCCCAAGACTACCGTGGAACCAAGTCCAGCAACCTCAACTAACCAAAGTGTTTTAACTAAAAGGTGAGAACTATATTATCTCAGAGAAAATGGCGGCTAAACCACATGCCTTCCATATATCTCACCTAATAGTCAAACCTAGTTCTAGTTCCCTGAAACAAGCTGGGCACCCTAATATCTAACCAACAATTCCATACTCAATAAATTATATATATATATATATATATATTGTGACACTGAGGCATCGCAACACACTGAGAAATGCTTTTTTTCTCAACCTCAACGAAGAAAAGATTCGTAATAACCACCTTCAATGAAATCGGTCTAAGAGGAATCTCATGAGTTATCGTCACATCGATGATAACTGAGAAAACCTACCTATGACTAACCATAACCTACAGGTTCTATCTAGTAGCTAAACTCACATTGTCGTGGGTTTAACTAACTTATCAATCCCTTAAGTATTCTCGCCAAAGGTATGCTAAACGGATAACCCGTAAAGGTGTCCTAAGCAATTAACCCAAATACTAACCTAATCACAGATACAAATAAACTAAACTATGCATTTTTATAACTTATGAATCAGCATAATAATCTAGTTATTTAGGAAGATAAAACTCGCCTGACAAAACCATGCTCGGAACGACAATCTCGGCGAAACTGTCCAAACAGCACCCCAAGGGTAAAATGCTTTGCGAATCAACTTCTGGAACCCGAATAAGTCACCGAAAGGTGCGGGAACACCACAACGTCAGCCACTACGAAGTACCGGAGCCCAATCACAAAACCAACAAATGATTATAACCTAAAATTAATTTTCATATCAGCTCTACACCTGAAACAGCATCACAAACTGTAGTAAAACCCAACCAATTTAGCCACCCAATCACTAACAATACAACCCACGAAATCACCGCCACCAGCCAATAATCAATTACACCTCATCGTCTCACACCGACGATAAATCTAATCAAACACCACCACCGGCCAACTCAATCAAATACCCCACAATCACGACCCCAAAATCAGCCCAACACCTACAAGCAAACATACACTTCTATAAACCCTAATACTCCATAATCAAACCCGATCCATCATTAATCACAAACCCTGAAATCACTCCACGAACATGAAATCAAACACCATCATTAATCACTTCTATCGAAAATGAAATCGAACGAATCGCACGAGAGAGGGAGAGAGAGGAATTACTCACCGAGAGGAACTGTGAAGATCACGGCGAAGAATCGACTCGAATTCGGCGAGCAAGGCGAGGAGAGGATTCGGTTAGGGAGAGAGAGAAAAGAGATTGTGAAATGCAATGGGTTATTATAACCCTAAAACGCAAACACACATCTCGAGGCAAACCAACGGCCGAGAAACACGAGGAAAGACCCAACTGGTCGCAGAAACATGCCTCTATTTGAACAAAAAAGAAGTTGTTCGAACAGAAAGCAAAAGTTATTCGAACAGACACTATCTTGTTCGAATAAAATGAATCAGCGCAGAAAATACTATTTACCGAAGAATTCTATTCGAATAGAAAAGGTTCTATTCAAATAAAATGAGTCTGGGAGGTATGTATTCTAATTGAAAAAGGTTCTATTCGAATAGGAAAAGTTCTATTCGAACAGAGAGAATCTTTTCTGGAAAAAAAAGGACTGAAAGAAAGAAATGGATGGGCGGAATCCGACAAAGCCAGATAGGAAGGAAAGCACCACGGAAACCCAAATCTAACCTAGGATCCTCTGGGAGCACACCATACCACAACCACAGGCAACATCACACCTCCACCAAGCAAACCATGGGTTCCGCAAACCATAACACAAGCACCTCCGCCCCTAAACCTCCGAAACCACCAGAACTACCGAAACTACCTAAAAAAAAGAATCTAACATCAAACCTGACAATTGTATATAACACGGAAGCATAGCAAATAACAAATAGGAATAATAATAATAATACTTAATAATAAATAAATAAAATAACCTAAAAATCCGGGATATTACAGATATGATCTGCTAATAGTCTTAATGTTGGATGATTATGATGATGAAGACCAAGGACTAGACCCTAGAAGTTAATATATTGGGTTGATCAACCGCTAATGCATAATAACCTTAACGAGAATCTCAGTTAGATACAATGGTACGATTTCTTCTCCAAGCTCGACCAGTATAAAGGATATTATCACTTGATCAGAGTGCTCAGGGCTTTACAACCCACGGAGCCAACGTTCGAACTTTATTTCACTTATTCTAAGGAATTTCAACCTCACGGAGGATGAAGACCGGTTCCTAAGGACCGTCTCATACCATCCCACACTCCCGGATGGGTAATAGGTATGATAGTACCAGTCGCCAAAGAATCACCCTACTATTTCAGCCCGATGTAGGAATCCTAGTAATCTATCAAGTGTCAGCCGACGCAAAGTTGGCTTATGTATCCGATCCCGTTTAGTTAAAAGAATAAAAAAAAACCCGCACTAAAACCAGATCCCAAGGATCAAAGCACCACAGCCGCCCCCACGGCCCACACACAGGATAACCCTTGCCTCAGAGGAGGGCAAACAATCCTAACATAATAGCCACATCATGGCCAACACACACCTAAGATAACCACCTGCCTCAGAGGATGGTAAACAATCCTAACACCGGTGCAAACAATGACCACCAGTCACAACATCAAAACACATCTGTCTCTGAAAGACTAGAACCTATAAATCAAAGACAATGCCATGAGAATACTACACAAAGGCACAACTCCCTTAAAGATAAAAGGTAACATACCCTACAAGCCTAACAATAGGAAACAACAATAGAAGGAACAATATAGTCTTAAACCTAATCACAAATAGCTCAATGCCAAATGCATAACTCTAACTAACACAGGTTAAACTAGTAAAGGAATTTAGCAAAGTAGGGAAACTCGCCTGATATACTAAGTTTGATAATAACAAACCCGGCAGAAAATATCCAAACAGTACCCCAAAGGTAATATGCTCCGCAAATCGACTTCCAGAGCCAGAATGAGTTACGGAAAGGGGCAGGAACACCACAACACCAGCCACAACCAAGGCCCAGAAGCCAATCATAATTCCAACAAAGGATTCTCGCCCGAAACTGAGTTCAAAATCATCACCACACTCGAATCAATAACACAAACTACGACAAAACCCACAATCACACCACGCATCTACTGCGATACTCTAATCACCCACAGTCTACCAAATAAATGTTGATGCAAACCCAATCAATCACCACCAGCGAACACCCAATTCCTCCAACAATCACAAACCAACAAACAACCCAATACCTGCGAGAAATCACAACTCCAAACCTCAACAAAACCCCCAATCACAAACCCTAAAATCACAACGGTTCCACCAAGCCACAAACGATTCAACAACGTTGAAAAGGGATAGGGGAGTTACTCACCGGAGATCCGGCGAAGATCACGGCAAGGAATAGCGAAGATGCTAGAGAAGATTTCAATTTAGAGAGAGAGTGTGAGTGTAATCGAGAGAGAAAATGAAATGAAAATGGGAAATAAACCCTAAATACATAATACTCATCTCAAGGCAATCCAACGGGCAAGATCGCAAAAAAAAAACCCAAACTGGTCGACTAAACATGCCTTTGTTCGAACATAACATATTTATATTCGAACAAAACATAGCAGGATGAAGTCTATTCGAACAGAAGGAATGTTGTTCGTATAAAACAAGACAGAACAAAATCTATTCGAACAGGAAAGATGTTGCTCGAATAGATTGTAGCAGAATGAAACATATTCGAACAAAGCAAGGTTTGTTCGAATAAAATGACGCAGGAAGAAACTTATTCAAACTAAAACAGGTTTGTTCGAATAAAACTAAACATAAACAACCCAAAACTCCAAAAGCAGAAGATTCCCTCCCACGAAAGCTGCAGAAACCCAAAAGAGAAAACCTAACACAGATCCGCCCCGGATCACACACCACACAACCAACAGCAACAACAACGCAACAATAACACCTCTTCCAAGCCAACCTCAGGCTCTCAAAACCATAACACAACCTCCACAACAAACACACCCACCACCGAGCCAACCAAGGGCTCCACCAAGCCAACCACCAGCACCCACCAAGCCTCAGCACAACCTCCTCTGCCCAATAACCACCAAAACATAGAAAACAACACCATCACCGAAACCACCGAAAACACAACAACCACTGAAACCATAGGAAAAGAACACAAGACCTAAGAAAGGATTAGTATGAGGATGCATGATGTATGGAAATGAAATGCAGAATGAAAATAATGAATAATAAAAAAGAAAAATAAGCAAAAAATCTGGGTCACTACAATGTACTTAGAAAAGAGTTAAACTAAGTCGTAACCTCTTTTTCGTTGTATTTCATAAATCACTTGATTTAGATTGTACACATTACATAATTTAAAATATTACCAGCCCCCCTTTTGTGTGATCTAATCGAGCCCCTTACTTCATCCAATTAAAGTATTTACGAAACCTTGGTAAGAAATTTATTTAGCAGTTTCAGAGAAAATGCCTAGTAAACGCGTTATTGGGTGACATAAAACAGTGTAAACCATGTGCAAAGAATATTGGACAAAAGTTGTAAAAGTAATAAACCTTACCTTAATAATACATACAGCCCCAGTGAGAATATTTTGTGGCTTCATTCCATGTTGGATGTTACGGTTGGAATGTTTGGAATCTAATTGCTCACCTAAAAATTATCAAAAGTAAATTAAAAAAAATGAGTTTGAATGTAGAGTAATGTTATTGTGCTAGAAATAATAACCAAACCAAGCACCCAAAATAGAAAATCAAAAAACATTTAATAAAAGGGATGAAGATTTTAGATTTAGAGCAAGAGGGAGAGAGAATTACTTGAAGTTCTCAACAACTGGTTTATTAGCTTCTTCGACCCATTGAGTATCCAACACATCCTGTATCGCAACCATATTCTCCTTCTCACCTGAATCCCCAGACCTTACTCTCCTTAGCTACTGCATATGCCCTCCAACACCTAAAATCAAACCCAAATGAACCCACAAAGTGTCATAACATAAGTACTAGCTTCCCATGATATCCAAAACATAACTAAATGTTTATCAGCATCATACTCCATAAGATTACTCTCATAAATAGTCCTAATAAGAAGTTAATGCTTCACAGCAGAAATAAGTGGTGGGCATTAAAACACAACACCTGCTGCATCTCTAGTGCTCTGGACACCTTAGCAACATCAAGTACCGCCGAATGAAGCCTAGCAATACAAAAACTCTTTCCTAGCCCCTTAAGTTAGGAGTTCGCAAGACGAGTAGCAATATCAGTACAGAAAATGAGATTACCAGTCACTTTGGGATCAAGTGAGACCCTGAGACCAGTCTTATCGACTCAAAAATATGCTTAATCCAAGCAACAACCTCATGTGAAGATTGGCTTGCTGGTTTATCAAGACTAATGTTACCATACATGATGTAGGTCTGCCTTCTTCAAAGTATTTGATCCCAACGCCCGAAGCGCCCTATAAAAATTCATCCAGACCTCACTAAATCATATACAAAACATATGTTGTTTCTCATAAATATTCAATTATTATGGGGCAAATTATACTCACATATGTACCTTGTATTGAACAAGTTGTTCACCCCTTCATATTGTTCAAGGATGTATTGGGAAATCATACCACACACGGTGATACGCCCTTGAGCTCTCATATTGAGGAGGAAAACACCAAGCATCTTACCTCCAACATTTTCAAATTATATATCAATGCCTTCGGGAAAATACCTAAAGATCAAAAAATGATAGAAGCCATCAGAGGTGACATCGCTTGGCAAATATTTTTAAAGTAGAGTGCTAATTTTCTCTTTTTAAAAAAAGTATTCCAAGCTAGGAATATAGAGTTGTACTATTCAAGTTGCGAGGAGATATTGGTAACATCTTCCGATTATTGCCCCTCGGGTACAAGTAGACATTTAGTAGTACAAAGTGGATCATAAACTTTGAAGTAAATAGATAGATTAGAATGACTGTAAATTTATAAGAGAACAAAAGTTCACATAAATAGAGCTAACTGCAAGGACTATAAATTGTCAAAGATTAGCGAAAGAAAAATAGTATTAGCATATGTCCAAGATCTTCAAGTGTAACTATAGTCACTAACCTTTTTAAAGTTGTACCCAAATCATGTTCTTCTTTATAATTGAATGAAAGCATCATCAAACCTGAACTTGATCTTCACTAAATCATCCTTGATTGCATCAACCAAAAAGCAAAACAAGACTAAGCAAACTTCATTCCTAGAAATCTATGATCCATGGGATTTTTTTGCAGTCCTGAACTTCTACGCCAAAATGGACATACTTATAATACACATACATAGCTAACATACTTTTGACACCTTTCGCGAGGCGCACATGAAAACAACTTGTGGGATCTTTCTTCTTGGGGTATGAAACCATTACCATGAATATCATGTATAAAGAGATACAGGCAACTTCAACATTGACAACAGCATCTGAATAGGAAATTAAAAATTAAAATTGTGCCCATCCATTCAATCTTAAATTTAGAACCACATTTCATGTTGTTACAAGTGCGGGAATTTCCTAGATTTTTATGTAAAGGATATCCAAAAGGACAGTCCCTTAAATCATCTCTTTGTTGGCCTCAAGTGTGTGATAAACTATCATGAAAATGCATGAGTCCAATCTAAATTTTCCTTCTAAATTAAAATTAATGTTAGTTAAGTTGGCTGAGCTCCCAAGTTTCTAACTTACCCCTTTCATTACAACTATAGCCTACTTCTTAATATTCCAGTAATTCTTTGGTTAGGTTATATATTTCAAGATCGAGATTGTCTATAATTGTATGTGTAGAATTATAGCAGACGCCTAAATCAGGGTGGATCACTTTGAAACAATTTCATTAGATACCACCGCTGCCATCCTTTACTAATTAGATAAATGATATCCTTGTTATTGATGAAAAGAGGGTATCTCTTACTAATGAATACACAGAAGGTAAGAAGTGTATAAAAAAAAGAGACTAAGAATAGAGGGCATCTACCTATAATCCGTACACAATAACCAGATACATATTTAGAGTAGAAAATGCAAAATCCTATAATTTTGTGAATGCTTACTAACCTAACACCCCGCTTCTGAATCCACCACTTTTAGCATTAAAGTTTCTATTGCCTTTATTAGGACAGTCTTTAGCCCAGTGTATGATGCCACCACACTCTTTACAGGAACCACACTGTAGAAAACAAATGTGAGTAACAGGGTTTAGCCTCTAAAGCTTTATTAGTACACCCGAAAGAATGAACGCAAAATAAGAAATTTATATTTAACAGATAATAAGCACTTCAAAACGTGAGTAGTAGATAAGGAAGTGTACAACCAAATATCACATACATTTATTTTCAGTGAATTTTGAAAACACTAGGGATATTTATCCTTCAAAAAAGAGGGGAAGAAATAAAATATTATTAATATTTTGACTTTGGGGCCACTACAACATTAACGTGCACTTCGAATATTGAAAATTACAACCAAATATCACATATATTCATTGGTACATATTGAAAGTAATTTGGAAAGTGGATAGTTGACAAAAGTAATTTGGAGATACAGTGAGTTGATTTTTGTGAGTGCAACCCAATTCTACGAAGGAGTTGCCAAATACAAAAAGGGAAGGTGCAACTCAGTTAAATTACTCTTGGATCTTAAATCTCTCCTTTAATCCCATGTACTGAATTTTAGAATATCATAAAACTAAAATTTGCCACCACTACTAATGCCATAAACATTACTTCTTATAATGTGGAATAATATGCACAAACAACGTTTTGAAATATAAATTAATTTAAGAATACCTTCGGATAAATTTCATGTGTATTGTTGAGGCAGTTATTACTCAGATGTCCATTCTCAATACAAATAAAACAGTTGGCAAATTTTATACCCCCTAAATCGACAAAAAGAGACATCAACAGAAGTCTCTAAGCGTAATAATACATACAAGAAAACAACTAGGTAAAATCATAACCTTCCTAACAAGAAACAAAATGATAAGCTTCTCGTAATAAGACTTGTAATATTACTATTTTCAGAATGAGTCGCCGACATAGGGGATCTTAAGTGATACTAAACAGTTCAAGTTTTTTTTTTTTTTGCATTTAAGGTATTTCGGTTTGTTACATTAACAAGAGATAAAATATGTCTGAATAGATAATTAAAAAAATACCATCTTAAAACCGACCAAACATAAGTTATACTTCACCTTTTCTTATTTTATAATTAAAAGTTATGCTAATCAAAAGGCCTAATATCAAGGAGAGAAAATGGTTTGAAATAGTACAAATAGGCCAAACACTATGAGGAACGGTGTTATCCACTCCCAGGTGGCTAATTTTGCCCTCCCAGTTGACATGTGTACTTTCAACTTCCTAAACTATTATATCCCATCTCACCACAGAATTCTTAACATAAACTCCACTGAACCCCGTGAACTTTACTTTAATAAAAGGGTAAGGTTATTATCTCCAGGATGATTAAAGATCTTCAACGTTT
The DNA here is from genome assembly GCA_014058105.1 of Kingdonia uniflora. NCBI lineage: Eukaryota > Viridiplantae > Streptophyta > Magnoliopsida > Ranunculales > Circaeasteraceae > Kingdonia > Kingdonia uniflora. The sequence goes on from JACGCM010002827.1 coordinate 5,831,019, forward strand.
ACTCTCTGAATGTCACACTCCAAAATCTGATAATCGGTAGCTAGACCAATTACTGAGATTTGAGGATGTGCAGGTCGGGGAATCCAAAGATTCGTCCCACGAACAACCGAGCCGTAGACAAATTCTGGCCCAGTCATTCACAATATTATCGCAACAGAGTAATAAGGAAAAACAGAAACAGCGGAAGACTAAGAAGCAAAATCTAAACATAAGATTCCACAAACCTCTACGCAGCAAGCCCAACAGTAATGACTGGAGAATAAGCCTTCAGCTCAGCTCCTTAGGGATCACCACAAAAGCAACTAAAACCTGAAACAACCTACCACTGAAAGGGGGATGCGAGAGTGAGCAAACAACGAGCTCACTAACTCCCAAGAATAGCTAAACGATTATACTAACTAATGAGATGGGATATATATATAATGATAATAGGATATAATAATTGTTAATGATAAATAATATATATCTACCAAGATGTCTAATAGGTGTCTAATAGATATACGTATATATAATAACTCAAATAAATCTATCTAAATATATACCTCGTACAAAGGAGTGTTAATATTATAACTACACTCCAGTCATAAGAACTACTAACTATGCTCTAATCACTACCGTGGCCCTCAGCGCCACGCGCAACAAACCTACCTCAGGAATATAAAAACACACGAGGGTAAACGACCCTCAGCCAACAACAATCCAACCGGGTTACCCAAACCACAACCAAGCACAACCCCAAAGCTATCACAAGCTAAGCGAGATCGCCCTCAACCAGATACCAGCCTCAAGCTCGCAGCAACCTGCAAGACTAATTAACCTATTTAATTATCAGATACAGATGAAGAGGAATAGATGCAGAGAGGAGAGGAATATGCAGAAATAAGATGAATCTAATTACACTGTAATTCAATTAGGAGAAGAGGAATTTAAATAAGAGGAGAAGAATATGATGAACTAGGAAAATCCCATAATTATCCCAATGCAATGATATGTTATGATGATGATATGATGGAATGAGATAATCTTATGATTATCCCAAGTATAGAAGATTTTATATTAAACATAATACAGAAATGGTTAAGGATTTTTATCAGAAGAACCTACGAATTAGAAGGATGCAAAGATGCAATGATATGCTTGATGATGATGATGAAGATGTTATGATGCAGAATGGTTTAGAGATGTCAACCCAAAGGGCTATCCCCCATGACTAAAGTGGGCGGACAACTGCTAAAGAAGGATTACCTTAAAGAGATCATGATTGGATACAAGGGTACGATGTACTGCACTAGCTCGACCAGACTATAAGGATATTACATCAATTTATCAAATCCCACGGAGCCAACGTCCGAACTATATTCATATTCTGAGGCATTTCAACCACCAAGATAAGCACTGTACCGGATTGTAAATACTATCTCATACCATCCCACACTCCCAAATGGGTGACTAGGTATAATAGTATCCATCCTGGACCCACCTTCTATTTTAACCTGATTAAGGAATCCCTGAACCTCTCGAGGGTCATCCGATACAGAGTTATTTATGTATCCGATCCCAATAAGATAAGAGAATATTATATATGAATGTGAGCATGATCCTAGAGATTGAAACACAACTACCATCAACCCGGCAGTACACACAGGATAATCACCTGCCTGAGAGCGTGGCAACCAAAACTAACACAAATGCCCACCTGTGATTCAGTTACACCATCTGAACCTAGATGAAATAGTAACTTAACCGTTACAACATCTAAACAACAACAGTCTCTAAGATTCCTCAAAGCAACATGATTGCCATCAAGTACTACAGTACTTTAGCTGTTAAGACAGACTAGTACTCATGGGATGACCTACAAGTATCCAACAAGTAGTCAACAATCCCCAATAATAGAACTGCCTCACAATCCCCTAATCATGTACACAAGTCATTAGCACGGATGTACAGGAACCCACTAGGCCTGTCTACACCCAAGGATCTGATGGTCCACCCCAGCCAATTCTAACATCAAGGGTGACGTACAACTTCATAAACTACCTGGCTAATCAAAGCCTACCATGCACGAACTCCTAGATGATAAAATGTTACACAGCCCTATATATAAGCCTCATCCCATAGATAGAAGGCTTAACGAGTAAGCTCTACTAGCTCTAAGAATTATGAGAACAATAAGTGTCACAACACGATAGGCAAACTATCAGAAGCTCAACATCCACGACCAACCACCACGGACAAGCCGTTTGCTCACCACCAACAACTAATAGTCCAAGAGATGCCACACTCCCACATGGAATCCAACATTCTAAACAACCACCAATCACAATGACAGTGCTCAAGGACAAGGCCTCGAGAACACAGAGTACACCTAGACTAGTCCTAAGACTGATCAAAACAATAGCATATAAGAGGACGACTCCGAATCGAAGACCATGTCTTACTGAAGCTATGTCACCCCAAGACTACCCTGAAACCAAATCCAGCAACCTAAACTAACCAAGGTGTTATACTATAAGGTGAGAACTATAGTCTCTGAACTACACTATCTCAGAGAAATAGAGGCTAGACCATATGCCGTCCATATATTTCTACTAATCGTCAAACCAAGTTATTGTGCCCTGAAACAAGCTGGGCACCCTAATAACTAACCAGCAATACCATACTCAATATTATATATATATATATATATATATATATATATATATTCCACACTCAATATAATATACATATATAAAGCGACACTGAGGCATCGCAACACACTGAGAAATGCCTTTGTTCTCAACCTCCACGAAGAAAGATTTGTGAGAGCCACCCTCAATGAAATCGGTCTAAGAAGAATCTCAGGAGTCATCGTCACATCGATGACAATAGAGAAATAACTACCTATGACTAACCATAACCTGCAGGTTCTATATAGTAGCTAAACTCACATTGTCGTAGGTTTTACTAACTTATCAAACCCTTAAGTACTTTCGTCTAAGGTAATGCTAAACGGATAACCAGTAAAGTATCCTAAACAATTAACCCAATACGAACCTAATCACAGATATAATTATACTAAATTATGCATTTCTATAACTCACAAATTAGGATAATAATCTAGTTATTCAGGAAGATAAAACTCGTTTGTAGTCCAATACAATGCTCCAGAGGAATATTTATTCCAAGCACAGCAACCCAAAGCTCTAACGACAGCATCTCGCAAACAAATCACCAGAATCAGAGAACAACCCAAAAATCACCAACAATCCAACCCAAGCAATCACCGCCACCGGCTAACATTCGATCACACATCACCGCCCAATACCGGCGATAAACTCATTTAAACACCACCACCACCGAAACCCAATCTTCCAAATATCAATCACACAACAAACCCACACCTGCAAAAAAATCACACACTTCTATAAACCCCAATACTCCACAATCAAACCCAATCCACCAATATTCACAAACCCTAAAATCAGCCCAACAAAGGTTTCACAAAAATTGAAATTAAACAACAATCAAGGAAGAGGAATAGGGGATTCACTTACCGGAAAGAGGACGGCTGAGCTAGGCAAGGAATGACGACCAAGAATGGCAACGAACGAGGGGAACGCAACCCTCTCTCCATGCCCAAAATCAGCAGCACCAACCACCACACTCGTGAACAACAAACGAGGATCGCCCAAGCCCAAATTGGAGCCGAGATGAGCAAGGGAGGAGGAAAGGGGAGAATAGGAGAGGGAGAGAAGAGGATTTGTTTTGGGGAGGGAGAGGAGAGGATTTTTTTTTTGGAGGGAGAGAAGTTGATTTGGAGAGAGATAGAGAGAGAGTGTGTGTGTAAACGACCAAAACCGGTTTGAGGTTTTAAAAGGAAAAGTTGAGTTTTCGCCAAAAATATTCGAGTAAACCCATAAATATTAGAATAAATTTTCCCGGCCTAAAACATAGATAAACCAAGTTTAGACACAGCAGAAAAATATTTGAGTAAATTCAGAAATATTCGAATAAATTTTCCTGGCCTAAAACATAGAAAAATCAAGTTCATACGCAGCAGAAAAATATTCGAGTAAACCTAGAAATATTTAAATATTTTTCCCCTGCCAAGAAATATTCGAGTAAACAAAAAAAAATATTCGAACAGAGGGAATCTTTTCGACAGTGAATAGAAACTACAAGAAGGAAAACCCTGAAAAACCCAACGGCCAAACCCGGACACCCCGGAATCATACCAAATCACCGACACCACCACACAAGCACTACCACAAACCCAACAAAGGTTTCCCAAGGAATAAACACCACCTCCACCGCCTCACGGCCACCAAAGCGCCTAAACCCCAAAAATGAATTTTTGCTTGGAAAACTCCGAAAACCTATCGGCCAATCCAACGGCTCACCGGAACCACACCAAACCACAAACACATCAAACAAACATCACCACCAACCCATTTAGTGGTTCCCAAGGCCACAACGCCACCTCCTCCTTCGAATAACCACCAAGCCACCGAAACTGCATAAAAGGAATCTAATGGACAAAACCAGCCGAATGGAATAAATGGATGTATAATGGATAAAAGAGTATATGGGGAATATATGCAGAATATATGTGCGGAACTTAACGTGGAGGAATACTAATAATAATACTTAATAATAATAAAAAATTAACCTAAAATCCGGAACATTAAACTAAAGTTTTAGTATTTTCTCTTCTTATGTAAAAGGTATATACCCCACAACATTGTAAGAGGAATTCATCTTTAAGGACATCAGCCCCTCCGAGAGGATAACAGTTTCAGCCAATATAGAGAATCTATATTTGTTTACCCAAAGTAACTATATTAAGTCTAAAAGTCCTTGTTGACAAACCATATGTCCATATGATTTGTTATTTAGCCTTAAAAACCTTAATCAAAAGCGATATGAGACTATGAGTATGTTTGCGATCAAACTTCTATAAATTATCACCTGACCCCATTCGTCTAATATTTTTGCGAACAGTGATGGTGACTGCATCCCCTTTAAAACTGGTTCCGTAAAAAAATTATCTTTTTGGTAATAGTAGTTAAAGATATTACTAGTTAAAGATATTCCATTGTATACCTAAATATGTTTGTAATTTCTAATTATTGGTCACCAATAAGCAATGCAATAATTTTACGTTTCTCTAAGATGCCAAGTAATTATTGGTGTTAGCAACCTGTAATCTGAAGTGACATTAGTTAATTCCATCATGCATTATTATTTTCCTCTGGTATTGAGATACCTATTCTTTAAGTGATTTACACCCACTATTTCATCAGACTAAGCAAACATTCACTTACTAATTACACCAAATTAAAACTGAACAAACCCTGATCAATGATATTTTTATGAACCCAACAGTATGCAATCACTAAGTAAATATGCATAAGAACAAATTATACTAAATAAGAGGCAATTAACCTTGACCATGATTATACCATGGCAGAGATAGATTCTTATTTGCCCCATCGTTATTGTCAAAATCCCACAAAAATCAACAATATTTTTATAAAACAAAGGGTAATATGTAATCTATCATACCTTTCGATAAAATGGTAACAGCCTTGATAGATGCGGTAACCATATCATCATCAAAGGGTTTTGGTTCCCCGGTGAACTCCATTGTAATGAGCCAATGCTTAATTAAAAAGGAATATAGTTTCTTTTGGAGGTTTGTTGCTCCAATCCGGAGTTGATTGTATCTACCACCATGAGAGAATTTTGGTGGGTTTGGAAGATAGAAAGAATTGAGGTTTGGTTTAGACGACAGATGCGGTAACCATCTCGTCATCAAATGGTTTTGGTTCTTTAGTGAGCTAATATTCAATCAAAGAGGAATATCTGTATCTACCACCATGAGAAGATTTTGTTTGGGTTTGGAAGATGGGAGTTTGGTGGGTTTAGAAGATTAAAGGAATTGAAGTTTGGTTTAGACAAAATGTCCAAGGTAGATTTACTAAAATATCCCTGAGTTCGTAGTTAGGCTTCCCAAAATACCCCTGATTTCGTATAGACAAAAAGTTATGGGTTGGACTTCTATTTATGCCTACTATTTTATCAAGTAATTATGATTGAGATGCCTATTCTTTAAGAGATTTAGTATTGACAAAATGGGGGCATTTTACGATTAAATAAATTGCGAGAATAGACGAAATAACCCTTATGATCTAACAACTGTAGCGATTCCATATATTTATTATTATAACCTAAACCCACAATTTTCCTCAACATGTGGAGGGTAGTGTGATTAACAGCCGAGATTGATTCTCATGGCATAACTATTCTTTTAGTAGTATAGATATTTGGAGTAGCAGTATCAACTATCCAGATATTTAAGCATGTCTACTTTTGTGTAACATTTGACAAGGTCTAAGAAACCATATGAATGGGTAATATAAACCATGGCTTCAGAGATATATTGCAGGCTTAATTACATAGTTTGTTCCTAAATCAAGACATATGAACAATAAAATATAGGGCTATATGATATATCAAACATATATTTTCACATACAATATGACATATTAGTGATTTAAATAGTGATAAGTCATATAGTAGTAATACATATTCATAAATGGTATTTACCTACAAGATTTTGTTATCATTTGTGATCTATCAAATTTACCATATAGAACTGATATATTACTTTACAATCTATGGCATACAACATGTACGACAATATTTGGAACCATTATTTAATTATAAAAATCCAAGGAATCGTTGTTTACAATGACTCAAAATGACTCTTAAGCAATAACCAATTAAGAAAGCTTTCAACCAAAAGATACTCTGATTTGAAACCACTAAATTTCCTTTATACGTTGTACGTTGTTGAACCATAGATGTTATCAGTTACTTAAGAAAAATAATCTACTAAATAAGATTATAATGCATACCTGTATTTAATTTCCCTCCAATTTTGCTCATTGCAATAGCCAAAGTTGTATATGCCTCTAACAATATTGACCCATAACTCATGGTCCCAGTACAAAATCGTTTCACAATTTCAGTAGCAGGCTCCACTTCCACCAAAGGAACTTTGACATCTGCCTTTTTAAACTTCAGCAAACCACGTAAATTATAGGTCTTATTCAGCTCTTGTATACGCTTGGAGTACTCTTTATAAGCAGCCATACTATTTTCTCTAACAGCCTCTTGTAACTTTGCTATAGCAAGTGGGTCATTGAGATGCACTTCCTCACCTTTCCTCAAGTGATAATCTTTAGGATTAGGTAGCGTATTTACATCGGCACTTCCAGGAGGCAAACTCCGGCTAGGAAATGTTAGCTCATACAAACTAAGTGCATCGCGAGCAAGCATTTTAAATGTTGCACCCTCAATTCTGCTTGGTGTGCCACTAAAACACCTCTGAATTACTTCAGATGAGAGACCAAGAGCTTTAAATATCTGAGAGCCCTTGTAGGAAGCCAAGGTAGATATCCCCATCTTAACAAGAACCTTTATTGTTTCATGACTGCTTACTTTGAAATACTTTTTCACCAATTCTTATTTTGAATGGAACACGCCACTTGAGTTGGGTGGAATTTTTCCATCAAACTATAATCTCCAAATTACTTTTATAGCTAAATAAGGACATATGGAGTCAGCGCCAAAGCCAACAAAAGTACAAAAATGGCGTACTTAATATGGCTTTCTTAACTTTGAAGAAATCAATCGCCAACCTCAATAATAACTTAAGATCACTAAAACCCTAAAAATTTCAAATCAAACCCTAGAAATTACCAAAATTGCCATTCTCGAATTGAACTTCAGCATATTAATACTATGTATAGCACCTCGGCTGAGCGGGTATTGGAAAGGCGCCTAGCTCATTAGCAGTGATGGTAGCACCAATGGTTTAGTCCCACATCACTTAAGATCCTTCCAGGTGTATGGTCCTTAAGTTAATATTTCACTCTACATGTCACCGAGGCCTTTTCTTAGGAAGAAAAATCCCACACTATAAGAGATCCACAGTGGTTAAGTAGGAACAATATCGGTGCTTGTAGAGTGGGGTTGTGACAAAATGGTATCAGAGCCAGGGAGGGATCGATCATAAAGGTGGGGGGACTGTAACACCCCGGCTGAGCGGGTATTGGAAAGGCACCTAGCCCATTATCGGTGATGGTAGTACTAATGGTTTAGTCCACATCGCTTAAGATCTTATTAGGTATATGGTCCTTAAGTTAATATTTCACTCTACATGTCACCGAGGCTTTTTCTTAAGAAGAAAAATCTTACACTGCAGGAGATCCGCACTGGTTAAGTGGGGGCAATATTGGTACTCATAAGCTGGGGTCATGACACTATGACACTTTAATTGAGCGTTTCTAAAACAATAAACGCTAAAAATCGTAAAAATAATTGCCATTACAGAACTATTTAAACAACACACATAGAGAATCAAAGAAAAATGTACTAACATGAAACCCTAGAGAGAGATGAGTTCTCAAGGTTCAGGAGGATTGAGAAGAAGAATGGTGAAAGAGAGAGAAAAGTTCTCAAGGTTTAGGAGGATGGAGAAGAAGTATGGTGAGAGAGAGTGAGAGGAGCCCGCAAACCTTTGGTATGTCGAAAATGCGAAAATATCAAAGGGTTTTTTTTTTCAGGGGTAATAATAAGAATATAATACTACCCTCTAACAATTCAAAAATGGAAAATTCGTAAACCTATTTTAGACTAAAAGTTTGTATTTGACAAGGGGTCAGTTAGGCAGGCGAAAAATATGTGTTTTCAATAATTTTGGTCGAATATATCCAATGGCCATCATTAAATCCTTATTTTGAGGTTATAAATATAGTCGTTGATACTCCTAAGCTTGTGTGGGGGATTCTGATCGACGGTCGAGGTGTGTTTTCATTCCAATTCTTTTCCATTAGTAGTATAGATAATAAAAGCTAAGTCTAGAAAACTAAACCATAAGTGAAACCATCTCATTACTCATACAGGACCGAATTCTAATACCAAAAATAGAAAAATACTAAAACACAACATACTACAATAGAAGAAACTCTTCAAAGCCAAAAATCTGAAGGAGAGAAAGAGTCCACCTACTTGAATTAAAACTTATGGGAAAACCCTAACTTTAATAAGGCCCTCATCCATTCCAAACATTGATTAAACAATGTGACAGTTAATCAAAATGTGTCCCAATAAAGCCCCAAAGTGTATTATAAGTAAATTAGGGTCATTAATTACTAGATAATCCAATCTTAATTCAGGCCAGAATCAAAAGCTGAATCCCATCGGAAATATAATGATATAATTTCTTTCAATCTAAAGACATATCCTTTACAAGCCACCGACTCCAAATAAAAAGGAAACAGATAGTTGAGGTTACTCAAAATTGAAATTAATATACAAAAAAAAGATTAAATTGGATCAGATTGGCATAAATAAAGACTAACAAATAAGTTATCAAAGTAATATTACATGACGTACAGCAAAGGGGAATAATCCAAATTTGAATATCGAGGCCAAGAGAGAGCTATGTTTAGATGTAACAAACTAAAAAAGATGCAAAACCATGCATGATATGGAACATAAAATTACCTTAAAACTACATGTTGATGATGGCAGTTATACAAAATAGTAGACAAGAGAAGAATAAGAAAGCTTAAATCATAAGACATTGACATACCAAAGAAGAATGTTATCTTGCAAATTGCAATGGCGAAGGTTAGCATAGTCTCCGTCCCTCAAGCTTACTATACTACCACTGCACTTTGTGAGAAGAAGAGAGTAGAAGTAGAACATTATAGTAGAAGAGAAAATTGTGGAGTTTGCTCACCTTAAACTTCTCAAGTATTTATAATTGGAAAGACTGGGAAGACTAAGTATGACGTGGCATGTCCCTAATAGGGTCGTCTACCCCCGTGTGACCTATGTTTATGTTTATGCTTAGATTATGCTCTATTTGAGAGGTCGGTGTAGGTTATTAGCGGTTTCTCCTTTTTATGTTAGTTTACTAATTGGATAGGTTAGGGGAGCTATAGAAGGAGTGATCCCAGGGAAACCTAGCTTATAAAGGGAGAGGGTGGTATAATCTCAATAGTTAGTTGTTAATGAAGTTTGAGTTATTTTAGTAGAAACTACAGTTTTCTCTAAACCTAACAAACAACGTGATTATTCTTACGAATCCCGCTTTGGCATTCGTAAATTCACGTCAAATTGGTACTAGAACTGCGTTAGAATCCGGTGTAGTAAGTTTCAAAGGCAAGATACCTCGTGGAAGACCCGCGACAAAGAAACCTACACCCGCTTAAGATGTGGCGAAGTTAATAGATAGGTTTGATAAGCTTGTTGAGGTTTTTGGAAAGAGAGCCTTTTTCCCATCCCCCCAACCACCTCCGTTGGGTGTATTAGAAGACCCTTCCCTTGAGGAAAGCATCGTCGTGAGGAGCGACGATCTCAACAATCCATTTACAAGTCTAGGTGTCGAAACTGAGGCTTGCAATATTATGGGAATCAAGACCCAAGCCGTTACCAAGAGGCCAGCCACCACAACCAACGACCACGCATATGGGCTGCACGAAGAGGCAACCCAACAACACCGGGCAACACCAACCATAACCTCGACAGTGATCAACACGACAATAGCATTGGTGGCTTTAACGAAATTTGATTTTCTTGCTTGGGTCAGCCTACAACAGGCCCGAGCTTATGAAGTCCAAAAATGAAGTTGTACTTAACTTCTTCCAGATCTAGACCAGAACTAGAAAGGCCTGGTCCAGTTTCCAGAACCCGATCCAACAAATAATAGTTCAAGGCCACCCAAAGCAATTAGGAACCTAGCCCAGACCTTTGAGCTCGATGGGTTGGGATTCACCAATCACTCCAAGGCCCAGACTTTGAAGGAATTGACTCACTGGTGGGTACCCCACGAAAATACTACTGTCGCGCGATAACCTTAACCCTGGCAGCTGGCCGATAATGCCTCCAACGGTGACCCTCCCAATAGGGGCGGTGTCGACCAAAAGGGAACTCCCTTTCCCATGGATCTTGAACTACTCTAACATGTACCACCAGAGACCTCGATGCACTAACTTTCTTAAAGAGAGACTGACTTACCAACTGCAACAAGGATGTTTGGCAGGTACCACCACCGAAGACAGCTCTATTGAGCACACATGGAGCGTCCCTTCCACCGAAAAACACGTACCGTAATAGCCCTTATACCGACACCTGTAAGCGACCTACACCGGGGATGAATCCTAAGTTTGGTTTTGAATTCTGACTACCCTACTATGGTTTCTCGTTATATACAAGCTGGAGAGAGAGGGGCAATTCAACGGGAGAGACAGGGGCCATGGTTCTCATCCCCTGGTTGACATCCCCATTGCGTAACCGTTATCAATAGCGTCTACTTGGTTCACCTCCCCGCCTGCCAAGGCATCCGTATGCTACAAGTTGGTAAGATGTTGAGTACAGTTCTGACTATGAGGAAGAACAACAACCACAGCCGCGATGAAAGGGTAAAGGCAATAATATTGAAGCTTTGGCCAAAGCTATTTTGGAACAGATGCATGATGTTCACCATAAAGTGCTAGAGTTTAATGGAAAATTTGATGCATATGCCTTTATTGAGTGGTTAGATAAGGTTGAGCGTATATTCAACTACAATAAATATGGAGATCCAAAACAAGTAATGATCATTGAGTCCCGCCTTACTGGTTTTGCTCTCACCTAGTGGAATAGTGTTCAACAAGCAAGGCGTACATCGGGTTACCATCCCATTACAAAATAGTAGAAAATGTGAAAAGACCTGAAAGAGAGGTTCATCCCTATGAACTACGGCGTGGTTATATTTGTGAAACTTCAGTCCCTCAAAATGGGTCTCTCTTCTCTTGATGATTACACAGATTAGTTTTATCTCCTTGAGGCATGTGCATGACTCCATGAGACTGAACAGTATTAGGTTAGGAGGTACAAAAATGGGTTGACAAAGAAATTACAAGAGGCAACCGCGCTTCAGCCAGTCTTTTACCTAGGCAGAAATTGTACAGTTGGCCAAACAGGCGAGCAAACTGCGTGTACAATATCGCCCTCCAGTACAAGCAACAACAATAGCAGCTCTAGCTATTCCAACAGTCATTTAGGTAACTATTATGGATATGGCAAACTAGGGTGCCAAAAACGTGATTGTCCTACATTTACTAAAAATGTTAGCCTAGTTGTGGATAGTATGCATGAGAGTGTGATAGCAGCAGTTCAACGTATTCTGTAGGATGAAGACAAATAAGAAACTGATATGCACACTACATACATGTATGAGTCCTCTGTAGTACCACCCCCTTGATTTCGTGGATGAAATCTTCTCAAACGGAGGGTTTGGCATGGCACATCCCTCATAGGGCCGTCTACCCCCGTGTGAGCTATGTTTAGGTTTATGCTTAGCTTATGCTCTATTGAAGAGGTCCATGTAGGATATTAGCAGTTTATCCTTTTTAGGCTAATTTCCTAATTGGATAGGTTAAGTGTAATGGCCTAATTTCACAGCTCGTAATAGCTCAAAAATAAATCTTACACCAAATGTACCTGTGAGAAGAATTAGTGTAATATAAGAAATGGCACAGGTAATTTAGCGTGGAAAACCTTTGAATAGGTAAAAAACCACGAACTCGAGTTAAGGATTTAGTAACTGTAACTTTTATTACTTGAGGCTGATATCATATTACAAGTGATCTCTTGAGCTATAAATACTTGATCTTGAAAAATAAGAATTCCTTTGGTTTTAGAATATAGAAATTCTGGTCTTTATCTCCTCTGAAACTTTTCCTTTATATAGACCTTACTTGTAGTTTATTATCATGTAGAAGTACGTTCTTCTAAAAATGAGGTAATTGATAGTTGAATGTGTAACTGTTAGTTTGTGGAAGACATGTGTCATTAACTTGCTCATATTTTCTGTAGTGTTTGAACCACATTCTTTATCAGTTCGTGGTCTAGGTATCAATGCTAATTATACATATCACGTGTATAATGTGTGAGTCTGATATTGAGGTAGTTCGAGTTTAGACTAGGTCGAGGGATAGGTCCCTACAATCGCCCCCTTACAACTGAAGGCACAGGTGGCTTTAGTTGAGAAAAAAACTTGTTTGAAAATTTTGTTGGAAGTTGGAAAGTATGATGTGGAATTTGACTGTTTGGGTAATTGGTATTTCTTTATGAAAGACTGTATCTGGCATTTATTTTGTTGGAAAGGATTGATGTACATAACGTTTGGGTTTCCCAATAAAGGTTGTTATTTGAATGATGATTGCTTTGGAAATTCATCTCCGCATTGAATGCGGGTTTGGTATAAATAGTAATTGTACTGTAGTATCTGTCACCTCTATAAATGTACCATATTTCTATGAATATCTCTTAATACCCTCTGTCTTGAGAATGGTGATGACCAGGCGTCAGGTATATGATGCGAGGGTTCTTGTTGAGTTGTAAAACTTATGGCTGCGATACTTCGGCAACCAATCTCTAAAGATGCCCACTTCCATACCGTTGCTACCAACATACCATGGGATGACGAAGGAGGAAGTGGCAGAAGCTGAGGGTAATTACTACCAAATGTGGCAGTTCTACTATGTTATTCTGTCAGGGGAGCAGCATCAGGTATGCCTTTATCATCTGGCAGATGAATAGGTTGAGGAGACAGATGTGGAAGTTGGTGTACATACCAGGAAGTATTGTCGGTATCCTGCGAGGGATTGGATTCTAAAGTAAAATCATTCATCTTTTTCTACCAACTTGAAGGTGGTGAGGGTTGCGGAGGAAGAGACGGTGGTGGTGGAGATAGGAGATGGAGATTGGAAATCTTCTTTCGCATAATCATTGTTCTACTTCTTGAAGGAGTGTTTCATCCTGGATGTTAGTTCAGGCTCTTTTATAACCAGCTTTCTCAGTTTCTTGAGGAAGTAAGTCATGTTAGAGTAGGTTCAAGCTCTGTTACAAGCATTTTCCTGGATTTTCTTGCAGAAGAGTTTCATTTTGGAGGTACATGCACCCTTAAACAAAAATCTAATATGTAATGTAACCTGTAGATCGATCTGTAGGAAGGTTTTTAAAAATTGTTCCCTGTAAAGTATTTTGTAAGTAATATTCGAGCTAATGAAAAAGAGATTTGTGCTAAAATTTTGTGTTGAGAGATCGAATTAGAAATTAGTATGGTAAATCGAACTAAAAATATATATGTTGGGATATTTAAATGTAATGTTCCATTTTTAGAAAGCGAACCAAAAATGAGTATTATAAGTCGAACTGTTATAATGTATCTCCTTACAATGCACTAGTTGACCTAATGGAGATGTGAAGATGTAAAAGGTATGTATATCAAACTAATTAGGTATAAAGAATTGGGCTATAAGACATCTCTTTTTTATTGTAGAATAGAATATGCTGAAATTAAACGTCGAGCTGTGGAGATATGTTGGAAAATTGTAACATAGGGGAGAAATTTTGAAAGTTAGTTCAAAAAAGTGATGGACAAAATTTAATGGGGCTGATTTTGAAAGATAAGCTCAAATAAATTTTTAGCATGATCTTAGGGTTTCCAGGTATGGAAAAGTGGAGCAAATATAGATTATACTATATACGTAATGGGGGGATTTGATGTTATTTCCAAGATGTTTATAAATAATGCTTGAGATGTAATGTAGAGGGGAGGAAGAAAAATGAAAATGGTGAGGACTCGTCTCAAAGAGCTCGTTATGCGTCGGTGGGGCGCTTAACAATAAAGATTGTAGAAGTATGGGAGAGGATCTTCCGGCAGTTAGATTATGATGCTAACTTGCCTAAATTTGAAATTCAGTTTGACGGGCTTATTGCGAGGGCGAGGGAATACAAGATTGGGCGTCACTTGTATTCTGCGATATTTCGTGAACTAGTGTTGGAGCCTGAAGCTCGCAAGGCTACTGTGAGGGAAATTGCTCTGGAGGAAATTGTTGAGGAAGATAAGAGGATTGCTCGATGTAAACTGATTAGGTGTGGCACTCGGGCATCGTGGATGTTTCATGTATGATTATATATGAGGGAGCAAACTGTGTTAGATTAAATAACTGTATGTGGAATGTTGGGAGAATACTTCTGAATCGGTTTCTTTTTAGTTGTAAATGTTATTTGAAATTCTTGAAATTAAAATTTTGAATTTTTAAAATTAAAATTTTGAATTTTGAAATGGTATAATATTAGAAATGATGTCAGCAGTTTTATAAGTAGCAGAAGCAAGAGTTGAAAAATCAGATCAACTATTATTTTTTATCCTTTGTATCAGGGTAGAAAATGTTTGATTACGTATGAGGAGAGAATCATCATAAGTGTGGGAAGGTCTAAGAGAGATTCGGGAAGGAGAAAGAAAAATATATTTAAATATAAGATGAAGGATAAAAGGTACGAAATGTCTGACATTAATTGTGGAAGGATGCCTCATTCCAAAACCAAAGGCAGCTTGTATGAGCCCCAATTACTGCCAGCAGTTAGAGAGAGAAAGTGTAAATAGCCATTCTTCTTCTTCATTCAAATGTTTGTTAATCTCAAAAAAACAAAAAGCCAGAGAGATATAAAGGAAATTAAGTTGCAGAGATTCTAAAGAGAGGTTGAACGAAAGCAAACACCGTAGCCAGAGGGAAAAAGTTATTGTGGAAGAGCAAAGTCCTTCATTACACAGTACCGTAATGAGAAGGGGATTGTGTGTTGTTCCCAACTCGTACTAAGATGTTCAAGGTTAGTAGTTGTGATTGATTGTTCTAATTTATGATTTATGATTTGTGATAATCGTTTGATGTTTGATGTGTAGAGTAACATATTTGTAGGCTTTCAAAATTTGAAAAGTTTGCCATTTTTTGGAAACCTTTGAAAAGTTTCTCTGAGTATAGAAAAATATTTATGTATGTGTATGTATAAAAGTATAGACACAAGATAATAGTATAGATAATTTATTGAATACCTGGACCTGTATGTAGGTTGAGGCATGAGAAGGCTCTATTATAGAAATAAGCCTCATCCTCAAGCCTAAACTTGAGATGGAGACTTTGACCTTTGGTCATGCGATTGAAATAGTATCTGATGAATCTAAAAATATAAATATTATGGGCGGCGTCCTGAGAATGGAGAACCCAGATGTTGTAGAGGAAGACTCAAAGGGGGAGAACAAAGTACAATTTTTAAATTTCTCTGGTAATTTCGTGTTATATCCTATAAAGTCTAATCTATTTAAGGAATTTTATAAAATTAAAGGTAGTTTAGGTGGTGAATGGGGGCTCATACTTTTCTTCTAGTTCGTCTTGACCTCAGTCCTTTGACCTGAACTTAACAGGACAAGTTTGGAATGATAATTTGATATGGGTGAAAGGTGATTGCTTCTAGAGAAAGGACGAGGAACCCATGAACCTTAAATATAAAACTCTGAAGAAAAGTAAGTAATAGTTTATGATATCAAACTATTGTAGTTGTAGTAGTGTTCTGTCTGTTTAAAAAAGTGTTATTATTTTTACAGATCCTCGGTCTCAAGTAGCGAGAAAAGAATTGTTAATAGATACTGTAGCTCGAGAAAGTGTTGAGCTCGAGATTGTTCTAGAAGAGCTCGATATAAGTAGGAACAAAAGAGCTAATAGTAGGTCAGATAAAGTACAGAAGTCTCAAGCAAATAGACAATTGACAAGAATCGGAGCAGGAAAGAAAGTAGCAACGAACGATGAAGAACATCCAGTATTAGCGAAGACTGCTCCAATGTCTCTGAAGGTAGGTGATGGGAGTGCAACGTTGAGCAAGCTAGCTCAAATATACCCAAAGAGAAAGGCAGTGAAGGGTGTCTCGGCCTCGGGGACCATGGGGATTGGAGAGGTAGAGATGAGTGTGAAATAGAGGAAGGTGGATGTTCCTACCGTAGTGAGCGGGGTGAAGGAGGTAGAGGGCAGTCCTACTATAGAGGACGAGCTGCTAGCCATGGAGAACAGGCTGAGGGCTATAGCTCGAGTAGGTGTTGAAGAGCTGAACACTTCTGCGCAGTTGGAGCTGAGTAGGGTAAGTCTTTTATTCTTCGTGCTACTCACATTTTATGTTTGTTTTCGAGCTGAAATGTGTACTGTTTCTATTGTTGGCTACTCGATTGGTGAAGGGCCAATATCTCGAGCTCGTGGATGGAATGGCCGAGCTTGAGAGAGAAGAGTTGAGCTCGAGAAGAGGGTGGCTCCGACTCGAAGTGGATTTTAGTTTGGAAAGGGAGCGCACGGTCTCTGCGAAGGACACGCACCGGGTGGTGATGCTCAAACTTGCTGAGGAGGCGAAGAAGAAAGTCGAGGAAGTTGTTGCTGCTCCTGACGGCCTTAGGTAGAAGCTCCTCAAAGTGGGATACTCTGTAGCTCATATCGAAGATATCATAGCTAGTCGTTATGTGGAAAAGGTCGAAGCTGAAGAGGAACTTGTTGTTGAAGGCCGCTCTCTCCAAGGTGTTATGACGGCAGTTTCCTCTAGAACTTGTTTAGAGAACCACGGGGGAGAGGTAGACAAGTGATAAGAGGATTTTTGTGTCTTCTTATAAAACACCCGCTTAAAGTACAGTTGTCAAATTGTAGCATGGATAAGTGGGATCGAATCCACAGGGAAGTTTGGGAAAACAAATACTTTCTAGGCCGAATTACAATTTTATAAGAGGTAAATTTAAAAGGAATAAATAAAAGCTAATTATAAAACTTAATAAGAGGGAGAGCTAAGGTTCGAACTTGGCCTCTTCCTTTCAAAGCACTAATCAATATTCAACTAGATCTTAATATCTCCACCTATCATATGTTTGTGTTAAGACATATACGATGTTGTAAAATAAACCACTAAATCTATGGTCAAACATTTAGTAGTTATACATTTAAGTGATGGTGAAGAGTGTCTTAGAGAATTATTAACTCAACCATGGCTAGGCTTGAGTGAGTTCTCTAGTGTTTCATCTTGTTTAGATTTCCAAATCAAGTCTACATATAGTAACACTTGTTTGTATCCAAAGTTATCGTACACCAAACTGAAGCTATGGTCAAGCCTTCGATATGATGTACTAACTTATCAATCATGAAGTACTAAGAGGAAACTAATTAAGACCTAATTAATACCAACAATTGCTCATCCAAGAATATGCCTCATCCTAGCCTTAGCTAGAAGATTAGCCGCTCATCTCGGACTTCATCGCATTAACAACTAATGAAGACATTAACAAAAATTAAACTAAAAGAGAAGAAGAAGACAATAAAATAAAAACTAAGACTTTATTTCCTCTAAACTTGCTCCAATATGAAATGCCCAATTACAATGGGGGGATGGTTCCTATTATAGGAGAAGGAACCTATAAAAAGAACCCAAATTTAGAAACTATACATTAAATTGTAAAGAATATTTTCACAATAATATCTTCCTATTTTTCAACCAATCACCTAAGATTCTTGCATATAATTCCCTTAAGTGATGTAGAGATTTTTCTTCATGGAAACTCTTGTATATATCTTTAATATAAAATATCTTCAAGGATCGTGGATGCAATATATTCTTTGATCTTATACTTTAAGAATATTTGTGTATATATTTCTTCAATCTTGAGACAAAATATATTGTGTCTTTAAATTTTTGTGCTATAAACTACTGGAGACACTTTTACTTGACTTTTAGAGCTTGGCTTCAAATATCCATCTCCAATAGCTGCAATCAAATAATCGTACATAAGTACCCAAAATTAAATATAATGGACAACTAAAATACATGTTCGGGTATATTAAAAATGTCATAATTACACGCTCATCAACAAGGTAGAGTAAAAACTTTCTGGAGTTTGTTTGTTTTGTTTGATTGTGCGAGTCAAAAATTGTGATTATATGGTACATGTTTTGAGGACAAATTTGGAATAGTCTAATAAATATTTGTAAATATTGATTTTTAGGAACTTAAAGGTATGCGCCTCAGAATTGAGGAATTAGAGAGAGAGCTCGCTAAGGAGCAAAATGCTTCGGCAACTCTGTTGATTTTACAAACGGAGCTACAGGTTAGAAAAGAGCTCGAAATATTTTACTTGTACTATTTGCTACTCTAGAGCTACAAAGTAAAGTTAAAAGGCATATATATATATCATAATGAACGATAATAACCATGTATGTTTAGATTATTTCGGAGCGTTAGAATATAGAAAATGTGTACCTTGAAATAGGATATAGATATTATTGCCATTAGTGTGCGATAACTTCTTAACTTGAGGCCGAAGTATAATCCCAACTTGTTGGCATGTCAGAAATAAAAATATGTTAGAAATCTGTAAAGCTATCTGTAGTTTGTATTGATGTTATTTGTGAAGTATCATTGAATCAAGCTTGATGATGCAGGTCGATCTAGAGATTGTCCGCTTGAGCAAACAAAAGATGCTTTTATACAATCATCAATTTGGGGCTGAATTTGATAGGATGAACGAAGCATTTGAAGATAAGGAGGATCAGTATCTTAAAATTCATATCCAGCTTGAGGAGGTAAAGAAAGTTGTGACTGAGCTGACCCAACAGATCGACAGTAAAGATGTTGAAAAAGGAAAATTGGAAGGAGAGCTCGCGAGGGCACATAACGAATTAGTGAAGCTAAGTAGTAGGATAGATTTGTTGATAGTGAAAGGTAAAGAAGCGGACGTCGCTCAATATCGTATCAGGTCGTTAGAGGAGGCAAAAAATGAGTTGCGAGAAAATGTGGCCAGTTTAAAGGGTCAATTGGCCCAAAAGGAAAATAAACTTGTAGACACTTGAGATGATTTAGCTACATCTGAATGTGCGGTCGAGTAGTTGAGTGAAGCAATGCCTGCTAAAGATATTGAACTTCGGATGGCCCAAAAATGGTGCGATAAACTGAATGACAGGGTTGCGAGGTTGAAGGCGGATTTGTCCATGGTCAGTTCGCGTGACAAGAAGGCCAAGGCTGGAAAGTGATCAAAGAAGAAAAAGAATGACGCCGAGGTCTCGACTTCCAAGGGTGACATGGTTAACCCATCAATTCGAATTAAAGAGTTGGATGCAGATCTTGTTTATGTTTGAGCAACTGTAAGGAGAGCGAATGAACAAACTAAAGAGAGTAGCTATAAGTTAGAAGTCGCTCTCCATAGAGCAAGAGTTGCAGGTAGCTATGCAGAGAAAGGATGAGTTGTTGGATAAAGCTCGTGTTGCGAGAGATGATGTAAAAGAGTTGGAGTTGGTGGCACTTCACGGTCAAGTGGAGGAGTTGCAAATGATGAATATTGTTGAGCTGGATAAAGCAGCAGGGACAATATCACAGCAAACTGAGGTGATAAAATGTTTGGAGCAATGCGTAAAGCGGATAAGCACCTTCCACGTGAATTTGCGAAAGCGTCATCAGATAGTAAAAGAGCAATTTGCCGCGTTAGTCATACCGGACCGAAAGAGGTGTACTCGAGGGAGCTAATGGCAATCATCGTCTATTTCGTAGAATAAGTAAAGAGGCTTGAGCTTGAGAGGGATACCTTACATGACTGCGTGGTACTCAAAGGTTGCATCTGTAATGCTGATATAGATTAATGAAATTACATGAGCGCCATGGAAATGGAGGTAGGTTCCCTACCTACTTAACTAGTAGAGCAAGAAAGAAATGATGTAACTGCTCGAGCTCTAAAGTTTATGGCTGCATGACCTCCTTCATAGGGCAAGGCCCGGCTGACCTCCCATAAGTAAAAACATGTAAAAGTGACATGTGGTTTATGTATTTGTAGACATACAGGGAGATGAAAGTTAGTTTTACCTTTGATTTATTGTGTGTCTTATAGATAGTAGAGATCATTGATTGAAAACTAGTATTACCTTTGTTTTAATCGTTGATATATGTATAGATGGGCGATTGAAAGCTAGTATTACCTTTGCTTTAATCTTTGTATAGATGTACGATTGAAAGCTAGTATTACCTTTGTTTTAATCTTTGTATAGATGGATTGATTAAAATCTAGTTTTACCTTTGCTTCAATCTATGGTATTTAGTAGATTCTACATTAGTAGAGAGTAATGTAGAAAAAAACTTAGAAGTTTTCATTTAGTGTAATATAATATACACTGTTGGAGATTAAAATCTCACTTTTGGAATGTAAAAAACGAGAATAGAGTAATCTATAATGGAGAACTCGGGATTTAGTGATAATATCATTTCAATCGTCTAGTGTTCCAAGAATTTGGGATTCGGACGCCTTTCTCTGTCATGAGGTAGTATGATCCAAGGCCAGTGCGGCCAATGATGAGGAAAGGACCTTCTCAATTTTCTGCGAGCTTCCCAGCATTTACTTCATTTCTGCTCTTTGAGATTTTTCTAAGGACAAGATTGTTGATTTGGAACTCACGGCTTTGGACACTTCTGTTGTATGAGTTGGCCATCATATAGTGATATCGACCTAGGTTGGCAATAGCTCGAGCTTGAGTCTCATCAATCCAGTTGATATTGCAGGCCAACTCAAACTTATTTTCTTCGTCTATTAGCTCGTGATCTTTGACAAGATGGTTGTTTTCTGTTGGAATGATGGTTTCCGTGTCGTAAGCCAGAAGGAAGGGGGAAGAGCCAATTGATTGTCTAGGTGTAGTATGGCATGTCTATAAGACATGAGGAAGCTCCCGTATCAAATTTCCTTTCTTCTGTGATTGAAGCCATTTCTTGAGTCCATCCACGATTATTTTTATGGTGATTTTGAACTGTCCATTTCTTTGCAGGTAGTATGAATTGGATGGGAAATGAATGACGTTGTGTTTGTTGAGGAAAGCCACGACCTTTTCTCCAATGAACTACGGCCCCTTATCGATCCGAATCAGGTAGGGGAATCTGAACCGTGTGATAATGTGTTCCCAGATGAAAGAGATGACCTCTTCTTCTCTAGTTCGACAAAGAGGAACTACTTCTGCCCATTTCGTAAAGTAATCTGTCATCACGAGTAAGAAACGTCGGTTACCTGGCGTATTGGGAAATTCTCCCACGATATCGAGCGCCCACCGCATGAAGGATCGGAATACCTTGCTTGCATGAAGTTCGAGTACAGGATCTCGTATCAAGTGTCCATGTCGTTGACATGTGTCGCATCTTCGTAAGTACTCTTCTACTTGCTTGCTCTTTCCCGACCAAAATACTCCTTGTGCAATTACTCTATTTGCAAGTGACCGACTTACAGCGTGGGAGCCACAAGTTCCTTCATGTAATTCTTTGAGTATTCCATCGTCTTTCTTCTTGGAAAAGCACTTGAGATAGGGCCATGTCACTTATCGTCGATATAAACGGCCATTCTAAACGGTATAATGCTTCAAGTTTTCGATCAACTGTCGTCATTCTTTTGGATTTATTGGAAGGGGCTCGTCACATTTGTTCTCCGGGCTGAGGTAGACAATAAAGGGTTTCCTCCAATCGTCGTCATCCTCTTCATCGCCCTAAGTGGGCATGTTTATTCTCACCTCGAGGTAAATAGTTGAGAGTTGCTTTCGCAAATCTGTTCATCCTATCGGTAATAAGGGCTGCATATTCAATCATCTAACCATTTTTCTTGTACTGCTTTGAGTAATGGTAGACAATGAGCAAAGAATATGTATAGACTGATGGCTCAGGAACGCCAAGCTCAAGTGCTAAGTCGAGCCCGTGAATTAAAGCTTCGTATTCTATGACATTGTTGTAAGCTTTAAAATCTAAGTATATTGATTTCTCGATTCTGTCATTAGACGGGGATAATCAGTACGATTCTAATCCCTGACCCTGTGAGTCCTGCTGAACTATATGTAAGAAGCTTTTACCCTTTCCTTGTAATCCATTCAGCTCGTTCGTCAAATAGCTTGGCAGGTGGATCTTCTGTGATTTTTTCTGTAAGGTCAGGGTCATGCTCATCCCAATCGGGATCTTCTACAGGAAAATCTGCAAGAAAATTGGTAACGGCCTGACCTTTATCTGAATGGCATTGTTTGAACTTGATATCATGTTCTCCCAAACTAACCAACCATTGTTGAACTCTTCGTGATTTTTCTTTCTTAGACAAAACTTCTCGGAGTGGATAGTTTGTCATAACTTTGACTGAATGAGCTTGGAAGTAGTGTTTTAGCTTCTATAAAGTGTAAACGAGAGTTAGAAGGTGTCGTTCGATCTTAGAATATCTTATTTCTACTGGAGTGAGGGTTTTACTATTAAAATAGACTGGTTTTTTACCTTTCCCTCAAGTCGAATAAGGACCGAGCTGATAAAATTATCTGCAACTGTGAGGTAAAAGATCGGTTCCTCATTGTCTACCAGGGTACTCATGATGGGAGACTTCCCCAGATAGGTTTTGAGTTCCTGAAAAGCTGCCTTGCATTCTTCTGTCCACAGGATTTCTTCGTTGGGCTAAACTTTTCCTTGTTTGGTACACCCTTGGAGTAGTAAGAACAGCCACTGACATCGATCTGAAAACTTAGAGATGAATTGATTAATAGCATCAATCTTGCCTGCGAGTTTCTGTACATTCTTCTTTATTTTTGGAGAGGGTATGTTGAGGAGAGCTCAAATTTGATCTGGGTAGGCTTCAATCCCCTTCTTGCTGATGAGATGACTGCGAAACTTGCCTAAGTGCACTCCGAATTGACATTTATCAGGATTGAGCCGTATCTTGTATAAGCATAGAATATGGAAGATCATAAAGAGATCTGTGATATGGTCCTTGGACAATAGGTTTTTGCACAGGAGATCATCGAAGTAGACTTCAACGATTTCCCCCAAGTATGCTTTGATCATTATTGTCATTAACCGTTGATAAGTTGCTCCTGCGTTCTTCAGTCCGAAAGGCATAACTTTTAACAACAAAGTCCCCTTTTAGTGATGAAAGTAATATTTTACTGATCAGAGTCTAAAAAAGGTATCTGATTATATCCAGAAGCAGCATCCATCATAGATAAGAACTTGTGACCTGCCGTGGAATCAAGAATTTGATGAATGATTGGAATAGGGAAACTACCCTTCGAAGTGTGTTTGTTTAGATTGGTGAAATATCCACGCAAACTCAGACTTTTCCATTCTTCTTTAGAACTGCGACAATGTTGGAGATCCAATCTGGGTACTTTGCTTCTCGAATGAATCCCACTTTGATCAACTTATCGATCTCATTGTTGACTTCATCTGAAAGACGAGGTAATAGTCTTCTCTGTTTTTGTTTGACCATCGTGGCGTTGTTGTTAATGCTCAATCTGTGGCATACCTTAGATGGATCGACTCCGTGCATTTCTTTGAAAGTCCAAGCGAATATGTTTCAATTTATTCGTAAGAAGTGAACGAGGGCTTCCTTGTCGTGCTGGACCAGCTTGGTACCAATATATTAAGTACCCCTGTTAGGTCCATCAATGCTTATGTACTCTGTAGGTTCTTTTGTGAAAGGTTGGTCATCGATGTGACCAACTTTCTACAATTGTTATGCAATATATCTGTCAGATGTGTCAAGAATGGCAGAAGATAGTATTTTTGCAAGCTCAAGAGAGCTTTTGACTGCCTTTGATTTCCTAGATGCCACCATTGCGCAAAAAGCGAAGTGTTTGATGATGCGTGGAAGCGATTGCTTCTATGTTGTGGATCCAACAGCGGCTCATAATCCTTAAGTAACGAGATTTGGCGCTGATGATGTAGAATACGACATCAATTGTAGCAGGTCCAGCGGTGATAGGTAAGATGATCTTGCCTACTCGTTCTTCCTTTGAGCCATTAAAGCCACTGATATCGAAGTTGCTTGGAATAACTTGATCGGCCAATCCCATCTGTTCGATCGTACTCTGAAAGAGAATTTCAATACCGCTACCAGTATCAATCATCATTGTATTCATGACAAATGTTTTCATCTTTAGCATGATAACCAGTGCGGCATGATGAGGAAACTTGACGTGACTGATATCGCAATCCTCAAATGAAATCCCAAGTCGGTGATTGTTCGATTCAGGAAAAACTTTAGCTTCTTTATCTTGAGGCGTGAGATCGCAGTATTTGGATAATCACCTTCGTTTGAACCTAGAAGAGTTGGTAATTTGATGGATCTCAATCATGTTGCTGTGATACATATGGTATAAGTACTTTTCCTCAGCTTGATCTTCGACCTGGACTACTTTGACCTGCGTCTTGTAGCTACCATTCTTGTATGCTTCCAAATCGATAATGTACTCGTGCCTTCTTCCGTCTTTGAAAATATATTCCAGCAACCTCTGAAAAGTATAGCAGTTGTCAGTTTCATGATGATTTACCTTATGATAGATACAGTACGGTTTACCTTCAATCAGTTCCAGTGGTTAAGATATACGATAGAATTTGTCGCTTGCCAACACGAGAAAAATTGAGGAGATCCAGACATTCATCTTGGGGAGGACCGGCTTGGGTAATAAATTTCTTTTCTGATATTTGCCTATATTTTCCTTGGATCGCTATTGATCACCCTGGTCCTTCTTTGGTATACTGTTGCGTTTTGTGTTTTGAACTTTAGTGGTTAGGACGGATTTAGTAAATTTATGCCTTTCGGTCATCATCCTTTCCAGGTTGACAGGCCCATTAATCGTTGTAACCATGTCCTCTAAGGTCACGGGTTTTTTTAAGAAGAGATGCTTATTTGCTTTGCAATCGAGTTGTAACGCATTTGTAAATGCAGTAACAGCCATTTTCTAATCAAGATTATCAACTTTTCATACGAGCTCCAGAAACTTATTTCCAAAGACTTCGAGCTTCTCTCCTAATGATTGTTTGAGACTAATAAGAGAATATAAATTTTCTTCCTTGTCTTAATTGTGAGCAGAAGTCTTAACGAAAATCTTATGTAGTTGGTCGAATGTAAGGATGGAATCTTCAGGTAGAAAATGAAATGAACGTAACGGTTATCCATGTAGACTTGTTGTGAATAGACGACATAGAATATGGTTGAGATTTGAATACAATCCCATGTGAATCACAGAATTGTTGAATGTGCTCATTTGGATCAGTGCCTTTGTATTTACGTATCTTGGGATTATGGAAACCTGCTGGTACTTCCATGTCAAATAACTCTTTAGCAATCGGGCTACCTTGCAACTTTGTAAAATCGTCCTTACTGCCTAGAGCTTGAGCTTCAATCAATTCCTTCATACGTTGATCCATGTGTTCCTATGTAGCGTACTGACGTATTGCCTGAGTGACTTGGCGAGCTGGTCAAGGATTATGAGTACCTGTACCCTCGCTCAAGCATTCTCGAGCAGGTATCCAGCGCTGAGTTCGCTGTTAGCCAGAGACCCCTACTGATATCGGACTGAGCTTCTCTTCCCAAATGAATTGAAGCCTGTGGTTCGTTCCAAAGATTTTGGAAATGGCTTTGCTGGTTGCTCCTCGAGGTCCTAATCTTTCTCGTGCAGAAACTCGAGAATTTGCTGGCACTTGATCACGATCTCTAGTAAGGGGAGCATGTTGATTATCTTGTAATGCTTGCAAAGCGGTCTGTATAGTTGTCATTTGTTCTTCATCTCTCTTGAATGCTGTCATACGACATTGACGCTCGCTTTCGAGTTCTTTGTCGCGAAGCTTACAATCTAGAACCAACTGACGCTCGAGCTCATTACACTTCTCTGTTTCAACGTGGAGATTTGTCTATAATTCAGCGAACTGTTCTGGTTCAACTGAAAGATCGAGCTAAACTCATGTTGCTGGTCGCTTGGAAGTGACCATGAGTGGAAATGGATAGTGGGCTGAATGTATGCCTTAGGATATCATGGAAATGTCTTCTTTCCCACAGACGATGCCAAATGTAATGGCCTAATTTCGTAGCTCGAAATTATATCTTACACCAAATGTACATGTGACAAGAATTAGTGTAAATACAAGAAATAATACAGGTGATTTAGCGTAGAAAACCTTTGAATATGTAAAAAAAACCACGACCTCGAGTTGAGGATTTAGTAACTGTAACTTTTATTGTTTGAGGCCGATATCTTATTACAGATAATCTCTTGAGCTATAAATACTTGATCTTGAAAGATAAGAATTCTTGTGGTTTTAGAATATAAAAATTCTGTTTTTATCTCCTCTGGAACTTTTCCTTTATATAGACCTTACCTATAGTTCGTTATCGTGCAGAAGCACGTTCTCCTGAAAATGAAGTAAGTGGTAGTTGAATGTGTAACTGTTAGTTCGTGGGAGGCAGGTGTCATTGACTTGCTAATATTTTTTGTAGTGCACAATCCACGTTATTTATCAGTTCGTGATCTAGGTGTCAATGTTAATTGTACATATCACGTGTATAATGCGTGAGTCTGATATTGAGGTAGTTCGAGTTTGGACTATGTGAGGGATAAGTCCCTAAACCTAGGTTATAAAGGGAGAGGGTGGTGTAATCTCAGCAGTTATTGTTAATGAAGTTTGAGTTATTTTAGTAGAAACTACAGTTTTCTCTAAACCTAACAAATAATGTGATTATTCTTACGAATCTCGTTTCGCGTTCGTAAATTCACGTCAAAGTAGGTTTAGGAATTGAAGAGTCCGACTTTAACAAAATCTTCATTGGGCTCTTGGCCTAGCGAAGGCTTCAGCCAGTGGTCATTGTGAGTTGCGAGTTGTGACCCTCCACCCATCCCAAGGAGGAGTCATGAGTTCTAAACCCCCGTGGAGTTGGAAATTCAGGGTTACGGACCTCCCCCAAAAAAAAAAATTAATAATAAAATAAATAACACTTAGACTTTACTAGTTTGGCAAGTTTATGGGTAAGCAAATTTGTAATTGACCCCGAATAGGTTTTCGTACTCCCTACCAAGTTTACCCCCGCAAGCCATTTAGTCACAGAAGGCCACTTAAAAGATTACACTTTGGCCTGTATCATATTCAGTCCCTGAGATGCCCACACGCAAGCGGCAGCGGCTCACTCGCCAATTCTCAGCAAGGGAAAGGAAAGTAAGAGTTGGGGATGAACCACAACATTCGCGACTCGCACTTTACCTACCGGTTTGATAAATAAAGTTGTCAAATAATGTCAAATTCTTTTGACAATTTGCGAAGGGCAGGTCTTTGGAACTGCTTTATCTGGCAGAATTTTGCAGTATGATTCAATCACAAATATCATGGCAAAACTTGGATCAATAACAAAAAAACACCTACTTTTGTAGATTATATTTATATAGCATGGAGTTCACTGCAAATTTTGAATTTTAAGAGAATAATCAAAGATCTGTAGGCGAGTTGCCAAAATTAATATCGCACTCACAAGCAGAGGCTAATACACAAGGGACCACGAACAGACACAAATAAATCAGATCAAACACCAATAAATCTTTGAAATCTTTGTATAAGAACTAAAGCCAAATCACAATGGGGGTCATCATTTACAGTTTCACAGTATTATCTTCTCACAGATCACTTATTTTCAAATACTCTATGTGCCGGAAATAATATTTTGTTCATCAAACCCTATCGCAGAAAACAAAGGTAGGACTTGCTGATCCGTTCAGTACCCAACAGTAATCCCAGAATTAAGTATTTGCTACAACTGGTGCAACAGTCAAGATCCAATCTCCTGGAAACACCGTGATCTGATGGTAGAATCCATACTCAACTTCAAGCACAAAATGGAAGTACAATTGACAGTAGTATATGTATGTTACCAATTATCACGAAATATTAGTTCCGGGCGGAAATTAGTAGGGAAAAAACAGAAGTCCAAATTCAAACTTGGTAACAGAGATTATGATCAAGCATAAAAACTGATTTTTAATCTGTTCCACGCCTTCACCTGTGACCCAAAGAAACCCTGGAGGATGGAACTCGGAACTCAACTGAACACCACTTCATAAAAGGCACATGTTTTCACTCAGCTTATCTGCCAACAATATCATTGTAAGTACACTCCGTCAGAAACGGATTATATCCAATATACTTTAATAGCCGTACAAATAAGGTAAAAAGAAGAGTACTGTAATTCGCAATGATATGGGGTTCCTCAAAATTTGCAATTTACAGCAATATCATTGAATATCATGAATCGTGATGCATTCTAGATTTAAATTTTTTTTAATACTTTGACCAGAACTTAATATATTTGAAAGCTTTCTTTTACTTTAGATTTTAAGATATTGAACACGCCTACTGAAATATTTTCATATGTAAAATGACCCGTATTTCCTACCTAATACCATCTCAAAATTACATAAGATAATATTGCATATAAAACTAAGGGCATCCGTGTGATTGTACACGCATTTTTCTGGGGTTGTTTGTCCCCTATCTTCACATTTTCTTATTCGCCCAGGGTAAGAGTGATCTGAGGTCATGATTTATCATCATTTCCCAATTAATCCATCGGGCTCGTGAGAACCTCGCCAACACGCATTTTTCTGGGGGAGGGGGGTTGCTTGTCCCCTATCTTCACATTTTCTTATTCACCCAGGGTAAGAGTGATCTGAGGTCATGATTTATCATCATTTCCCAATTAATCCATCAGGCTCGTGAGAACCTCGCCAACCCACATGTCGGGTGTTGAGATATATAGTCCCACATTGGGTATTCAAGCCTTGCCAATTGGTTTTGAGATGGAACCTCCGGTATTAGGTGAATGGCCCCATTAGTAGTGAGTCGAACTCAGCTTCTTGATGAGGCATGGTCCCAAACTGCTACACCGGCCCCCATTGGTTTATCGTCACATATCATCTCAACTCTATCTAGGGTTCAACACTAGCCTCTAGATCCTATTATATCTCCAAAATTCTTCAGAATAAAGATCATATTTTGTGTCAAACGTAAATAAATAAGTTAGACAAAAACCCACATAAGAAATTTTTGTCCACTATTTCATCTTCATATCTCAATCTCTATTCAGCTCTAGACATCTTAGTATAGCCTCCAAAATTATTCTGAATAAAGATGAAATAGTATCTCAAGCGTAAAATACCAAATATCAGTTTCCTATCTGTCTTTGTTTAGTTATTCCATTATTGTTCTTAGTTTTTCTGTTTGAGGTTATGTTTACAATTTCATATTGAGTATATCACAAACAAATAGTAGCAATAAAGAAAATGAATCAACTGTATTATGTAGATGTAGATGGAATAGCTTGAAAAAGTCACTTACCCAGATACCCAGCTAATCAGGTCATAAGCGAATTCTGAATAGTTCATTCTTTTGCTCAAGCATCTTATAACAAAGAACTACCTCAGAAAGTCAGGTAGAGTTGTCCCATCCCCCAAGGGCAGCAGGCTTGTCCCATTATGATGACAAAGCAGGAAAGGAAATCGTCTCAAATATAAATCACATCCCAAACGCTCTGTTGTATCCTGAACTGGGCATCTGAAATTTAAGCTCATCGTAACTGCCAGGAAAATATTTGTTAAACCCAAGTCTCTCATTTCTAAGCAGTTCTGCCATACCCAAATCAGTTCCACCACCCTGAATTTCGTTCCAACTATCCCATCCATTTGGGATACGTGAGTTTCTAGATTGGAAAGGTACTTGTAGATATGGGGATTGTTCCAGTTGCCTAGAATTATAGGTGTTGCCAAGAGAAGAGAATCTTTCACCAATATGATCAGAATATCTCGAATTTTGATGTGCAGAGATGTCGGAATATCTAGAGTTTTGATGCGCAGAGATGTCAGAATATCTAGAGTTCTGATGTGTGGAGATATTTTGCTGCATCAACAGCTGAAGTCTGATGTCAGTCTCAGAGAGACTATGCTGTGGAGTAAAAGATGATCTCATGTCCAACCCTGAACTATTTATCCCATTTGGTAAAGTCCCTCGACCAACTGCCAAAATCGCAGGATCAATTAGTTCAACATCATCAATGCTGCCATGGTTTCTGTTTGCCTGTACTTGATACTGGTTTCTCAATAGAGATGAATGTTCATGCAAATTATTGCCTGCAAGAGAAATGGAATATGTAAAAGTCGATCATAAGATTCATAACTGAGATTAACTTCTAGAGTGGAGACTTCAGATATGGACAAACCAGATATGTGAAAAGCCTGATCCATTCTCTCCTGAAAAGAGAACCCTGGGGGTGGTGCTCTACTTGGAACGGAGAATCCAGGAGGAGCTGATACTTGAGCTTTTGCCGCTATAATAAAACAGACTCGAGAGTGAGGTGGAAGAAACCACCATTTACAAGAAGAAAAAAGTACGAAACAGAGTTCTTTTGTTTTTAGAGTATAGTTCTTGCTAAAAACCCAATTAATACCAAAATATATTTAATTGCAAGACAAGAAATGAGAGAACGTTCTCCAACAACGAAGAACAGTACACACAGCATTACAAAAAATAGAGGAACAACTATGGGATAATCATGTCATATATACCATCAGAGTAAATGGAAATATCTTGTTAAAAATAAAATTCAAAATGATTGGAAACTCACCAGAAAGCTTATCAGATTGCATAATTGAACTGTTACGAAGAAAAGTGTCAGAGTCGTCAAAAAAATTGGATTGAACTCCATTCCTATACATGTCCGAATACAAATCCATTCTTTCACTGTAATCTTGAGGGTTGTAGCATTTCTTTTTCATATGCCCATTGCTGTTTAGAGACGGTTCAAATTCAGTTCCTTGATTCACATAATCCTCTTGTCTTGCAAATGAGAACCTGGATTGGTTGTTGTTCTGTACTTTCCACGAATTTGAACTTTTAAGAGAACCATGGTCCGTGTCGCCTTTACTCAACAATTTAGCTAAATTGTGAGGTGAAGCCAGTGATTCATCCCAAGTATCAAAATCCATCGACAAGATATTTGAAATGATACTGCTCTCGCCCAAATCTAAAGTAGAATCCTTTTGAAAAGTGGAAACACCGTTATGACCAAGTCTCCCCAAGTATGCATCCTTCTCTCCATTTACGAACAAGTTGGACTGTTGATAACTCTTTTCCAAATGAGCAGAGCTACGGATTTCCTTCTCGTTGTACCCATTTGAAAATAAGGAATCACTAGATGTTAATTGAACCAAGGGCTCGTCAAGTTTTCTATGCAAAATCCTAAAATCTCCACTAGCTAGATTACTTGTATCACAAGCATTGCCATGCTGCCACAAACGGCTACTAGAGTGATTTGAAACACTACTGTCTACAACATTCAACCTTTGGGCACCTAAAGGTAGTAGATCATTTTCTAATTTACTGCACTTACCTGGCAATAATAATGAATGAGACCCTAACCCCCAACTTGAAGATTCTCTCAAATCAAATACGCCATCAGATACCACCGGGATATTTGATGAAGGTGGGATTAAATCCCTAACTTGCTCCTGATTAGGTTGCTGCAGGCCATGGTTTTCTTGAGAATTGAACAGCATGTGATTAGGAACTAAGCTACTAGATCTGGTAACATCTGAACGTTCAGTATCAAGATGGCTATCAATGGTTAATGATGACAACCCAGAACATAAACTCTGAGCCTTCTTATTTACACCCACATTCTCAACCACATCTGACGGACTAGATGATTGTCTAGAAAGATCTGAGGAGTTTGTGACCGTCGGTGGCAAACTTGATGAAGTTGTGTCAGTGGGAACTGCATCTTGGACTACCTTCTTTGAAAAATTTGGTATTGGTATTTGACTATCTATAGCATTATCTTGTTTGGAAGATTCCCACGTCCACTCAGTGTCACTTTCTCTCGTTTCACGACTTTCTTCGGTTGCCAAAGATTTAACTTTTGCATCTATGCGCGCCGTAGAATCTTGAGTTGTGCCTATAACCACGGAGTGAGTATCCAATGAGCCATTATATGGTTCAGAGTTTTCTTTAGTAGGTCCATTTACACACGCTGCATTAGATGCTGGTGGGCAGCCATTTGAAGCACGCAACCCCCTGGAGTAATAAAAAAATGGAGTTATTAGACATGGTTCCAGAATCTGTAACAAAGTATAAAGTGATGTACAGGACATACCATGAAGCTCCGGCCGGAAGAGCAGCAGAACGTCCTGAAATATCCTTAGGAGGGGATCCTAACATCTGATTTACAGGATTCTGATGGCCATGGAAACCAAACAATGATTAGAAAAAAGGGCCATAAAAATCATATAATACCATACATCAAATACATAAATGAAACATCTATAAACTTTGATGCAAGAAAAGAAAGCTAAAGCTTCTTACATTTACGGGAACTTTAGCAACAGGTTTGACCGCAGAAGCAGTTCCAGCACTAATGAAGTCATCTACTGGAGGAGGTAAAACACTTCCAGAACGTCGTTGCATATTATATGTAGCACCAGTGATCTGTTGAACTCTACTCCTTTAAAAGTAAACTCTAATTAGTTAAACTATATAATGTTATGTTGAAAACAGGAAGAAGAAGAAGAAAAAAACTGCAAATAGTATATTGAAAAATCTCATACATTGCAAAAAGACCACGAATTCTATAAAACATTGGGAAAAATAAATAAATATACAGAACATTGAAATTTTTGAGAATGATAGATAATGCATAAGGCGCAAGAATTGACTCAATGTGATAAAAGACCATGAAAGGGGGAGAAAAAGGGACTAGATAAATCTATTGTTTTAGCTTAATGTTTATAGGTAATAGCTGTCTGATCTTAGTACTTCCTGGTGATTGTGGATGTACTAGTGGTACATTATTCTCTGCAGTTTGGTTAGCTGGTTCAAAAAAAGGGTTTATAATGTGAATAAGAGAGCAAGAATTTACCACTGGGCCACCATTGGGCTCTTGGCCCAGTGGTGGTTGTGACCCTCCACCAAAAGAGGAGTCGCGGGTTCGGAACCCCATGGGGTTGGAAACTCAGGGTTACGGACCCCTAATATAAAACCAGCTTGCCTTGCAAAAAGAGAGAGAGAGAGAGCAACAGCAATTACAGAGCATATTTCTTTAAAAAGCAGTGCATAAATAAACTTTTGAATGACTGAATAGGTTTGACAGAACCGGTGAGAAGTGTGAAACACATGATAAGTGTCACGACAAACGTCAAGAAAAGCGTGGTTGGAAACAGCTAAAGAAACATACTCCAATAATCCAAGAGAAACGTGAAAACAGGTCAATGTCAGAAAGATTAAGTAATTTATACTATGATTTCGTCCAAAAATTAAGATAGAGAATTAAGAGGATATACTGGTAGATATATGAGAATATTGACCAATATTAGCTGCCTGCATATAGAAGGTTTGTTTCACAGGTATGTAACACATTTCCTTTGGACATATAGCACTCATTGATAGAGTGGAGGAGGGATGAACAATCCGATTTCAGGATTCACAATATTGTGGTGGAATAGGTCTGATAATAACATCTTCTCAAACGATATATGGTGCAACTCCTTTCTTGTTTTCCTAATTCCACTCAGTTTCTTCAGTTTGGGTATCTACGATCGCATCCAATAGCCTTATTTCCCTAGACCGCCACCCTTGATTAAGTTCGGACTGCAGAGAATAGCCTTACTGCTAAGACTATTGGTATATATGATTCAGCAAGTAAATCAGTGGACCGCTTATTACTGCCTTGATATTTAGCTTTTAAGAATTGCTTCCTCTGCCTACAATCATGAAAGGTAAACTTGGCTTATGCCAGATCGGTGGCAAACCACACTTATATACTTTCTCTGCTGGGCAATAATTGCTAGAAATTATTACCCTTTGCAGTTTGTGGGGCATTTGGTTAGAAAGAAATAACTAGATTCATAGGAGTAGAGAAACGGGATTTCTTCAAATAAGGAAGACACATCTGTCCTATGAATGCTTTGCTTCAAGCTCTCAACCACCTGGGCTTGTGGCCTTGAAGGAATCATAACTTCGATCATGTCACCCTCAACTGACCCTCTTATACACCAACCTCTTTGCTTCCAGGACCGTATTCCGAGAAATATTATCTTTTACTTCTTCCATAAAATTAGGATATTCATTACTAGTCGAATGAACATAAATATATTGATACAAACAGAGCAAACAGAACAAGTGACCATTTTTTTTCACAGTACCCAAATCCTCCGTAGCCACATCATCTATCAGATGGCAAGAGTTCCACCAACATCTCTTACAACTCTCAAGTAATCTGCTGCCTTAACTAATTTGAGTACTCTCAATTTCAAGTCATTGAGTTAGTCCCGTTAGGCTAAAGTGGAGTACTACCTTGTATCCGCCTCCTCCATCAATGTCGAGATTTAAAAGGGACTTCTTGGAGTGCTGAGTTGGATCTTGCAGTTATTTATGGTACGAAAATCTACAAATTGTGCAAGGGATGGTCCAAAGTTCAAGTCCAGATCTATGGTATTAGATGTTTCATCAACCATTTTTTAAAGATCAATTCAAACCCTAGAACAAAATCCTAAAGAGGATGGAAAATGAGGGTTTGAAATTAAGAATTTTAGAGATTCACTTCAAAAATCTTCATATGGTCTGATATATGGCGATCTCTTTTAGTTTTTAGTAGAAAATGATAAGATTTTGTGACTTGGAGAGAGCTAAGAAAAAATTGAC
The DNA here is from genome assembly GCA_014058105.1 of Kingdonia uniflora. Classification (NCBI taxonomy): domain Eukaryota; kingdom Viridiplantae; phylum Streptophyta; class Magnoliopsida; order Ranunculales; family Circaeasteraceae; genus Kingdonia; species Kingdonia uniflora. Next base: position 5,866,425 of record JACGCM010002827.1, read on the forward strand.
AGCGAGATTGAGAAAAGAGAGAAATCAAAGAAGTTTATTTACTTGACGTTTTTAGTCTTCGTAAGTTCCTCATACGGTGGATATAAAGGTTAAAGGTGTCAAATAGAAGAACGTAGGTTTTCTATTTTGCAGCCATATCTACCACAAAGAGATCCCGACAGGCTAAAAAGATACTAAAGAACTCACAAGACAATTTATTTCTCAAAGAGATCGTGCAACAAACCATCCACACAGTACAATGCTTTACAGAATTCAATTGTGAAGTATATAATGCCTATAATTAGATAGTCGATACCATATCCGAAAATAAAACTCATCTAGGGCTTCAGAGTGGCGATTAGCCTCCATCATGGAAGAACACTGAGATATTAACAAGAGGGTTCCATCTTGCCTTAGAACAAAGGTCATGTATTAAAGTTGGTCCCAACTCAAACACGAACGCACAGAGAGAGACTTTAAAGTCTCCATATTTTTCAAACTAAACTAATGAGATAACTATTGGTTTACTTAGGACACTACCAAAATTTGATTAACTGTGACGGAAAGGAAATATTTTATTTTCTTTGCAGAAATATTATATGAATACCTTGTAAATGCAGTATCTATTTCATCTTTAGTAAAGCTATCTTCTTCTCTGCCAACATCATGCAAGTATAAGCAATCCGGGTTGCTGCAATGCTGTACAAAATAGTGCATTGTTTTCAGTGAAATTTGGATAAGCTCTTTGAAAGTAAAAAAAAAAAAACACAGGCTACTTCATTTATATTCTAATATACAACTGACATACCGTGTTTCTAAGCCATGCATGACAATATTTAGTAGTTCCAAAGCACGCTCTGCAAAAGAAACCTCAAAACAGTCACGAGTGTTTCACTACGTTGCTGCTTGCTTCAGCTCATTGAATAACAAACATATGCGTACCTTAAGGGTTTGCCTTCAAGGGTAAAACCATGCACTGATTGAATACAACGAACCGCTTCATCCTCTTTCGAGTAAGTAATATATCTGAGCAAGAAGTGGGAAAGGGTCTCAAAAGTTTCACATGCATGCGTCAAATTATTTTAAAGTGCTAAGTGATTATCACCTCTAAGAAGACGGAAATAGACACATTCATTGGGTGACTATGAGAAAAATATATGAACATGCCTCGAGTATAATGTCAATCAAGTGGAAGTTCACAGAACAAGTTGAAGAAAATATTACAGCATGAACTCCATCCATAAAAACAAAATCATTTTCAAATTAAATGGACAATTCTTTTATCCTCCCATCTCGCTGCAAAATCCTCAAATGAAAATTGCACAATTTCTGATCCAATAAGAGTGTAGGCCCTTTATTTCCATTATCAGAATAAGCAACAGAATAATCCTTGCCTTAGAAAATGTTGTTAGTACGCTCAATCTATAACCCCCATAATATAGCTTACAATCCTTTTAAAATATAACTTTAGCCTCAGCCGTTAGCAAACAAGATCACAGAAACCAACAACGGAAAGGCCATCCAAATTGGCTGAGCAAAGAAAAAACTTAAAAGCCAGCTCCCAATGAAGAGACAGATGAAGTACACTACCATTCTCTATTTAGCACATGTATATTTAAAGCTGCTAATTAAAGAACAAAGTCTACTAATAAGATAATCAATACATAATACCTAGGACCGTCATACACATGAAGCAAACTTTCGCAGGACATTTAAAATGACCGAACGGTACAGGCTGCAAATGGCACGGGCAGGTAGGAACAAAGGTCTGTTAACCGTAAGGCTAAGTAAACGGATCACGGTAACTTATCTTTTTGGAAGATTCAAGTCCTCTATTACATTTAGGAACTGACTTTAACTTAGCAACCAATGCCAAATTATTTCAATGTGACAGCGTTGACCAAAAATGATAGGTACGAGACAGTGAACAAACTCTACTGTTGATAGTGGTGTGAACATGTATGGACCATAGTAACTATCTAGTACATGTGTAAGAAGATGGGGAGCATAGAAAACAAGGCTTGAAACGGTAATTAACAGGTGACAAAATCTCAGTGAATGCTTTATTCATTCAGATCCACATCCTCTTACGTTTTGGAAATCAAGGCCCATCTATTTTCAGGAAATCACATTGACCAAAAAATATTACATACTAGCGGTACTCTGTCGATAGTGCGTCTTCGCACCTTAGTAACTATGAGCTACAAGTGTAAGAAAAAGTTGTGGGGAGGGGGGGGACTGTTTATTTCTTGATTTATTGGGATAAGAATACGGAGTTTGACTTTTATATTAATGCAACACCAGCTTCATATGCTCAGGGCTTAAGCCTAGTGGCTCTCCCAAGGGGAAACCCTGGAAGGATGGTTTTGTGTGTGAAGCATTTGGGCTTAAAAAATAATAGAATATTTTATAGACAAGAGACGGCCTTTCCACGTTTGTCCTTAAGGCGGTTAACCTTAAACGAAGTGCGCCAGCTTCAGTTGTTTAGGCGCTTCCTTGCTGGCCTAAGCCTAGTAGGTCTTCCAAGGGGATGACTCTAAGGATAGTATCGTTTGCTATAATGTGATATAAGGTGAAGTAGTGAAAAAATAATAGAATTCTCACAAATAGGTCACAGCTTTTCCACAATCGTGGATATCAGAGCCATATTGTTCTCTAAGACAAGAGCTTTGAGATCTTTAAAGGCGGGTTCTTTGATCATCAGATGGGAGAAAGTGAATACTGAAAGTCAGAGGCTTGTAGGGTAAGCTTATACCATGTGCTCTTGTGGGTTACTTGGAGTCGTGTTGTTGTAATTATGCTTTTTCTTCCTCTTGAGATGAAGCCTGGGGGTATAATCCTACATCTATAGAGAAAAAAAACAAAAAAACGCTTCCTCAAACCAAGTTCTAATTCCTCTTATTTGTTTTGCAAACAAAGAATTCAGGGACAAATATAGACTTATGTTTGGCGATATAAAGCACAGTAAATGCACAATATACGTCCTTCCATGTCAGAGGCAGGTATAAACTTACTCCGGGAGATAATCCATAAAGAATGATGAGCCACTCCAAAAACCCTCCCAAAATCTTACTCTATAGCCTTTCGTACTACCTGGAAACCAAACGAATACATTCCTAACTCCCATACTACCTGTCGATACATCGCACTAACAAGCCACCCTCGCCTCTACAGTTTCCAACCTCCTCTCCTATCCTCATGTTTACCAGAAATAACGGCTCTCAAAAACATTTTCCCCTTCCCAAACCTTCATATCACTTATCCTTTCAGCACTTAGATTACCACTAATTCTTCTTAAACCAAATACTCCTTGATCGCTAGAAAGCCCAATTCACCAAGTAGTATTTAAATTATGGTCATTATCGCTTTTTTCCACACACAAGTTGTTTTGCTTCTTTTTCCACAATCACTGAAATAGACAACAGAGAAAAAAATGAAATGGGTTTGTAGGGGGAATGCTATTAATAAGAAAAACCCTCCCTCCTGTAGACAACAACCAGTCTTTCCAAGAGGCCAACCTATTAAATATCTTAGTAAGAGCTGGTATGATTTATACTTGGCCATATATGGAGGCACCTAAGGGGAGATCCAAGCAAGTCGAGGGTAACACTTCAACTCCACAAGCTCAAAAATCTGATATTAGCTCCACCTCCACCCCAAAATTGCATTAAAGGTATGAATATTATCTCAGTTAAGTAGCCATAAAAATGATACAACCAACAACAGACTTATCTTGGAGAGTTTGACACACTAACAGACAAGAAAGTAAACATAGAACAACAGACTTGATACATCAATAATATCCAATAAAGAAAAGGTAAAACAGTGTCTAACACCGTCCTGTACATAAACAAGTTCTTTGGTATGTAAGACAGACCAGCTGAAAAGAATTAACTTACACACTGAAAGTGTTGTTTGGAGATTGTTGTATGGCACCCCCAGCAGTACGAGAAATTGATACCTTCATAACCTTCCCATACTGAGAAAAATAATCCCTACGCTGAAGAGCCTGCACAAAAGCATGTGATTAACTCTAAATACAACGAGAACGGAGCAAAAGGAAACATGGATTGCATTGGAAGCATTAAAGCAAAACAACTAAATAAGTCATATTATAGTGAGGGCGGAACTACGCACATCTTCATCTGCAACGCTCATAGGTAGCCCGTTTATGTACACCAAATTCCGCTGAATCACTCGGACACTACTAAGATGTTTTTTTCCATCATGCGGTTTTGATTTTGTTTTTTGTGACTTCAGTTTTCTATCTGAATTGATTTCAGCAACCAGCCTGTTGCATAAAGACTGTAGATGAGCTATACAATTTCCAAACAAGACTGTCATATGACTATCTGAGTGTATAATTACAACAACCTTTCACAACTCGCTGCCATGCCTACAATCTTTTCTTTGTCATAAGGTGTGCGGCATGCTGGACATCTTCCCCCAGTATCATCCTTCTCGGCCATGTCCATTATGTGATGCCAACACCAAACACAAATCTACACAAACAACATGAAACAATAAGGAATTCGGACATGTGAACTACGGAGTAATTCTTTTCCATCCTAGTAAATATTTTAGCCAATAAATTGCAAAAACATTAACAGTAGAAAATACTATAAACAAATATGCAAGAAAAATATATCAACAGATACATGAGAAAAACAGTAGATATCTACACAAACCTCCAGCCTTGTGTTGTATGGACATGTCTAAGAGTTCTGCTAAAGTGAGAAGAGAATGCTTTACACAAATTAGATCAAGCGTCTTTAAGGCGCAAGGATCCAAAACGAGACCTTTAGCATAGATTGTAATGAAAATAAGAAGAAGAAAATGGTTTAACTGCTCACCGGCCAAAATCATTGCTGAACAAAGGGGAGGTCTTCTAACCCTAGCTCTGCAAATTACTCAAGCCTTGAAGGAACTAAAAGAGTAACGCAACAGGACAAAAGGCCGCGATACGCATGGTACATGACATTTAATTCTATGAGTAGTAGAAACCAAAAACTCACAAAAAAAATTGCCCAAGCGCTACATGCCTACAACCAAAAGAAGTTTTTCTATGGCAGTATTCTGTGTAAGCCTGAAATAATGGAACCATTATCTAGCTAGCCAAGACAAAAATCAAGGGATTGAGCATGGTTGTGGTAATTCGAGATAGTATGATTAAACGGCCATAAGGAGTCATCCCTACACGTTCTGATAACAAATTGATGTCTCTTCGTCAACCTAATAAAATAACTCCCTCTTCTCTCCTTATTTCATCTTCCTTTTTTAATCTTAGAGTCTGCACTTTTTTCATACTCGATTAAAAAAGTTCGCTCTTATTCTCCCTAATCTTCTTTCAGCCTCTCTTCCTCCTACTCAATGTACTCATCCTGCTCTCCTCTCAGTACTATTTAATAAGTCAATTTTAATGACCAAAAAAAAGCTTCTTCCTCCAATGCCGTAAGTGGCAATGATAATCTTTTATGCATCGTCAGACCCTCCGGCTCTCTACGGTACTATGAAGCCGATTGTTTTTTAGCTCTTTTAGGACAAAATTCTATCATCTACATAAAATTTATGGCAAGGAGCCAAGGATTAATAAGGTATGAAAAAATAATATTGGAGAGCTGAAAAAGCTCTGCCAATTTTGGTCATATTCTAACATCTTCTCTGTTTTCTTTGAATTAAAATGACACCTAGAGCTTTAATTCGTGATATAACCTAGGATCGCCGAGAAAAGGAAGAAAAATAGTAGATTACAAAGTATAAATGTAATCAAATATATACATATTACACATACATATCAACTGCTCCGTATCTTACGACTCAAGATACACGATGCTCCATTTTCTAATTATACATGATTCTACAATAATGTGCAGTTTAGCAGTATAAGGGCCAGGTAACTCATTCTCTAGACTTGGAAATGTCACGATGAAGAGATCAGTAAGGACATAAGGCATTTGATGAGGTGGAGATATTCATTAAATACCAACACAAATTCACTATATGAGATGCACAATTGATCTTTTATGTGGCTAAATACTTAAGTAGATGGAGGATTTACAGATTCCTATATCAACTAAATGAACTAATCATAATTTTTTCTACCAGTTATCAAATTTCATGCTCATTACTACACAGGTAGCTTATGCTGATAAATTCAAGATTGATGAGAAATTAGATTCACAAACCTCGTAACCACATTTGCAAGGCTTCAGTTGCTGATCTGTCACATCCATCTCTTCCGCGCACAGTGGACAAGACTTCTCTCCTTCATCAGCCATTGTTACGCTGCAACCAGATTAAAAACATGCAAAATCACATCTCAATTCCATCAAAACCAAACTCAATCCACACAAAAAGTCGTACACAAGGGCAAAAACGACATTTTCCACTCCACAAAAAGCGTCCGTACAACATTATCTTCATAGATACAGAAATCAAACCCTAAAAAACATAATTTCACATGCAAAACCACCGCAATAACATCAAAAACCCTAAAATTAACCAAAATCGACATCAGCACCAAAGTCAGATTCAATCACAAATGACAAAAATTAAATCAAACATCGATTTCAACAGCAATTGAAACATGCAAAGAACAACATGCAGAAATGCAAATCGGCACAATCAAAATAGATCAAATCAACAACAGCAATAACAACATCAGCATCAACATCAACATCAACATCAACAACAAAGATAGATCTGATAACAACGAAATCATCAAATTAGGGTTAGGGTTTTGGATTCGACTTACAGATATCGGATCGAAATGCGAGAAAAAGAGAGAGAGAGAAAGAGAGAGCCCTTTGAGTGATGAGAAACCACAGGTCCAAAACGCCCTTGTGGATGACTTTATTGCTGCTGTTTTTTGCGTCTCTGTCACACACACTTTAAATAATTAAGGTGTTTCAATATTTGCCCTTGGAGGTTTGGTTTAATTACGGGATTGACACACAGCTTTCTCCGCTTTTGTCGAACGTGGGGTCTTGGATTCTCAAACTGAAATCACGCTTGGAAAATCTGTTTCTCCTCTTTGGCACCATGGCAACATTTTTTTTTTTTTTTCTGTGTAAGAACATCTCTAGCAGCGACTCTGGGTTTGGGTGTAAATTCTGACACCCCAGCCCACCAAAAATAAAACTCACACCTGACCTCTCCCAATAGGCAGTGTGAGCTGATTACGTGGTTTTTTTTATTAATTTAGAAGAGATTAAAACACCGCCGCTTCAACTGTTTGTAAATTCTTCACCCAACTCGACTATTTTCACATTTTACTTCTTGCTCTCTCTCAAAATCTCTGGTAAAAAAATTATGAATTCCAGCAAAATCAAAATGCATATGCTAGAGGGAGACCCACACCCCAGTATTATGCCTGGGTTTAGAGGAACAAGAGATCCAGAGTGTTCCGTAACTCGCTCGAGGTCCGGAATGAAGAAAAAACGAGTGGAATTTGAAGATGTCCAACCCCAATTTATACCAAACCCAACCCAAGAAAACTTCCCGCGGAGGTGTATTACCCAACTCCAAGATGGTGTCAGTCATATCTATTACATAAGAAATGAACTCACGGTAAGTTTTAGTGTAATTGTGAATTTGTTATTTTCATAAATCAAGTATTTGACAAAATGCCTCAATGAATAGAATCGGGATTCGATGCGTGTGCACGGCACATTCACTACGGTGATCAAAGTGTGGAAGGAGATTTCCACAATTCTACCTGTAAGGGATGCCGTAGTGAATATATTCAGGCAGTTTATAGATATATGCTTGGGCAATTCAGATAATCGGATAATTCAAGCGCTTACAGAGCGTTGGTGGCCGACCACACACACGTTTTTATTCCCGTGTGCGAAGATAGGGGTCACGCCATTAGATTTCACAATGTTGATATCATTGTCGATCGGCCGATATCCGACATAGGTGTCGTATGACAACGCATGGAGTGTATTATCCAATGTGAGACAATTGTTCCCCAACATTGATTCCAGCCATATAAAAAGTGGGAACGTCAGCATTTTACATTTGAGGACGTACTTGACCGTCGCAGATGATCGGAAGGATGATATTACTATTGTTCGTGCTTTTATCCTCTTCATGATGGGACATTTGAAGTTCCAAATGGCCAACGACACCGTCCCGCTTGGATATCTCACGGCCGTGGCCAATTTGACTCGGCTGCCCAATATGACTGGGGCTCTGCTATTCTTGCTTCCCTGTACCATGGTTTTGATACCGCAGTCACGACTGGGGGTGCCATCACTGGATTTGTCCAACTTCTTACGGTATACTAACACTTTTTCCTTTTACAAATCAAATATCTTCCAATAAACGTCTTAAATATAAATTATTATTATTATTTATGTTGTTCTGAAATGCAGTATTGGTTCTACGAGTATTGTGGGGCTGGCCACCCTATTGTCAAAGAAGATGTTAAGTTCTCGGCCTATCCGCGTTTCTGAGCATGGGAGAGGGGGAATAGGAGGAAAACAAATAACCAGGCAAGCAATCTATTTATTCTAGGCAAATACCACATTGACCACCGCACTGTTGACACGATCACCTGGGAACCTTGGTTAGAATCTACGATGTTTGAGATAGATGGCGTACTGACTGCAAACCTCCTATCCCGTAAGAGGATGTCACTTCAAGTACCAATTGGAAACTGCGAATATTACTTGGGGATAGATGTTGAAGACAGTTGGCTGGCGAGGTGTGTATTCCTTTGGATCCTCCGCTTAGCATATCGCCACATATTAGTCCAGCGGCTTTACAGAAGATGAGACAGGCTGGGTTCCTTGACTGTGAGCAGTTTGTGGTAAGGGAGGAACGAGAGACTTACGCCTCATACTGAGCAAAACAAACTTTGGAGGTAGGCAACATATTGACAGATTCCCAGAGAATGGGGAATATAGATCTGTTCAGACCGACTGTACTCAGAGCTGGTATTACATCCGTGGTGGTTACGTCAGCGTCGGTTCATAGCTTATCCAAGGACTTCAGTTTGCCTAGCGAGGTGGAGGGGCCAAACCGGGGGTGGCACATAGAGTGGACAGGGCGACGTGAGATGCTCCCCATCGCCCACTTGAGGGACCTGCCACCCATGTCTTCCTCCTACGGCACAAATGAGCTGTGGCACCTAACTTATGGTATGTGTCGACTCGTCCTTGCAGAGTCTGCGCGGGATGCACAGAGGCTCTAGGAGCTGACTAATGAGCTTGCTATTGCCCACAGACAAATTGACAATATAGATCATCAACTATTTGCCCATGTAAGTAATTTATTTATGTTTTTATTTTTATTTTTTTTTCTTAATGTCATATTTATTTGTTTCAAAATATTTATAAATTTTCTATGTCCCGTTCAAGAACTACAACTGAGGAGGGGGGTGACGTACGGGTGGTGCAGCTACCACTTGGAGGTGGCACAAGGATGAGGCAGCGTGGATCTGGTCTACGAACCAGGGGAGGTGGTACTAGCCGCAGGGGGCAGGGTACTGGAGATGAATATGAGTAGATATATGTATTTTTGATATTTTTGTAGACGATGTAGAAGCTCAGCTATAACTACTAGTATTTATTCTCTCGTGTTTCTGTTCTGTTCCCTTTATTTATTTTTTGTAATCCAAGCTGTAGTTTAGCTAGAATGGTTTTTGGGAGAGTTTGTATGATATTCATTAGCCATGACTATTTAATGTTGAAATTGATTCAAGTTTTTAGGTTTTTGGTAGAGTTTTTTCAATGTCTATTCGAACAGACTATTTGTCTGCTCGAATAAATTTCCACAATTTTGCACAATTTGACACTGAGCAGTTTTATTCGAATAGAATCAAATTCTGTTCAAACAAAATTTGTACTGAGATCGAATAGAAACAGAGATTTGGCGGTGAAATGAACACCGCGCCTCACATCTTTTTCCCCTTTTACATTTCTCCCTTTTACACTTCTCTCTTTCATTGGAAACTTATTCACCATTTGGTATTACACCCTTCTCTTAACTCCACAACCTTAAATGCCTTCTTCATCGTCCGATTCATCCATACATGATCCTCTAAGTTTATCGTCGTCGTCCTCCTCTGACGATCTTATCTTTGATTGTGCGATGGTAATTTACGCTCTGCACCAAGATGCAATGAACGTAGTAGTACAGGATGCAACTTCGAGCTACGACGGGAGTGTCATGGGCCGTAAGGATAAGAGAAAGAAGTGAGATCACCAATTAGAGCATTTTAGCATTATACGAGACTACTTCAAGCCGAATTGCACATATGAGCCATGGGAATTTCGGCGACGTTTTTGTATGAATAGAGACATCTGTTATGCGCTTATTCGATGCAGTCGCTGCACATGATCATTACCTTTTCCAGAAGCCCAACAACGTTGGTACTATAGGGTTATCACCGTACCAAAAGGTAGTCCCAGTACTACGTTTCCTAAGCTACGGCGTTACGACAGATCTTTTTGACAAATATATTCGAATAGGAGAAAGCACAACCTTGTTATGTGTGAAAAGGCTTTATGTTGCAGTTATACAAATTTTTGGCGAGGAATATCTTCGAGTACCAAACGCGGCCGACGTCGAAAAGTTAAAAGCGATCGAAGAGTCCCGGGGATTTCCCGGCATGTTAGGAAGCCTTGATTGCATGCATTGGATATGGAAAAATTATTCTAAAGCTTGGCATAGTCAATTTACTGGTCATTACCCCAATGCGACACTAATTCTTGAAGCGGTAGCTTCACAGGACATTTAGATTTGGCATGTTTTTTTTTTGGTTACCAGGGTCTAACAATGATATCAATGTTCTGCAATAATCACATCTTTTCATCGACCTGGCCGATGGTATCGCCCCGCCTTGCAATTATACAATTGCCATAAAAGCTTATGATATAGGGTATTACCTAGCGGATGACATATACCCCAAATGGGGAACACTTGTCCAAACCATATCCAATCCGGTTACAGCGAAACAAAAATTATTTGCTCAACAACAAGAAAGTTACCGAAAAGATGTAGAACGGACGTTTAGGGTTTTACAATCTCAGTTCAATGTTGTAAAAAATTCGGTTAAATTGTAGGAACCCCAGGTTTTGAGTAATATCATGAAGGCGTGCGTGATAATGCACAATATGATCGTCGAAGAGGAACGATGTACATTCCCACCATACTTAGACTACAATCCAGCCGAGCCCTCAACTATCGAAGGCGAACGGTTTGATATTGTACGCGAACAATAGAATCTTTTATATTGAAAATGAACTAGATTCAAAGTTGAGAACTTTACTTTGATCTAAAAGATGATCTAATCGAGCATTTGTAGAACGTGAAGAGAAATCTTCAAACTTAGTACTCCATTTCTTGTATTATCTGCGTGTTCCTGATGTAATTTAATGCTTCTCTTAGTCGTACAAGTTTATTAAACATATTTTTGATATGCAATATTGATCTTATATTTGTTTTAACACAATATTATCGGAAATAAATATTTCAAAAACACACTGTAGAATTTCGAGCAGTACATTATTCAAACGTTTACATTATTGGTTATTAAACTACATTCTTGGATAAAAAACTTCTATATACAGCAAAGTTAAATTACATTTCATCACCACTTCAAGTACTTGGTCCACCCCTCTTGGCCAGACGTTCTATGACCTCAGCTTGCCTTTGCAGATAGTATTGCAATTGATGTCCAAAAAGAGTACTCAAGTCTTTCCCCATGATTTTGCGATCTTCCTTTGCTTGCTTTAAATCCATTTTGGCTTGTCAGTGTTGTATTGCTTATGATTTTCTTCTTTCCTTTTCTTCTTTTGCTTGTCTCTTCTCCAACCATAGTTCATCCAGCATTGTTTGAATACCGCTACCAAATGCAACAACACCATCCATTGCCTTTTATGCTGCAAGGTTTTTTTTATAAAGTTTTTGGCCGATGGGCCTGCTTTCACCCTCATACAACGAACCATCTAAGTCAGAATTCGGGCCCACGGATTGAGGTGTTAGTGGGCCGTCGGGGTCCTCCGATAGATTGTTTGATCTGACCGAGTTCTCCAGAGAAGAATTGTCCGATATTCTCCTGGCTACATTTTTTGGTATATTCCCCGCATGGTTCAACCCATCATCCCTTAGGTTGGCCCATCACGGTTCTTGCGCCAAAATCTTATGCGTTTCACGGTGTTTGAAGTCATTGCCGTCATTCAAGCCTTGATAGATCTTATGTGCATCATTTTCTTGCAATTCGTAAAATTACCAAATACAAATAAATAGCGTGTATATCCGCGATAAATAAATGAAATTGAGTTAAAGGAAATCAGTACATACCCGATCTTCTTCTGTTTTCTCACTGCTATTCCTAAATCGTTCTTGAGCAGCTATCCCCTTGTATGCCACACATTGTGCATTAAGGGTATACCACTAAGATTTGGTCAACCCACTTGATCATCCTGTGGGGCACTCGGGGTCTCTGTTAAAGGCAATGTTGACATTTTGATAGAAAGTGAAACCCTTTGTGCGGCCCGTAGTCAGGACAAAAGATGTTACCCATGCCCTTGCGAGACACGTAAAGTCTACTTCCGTCTAATGTATTCCACCATCATCCGTCTCGTTCAAAAACTCAACATCTTTTGGCACTTGCACGCTTTGTCTTTATTTTGTGGGTACTCTTTTCTTTCTTCCTTTTCCTTTTTCTTTCTGGGGTACCGTCGCTTCAATAGGTATTAACACATTTGCTTCACATTGACTGTGCTGAGTAAATTTACCATGGAATAGGTAATTCTGAAAGTAATTTGGAGGTTGAAAACCTTGAGGTTCAGTGAGCAGATAGGGTTGATAGTACAGGCTAAACGCCTAAAGTTGCTGTTGAGAGAGTATAAATGGACTTTGATATTGTCTATAATTGGGATCCCCTTGCGACATGGTAAACGGAGGTGGGTCTGTGATTGGAATTGAGGCTGAAATTGCGATGGGTTTTGGTAGAGGTATGGAGTGAATTGTGATGATGAGTATTGAGCGAATGGTGTTGACAGTGGGTTATGTGAGGATGGGGTCGACGGTGTAGAGTTATTACGACTAGTGCCAGAGTTTGCCATTTCGGGAGAGCGTAGAGGTTCTTCTCTGCTCTACAATTGGTTTTGGGGAAGAAGAAGTAGTTAGAGAGTGTTAAGTCCAATAATTGAGATTGGAGGAGTTTAGATTATCGCGCGATATTCCTTTTACCGCCCAGATTTTCTGCGCGGTAATCTAAACATCGTCAAACTCAATTTTTTTTAAGTGTGAGCTCCTCACACTTGATTGAGTTATTGTAACGCCACGTTTGAAAACTTACACTCGAAAAAATGCTGCTGGGAGACTCAAAGTGCGGGTTTGAGTGTGGGTTTGCAAACCTAGCTCAAACCCACACCCTACTACGTTTGCTCTAAGAGCATCTACAACAGTTGGAGTTGGAGGGTGAATTTGCCCAAATCTTCCCCAATCCACTCCACAACAGTTTAAGCAAAAAAAAGGTGGATATTAGTCACCGCAGTTCTGAACTGCGGGGTATAACCTATGTCCCAGATTAAGCCACGTCTTAGCATCCTAAACGTTCAATCCCCATGCGTAGTTCGGAACTGCAGGACAGGGAGAACCAATCAGATTAAACCACGTAATTATTATGTTTTTTTATTAATGCCATGCACTTCTGAACTTCGCGGTAAGAGCCTGCATGAAATTGCTTTCAAATTGCCATAATCCTTCACTCAATTTGCTGAGTATCCATAATTGTTTTTAGTTTAAACACCCAAACCCAACTTCTTTCTCAAGTTTCTTAACCCCCATCTTTTCCTAGTAATTCAATCCCATAATCCATAGATTAACAATATTGGGACCTAGTCATGTTATTTTCAAAACTAGACATAAGCCAAATAATGAAGTTAAACGAAGGGGTAAAAAATTGGTCACGAATATATGGTCGTTACACCTCACGCCGGATAATGATCCCGCCCCAACCCCCGAAGATTTGTACCGAGTGGACATCCTCCTGGACAACTGGGTCCACATTTCTATTGGATTGGAAGAATTGTCGATAAGTTTTTTGTTTAAAATTTATGTATTATTAACGTTATTTATCAAATATTCGACGAAATGCCCAAATAAAAATTTAATATGTTAATGTATTGTTTTTACAGAATCGAGATAAAATACAATGTAGGGGATCACTGGAAAAGGTATTAAAGTAGTACCAATGGATTGCCAGGTATCCCACGTTGAAGGGGTTGGTCGACAATATGGATTTTGAAGAGTTTTTGGGGATTAAAGCGAGTACTCGGATAACTGCTTAATTTATGTTCTCGTAGAACGGTGATGGCTTTCCACCCATACTTTTCACTTCCATTGCGAGGAACTTAGCATTGTGTTGTTAGACTTCGTCATGCTAACGGGCATAAGTGTTGGGGTGGGTCTCGAACTCCCGTATGATGATAAGTACTCGGTGTTCAAAGAAGCACAAATATTATTCCCCAGAATCACAATGGCCGACATCAGATACGATAACATCACTCTGGCTTATTTTAAAACCTGGAGAGACGTTTTGAATCTTTAAACTAATAGTTACAACCAAGACATGGATCTCGTGTATGCGAGAACATTTATTACATACATGATGGGTAATATCTTATTTTCGGATGCTAGTACATCTCTACCGGCCGGTTATCTTGTAGCTTTGACAGACCACCATATTCTAGGTGTGTCGAGGTTCAACTGGGGTACTCCGATCATAGTGACTTTGTATTAGGGACTATATAAAGTCTTAGTTCTGAAGAGTAGGAAGGGGAAGAAATCAATCACAGGCTTTAACCATGTTTTGGTTCTTCGAGTATTGTTGCGTTGGAATGTATCTAGTCAAGGTGAACAACTTTAACCATGTTTATCCTCGTATGGGTGCGTGGAGAGATGAAAGGGCTAGTTCAGGGGCTGAAATCTATCATTCATTTGTTATGATTAAATAAATGATAGAATAAAAGGACAAAACCAACATTGATTGGCAACCATAGGCGGGGTCTAGACAAACAATCCGTCCAGAGGTAAGAGTTGCCACAGAGCTTAGTGAAAGAAGGGTTCCATTAGTTTTTGTTCCATACGGGAATGGTATACTTTGGTATTTAGGAGATCGGTGTATGCGTCAGAACACCGGGGTTGATAATGTTCTCTATGACCCTCCACAAGAGATTATATAATTTTTGTGGTACAATCGACAACTTTATCAGGGACTGAAAGAGGTAGACTTATATGATGGACACAACAATTATATCGTTGCTGACGTGGATTACATGACATTTTGGCATTTAGCTCATCTAAATCCCAAAATCGATTGTAGTAAAGTGAAGAAGGCCAAAAATATTTGGATGGTCGGGCGTGATCTAGTGAGGCCCAATGTTACTCTGCCACCTATTTTGAGTTTAGCCACATCTTCTCAGGTGCAAAACTATGGTGTTGAGGCATACGGCAAGGAAGTGGGGGATCTGGGATGGTTCATGGAGATGACAGGAAGCAGTGAAGAACATAAATGGCTACTGATCTCGGCCATGCAGGTACCACACCCGTGTCCACCAAGGTATAGTGTGGATGAGTTGTGGCATCAAAACCAAGGAATGCGATATGCGACATATGAAGATTCGAGGCAATACTTTCGACGCACAGAGGAGTTAGAGGAGCAGTTGTGCTGGTCATAAGAAATTATCTGAGTCACTGGAGAGAGACTAGCTGATATATCTATTAACTATCAGATAGAGCTGAAACTCTAATGTACCTATGATGAGAGTCTCGCCAGTACCAGACGCACCCGCCAGACGAAGAGAAGCCGTCCCACTTAGGTTAGACTTTATTTTATTTTGTTTAGACTATCGAGTTTATGTTATGTTTTCTTTAGACTATCGAGTTTATGTTATGTTTAAACTAGGTTGAATTGATTATGCATTATATTTAAACTTGTATTTGCTTCAAATAATAGGTTTTACAAGTGTTTGAATGAAATTCTCTGTAAAAAGGAGATAATAAAATAACTAATTATGATAATATTGCAATATTTTATTGGTGTTTGATGAAATACCTAAATGAAAAAGGAGAAAAATAAGACTAAGTATGAAGATATACATACACAATAGATGGCACATTAGGTGTTTGAGGAAATGCCTCAAAGAAAAATTACAAAAAAAAACTAAGTATGGAGAAGTGAAGCAAAGGCAAAAGTTCCAGGCTCTTGCCGCCGCATGACAAGAGGAGAGACCAGATTAAGCCACGTGTCTCATCAAGGTTGCCACACAGTTCTGATTTGCGCTGCAAGAGCCTGTAACTTTTGCATTGAAATGCCTCCCTCTCCATACTTAGTTTTTTTTTGGGTAAGTTTCTTTGAGGCATTTCCTCAAACATCTTCCCTTGCCCTCTATTATGTGTGTATTGGTTCATACTTAGTTTTTTTTTTCTCTTTCGTTTAGGTATTTTCTCAAATACCTTCCCTTTTTTAAAAAATTAGTTCCATTAGTATTTTTATGAGCTCAACTATACGGGGAATTTATTTAAATGCTAGAAAACACCAAGTATGGAATGTATTTGCTTCTCTTCTCCATAATTTTATTTTGGTTAACTTGTTCACCAAGTATGGCTATATTTATATGGAAACTTGTCCACCAAGTAGCTCAATAACTATATTTATGCAGAAACTTGTTCACCAAGTAACTCAACGGCTATATTTATATGAAAACTTGTTCACCAAGTAGCTCAACAACTCTATTTATGTAGAAACTTGTTCACCAAGTAGCTCAACCGGTATATTTCTGTGGAAACTGGTTCACCAAGTAGCTCAATGGCTATATTTATGTAAAAACTTATTCACCAAATAGTTCAAGGGCTATATTTATGTAGAAATTTGTTCACCAAGTAGCTCAATGGCTAGTTTTTTTATCTAAAAAGGTCATTCATCTTTTATGCTATCTTCTCTTAGTCTTCTATACTCTCCTCCCTCCTTAGCTTATAAGCAAAACTACCATGTTATCCTCAAGCTCTTAATCTAATTATCAAAACCACTCTCAATCCTCCATTACGAACCAACAAGAGAACATATTTCTGGCGTATATGATTCGTCGCAAATGCCTAACCCTTTCCAATATCGTGATCACCATGTTCGACAACTATTCCCGCCATACGATAATCAATTTCTATTTCAAACCTAAGGATATTACCCTCATTACCAAAACTAAGGATATTACCCTCAATTTGATTCTCATACAGGCTCGTACTCTTAACCGGGGAATCCATATTTGATAAATCACGCCAGTGGAAGTTCGAGTACCACGTCGATGAGAGGTACATGGGGTTTAAATGATTTAAACCTCAATATATCACTGGTTGTATCTTCGGTCATTTCTCCGATCATCTCTAAGGTTCTCAATCCAGTTCTCACGAGAAGTAATACGCACGGAAATGTGAAGCCTAAAAGAAAGACGGCACCGACACCTATTATAGTTGAGGATGTAGTTGAAGTTGAGGATGAAGTTGGCGGCGACAAAAAAAGATACACGAACTCAAAAAATTGGCCATCCGATGACTTTGTGAATCTCGCATGCGCTTGGTCTGAAGTGTCTAAAAACCTCGCTACCACGAATAACCAAAAGGCCACTACATTTTGGTTCAAGGTGCGTGACCAATTCAACTTATTCTATAATAACCAATCGATGTGGCGATCATACAACGGTGTCAATTGCGTGTATAAGGGGCGGTTCAATAAGGATTGTTCGATTTTTAGAGGCATTATTCAAGACCTTGAAAGCCAATATTTTACCGGCATTGGAACTGGTGACTACGTATATAATTTAGTTTTTTTTTCTCATTTCATTAATTTTGTTAGGTAAATTATACTTATTAGAATTTGAAACTTTATTTCTTAGAACGTATGACATAATACGATACATTCGAAAAACTACAAAAAAAAACCATTTATATTTGGGGAGGCTTACAAAGTTTTGGAGCATTGCCCAAAATGGTCACAAATTAAGAACATCGGGCAACCCGGCCGCAACGTCACTAAGAAATTTAATTTTAACGATATCCCTGGTACTTCTGATACCGATCCCTCTGTACTTACTTCTGACTCTCTAAATATCATAATTTCGGATGATTCTACCGACTTGGAGGCACCACTATATACTTGTGGGGAAGTACGACTGGATGGTCAAAAAAAGTACAAGGCAAAAGAAGTGGTAAAGTCAAGTATAAGATTATGGGGGAAGAAGATGTTTGAGATGACGACAAGCATGATGGTAGCATAGAATGAAAGAGACGAGCAGAAGAAAGAGAAAAAAGAAGCTAGAGTTAGAGTACGAGAGGAGAAAAAGTTGGCTAGAGAGGCAGATATTCAATGGAGGCGTGGAGCGGAGCTAACTAGAAAAAAAGCCATCAAAGATGTACATTTGGTTAAGGTGATGACAACGGACCCAAGTAACCTACTACCGGCACAAAGGCGTTGGATGAAGAAGTAAATTTAACTTTATTTAAAGAAGTTTAAGGAACAGTGTCCAAGTAATGACGATATTTCTAGTGTTGAACATTGATGTAATTCTTAGTATTAATAGTAGTTCTTAAGTTCTATGTAATGTCATTATTTGAATAAAATTGTTATCAATCGTAAGTATTTCACAAAACATACTTCAATCAAGTAAACAAAATACATTATAACTTTAACATAAAACTACTAAGTTCTAAACAAAATATATTACTCCTCCCCTTTTTTATTCTATAAATGCACGACAACTTCATTTCATAATTGGAAATGAGTACCTTCGTTTTTAATTTCATGAATCTTCTCGATGTACTGTGCTATAGTGCTGATCGCGTGTCTTGGATTTGGCGTCTCCTTCCAAGTATCTATGTTTTTTTTAAACTTATGATCAATATCCACTTGTTGGATGTAAGTATGACATTCACCTTCGATGATCATGTTGTGCATGATTATACATGCATACATAACATTTCTTAGATCATTAAGCTTCCAAAATCATGCACCATGCACCAATATTTCGAACCTAGCTTATAATGCCTCAAAAGTACGCTTTATGTCTTTCCGGCATGCTTCTTGTATCTTTGAAAAATATCTTTCAACATCGTTGGACATATTTCTTATGGTTTAAACAATTATTTGCCATATTGGATAGACTCCGTCCGTTAAATAATACCCCATAGTGTGTGGGACTGTGCCTATATTATAATTACATAATGGTGCAACTCTATTAGACAAGCTGTTGAAAAGCCACCATTGATACAGGACATTCACATCATTGTTAGAAACTGGGCACCTCAAAGAATGTGTGCCATATCCAAAGATCTTGCGATGCAACCGCTTCTAAAATCACAGTTGAGATTTTCTTATACCCGGTATATTATCCTGCTCACCTGGTAGGACAATTCTTCTATTTCCAATGCATATAATCTAAACTACCAAACATCCACGGGAAGCCTCGCGATCTATTCACTTTTAACAAGTGTAATATATCATTTTTATTAGGAGATCTAAGGTATTGATCTTTAAATAGTATTATAATTGTTTTGCAAAATTCTTTTAAACTCAAGTTACCCGTAGACTCCCCAATCTGAACGTATTCGTCTTGGCTGTCTGCGCTCGTACCGTAACATAACATGTGAAGTACGCACGTTATCTTTTAGTACGATGATAATCCCATCGTCTTAGTAATATTTTCTCTTTGAGTAAAATAGGGGTTTGCAGAAATAACTTGATCATGAATACGTTGATGCACACCTTCGCTCATATAAAATTGACAATAATATGGGATACCGACGAAGACTTGGTTGATACCAAAATAATCTCGATTAAGGCTAAACTCACCCAATTTATGATTATGGCCTTTCCGCTTGTCAATCTTTTCCAATTTACTACCTCCCGCCTCCGTGATGATGTCGCATATTACTCTTTTTCTTCTGCTTCTCCCATCTCTATGAAAACCTTGTTATACGCATGCATCATTATAATTTGACGTCAGAAGAGCTCTTCGATTCTTGACGATGATAACAAAGATAAGAGTGATGGGTCAGACATGATTATGCCCTCTAAAATTAGGTAAGATATGATTCAGGAAAATTAATAACAATAGAATAGAGTATAGTTAAGAAGATATTATTTTTTAAGAGAATAGAGTTGAGTGCAGAAGAGTAAGAGAATAGATTGTACAAGATTAATGGTTTTTATAGATGAACAAAACTAGCCATTGAGCTTCTTGTCAAATAAGTTTGGTGAAAAAACTAGTCGTTGAGCTTATTGTCAAACAGGTTTGGTCAAAAAACTAGTCGTTGAGTTTCTTGTCATACACGTTTAGTTAAAAAACTAGTTGTTGAGTTTCTTGTCATACATGTTTAGTTAAAAAAGTAGTTGTTGAGCTTCTTATCAAACAAGTTTGGTAAAAAAACTAGCCGTTGTGCCTCTTGTCAAACGAGTTTGGTAAAAAAAATTAGCCGTTGAGCTTCTTGTCAAACAAGTTTGGCCAACAAGCTAGCCGTTAAGATGTTTGCCAAACAAGTTTGCTTAATAATATAGCCGTTGAGGTTCTTGGTAAACAAGTATTCCCAAAACTATAGGCCTTCTGATCACCAAAAAGCAAAACCAAGTACAGAGAGGGGAAGGATTGACATTTTCATGCATGCTCTAGCCGATAAGAACTAGCCGTTAGCCATGTTTGAATAACAATCGTCCACGTATCTCCATATGGAGCGTACACTCTTCACGTAGTTCTGAAGTGCGGGATAGGGAAGCCACTTAAAGCTTGACAAGTGTCATCATTCTATTAGGTTAAAGGCTACGTGCAGTTCTGAACTGCGCAATATCAATCCTCCAAAAATCTACCCAGAGGTTGGTGAGACCACCCTCAAGTTAAGTTTGGGATGGCCACATCAGCTCCTCCACCTAGCTTTGGTGGGGTAGATTAGTATTTTACAGGGTGGAGGATTAGATCTACCTTGCCACCTCATCCTGTACCTAACTACTACCAGTACTATAAGCTCATGCACATGAATTAGAGTACCTTGTGGTAAGGATGTATTTTGTATGTAAATTAGGATTTGTCGTAATTAATTATCTGTAATCTAGCATAAATCACATAAGGAAGACAAAGAAATCCTCATAAGTAAACTCTAGTTAACTAGTATTCCAGTTACTGGAGGGGAAACGATCGTAGTTGGTGGCTAGGAAAGATCCATAAGGTGCCATGAAACCCTAAAATCTGGAAGAAGCTTCACCCAAAGTCACAGCCAAAATTGGCAAAAGGGAGGAAGGGGAATCATTAACGAATTTTATCATACACCGTACAATTGCAACAATAGTTCATCAAATAGGAGGATAAAGATAAAGTTTAATTTGGGAGAGATGAGAGAGAGGGAGAGAGGAGATGTATACATGCAAAGACGTTTCAAAAGTAAGAACCCATACAGTATGAAGACACTTCTTATAATCATTTTATTATAAAAATAATAAGAGTTATAGAACATGGGATTTGTAAATTTACCTTTGATTTTGTTTAAATCATGAAATTAATCAACTAATACTGAAACATGATACTTGAATTAAACAATCAAGATTCAAAATTATATTAAATCAAAAGAACTACCTGGTTAAATAAATAAATAAAACCATTTTAATGCTTTGACACAATGGAAACTTGAACCTAGATTGATTAGAGAGTACCTGAAGAGTATAAACCAAGAAGTGAGTTTTAAATGTTTGTTGTAATTGAAAACCACATGTAATTACATAAGTTATGAGAGAAAGAGAAAGAGAAAGAACTATATATATATATATATATTATGGCCAACTTATTAGTATCTGTACCCAGGTAGGTCTGAGTATCTGTAACGACCTCAAACTACAGTATCAGCTTAAAAGCAAAATTTAACAGGGAAAAAAGATATTGGCAAATTTTGTCACCAATTTGCTTATGACCTTCCTGTTACCTATCCTAGCAAAAGCCACCTACATACCAAACAGTAGTCTCACCACTCGAGAAAACTTCATCACAGAAAAATATAAGGACCAACAGGATTCTTATTACCAAAACCATAAAAAACGAAAAAAGAATCAACCTCATATCAGATCTTCCAAACCAACTAAAACCCGCACTTGCTATAAGTGTGGTAAGCAAGGACACTTGGCCAACAAGTGTGCTACCAAACATAAACTACAGGAACTTCACATAGATGAAGGATTAAAACTTCAGCTATGTAAACTTTTGCTCAACACCACTTCTGAAGACAACTCTTCTGCTAAAGAAGAAGCAGTCAACCACATTGACCACAATATTTCCTCTTCAACATACGAAACACCATGTGACAAATGTTTGTGATCTAATCCTCCAGATTACTGGAAAGCCATTATAGAAATGAATAGTTTACAACTTAATACCTTAACCACAAACCAAAACCAACTAATATCCATGGGATCATTATAGACTAGAATCCATGCATAGTAGAAAATTCCAGGACCTTGAACCTGATAGGGCTAATAAGGAGTTTGAGACATTGGCTGTGAACTCTCAGCAGTGGGATTTTGATCCACATAGAAATATTCGTACAACCAAGAAAGGTGGCCTATAGGAAGTGAGTGAGGGAATGACCATCAAAGCCCAATTAGATACTCTTACCAGAAAAATTGAGGTTATGGCTACGAATCAATCTAAGGGTCGTGTGAACCAGGTTTAGTAATAGGGTTACACCGTTTGTTATGATGTAACCCATGTAACTCAAATGTGCCTCATGCTCAATGAAATAAATGACAATCAAGAGAAAGTGAATACTTTGAATAATACCTATAAGAGGCCCTTTGACCCATACAAGCCAACTTGGCAGAACCACCCAAATTTTTCGTGGAAGAACAACCAACCCAGTTCAGGTTTTGGAGAGCCACAAACCTCAGGTAATAATTTGTCTAGGAATCCCCTTTATCAATCTTATCCTCAGGCATCTCAGCAATCCTTTTAGTCATCCAAACAGTTCTTACCCACTTTACAAACTATTTTTGGAAGATACCCTTGCTCTCTTCATATAACAATCAATGGAAAGCCAAAAACAAGCGTTACAATTTCAGCAACAAATGATGCAATTTTAAAAATAGACTTTGGTGAATCAGAATTCTACATCCCAATCTATCTCTAATCTCGAGACTCAGATAGGACAATTGGCAAATACATTGCACGAGAGGCCACCAGGTACGTTACCTAGCCAACCTATATCTAATTCGAAAGGGCCACCAAGGTTTGATTCTAGCTTAATCCCAAAACAGGTTAATGCCATTACAACTCTTCGAGGTGGTAGACAAATTAATAACTGAGTTAAAATGCCTAGGGTTGAGCTAACACCCATTGCTATTGAGGATGAGGTCGATATGAGTGAACCTTCTAATAAATCTATGGAGTTGCCTACCTCATATATTTCCCTACCAAAGGCACATTTTGTGCCAAATGTGCCTTATCCACAACGCCTTCTTTCGGCTAATAAAGGGATTTAATTTGATGAGATATTGGATACATTTAAGCAAGTTCATATAAATATTCTAGTACTCGATGTCATCATGCCAAATTCCTTAAAGATGCGTATACTAGGAAAAGGAAAATCAATGTGCACAAGAAAGTCTTCTTGACTAAGACATTAACCCCTCCTAAGCTTCGAGATCCTGGAAGCCCAACCATCCCTTATAAAATTGGAGATCTCAAAATGGATAGGGCGTTACTTGACTTAGGGGCTAGTGTGAATATCTTACCTTTCTCAGTTTATCAGGAATTAGAACTTGGAGAACTCGAATCTACCCAAATGACACTTTAATTGGTTGACATGGCAATACGATATCCACATGGTATCCTTGAGGATATTCTTATTAAGGTTGATACTCTCATTTTTCTTGTGAACTTTGTTGTTTTGGACACTGCTCATGCCATTATTAATTATTTTAATGGGGTCTTACAACTATCAATGGGAGACATGAAGATCAAGCTCAATGTTTTTAGCAATCATACTCAAGTCCCTCATTCTGATGACGTGGTTGAGCTGAATATGATTGACTCCTTATGATAAGAGGTTTTAAGGGCCTCTACAAAATACCCACTCAAAGTACGGTTCTCAAATTGTAGTACATATGAGTGGGATCGAATCCACAGGGAGGTTTGGGAAAACAAATACTTTCTAGGCCGAATTACGATTTTATAAGAGATAAATCTAAGAAGAAGTAAATAAAAACTAAATATAAAACTTAATGAGAAAGAGAGCTAAGGTTCAGACTTGGCCTCTACCTTTCAAAGCACTGATCGATATGCAACTAGATCATAATATCTCCACCCATCATATGTTCGTGTTAAGACACATACGATGTTGAAAAATAAACCACTAAATCTATGGTCAAGCATTTAATGGTTATGCTTTTAAGTGATGGTGAAGAGCATCTTAGAGAATTATTAACTCAACCATAGCTAGGCTTGAGTGAGTTATCTTGTGTTTCCTCTTTCTTGATCTCCAAATCAGGTCTATGGTTAGTAACACTTGTTTGCATCCAAAGCTATCGTACACCAAATCGAAGTTATAGTCAAGCCTTCGATATGATGCACTAACTTATTAATCGTAAAACTAAGAGAAAACTAATTAGAACTTAATTAATATCAATTATTGCTCATCCAAGAAGAGGCCTCATCCTAGCCTTATTTAGAAGATTAACCGCTCATCTCAGACTTTGTCGTATTAACAACTAATTATTTACAAAAGAAAATAAAAGAGAGAGAAGAAAATTAAATAAAACTAAGACTTTATTTCTTCTAAACTTGATCTATTATGAGATGCCCAATTACAATGGGGGAAAGGTTCTATAAAAGGAACCCAAATTTAGCAAGTATACAATAAATTGTAAAGAATATTTTCATAATTATATCTTTTAATTTTGCAACCAATCTCCTAAGATTCTTGCATATAATTCCCTTAAGTGATGTAAAAATCTTTCTTCATAGAAACTTTTACATATATATCTTCAATATAAAATATCTTGGATGCAATATATTTTTTGATATTATTCTCCAAGAATATTTGTGTATATATTTCTTCAATCTTGAGACCAAATATATTGTGTCTTTAATTTTTTGTGTTATGAACTGCTGGAGACACTTTTACTTGACTTTAAGAACTTGGTTTCAAATATCCATCTTCAATAGCTACAATCAAACAAACGTACATAAGTACCTTAAATTAAATATAATGGACGACTAAAATACATGTTCGGGTATATTAAAAATATCATAATTATGCGCTTATCATCCTAGTTTACAACTCGTTCCCTAAATTATTTTCTGAGGACCCCTTAAAATCATGTCTTGTGAACTTTGGTGAAGACTTTGATGAAAATCCGATTGTTGAAGAGCTTAATGCTCTACTCGGCTTAACACCTATTTTTAACAAGTCTAAATGGAGACCTCATGTTGAACCTCTAGAACCGTTTACTACTTTGCCTATTCTATCCATTGTTAATATACCCAAGTTAGACCTCAAGCCACTACCTAAGACTTTGAAGTATGCTTTCTTTGGTGATTCTAACACTCTGCCTGTGATCATAGCTTCCAACCTCAATATTGACCAAGAAAGTAGATTGTTTGGTGTACTTGAAAGATACAAATCAGATCTAGGGTGGCCTATAACAGACTTGAAGAGAATTAGCCCGGCCATTTGCATACATCGCATCAATCTCAAGGAAGGTGTTAAAAATTCTTGCAAGATATAACGGAGGATGAATCCCACCATGATGGAGGTGGTGAAGAAGGAAGTTCTCAAACTTTTAGACTCGGGTATCATATACCCCATTTCGGATAGTAAGTGGGTCAGTCCCGTTCAGGTTGTACCTAAGAAATCAGGGATTACTGTAATTGAGAATGAGAATAATGACATAATCTCAGCCCGTATGACCACCGGAGGCGTGTATGTATCGACTACAGGAAATTGAACACGGTTACAATGAAAAATCATTTTCCTCTTCCTTTCACTGATCAAATGTTTGAACGCTTAGCCGGAAAAAGTCATTACTATTTTCTTGACGGTTATTTTGAATACAATTAGATCTCCATTTCCCCAGAAGATCAGGAGAAGACAACTTTTGCATGTCCCTACGGGACATATGCTTAGCGACGTATGCCATTTGGGTTGTGCAATGCACCCGCTATATTACAACGCTGTATGATGAGCATATTTTCTGATATGGTTGAGAATTTTCTTGAAATCTTTATGGATGACTTCTCTGTGTATGGATTGTCTTTTGACAAATATTTACACCATTTAGAGTTCGTGCTAGAACGATGTACACAAACCAATTTGGTGTTAAACTAGGATAAGTGCCACTTCATGGTGACACAAGGGATAGTTCTTGAACATATTATTTCTAACAAAGGGATTGAAGTCGAAAAGGCCAAGATCGACATTATTTCTTTTTTACCTTCACCTCAGACGGTTAAGGCCATTCGATCATTTTTGGGGAATGCTAGGTTTTATCGCTGGTTCATCAAAGATTTTAGTAAAATTTCTCAACCCTTATGTAATTTACTTGCTAAAGACACTGATTTCAACTTTGATGGCGCATGTTCAGGAGCTTTTGAGGAGCTCATAATTTTATTAACTTCAGCCCCTATCATCCAACCTCCCAATTGGGAACTTCCCTTCGAGCTCATGTGTGACGCTTCAGATTACGCTGTTAGAGCGGTTTTAGGACAAATAGTAGATAATAAGCCTCATGTTATTTACTATGCTAGTCGCACGCTCAATGACGCACAGTTAAATTACTCTACCACGAAGAAGGAGTTATTAGCCATTATGTTTGCCTTAGAGAAATTTCAATCACACCTTGTTGGATCTAAAATCATACACATACCATGCGGCCTTAAAGTATTTATTATCTAAAAATGACGTTAAACCTCGGTTAATCAGATAGATTCTTTTGTTACAAGAATTTCATATCGAAATTCAAGATAAGAAAGGTGTTGAGAATGAGGTTGAGGATCATCTATCTCGAATTCTCACTATGGGTGCTGAAGATTTTCTCCCTATCTTAGAGACATTTCCTGATAAGCAGCTCATGGTTATCTCACAACTGCATTGGTACACCGATATTGTCAATTATCTTGCTACACAACGATTACCTGCCCATTGGTCAAAGCATGATAAAACCAAATTCTTGCAAGAGGTTAAACGTTTTAGTTGGGACGATCCTTATCTTTATAAGTTTTGTTCTGACCAAGTGATTAGGAGATGCATCCCAAATGATGAGTTCGATAGTGTACTCACATTTTGCCATACCTTAGCATGGGAAGGACATTTTAGGACCAAAAAAACTGTTGCAAAAGTCCTTCAATCTGGTCTTTATTAGCCTACCCTTTTTTGTGACACACATACCTTTTGCTCTAAATGTGATAAGTGCCAGAGGACTGGGAATATTTCTTATCGAAACATGACGCCCTTGAATAACATCCTTATTGTTGAACTATTTGATATTTGGGGCATTGGCTTTATGGGCCCATTTCCTCTCTCTCGCGGTTACCTTTATATTTTAGTTGCAGTCGATTATGTTTCTAAATGGGTTGAGGCGGTGCCATGTCAAACGAATGACTATAAGCCTATGGTAAAAATTTTGAAAACCATTTTTAATCGTTTTGGCACGCCTCATGCAATTATTAGTGATGGTGGTAAACATTTTTATAACTGTATCTTTCAAAATCTTTTCAAAACTTACTCCATCACTCATAAAGTTGCCACAATTTATCATCCACAAACAAGTGGTCAAGTCCAAGTATCCAATCTGGAGATTAAAATAATTTTAGAAAAAACTATTCGAGCCTATCGTAAAGATTGGTCTAATCGTCTTGATGATGCCATTTGGGTATATCGAACAGCTTATAAAACCCCAATTGGTATGTCACCCTATAGACTTGTCTTTGGGAAGGCTTGTCACTTACCTGTGGAATTGGAACACAAGGCTCTCTGGGCTACAAAGGCCTTCAACTTTGAAATTAATAAAGCCGGATCACATAGAAAACTTCAATTTTCTGAACTTGACGAACTTCATCGCGAGGCTTATGAAAATACAAAAATTTACAAGGAACGAACTAAAGCTTTTCAGCATAAGTTGATTATTTGCAAAACTTTTGAGCTTAATTAGAAAGTGTTACCCTATAATTCCCGGCTAGGTTTATTTCCTGGTAAATTACATTCTCATTGGTACGACCCTTTTATAGTTAAAATTGTTTATCCTCATGAGCCGTAGAGGTAGAGGATCCTAAGAACGGAAATATTTTTAAGGTTAATGACCAACGATTAAAGCCATACTTAGAGTCCTACACTTTTGATGAAGAGATAACATTTATAAATGATTCATTATATCATAACTGATATTATGTACCCCTATAGTAGCATTATAAATTATTTAAGTATGGGGGGACATTTGTCTGGCTGAAGACTATAAACTTAGGGATTCTTGAGAGGCAGCCCTTGACACATTCAGGTGAGACATTTTAGTTTTCCTCTTTTATTTATTTTCTTGTTCTTTAGCATTTTGGGCAATGTTTAATTTAATTTGGGGATAGGAAACCATTTCTTGATTTGTTTTTTGAAGAAAAGTGAAATAATGACACTTTGATAATTTATGATATATTTTTTACAAATTTCCAAACACTTAAACTGATTTTACCTTGACATAAATATTATGAAAAACCTAAATTTTGAAATTGTACTAAATATACACTAGAATATTTAGGAATATTTTAAGCTAGATGTACTTTTTTTTTATTAGCGACTAATTTAAGTTAACTTGACATATTTTGGAAACGTGCACTTCACTGTAGTTTTGCAATTAATACTTTCAATAGATTTTTGCTCAGTATAAGGGAAATTTTGCATTTATGTTAGGAATAGTTTGCTATAAGAGAGACAACTGCCTAAGAATAAGTTCATTCCTAAGAAAAAAATAAATAAATATAAGCCAAATGTGCCATAAAAAACTTTCACGCTGCAAGGCTACTCGCATGATTAAGAACTGAAAGAGAAAAAGTTATCACCAATCTCGAGTTTGACCATGAGCTATGTGAAATGAGCATAAGAAAATATTACTTGTGAGAATCCTGAATCTAGGTCATGATGGGGCACCACACCCTGGCAACCTTAGCCAACTGGCAGGGATTATCGGCCAAAAACTCCTTGTTACGGAGGCTTCACTAAGAAACAAAGTACTCAAAAGAAAAGGCTTGCAAAAGAAAAGAAAAGAAAAATTCTATGAACACAAATTGACTAAGGCACTTGTCGAACTGACCGTTGAATTTATTCCAGTAAGAACTAGACTACCAAAAACTGAGTAAATTCTTCTAGACAATGTATTAGGCGATAAAACTATTTTTATTGTACACTCAAATATAGCTAAAGCAAAATACTTGAATCTCTTTATAATCTTGAGGTAGTACCTCTAGTTTCAGATAAGCTTAAAATATCTTTTGGTATACTTAGGAAAATAACAAGTTTAAGAATTTTTTTCATTGGTATATTTTTGTCACAAATAACTAAGGATAAGTTCACAGGAAATAAGTCATATGTATTCTAGAATTGTTTAAAATGTCATTATTGACTTTTGTGGGTATAGTCACTGCAAACCTTTAAGAGACAATACTCATCCACCAGGCTAAACCTGAGGGCTTAACGGCTTGTTGCATACGCTAAATGCAGCCGCGTGACATGCGAAAATAGTTTTTGTTTACTTTTGCTCGATGATTCTCATTTGAAGTTGTCAACCAAAGGCCCATACATGAAAGCTCATTGAAAAGAATTAAATATAAATATTATTCTCATGAGTTGCAATATATATGCATGATTTTAGGCATTGTTTAGGGGATTTAATATTAATGGTGATATTTTGTAACCCTTCCTATACTCTATAAATAGAAGGGGAATCTCACCCATGAGAGATCATCTTGGAGAGTGCATATCAAAGTTTATAATAATAAAGGTTCTTCTTTATCTCTTTCCATTGTCAATTTCTTTTAGGCAAGTAATATGGCAATGATCAAAGGGATGAGTAGCTAATCTTCTTAGCCAAGGCTAGAAGAAGCTCCACCCAACTTAGCCTTAGTATAGAATAACATTCTATAACTAGAGTAGTTACTTTCTCTTTTTTCGTTTTAATGAATATTCTTCTTTCTACGATCATAGCTTGAATTCAAGGAAGTAAATAATCTAAGGAAACCATCTTGTATGACCATTACAAAATGGTTTGGAACATGGAGAAGAGAACATAACCCGTTCTTATCAACCAGACCATGGTTGAATAAGGTGGTTTATGTGCAGTTTCCAATCATAAATCTCTTTTATTTTTTGATGTATTGCATATGCCCGACCAAGGATATGCGATATGGGAACTCAAAATTTACTCTAATTATTTATGTTATCTCACGGGTACAAAGGGTGGAGTGGAATCTAAGCCTTGGTTCTTACTCCGACTCATAAAACTCATATTTTATAGTATTTTATTTTCTTTACTTGAAAACCAACCTACAAAAATTCATTGTTATTGGATAAAACTAGTAGCTCGAAGTATAATTCACACCACAAGTCCCTTGGGATACGACCCCGCTTACCCTTGTACCTAATGGTACACCATGCGCTTGCGGGTCTTTTAAGACGTCGGTTTATAATTGATCACTCAACAAGAACTTTTGCAAAATAACCAAAATCCATTATCGATGACGAATGATCAATCTGAATTGATGTACCCAGAGTTCTCCTAAGAAACATCAAGGTTTCAACTTCCCCGAATTTGACTCCTAATCCCAGAAATTTAACCCACACTAGGGCATGAGAATTTGTTTACTTTTTAGGATCAAAGAATGGAATCCAAGGTGATAGCCGTAGCAACTGCTTCCCTATAACCTAAGGCCCACCTGACCAAATCTTGTTCCGGTCTTCTTCGTTATCTAAAATGATTGTGATGTATCCCTTACCCACTGGTATCAATCTGCAGATTCCTTTTGGCTTCCAGAGATCAATCACCTGAGCACGAGTTTCCATGATTGAATTCTTTTATAAATTTAACCTACAAACAAGATTGTATCTGTTTCTTTTCAAACCCCTTTTATGGGATTCAATTAGCACTTTGATGGACGGAAAATTCCTTCTTCTTCCAGAGGTAGGGAGTTATTCAAGTGAACAACTTCGACCTTCGTTCTCCTTCGCCATCTCAGCATACGTTGAATCTCCATTTTGGGCTGGATTGGAATTGGATAGAGCCCTAGGCAAAGAACTTTTAATTTCCCAGAGATCCATGATCGAAAGAGGAATTCTGGGGTAATTAATTAGTGATTTTCCACAGATTTGCAGCTGTTACAAATTTTTGGATGGAATCACATCTCATATCGGCTTCTCTCATCTTTTATCTGGAGGTTCCCTTATAAATGAGGCATCCTGTATTGTTTTGAACACAAAAAAAGAAAAACCTGAATCTTTTCTTTTTTTTTATTGCTTTATTCTTGATAATAAAATCACAAAAATTTGAAAGGCGTATTTGTAGTAGACTATTCCCCAAATTCGACAAGAGTAAGCCAACAAAGCGTAGTCGTAGAAAACTATACATGATCGAAGACAGATAGCATTCGAGAAGATGCCTCAATTCCTCGACCTACTAAAAGTACCCATTGTTCCTTGTCAAGAAAGAGCTGTTAGAGATCTGCGAAGTTCGCCTACTCCCCCCGGAATAGGAGGCTGTTTCTTTCTTTTTTATTAACTACCTATATCTACTATAAATACATGCAGAGAATAAATTGTTAAATGACCAAAATCTGAAACTTTACTATCCTTACTTCCTAATCCCTACTATCACTCCCAAAAACTTGTAATAACTAGCAATATACTAGATTTTACATCAAAATCCTCCTCGAGGTTGTGGCTTTTCTCAGCTTTTACTGAGTTTACTACGTAAATTCTTGTTTGTTTAGCCTTTTATTGCAGTTCTCCTTACGAATAAGTATTGGCGAAGAATCTCCTTCTGGAAAATATGTCACTACAATTGGCACCGTCTGTGGGAAATACTACACTTTTCTTTATCACTACTGATCTAAAACCTTCCGATGATAAACATGAACCTGAGAAGCAATTCCAGCACCGTGAGAGACCAAGAAATTAATACGATTCTAGAAACTGTCGACCTCTATGGTACAGTAATCGAGCTTCAGAAACAAATGGCTACAGAAAAAACCCAAAGATTTGAGGATCAACGTGTCCACGCTCAAGCTCTTCAAACGGAGGGAGGTGAACTAAGGAAAGCCTTAGATCAACAAAGTCAAACACATCAGAAAGAAATAGAGAGACTGAGGAGGATACAAGATCGACTCACTGACCGCCAGACGTCACCTCCACTTGCCCGAAGCGATCATAGATCAAGAGCAATTTAGCGCGATGATCAAACAAAAGAAGACGAGTTACAAATTTTTTGATCCAGATCCGGGAATCAAAACAGGGCTTTTCAACATTTTGGTTTAATATCCTCAACATCGACAACTCAAGGAA
The DNA here is from genome assembly GCA_014058105.1 of Kingdonia uniflora. NCBI lineage: Eukaryota > Viridiplantae > Streptophyta > Magnoliopsida > Ranunculales > Circaeasteraceae > Kingdonia > Kingdonia uniflora. The sequence continues at coordinate 5,898,981 of JACGCM010002827.1, forward strand.
GTCGATGCACGCATCATCAGTCTCCCCCACCACCCGAAAGAAGACTAATCAGGGATCGATTGGGACCAGAAGGATAAGGAGATTTTGTTTCGCAAGTCTCAGCCTTACCATTTCCCCCGTAATAATTTGTTACCTTAGATGACCTAAACAACATGATCTAGGCCATAAACTCTAATATCCCAGGCTGAAGATCTGTGCTTGACTGAATTGAGACAAACCCCGTCTCCCCCCATCTTGAAGTCATGCCTATACAAGAGAATTTCCATATGCCAAAGTTGATTAAATATACAGGACTCACTGACCCACTCACCCATGTTCGACACTTTAAAGTCGCAGTTGGATTATATTTCAAACTCGACCATATGCTGTACAGGAAATTCAACATGAGCCTAAAGGAAGAACCGCTCCGATGAGTCCACACCATCCAAGAGGCCTCTATCACCACGTTCATCCAGTTGCAGCGTCTTTTCGAAGCAATTTATGCTTATGCTAAAGAGTGGGAGATTACTGTCGATTCCTTATTTTTCTTCGAGCATGGCACAAAAGAGATATTGGCAAGCTTTTACAAGCATTTTTTACAGGAAATATGGAAAATTGGGAACTCAGACTCTAAAATTGCCGTTCCAGCATTCACCTCCGCCCTGCACATTGACTCTAAAGTTCGGGAAGAGCTTACTCTGCACAAACTGAGAACAGTCACAAAAATGATTGATGTAGTTAATAAATATATTGAATTTGAATGGTCAAAGAAAGATAAGATGATGAGCTCATCTGCCATCGATTCACGAGAAATAACTTCAACCCTACCCCAAAGATCGACAACTACTGAAGCATTCAAGCAACATGGCAGAAACACTAACAACAATAGAAGAAGGGACGGCAAACCCGACAGACCAGTCCCGGTTCTGCCACCAATAATAACGACTTTCTCCGCTATCTTACCAAAGATAAATGGAGATGAGTGTTATCGCGCACCACAAACCATTCTGGATGTCCTCACCAAACCTTTATGTCAGTATCACAATGTGCATAGCCACAAAACTGACAACCGTTACTCTCTCATACGAATCTTTCATCTCATCCTATTAGTTGGAAGGCTTCATAATTATGTCATTGACATCCAAAAGTTTCTCGAAGATGAAGCAAAAAACAAAGACGTTGAACAAAATCAAATCCGGGGGTAAGCTCGCCACCTGTATATGATTGAGATTGAAAAAGGGAAGAAAAGAAAATAAGATGATCGGATTACATCCTGTTGTAAAATTACCTCTTCAGATAAATCAACAAAACTTCTCCCAAGCTCAAGCAAATCGGAGTGTCCTTACCATATTACCTTTGAGGACTGTGACATCAGCTGCGTGAAGTACCCTCATGATGACCCTCTCATCATTATTCTCAAAGTCAGACAGAACTACCTACATACACTTCTCGTCGATACAGGAAGCGCGACAGATATATTGATCAGAAAGGCAATTGAAGTCCTAGGCCTCACAGACTCGGTGAAAGCTTCGACAATAGCAATTACCGGCCTCAATGGTTCGAAAGAATCAGTTACAAAAGAAATCACTGTGCCAGTTCAGGCAGGATCAGAAACAACATTCGTAAAATTCATTGTCATCGATATTGAGTTCTAATATTTGGGAATTTTGGGACGTAGTTGGTTACTTTCAATCAAAGTAGTTCCTTCTACTTATTATCTAGTATTACGATTTCCAACAGATCACGGAATCTATAAAATCAAAGGTAGCCAAGAAGTTGGATGTATGCGCGAAAATACCACAACCAACTCTCATACAGTAAAACTTGCCAAAGCAGAATAACTACAGCAAGAGACACCCCCCCACATTCGAGCAGCATAGCACTGAGATGGTCAAATCCATTGAACTCGATGGTCCATGGTGTCACACCTTCATCGGCTCCAAATTATCTACCGATAAAAAAGAAGCCACGATCTAGCTACTTCAGAAAATGTCGACATCTTTGCCTGGACTTTCCAAGAAATGCCTAGTATCGATCCATCAATCACGTGCCACCGACTTAACCTCCTTCCGGACAACAAAGCTATCATTTAGAATTGACGGAACTTAACTCCCCTCCTCCACGATGCAGTGAACGAAAAAATTGATAAACTCATACGGGTAGGATTTATTCGGGAAGCTAAGTATCTGAAGTGGGTTTCTGACATCGTAGCAGTACTGAAGAAAAATGGAAAGATCAGGGTTTGTGTTGACTTCACAGAACCCAACAAGTTTACACCCAAAGACAGTTTTCTGCTACTACTGATTCCGCAACTTCTCAACTCCATCGCAGGGCACAAACTTCTTTCTATGATAGACGCAGCCTCCGGCTACAACCAAGTTCTACTCGCCGAAGACGATCAGAAAAAAACAACCTTCATTACCAAAAGAGGTCTCTACTGTTACGCAGTGATGCCTTTATAGTTAAAGAATACAAGAGCTACTTACCAAAGGCTTGTGACTAAAATGTTCAAAGATCATCTCGGCACAATTATGGAAGTCTACATCGACGATATGATCTGCAAAGGCTTAAAACGCGAAGATCACTTCAGCAACCTCCAAACTATCTTCGATATCCTTTGAAAATACCAGATGAAACTTAACCCAGAGAAATGCTAATTTGGAGTTGTATCTGGTAAATTCCTGGGACACCTGGTCAGCAAAAGAAGAATCGAAATCGATCATGCGCAAATCAAAGCGCTCATCGCGATACTATCTCTGTGAACAAAGAAAAATGTCTAAAATTTTACAGGCAAGATCGCCGCTCTTCACAGATTCATCTTAAAGTTATCTGATTGATGCAAACTTTTTTACCCCTTTCTTTGTGGTAATCCCACTCCTCTTTAAAAGAAACAGTACAAGAAAATCATTTGGACTCCTGACTGTGAGTTAGCTTTCCAAGATCATAAACGATACTTTGGGCGTCCTCCTATCATGAGTACTTCAGCTGATGGTTAAACATTGACAATGTACTTATCCATGACTGAAGACTTAATTAATTCTGTCCATATTCGTGAAGATAGAGGAGTCAAAAAATTGATCTACTTCATCAGCAAAATACTCATGTTTGCTAAAAAAAGATATACAACGACAAAAAAATAGCTACTCGCCTTGGTCTACAGTTCTCAAAAGCCTCGTCCTTACTTTTAAGCTCATCCAATCAAAATCATCACCAAGTATCCCCTTAAACTGGTACTCTCTAAAAAAGAAAAATCTTGAGGAATCCAGCAATGGTCTGTTTACCTTAGCGAATTTGACATCTCCTTCGAACCCCTGATATCAGTCAAGGGATAAGTAGTCGCTGACTTTTTAATAGACTTTCTGGTGGAAGACCCCGATTGGGAAGAACTCAAAAAAATCTTCACAAATGACTCAATAGCAGAACCAGACGAGTTGGCAACTTTTTACAGACGGATCAGCTGGACCACAACGTGATTGGCATCGTCCTCGTTACACCTTCCAATCATCGCATCGAGAAAGCTATCAAACTAAACTTCTATGCCACCAATAACGAGACCAAATATGAAAGAATCCTACACGGTCTAGATCTCACACTCACACTCAAAGCGAAAGAATTGGCAGTCTACGTTAATTCTTTACTCGTGGAAAATCATTGCAACAAGACATTCCGCACAACAGGAAAAATGGTTGAATATGCAATCCTAGTCAATGAAAAGATGAAAAAATTCAAACACGTAACAATCTTTTACTTACCTCGACATAAAAATCGGCATGCCGACGTATTAGCTTACATCGCTGCCATGCTGGGGGACAGTAAAAAAAGATCTGTAGAAATTAAAATCATCAAGCATTCTAGTCTTGATATACTATCAACACTGTAGATCACCATGGCTGAAGACGAGGACCCTGAAGACTGGAGAAGACCATTCTATGCATACCTCAACTCTAACATCCTCTCCAGTAACAAAGAAGAAGCCCGATCACTTTTTGCCAAGTACCCCAGATTTACTGTCCAAGATAACATCTTATATCGCATCACAGGAGGGGGACCACTTATCAAATGCATCTTTCAAAACCAAGCTCAGATCAAAATCTGAGAACTTCACAAAGGTATCTGTGGCACACACATTTCAGGAAGATCACTAACCCAACGCGCATTTACGCAAGGACTATACTGGCCCAAGATGAGACATGATTGTAAAGAATTTGTGCGTAAATGCTACAAATGCCAAATCGACGCTCAATACATCAAAAGTCTAGCCCTCGACTTGCATATTAGCAATGTCCACTGGCCGTTCAAACGATGGGGGATCGACCTCATTGGACCTTTCCATCTAGCATTGGGATACTAAAGATTCGTCCTAGTCGCTACTGATTACTTTAAAAAATGGGTTGAAACAATTCATTTATGCCATACTGATGAAAATAAGGTCATTAAGTTCCTTTGGGAGCACATAATCACCATGTTTGGCTGCCCATAAATGATACGCTCTGATAACGACAAATAATTCATCAGCACAAACGTACTTGCTTTCCTCCATAAATATAAAATCCAGCTATCAACATTCACACCATACTATCCTCAAGGCAATGGACAAGCCGAAGCCATTAATAAAAACATCAAATCAGGTTTACGCAAGCGTCTCAACGACAAGAAAGGAAAGTGGGTCAATGAACTACTTAGTGCTCTCTGGACCTACCGAACCACTCCTCGAATTTAACAGGCTGCACTCCATTTATGATGGCCTTCGGTACTGAAGCAGTCATACCTTCAGACCTCGATCTACCAAATACCTAAAGGAAAATTCCAGATGAAGACAATGAACTCGGTTTCTTCTATAACCTCAACTGGATCGAAGTGACCCGAGACAAAGCCATTGTAAGTTTGGGACGATACCATGACACATTGAATAAAACTCACAACCAAAAAGTTTGAAAAAGGAAATTTGGTATTGGAGATCTTGTTCTTGTGCGGATCCAAGATAATAATCGGCCTAAGAATTCCGAAAAGTTATCAGAAAATGGGGAAGGACCATACATTGTCTATGACAAATTGGACAGTGGAACTTACTGGCTGATGACTGAAGACGAAATCTAGCTCAAATATCCATGAAATACTGCTCAACTGAAACAGTTTTACAGATAAACACCATTTTCATCAATTCCACTAAGCAATCTTTACTATCACTTTCCTCATTACTCTTTTTGACTTTATCTCGATCTATACTTAATAAGTATGCATCAAACAATCAATTATTATTACTAATTTGAATTGATCTTGATCTATGCTTGATAAGTATGGATCAGAAAATTAATCATCATTATTAATTTGACTTGATCTCCATCATACTTGATAAGTATGTATCAGACAATCAATTATCGATACTAATTTGACTTGATCTCGAACCATACTTGATTAGTATACATTAGACAATCAATCATCGTTACTAATTTGACTTGATTTGGATTCATACTTAACAAGTATGCATTAGACAATCAATCATCTTTACTATCTTGACTTGATCTCTATCCAAACTTAACAAGCATGTATCAGACAATCAATCCTCTTTATTATCTTAAATTGATCCCGATTCAAACTTAACAAACATGCATCAGGCAATCTATCAATCATTGCTATCTTGACTTTCCCTCGATCCATACTTAATACGTATGCATCAGAATGTCAACCGTCTGTACAATCTTTGATCGATCTCGATCCATACTTTATAAGTATGCATCTAAACTTTCATTCAATTTATACGAACACTATACAAATACAGGATATTCTACTTCGCATTCCTTACTTATCGAACAAGCTATAAACAACTCTTATTCTTCTCGAATCTAAATCCAGATACCCATCTAAGGATGCACCTCTGGTACTCATTCTCATTACTTTCCATTTTATGGCCATCGGTTACTTGTTACATCAACAAATGTTGCATCCTTGCCTAATACGATCTACAATCACATTCAACAATATCCTTTTGCCGAATTTGCTACCTAACATAATTCACAACACATATGCAAGAAGCTTTCATGAAACATTTTCTCCAAAACAAATATCCATCATTCAACATACCATATGCATAAAATTGTTTTAGTCCCGCCGACCATTTTTACATACTTCCACAGATATAATATTGCTTGCATACTTTTTTTACACTACAATAGAAGATATTACTTCATTCACATTCTGAAAACCTTTAGGTACAGGAACATCTGCTAGCTCCCCGGGACGTGAGACATCAGCTTCCATCATCACCACATCCTCGACGACTTCCATTCTACCACGAACTTTGGGAGTCTCAGACACATCATCTTCTGAACTTGAATCATCGAAGACAGCACCACCGGACGTCACCAACCCGTTATAAAATTTTTTCCTCACCTCGAACTCTGCATACTGCCCTAAAAAATGGGCCCTCACTTCCTTACATCTCTCCAACTTCTCTGCATTCAACTGAGCCTAACCTCATCAAGAACCCTGCCCTGCTCCAGCTCCATCTCCTTTAGGGCATCGCAACCTGTTCCCTTGCATCCTTCTTAAAGTTTGCTTTCTACAGCGCCAAAGCCTCCAATTTCTCTTTTTCAAAAATTTTCTTCGCTTCACAAAGCGCAACATCCCTCACCTTTTTTACTTCCAGCTTGTAGGTATTCAGCTTTGTATTCAGCCCATCCTTCTCCTCGATCAAATCTTTCTCTATATTTGTATACGCCAGAACTTGATTTGCCAGATCACTATTGCCAACAATGCAATTTTTGGCATCCGTCTGTAACTTATTGATCTGCATTACATTCATAAATTGAGAATTCGAATGACTTACGAGTTTCTTTAATCGATGCAAAGTAGTAAAATTTCTCACCTTCGATATATTTCACTGGCCTTCGCCAAAAAACATAATTAAGCTCTCAGTCCTCACCAAACAGTCATCCAACTCCACCTTCAGCGCATCCGTCCCAGAGATATATGAGTCTATTGTCCTCTGAACTTCAATCTCAAACTCTTTGACGAATTTATTCTTCGTGGTCTCAACACTCACTCTCTTCTTCAGAAGCACACTCCCCGCACCCCGTGGAGGACACCCATCTACCACAACAACTGGATTAACGGTACCAGCTACCTCCTTTGCTATCAACTGTCGAGTAGTCCTCTTGTAAGGAAGTAGTAGACGAACAGCTTGGCCCGCCACCTTTTTCTCCTTACTCTTGTCCAAAGATTCTCCAAATATGGCATCTATCTCCGTATTAGTATTATACCCAGCCAGGGAACGATTTTCCAAAAGCAGACTATCCTCTGCAACCCCCTTGTTCTTTGCCAACATCTTACCGTCGATAACTGAAACTTCAGCACCTTTGGTCCTTGACCTCTTTAACCTGGCCTCTTAGAATAGGGCACTCACTCGATCTTGGTCGATGACCAGATTATCGATCCTACCGACGAATCCTTTCCTAATCTTGTACAACTCTTCTTTAACTTCAGAGTTCCTATCGACCTCTTTCAAAGCTGCACATACATAACAATACAGTTGCAATAAATTCACAAGCAATCACCACTTACAACTAGACAGTTACCTAACCACAAACCTAGATGAAAGGTTTTTCTTTTTAAGGGCTTCCTAAGGTCCTTCTTGTCGAACTCATAGTTCCCTGAGACAAGTAAATGTTCATCGCTGTATCGCCCTCCTGTTGACACCATGTCATAAAACAAAGGTCTTTTAAGAAACCTTGCTAAGTAATGATAACCTAGTTTCTTCGGGTTCATCTTCAGTGTACAGTCACACATAAATCATTGACTGTTATCAACTCCTCCCCCTGGCCTTGAGTCGACTATTTATTGCCCCATATACCCAAAACAGATCATATACATTCGGATTGAACAGACCAGGTGCTTCATCGAAGAAGTTTACCAACTTTTTCTGGTCAGCTCGAAGGGAAGCTTAAACCCTTTCTTAATTTGTTCTTGATGAACCAAAATCCCATCCAAGGGTATTTCCTGGTCAATCATATCATACTGATACTCCTCTAGCCTAATATCTCTTGGAATACCATATTTTTTCTTAAACCTCAAATTTTCTTTCGTCTCCAGACCCTCTCTGTAACAGGCCACCTTACCTTCCTCCACATCTTCTTCCCTACCCCCACTACCTTCCCGATCACTCACCTGTGGCTCATAATCCATGCCTATTTCAGTGGCCTCTTCGTCAGACACCTCAACAACTCTAGGTTCTACCTTAAACTGGTCAACACCAGCTAAACCGACACTACGCGAACCCACCCTATATTTACTTCCTGGCTGTTGCGCATAGATAGACACATCAATCATCAGAGGCTCTACGTCTTAAAGATTCGCAAATATCTCTTTATCATCAATTTGATTTGTTTCAGCCATTTTTAAGAACCTGCAAATCAGATTTCATATTTTTACCACAGTTAGTATCTATCATATCTGATACATATATATGTTCACAGGTTCATATATTCATAAACATTGTCGAAATTACTCTCTAACACATCATTCTCATATAAATAAATTGGATATACTATTGTTACTTACAGTTACATCTTTCTACATTCAATTCTCGATGAAATTTTATTTATTTCTTTGCTAAGTAAAATACATCGGTTACTATATTAATTACAATTTTGATTCGAGTTACAGGAATAACTCTAGTTCTTAAAGATACTACACCTGTTTCCCGCCAAAACACTCTCATTCAAAATACGGATATCGTTTTCTCCAGCACAAATTCTGGCCATATACAAACTACTTCAGCGAAAAATCCCTAACAATTTTGCCAAAACCCAATAATTCCCTTATAGTTGCACCATCCTCACCGCGTCAACAGCCATACTTTCTTCACCCCTCACCACCAATTACACGAATCTCCAGTACCTCAATCCCATTATTAACCATTAAGACTCTATTGCCACCAACAAATCAACCTACAGTGATCACAATCACGATTTCTAAATAAAACCCTTATACAATTAAATCTTCCCTACCAACCAATCCATCTACTTTCCTTCAAATTCAATCTGTAAATATCTTAACAATAGCAAATTCTGCAGAGTTAAGTAAACATTCAATCATAGAATAACATAAAACATCAAAACAACTAACCTTGTTTATGCCCTGCTTCTGTATCCCTCTCTTTAGCCTACTTCACTCTTTCGATCAACACGGCAATCTCTTCCTTCCTAATTGTTGGCAATGATCCAAGTGACGGGCACAGTAAATTTGCACTGGACAATTTTTTTAGAGTTTGTAAAATATGAACAGTCGCCCACCTCCAAACTATTTATAGACCCCACGCGACTGTTCACCATCCCACTTCGCGACCATTTGAGTAATCGATCATAATACCTTACACGTCTCTTCTCAAAGTATTTGACTATATGCCTTCTCAAAACCAATAGACCCTTACATTGTTTCTCCAAACCTTCTATTTCTCGAAGAATTTCTTCTAACACATTCATACTCCACAAAGCATAATCTATCTTGTCACACAAGCGATGTACATCGTCTTCCTTATATTTTAAAATATCCCCTACAGGAACACACCTCGTCATGAATCACTCTTCTCATTACCGGCTCCCATTATATACTTTATTTACAAATCTATATATCTAGGGCAAAGTTCAGCGCACATTCAAATTCGAAATTCATTCGACTTTTAAATATAACGAGAAACACATTATTGAATTCCACAATTTTACCAAGTCAAAATTTATTCGATATTAAAATCACAACATAAAATATCGACAACTACAATCTGACATCAAATTCAATTCAGATTTCATGTAATTACAATTCAACCATTACATTTATTTATTCCAAAAATTCGCATTACAAACCCCTAGCTGCAACATCATCTTCTCTCTTAATCAACTTCTTCACACGAGTCCACATATAACTCACACGTTCAGGCGAACTCCAATATTGCAATTGACATCAAAATTGAAAGTCCTCCTCAGCATCCTTTGCCTCTGCCTCGTTCATTCAATCATAGTTAGGTTCTACAGGATCTTCCAAGTAGATATTCGCATTTTAAAAGTCGATGTACCGACCATATATTTCCCAATACTTTGCTTGAACACAACTATATACCTTATTACGCACCTGAGATCTCGGTTTCACAATTTATTTAAACCAAAACAGCTCTCACTTCAAACACCAAATGATATTTATAGATCTCCACATTCAAAGTCAACACAACACATTTATTTTGCCTTGGAACTATATATTTTCAACAGTCAAATCAATCAACATTAAAATCCATTCCTGGACCCACTCCGTCAAATATACTTTGAGTTGTAGTCAAACATACATCTATTCTAAACACCGTACTTCGACATTTAACCATCGATGGCTTTCATATTTCCAAATATACAGTCGACAATTAATACACAATAAAAGTCGAGAAATAACTTTATTTACCTTTTTAAAATGGCTACATATTACATTCGATAACTATCTCCTTCGATTACATTACATCAATACTACACTACTATCTTTACATTCGACTTGAAGGACTAATTGCTTTGTGCTTCTTTTCACCAGGATTTGACATTATTGCATCTTTTCACCAGAATCTAGTATTATTTTTGGCACCAGGAGCACCGATATCCTAAGAAACTCAATAAATCTCAAGTCACTAAACTTTTAAGAGCTACCTCAGCAGATGTAAGGCAACAACAAATTATAGGAAGCCTCTTTCGTTCGGCAAGATCCCTGGAAGCCCCCCAGGTAAAACATCCTTGCCTTCACTATGAACAATAACCCCTTCTCCCCCAATTTGATACCCTTCATTGCCTTCAACATTACATAATGACCCCAATGGAATCTGCGCATGCATACATTCACTAACTTTAACTCCTCCCATTTTCCACACCTTAACAGGATCAATTGAAAAATTACTAAGAACCAATTTGGGACAGAGCTTTACCTCAGGTTGTTCACCGTCTTCGTTCTCAGACGACGCATTATGCCATACTTGGGGCGACATTCTTATAATCCACCACCATAACGACCTCCTTGAGACTGTCTATTTATTCCCAACTTGAATCTGCCAGGTCCAATGTACCGTATTAATTGCTCTTCGGGAAAGAGATAACCAGATACAGTTCACCTTGACCTCGAAAATGATAATCTGACGACTTGTAAAAATTTTTGGCAACCTCTTCAGCTTCCAATTTCTTTTCGACACAACCACAAGTACTTATGTTGAGAATGGGGTGATTGTAGTAGCATATTCTCCATATTCGACAAGAGTAAGCCAACGAAGTGTAGCCGAAGACAGCATACATGATCGAAGACAGATAGCATTCGAGTAGATACCTTAAGTCCTCGACCTACTAAAAGTACCCGTTATGCGTGGTCAAGAAAGAGTTGTTTGAGATCCGTGAAGTTTGCCCACTCCCCCCAGAATAGGAGATTGTTTCTTTCTTTTTTGTAAACTGCTTGTATCTATGATAAATATAAGCAGATAATAGATTGCTAAAGAAACGAAATCTGCAACTTTACTATCCTTACATCCTAATCCCTACTATCACTCCCAAAAAATTGTAATAACTAGCAATATACTAAATTTTACATCAAAATCCTCCCCGAGGTCGTGGTTTATTGAGTTTTCTACATAAAATCTTGTCCGTTTAGCCTTTTATTACATTTTTACTTACGAATAAGTATTGGCAAAGATTTTCCTTCCGGAAAATACGCCACTACAGTATTTACTTAAGTGCTTCAAGTCTATACGATTTGATCATTGTATCTTTGGAGATATGCACTACTGATTGAGAAGGACCATACGCAGGGTAAAATTTGTTTTAAGGAAATTGCAGTAACTGCAAGCCTTTATAAATATTTTGATTTCAATTTCCTTTTAATCATTTTCGTTTTGTTTTTGAACACATGTTCTACAATCTTAAGACATAAATCTTATCTTCTTTATGTTCGCGTTTTGTGCAGATGACGATCAATAAAACTATTTTTTGTGTTCATCAAGAGAAGTCGGAGAAGTTCAATTGAGCGGAGTTTAAACATTGGCAGCAAAAGATCCTATTTTATCTAACGATACTGAACCTTGCCAAATTTATGTAAGATAATGCCCCTGTTCTCAAAGAAGGTGAAATTGATTAGACCACTGTTGTTGTTGTGGAGGCATGAAAACATTATAATTTTCTATGTATGAACTACATTCTAAATGGGTTTGGCGATAAACTGTATAATGTTTATAGTCCACTCAAGACTACCAAGGAAATGTGGGATTTTCTAGGTAAGACGTACAAGATAGATTATGTAGGAACAAAGAAATTTATTGTTGGCAGATTCCTTGAATTCAAGATGATTGATTATAAGTCAGTATTAGTCAAGTGCAAGAGTTGTAAATTATCTTACATGAAAATTATGCACTGAGTGAGTCATTTTAGGTTGCTTCATTAATTGAAAAATTGCCTTCATTCTAAAACAAATTTAAGAATTATTTGAAGCACAAATGCAAGGAGATAAAGCTTGAAGACTTGATCGTGCGTATGAAGATTGAAGAAGACAATTGCAACAATGAGAAAGTGATTAAGATTGGTTCATTGGAATCAAAAACTAATATTGTTGAAGGTAACCCTTCAAACAACAAGAGTAAATCCCATAAGAAGAATAGGAAGTAGGGTAAAAACCCTAATTTAGGACTGACTGGAAATGACTTTTATAAGTTTTTTGGGAATTGTCATACACCGTACGAAGGACTACAAGAAGAATAAATGCAAGTCATCTCAGAACCAGCCCCCTCAAGCCAACGTATCTGAAATGGCAAACTTTTCTGCTGTAGTCTCCGAAGTTAAATTGGTTAGCAACACCAAAGATTAGTGGATTGATACTGAAGCAACACGCCACATTTTTTCTGAAAGATCTTAGCTTTCGTATTACAAAATGGTGGACAGCGATTACAAAAAACTATACATGGGAAACTCTACAACTTTTGTGGTTGAAGGTATTGGGAAAGTTATCTTGAAATTCAATTCAGGAAAATAACTTACGCTGAATGAAGCTCTCCATATTCCTGATATTTGTAAGAATTTGATCTCTAGAGTAGTTTTAAGCAAGAAGGGTTTTAGACTTGTATTTTAGTCAGACAAATGTGTCGTGACTAAGAGTGGAATGTTTGTAGGAAAGGGCTACTTAAGTTATGGCTTGGCATGAACGATTAGGCCATGTTAATACTGGTTTGTTGCATAAATTAATACATTTAAGACTGTTGCCTTAATTTAGCATTGATTGCAAACATAAATATATATCATGTGTTGAAGTAAAGATTTCAAAAAAACTCTTTCATTCAATTGATAAAAGGAAGACAAAACCTCTTGAATTAATACATAGTAATTTTATATAACTTAAAATTCATCCAAACAAGAGGTGGAAAAAAGTATTTCATCACTTTTATTTATGACTGCACAAGGTATAGTTATGTGCATCTAGATAAAGCATTAAAGATGTTTACTCTTGACAAAAACAAGGTTAAAAATCAACTTGACAAGAAGATTAAAAATTTAAGGTCAAATAGAGGTGATGAATATGTTTTATTAGTTTTAGAAGAGTTTTGTGCTCAGAAATGGATTATTCACCATACCACAACACCTTATACACCTCAACAAAATAGAGTTGTTGAGAGGAGAAATAAAACTTTGAAAGATATGGTAAATGTCATGCTGATTAGTTCTAGTTTACCACAAAACTTGTGGAGGGAAGCTTTATTTTTAGCAAACTATTTACTCAATAAGATTCCCCACAAGAAGACTTATAACATTCCTTATAAACATTGGAAATGTAGAGTACCTTCCTTTAAATTCATGAAAATGTGGGGGTACCTTGCAAAAGTGTAAGTTATAGTTCCCAAATGCGTGAAATTGAGACCGACAACCATTGACTGCATTTTTATTGGCAAAGCTAACAATATAACTACATTCAAATTTATGGTACACAAATTAAAGATCACTGATATACATGAGAATACTATCATAGAATCACGTGATGCTATATTCTTTGAGAATATTTTCTTAAGCAAAAAGTGTAATACTGTGAATTCCTTGAAAATATCACATGATGTTGCTTCAAGTAGTGATCTTTAACCTAGAAGCTCTTAACAAGTTCTAGAATAAACTTTTGAACAAGCTACAAAGCTCAAACGTGACAAACGAGTTAAGACCGCATCTGTGAGAATCAGTTCAAAATATTTAACTAACCTGCCAACATGTGCTTTGATGAATCACATTCTCCTCTATAAATAACTTCTTCTTGTATTGTTTTGACCACAAAAAAATCCTAAATCTCTTCTTTTTTATTACTTACTTTTTGAAAATAAAATCACATAAAGTTTAACAGGCATATTGGCTTTAGTGCTTCAAGTCTATACGATTCGAGCGTTGTATCTTGAGAGAATGGCACTAATGATTGTGAAGTACCATACGTAGGATAAAATCTGTCTTAAGAAAAATACAGTGACTGCAAGCCTCGATCAATCTTTTTGTTTTCAATTATCTTTTGATCATTTTTGTTTTGTTTCTGAACACAAGTTCTACAATTATAACAAAAAGAAAAGTACATCTAAAGACTAAAATACATATCAACTTCTTCTAGCGACTAAGACTCGTACATTTTCCTTTTTTTTCTCTCTCACTGTACTTGTATTCCGAGTGATACTCTCGCTCTTTCTTTTCATGGATCTTCCCCTTATTCATGTACTATTTTCTTTCATTATATACTTTAAACCAATTTAACACATGCTTATTCACGTACTACCATTATTTAAAGGTTCTTGGATGACAAGAAGATTTAAAGCTTTCATATACCTGACCAACTTAGCAAATGTGCCAAACCCTACAACCCCACCACAAACACCTAAGGAGAATGTAAACCAACCGATTAATGTCAACGAAGGTAGCTTGGCTCCCCCTCGTATCATTATCTCACAACAATAAAATCTCAAATTTAAGAAGCTATGAGGAAAAGAAAGAAGATTGTCATTTTCAACAATATCATCGACAATGTGTAGAAACTAATACAAAGAATAGGAGATTCGAGAAGGACTAACTTTATTATTATTCGATCATTATAATGGAAAAAGACCTTCTCCTTATATAAATACAATTACTTGGGTACTAAGTAAGAATATCATATATTTAAAGAATTCTATATTTAGTATATATCCTATATTAGGTATATTCTATATTCAACATATATTTTATATTTAACACTCCCCCTCAAGATGGAGCATAGATGTCAATCATGTACTGCTTGTCAATCATATCGTTAAATATTCATCCACAAACTCCTTTCGTAAGAATATCTGCAAGTTGATCTTCGAACTTCACGAATGGAAAAGATATACACCTTTTGTCAATATTTTCTCTGATAAAGAACCGATCCACTTCAACATGTTTCATACGGTCATGGTGAGTTGGATTGTATGCAATCATAATCGCCACTTTATTGTTACAGTGTAGATCTATTGCTTTCATGAGTTTAAATCCAAGATCCTTTAATATATTCCGTATCCATAGTAGCTCACATACTCCATGAGCCATACCCCAAAACTCAAATTCTACACTTGATCTAGTAGCAACCTTTTGCTTCTAAGCTCTAAATGTCACCAAATTCCCACATAAAAATGTGAAATAGCCTGAGGTTGACCTCATGTTCATCATATCTCCTGCCCAATCTGCATCGGTGTATCCCATTACTTCCATATCACCACCTTTCCAAAATATGAGACCTTTTCCAGGAGATTTCTTCAAGTACCTTAGTATTCGAAAGACCGCCTTCATATGTTCTTCACTTAGATTATGCATGAATTGACTTACGACGCTAATGGCATATGCAATATCCGATCGAGTATGGGAGAGATAAATTAGTCTTCCCACTAAGCGCTGGTACCTTCCATTGTCTCATGGAACTTGGCCAGTAAATATTCCCAAGTGATGATTTGCTTCAATCAGTGTATCTACCGATTTGCAATCAAGCATCCCAATTTCTGCAAGATGGTTTAATATATACTTTTATTGAGACATGAAAATACCTTGACTTGATCTTGTAACTTTAATGCCTATGAAGTATTTTAACTATCCCAAATCCTTCATCCTAAATTCCTGTGACAAATAGTTCTTCAGTACCTCCATTTCTACTAAGTCATTTCCAGTAACAACCATATCATCAACATAAACAATAAGAGCGGTAAGCTTTCATGACTTCCATTTTATAAACAAGGTATGATCATAATTACTTTGTCTATATCCAAATGCCTTTATGCTCATCGAAAACCGTCCAAATCAAGCTCGTGGCGACTGTTTTAACCCATACAATGTCTTATTTAATTTGCATACTTTTCCTCCTTCAAAATTTGTGACTCCAGGTGGTAATACCATGTATACTTCTTCTTTTAAGTCTCCATTGAGAAATGCATTCTTCATGTCAAACTATTGTAATGGCCAACCTTGATTGGCTGCAGGAGAAATGAGTTCCCAAGTGGAATTCTTCTGTAATGCATTCATCTCTTCATTAATGGCTTTCTTCCATCGTGGATCTGACAGCGCTTCTTGTAAATTACTAGGAATAGATACAGGGGATAATTGATTTATAGTGTATGTAAACGACTTGGCCAACCTATGGGTGGACACATAATCAGAAATTGGGTATTTGGCTTTAGAATTAATATCTGGTTCATAAGTATATTTTGGAATACCTTTAGTATGCCTTTCTGAACGCATATGTTGAATATCATTAACAGTGTTAGGATTAGGTAATACCTGAGGTTCGACATTCTGGGGTAGTACTTTGGTAGATGGTGTTAAAATGTTAGAGTCACGGGCAACTTTTACTACTTTAGCTTGATCTCTCTCTGTCGTCTGATCCTCTTCATTCATATGAAATTCATCTTCAATACCCTGATCTCCCCATGTCATCTACTCTGCTTCACTTTCCTTTTCATCATCAGTTAGGTTACTACGTCTGTTTAAATTACTTGTCAAATCTTTTAGTTCTTGAAACATATCCCCAATAATAGGGAACTTTCCTTCACCATCATTATGTTTCTCCCCCTGAAGGGAAGATCCCACAAAATACGCCTCCAATTCTCAAAACGAAACATCCAAAGAAATATACACCTTACCCTCCACAAGATCATAACAATGATAACCCTTTTTAAAATCAGTATATCCACTAAACACCCACTTTCAAGCACAATGATCCAATTTTTCTCACAAATGTTTAGTGCGAGGGTTTATTGCTAATCCTCATACTGAGTTCGATATTCGAACTCACATAGCTCGAGTAAACACACTGATAACCAATCAAAGACTAAAAGCAAGGAGATCATAGTACATACTTCCTTACCTATAGTTCAAAGATATCAAAGCATCCTGTGACTTCGTGCTACAGAAGATACTCCTCCATATATCAACATGCCATATGCATGCGAACATCACAAGAGATCGTATCTTCCCAACGGTCTAAAGTTACAGCAAAAGAATATTAATAGATCTGTTACAGATCAACAAATATCAAGACGTTACAGAAGACCATTATGAAGACTCATCAAAACATGATATTGTAATGTCCATCATCAATGAAACCAACGGTCATATTATAAAACCTATAAAAAGAGATCTGGAGGTCAGAATTCACGATGGCTATTAATACCTGGAGAGCTCTTAGAGAAAGTCATCCCTACCAAAACTCAGAGACTTGATCTGTTTCTCTCTTTGTAATAGCTAGCATATATATATATATATATTAAAAACACTATTCTTTCAGAAACCCTCAGGAGAGGTGGTGGTTTTTAGCCCATTCAAGGGTTATCCGCGCTAAATCCGGTGTTAATTTCTTTAAGTTATCAACCACTATTATATATTTCAAAGGTGTAAAGCACTGTTTTCGGTCTCTACGAAAATAGGCTATTAGATTTGGCGCTGCCTGTGGGAACTGAAGCATACACTCAGCGTTCTCCAATCCAGTTTTTACCGCATTCACTTTTGAAAGATGGCAAATCAAGACAAATCACACCACGTCCTGCTTGATGCTGCGGAAGGAGTGACAGATTTGTGAATAACTGTGCAAACAAAAGCCGAACGATGAATAGAGCTAGAGAAATAGCTCACCAGCATGCAGGACACAATCAGAGCCCTTCAAGCTCAAATAACGACAAATCCGAGATAGCATAATGCTCTACCTGCAGCCTCAAGGATATCAGTCCATGATCGCTTGGGACATCGAGGGTGAAATATCGCACTTCCTCAAATTTAACAAGAGCCAGTTCAACCTCGGAGTCACATCAATCTACCATTACCCGCTGGAGCGGTAATAGATCTGCAGTAACAGGAGGAGAAAACAAAGAAAAACCTCGTATTTCAGTCTATGACCGCATGGGAGAAGCAACAGGAGAGCATAATCCTGCGGGAGAACCAGCAATAAGATGAGCTATCATATCTCGCCTACATCTCACTCCAAAACAGGTGGACAGGCGCATCAAAGAGCTGTTAGATGCTCAAATACACATTATAAAAAATAGCTATCCTAAACTACAGAAGAGCCCACTCGCACAAGAGTTGCTAGATGAGGAAGTGCCCGCCAGTTTTCATACTCCAAAATCCAGAAATACAAGGGAGGAGATCCTGTGGAACACGTCCAAGAATTTCAGGATTCTTTGGGACTGCATTCAAAATCTAACCACATCCTCTGCCGCCTCTTTCCAACCAGTTTGAAAGGAGAACCGCTACGATGGTTCCACACACTCAACGAAGAATCTATCTTAACTTTCGAACAACTTCACGAACTGTTTGTCAAAAACTATTCGCACAATAAATACAAGGAGGAGAGTCTTTACTCTTTGTTCAACCTCAAGCAGGCGCCAGATGAAAAATTAGAGACATTTACCAGGAAATTTTTTGGACTAGCCCGGAAAATCGACAACTTCAACAAGAAAATCACAATCTCCGCCTTCACTAATGCTTTAATCACGGATGAACGAGTTAAAGAGCACCTGGTTCTCAACAAACCATTGACGTTAGATGACATGATAGAGAAGGTCAACAACTTCATCGACCTTGAACGACTGGCAACTGAGAGGCCAAGACCTCAACGTCCCACCCTACCAACAAAAGGCCATCCCGACGAACAAACCCATAACAACAATAAAGACTATGGGGGTGATAAGAAGCAATTCAAATCCAATGACAATCAAGGACGCCAAGGGCGAAAGAAACCAATTCCGTGTATACCACAGTTAACAACAACTCTTGCAGACATGTACCCACTGATGCAAAAAGGTGAATGCTTCAGAACTACCAATAATCTTATGCCCATACCAAAAAAGCCATACTGCATCCACCACCAGATTCAGCATCATGACACGGAGCGATGTTTCGCATTGATATTTTTTCTCCAGAATATATTTGCACAAGGTCGAATGCTGGAGTATATTGTTGACATCGAAAGTTATTAGGATAGCAGCTACAAGACTGATGCCAAGATCGTCCAAGTTGACGAAGCAAATGATGAAAAACACTTGTATTTCATAGAAACTTAGACAATCAACAACTCCATCTGGTCCAAGTGTAGGCACGTCGGACAATGCCATGATCTGACAATGGTAGACAAAGAAGCTCACTTGTTGCCATAATCTTGTAATCGGCGAGCTGGGATTTCTTCTGAAGACTGTGACGTTCGTCACATCAACTTTCTGCACCAAGATGCACTTGTGATCATGTTAAAGATGAAGAACATAGTTCTACATACGATGATGGTAGACACGGACAGCAGCATCGAACAAATTTTCCAGAGTACAATCGACCAAATGGGCTTAGCAGACAAGGTTAAACCAAGTGACATCAATGTTTCTGGATTCAATAGATCTATAGAAGAACGTGTGGGGAAAATCATACTTCCCATAACAGCCGAGCCAGTTACACTGGACATAGTTTTCTACGTCATCAAAGCCAAATCCCGTTACCTGGGCATCATGGAACGACCATGGTTACATAACATGAAAGCTATTCCCTCTACATATCATCAGGCATTACGGTTCGATTGGAAAGGAGGGACCTACGAAATCAAAGGAAGCCATAAATTAGCTTGAGCTTGTGATAATACTGTTTCCATTAAAACTAAGCCAGCTCCAAAACTCCTGCATAGCAATTACAGCAGTTAATTATAGCAAAACCACAGTTGCTAGACGTTAAACCAACAGAGTACGTCGAGATCAGTGACACGAACAGGGGAACTCACATTAGAACTCTCTTAAGCACGGAGGAATGCTCGAATCTTATACAATTCCTCACAAAGAACAGTGATGTCTTTGCATAGATGTTTCATGAAATGCCAGGGATCGATCCAGCTATAACATGCTACAAGCTAGGGTTGAAAGATAAAGTAGAACCGGCCAAACAAAAGCAACGGACTCTAGCTCCAAGACTGCGAGATGAAGTAAAAAATGAGATCGAAAAATTAATTGAGGTCGGTTTTATTCGCAAAGCTATTTACCCAGACTGGATCTCGAACATTGTCGCAGTCCCAAATAAGAGTGGCAAAATCAGAGTCTGTGTTAATTTCACGGATCTCAACAAACACACGCCGAAAGATAGTTTTCCACTTCCAATCATCAATCACCTGCTCGATTCTACAGCAGGGCACGAACTCCTTTCAATGATGGACGCTGTATCAAGATATAATCAGATACAACTTCTTCCTGAAGATCAAGACAAGACTGCATTTATTACCGAACAAGGTCTATATTGCTATAAAGTCATCCCTTTCGGCCTGAAAAATGCCAGAGCTACCTATTAGAAATTGATGACACAAATGTTCAAGGACAATCTCTGTAAAACAATGGAGGTCTACATTGACGATATGCTTTGCAAAAGTCTCAAGAAAGGGATCCAACTCACTGATTTGTGAGCAACTTTTGAGATTTTGATGTCTTATAGGATGCGTCTAAATCCTGATAAATGTCAGTTCAGAGTGCAATCCGGAAATTTTCAAGGCCATCTAATCAGTAAAAGAGGGATTAAAGCTGACCCATCACGCATACGAGCTCTCTTGGCTATGCCATTTCCAAAGACAAAGAAAAGATGTTCAGAAGCTTGCCGAGAAGATTGTAGCGCTAAATAGATTCGTATCCAAATCTTCAGATAGATGTCGACCTTTATTTAATCTATTAAAATAGGGTACATCGCGAGGAAAATCAAAGAAATATCAAGAGATCGAATGGACAGACAAGTGTGAAGCGGCTTTCCTCGAGCTCAAGAGTTATTTGAGCAAACCACCAGTTATGAGCACACCAGTAGATGGAGAAGAGCTCACAGTATACCAAGCTATTACAGATGCATCTCTCAGCTCCGTCATCCTCTGAATCGAAGAAAAGACTAAGAAACCAGTCTATTTTATCAGTAAGACTCTGACTCCCGCTGAAACAAGATACACCAAGATTGAAAAGCTTTTTCTAGCTCTCGTCTATACATCACAAAAGTGGATGTAGATTTTCTAGTTGAGGATCTTAATTGGGAAGAAAAATTTGTTGATTAGAAGGATGAGCCACTCGCAGATCAATCCGAAGATAAATCAGATTGGGTAACAAAGAAAGGTTGACAACTTTTGACTGACGGTTCCGTCGGTCCATCCAGATCAGGGATTGGAATTGTTCTTATTACTCCCTCCAATGATCGGCTCGAAAAATCTGCACACCTTAGTTTTGAAGCAACTAATGACGAAGCAGTATATGAGGCCTTGATTCATGTCTTGGACATGTCTTGGACATGGCAATCATGCTGGGAGTAGCAGAACTTTCTGTCAACACAGATTTATTACTAATAGTCAACCATTACATAGGCGTCTATCAAACCAATGGGAGAATGGTCGACTATGCTGCTGCAGTGGTCGAACGAATGAACAAATTCTAGACAATTTCTATGGAGCATTTTCCAAGGGGAGAAAATAGATATTCAGATGCGCTCGTTTACCTTGCTGGTGTCCTCGGATCAGAAGCTCGTGACTTAAAGATAGGCGTCATTTCTAACCTCGGTATCAATAACATTGAATCTAACGCTATTTATACTTGGGCCAACGAAGAAATCGAAGATGATTGGAGAAAACATTTCATTACTTATATCGAACCTCACAATAAATTCGACTAGCCACTTCCAGAGGATCTAACGGAGCGGCGAAGATTAATTGACAACACTCAAAGATATACTATTAAGGACAATCTCCTATACAAAATTTCGGTTACTGGTCCCTACCTCCTTTGTCTATCTGACAAAGAAGCGCAATAATTCTTGCACGATCTACATGAAGGCACGTGCGGATTCCATGCAGCAGGACGATCTCTTGCAAATAGGGCTTTAACTCAAGGAATGTTTTAGCCTAAGATGAAAGCGCAGGCAATCGAATATGCCTGTAAGTGTGACGCTTATCAGTGGTACGGACCTAAAATTTGAGCTCCAGCACTTGAACTACACTCAAGCCAAGCCACTTGGCCATTCAGACGATGGGTTCTCGATCTCATAGGAGAGTTTCTACAATACCAGGAAAATGAAAACATTTGTTGGTCACTACAGATTACATCACTAAATGGGTAGAAGCAGTTCCGTTGTGCCGGAACCGGGAAGACAAAGTCATCAGGTTTATTTGGGAGAATATTATTATCCGATTGGGCAGACCACATCTCATCCGAATTGATAATGGACCACAGTTCATTGGCTTCAAGATCGCCGCATTCCTCAATGAGCATAACATCATTCATTCCCCATCCAATCCTTATTACCCACAAGGAAACGGACAGACTGAGATTATTAATCGAACTATTGTGGATGACATCAAGAAGTGTTTAGATGACAAAAAGGGGGAACTGGGTGAACGAGTTACCACATGTACTTTGGGCCAGCCAAACAACTTCCAGAACCGCAACAGGCTGTACTTCGTTCCTACTGGCCTACGGAACTGAAGCCATCATTCCCACTCAATACCATCACCCAATACGAGATTACGAGATGACCGATGAAGAAAACAAATTTCAGATCGGATGTAATCTAAATTTGATCGAGGAAACATGTGATAGAGCCATTGTTAAACAGGGAAGATTTCATCTTGCTTTATCCCGGTCATATAACAAA
Source organism: Kingdonia uniflora (assembly GCA_014058105.1). Taxonomy (NCBI): domain Eukaryota; kingdom Viridiplantae; phylum Streptophyta; class Magnoliopsida; order Ranunculales; family Circaeasteraceae; genus Kingdonia; species Kingdonia uniflora. The sequence continues at coordinate 5,922,113 of JACGCM010002827.1, forward strand.
CGTGTCCGACATAGAGAATTTAAAGTTAAAGACCTCGTTCTTAGAGAAATCCTACCACATCGCAAAACACCTAATGCTGGGAAGCTGGCAGAGAATTGGGAAGGTCCTTTTATCATAATGGGAATGAGTGGTTTAGGATCTTATGATCACAGTACGCATGATGGAGTACCTGTACCGAATCCATGGAATACCCGTCGACTGAAGCTGTATCAGAGATAAAGATGCTATAATATCCGATATTATGCAATAAAGTACTTTTTCAGCATCATTTTGCAAGTATACTCAATTCAAGCATTCCTGCTATCTCCAAGAATAACTACATCATAGTTGTTCAAATAAATTCACTCTCCGAGGGTCGCTTATTAAGATAATCAATTCGATCTGGCAGAAATGCGCCATACAGCAATTCAATATTTAAAGATGTCTCAGTACGGTCGCTTATTGATACGCTCAATTCGACCTGTGACTGAGACCTACATCATAGCTGTTTAAATAAATTCGATCTTATAAGGTCGATTATTGAGATAATCAATTCGATCTGGCAGAGATGCGCCATACAACTATTCAATATTCAAAGATATCTCAGTACAGTTGCTTATTGATACGTTAAATTCGACCTGTGACTGAGACCTACATCATAGTTGTTCAAATAATTTTGCTCTCATAATGTCGCTTATTGAGATAATCAATTCGATCTGGCAGAGATGCGCCATACAACTATTCAATATTTTAAGATGTCTCAGTACGGTCACTTATTGATATGCTCAATTCGACCTGTGTCTGAGACCTACATCATAGTTGTTCAAATAAATTCACTTTCATAAGGTCATTTATTGAGACAATCAATTCGATCTGCCAGAGACTTGCCATACAACTATTCAATATTCAAAGATGTCTCAGTACAGTTGATTATTGATACGCTCAATTCGACCTATGACCGAGACCTACAACATTGATTTTCAAATATACTCGCTCTCCAAAGGCGGCTTATCGATTTAATCGATTCGGCATAGATGCATTATTCAACTATTCAAACATTATATAACTCTCTTTACGGTTGCTTATCGACTTGCTCAATTCGACCTATGTGCAAGAGAAATACAACACCGCTGCAATCATATCTCTACATTGTCGTTTATTGGTTCACCCAATTCGACCATACAAAGAGGTTTCAAAACAAAAAACAAATCTATTAAACTTTTGACATTTTTTCTACAGCAAAAACATATTACACTCCGTCTCATTATAATATAAACAATGAAACTACCTTTCACGCTTCAGGCGTACAACATTCAAACTTTCTCCAGGTCCAGATAAAAGTAAGGCAGGGATAGGTATAGCCGCATCAACTGCAGTAGAAGATGCATTAAGAAATTCTATAACTCTCGGCATCAGATTATCTATATAAGATAACCGCGCTAGCTGCAAATCATACTCCATGTCGTATTAAGTTGAAGCAGCCAAGAATGAATCACACTTTGTTCGAAATTTCTCTACATTAGCATGCAACATAGCCATTGCGCGCAACGTAACATTATCTGCAGTCAACAATGTAGCTTCACAAAACTCGGCCTTCAACTTGTTTAGTTCGTCTTCAATATCCTTACATTGATCTGCCAGAGACTTTTTCTCCTACAGCAACGAATCTCTATATTGCTTCATTATCTTCACACTGCGCTCCATCTCCTACTTTAGACGATGCAACTTCTTATCTACCTTCTTCGAATAATTTATCTCATCGTCTGCTGCATCTACCAACCTCTGCGACTCTTTATACTTCACATGGAGCTCCTTGTAAACTTCATTACCTTGCATACATTCTAGTATCAAAGCTTGTTTTTCTCGGTCAAGATCGGCGATACGTGTGTTACACTTATTGATGGATTCATTCAGCTTTCGATCTCTCTTGGAATATGCTTCCTCGTGAGTTTTGGCACGATCACTTTTTCTCTGGCATGAATCTCGAGCCTCACGCAAATCCCAGTTCAGTTTTTTCAGATACTCTCACATATGACGGATTTCAGCATCTTGCTTCTTTAAGAGATCAGTATTATTTGTTACCACCGACTGATGGTACAACATATTGTTCTTCTGCTTTTCAATCGTACTCAACAGATCCAGTACTTGTTGATTCGCAGCCATGGTCTCCAACTTTTTATTCTTCAGAGATTCTAGCTTCATTATTAGTAGTCAATATCTTTGCATCCTTATATGACAACTCTACAGTCATAGCATTTAGCCGACTCTGCAGCTCCAACATATCAGATTCCAGCTTCGAATTTGATAAAGTCGTATTTTTAACCGCCAACGAACATTGCTGCAACTTTGCAGATAGTTCCTTATTTGATGCGGATAAGACAGCCAATTCGTCATGTTCGTTGTCTTCACCCAGGAAGAACAGATTACAAACGATAATACATCTATCATAAGATATTCATTCAAACAAGACATATCATTCAACAACATTTATTATAACATCAAGATATGATACACGAATCAGCTACATTAAGCAGAGCACAATCATATGCCACAATTTAGTTGGCTTATGATTGCACCCTACTGCTATTCGCATCTACTTGCAAAGGTTCATTAAAGATTACCACCTCTTGTGGACGGGTCTTATGCCGCGTGTGAGGTAATAGATCTTTGACCTCCACCGCCTCAGACTCTTCAGCTCGCAGTTTTGAGGTTGAAGCTCTTCCACCCTCATTCCATTTTGCAAACCACATATTTTTAACCTTATCATTCTCTACTTCAAAATCTTTACCACAGCTCGAGATATAACATCTGAATTCATTTTCTACTCTCTCGAGCTTGCCCCCATAGAACGCGATCACATTGGCTATCTGACGTTCGTGATCCGTAACACATTTTCCCCGTTTTGGAGTAAGATACTTCTTCAAGCGCGATTTGGACATTTGTAAACGTTTCTGCGCATCTACTAAACGCGCTTCTAACAATGTCACTCTCTTATCCGAACTCTGCAACAAATTATTATACTCCTTTTATTTCGCAAAAGGTAAGATTGAATAGATGAGGAAAGATTACAATTTGGGGGAGGCAGAGCCAAGCCCAGAGACACCCTAAAAATAGTTAAGTAGTTCAAAAGTAGCATATATTAGGTTCTTCAATCTTTGTTAGGAAGTATGGTCTTCCTAGGAAGTTTTCCAAATTTCCGACCGGGAGAAAACCCCACCTCTTGGAGGCTTGAGAGGCCGAGAAGTTTGCCACTTTCCAACAATGAGAAAACCGGATCTGCACAAATGAAGTCTTCGTTCAATTCCATCTAGCTCTCTGTGGCCAAGGGACGTGATTCTTTGTTAAATCTGAGATAGCTGTTTGCGAGTCTGATTCGATCCATATCATCTTCCAGTTATTTTGGACTGCCCAATCTATAGCTCCAATAATAGCTTCACATTCAGAGAAAAAAAGCGTTTTATTGCCAAGCCCTTTTGTGAGGACACCAAGGACATCCCCGAGATGATTCCTCGCCACAGCACCTAATCTAGCTTTTCCAGGAGAGCCAATTGCTGCTGCTCCACAATTAATTTTTACCTCCTGAAACCAGGGAAGAGCCCAGGTAGTGCTCTGAATTCTGGGAAGGGGTCTAGCTTTGGTAGGAACTCCCAAAGCAACTACAATTGAGAGCTCGAGGCAGTTATCTGCCATACTGTTGCTAGAGAGGCCTGCAGTATCTTTAATAGCAACCAAACTTCTTCGTTTAATGTCGTTAATGCTGAAAGATATCCCTTCAAAGACTGAATCATTTTTTGCACTCTAGATGAGGTAGACAATATTCAGAACTGCAGCTTTCCAGAGATCATTTAAATATGAACTCATATGTTTGCTTGACTCCAAAGTAGGCTTAAGATTTGTAAAACCAGCTTGGAGTTGAAACAGAGAGGCAATCCAATCCCAGATTTTAGTAGACTTGGGGCAGTTCTAGAATAAATACTGCGTTGTTTCCAGGTTATACCTACAAAAGGAGCATCTTAAAGTAATGTGTAAACCTCTCTTTATAAGAAGATCTTCCGTTGCAAGAAAATTGTGGCAGACTCTCCAAGCAAAAGAGGCAATTCTGGGCATAATTACTTTGTTGTTTGTGAAGGGATACCACCATACTTTTGGTGCGTGAGAGCATGTATGATGAAAAGCACTTTGAACGGAGAAGTGGCCGTGCGAGCAGTGTTTCCAGACCCTTATGTCTTCATCTGAGTTGTTAAGTATGATGCCATTTAGATCAATACCAAGATAGACCAAAAGCTCCACAACTTCAGGAGGAGCTGACTAGGAGTTATGATGGATGATTTGGCTTAGATTTGCAGTGCAGTGCTTCCATATATCAACTGGAATATCAAGAAGGTCAGAAATAGCAATATCTGAACCCCAACAGTCTCGCCAGAAATCTATATCCTTGCCTGATTCAATAATCCACTTAGAATGAGCTTTGATGGAGACAATTGCTTCCTTCAGGCCAGTCCAGATGGATGAGTATTTGTAATATTGAGTGAGGAGTCCCTCTTTGTTTAGGAACTTAGCTCGAAGAAACTTTGCCTAAGGCTCTTGATCGTTAAGAAAAGCCCATCCCAATTTCATAAGCATTGCTATGTTTGTGTCTTTCAAGCTCTTTATGCCAATGCCCCCTTCACTAGGATGCTTGCAAACTTTAGCCCACTTGATTGTTAGAAATTTCTTCTTGACGGGATCTCCAGACCACAAAAAGTTTTTAATGATTCTCTCTCCCTCTTTAACAGCTGCAATCGGCCACTTGTAGATAGCCATGTTGTAGATAGGAAAGCTTGTGAGAATCGACTTTACAAGAACAACTCGACTCTGGAAGGATAACAACTTCCCACTCCAACCAGAAGCCCTGGACCTGATGTTATCAATAAGGGGGGCCACCGTAGTTTTTGAGACTCGGCCTTGTACCAGAGGTATCCATAGATACTTCTCCGGAAGAGTGCCAACACCAAAACCATAAAGAGTAGCAATGGTTTTTAGTCCAAAAGGAAAAATAGAACCAACAAGGATTTTGCATTTCTGCTTGTTAACCCATTGGCTGGAGGAGGTTTGATAGACTTCAATAAGAATCTTCAAGGCCTTCAGACCTTTAATATCTCCGTTAGCAAAGATGAGAATGTCGTCTGCGAAGAGAAGATGTGAAGGACTAGGGATATTCTTGTATGTAACCATGGGTTTAAGAATTTTCTTTACTCTCAACCAAGCAATTCCTCTGCTGAAAACATCTTCAACAAGTGCAAAAAGGATGGGGGAGAGAGGACATCCCTATCTGAGACCTCTCGAGGCTTTGAAAAAGCCACACGGACCACCATTAATGAGCACTGAAATATGGCCACTATTTAGAATCACCCTTATCCAGTGACAAAATGTGTGAGAGAACCCCAATTTGTTTAACACTTGAAGAAGGAAAGGCCAACTCACAGTGTCAAAGGCTTGAGATATGTCGATCTTGAGGCCAATATTACTGTGCTTTCGAGAAGTTCTCAGATCATTTGTCATCTCTGAGGCAAGAGCAGTATTGGAATGAATTGATCTACCTGGCACAACCCACTTTGTTCAACAGTTATAATATCAGGGGCAATCTTGCTAAGTCTTGAAGAAAGAATTTTTGTTATAACTTTAAAAGAAAAGTTGCTCAGACAGATAGGTCTGAAGTTCCCCATCTTGCAAGAATCATTGGCTTTCGGGATAAGAACTAAAAAGTTGGAGTTAAATCCTTTCGGAATAGAAGAATCGGCAAAGAAGGAAATCACGGCCTTGCTAAGATCACTTCCGATGATGTCCCAGAACTTTTGAAAAAAACCCCACTGAAACCATCTGGACTCGGACTACTATCCCCACTAAGCCCAAAAATAGCAAGTCTGACCTCTTCAGAGGAAGGAAGAACACTAAGCATCTGATTTTGCACATCTGAAACGATACTCGGGATCAAGCCAATAAGGTCTTCATTTATGTGTGATGGAACATGAGTAAATTTGGTTGTGTAGTACTCCACAATGTGCTCTTTGATCTCGGTCTGAGAAGAAAGAATCGTTCCATTGTCAAGAGAAAGTTCAGTAATAAGACTCTTTTGCGTTCTGATCCTGTGAAGCGCATGGAAGTATTTTGTGTTTCTCTCGCCACTGGTCAGCCAAGAAGCTTTAGCTTTCTGCCTCCAAATGGAATCTTCAAGATTTAAAAGATTATTAAGTAAGAGTTGTTTTATGGTGGCTTCCTTCATCAAGTTTTCAGAATAGTTTCCATCTAACTGAATCTGAATATCTTCGAGATCAGCTGCACAAGTGTCGATCTGAGACTTCAAACCCCCCAAGGTCTCCTTCTTCCAACTCTTGATTGCGGCCTTGAGCCGCTGAAGTTTCTTCATGAGCACATAGAGCGGGTCTCCAAGAAGGCTTTCACCCTAAGAGCTAATCACAAGGTCCCTGAAACTACTGGTAGTTACCTAACCTGTTAAGAATCTGATGGGAATATTGCTTGGCTTTGGAATGCTTTGGATGTTGCCCACCAAGGCTGAGTGATCTGAATTATCCCTAGGCAAGTACTTGTAGGACCAGCCGTTGAACCTTAATATCCATGCATTATTGTATAGAGCTCTATTAAGTCGTGTAAGAATTCTCGCTCGACCTTTTTGGTTATTACACCAAGAGTATTTTGGGCTAGAGGAGAAGCTTTATGTGAGTCTGCACGCATCAATGCAGTCATTAAAATCTATTATTGAGCAGGGAAGAGGCCCCATACCTCCACTTCGTTCATCCCAACTACGAATACAGTTAAAATCCCCAATAGCCAACCATGGGAGTTTAAGATTCGCAATAGATTCCATATCCGTCCACAAGGCCCGTCTTGCAGAAATAGATGCCATTCCGTGAATTGCTTAAAGTAAAAGACCATCATAGGATATTGTGACCTTTGTATCCACCTTTTCCCTCTCCAGACATGCATTATGACCTTTGTATCGCTCCAGTTCATCACAAGCATGCCTCAGATCAATTTCTAATTGTGCCTGGATCCTTCTATCTTCCTTCTTTATGCTGAAGAAAAGGATCCTCATTGCGGATACTCCAGCCCGAGCTGAGCATCTTTGCGCCTCTATACTATGGCGATTACGCGCTTCTTGCGCCAAGAATTTCACCCGAGCTGGGTCCGGCACTATGCCTTTCTCAGTTAACAGTTCAAAATAGGCTTCCTTCAAGCCCCGCTCACTATCAACTTCAGCCTCAAAATAAAGTGCCAAGGAGAATAATGACCTTTGACACTCTAACTTATCACTCTCATCTGCGAACCGCTTATCCTTAAGGGATTTTTGGAGTAAAGCGAACCTAACGCTCTCTTTTTGCAAAATCTCATCCCTCTCAATTTTTATCTTTCCATATCTACATTAAAGCTCGAATAACTTTTTAAAGGTGTTATCAAAATTTGACTTATAAATACGTCTCTCATATTCAAGTTTATTGTGTACCTGTTGAGTACGATTGATGGAAGCCCTTGCTCGACTCAAGGCCTTCTCCATCTCGCTCACTTTTCCCCTCAAACGAACTACCTCCTACATACAAATTATACATTCACCATCAAAACAACATATATCTACAACAACCGTAAAAAATTCAAGTCTCAGCAAAAATAACTCTATCACCAGTACAAAGGACAAAATTCAACCAAGTCTCAGAACTATGTTACAACTACAGAATCAAGAATTAACTCCTGTTACCTCCTTGGTCGTATCATCAGCCACTGGAGGAGCCGGGCTCTGCTCAGCCACTAGAGAGGCATCATCCCCTGGGAAGATGATCTCACTATGCTTCCCTGCAAGAGCAAGATTGACATCCCCTCTGCTCAAACCCCAGTAGTAAAGGGCCTGAATAAGCTTATTTTGGGAAGCCACCACAATATCAACAGCCTTCTTTGCCTCATCTTCAACCTCTTTCTTTGTAGCGGTAGCTTCCTTCTCGAACTGATCCTTCTGCAGAGCCTTCTCCTTCTCGAACTGCTTCCTCTGCAGAACCTCCTCCTTCTGCAACTGCTCACACACCGCAGTTTGCTCCTTCAACTGTTCAGCCAAAGATGCTTTTACAGCCTCATACTCGGTACGATCCGCAGCAGCTACCTTTAACACCTCCACGGCCGACTTCCAAGAACCAGAAAGCTGCACCCCAAATACAGCAAAATAGTATTTCAAGATCGGATCATTACTTAAAAAGATTTAATCAGATAACATCATGCATACCTGTGCGATACTGGATCGAATTTGAGTATCTAGGCGGATGGGATCACACTTAGCCAAGTCTAACGCCTCCTGCTCTACCGCTTTGAGGTTGACCTCCTTTGAAGAAGCTAGGATATCTTTCTTAGACTCTTATTTCTGCTTCTTCAGAGGGGGAGCCATATTTACATAAGCATCCACCCCCTTAGTCCCCACATGCGGTGTATGCACAAGAGCTATTTGTTCAAAAGGCGGCATCGTCCTTTTTACTCTAGGTCGCCAAACTAAGGAACTCGAAGTACCCGCTGCACAGGCAGGAATCTCCATAATGTTATCATAAGCAGAACCAGAAGTAGCCATAGCTCGATTCTGATGAGCTCGCTGTATTTTATCAACTATAGAATTCAACGCCTTCTCTCTGCAGATGCCTAGTGCTCCAAGAACTTTGTTCAGCTTGGTTCCTTCTTGACTAACGACGTCGAACAGACTCGACGTATCAGCGGCACCTTTGGGATTGGGCTCTGCCAAATCAACAACAAACTATGTTAGCAACTCGTAATAAGTTAAAAGACGAACTACAGGCAGAATGAAGACACTTACTCTCGTTAAAATTCTTATAAATAAGCTCGAGCTCCGGTTCCCCAGGTACTTGCATATAATTACCCCTTACTATCACAAGATGGCCGCACCTCCCAACAGATTCGAAATCAAAGAATTTCGGCCTCGCCGAATTACTAAACAAGTATCCGCTCTTTCAATCTTTCACATATTTAAACTTATAGTATTTCAAGACATCGTCTGCTACGAACTATCTCGCAATACTACTATCCCTCCATCTCTTGTTAAGGGCTTCACAGACCTTCATCATTTCAAAGACATTACCATTTAATTGGCCAAGGCAGCTCTTTAGAGCATTCATGGTACCCTTTTAGAAAAATGTTAGGGGAATGCTCAACCCATATACAACCTGGTTCAGATAACAAATGAATCCGTCCGCTACGGCCTCTGTACCAGTCCCATTGTAATAAGAGATATCTATATCATCGCCTATACCCATATTCCCCTTCCACTTATCCAGTGAAGGCACCTGATAATGATCTATCTTACCATCTGGTCTCTCAAGAGTCCTAAACCACAACCCCGCATTCATCACATAATTCCCCCATTTTTCATCTAAACTTCTTTTATACTTCAAAAATTTCTTCGCTACGTCTACATTCCCGGGATACATAAAAAAATGCCCAGTTTCAATCCTCGCATGTAATCCCACATCCCTCCCAGAAGGAACAGCCGGTTTATCAACAGCTACAGTACCAATTACCTTTGAATCATCCATAGTCCTGTCAGACGATGATGATTCCTCACTACTAGAAGATACAACAAATTTACTACAGGGTTTTGGATTTTTTGAGCGCATCTACCACATACAGGAAAAATCTGTTCAGAGTTTTTATAAATCAAACAGGCCTCCTCCCTCAGCCATACCTAACACTTTATTAATCTACCCAGAAGTTCAAACATGCAACTTCCAGTTCCAAGAAACTAATATAACAACAAAATGGTAGAAATAGAGTCACTAACCTGTACTAGAAGAATAGCAATTATCATTTTCGGTCACCACCTTGACTTCAGACGGTAAAGCATCGATTTTTACAAGAAGACCACACTAAAATGGTAGACTACAATTAAAGTTTGAAGACTTTCTCTCTCTAGAAATACTTTCTTCTCTCTCTGTAAATGAATATGGCTTGTGGGAGGGAGAAAGATGAGAGTTTATATTGACCCTCGGTTTCTGAAACGACGGCTCTTTGGGACACGTGTTAGCATCATCCCTCTTTACAGGCACATCTTTTTGTTTGCCCTCATGATGATCTTTGGAGTAACGTGCTCGGTTATCACGTCTATCTCTCTCCTCCACCATTATTAAATTCAAGGACCCACTGCCTTAGAAGATCTGTACATATCTTGCAGCACGTTCACTCCCGTACATCAACAACCTTTTGTGGCTACACGATCCTGCTATGCAATTTTAAGCAAGATTTCCAATTCAAAAACCTAAATACAGCTATTACAACTATCACTTACCTCAATTTCGGTCTGACAGAAGCATAAAATCAGTAACAAAACCTGCTTCAGTTATATTTTAGTTAAAAATTATCATAGATACAGAAAGTGATGACAGGACGACCTCAACAAAAAAAATCATTATGATCAATAACTCGACCTTACATATACATACAGCACAAACGGTTCTCTTCAACACACAGAATGATTTCCCCACTAGCAGCCCTTTAACAAGTTTGTTCAACATGATTTATCGAACTGATGCCTCACATAGCTCTACATCTAGTAGAAGTTTGTAAGTCACTCCACATCAGAGGCCGCAACCAAGTTTCAACCCATGATAACAAGTGTTCAAGTTGATTATGATGATACTCTCACAATAAGGAAACAAATACATAACACGATCTACACAGTTCAACTCAACAATATTTTGATATACATATTTACGACCTATGCCATTTTTAACTAGTTTGATAGCAGTTCTTTCAAGCAGTTTCAAACACTTACAAGACAAGATAAGAAAGTTCGAATTTATTATTCAAGAAAAACAATTTATAAGGACGAATACTTTAACCAGTTCGAAAATTAAGATTACAAGTTCTACAGACAATTTTTTTCTTTTCCAAAGAATAACCTACATTGCAGATGACATTGCAACACTTGAGAAGAAATAATGGCGGGCCCAACAGAAGAACTCAAAGCCCAAGAAGAGGAACTGCAGTGAGGTAGAAGACAAAGTTAATCCCACCACTCCTCCATAACCCCCACCTCCACTGTCGGCGAAGGACCTCCTCCACCATTACAATACCCAATCTTTAGTGGGGTATCAACAATACTTAACAGAGGGCACCCCGGCCATCTCATCCTCCACTGCCACCGCATCCTCTACAAGTATCTGAAGACAAGACCGACGGTGAGCAGGAAACAAAACCACATAATGGAATCGCCACATTTGATGATAATCATCCTCTGCCTCATCTACTTCTTCCCACGACATCCCATGGAAAGTTAGAGGAACAGGGATGAGAGTCGACAGAGAAATACTTTGGGTCCCAAAATAACGAGTTTGCAGACTTGTCATTTTGGTTTGAACTCTAGCTTCATATGCTTGGCGTCGAGTTGTCACCATCACTACTACTTATACTAATCTGAATGACTGAAAAAGTTAACTAGGATGAACAGTGATAACAACTATTTACCATGTTTTATACTAGCAACATTTAATGCATGCCACAACTTCCAATCAATTATTCATCTCAAGTGCACATCTCAAGTAGAATTTTTGGGAGATCCAACAGTCGAAACTATTATTCTTCCAAGATAAAATGAAAGCCATCAATGCAGTATTCAATTCAAATGACTGGACTTCTCAACCAATACTACTCGCAACATACGTTTCTCTTACTATTTGCTGAGAGGGGGCAGTTGTAAGGGCTTATTTCTAATCCTCATACTGAGTATGATATTTGAACTCACATAGCTCAAGTAAACACATTGATAACTAATTAAAGACTAAAAACAAGGAGATCATAGTACAGACTTCCTTACCTACAGTTCGAAGATATCAAAGCATCCTGTGACTTCATGCTATAGAAGATACTCCTCCACTTATCAACAGGTCGTATGCTGCGAACATCACAAGAGATCGTATCGTTCCAACGGTCTAAAGTTATAGCTAAAGAATATTAATAGATCTGTTACAGATCAACAAATATCAAGACGTTACAGAAGACCATTATGAAGACTCATCAAAACCTGATATTGTAACGTCCCTCATCAATGTAACCAACAGTCATATTATAAGACCTATAAAAAGAGACCTGGAGATCAGGATTCACGATGGCTATTATCACCTAGAGAGCTCTTAGAGAAAGTCATCCCTATCAAAACTCAAAGACTTGATCTATTTTTCTCTTTTAAATAGCTAGCATATATATATAAAGCACCATTCTTTCAGAAACCCTCAGGAGAGGTCGTGGTTTTTAACCCATTCAAGGATTTTCCACGCTAAATCACGTGTCAATTGCTTTAAGTTCTCAACCACTATTCTATATTTCATGTGTAAAACACTATTTTCGGTCTCTACGAAAATAGGCTATTACATTTAGGTATATGAACAAAGATAACACATCCAAAAACATGTGGTTCTAGGTTTGGCATTACAGGGATAGTGATAAGATCATAAAGTTTTTGAAAGGGGGTCTGAAATTCAATAACCCTAGATGGTGTGCGGTTTACCAAGTAAGCAGCAGATTTTAACGCTTCTCCCCAATAATTCAATGAGATATTCATTCCAAAAAGAGATGCACGAACAACTTCTAACAGTCGTCTATTCATTCGTTCAGCTAACCCATTTTGTTGTGGGGTATAAACATTAGAGGTTTGATGTCGAATGCCGTTATTTGTCAAGAACTCCGACATGTCATTACTTGTAAATTCTTCTCCATTATCAGATTGATAGACTTGTATCCTCCTTTGGAATTGAGTCAAAACCATCTGATAATTTCTTTTAAATACTTCAAAAACTTTACGAGTACACTCATCAATAAAAGTCACAAAATAACAAGCTCCGGACAATGAAGGAATACGTGCAGGACCCTATACATCAGAGTGAAGAATACTAAATGGTTCTGAACTTTTATTAAAACTTGGAGAGTATGTAATACGATGACTCTTAGCGAGTTCACAAATATCACACTTAAACTCTGAAATACTACAATTTGAAAATAACGATGAATTTAATTTTTGAAGATACCCGAAAGAGAGATGACCCAGTCGCCGATGCCATAACCACATATTAGCTTTTGTTTCTTCAATTCCTCTGACTTTATTTACCTGATGAATTCTCTACTCTCCACTATTAGTCGGGTCCAAATAGTAGAGATTGCCTTTTCTAACACCACTATCAAGAACCTGCCGAGTCACTATGTCCTAAAAAATATAGAATTAAGGCCAAAACGTCACAGTACATGCAAGTGCAACAGTGATCCTACTGACTGACAGGATATTGTACTCTAGAGCATGAACAATAAGGACAGAGTTTAATGTCAGGGATTCAGATATGTCAGTGGAACCTTCTCTAATTACAGGAGAGGAACCACCATTTGCTATGTATTTAGAGGTTTGGGTTGAAGGTGTAATGGATGATAATATGCTAGAGACGTTACCATGTGATCTGATGCACCAGTATCAATTAACCAAGTACTATTCAAAGAATTTACAACTAAAACACTACCCTTAGTTTTCATACATGACTGGGTAATGTGAGAATTAAGGTTTGAGTTTGATGATACCATTGTTGTATTATTATTGGAACCCATTGGTCGAACTGCTACAGTGATTTTCTGGTATCTGCTACAGTACTTCGAACTGTTGCAGCTACATTAACTTTAGACTGCTACAGTGCCTCAAAATGTTACAGCTTCAGTAACTTCGAACTTCGTAACATAATTAAGCTTCATGACAGCAATTCGCTGCGGAATTCAATTCAATTCAATTCGAAAATACCAGGTTCAATTATCGAACCCGCTCTGATGCCATGTAGAAACTAATACAAAGAATAAGAGATTCGAGAAGGACTAACTTTATTATTATTCGATCATTACAATGGAAGAAGACTTTCTCCTTATATAGATACAATTACTTGGGCGCTAAGTAAGAATATCCTATATTTAGAGAATTCTATATTTAGTATATATCCTATATTAGGTATATTTTATATTTAACATATATTATATATTCAACACACTGATGATATCATCGAACTTAGAGATTTTCTGTTAATTAATCCAAATCATCCCAACGATCTGTATTTTGTCTCGATAATTGACGAATTTGTGGGCACTCAAGACGATTTGAATGTTAAGATACGATGGTATTATCACCCTAATGAATCGATGAAAGGATGAAAACTCTTTTACAGTGCGACATATTTATATTTGACGGATCATGAGGATATTTTCAGCGTTTTAACTATTGTGTGCCCACTCACGTTTGTACTCTAGATCAAGTAAAAGTGTTTTGTAATTGCAATATGCTTAATAATCTGGATAGCACCATGGTTATGTGTGGAGAATGCAAGTGTTAGGTACAGTTGATGAACTAGTCGAGGAAGAAGAACATTACATATTTTCCCCAGTTGTCTCGCTAAATCTGATGTGCAACAATACAAAAACTCATTTCTTGCACCTTTTAAATAGACTATGGTTGAGTGTATACGGTAGAAGAATTCATCCCCTTGTTGCTACAGATTAGAGGTAATGTTGACAATGATGAAAGTTGTGCTTATTTTGTTGCTGGAATTTCATAGTTTAGAATGAAGAGTTCACGTTGCGCAAGCACAAATGAGGGAAAAAGTAAGGATCTTCATATTCTTAAAAAAATGGTATTATCTTCAAATTCTTAAAGTGACCATGTGCTAAACAAAACTTATTAAGATATATTTAACCATTTTCTCTTCTTCTTTTGTGAAAATATACGCTTTATCCTTAAATTTCGTAAGCCACAACGAACTAATTTGAGTTTATTGTTATTTAGGATTACTCAGGACAAAATACAAGCAATATAACATATTAGCATTAGAGCTTTATGGATTCATCAATGTTCTTTCAGGTACTGTAATGCTGCATATTATAAGAGAGCCAGATCCACCTCTAGCTGCAGGTATGTGTATGCATTCAAACGTCTGAAAGTTTCACATGAATGTATATAGGGCAATTCTATTACTGCATAGAAATTTTGATGTTTTCAGACTAATAACTATGTTTATGGCTTTGTTCACAAAAATTGTAGAGAGATATCTTAATCAGCAAGGTTGGAAAACCAAATGTTAAACCTTAAATTTTGAAGAGGGTTAATATTCAATGGTGGTCTCCAAAATTTGATAGTTATAAACATGGATTGAATCTATGACCATGTTAGCTTAAAAAACATACATGACCCTATATTTGGAGTACAAAAATTTAATCTTATCTTCGGAAGTTACCAGGTATTGAGTTTTTTAATTCAATATCTTGAAAGTAACATAAAATTGTTACTACCTAGCAAGTTCATCTCCTTGTTGCGATATAGATTACATTATGCTTGATGCGAATGAGACCATAAGTTTTATGTTCTTATCTTCCTTGTTTTCTAAATTGCATATTTGCATTCACCACTTTCTTTTAAAATATCATGTCATATCCAAGGGAATGGGGAAGTGTGGATGTTTAAGGATTAAGACGGGTTATCTACTGATTTTGTCACAACTATATGACTGGACCATTTCTGCTATGATGCAATGCCAAGTATTCTCATGTGAAACTAAATCGAAACTTATATGAGCTCTTAACCATGAAAATAACGGCCCATAGTACAGTATTCTTTTTGTAAAAGATCAAATGTAACAAGTGTGTATCACCCCTATAATGAGCAATAACAAATTACATATAATCACCGCCTTGAAGCCAAAGAAATTTGGCCTTCGTCTGACAAGTTGATGTCGCTCAGAGGGTCCAAGTGTGTATCTGCATGCAAAGTTAATATGACAGCAAAATATTCTCATTCTTTTCATCTCCCACAATAATATCACTGAGCCTTTCTGGCTTCTAGTATTAGTCTTATGTTGTTTTAAGTCCCTATTTTAGTATTTTCATTTTTCATTTTTTATTTGTGTTTGCGTGTGGTTTGCAGATTTTAACAATGTTTCAGTGATTGGAATTTAATTTCATAATATGGTGCCCTTTTTACTAACAACATGATACAAGCCGCCTGGATCTAATCACACCAATAGGCAAGAAAGACAACCCAGTAGCGGATATTTTATGAATCTCTCGATTGGCCATGAAAAGGTGTGGATAAACCTAAAATATCATCCCTTAAAAGAACAAATAGTACTTGGTTAAAATGTGTTGGCCTTAAAATGTTTAGTTGCAATGTCTAGTGAAAATTCAATATTTTGGAGGACAAGAAATAACAAATTACTAAAAATAAACGGAAATTATGAGAATAAATACTAGTTTTTGCCATCTTTGCAAAATCAGACTCAGGGAACAATAAATTGCAAAATCGATAATGGCAAAAGGAAAAATCATATTTGCCCCTACTAAAGTTCCAATATTACAGTAGACAACCACCTCTTTTTGGGCTCCACAAGTCAAATGTCACATCCGGCCTAATAAAAAATTGTAATTTTTTTTTTACTCATTTAAAACTATTATATCAAGCCACGTGTACGAAGAAGGCTGACATTATCACCATATCATAAACTACTTGTCATTTGTTGTAGTACATTTTGTCTAACCTTTGAACATATATACTATTTATAAGAAGGCATACTCTTTCACCAATTCTGTTACTATTTCTCATCGTTTAAGGTTACGTATCACCTGCGGTTCACAGGGGTTCGCCTTGTTTTTGGAGCCAAAAGCGACATCAATTCATCGAACAGTTTCTTCTTCTTACTCAACAGCAAAAACCGTCCCGATTATTTATCACAAACCATCTGTGTGACTGCTGCCTAGTAAGTGTTTGATTAAAGACTGGTACTCTACTCCTTGGGCATGGAGGAAATTATGGTACTCTACTCTACTCAATTCGTGGAACAAACGATGGCAAATCGTCTGCGCGGCTGCTGCAAACCAAAATATGTCATTTATTTAGTTCAACTCTAGCATTCTTTCAGACATCTATGCCATTTTTAACAGATTGTTGTCATATTTGTAATGTAACTTTCCTATTTGTTCAAACTTATTTGTCATTTGTTTTATACATGTTTGCCATTTATTCCGAAAATATCAGCTGCTTGAATATTTAAATAGGTTTTAAGGCCGTGGGCTCCACGGGTAAGGCAACAGGTAAGGTCGTGGGCTCCACTGGTTTGAATGTCACTTCATAATTAATAATAATAAAAGTTCAAATCATTTAAAAATATTATTATTACGCCACGTGTCCAATTTTAATCGTTCCACGATCTCCACGTGTCCTTACTATTTCGAGACGTGTATGACACACCCTCTCACCATTACATGCATTTTTTGTCATTCGTTGAAACCAATTTGTCATGTGTTAAACCATCAGTTATATTGGTTAATACAGATTTTGTCACCATCAGTAGTATTATTTGGCATTTGTTTACTGTTCTTCAGGGTTAGGCAAAGAGTGCGATTCACACGAGTTAGTTTAGCTTTTGGCACCAAAAACCAATCCTATTCCTCAAACACTCTCTTCCCTGCATGACCACTGCAAAACCGCAAAAATATCCCGTTTCTACAAATCACGTATGTGATTGACGAGCGTAAAAATAGTTCTAGTCGCACAAACCATTTTCTCAAAAATCATTGGCAAATCATCTATGTGTTTGTGTAATTTCAGTGTTATATAAGTGGCAAATCATCTGTATCACTACTGCCTACCAAGTGTTTGGTCAAAGTTTATTTTTTCTTCTTCTTCCACAATGAAGTTTAATAAAGAAGTTAATGAACAATTTAATGAGAAGAACAAAACACAGGAGGGTAAAGCCAAGAATGGCACCTCCAATGCTAAAAATTATACCTCTCGGTGTATAGGTTTGGGACTTCACAAAATATTTGCAGCTCAGCCTAAAGAGGAGAAGGGTATTCTTCGTGCCACCTGCTTTATACCCTTACTGCTGATTGATCCAATAGCGACGATGTCAATGTTGGTCGTAGAAATATTCGATCGTCATCTCAGTGATATGAAGTTCTAATTTGGGGAGATGATAATTCAGATAAAACCCATTCATGTTTGCCTGATTTTGAGGATACGTGTCTCGCCTATTGCAAACGAGTTCTTATTTGTTGATCCAGAGCATATGACAAATTTTAGAATGAGGTGATTCCCCAAGAAGAAGAATACATATGGGTTGAAGGAAATTGTTGATCCTTTAAAACATGCAAAATTAAAAAGACATCAGGGTAAGCCTCTAATTTATCATTTGTGTTGTATGCTTTATCATCGCCCGTCATTGTATTTCTCACCCCTCCAATATTTGTATTGTGTTTGCCATTTTTGGCTCATTATATTCTAAGGTTCTTATCATTACATTATGTTATTTCATTTTGTAAAAGATGTTTTTCGATTAAATTTGTTAAAAATTATACTATCATTTCTCCTCCCGAACAAGGGGAGAAACGTTGAGGTGAGGTATGTTGATCTGGTAGATGATCTAGATCAGTTTAGCAAATTTCTTTGGGGTGAGAAAGTCTATAATTTCTTGAGGAGGCAAATAGTGGGTTTGCCAAATATCGATCGGCTGCTGATAAAAAATCGGATAAAGCTTTATCACTGCACGGATGTACCTGGGTGTTGATGATATGGACTTTTCTCTCTATTCCATGCTTTAAAGTTTCCAAGAATGCACGAATGCATACATTTGTTCCCTAAGCTACAGGGATGGAGGATGACATCCTTTAAGCGTCGCCAAATTAGGACGTTTAAAAAGTTTTTTGCTAACCCCGATTTGCTGGTAATAGCTATGATGCCCTCTAAGACTGACATACAGCAAGATCTTGTGCAAGAGGCCATGGTAATCTACCATTCTTTGTATGATCTTGATTCATTTTATTGCTTCTTTGTCATTTGATTTAGGTTTCCTATCATTTTATTTGTTAGTTTTGGCATTTTGTATTTCCTTCTTGAAATTTGTTAGATTTTTCTATCATTATGAAGTCTTTTTTTGTCATTTGTTGTATGCCTATGATCATTGTTAGAGTATTTCCTGCCATTTCTAAGTTGCCCTTTGTCATCGTCATCTGTTTGAATATTTTAGAGATATCAAATCGAAGCACCTGCAATCGGCCCTGCACTTGCAATCGGCGTTGCACCTCTAATCGGTGCACCTGCAATTGGTGCACCTGCAATCGGTGTACCTGCAGTCGTTGCACCTGTAATAGGTAGTAGTTCTTCTGCCATTGAGATCAGAGCTGTAGTGGTTATGGTATGCTCCCAGTTAGAGGAGCATGGCAAAATATTGTAAACTCATGGTAAAATGTTAGAATGAATTTCGATGTCTACTGTGGGAGACAGTACTCTACCACTTGGAGATATTCCACTCCTTGGGCATTACTAGTTCTCTACTCCTGAGAAAACCGCAAAGCGCAAGCGGAAACAAAAAAGGAAGAAGATGGGAAAAAGAAGAAGGCGGAGCTGAGAATGAAAAAAGGTAAGGGAAAATGGCAGAAGAAGGCAGAAGAAGCTGATGTGCCCAACAAGAAGAAAAAGGTTGAAGGCCCGATGAAAAAAGCTTTGACTGATGAACAATTTGATCATGTCCCACTGATCCAATTGAAAGCCTTAATCCCCAAGATCCCCAAGAATGGCTTGGCTAATAGAGTGCTAAGGAAGAGACGGGTCATTCCCAGAACTTTAGAATATTCAATCAACTGCCAAAAATTTGCTTTAGCAAGTTGCGCCTGGAGAGATATTGGAGGTGGCAAATGCTTTAATGGTAGATGATGATGCTAAAGTTAGGAGAGAAGTAAATTTCAATGCAATATCGTCTGAATATGGCGGTGATCTTCTAGAGGTATCATTCGTTTGCTACTACTTATCATTTATATAACTTTATTTGAAATTTGTCTATTACATATTAGCATTTACTTTATGTAATTTGCCATTTCCTCAGATGTCTGTCATTGGTTCAATATATTTTGGCATTTTTGATATTGTCTTTATCATTCTCTTTTCCAAAACTTTTACTTCTTCTGATGTCTTTATTCATTTTATTTGTTGTATGTGAAGTAGAAAAAGGGTGAAGAAAAAGATAATGATGATAAGAAAGATGTCGAGGAGAAAGTTAAATCTGAAGAAAAAGAAGTTCAAGAGGTATTTATTTATCTAACATTTGCTTTGAGCTATCTACCATATTTGTTGCTACCCTGTTGTTTGTTCATTTAATTTTACCATTCGCAGTATGTATATCCTATTTTACAGATGGAAGAATCGAAGAATGGTGATGAGAAAGTTGACGGTGATGAGAAATTTGATGATGTTGCTGAAGAAGAAGATTCAGAACAACCAACTGTAGTGGTGTATTATACTGAAAAAAAAGATGTACAACCTGACAATGAAGTATTTGCTGAACAAGATGACTCATAACCTCAAGTTACTTGACTACAACTAATATTTATTTGTATTGAGCTATCAATAATAATATTAACATCACCTATCCATACCATTTTTTAAAATTTGTATCTTCCTTAACCTCTGTTGTACAGACTATGGTGGTTGCAGAGGTAGCAAAAATTGATATAATATTTTTCAACCAGGAGGAAGTTGTTGGTGAAACTTATCAGGTAACTTATCATTTTCTTCTTTTGTTTTACCATATCTTGTATCACTCTAATCATTTATGGTATGTTTATTTACAGGCTAGTGCGGACCAAACAACTGATGTATCTGTCGAGGAACAGACTCTGGAGGTTGCAAAAACTAAAGATAAAGCTAGTCAGGTAACTTATCATTTGTTTGCTGGTAACTTCTCATTTTCTTTTGTTTATTTTCCCATATCTTGTATGACTTTTATCATTTGTAGTCTGTTTATTTATAGACTAAAGAAAGTAAAGAGGAGGTAGAACAAAATAAAGAGGAGGTGTTTGAAGGCAAGGATGATGATGATGAAAATTCATAAAATTAACCAGGCCCTGAGCAAGTAATAAAAGAAATAGTTGTTGACTAGACCAATGTATGAAGTATTTTTAAACCAAACAACTGGTTTATTACTCAATCTCATGTAATAAGCACATTTATATTTTATTTTCTTATTTTAACATATCTGTTCCAGCTTGTTTTAATGGAGTCAGAAGTGGATGTCACCTTAAAGAAGAGGCATGCACTAACTGAGGAAGAAAATAATGAAAATACCCTCAAAATGGCTTGTTGAATGAACCAATTGTATGCTCACCTTGACGAGCTTCTTCCGGGAGTGTTATTGGAATCATTTATTCAAAGACCCATCTCCGAGGATAAGAAAAGTCAGGTGGACCAAGTCTGGTCACTGAGGAAAGATGAATCAACTCCTGAAGCTAAGAAGGGCAACAAGAGTACCTATATAATGATAGGTGAATAACCTATTTGCCTTAACGCTCTCTATACCTTATATCCAAATCAATGGTTGGACAATGAGGTATTTATATCATTTATTTATTTTTCTCTGTCATTTGTACAAGAGTCTATACGATTTATTTTTACATTGTCTCTCATTTATTCGTTTGCACTTTATCATTCGCTTTCCCTTTGTTGTCATTTGTAATATTGAACTTTATTATTTTTGTTATCTAATTTATCATTTTCTTTTCCTGTTCAGGTCATTGATGTGTACATTAAAGCCCTGATTCAATTTTTTGACACACAACATCGTGCTTGCCCAGATAAAGAAAGAATTGTGCTGGCAGATATCTTTGCCTGTCAATATATTGGCAGGGGTTTCAGTGTCTAGCTCGTAATATGTCCTCTCCAGATGGTGTAGAACTGAAAAAGAAATTAATTTGGGAACAAATTACATCTATGCAATGAGAACGCACATTTTCTAATTGCATCCATCGAGGAGATTTAAAAGTGGTCAATTCTAAATTAATACTCATTCCCTGGAATATCAATGACAGCCACTGGGTCATTTGTGTTGTGTCATTTAAGGCAAGAAAAATATGCATCTACGATTTAATGGTGGATTCGAATATTGCAAATGCACGGAAGAAGAAGAAGAAATTATCTCCTGGATACCAGCTTATTGAAGATCAGATATCAACGATCCTTTCAAAAATGTTAATATGGAGAGAATTTTCCGATAGTAGTAGGACACCTACTGGTTCAGAGGTAAAGAATTATGGTCTAAACTACAAATGGACAACTCATTTTGGAAAATGTCCAATGCAGCCAAATGGTAATAACTGCAGGGTCTATATGCTTGTCCTTATGGACAATCTTCAAAGGGGAGTGAAATTTCCAGATCTGATAGACGGTAATGAATGTCGTTACACAGCTGTTTATGATATATTGAGGCTGGGAGTTCAACCGGAGGAGATTTGATTTTGAAACTTTAACATCCATTTTGTTGTATGTATAATTTATGTAATTTTGTAAAGTTATCTATCCGAAGTTATAACTAATTTTTCATAAATGAAGTCATTTGTTAACAAATGACAAATCATGGCTAACAAATGAAAAATAATGGCTAACAAATGACAAATTTTTGATAACTAATTCTTTTAACTTCAAATGAAGTCCACTATCATATAAACACGATACAAATGTTCAAAAAACTAAATCGACCATAGATTGCTAACAAATGACAAATTATTGTTAACAAATGACAAATAATGGCTAACAAATAACAAATTTTTGAGAACTAATTTTTATAACTTCAAATGAAGTCTACTATCATACAGACATGATACAAATGTCCAAAGAACCAAATCGACCATAGATTGTTAGCAAATGACAAATTATTGCTAACAAATGACAAATTTTTGAGAACTAATTTTATAACTTCAAATAAAGTCCACTATCATACAAACACGATACAAATATTCAAAGAACCAAATCGACCATAGATTGTTGACAAATAACAAATCATAGCTAACAAATGACAAATAATAGCTAACAAATGATAAATTTTTTAGAGCTAATTTTTATAACTTCAAATAAAGTTCACTATCATACAAACACGATACAAATGTTCAAAGAACTAAATCGACCATAGATTGCTGACAAATGACAAATAATGGCTAACAAATGACAAATCTCACCTTACAAATGACAAATCAAATATAAAGAATGATATTTCATAGATAACAAATGACAAATCATAGAAAATGTTGTCTACTATCATACAAATCATTGTCAACTAAAAACTATATCGAAACAAAACATAAATCAAACGATTCAAAACTAAGTAAATTACATTAAACATTCAGCATTATCATTCATCAGCATTCATCATCATAAAACCCCCAAAAAGAGCCCCTCAAAAATATATGTTTCTAAGCTTCTTCCCAAAAAAATTCCCTCCAAAAAGTGAGCCATTAAAAAAACCTAATATAATATCCTCCTCTTCTTCTTCTGAGGAGGTTCATCTTCATCTTCATCATCCGCATCATTACCATCATCCGCATCATCATCATCATCGTCAGCATCATCGTCATTATCATCTTCCTCATCATCATCATCACCACCACCACCCTCCAACAACTCCCGATCTTCCTCGACGTCAAAATCCTCTTCGGCACATTCGCCCGAGGTGTAGTCGGCTGGTTGCTCTCTCTCATCACTATCACTATAGTACGTTGTTGGGGGAGTTAATGGAAGGAAATCAGACATTGTTGAGAGTCTTGTTACTTGAGAGAGTGAGAGAGAAATGATGGAAGAAGATGAAGAGGTTGGAATGTTAAGACTTAGGGCTTCAATCTGACAAACGTTAATCGATGTGTCTCTCACTCTCTTCCCCTAGTAGCCACTCTAGACACATAGCCAAATCATTTATAACAAATAAAAAATCATGTATAGGAAAAGTCAAATCATAATTTATAAATGACAACTTATAGACAACAAATCTCTTAAAACAAATGACAACAAATTTTTGATAACAAATGCCAAATAATATTTAACAAATGACAATTCTATTATCACAAATGCTAAATCATAAATAAGAAATGAAAAATAAATTACAATCCAACTATATAGACTAGCCATTCTAACAAATATGTACTGTATGAATGACAAAAAAATAATTATAAATGAGAAAGATTATATAAATTAATGATATTAATTATGTATAACTTAGGGTACCTTCCCATAACTCATTGGGAACAAAAAAAGTAAGAAAGTTTCATTAGCTCGAATATTGTACAACTTTAAATTTATATTACATCAATTTACATCAGTTTATGCACTCGTAGGTGGTGGCGGTTGTCGATCTTCCCTACCACCACCACCGTCTCCTCCTTCGTAACCCCCACCACCCTACCATCTCTTCCTTTGATCCTACTCAGGGTATCGGCTAGACATCATCGAACGCATACCAGCTACTTTATCCGCTGCAGTAACAACATCCTCTGCCAAAAGATGCAGACCAATTCTCCTCCCCTTCTCCGACGCTACATTTGATAATAATCGTCGTCCGCCTCTTCCACCTGTTCATATGTCATCCCATGGAAGGTAGGACGCACTGGAATGGAAGTAGGAAGCTCAAAGGACTGGGTCCCAAAGTATCAAAGTCGTAGCTCTTGCATCTTGGCAATAGCCCTAGCCTCGTACGCTTGGCGTCTGGTGGTCACCATATTCTTCACGGTGTACTTGCCGAATAAGAATATAAGGAATAAAGAAGTACTTGCCGATTATACCACATTAGTATTTAATGTTGAGTCAAATCCAAGTGTCAGATTTAGTTCAACACAGTAGACAATAGTATTTAATGCTGACGAAACCTATTGGAAATGATGAAGGAACATTTGAAAAGTATTTGATATTTAATAAAATATATGTCATCCAACAACAAATAATTTGTCATTTGTATTTTGGTCTTTGTCATTTACAATCTATAAATTGTATTGTATTATTAAAATTCTGTCATTTATTATATAATACTTAGCATTTGATCCTTAAGAACTTAACATTTTAATGTCAGAATCTAACATCACTAAAGATAAGGCATATTACACTTCACTCCAACATATTTCTCTACTTGTTAAGATATAGAGATTTTAACTTGGACAAAAAATCTTACAGCATCTCCGTTCAGACGTCCGAGATCCTTAGTTGAGTGTAAGTTTTAGATGTAATAGTGTTAAGGTTCTGATTGCTCCCTTGGCCAGAATTTTCGACGTCTTTCGCCGTTGATGACTTTAACCTTTTAGAATCATCGGGCGTAGAGGATTCTCGAAACCAAGTTTTGAACTGACAATGGTATTGTGGGCAATGGTAGAATCTCCTACCGGGCGGTTTAGTGACTCTGCAAATATGACCACAATTGTACCTTTTCACCTCATCTACCCACGCCCATAAGCCACACCCACCAATTTTATGAGCGCATTGACAGAACCTGCGGTTAGGGTTAAGGCTTGCACATGAGAGATGAAGATCACAATTTTTACTGCACCAGCAAATAAGGGAATGCATCGTTGGTAGGGAAGTATGTAATGCATGAGAACTGGAAACAAGTGTGCAGGTTATGTAGTATAAGGTTATGACAAGCTATTTATAAATAAATAAAAATTAGCACATGACGATGATACCCTTGGTCACAACAAATGCCATATTTCCGTCTTTAAAGCCGACAGATTCTTGCCTTCACAGAAGATTTGACAAGTCAGTCTTAAAGTCAACTTTGATTACATTTTTAACAAGTTATCTAACCAAAACATCTACGTGGTTCCTGCCACTCTAAACACTAAGCCCTAAACCCTGCCACATGTGATTTAAAGTTCTAATTCTCCCAAGTATAAAAAACAAAAAAAACCCCTAAACTAAAGCTCTAGCCCTCAACTCTTTAAAACTTCTCAAAAATATCGTACTCCCACTCCACTCGATTTAGCCGTGCCTCTTCTAGTACCCCTCAAGATTGGTTTGAGGTGGTAGGGATTGAGGAAGATCAGGTTGACGAACGTCTATTCACGTTGAATAAATTTTGCTTAATGGAGAAGGATGTTACCGGTGAGAAGGCGCAACTGTTGAAAGAACATTACGAAGAGATCAAGGAGAAATTAGGACAACTCGATGAAATGAATGAAAAACTGGATAAAATTACAAAAAAGAAAAGAGAGCATTCTGAAGGGTTCAAGTTTCATATCCTCTTCATGGAAGGTCAGCTCTGCGCCCTAAAGTTAGACCGAGATGAGCACAAGAAATTGTGGGAGGAGTCGGCTTGTAAAATTAGTTGTCTTGAGCAGAAGATCATGGTTATGGAACGTGATCAGAATTCCTCAAGTGAGGAGTTATAAACATTTGGGTTATTTCTAGTTTTTTTGTTGTTGTTATTATTGTTTGGATGTTTCCCTTGTATGAACATTTCTTATGTTTCGTTTCAGTTTTTTGCTAGGGAAGATCCATCAGTTATAAATGATATAAGGGAACCAAACCAATGATAAAGACTCCTTCAACAATGGTAGATAAATGTTGAACTTAACAAAACTGGTAATAACATTTTAACAGAGAAATGATATATTATGGCTAAACAATTAGAGGTCTGGAAAGATATAATGATATATAGCTTAACAACAAATGCGAAATTATGTTCAACATATGAAAAATTGATGTGACAAGTAATGATAATTGATTAGACAACTCAGTTTAAATGCTCATATTACTTACGTGTAGAGCAAGAAACGGCGGCGCCGAGCCAAGTAATAATAACTTTTACCCTATTCTCTACTCTTCCGAATGCATTCAACTCCCCTTATAAAAGTTTTAACTTCAAATTAACTATTCTCAACTCTTCAACTATTCAAACCCTAAACCCTAAACTTTTTTCAACTTTTGAAGAAAAATGTCGTACTCTACTCGAGTTAGCCATGTCTCTTCGAACACTCCATACGATTGGTTTGAGTTAGTAAGGATGCAGGAAGATCAACGCGACCAACGTCTCTACAAACTGAATAGACTATGCCTAATGGAGAAGGATGTCTTCGGAGAGAAAGAAAAAATGTTAAAAGAGCATTACAAAGACTTCAGGGAGAAATTAGGAGCGTTCGATCATATCCAGAATGAACTGCATCAAACTATAGCAAAGAGAGATCAACGTTTCGAAGAGTTCAAGTTCCATATACGCTTCTTGGAAGATCAGATCTGCGCCGTAAAGTTAGACTGGGATGAGCACAAGAAATTGTATGAAGAGTTGGCTTCTAAGATTAGTTGTCTCGTACAGAAGATCCAGGCTTTGGAGCGCGATCTGGAATGCGCGGAACGTGATCAAGAGGAGTTGTAAACATTTATTTTTTTGCTATTTAGTTTGTTCATTTTTTGTGGTAACTAGTACTTTGCCTTTGTATGAATGAAAAAATATTTTGTTTGGTGTTATTTCGTTTGTTTTTTACTGTTAAGTAGTGGTTTCCGTTTGGTATGTGGTAAACAAAACAATCACAGTTCTGTAAAAAAATAATGATGATATAGGGAGGTTAAGTTTAATGATGAACTTAACAAAACTAAAGATAAAAATTCAACAGACAATGAAAAATTCTTTGAGAACAAATAACAGTTCTGAATAAAATAATGATATCATGGAAACACACAAATGAGAAAGCATTCATACACAAATGATACTTCAGAAGCAAACAATGAGAACATACAAACAAACTAATGATATATTCTATGCGTACAAATGACAGTTCGATGCTAAATAATTATACAATGGAGAAAGACAAATAAGAATTTATTTTTTAACAAATGACAGTTACATTTAGACAAATGATGAATTTTCTAGCACTGACGATAAAGATCATCCAAACAAATAATACATAGAGTACCCAAAATCATCAGTGCAAACTGATTGCAGCATCTTCATCTGGGATGACAGGTGGTTCAGTGCTCATCGTAAAAGACGGTGCCATTGTCGGACGTGTATTGTCATCGGATGAGATTGGCAGAAGCTTACAAGAACGACGATTGTGTCTATTTTTTTTCGACAGCTACTGCAAAATCTTAGTGCGAGGACGACCAGCTCGAACTGTTGGAATAGGAGCACGAACACGTGGATCAGTTTTTAAAATTTTCCACTGCTCAATTCCTCTTATAGGAATCCATATAGGTTCATAAACAGCCTTGCATGCATTATTTGCGTAGTACTCAGAGATACGTGTAGTTGGATCAACATTAGCAAGACCCAGAGCGCATACTCTGTATTCAAAAGGTATACCCATCGTTTGCCACCAACGATAAGAGCAAGTACCATCTTCAATATTTACAGAATCGGTTCTGCCATAACTAATCATCTGAAAATGGTGACGTGATGTACGAACCCTGCTGGTTAGTGAATCTGCAACAAAATTTCTGCTTTCACACTGATCCGTAGCCCATGGCGTTAAACGAGCTTGACTCTTCTCTGCTTCCTCCCTATACGTGTAGGACATTTCCAAATAGATTCTACGCAATTCCTTAATAAACACATGGATAGGGAGATCTCTTACTTTCAAAATAACGTTATTCCAACTCTCGACATGATTTGTGTAAGCGGCCCCGTATCTGAAAAAATGACAAACCATAGAAGCAAAATGCCAAATGAGAGAATACCGATGGCAAATGAGATCATACAACTGTAAAAGGAATAATAAAGAAATGATGAGAAATAATGGCAAAAAAATGACAAAAAAGAATGTAAATGGAGTTATAATGACTATTGTTCATATAACAAATGATTAGTTGAGCAATACAGAGTGACAACGTACGTACCTACTCATTGGAATGTATAGATTAGACCATGTTTCCTTGGGAATACCTAGTATGTCCTGGAGACCCACTGAATCTGTATTCTGGATAACATTCATATGTTTATCGAAATCAATGCGGGTTAGGGCATCTGCTGCCATCTTAAATGCGATTCTCATACTTTCGAGGGTAGTTTTAATGTTGTTAGATATGTGGATGGCGCAAAACGTATGTATTGCAAATGGAAATACCTTGGGTACAATATTAATAATTCTGGGGTTTCTGTCAGAGATGACGACGAATCTAGTGTCATAACCGTAAAAATTAGACCCAAACATCTCCAGGAAGTATGTCCAACTCTCGGTGGTCTCCGAGTCTGTTATCAAATACGTAAGTGGAAAAATACCAAAAACCATGATATCTCCCTTTTAAAAAAGTTTCATCAATCACAACAACTGGTCTCAATAGTTTATAAGTTTTTTTGGGGGGACCAAAATACCAAAAACACATTGTGAATCTCTTATCCTTACAACTCGTAGTTTGTATGTCAAATACAAAATCTGGGTCAACCAACCCCACTTTCGCAAAGTAGCTCGTAAGTAGTTGGTATGCATGCAGAAAGCTACCTCGCATCTAAAATAATTACGTAGATCAAATAAAATTGTGAAGCAGACAAATGATAAACAGTATTTTACAAATGACTTGTATGGCAAGCACAAATGACAGAGTGTTTTACAAATGACTTGTATGGCAAGTACACATGAGAATAAATGATAAACAAGGTTGTACAAATGACTTTTATGGGAGAATAAATGACATATAAAGTGATGATACCTCAGCGTGGGCTTTTCCTTTCACACGTCATGCAAGATTGTATGTTACATCAATATTGTGATGAATTTGCATATCATCAATAATTCCAGAAGGTTTGTAGTTTGGGTATTTTCGTAGTTTTTGCTTGATTATAGAAGCAACCCATCTGCTAGACGCTGCCCTATACGCGTTCCCACCTTCAGTTTCTACTCGGATGCAAGTATGCACAGAGCAATAAGTACTTACTCTAAGTATGGCAGAACCGACCAATCTTATCGCATAAATCCGCCAAGGGCATTTATGACCTTTGCAATGTACCACGATTTTATATTCGTTGCTCAGAACGTGTTCGTGATTGAACTTGTTTATAACTGCATAAGCTCTTATGTGATTCTTGAGTTCAATTCTATCTCGATATAGATCACCAATGTTAAACTCTTTACTGAAGTCATAGGGATCCTCTGTGTACGCAGCAGATTTAAACCAAAAATCTAGGAGATCTTTTACCTGTTCGGGTTGTGGCTCAAACTGAAATTCAGCTGAACAAATGAGAAATATATTTCTTAGCATGATACTAATTTGATAAGAAATATTAAAAAAAACCTCACAAATGACAAATTCTGCGAGCTTACCTGAAGGTTCAGTTTGTCTAATGAAAGTTTCAGGTTCAATTGAAAAATGAACATTAGTTAGCATAGGTTCATTTGAAGAAGGAACATTAGTTAACACAGGTTCATTTGAGAGATGAATACTTGATTGAGGAATATAAAGTTCATTTGAGAGGGAAACATTAGTAGGTATAGTTTAAAAAGGTTCATTTGATTGAGGAACAATAGTTAACACAGGTTCATTTGAGAGATGAACATTTGATTGAGGAATACTAGGTTCATTTGAGAGAGGAACATCAGTACGGATAGTTTTGAAAGAATCATTTTCATCATCCACAAAAGGTCCAAACCTGCGCGGATCAAGCCCTCTGCCGTTTATTTCAGGGTAATCCCTGTATTCAGGTTCAGGATCAGGAAATGAGTTATGCCGCAAAGGTCCCCCCGCCTTAGTGGTGGACAAGCCTCTACCTGAACCAGTATCTTTAGTGGCGGACAACCCTTTACCCGAAGAACAGAAATCAGAAATAAAGTTCTGGGAGTTCTGGGAAGGTACCCTAAGCTCATTAACAATCCATATGTAAAAGGGTGTGTCGGGATTGGTTTTATGCATATTGATCATTACGGTAAAGTCCTAGACTGATGAAATTGCGTATGCACAACCATGGACGATGTTGTACAGCTTACAGTCCTCACGACGGATTTTGCTTGTTTCTTCAAAGAGTGTAACGAAATCTTTGAATGACGAGTGCGCTCTTAGTGAGGTAAATTTTGTACTTCCTCCAACATAAGTAACAATTAATTCGATCTTTGGACGTACGATATCCCCACCAAAATGAACAATGGTATAAAGCTAAACTCCATTCATCCCTGAAACAAATGATATAAATAAACAATTCCAGTGATAAAGTAGCGAACACAAATGAGAAAAATAATATAAAACTGAATTCCAGTAATCCCTCAAACAAATGATAAGAATCCTAAAATAAATTATATCAATGAACAATTCCGGTGATATAGTAGCAGAAGACAGATAATTAAAAACTCGAAGAAAAATGATTATGTACGAATTGTATCATCTTGCATAACATTTTTTCTTAAGATAAATGGGACAAATCGTGATGCGGATACACAGTTAGAGATGATGGATACAGAGTTAGAAATGATATTTACTGAAACGATTATTTTAACGGTCGGAGATAAGGATAACAACGGTTTTGGCAACGAGAATAACATATGATAACAACGATCTTTTCCTCCCAATGACCTCTGTGTGAGGACTTTAGCGAATGTAAAATGATAGTTGAAAGACTTGGCACATGAAGAAGACATACAGTACATCAAGGACAATCTGTTTTAATTTTTGTAGAAGCTTTGTTGTTGAAGAAGAAGAAGAATAAGAAGAAGAAGCTTTGATTTTTACCGTTAGTAGTGTGTTATGGGGGGAATCTTCCCTGTTATTACTGTTTTGATTACTGTAACATATTAGACTACTCAACAACTCTAGTGGGATAGTTTCTCATTTTTTTCTGCATTATTTATCATTTGTTATGCGAGATCTTTGTTATTTGATGTGTATATCTTTATAATTGTTTTGCTATAACTTTGTCATTTGTTGAGTAATCTTTGTGAGTAGGTAGTTTTATTACTGTAGCAGATTAACATTTAATGTTTGAGAATAAGGTGGCAGCTAGGGGGTAGTAGGTGGGACCATTATCGATTTGTTAATTTTAGTATCGATTTTGGAAGAGACTTGCCAAAGTATCGATTTTGCAAAGATGACAAAAACTAGTATTTATTCTCATAATTTCTGAAAAATTATAGCAATAACATTTTAATCAGAGCTAGAAAGTAACGCCAACACACCCATCTAACCATGTAAACCCTCGATTGCTGAATTTTTCTTGAGATTCACAAACAAGTATCATCTAATGGTTAACAAATATAGAGACTGTGTTGGTACAATACCTCTGACATCGTGTTCCCTTCCTAAGAGCATGGGCAGCAGCCTCGCTAAGTTAGCGAGCCACCTAGGCATAAATTCAGGGAAAATATGACATGTAGCTAGAGCTAAAAAAAATTTCTTTTCCAGGGTGAGGATGGATGTCAGTTTTTAATTTTTTAATTTTTTTAATAATAAAATAATATAAATAATATAAAAATAAAAAAATAAAAAAATAAAAAATAATAAAAATAATAATAAAATATAAAAAAACATATAAAAAATATACACTGCGCCAATTCAATTGACGCAGTTAAAGATTAAAAAAAAAACCAAATTATTTTTTAATGATAAATTATTTTTTAATAATTTCTCTGACATCAAGGAGCTCGGCACAGATAGCCACTGATTTTCTTAAAATTTGTGTAATTTGAGCGATAGCTAGCCTGAAGAACTGATTTTTCCCAAATTTGGATCGCTAATATAGCGATACCTATCCTGCTGCCCATGCTCTAAGTGATGGTATTGTATGAAATGATTGCTACCAACACAACATGTGTCGTATATAGTACCACTACAACAACAACATCACTAGAGTAGTAAAGAGGGTTGTATAAACTTCAACACTATCAAAGAGACAAATATCCTGCTCTTTCTCTCTTTCTACTACTATAGTTATAGCATCACTCATTTTAACTTCTCTAGAATACATTAAACTCAACTCCTTTGATTTAAAATCCGAAACTACAAAACAACACTAATTTATTTGAGTACTCAAAATGAAGTGCAAGGTGGCGGTGATATTTTTTGTTTCTTGATCACCTCATTTATTTCTTTGAATGTCTTCTTGAAGGTGTTTGACGTTAATAAAATACGATGCCAACCCAATTAGGAAGATAAATTCTAGTTGTGTATGTTTTTCCTTCTTTTTTAATTTTTTCTTGAAATTTTGATTTCTTTTTTTGGAGATTTCGCATAAGCAACTAAATTTGTATTTTTTTACTCTCCATCTCCGTGTGATTTACTTCTTGTGACAAGTTTATTATTGAGATTGCTTTTTGTGTTTTCCCTAAGAATTTGTAATACATTCACATTCACATTTGGCATTTTTATTTTTTATTTTTTATTTTTTATTTTTTGTACATGCATTCTTAAAAGCATGGACTAGTGCATGTAAGTATATTGGATAAGTGGTCTTCAAAGTTCCATATAAGACATTTCTTGTAGGCCTGGTAAATTTCGTATCGATGGAGGTGGTGTCGGAGTCATAGACGGTCGTGGAGAAAAAGCATGGAAAGATGAATGTTGTGCAAATAAACTTAAGTAAAAAGGTTGTTCTATTGCAAAACATTGCTTCATGGTTAGAGATATTAATCTTTAAGATAATATATTGTGTAATTGATATTAATTAGTAGGTTGTAGAATATCACATCGCCTATTCTCACGAATTGAGCAAGTCAATACTGTAATAGACTATTTTCGTATTGGACGAAGTTGGTGCCTTACGCCCTTGAAATATAGAATGTTAGCTGGGAACTGAAAGTAACTAACACAAGTTCTAGAGTGGAAAACCCTTGAATGGGTTAAAAACCACGACCTCTCCTGAGGATTTAAAAAAAGAAGAGATGTTTATAGATTGCTAGCTATTACAAAGAGAGAGAGAGATGTAAAAAAGGTCTCTTAGAAGATGTGTCCGAGCATCCCCTCCCATCTCCAGCCCTCTGGTCCTGTTTATAGGCCTTATAACATGACCGTTATTGCTTTAATGAAGAACGTTACAATATTAGGTTTTGATGAGTATTTTATGAGGTCTCTTGTAACGTCTTGCTATCTGACAATTGTTGATCTTGTAACAGATCTCTTGATGACCTTAGCTGTAACTTCGAACTGTTGGTGAAGACATGATCTCTAACGATGTTCGAACTGTAGATGGATATCTGAGTATCTTCTGCAGTACGATGTTACTGGCTGCTTCAATATCCTCAAACTGTAGATGAGGAAGTCTGTATTGCAATATGCCTGCTCTCAAACCTTGGTTGGTTATCAGTGTATTTACTCGAACTATATGAGCTTGAATATCCGACTCAGTATGAGGATTAGAAATAAGCCCTTTCAAATACTTATTAACTATTTTTTCGGGCAAAATTTGATGATCTATATCTATCTATACACCTAAGAGAATAACTCATCAGCCATTTTTTGATCTTAGCCATTCGTTACCCATCTCTCATGAGTCGAGGATTATTTAGGCCGCTCGGATCAATCCTATTTTTTAAATTTAAGTCCCAGCCGTCGGATCTCACAAGAAATTTCATATTTATTTCAAACTTCAAAACTGCCAAATTAGGCTATATTTTCAGTCAACTAATATTTGTTTAAAGCTTTAAAGCCAAATCGTAAGGCAAAATTCCCTTTCTTCACTCCTCTCTCCCTCTCTCTATATCAGCCTCCAAACCTTCTCTTCTCTTCTCTTCTCTTCTCTTAAGCTTTCGAACAAATCCTGCAAAAGAGAACGTCACCAACAGGTTCTCTTTTGTCCTTCAAATTGTTTTCAATTGTTTGTGTTTTACTTCTGATTTCAATTCGAGCAAAGACTACGACCTCTCTTACTCAACAACAACAACAACAAATCTCAAGCTCAAGCTCAAGCTTCACCCAATGTTGAAACGATCTCAAAACCTCAAAAGGCGAAGAAACTGCGAACAATTTATGAGAAGCTCTCTTGTGAAGGTTTCACTTCTGATCAAATCGAACTCGCTCTCTCTTCTCTTAATGTAAGTTTACAACAACAACTTTACCTCCAATTGTTTATGTTTCTGCAAATGTTTACTGTTGTATTTTAGGTGTGTTGTGTTTAATTTGCTCGCATAATTAGTTATGAAATCGAGTTTAGTTGTGATAATTTAAATTGCACTAGTGATGAAGGCCCCGTTTGGTACACAGGAAATGTAACAATTGCCGAATCACCGAAGAATCAAAGCAAATGTTTGTGATTTACAAAGAAAATATGGTGTGCCAAACAGAGCTTAATTTAGCTGAGTGAATGGTCAACAATTGTTTAAATCATAGGAAATGATTCCAATCGAAAACATTTACGGTGTACTAAGCGGAGCCTAAGTTTCTTATGTAGTACTTCAGTGTAACCATGTGTGCGCAATTATTATAAGAGTTTCTAATAGACGAGGAGGAGGGGAAGCTACAAAAGTATGCTTAAATGCATGCAAACACATGTATATATTATTTATTGTTCATTTTCAAATGCATGCAACACTTGTAGGGAAGTGGGAATTTTGTATCTCGGATTTCATGTATGCACTAAGGGTTGCGAAATGTTTATAAAGGCCCAGGTCTTGATTATGCTTAAGGTGTTTTTAAAATGATATATTTGTATGATGAATGATACCTTCAAATTTCCTCTTTTGGGTGCTTTATGTGCTCAAGTGTTTTTTTTTTTTTTTTGGGTGGTGAGTAGGATGGAGCTGATACCCTTGAGGCAGCGCTGGACTGGTTGTGCTTTAATCTGCCTGGGAATGAGTTACCCTTGAAGTTTGCGAGTGCGACTTCTACCATCGGCGAAGGTATCAACATCATAGTGAATCAATTTTGCTATGTTAAGATTGGTGTTTCGCTTCAATCATTTATTTTGTATAAGCAGTGTCATATCTACTGCTCGGGAAGATTGGGCGCCTTCAGCAACTGCATCTAAAGAAAATGAGGAGCAAGAACATAGTGTTTCTGTCAAAATCAAAGAACGGAAGGATGATGCCACTTTGGATTTGCGGCAACCATCCCAAGCAGATTGGATTAGACGATACATGGAACAACAGGATGAGGTACAAATGAAATATTTTCTGACTTGAAACAAACACTCAAGGTTATTATTTACTACGTAATACTCCAATTCTACCGGCAAAGTCAAAAGTCACATTGAAACTCTTGGTTGAGGATATATCTAAGAAAAATTAATTATATTATCCCTTCGTTGGAAAATTACTCCTAATCAGGACTCTCAAGAAGAAAATAGGGTGGTCCCCTGTCCTTTTAACAGGAAATGTACTTCCACAATTTTCTTGTCTGAGGTCTCATCAAGGTGTAACATTTGAAAATTATAGATATCATAAGAGATGTTTTAGCTAGAATTTATTCAATTTTACCTTGTTTACAGGATTAGTGGGAAACTCTGGCCAACGATGTCAGTGGATAAGGTCCTATGGTGGAGGTACTCCTATTTATTTGTAACTTGTTATATCTCTTTGCAATAATTTCTGCTGCTCATTGATTCTGATCATGCTTCTTTTTAACTTGATAGGATTCCGATCCATGCTCTCGTGCCATTTCTATTGCCAAAGAGTACCACATTGCAAGGTTGGAAGCTGCAGATGCCAAAGTGAGAAAAGACAAGAAGAGTCAGGAACAAGCGGGAAATAAAATACGCAAACTTAAGCAAGAAATGTCTTATGTAGGTTCAAGCTCTAGAACTCACTATATTATGCTAAGCCTTTTTTTTGCCTTTTTACAACTCGCAAGAATACATGCGTCACTCTTTGTGTTGAGGGTACCCTTAATGCCTAATGATTATATGCTATTAGGCATATGTTTGTAATACCATTTTTTTGGGCGTTACAGCTATTAGTTCTGAAATATGATACACAATAAGAATCTAACATCCAAATATCAGCATTAATGGATCACCAAAAATCTTTCCATTTTTTTTACCCTGTGAACTTCAGAAGATTTTGCCTTAGATATGTGGTCAGAAAATCCAAATATGTATACCATAAACAGGTACAGATGGCCGTTGAGGTACCATCAAGCAATATGCTAATGCAAGTTGGACTCTTGCTATTATTAGCGTGTTATGCTGATGTGTCTGTGCAGGATTATCAGATGATATCTTGGCAACAGGGTTAGAGGATGAGGGTGCGTCTCAAGATGTAATGAGTGATTCGATGCCTATACCAAGTGTAGATTTTACTGGAATGAAGATTGAATCCCTGAATGAAGAAAGTTTAATAGAAAATTTCAGCTTTGAAGTTTTTGATAATGTTGACGATCTATCAACTAGAAGCCTTACAGAAAGTAACACTGTTGAAACCGAGGAGCCAGATGTAGAGCATAGTGGATTATTCTCTGAAGATGCTTCGGCCAGTGTACCATTGCCTCCAGAATTGTCGAAGATGCAAAAGAAAGAAAAGAGAGCACAGTACTCTGGTGGAAATGTGAAGAAGGAAACGGCTGGAATCTTGAAAAAGGTGAAGATTCAAAGATCCCCTTTATTTTTATATTTTCATAGAGAATTAGGTGGTCTTTGCTAGTATTTGAGTACATTTTGTACCTATGAATGGTAATGAAATGTATGCGTTTATGTTGTGGTGTTACTCTCACATGGACATGAAACACCTATGGATATATGTTGCATCTCTTGTAGACATTGGACGTTGTTGGATCAACATATCTTAAAAATGCTCAAATCAAATGGGCCTGGAACATCACAAATTAGGGTTGATGATGTATGCTATTATTATGGTAACACATTGGTCATATAACTATGTGAGTATCCCCTTAGTGGACCATCCAAAAAGACTAACCTGAATGAAATTGTTATTTATGGGCAAATCATGTTTGTAGTAATCTCAATTTTAATTTTATTATATGTTTAAATGCATTTCATGAAGAGTTCATAATAGCTTTCACATGTAGCATTAATACCCCCACCGTCTGTATGGACATGTGCCGGGTATCTTGTTGGAACTGTCCTCGAAAAGATCAGGTTGATTGTGATTTATTTCAGACTTTCAGTTTGATCTAGATCACAAAAACTGGTACATCACTGGCCAATATCAACTTAATGAATAGGGGACAACACTGAGATCTCCTTGTTCCAGATTTCCTTGGCAATATTTGGATGCCAATAATGTATTCTATACAGTAGAAAGGTCTAAATTCCTTATAACATTTCAGATGTACCATTGAATACCATTGAATCCCTGGGACTTGCTCTTGTGACATTTTGATTGCCCATCTACTACTTTTCCTCTTTGAGTTTTGTTTGTCTATAATAGATTTTACACTCCATTAATGTCTTTCTTTTTGCTATATGTTTCTCTCTA
Source organism: Kingdonia uniflora (assembly GCA_014058105.1). Taxonomy (NCBI): domain Eukaryota; kingdom Viridiplantae; phylum Streptophyta; class Magnoliopsida; order Ranunculales; family Circaeasteraceae; genus Kingdonia; species Kingdonia uniflora. The sequence goes on from JACGCM010002827.1 coordinate 5,960,219, forward strand.
AATGGCAGGGGGACTCGAGAAAGATACCAAAGGCTGTTCTTCACCAGCTTTGCCAAAGTTTAGGATGGGAAGCACCAAAGTTCAATAGAGTTCCAGGCATAGAAGATAGATTCAATTATACTATAAGTATATTACGTACATCTAGTGGGCGTGGTAAGAGCAGAAAAGCTGGAGGTCTTATTACACTTTAACTCCCTGACCAGGACCAGTCCTTTGAATCTGCCGAGGTAGTGACTTGTCCTCTAAATATAAAGCAAATACATGGTCAATTATGAGAGATATTTGCATGTTTTTAGGGTCGGGAAAACACCAACTTCTTGTTGTGTTGGTCGTAGGGTGTCACCAAAATACACACTATAAACCCCAAATGGTGGACATTGAACAACAGTAAACAAGGCTGTATTTTTGTTGCGTCTCCAAAGAACACACACACACACCACTATGTATTTGTATATATATTTTGTCAATAATAAAGAAAATATAAAACTTAAGTTTTGTGCATATTCACACCATGGCATGGTGTTATTCTTGCCTTAGCATTTCTTGCAATGATAGCTTAGTATTCAGTTATACTTATGTTGTTAAATTAGACGATCAGTCCCTTCAATAATAATGTAATAATCCATAAAAAATTAAAAGACAACTTTCTAGTCTTCTAAAAATATCACATTATAGTCACATGAAACAAAATAACAAAGAGAATCTATTCCATTAGCCATAAAGATATATATCCTACCTAGCACATCACGGGGAAAACGTCGTTGTTCAATTTTATTTTATTTTGAACGCACGAGAATGATTTTCTGCGATATAAAACAAAACAATTTACACTCACATTTTCTTCTGCCCTAAGAACATAACTGCCCTGCCCCGCCCCTCCTCTCCCTTTCTTTCACTATTCTCTATCTTTCCATTCCAATCGATTTTCATTCATTTACACTACATTAAAATAATTATCTATTGTTGCATTGCACACCTTTGAAGCATCGTAGTACCGAAGGCACACAAAGTATAGTAAAAATCAACGTTCATCAATGGTGAGCCACGGGCACGTACTAGTTTATAATATAAGCAAATTGCTCTTGAATGAATTTAATCAAAATAAGGCAATCTAGAGTACGTGGTTGAAGATTCTGACATGAAAGTTGTAGTGATCATGTTCGGCGGTTGGGACAAAGGGTATGGGCCTATTGAGCAGAGTGGAGGTAAGATATGTTAACATAATCTTACAGTGTTGAATGGTTTTGGGGTAATCCACAGTGCTGCCTTTGGGCGGAGTATGTGAATTCAATGTGATTAAACTCTCTCACGAGAAGGGGGGTTGTAGGGTTTACTAGGAGCATGAAAGAGTTCGGTGACTCTGTACATGTAGATGGCCTTGTCGAGTTTCTATACGTTTTATCTTTCCAAGATTATATATATTTAAACCCATTTACATAGAGGAACACACACATAAATTGGCATCTTTGCTTCATGAATCCTAAATTTACAAAGAAACCAGTTTATAATTCAGAATTTAGGGACCTTTGATCAGCAATTTAACGGGATCTCTACAGATTGCGACTAATGCAACTATATTTTTTGCAGGACGCACAAAATATGGTTGCAGCTTTCACTCTTTCTCACTTATTTCCTGAGCTTTATATTGATCTTCTAGTTCAGAACCATACTCTTCATTTGTCATAAAATAGCAGGAAGGTGACCTTTTTAACTCCCTTAATTAAGAAAAATAGAGAAGAAGCATTCCGGATTTCTCTTCTTTTGCTTTCAAATACTTATCTGTTTTGATGAATCATGTATGAATTATCTTTTTAGTATTTTTCTAATGGTTTACGGCTTTGGATATTCGGCAATGTTTTTGACCATGCAAGCTTACAGAAGAATCCTTAACTAAAGTTGAAGACAATGTGGAAACTCGGAGAGCCTCTTTCGTTGACTCGTTATTGAGTGCTGAAAGTTTGAGATCATCTAATCCGGTCAAAACCCCTCATGAAAAGCTTGCAATCCTTCAAGTTCGTGAAAATATTGATTTGTGTGTCACTGCTGCAAGAGCAAAACGTAAGTGCTAATACACGATTACAAGCTCATTCCTGATAATGCTTTCACAGAGTGCTCTTAAAATATATTATTTTGGTTGTATGGTAACTACACAAGTAAAACATTTTTCAATTCTATTTTTTTTTACCTTAAATTTTTGCTCATACTTTTCTTTTACTTGTATAGAAGTCATTTGTTAATGGTTCTATTCCATTAGCATCTGGTTTTACTTTTGAAATCTGTATAAAGCAATTTCGAGAAGCCTTTGAAAAAATAGCTTCTGCTCTTAGTAAATTTTGGATGAACTGACTATTAAAATGCGCTACTACTAGTTTGCCAACCTCTCAAAGCTGCCAATAAGTTCTTAAACAGCGCTATAAGCTAGTAGCTTGTTTTAAGCTATGCCAAACGTCCCTGGGAAGGGCATAGCTTACATTGTCTATTATACTATATCTGTGTATGTATTCCAATGCCCAAGTAAATTTATCATCTTGCGGTACCTTACGTATAATTTATATTGATAATATTCTTGAAGTTATGGAGTATTTAATTTTTATCCTTTTCCGCTGCTTTCATGTAATATGCTGGGGTGTTAAAAATGGTCATATCATTCGTGGATGTTATGAAGTTACTTATGATTATGAACCACAAATCAGAATATCGTTGTGACAACCCAAACAAATTGATGACATACTAAGTTTCGAATAAAAAGTTTTTCTTCAGTTTTTGTCCTTTTTTTTTTGCTGGATATCGTCATCTGTTTAAGTCTGTCTGCATTTATCATGTTCTTTCGGCTACGAATTAGACTTTTCCACAATCTTCTCGTAATCATACACTGTACTTGCAGGAATTAATGATTATAAAAAAGTAGAGAGTACCACTCCGAGACAGGAACAAGAGGATAAAATGAAAAAGGTGAAATACAAGGTTGGTAAATAGTCATGAAGTCCTTGTTTTCCTTTTCATTATTTGTTTTTCTTTTCATTACTTGTTCAAGTTAGCCTTTCTGATTTTGAGTCACATTTAACCTTTTCATTTTCAGAAAATGTTGGAATCTCGAGCTGCACTTCATATAGCAGCGTTGAAGGACGATATACTACAACTACTAAAGGAAAATGATATTCTCGTTGTTTGTGGGGAAACAGGTTGTGGAAAGACGACTCAGGTTATAAACTTTAAAATTGCGTCGGTTATGCCAATTTATGTGGTAAACGAATTACGGACGTTCTCTAATCCTCACACTACCAGACCTATACATATTTTTCTTTTGAGAATGTACAAATAATTTATTGATCATGGATAGATTGCAACCAGAAGGCAAAGGAAAAAAAACAAAAATAATACAAAATATTCCACATCCGCCGGATTCGCTAAAATTAAATCTATCCATCATTTCACATAATCTTCAAACCTAAACCCTTTCAAAATTATGGACGAAGATGACCAATACAAGATTGCCACATATGTCAAAGATACGCACCTTTTACTACAGACCTCCACCACAACCAAAGTCCGTCGAGGGAACATGATGAATTAATCTTTGTAAGAAGATTACAATTTACTAATTCAGAGTTTTTTTCATGTTATTTAGGATCCTTTGGCAGCGGCCTTGATCTTCTGGTTCGAGCTGGTAGAAGTCTTCTTGAAGTTATGATGATAATGATCCCTGAAGAGTGACAAGAATATGGATCCTGATAGAAAGGCTTTGTGCAAATATTCTCGACACTTATGGAGCCATGGGATGGACTGACTCTTATATCATGTAAAATTTTCTCTACTGAATTGGCTTCATTGAAAATCCTAATTTATTACCTTGGTTCTTACTTACATTCAATGATCAAACTATCAAAGTTCATCGATGTCGGTGTTTTGGCCGATATTTATGTTGCTACAACAAATTATATCATTGCGCCAAAATTTTAACAATCGCTCTAGTTACTTATTGTTATTAATTTTTAATAGTTACTTATTGTAACAAAAATTGTTGTTACTGACGGTTGCTACCTTGGAGCTACATTAGACTGAAATGGATTTTGCCCTGGCTGGTTTTACGTTACACTAGTGGACGAATAATCATGGCAAGTGAAGTTGGTGTTGTAGATATTCCTCTTGAAGACGTTTTTAGGAAAGGAAGACTTAATCCTGGAATGATGGTCTTAGTTGAGTTTGATAAGCATATTGTTGTAGATGACAAGGTACTAAAGAAGCAATATTCTCTAGCAAGACCATATGGGGGGACTGGCTTAAAAGACAGAACATAGAATTGAAGGACATCATGGACTCTATCCATGAATCTGACAGAGTGCCATCTTCCATATATGGAGCAATGCATGTAAGTATTAAAATATATTGTCAATGTCATGGTTTAAAAAGTAATTATATATCCTCAATAAATCACAATGTATATCTTAAAAGTAAGATATATTATGATATCTACCTTAGCCTATACTTATTAAAAAAATGTAACCTAGCTAATATATTATACAGGTGGCTTAATCGAATACATTCTCTTGTAATATAAAATCATCGGCCGATATAGCTGCCAATATTGTGAGATTTTATACCGAAGGAATATATATCTCCATAACTAATCAAACAAATCAATTTTATGGTGAGCCAATTTCTCAATATATCCTTCATATGTTGGATTATCAGTCAGTGTGTCCGCTGGAAATGTCAAAGGTATTAGCTAGTAAGTGTCACTATATGTATCTAATACATCGGTTTGATATCATAATCTTTTTGAACTTTGGTATAAGATGGTGTTATGTAAATAATAAGTTGATTATCCACTATCGATTAGGTCATTATTTTTAACAATGATATCCCAAACTTTGGTTTTCTTTACAAAAAATCCAGCCTGATATATAATTAGTCGATTAGTTTTTGAATTTTCAGTCTTATACATAAAAAATATCTAGAATATCAATTACCTTGATCGCCAAGTATTACTTAAATGTCTTGATTCAATAACAAATTAATGTTATAGTCCCCCATAATATTTGTCATAGACTCGTATGCCATTGTATCTTAAATCTTTGGCCAGCGGTATATATGGTTGCCATATGGATTTTTAAGTCTTGCAAACAATCAACATAATAACAAGCCCATGATAAACATCCCACTGTATTGATGCAAGAACTAATGGAGAATGTAAAATGATTGAGTATATAAAAAAATTAACAAACTAATGTTTCTTCTTCGTAGGTTACTGTCCTTACACCACAAATCAAACTGATTGGTTTGATGTATATAAATGATTTGTTTTCCTGATCACCCTTCTAACTCTAGTTTTAAATAGGTTTTTTCTTTATTTGTTTTGTTGGTTTTGACCTCATAAGAAGTTACAATTAGAGATTTTTTTTTAAGTTTTTTTTTTTCCGCCTATGTACTTCACCCTTGAAATCATTATTTGTGAATTGTAGATTGGCTGAAAGTTTGTGATAATAATGTCTTCGACTAATCCGAACAAAGAATGGCGATCATAATAATGCCTTCGTCTCACTTGTGTAATTAAGCATGTGAGAAAGTAGGCTTTCTTGATAATGCCTCCTCTAGATCCATTAATTTGTATTTTTTCCTTCTCTTAACTTTTCAATGGTACAGGTTTGCCTTGGACTTTCATCTCGCCTTAAAAGGAAAAATATGTAGATGCACAACTAGAAGAACTTCTAAATGCAATGGTTATATTTTATATCTTTCACTTGCAATATTTATATATATATACATTTCATTTCTAAAGGCCGAAGTTTTATTGTCATGATATGTAGCACCACTAATAAGAAAGAGATCACAACATCATTGATGCTTCGACCATAGCTAGCTAACTGCCTATCAAGTACTCAAGTTCAAACCATCTTCTTTTATCTTAGGAAGTACTAAAAAGTAGAACATAGTATCAAACAGATTTGATTTTCTTAGTTAATTAGTATTAATTTTTTTATGGTTTATTTATGATGATGTCTGCAGATCCTAAAAAACCATATATGTTGTTACTGGATTGCCTGCCAAGTAAATTTTTTTGCCATTAAGAGTGTTCATCTTTCATTTCTTTCAGTTTTTTCCCTTATTTAAGATCTCTTTGCCCTTAAGGTTAATTCATTCATGTATGCTTAAACAATTATGTCAGAAAGTATTGGGTAGAGTGGATGCCCAAACCCATTTGCACCACCATGGTTGAGGCATCTTTTGTCTAAAATGATGATGCAGGTATGTTAGTTAAATTTCTTAAACCATCAAACTTGAACTGTTATTTTCCATTTCATAGACAGACCATATGTGACAGTCTACCAAGATTTGTATGTATTTAATTTTAGAATCCTGGCAACTATGAAGGTTAAGTGGTATTTGAATTTTTCCAGGTACCAAGAAGAACTCTATGCATCTTGTTGTAATTGTTAATGCGTCATTCAGAAACACCACATATTCCTAACTAAGGTAAATTTTTTTAGTGAGTAAATTTTGAACTTATGTACTTTTTTATTTTCAACTTATCACTAAGAGAGTAATGAAGTTAACTCATATACAATGAACTTTTCTCCGTGAATACTTAGGTTTTGTAAACTGCCACAACAGATTTGGAGAATTTTTGCAAATTTTGATTGTATTTCTTCAAGTTCATATGGCGATTATGCAAGTTCAGACAATATTTTTGGGAGTTCAGGTTGCTCGCTGTATATGCTGAAATTTGCCATATTATAGAGTTGAGACTACACTGGAGGAATTGGCAAATGGAGCAAGCCAACTATAGCAAAATAGTGGCTTCAAAAGGTTTTTTCTAATTAAACTTGGAGGAATTATTGTTTAAGATAGAAACTTGTAGATTATCTTGTATGAATTTTGATCGGATCGATAATAAAATAAAGTTCAATTTCAATGTGTATGAAGTCTTTATTTTAATGTATTGAGTTGTACTTTCTTTTTTTCGGATTTGCGACAAAAATTACATTTGCGATTGTCGCAAATGAAGGGGGAAAATTGAATATGACGAATTGATTCTTGTGTATACGGCTTCTATTCATTGTCGCAAAATAAATAACATTAATTAACAACAGACCATTACTGTTGTATTTTGTTTTATAATAAAAAAATTATTTAAATTGAATTACGACGGTTATAAACTGATGCACATTAATGACCAACATAGACCATCGCAAATTTGGTGCATTGCGAATGATTTTTTATGCTTAAGCATTGCGACGGATTTTTTATGTCTACACAAATAAACGACCGCTTGCTTTTTAATGACATTGGGACGGTCAAAAATCGTCATAAATGACTATAAATGACGGTTTTGGACTGTCGTAAAATTAACTTATTTGCATAGCGAAAGTGCTTTCAAAATGCTCTTCAAATTGATTCAAAATATTAGAGCTCCTCGTATGGCCTCGGGATGATATATCTCCGGCAAGAAAAGTTTGAGTTCCCAAGCTTTATTTTCTAAACGCTTTCAAAATCAATCCATAATCTTCTGTTAATATCTACTATCTTGGAACTACTTTACATTCTTTAGAGATTTGGACCTTTGATAACTTTATTTTTACTTCAGAAAGCTATATTCAATCGTCTTATCTTATTTATAATTACATGGTTGCTTTATTGGCTATAAATGTTTTGAGTTCACATTTGGCGATTATAGTTCTTTCTTTGCATGCCATTGGGCTCTTGAGACACCTCAAGTTTGATCATGAGATACTGTTATAGTTCATTGAGCCCACAATGCTCAAGGAACTACGATTTGGGAATTCGCGTCTCTTTATATTTCAAAAGGGATGTGTAATATTTTGTATTGTTTTTTTATGTCACAATACATTTAAGTTCTATTGTGTCAATGCATTTGTTTCATATTCTGTACATACTTTTTTGGTTCCATACTTACCTGTTTCTCAATCTACCTTATTTTTCTTTTATGTTGATGTTGTACTACTATGTAGCAACTTAGGCCACTCAAAATTGAAAAGTCTCAACCTATTGAGACAAGTTCTTAGACCACTCATGTATTCAAACCCTACTCCAATATCTCTCTTTACAAATTGATCAAAATATTCAAACTGTAACTCCATTACCTCTCTTTACAAAATCCAACTTATTCCCCCTACGCCGAATCAACTAATCCCAAATATGAATATACATGCAAAACACTAGAAGAAAACATGTAACCCTATTATATCTTATCAAAATCAATCTTAGAGCTACATTTACAAAAGAGAATTGCATTAAGTTAGTTATTGATTATATTTTCCAATAATGTTGAAAATCTGGTGCCTCCTTTAGACCTTCTTTCTTTGAGTGATTGATATGTTGGGGTTTCCATCAATAATGCCTCTCAAATATATTGGAACAATCAAGTATCAAACTACAATGTGTGCAAATACTAGTATAAGTTAATTTACGTCATGTGCATTGGCATATGTGTTCTAAGGTTTGATATGCATTATATATTGTTCATCATATACAAATTTTTTTAAGTTTTTCTATTCCGTTAACATTAACAATCCGTGTTACTATCTTAACAATCTGCATTACTATCAAATTTCATTCGTCTCTTAGACACGTCCCTACTTTTTCTACGTACTTTCTCTCCTCATTCATATCAGAGAAGATACAAAATCAGTCCTAAGGATAGCTTTAGAATAACTAGATGATGTTAATTACTGATTCTATATATAATTAATGCATAATTAATTACTGAGCATAACGGTCTAGCATGCGCGTTAGCGCGTGCCTAAGTGCTCATAACCACTATGTTTATGATATATTCGCTTTGACTGTCATCAACAACAACTCATGAAAGGATAAACTATAAATAGAGTAACAAATCGCAAATATGCCACAAAATGTAGAGAGTTTTCTCAACTTAAATCTATTACTTCATGTTTATTTTGTAGTGTGCACTGTTCTTTCATTCTTATTAAAGTATGTTGCTTCGTTCAACGATATACGAATAATTCTTTCACTTTCAGTAATTCAAGTTTCTCAAAATTTTACCTTTCAGCATTACAAACTTGAAAATCCATGACAACAAAGGGTTTCACCTAAATGTCCTCTAGCGCAACCGTGTAATGAGTCATCATGGTGATATCAAAACCTCCTAAAGTAAAATAAACACAGAAGTAATCCATATTAGTTGTTCTAGAAACATCAACATTATGTTATGTGATATTGACGATGGAGATGATTGTATCTAAATCATTGAGAATGGTAGGAACAACACCATTTTCAGATGTTCATTATGGGCTGGGCCACGACATTAAGTATTTCATCAACTTAGATCTCATACCATGATCTTCTCTTATATTTCTTCAACAAAAACTTATATATAATTAATACTCTCGGGCACCTTTCTTTTACAAATGACTAAGGCATGACTATTAGATTTTCCATCTATACTGGCACTACTTTTCTGGTTCACGAGCACATATGTTAATAGGTTGTATAGGTGTTATTGGTTGTGCCCAATTGTTACACCAAGTTATGGTAGGTAGGACCTAGTGTTACTCTTTATTAGGGTTTGAGGGTATAATGGGAAGACCACTCTAGCCCTATCAGGTTAAATAGAGAGGAAGTCCCTCTTAGAGGCTACAACACAGAAAACCATCCCATTGAGGTCTGCAGCCAATCTAAGGAAAGACTCTACTCAAGAATAAGTGATTAAACAGAGAGCAGAAAAAGAGGTTAGTATAATCTTTAATGTTAAGTTATTGATCATAGCAGATAGTACTTTATTCCTACAATTGGTATCAGTCGCTAGGGTACACAATCTCTATGATTAATTTGACTAAGAGAGCTAAGCCAAACAAATTTGTTGACAGTTTGTTCTCTGTAATTTCAAAGCATATTATTAATTATTTTATTTCTTTTTCTCTCTCTCTATCTACCTCGCACATCTTACACCTTTATGGCGTCTTCTTCTCTATCCCATGCAGAAAAGAGAGAGTGAGATCTGTTGGTTGCTTCTCTGCGCCAGATCTGTTGGTCTTCACCTCTACAAATCCAATTTCTACAATAATCATCCATTCTCTGCCGAATCTCAGATTGGGTGTTTTCTAGGGTTCATGGGTGACCGAATCTGTGATTGGTTTGTTTTTAGGGTTCTAGAGGATTGAGTTCTCCAAAATCTATTATAGAAGAGGTGATTGGGTTTGATTTTGGAGTTCTATTGTTATTGGGTCTTCTGAAATCTGCTTTCTCCAAAATCTATTTTCTCCCTCTCCATTGCATCGATTTAGATTTTTCAATCCACATATATTCAGACCTAAAATCAGTTTTGTACACCCAATATGATGTCCAAGAGAGACATCTCGTAAATTTGGCGATCAACAAATGTGATTTGGCTTTAATTTTACTGTTGTTCCCCAATATCTCGACAATCTGCATCTATTGCGAGTGAAAGACATTGTTGGCGTCCGATTCAAGTTTTTCTTCAAACCCTTGTTGTTTGTTGCCTCAAAGGATTTGTTATCTCTACCGAAATTGTAGATTTTTTCCTTATTATTCAAGCCATTTACAGATCTGATTTCTAAGGTTTGTTGTTGGATAATTTATTGTTGGATAATGGGTGTTCTTCCCCAAATTTAGTTATCTGATTTCTAGAGTTTCATTGATGAATTGGAGAAGAAAGCCCATCTATTCGATGCTAATTTGTTGGCTGTGATTTGGGTAACCGCTTATGTTTCTGCTTCGATTCTATTCATAAGATGTTTGTGTAGATTTTGCACAATTTTGGTTGGCATAGTCTGTGTGTAGAGAGAGGGTGGAAGTTTATTTCTCGTTCTGAGTGGGAGTAACAACAGGTATTTTTGGGGGTTTTGTGTGTTGATTGCAGGTCTGCCGACGTTCAACTCCACGAGCAGCGAGACTACTTTACAATATATATCTGTGTGTTTTTTGTGTTTTTTGTTTTGTCCAGGAGTTGCTTGCAGTGATATTTTTTGTTTGTTTGTGTTGTGCATGAACTGTTCGTTATTCTTGGATATTTAAACATATGATAATTACGCATATGATGACCCAGTTCAGGGATTCCACTGAATCATTAGTGATTACTAGCAATAAATTCATTAATGTTTCTTCTTAATTAACAAATTTTTTTTTGGCAATAGTCATGGATAATCATTAATGTATATAGGTGTTTTTATTCCCAAGGATCTCCAATGGGGTTTAAGTGAGATCAAGTAGTCGTTAGGAAGGCGGGATATAAAGTGGGCAAATACACCCAAAAGAGTTTTATCCATGAACTTGAACGTTTCTCCCAATTTTGAGACTCTCTTGTAAAGTCTAATTAAGTCTACTTTGCACTAATTAAACTTAAAATAATTAGACCACCCAAAGGAGGCTAAGAAACTTCTAATTAATTAGTGGGTCAAGATAGGCTACACGGTATGAGGAGATAAGGATAACCCTTTGCCCAATGGTGACGAAGTGTCTCGAGTCAAACTGTAAGTGGTCAGCCTAGTCTTGAGCGTGAGTAATCACCAACTAGGGGGAAATATATGTCAAATCACCACCCAAAGAAGGGATTCGATGATACATCGCTGTACCCACAGAGTAAAAAATCAATACCATAAATATTATATACACTCTGACTTGACCATCCTAACCCCAGGTAGGATAGAGATTAATGACATCAAGTTATAAATATTTTACAGATCAAGTTAAACGTGCATAAAATTTATTTTTTCACGTCCTACAATAAGTCTTTGGTTCATGCAGCTATGGACCCTATGATCCATAACCAACTGACTAATATTGAGACCTTGACGAACTCTAACTACTCCCAGGAACTGTTAGATGTCTTTAAGGAACAGTTTGAGGATTTCGTCAAGGGAAGGCAGTACAGTAACTTATCCCAGTTTTTATCGTTGAAGTATGACTACAGTGGCAATATGCGCTCGCACATTTATGTTTTCTTTTCTTCTCCATCAGAAGTTTGACTCACTTGATAGATTCAAGACTTTCCAGTTAGAGGTTGAGAAACAGGTGGATCAGAAGATCAAGGTTGTCCGGTCAGATCGAGGAGGGGAGTATTATGGTAAGATCGATCAAGATGGTCAACATTCAGGACCATTCTATTAGTATTTAAAGGACCAGGATATAGTACACTACCCCTAGATCACCAGAGCAGAACAGTGCTTGTGAACGCTGTAATCGAACTTATCAGAACATGGTTCGCAGCATGATATGTCATACTGATTTACCTATGAATTTATGGGGAGAGTACTTACATTATTCAGTCTATATTCATAATCGAGTTCCTTTTCGTTATGTTCCAGTTAATCCTTATCATCTTTGGAGTGGGAGAAATCCCAGTCTTAATCACTTACGTATTTAGGGTTGTCCGGCAGAAGCAAAATTATTTAACCCGAATATCAAAAAGTTAGATTCGAGGATTGTTAATTTGTTTCTTCATTGGTTTCCTAGAGAGATCGACAAGATTCAAGTTTTATTATCCTTCTCGACCCATGGAGATTGTTAAGTGTGCTCAGGCACATTTTATAAAGGAGGGAGATCACTTTACCACTACTATCCATAGAAAGGTTATCTTTAAGGATACTTGGAGTCCAACAACTATTCTGATCAGTGTTGTTATGATTCCATATTTATCTGATATTGACATTGTGACGAGTATAGTTCCAGACCCTATCGTAGCACCAGTTCTCCCTTAGTTTTTTCCTCTACCCGCAACAGTCCAGTTCCCTATCGTTCTACCTCCAGTCCAGCCTCTTACTTCTACTCGGAGATCCCCTAGAGAGAGGCGTTCTAACATTTCTTCAGGTTATCATCCTTAATCAGTTGAAGGGGAATTATTTAATTTTGAAGATCCAATATCTTTTAGTTCGGCTATGGCTAGTAGTTTGGCAAATCAGTGGCGTAATGCCATGACAGAAGAGATGGACTCTATGTCTCACAACTCTGTGTGGGAGTTAACACCTTTACTTGAAGGATCTAAGGTAGTTGAATGCAAATTGGTCATTGTATATACGTCAATCAGAGTGGGAGACATTTTACATTTATGGTTTTGTACTCGACATTAGTTTTGTTGTTGGGATGTTAAGAAGGTACCATCATAACCCTTCTAATATTCACTGGCAGGCAGCCAAGAGGGTTCTTCATTATTTAAAGAGGACTAGAGATCATAGATTAGTTTATAGGAGATCAAATGAGCTCATGGTCTTGGGCTACTCTGACTCAGATTTTGTAAGAGACAAAGATGACAAGAAGTCTACTTCTGGATATGTTTTTATGCTTGCTCATGGCGCTATCTCATGGAGAAGTGTCAAACTATCTCGTGTAGCTTCCTCGACTATGGAAGCAGAGTATGTGGTTTGTTATGAGGCTTCCCGACAGGCTGTATGGCTTAAGCAGTTTATTTATGTGCTGAAGATTGTTAATTAGATTTCTAGACCATTACAAGTTTTTTGCGAGAATGAGGCAGTCATCGAGTATGTTAAGAATGATAATATGACTATAGATAACAGGTATATTGGCATTAAGTATCACGTTGTCATTGATTAAGTGTAACAACAGATTATCGAGATTCCTCATTTGTCGACACTGGAGATGATTACTGATCCGCTTACTAAGAGACTTTCGATACTATCCTTCAGGGGACATGTTACGCGTATGGGATTGTTGGAGTCTCTTTGAGGATCGTTCTTTTGTGTGGGAGTAGTTGTTCATTTATTTACTGTTACTGCATTAGGATTATTTATCCATGTGGGAGTTATTCCCGGTTATTATTTTGGTCGACATTCAGAATTGATTTTTGATTATTTAGCTGCTATTATATTTGGATCCGTTATTATATGTGAACATATTCAGTTTAAATTATGCAATTGCAATAAAGTTTTAAATACGAGTGATTTTATCACATGACAGTTGTCTAAGTATCAAGTGCCTGTAAAGATTACTAAAAGGTTTCTCAAGTTTGCTTGGGCTGGATATGGGTAGGCTCCACATCCTTTGGCTTTCATTTCAGCATGAGCGATGGTCTTCGCATGATGGTTTGTTTAAGTATTGAAATAACATGTGTCTGGTAAATACATGTTGTAGGATACTAATAGAAATGTATCAGCACATTATTAAGGTGTACATTTTCCATTTACACGCTAAACTCCACCAATAAAGAAATTATACTTGAAAGTTATTGAGGTTGCTAGCCTGATGTCCACGATATGAATTAGGTATGTGCTCAAAGACCTGAACCGTGTTAGCCATCTTTATAGTCGTAGAGTGACAGTCAAGTTTGATGTAACATTGCCTTCAACAAATTATCATGTGTGATTTTATAAAGCAAAGGATGGCCATTCGCTTTTTATAAAAAGTTGTGAATCAGGCTAAAACTATTTTTCTTTAAAATTAAGTTAGCTTCAGGTGGGAGATTGTTGGATTTTCCATCTATACCGGCACTACTCTTCCGGTTGACGAGCACACATGTTAATAGGTTATATAGATGTTATTGGTTGTGCCGAATTGTTACACCAAGTTAAGGTAGGTGGGACCTAGTACTACTCTTTATTAGGGTTTGAGGGTATAATGGGAAGACCACTCTAACCCTATCAGGTTAAATAGAGAGGAAGTCCCTCTTAGAGGCTGCAACACAGAAAACCATCCCATTGTGGTCTGAAGCCAATCTAAGGGAAGACTCCACTCAAGAGCAGGTGATTAAACAGAGAATAGGAAAAGAGGTTAGTATAATCTTTAATGTTAAGTTATTGATCATAGCTGAGAGTACTTTATTCCTACAATGACAACTGACAATATTGCCATATTATTCCAGAAAGTCTATTATTATAAGGTCAGTACATTGTTCAATGCTTAACTAGAACTTAAGGATGTCATTGCTGCAATGTATGTAAAAAGCCTTTTACAATGTATGTCACTTTTGTGATACCATAAAATGAAGATATGTCCTATTTATGGTCCACAAACTATTTATTTTTTTATAAACAAAAATAGGTTTATAAATTGCTTTTTTTGTCTTGTAGATTTTTTTTTTGGCATTTCAATTACATATAAATCTTCTCCTTTCAATCTTTTTGTTTTTTTCATGGTATGAATTAAAGTATATTTGCTGGAGTTGTTATACGTTTATAATCTCTTGAACAACTTGTTGGACTTGCATTGTTTAAAAATTCTATAATACTTCTACATTTATTTATTTTTTGTATAGTTTACGTAAAAAATAATTTTGTTTTTAAGTATTATTAAGTTTACATGTAATTTTTTACATTAATTATGGGACAAAAATCCTCCACTCCGTGTGTATTAAGCGTATTGCGTTACAGTACTTGTAGGACAAAAATCATACACTCCATCTATACTACTACCGATACATACTTTCTGCCAACGTCTCATGGAGGCCGTAGATTACCCTTTTCTTGTGCGTCGAGGTCTTTTTAAACGGTTCAGATTGGTTTGAAAAGTTAAATTTAAAACACAGCTGTCCGATCTGAACCAAATTGCATCATTTCGATTTTTAACTTTTAGTGTGTCATTTTACCAAATGATTCGGCACAATTCGTGATTTTGCATATTTTGAGGCATTCTTCTCTCCTTCGATTCTTCGGTGATGTCGATTGGAGAAACTGCTTGCGCTTATGCTTATATGATCGCCATCACTGTAATGTTTCTGAAACCCATTTGTTTTTTGATGATTTTCTAATTAAGGTTGATGATTTAGGGTTGAAAGTTTGAATTAGGTATATTGGTTTGGTTTTAAATTTATGGATTTGGTGAAAAAAGATGTGGGGTTTGGATGAATTATGAAAATTTGAAGATTTGGTGATGTATTTAGCTGAAACCATCAAATAGTAGTTTGATTTCTTCAAATTAGTTTCTGGGGTTCTCTATTTTATCTTTATTTTCACCTACACAAGGTGTATGAGTTGTATTTTTTTTCAAATGTTTCTCAAGTTTATTGTGTTATGTTGATGATATAGGTCAAGTTAGAGACAGATCAGGAGGTGATGCTATAAAGGGTGAAGATGGTGAAGTTAGAGGAGGGCATTAATGGCAGAGATCAATCTTGTAACATTGTGCAGAGGTGAGTGTTTCTAATTTTGAGGGTTGTAAGTTATCTTACAGCAACTGGACCAGACTCACCTGTGAGAACAGAACCGACCGAATCATCTCACTCAATCTCGGTAACATGTTTATCAGGACCGGTTCACCCAAGTCTATGTAAGCTTTCATCTTTACAAACCCTTGATTTATCTAACTACGTGATATTTAGAGTTGTAGATCGTTTCCAAAGACGTTTGAGCTTAAAATCTCCATAATTTCTAGGTAATTGTGTTTGATTTGCTATAATTTAGGAGTTTTACCAACATTAATTTGGTTTAAATATGTTAGATTTACTGCTTGATTTTAAGGAGTTTGGTGTTCGATTTAGGTTTAAATGCAGCGAGCTTTCAATACTGATACCCACATTTGGTCCTTTAGCATACCTGAACTATCTTCTCTGGGTTGAACTGATTTTTATCCGATGGTTGGTGTTATAAATGTTTCTCCACTTAGCTCTCTTGATTGTGATAACAATGTTTTTTCGGTATGAAAATAACATATTGAGGCCATATTGGAATTAATGGAGAATGCTTAATCACGCCTTCCCTTTGTAATTGATTTTTCTTACGGATACTTCCCCTTAAAGATGCCTGCAGGATATGAAGCATTCAAAACTTAGCAACATCCGTCTCAGAGCTGATAGTTTCTACCATTTCTCCTTTCGAAGACCATGTGAGTCCACTTTCTCTTTACCTTTTTCCTCAAATATATATTGGAAGTACTGAGCATCAGTTTCATGCAAGAAATACCTTTATTTTGTAGCTCCTATTGCTGTAATTTTTAAGAGATTGTAATCTTTTAGGACCTTTTGAACCAGTTTCACCAATAGACATGGAAGGCCATGAATCGTTGCAAGAATATAGGCATTAGGAAGACATAAAAGATGGATGGTCGCATGGTGATTATTAATCTTGATAATCTTGAAAAGCATAATTATAACCTTCACCAGAACATAGGTAATTCCAAGAACCAACTTGCTGAAGTTCTTGTAGGACCTTTTACTCTGATTGTCAGCCTCAGTATACTTGTTACGTAAATTGGCATACCCCATGGTCCCTTGAGAATTTTTATAGCCGTCAAGTGCTTCTTGTGGCTAGGGACAAATTGAATTCTCTTTTTTTTCATGGCACGACTCTTCATGACGATCTTTTTGAATAGGATGCAAATCGTTTGTTTCTTCCACATTCTTTAAACTTGTGCATGCAATATTGGTATATCAAATATTTCCAAGTGTCTTGTTAGCCTCACCACTTCCATCAATAACAACATGCTCATTTTCAGTATCCTGACTTGTGGCTTTTTCCTACCAAATCAACAACAGACTTGAAATATTGTGAATTTTGTTAATAATAGCAGGTCCAAGGTCCAATTCAGTATTTGCTCGAGACTTTTTTGCCCTTCCATCAAATTATTGGTATTTACTTCTTATGCATTACCTTGTATTTAGTAATGGCTTCTTATTATCCGTCGATGAGAGCATCATTTTCGTTCGTCATCTCTTCTGTCTCTGACTCTAATGGGAGCTTTGGGACTGTTATGTAACTCTGGCAATCCCTCCAAAATTATTATTTTTAATTGGAAATTACAACATGGTTTTGTCGTTGTTGAGACTTTCATCAAAAGATGTTATATTCAAGTTACATTTAAGTGTAGATGCTGTTCTGATGGTGTTTAAGCATTTATTTGATGGTGATATAGCTTCTTAGGTCTAGGTTCATGGTAATATGTTTGATGCCCCTTTTATTAGAATGCACGAGTATAAGTTAGGTTTGAGTATTGGTACAGTTTTGTGTCTAAATCCAGCCATCTAGGATATATTAAAGGTATCCTTCCTTCTCAAGATATGCACAGTTTTGGATCATTACCCGATGAGGCAAATGTTGTTCTAATCCTAGACAAGATATGTTAGCATAAAAAAGAATTCAGATCTCCAATTTCTCTTGCAAGTAGCCTAAATAGGGTCTCTATGTGTTTTATGCTAGCATAAAAAAGAATTCAGATCTCCAATTTCTCTTTTTAAGATAGATATGCGTATACTGCGTTAAATTTTCCTAAATATCCATGGTGTCGCCATTGGGTGGCATTCAACTTTTTTTATGCTTTTTAGTGACTTTACTAATGTCCGTCTTCTGTCTAGTATTCCATCTACATAATAAGGTGCAGGTATTGGAGTTTCTAAGAGGATTGTGGAGGAAGAAAAAACCACTTTTGAAGATAGAAGAAAAATGGAAAAAAAGAAGAGTTACTTACATTCTTAAAACATCTCTGTTCCTTTTTGAAGATTAATACAAGGATTGCAAATATACTTCCTGTATAACTTAATTACTAAGTTATTGCGTAAATGCCATGATGTAGGAATATGACATACAGTAAATATCTTCCCTTAGTTCTAGTTCATTCTTACAGGGACTCAAAGAAGACGAATATCTGTTGGAGTGGTATGAGCGGACTAAAAGCTGGGAGTTAGGGACATCTAGGCCAACGTATGGCTTAGCTAATTAACAGTTATTAGCTCATTTTTAGTAGCCGAGCCATGCAGTCCTATTGTGGGATAATGCTCTTAATTTTAGTTATTTTAGTAGTGCAGCTATTTCATATGGTCCTAGCTAACCTGTGTTGACATCTTCTATCATGTAATTACCGTTAAGTATGCCAACAATGTAAATACTTTTGAGAGACATTTTCCAAGTAATTGATTTTCCTTGTGAAACATCAGCAATATGTTTTTACATCAGTATGTGTTTTCAATCACATTAATACCATCAAAAGTTTTAAACTGTTGTTTTGGATCATACATAACAAATTAATAGCACCACCTTCAGCTGAATAAATGTTATATCGTAAGGCATATTGACGTAAATGATAAGTTTATGAACATCATTATCATAAGGTGTATTGAGGTAAATAACATGATAGGAAACATCAAAGTAAGTGAGATATATTGCTATAGTGCTAGCAAATCTTCGTCGCGACCTTGAACAAGTATAATGACCAATAATTCCATACATACACAGAGACCAGTGAAGAAGAAGAAAACATCAAGCTCTTTCTTTAGAGAATGTTAAATACATACAGACAGGTACACTTATTTTTAAACAAATCACAATATCATAGAAAAATCACAAAAAAGTTATGACAGTTGTCCAATGCAAAATACAATTTATAGTTCAAAGACATCCCCAAATAGTTTATGCTAGTGATGACGAAGTTGATGACAATTAATCCCCTCTTCTACGCTTGGCTGCTTTGCAAGGTATTCTACATCTAAATTATCAAACTCTGAAGATTGTAAAAGTGGAAGATTTAAATTCAAATGTTTGTGCCAGCGTTTACGCTGTCAAATACATTTATAAATATATTTTTCATAGCAATCTGGATCATCGCGAAATAGTTTTTGTTAGTAACGAGGAAGATGATGATAAACAATCCACTGTTCTAGACTTAGCTATTTCACAAGATACTATGATTGCTTTCCATCTAAATGGTGGTGACGGAGAAGCTGATGATAAACATACCACTGCTCAAGGAGATATAGAGAAAGATGTTCATGGTAAATAGAACTATTGAGGCATACCAGATCATTGCCTATTAATAAATGGTAGTTATGAAGAAGAAGATGATAACTGATCCATAGTTACAACAATGAACTTTTAAGTTTAGTAGTAGGTTTATGTTACTAAGCCATTTTTTCCTTTACAATAACAATATTCAAGCCCAACTCAAATTAAACTCTAAATGGGATTCCATTACCATATACCTTTGAATGTCAATGGACCAAAATTAGAGTGGGCTACAATTTAAATATTGGGCTTGTGCAATCCATATCAATATAATTCGATCCAGCCCACACAAAAATAATCTTCCAAGTAAATTTTAACACAAATAAGGGCACATGCGTCAATTAAAGGTTATACAAAAAATGAACTTTGGGGCTAGCACGCGCGTTAGTGCGTGCCTTCGTGCTCGTATGTCTTACCCGTATTACGTTACAAAAAACCCTATATTCTGTGTGCCTTGTATTTGAGTGAAAAGTATGACATCTGTGCCCAGGTTCATGGTTCCAAAGATTATAAAAAAGAGTAATAAAATCTTTTTAGAAAAATATTTTCCATCTAAACCCTTTTTATACTGCAAATTTTTTTTTTGCTACGTCTACGTTTTTGAGATACCTAAAAAATTGCCCAGTTTCAATCCGCGCATGCAATCCCACATCCCTCCCTGAAGGAACAACCGGTTTATCACCAGTTACAATACCAATTACCTCTGAATCATCCATAGTCCTATCAGACGATGATGATTCCTGACTACTGGAAGATACAACAAATTTACTATTGGGTTTCGGATTTTTTGAGTGCATCTACCACATACAGAAAAAATCTGTTCAGAGTTTTTAAAATCAAACAGGCCTTCTCCCGCAGCTGTACCCAACACTTTATTAATCTGCCCAGAAGTTCAAACATGCAATTACCAGTTTCAAGAAACTAATAAAACAACAAAAATGGTGGAAACAGAGTCACTAACCTGTACTAGAAGAACAACAATTATAGTTTCCGGCCACCACCTTTACTTCACACAGTAAAGCGTTGGTTTTTACAGGAAGACCACAGTAAAATGGTGGACTGCGATTGAAGTTTGACGACTTTCTCTCTTTGGAAATACATTCTTCTCTTTCTGCAAATGAATATGGCTTCTGGGAGGGAGAAAGACGAGAGTTTATATTGACCCTCGGTTTCTAAAACGACGGCTCTTTGGAACACGTGTTAGCATCATCCCTCTTTATAGGCACGTCTTTTCGTTTCCCTCATGATGATATTTGGAGTAACGTGCTCGGTTTTCACGTCTGTCTCTCTCCTTCGCCATTATTAAATTCAAGGACTCACTGCCCTAGAAGATTTATACAGATCTTGCAGCACGTTCACTCCCGTACAGCAAAAACCTTCTACGGCTACACGATCCTGCTGTGCTATTTTAAGCATGATTTCCAATTCAAAAACCTAAGTACAGCTGTCACTTACCTCAATTTTGGTCTGATAGAAGCAGAAAATTAGCAACAAATCCTGCTTTAGTTATATTTCAGTCAAAAATTATCATAGATACAGAAAGTGATGACAAAACAACCTCAAAAAAAAATCATTATGATCAATGACCCGACCTTACATATACATACAGCACAGATGGTTCTCTTTACCACATGGAAAGATTTCCCCACCAGCAGCAACAAGTTTATCCAGCATGATTTATTGAACTTATGCCTCACATAGCTCTACATACAGTAGAAGTTCGCAAATCACTCCACATCAGAGGCCGCAACCAAGTTTCCACCCATGATAACAAGTTTTCAAGCTGACTATGATGATACTCTCACAACAAGAAAACAAATACATAGCACGATCTGCACAATTCAACTCTGTAATATTTTAATCTATATATTTTTGACCTATGTCATTTTTGACTAGTTCGATAACAGTTCATTCAAGAAGTTTCAAACACTTACAAGACAAGATAAGAGAGTTTGAATTTATTATTCAAGAAAAACAATTTACAAGGACGAATACTTCAACTAGTTCGAAAATCAAGATTACAAGTTCTACAAACACTTTTTTCTTTTACAAAAAATAGCCTACGTTGCAGATGACAGTGCAACACTTGAGAAGAAACAAGGACGGGCCCAACAGAAGAACTCAAAACCCAAGAAGAAGAACCGGAGTGAGGTAGAGGACAAAGTTAATCCCACCGTTCCTCCATAACCCCCACCTCCTCTGTAGATGAAGGACCTCCTCCACCATTACAATGCCCAATATTTAGCGGGGTATCGGCAGTACTTAACAGAGGACACCCCGGCCTTCCTATCCTCCGCCGCCACCGCATCCTCTACAAGCATCCGAAGACAGGACCGACGGTGAGCAGCAAACAAAACCACATAATGGAATCGCCACATTTAATGATAATCATCTTCTGCCTCCTCTACTTCTTCCCACGACATCCCATGGAAAGTTGGAGAAACAGGGATTGTAGTCGGTAGAGAAAGACTTTGGGTCCCAAAATAACGAGTTTACAGACTTGCCATTTTGGTCTGAACTCTAGCTTCATATGCTTGGCACCGAGTTGTCGCCATCACTACTACTTACACCAATCTGAATGACTGACAAAGTTAACCAGGGTGAGCAGTGATAACAATATTCACCATGTTTTATACTAGCAGCATTTAATGTATACCACAACTTCCAATAAGTTATTCATCACAAGTGCATATCTCAAGTAGAATTTTTTGGAGACCCAACAGTCGAAACTATTATTCTTCCAAGATAAAATGGAAGCCATCAATGCAACATTCAATTCAAATGACTGGACTTCTCAACCAATACCACTCATAACACACGTTTCTCCTACTATTGGCTAAGAAGGGGCAGTTGTGAGGGCTTATTTCTAATCCTCATACTGAGTCTGATATTCGAACTCACATAGCTCGAGTAAACACACTGATAACCAATCAAGAATTAAAAGAAAGGAGATCATAGTACAAACTTCCTTACCTACAACTCGAAGATATCAAAGTATCCTGTGACTTTGCGCTACAGAAGATACTCCTCCACTTATCAACAGGTTGTATGCATGCGAACATCACAAGAGATCGTATCTTCCCAACGGTCTGAAGTTACAGCTAAGGAATATTAATAGATTCGTTATAGATCAACAAATATCAAGATGTTACAGAAGACCATTATGAAGACTCATCAAAACCTGATATTGTAACGTCCCTCAAAATGTAACCAACGGTCATATTATAAGACCTATAAAAAGAGACCTGGAGATCAGAATCCGGGATGACTATTATCACCTAGAGAGCTCTTAGAGAAAATCATCCCTACCAAAACTCAGATACTTAATATCTTTCTCTCTTTGTAATAGCTAGCATCTATATAAATACCATAGTTTCAGAAATCCTCAGATGAGGTCGTGGTTTTTCACCCATTCAAGGGTTTTCCACGCTAAAACTCGTGTCGATTGCTTTTAGTTCCCAACCATAATTCTACATTTCAAAGGTGTAAGGCACTGTTTTCGGTCCCTACGAAAATATGCTATTGCAACATCCATATTGAAGATCTCCACATTTACAACCACCCAAAAAACCTCAGCAGCAATACCAAAAATCGATCATGTTTTCAGACCCTAATACCTCAAAACAATATTGAACATGAGGCACATAACAAAGTACTATTTTGATTTTGATTAAAGAAATGCTTAGATCTTTATGTTGTAACTTGCCTATAGTCATGTTCGTTTTCATCTATACTTTAGTTAATATTGAGATTGTTTGTTTTTCCACTATATCATTGTAAGAAAAGGGCCACACGTCTTATGGATGTTGTAGCAACATACACGTATGGTAATCTTGACACATGCATACGCATCAAGATTTCGGAAGGATATCTCTTACCAAAGAAATCCCCTACAAAGGATAAGAAAAAATAACTGTTTGGGTGTAGGTTGAGTTAGGTTTTCAAACCCACACTTTGGAGTCTCCCAGCAGTAACTGTTTGGGTGTGAGTTGGGAGACCTGGCACTATAGTAACTCAACCGAGTGTGAGGAGATCACACTCAAAAAAATTAAGTTTGGCGGTGTTTAGATTACCGCGCGGTAATCTAAACTCCTCCAATCACAATTATTTTGATCAACACTCCCCAGCTACTTCTTCTTCCCAAAACCAATTGCAGAGCAAAGGAGAACCTCAACACTCTCCCCAAATGGCAAACTCCGGCACCGGTAGTAATAACTCTACGCCGTCGGCCCCATCCTTCTATAACCCAACTTCAACACCATTTGCTCAACACCCATCATCACAATTCACTCCATACCTCTACCAATAAACATTGCAATTTCAGCCTCAATTCCAATCACAGACCCCACCTCCGTTTACCATGTAGCAAGGGGACCCTAGTTATGGACAATATCAAAGTCCATTTATACTCTCTCAACTGTAACCTCAGGCGCTTTGCCCGTACTATCAACCCTATCCGCTCACTCAACCTTAAGGTTTTCAACCTCCAAATTACTTTCAGAACTACCTATTCCATGGTAAATCTACTCAGCATATTCAAAGTGATGCAAATGCGTTAATACCTGTTGAAGCGGCGGTGCCCCAAAATGGAAAAAGAAAAGGAAGAAAGAAAAAATACCCACAAAATAAAGACAAAGCGTACAAGTGTCAGAAGATACTAAGGCTTTGGGGGAGACGGATGATGATAGAATGTATTAGACAGAAGCAGACTTTACGTGTCTCACAAGGGCGTGGGTTATAACTTCTGTCCAAACAGATGGCCGCACAAAGGGTTTTACTTTCTATCAAAATGTCAACATTGCCTTTAACAGAGACCCCAAGTACCCTACATGATGATCATGTAGGTCAACCAAATCTCAGTGGTATGCCCTTAATGCATAATGTGTGGCCTACAAGGGGATAGTTGCTCAAGAACAATTTAGGAATAGCAGCAGGAAAACCAAAGAAGATCGGGTTCATTCTAATTTCCTTTAACTCAATTTCATTTATTTTTCGCGGACATACATGCTATTTATTTGCATTAGGTAATTTTGTGAATTGTAGGAAAACGATGCACACAAAATCTATCGAGGCTTGAATGGCGGCAATGACTTCAAACACCATAAAGCGTATAAGATTTTGGTGCGAGAACCGCGATGGGATAACCTAAGGGATGATGGGCTGAACAATGCGGTGAATATACCAAGAAATGTAGCCAGGAGAGCATCGAACAATTTTTCTCCGGGGAACTCGGTCGGATCAAATAATCTATCGGAGGACCCCGACGGCCGACCTACATCTCAATCTGTGGGCCCAAATTCTGACTTAGATGGTTCGTTGTATGATGGTAGAAGCATGCCCATCGACCAAAAACTCTATAGAAAGAATATTGCATTACAAAAGGCAATGGAGGGTGTTGCTGCATCTGGTAGCGGTATCCAAACAATGCTGGATGAACTACGGTTGGAGAAGATACAAGCGAAAGAAGAAAAAGAAAGAAGAAGAGCATAAGCAATACAACACTGGCAAGCCAAAATGGATTTCGAGCAAGCAAATGAAGATCACAAAATCATGGAGAAAGACTTGAGTACCCTTTCTGGACATCAATTGTAATATTATCTGCAAAGGCAAGCTGAGATCATGGAATGCCTGGCCAAAAGGGAAGGACCAGGTACTTGAAGTGGTGATGAAATGTAATTTAACTTTGTTGTATATAGAAGTTTTTTTATCCAAGAATGTAGTTTAATAACCAATAATGTAAACGTTTGAATAATGTACTGCTCAAAATTCTACAGTGTGCTTTTGAAATGTTTATTTCCGATAATATTGCGTTAAGAAAACATGTTTAATAAACTTGTACGACTAAGAGAAGCATTAAATTACATCAAGAACACGTAAATAATACAAGAAATGGAGTACTAAGTTTGAAGATTTCCCTTCACGGCCTATAATTGCTTGATTAGATCATCCTTTAGATCAAAGTGAAGTTCTCGACTTCGAATCTGGTTTATTTTTAATATAAAATATCCTATTATTCCGCGTTCGCGTACAATATTGAACCGTTCGCCTTTGATAGTTGAGGGTTCGACCGGATTGTAGTCTAAGTATGATGGGAATGTACCTTATTTTTATTCGACGATCATATTGTGCATTATCACGCACGCCTTCATGACATTGCTCAAATCCTGGGGGTCCCATAATTTAACTGGATTTTTTACAACATTGAACCGAGATTTTAAAACCCCAAATGCCCGATCTACGTCTTTTTAGCAACTTTCTTGTTGTTGAGCAAGAAAAAAATTATTTCGCTGTAACCGGATTGGATATGGTTTGGACAAGTGTTCCCCATTTGGGGATTATGCCATCCGCTAGGTAATACCCCATATCATAAGCTTTTCCGGCAATTGTATAATTGCAAGGCGGGGCGATACCATCGGCCAGGTCGATGAAAAGATGTGATTGTTGCAGGACATTGATATCATTGTTAGACCCTGGTAACCCAAAAAAAGCATGCCAAATCCGAAGGTCGTGCCATTTAGCAAATAAGCAACTATAGTCCCTTATTTGCAGTTTGACCTTGGTCAACTGCAATTGACCGCAGTTGACTCAATAAATCAGGGAGTAACGAGTAAAATGACTGAAATACCCTTTTAAGTCACGTGTTAAACAGTTGCTCTCAGATCAAAAGAATTTAGACAATTTTTTATTCTCTCTCACTCCTCTCACAGACGAACTCAAGTTTTTCTTCTCTCTCACTTCTCTCACAAAAATCACTTGTAAAACTTGGAGTTTAAACTTTCCTATTTGATAATGGTGAAGAATACCTTGAAGAAGCAGTCCAGGAAGATGCAATTGGGAGATGAGGTTGGTGATGATGATTCCAACCCCATCAGCGTCCCTGATAACGCACCAGAGGATTGCCCTCCACCTGAAATCTGGGAAAGCCATATTTTCAGACCAAGGTATGTAATTTATACTATACATTGCCCAATTGGTATTTTTTTTAGGGTTTATTAGAAATTAGGATTTTTTTGGGTTTGTAATTAAATTGGGGGTTCATAATTTATGGTATTTTTTTACTCAATTAGGGCTTTTTGTAGGATAGTTCCACTGTACAATGTTCAATTACTATATATATTGGTGTTTAATTATTATGTATACCCAATGTTCAATTTCTATCTGTTATATTGGGGGTTTTGGCAGGCTTTCATATGATTTAAGGCATGTTTTTATTAACTATGGGGGAAAGTGGGGTAGAATGAGTCCTACAGGCTAGGTTGACAATGATTATAAAGGGGGAGGGGAAGAGTTTTAAGTATAGGATACTATGTGGGGAGGGGATAATTTATGAGGAATATATAAGAGATATTGCAGTTAAGGTTAATGATCACCATGGGGTGGGGAGTTACATTCCAGAGGGGAATGTGATAGAAGTTATGTATTTGTACAATGGGTTGCCTTTTGTTATCAGATGTACAGATGATTTGAGGGATATGTAGGCAAAAGGTGATGAAAGTTATCCAATGAGAACAGAGTTTTATATCAAGCCAACAGATGTAGTAAGAGAAATCACTGGAGCTGAAGCTGAGGAGTATATTATTCTAGATGAAGATGATAATGATTATATCATATCCCCAAGAGAGACAGAAAAGAAGAATACCACCCCAGGTAAGACCACCTCAGTTAAGGTCATCCCAATTAAGACCAATGCTAAAAGAAAGGGAAAAGCAGTGGTAATGGGTCCTTCCAAACCTAACAAAGCTGCCAATAAGCCAGCCAAGAGACAGAAGAAGAAAGAGAAGATTGTTATTCTCTCAGAAGAAGAAGGAGAAGACTTGGATTATTTACCTGAAGTTTATCATAGTGACAAAGAGATTGACCCAGAGGAAATAAATACTTATGAGATAGAAACTCCAGTGAATATTGTGCAAGAAAGTGAAAGTGAAAGTGAATGTGATGATATAGATGAAGAACAAGAGAGATGGGTTAGGTATGCCCAAGTTGGGATTGATTGTTTGGGGGCTGAGGATGGTTATTACAGCACCCACACATCTAATGATGAGGATTATGTTCATACTACTGAAGATCTTGAAAGATGTAATGAATTTGAAAATGTTGATGCTGAATTGGATGATATTTACAGTAAAGAGGAGGATGAAAAGCCAAAACACCATTGACTGTTGATTTCAAAGAACTTGGGGTAGGGATGCAATGTGCAACTGTATATGAAGCTAGAGAACATATGAGAAGGTTTGAAATTTTAAACCATTTTACATATATATATATATATCAAAAATGATAGTACTAGGCTGAGGCTAAAGTGTTCAGAGGAAAAGTGTGAGTGGCTGGTATTTATATCAAGAAACAATGATGGGCACACTATGGTTTTAAGACATGGTAACTTTTAACATTCTTGTAAAGGCAAGCTAGGGGCAGACAATACCTTGTCTAATGCACTATGGGTTGCTAGAGAAGTTGAAGCATTGGTTAAAGATGTTAGGGCAATGACTCCCAAGTTAATTAAGACCAGAATGAAGACACAGTATGGTGTTGAGATTAGTTACTGGACTGCTTGGAATACAAGGTAAATCTGCATGGAGAGTATAGTGGGGCCTTATGATCAGGGTTACCATGACTTGCCTTTATTGTGTGTGGAGATTTTAAAATCCAATCCTGGGAGTATAGCTAGAACTTGGAGACAAGATGACACTCTGCAATGGACTGGTACTCTTGTGGCTTTCAAGGCATCTTTGAATGGCTTTGTCAAGGGGTACAAACCTATATTGGGGCTAGATGGTTGTTTTTTAAAAGGGAAGTATGGAGGGGTTTGCCTATCTGTACTTAGTCTTGATGCCAACAATGGCTTTTTTCCAATTGGAGTGTACATGTGCAGAACTGAATGTAAAAAGAGTTGGCTTGATTTTCTTGCTAAGATAGAACCTTACTTATCTGTACACCCAGGAAAATTGACAATTATCTCAGATAAGCAGAAGGGGTTTATTGATTAAGTGGCAGAGATTTTTCCACATGTAAATCATAGGTTTTGTTTCAGACACATGTTTAAGAACATGAAAAATACCACAAGGGGGCACACTTAGAAAGACTGTCATGGGGAGCTGCAAGAGCTTTTAGGCTGAATGAAAAACAAGAATTTATAAATCAGCTTGGTATTGACATCCCTGGGGCAAATGACTACTTGGAGAAAGAGCCATATGGGCATTGGTGTAGATCTCATTTTGATTGTATGCAAAATGTGAACATATAACCAATAATTTTAGTGAGTCCTTCAATTGGTGGATCATGAAGATCAGAGATAAACCTCTAACCAAAGCATTTGAGAGACTAAGTTTGATGCTTATGAAACTAATGTTTGAGAGAAGAACCAAAGTAGAGTCATGGGATCAAGGTGGTTTGGTACCAAGAGCAGTTAAACATCTTGAGTATTTAATGACACATTATGGGGAGTATGATATGGAAGGAGGTGACAAGAATGAATGGGTTTCAATCTCTAGTACTGGGACAAGGTGGGTACTAAACCTAGAAGAGAGAACTTGCCAATGCATTGAGTGGCAATTGACAGGAATGCCTTGTATCCATGCTGCAAGTGTATTAATCCCAAGGAGGCAATCATTGAAGAGGTAAGAAATATATTTTCCTAATTTATTTATTTATTACTTTTTTTCATTTGATTTCACTGTCTCATGCATTTTCATTTGATTTCATTGCAGCTTTTTTTCACCATATCACTTTGTTGCTTCATATGTGGCCACATATAGTGGTAGTATACATCCAGTATCTGATGATACACACTGAGCCTCTGCAAGTTAAAATTATTCTTTAGTGGTATTATACATCCAATATCTATGTATTCACTTTATTCTTTTAGTGTATAAACACTATTCTTATTTGTTGCTTATGATAAACACTGTTCTTTTAATGTATAAATACCTATGATATACACTGGTACACACTATTCTTTTAATGTATATACACACACATTGTTCTTTTTGTTACTTCTTATGCCTCACTTCTAATTATATTATGCTAATTTGTTGCTTCTTATGTAGCCACCTTATATGGTTGATCCACCACCATTGCAGAGAGGGAGGGGAAGACCTATAAAGGAGAGAAGAAAGGGTGATAATAAAGTGCATAAAGAGCAAAAAAAAATGTAGGAAATATGGTGCTTTTGGCCACAATAAAAAAACTTGCAAAGGTGAACCTATCCAAATTCAAAGTGCACCTGTACCTAAGGCAAGGGGAAGACCATCACAAAAGTCAACCAAAGTATACTTCAATCAGTCACAGCAATTAGGTGTTACTCAAGTACAAACAACACCCATAGTTGGAGGAAGGGGTAGCAGTGGGAGGGCATCCAATACTGGCAGAGGGAGGGGAAGAAGTGAATGTGCTTCAAGTTCATCACAATCACAAGAAAGGCCACCACTGGTGATGCCACCCATGCCTCCAAGGACATATGCTCCAACAAATCCTTCTAAGAAAACCTTCAAGCCACCAAGGCAAAACTGAAGGCTTTGAACTTTCTGTTAACAATGGAGTTTGTTTTGGGGTATGTTGATACAATGTGTTATTGTTGTAGTTTTGTGGGGTATGTTGATACAATGTATTTTGGGGTATGTTGATATAATGTGTTATAGTGTTTTTGTTACAGTTTATGAATGTGAAACAATGTAACTGTGTTGCAGTTTGACTATTTTTCAATATAATGGAGTATGTTGTGTTGTATTGCAGTTTGACTGTTTATGAATGATATATTGTGTTGCAGGTTGACTATATGTGATATGTGTTGTATTGTAGTTTGACTATATGTTGATACAATGTGTTGTATCATCTGAAATTGTTGTATCTGAAATGCTATATGTGATATATTGTGTTGAACTATATGTGATATATTGTGTTGCAGGTTGACTATATGTTGATACAATTTGTTGCAGGTTGACTATATATGATATGGTTGTATCATCTGAAATGGTTGTATATGAAATGCTATATGCGATATATTGTGTTCTAGGTTCACTATATGTGATATGGTTGTATCATCTGAAATGGTTGTATCTGAAATGCTATATCTAAAATATTGTATCTGAAATGGTTGTATCATCTGAAATGGTTATATGTGTTACTGAAATAGTTGTATCTGAAATGCCGTATTTGTATCTGAAACTGTATAATTTCAATGCTTCAATGCTTTATGATAAAATGCTGAAAAGCTAAAATGCTAAAAATGCTTATGAGGACATAAAAAGAAGGCATACATTCTTGTTTCAAATCTCCATTACATTCATGCTTTCAAACACTTCTCTTATACATAGTTGCTTTTGCTTTAAACTCTTTAATGAATTCATCTAGCCCCATCTCCACAGTGGCCTTCACATTAAGCTTTCCATTCTTACCTTCTTTAAAATCTTCTAAAGCATACTTCAACCACTGGAATTTGCCACAAGTAAAACATTTCAAATACTTATTCCTATAACTATGATCTTGCCTAGAGGTAAGAAGTATCCTTGTCCCAACACAACCTTGTACTTCACATTTGGATTCTTTCCAAGGGCAATCTCTAATCCAATGAGATGAACCATCACACCCAAAACACCCACTTCCAGAGGAGGTCCCAATAGAACTTTCAGATTGAACATTTGCATCAGATAACCATTAAAATTCAGTGCATTTTAAGTGTTGACACTTGAGATATTTTTTGTTGTTGTTCTTTGTTGTGTATGAAGTCATAAACTTCCTAATGCCATCACAATGAGGAAACCTACATTTGGTGTATAGCCAAGGGCAACAGTCAGGGGAGTGGCCTTGAAGGTAACACATTACACACTGCAATTTGGAATAACATCAACTGTCCCACATAAGAGACATATTAGACAGTATAAAGTACAAATAACATAAGCTTTAGTCTTAACCCCCTCTACTTGGAATTTTCAATTTGGAATAACATCTGTTTGGAATTTGGAACTCTTATATATTAGACTTAACCCCATCTGTTTGTAAAGAAGATAAGCTTTAGTCCTATTCCTCTGAAATTTGATTCATGGACTAAAAGCTTTGTTTTTTTCCATTAAGACTATAACTAAGCTTACAAATTGGCTAAATTACCTTTGTTTGTGGTTCAGAACCACCTCCCATAGCTAAATTAGCTTGGTTTATTTTCTGTAATTTTTGTTCCAAACTTGGTGAAACTTGGAGAAGAGAATACTCAGATTGGAGAGGAAGATTGGAGAGAGGGAAGGGAAGCTCAGATTGGAGAGAAGGAGAGAGAGGGAGAAATGGTTTTGGCAACGACGAGCAACGGTTGACAGTTTTGCATCGTCGGATACTACAGGTAAGTATCACGAGGTAGTGATTTTTTTTTGTTTTATTTGTTTTAAATTGTAAAAGGGAAATCTTGCCATTAAAATTTGTTGATTCAGTCAAATATGGGCCAACTGGGTCAACTGCGGTCAATTGCAGCTGACCAAGGTCAAACTCCAAATAAGGGACTATAGTTGCTTTTTTGCTAAATGGCAGGACTTAAGTCAAATATGCAAAGAAATATGAGGACATAAGTCTAAAAAACCCTCTCAGAATTTTCTCTGCAGGTAAAGCAAGGGTAATCATTAATACAACCAGTATGAGAAATAAGACAACCTACTTGCAAGTAGAGAAAAATAGAAGAATCCAGAAAAACAATGTCTTATGGTAAAAAGCGTAAAACAAAGCCTTTGCAATATTGGAAGGTAGTCAAATGTAACCAATTGATCCTTCTTAACTTAAGAAAGTATCATAATAAAAATTAGTTTTGAAATCAAAGCGGTGTTCCTACGCCATGAGATGAAACCCATTCGCTGAGCCACTGTCTACATTTTATATATATAGATAAAAAATAAAATAAAAACGGATCCAGGTCATTGTAATGATTAAGGAAAAATAATTAAGGTCATTGTAAGATTTATAATGTTACAAGAACGATACCCGAAATAAGCCCAACAAGGGGAGAGAACCTAACACCAGAGAAAGGAAAAAGAAAAAACCCAAAGAAGAACCTAGATCCTCAAATACACTTTTCCATCAACATCTTCAATGACAATTTTCTTAAGCTCAATAGAGAAATCCCCATAATTCAATTCAATGTATCCAGCAACAACATTGAGCACTTTGGCCAAGTAGTCAAATAACCTGTTAGTCCTTGTAATTGAGGAAAATGATGAACTGCCCAAACTGAGCTATAAATTTAAGGATAGACTGGAGAGTATCTCTAGCATCCCAAGGGGGTCTTCAATCAGTTGAACAATGCTAATGGAAGCCTTAGAGTTACTTCCAAGCATGACTTTCTTGGATCCCAACTCAATAACAGTTTTTAACCCTCTATCAATGGCTTAGAGTTCATGAACTGTGATGGAGCTTCTTATGTGTATACTCTGCACATGCACGAAGAACTATGCCCTTTTCCTCCCTGACAACAACTCCAATCCCACCTCTGACATTGTTGAGAGCACCATCAGTGTTGACCATCACAAAACTAGGTTGGGGAGCAAGCCACTTGTATTGGGTAGGTTGGGGCCCTTCTGACTTCCTCGTCCTCTACCATTTTTCCTCCCACAAGTAGGCTTAAAATGGTATTAAATTTTCTTTTAGCATTTACCAGCATATGGCAAGAATTTCTTATTGTTATTAACCTCTATCAACCATCTAACTTTAGTCTCTAGACTTGCTCTCCATTCTACTCCTCTAATTTCTATTTTTAACACTTCAAACTTGAGTACAAAAACATTTCCAACCCTGAAAGAATACGCGTCTGACCATCCCTTCAATAGCCCTTAAACACCTTCACCTTCAGCGACATATTCTCAGATCACAATCTCAAATCTGAGGATGCCTTACTTTTGTCTTATATAATCCCAAGTCATTGTAATACATAGGGTTTATTGGAAAGCCTGCCTTTCTCAAGAAAATTGAAGGTCCTCACCAAACTAAGCTAGATGATTTGGTTGAATTTCGACTGTGGAGCATGTTTGCAGCTAAGTCTTGCATTATTCTTGCAGCCGATATTCTATATTAATAAAACTTGTTTACCTATCACACAATAAATAAATAAATGGGCTTCAGTCCCAAAGATGCACCCATCAAACAATTGATTTCTCTCCATAATTCTAACCTTTGATAAAATGCCTCCTTCAAATTTAAGCACTTAAATTTATTGTTTTTTAATCAAATGAATGCATTCCATTAAGCAAACGTACACTTTGAAGCCACTAAGGTAAGACTCTGAAATGCATCCAAACATAACGAACAAAAATGGATATTAAAATCCGCGTATAAGATGCAGTACAAAGTTAAAACACGCCAGTTTTGATTAAACTTTCAAACTATGACAAAAAAATAATATCACATTTCTTGCAAAAACTAAGATTACCTTGAGCTCGCTACCATCAGAATGATATCTGAACATCAACGGCAACATATGGCATAACAAACCGAGCAGTAGGATTTGGGAATTCACGTTGTTTCTGGCAAAGCAACAACAATGACAAAGATGAAAATCCGATAAATAAGACAAATGTTTGAGTTACGAAAACTAAAATTGTATTGTAAGTAGGAGTATCTTATATGACTTACTCTATTATATCTTTGTTCCCTTCTTAAGTTTGCTAGGCTTCCACAGAAGAGAGAAGTTTCAAGAACAAGAAGAAGGTTCGAGATGATTGAACCCAAAAGAGAGTACTTGATAATATCTATTTTTCTCTGGTAGAGAGAAAATATTGCTATTATCAGCTCGGTTGCATTACCACATGTTGCATTCAAAAGCCCTCCAACTACAAAAATTTCAAAAACATCATAGATCTCCATTACAATTGGGAAAATCAATAGTTATAATCATTTTCAGGAGATGGGTCACTTTTTTGTAGCGAGTAAGAAAACTCACCTAAAAATCCAGATGGGTATATGGTGTTAGATAATCTTCTTAAGGATGGGAAGAATGTTGATGTTGCCACCTGTATCGCTATAATCTAGTAAACTGTATCGATATAAAGGTATTAGATTCTAAATATGCAAGAAGAAACTAAAGCTCATTTTACTTGTAACAACAATCCGTACATCCCTCCAGTGGAGGGTATTTGGTTCTTTGCCCATTGATTCAGTTGAATAAACCAATCTTCGATTCAATGAATAAGGAAGTCTGGAACTTAGTGTTTAAATAAGATATTTACTTGCTGCACATTGCCCAACTGTATGGTAAACCAGTCCTATTTGCATGAAGAGCCTTCTGCAAACTCGGAAGGTTCAAATAGAAACGTCTTTCATAGGTCATGCACACATCAACCCCGACACTGATTTTAGTAGCCTGTCATACAAAAATTCTATTAAAATTGAAACTATAAAGTGCAGATTATGAGTATGCGCTTGGATATAATTTCCAGTGAAAAGGCAATATTAGTAAGGACTAATGTCTGCTTGAACATTTTTGGAAACTTGGTAAAAATATCTTTGCATAATTTTACAAATTATGATAACAAAAAAAATACCATTTTCCGCAAACACAGCTCTTGTTGTACAATGGATGGGTAACAAACATCGAGAATCATGTCATAATTGTTGAGATTCCTTAAAGACCTGCACTATAATACATTAGAGAATGAATATATCTTCATGCAAGTATAAAACAATTACCGAAAGAAGTATACGTCCAGCAAAACAATGTCCATCTCTGGACATCTACAAGTGGGGACTGAATCGGAAATATAGTTAATATCTACATACATACATACATACATACATAAGAAACTCGACAAAAATAAGGAAAAAAGATCTAAATAGATTAAACTCATCATAGTTTGGTACTGACCTCCAGTAAGAATGGCAATGCCATCGAGATACTGGCTCTTGCGTTTTCCAAATCCAGGAGCTTTCAGAGCGGCAATCTTCAATACCCCCCTAAGCTTGTTAACAACAAGGGTTGCAAGAGCCTCTTGTTAGATATCCTCAGCAATAATTAAGATTGGGTATCCTCCCCTGATAGCTTCTTCCAGAACGGCGATGAGATCCCTTGCATTTGTGATCTTCTTGCCAACAAGAAGTAACTATGTGGAAAAAAAAAAAGCCGTTAGGAACATCATGCAGTAAAGATGGTAGCAGTCTAGCAAAACATAAAAAACCTTCAATACACACATACCTTACAGTTCTCAAATTCTACAGTCATTTTCCCACTATCTGTGACAAAGTAAGGGGCGATATAGCCACGATCAAACTACATCCCTTCAATGACATAGAGGCTATTCTCTGAGCTTTTTCCTTCCTCGAGAGTCACAACACCCTTCCTACCCACCTTACTCATAGCTTCAGCTATCATTTGTCCCACTTTATAGTTGTTATCCGCACTAACAGCGGCGACATCTGACATCTGCTAGTTCACTTTCTTCGACCTTCAAGAACAATAAATTAAATGTGTAGGTAAAGCATTTCTATAAAATGGATAAACTGGAGACTCGAGAATAGAATCAATAGGTTTGTGGAAGAGTATATTACCTCTTTTGACATTAACTTGAGCTCCGTAACCAAAGCTTTGGTTGTCAATCATGATATAACTTACTTAAAAGTATAGTGTTTCCATGCTAATCGCTGGTTAACATTTTCTTAGCAAAAACATGTATATGGTCACAGTAGCTCGTGTGAGTCGTGATCAAAGCTCACCTGGAATCCACTATGCTCTTCAAAAGACAGAATAAAGTCAACTACCCCTTGAAAGGGCGAGGTGTTGTTTTGGGAGTTTTTTGACTACACCTTTTAAAAGGAGTCATGATTCACTGTAGTTCTTGTTACTTTCAATATGCATATATAGTTTTATATTTTGTAGGTACAAGTTTCCTTCTTTACATTTCTAATTTCATAATTTTTGTCTCCATATTCTTATATTTTTTGTTCTCATCGAAATCTCTTAGTGCAACTTTTTTCAGTGGATTAACTCCTATGAACTCTCTCAAGATGTTCTCTAGAAATATAAAGTTTAGATAAGAGCTTTTGTTTGTTGATTATAATTGATTGGATAGTGAGTTTCTTTTCCCTCACTTTTCTCACAAATGAAACACAACGAAATTGGTTATTCAGAAATTTGGTTTCATTTTCCTTTGTTTCCCATACATGAAATACACCACTACTTAAATATAGAAGTTTAGAAAATATGGCACAACTAAATGTACCAACCTGTCTGCAAGCATGGCCGAGCCTTCTTCAAATAGTTCTTCCACAATACCAACAGTAGATAGCTTCTTTGAAAGTTTACTTGCAGAATCATGAGATCTCTTTCTGAAGATAAGTAATCTTAGCTTGCTTTGCTTCTTTGGAGGGGGTGAAGGTGGTAATGAATTATCGGGAGGAATTATAACAACAACAATACAAGTTGTATCATCCTTCAGTCCTCTACTCCTCAGTGCTTCCTATTCAATAATGAAAAAAAATGTGTCACTGTGATGATATAGGCATCCTAAAATATCAGAAGGGCCTTGCTAGTAAGTAAATGACTACAACTCTACTTCAAGGAGAAAAGAGCGTATTGGCAGGTTTCAATCACCTTAACCACTTGTTTAGAAGCAAGCTTTGCGGGCGGGCAGCCCATGACAAGATTTTGCAACCATTTCAGAGGAAATTGCATCCCAAATGCCATCAGATGCGATTATAAGCCTCCCCCGTGCATTTGATAACTGGTTTACCGACAGAAAAATATTCCAAATTAGGAGTCTTAGCTGAATAGTTTATAAGTAGGATATCAAATGGACATATCAAGAATGTGCTTTATGGAAAAAAGAAGTGGAGATACAGTACCTTCACTTGTTTAACATATGGTACAGGGACTATGAATTCCCCGACATCCATGTCGCCAATTGACCTTGAAAGGCACAAACCTCCAGGCCAACAACGAAGAGGACCAATCTGAATAAATAATTATGGACCTAATTAGCACAGCTCAATATGAACAAGAGATAAAACCCTGCAATTAAAATATAGCACGGAGATAGTTTCTAGATCTTTCGAGTCTTCGACAACTCAAAAGCATATATCGCACCTCAACACCACCGACGATGCTGAGCCTCCCAACTTTGCTGCCACTCTCTCTCCTAAGGTTGTATAACGCAAGCATGTTAGAGCAAATCCAGAACGAAAGTAACAAGCAAAAAAGAGGCTTCAAAATACGATTGAAAACCCTAGAAGGTCGATTTGCAGAGAAGAGGGAGGGAGGTGTTGGTTGAGGAATTGCAAATAATTTCGTAGACTTTCATTTTCGTTGCGCATCATCAGATTGAGAAGGAGGAGATGACGTGCTCTTGGAATATTGAAGCTTCGATTGGTGAAGACATAGAAACCGAATCATTTGGCAAATTTAGGCTTCAAAGATATGCGCTGAACTTTCATTTATACCCCTTCTTTCATCACCTAATTACGATTGAGATAGTATACTAAATAACTCTCATGATCTAACGCCTGTGTTATAAAAAACTAAAGCATATATTTTTCTAGGGATGACAATTTGCCCCGCCCCGAACGGGGCAGATTTGGTATGAGTTAACCGGGTATGAGGGTGAGGATAGTATAAGCTATCTAAAATCCCTTGGGGATCGGGGCGGATTTAGTACTGCAAGCATAAAATCTGTAATCTGCCCCGCATCCGCCCCACTAAATATTAATCAATACTTTTACTATTATACCCTTATATAAATTAGATTATTAGAAACCCTTACATTCGCAGCAAGCTCTCAAGTCTCAAATCCTCTTCTCTCTCAGTCTCTCAGTATCTGATTTTTTCCTTGTATCTCATTGAATCATTGTGGAAAATCAAGGAATCATTGAATCCTTTGTATTTGATCTCTTCCTTGTATATGTATATCTGTATCTCTAATCTCTGCAGTCAATCGAGCACCAACAAAAAATGCATTTCTAAAGAGAGACCTATATTTTCTCTTGGTGCCCTAGATTTTCTCTCATCGATCATCTCTAGCAGAGGAAACAATGGCGATCTCTCTACTACTCTATCGTATTTGCTTTATTAGGGTTTGTATTGTTGATCTGAAATTGATTTTAAGTATCTGATCGAAATAGCTATGATTATTAGATCTGATTTGCATTTTGTTTGACTTGTATCCTTCAGTTTATCTGATATTTGTTGGTGGATTTTGGGATTTGGTAGATTGGGTTGTGATTGTGTAGTATATAGGGTATGGGATTTGGTAAATTGGATTGTGATTTCATGAATTCATGGTTTAGGTTCTCTTCCTCTTACTATCAACACCTTGAATGAAGCCATATTTTGTTGATGTTTAGGTTCATGTTTTTGTTTTTGCATTTTTCATGGTTGCAAAATGCAAACATATTTCAGTGAACTTTTCGAGATGCAATAACCACCTTGAAGCAAAATTCCAGAAACCAGGTTTAAAACCAAACATATTTTTTATTAATTTTCCTCTTCATAGTTTCATATCAGAACCTTCGGTTAATTTTCTAGGATTTGCATTTTTTTTCCCAAGGTGATTATTCCTATGTAAACAATATACCATCACCTGGTGATTTATTAGTAAAGTACCACCTATATTTAAGTGTTTTTGAGAACATATGCTACTATAGATTGATCTTATGTATGCACTTTTATAATTTATACTCTTATGACATTGTCTCCTTGTGATGGTTACATATACTTGACAAAAATTGTGATGTTTATGTTATGTTCATATAAGACTTGAATAAGTTTTTTATCGCTTCCTTATGGTGAAATTATGGATTATGATTAAGTTATACTTGTAAGAGTAATTTTTGATGGAGCAGAGTTGCTACGACAAATAAAAGAAGTTTATAGGCTATTGTTTACTCCTTTTCTGCTACTGCTAGGTACTCAGATATATAGTATATTGTCCAGGTTATGATTCTAGAGTATCTTCTTGTTGCTTTGATCATTATTATGTGTTGTTGATGGGGAAGTCTAAACACAATATGATTCTGCTAATGGAGAAAGGGAAATTGGTGAGCTTATAGCAAAATATAGCCAATATTAGGAGGGCTAAAATACTAGTAATATTGGGCTAGCAAGTTGTTGGTATTCATGCAGAATCTGTATTGCAGGCTATGCAGCTTGTATACTAATTTATTTATTTTGGGAATATGTATGTATGGAATAATGGATGTTCACGGAATATGTAATGCTTGAATATCAAATTTATACAAAATATCAAAATATCTATACAACAATTTTTTTTTTCACAAGTTAAATGAGGCGGGGATGGGGTGGGTCTGGTATTGACCTTATTTATGTGGGGCGGATTCGGAGATCCCCGCTTAATTTAAATGGGGATCGGGGCGGGGATGGGAGGTGGGGACCTAAGCGGGGATGAGGATGATATTGGCTCCCCTGCCCCAAATCCGCCCTATTTCCATCCCTATATTTTTCTCAACATGTGTAGGGTAGGGTGATCAACAGCCGAGATTGATTCTCATGGCATAGTTATTCCTTTAGTATTATAGATTTACTTTTGGTTCTCTCTCTCACTATGGAAACCAAATTCAAAATCGAGTACCTCAAACCCTAGCTAGCAAAGACAACCTTTGAAAGTACTTATGTCATGATCAAAAGCATTGAATCTTTACCGTAGTTATCTATCTCTCTTTCTTTATTTTTGGAGCTCTCTGGATTGATTTTTTGGTGTTGTATCGCGTGTAGTTATCTATCTCTCTTTCTTTCTTTTTGGAGCTCTCTGGATTGATTTTTCGGTGTTGTATCGCGTCCACTGTTGAAGTAATGTCATCATGGCCTCCGAGCCAACTTCAGATGGTTTATTACTCGTTCTATCTCCAATAAGCTTGCTAAAATCTTTTTGGGATTTGTTCTATGTGAAATCAAACTTTTAGGTTTTTTGGGGAAACGATGGAATAGTAGATCTAAAACTTATAGTAACAAAATATTTAGTAACGAAAAAATTCTATATTCGTTACGATGTATGATTTCCGTCATCATATGTCGAAAACTATGAATTTTGATAGTACTAAACGAAGTGGTAACGGATAACCCGTAATACAATAGCTAATAAATATTTTGTATCATAAAATCGGTAATCTAAAAGCTTTGTCCCAATTAAACGAAAACAAAAATTTCTGACACGGCAGGACCCTATTTGTAATGAAAAATGAGTAATCCAAAAAGAGATTCAAAATTTTGAATTTCAATGTCAGCTATCTGGTATTTTAACAGTTCATCATATAAATATTTATAAGTTTTTTTTTCCAAATTAAGTGCAGAGGAATGAATGATTACATTGGTTGGGGTGTGTTGTCTTTGATAGGCACTTTTTTGATACGTCGTTTCCTCTATGGTTCTTCAGGAAATGATGCCCCTGCTTCTCAATCTGATAGTAGTAAGGAAAATGAGATTGTTTATGATCCAGTGTGTGGCCTGCGCCAATGAGTAAAGCAGATGAAGGTTTGCGGCCATGGTATGAGAGAGGATGATTAGATTTTGAATCTTCATACTCGAAAGATTAGTTCACAGTGATGGGTGGTTATAATCCTTAATATT
The DNA here is from genome assembly GCA_014058105.1 of Kingdonia uniflora. NCBI lineage: Eukaryota > Viridiplantae > Streptophyta > Magnoliopsida > Ranunculales > Circaeasteraceae > Kingdonia > Kingdonia uniflora. The sequence continues at coordinate 6,001,412 of JACGCM010002827.1, forward strand.
ATTTGGAAATAATTGTATTTACTAAATTGACATTGTTAATGTAATCTTTGATAGTAGCAACAGCCATATTTTATAAAGGCTTAGTTATTGAATTGTGGGTTCCTCATTTATTATTTTCTTTATATCAGTTTGTTTAGTTTTAATTATGCTACAGTTAGTTCTATTTTTTTCTATTAGGATGAGTGAGCCAACAATCTCCATTACCACAACCTTGGGGTATGAAGAAATGTCAGGTATTCAAGCATTTCAGAATTCTTCTGCAGACAACTTTGTTACTCTTGAGTCAGTGGTTGCCCCTCCTGAGGATTTTGCGCCGTCAATAATTGGTTAGTATTTTACAACCGTTAAAACAACAAATGCATTTTACAAGAGTTTTGGGTGGGGTCGGGGATTCCCAATTAATGTAAGGAAATCAAGGAAATTGTTGCGTAGTACCAATATATATATATATCGGAGGGTCACGATGATATGTTTGAACAACGGGTATTCTTGGAAAAATAATGCATGCTTGCCGGGAACCGCTGATCAACTGACAGGAGCGGATGCAAAGCATGCATGAACATCAACTGGCACTGTGATATTAAGTAGTACATGGTTACCACATTCCATGATGCCCATAGCCACGAGCTCGTATACCCCGCCAATAGATACCTAATAAAGGTGAACCATTTCTTTCCAGAAGCTACAAATAACCTCACACTGGAGTTTGACATATACAACATATCAGTTTCTAAGGTGGCTACTCTTTTTCCTGAGCAGACTTTTGACAAGCAGAGTTGTTACAACTACAAAAGGGATGTTAACAAAAAAGCCCATGAGAGAGGGGATGCACAAGGTGCGCTCGATTACCTCATGAAGAATTGGATAACCCTATGTTTTATTATGATATCCAGTTGGACGATGAAGATAGGGCGTTGAATTTCTTTAGGATAGATGTGCGTTCATGATTGGCTTATAAGCAGCTTAGGGAGGTCGTAACATTTGACATAACGTACCGGACAAATCTCTACAACATGCCGTTTGTACCACTCACTGGGGTGAACAATCACTACCAGACAATACAGTTTGGTTGTGCTCTTCTTCAAAATGAGACTGAGCACACTTTCGCGTGGCCTTTTCGTACTTGGCTAAATATAGTAGGACACAAACACCCCAAGGCAATCATAACCAACCAGGATCTTGAAATGGGGGAAGCGATTCCAAAGGTTTGTTTGCCGCTTTATAAAAATTATGTGTAAAGTGTATAGTATGACGTAATGAAAACTATCAGTTTCCGTTACTGATTGTATCAAAAATGTACGATTTCCGAAACAAGTAGTAATGGAAGTTAGATTGGTTTCGGTAATCTGTTATGAATTTTTAATTTTTCGTCACCCCTTGAGCCCACTCTCACTGATCAGCTACTGAATATGTTTATTATAATTCTTTGATTTTACCAGGTCTTTACAAGTGCGAGGCATCAGCTGTGTATATGGCACATAAAACACAAGTTCGCGGTGAAGATCAACCATGTATATAAGGAAGGCTCAAAGTTTAAGAAAGACCTCAATTACACAATCCCTGATACATACACCCCCAAGGAATTCGAAACTAAGTGGTAGGCGCTGATGCTGAAGCACAATCTATAGAATAACCTTTGGTTGTAAGGACTTTATGACATTAGGGCTCGTTGGGTCCCCTTGTGGAACACTGATTTGCATTGGGCGGGAATGACGACCACCGGACGTAGTGAAAGTGCAAATCACTTCTTTAAAGAGTGGCTGATGATGAAGATAACTCTTTTCAATTTTAGTAAAAGGTATGAGAAGGCTCTAGGGGATATGATGCGGAGGGATCAGAGTGAAGATTTCGTATCAAAGCACAAATACCACCAGGAAGCCCCAAATAACATGTTTCTCTTGGATGCGGCGAGGTCGTACATACGTAACGTGTATGACATGGTGTAGGCAGAATTTGGTCAAGTTATTCATTTTATCAACGAGGTTCAAAGTGTTGAGGGCACGGTTTACACAGTTCTAATCAGTTCAATTAACATGCCTAAGGAGGCCTTCAAAGTTAGTTTCGGCACTGAAATTAAAGTCGGCTCTTAAGGTTGCAAGTTGATAGAGTTCCTTAGTATTCCCTGCATTCACTTGATGAAGGTATTCGAGTACTTCATTGTAAAAATAATCCCCTGTACATTTTGTTCTTCCTCGGTGGAAGATAAACGTCTAATAACGGAGGCTAGTTCTTTGTCGAAGACCTTTAAAGTGCCCCTACGTCACTGCCACCTTTCGCTGAAAGCTTCAAAGTTTTTCAAGGATGCAACCAAGGACGGGAAGGCATTCATGTTTGCCTTGAATAAACTACAAAAATTAATGCCTACTTGAAGGAGAATTGTCCTCGTACATAGATCCCCGTAGACATGACAAATAGTGCTTCAATCGGGATGGCCGGAAATGCAATATTAGATCCTCATATGTCAAAAATGAAGGATCATAAGAAAGATGACCACACGTGAAAGACCATGATGCTAATGGGGGCACTAGAGAGACAACATCACAAATACAGAAGACTTTACAAAAGATGTCACTCCCTGCAGTACCACGACAAACGTATATACCTCATAGTCTGGGGTGAAGAAAATGATGGTAAGCCATTTGTATATTTTCTAAAATATTTATAACGGAAAAGGGAATGTCCTAAACAACTATTAACGGAAGTTTTAGATTTCGTTAGTAGTGGGTATAAAAAAAATTAAATTCGTCACAAACACATCTGATGTTAAAGCATTTTTTCAGAACCCACATCTTATCTTTTCGATGGCAGGTCACAATAATTTAGATGTTCAAGAGAAGTGCTTAGACGCACACAATGATGATTCTAATTCTTCCGATGGTGCTCTGTCACCCCCATTACCGGTAGAAGATCCTGAACCAGTACAATCCTTTGATCCGGTGCGTTGTACTCGTCAAAGCAAACGAGGTAGAGTTGGACAAGAAAAAGTGAAGAAGAGGCATCCAACAAGATTGGTACCTGCGCCAATTGAGTCACCCTCAGAAAATAGTCGCGGCTATATAGCGGATGCGACACATATCAATTGCATTACAAGAATACATGCCTCGTGTATAATAAAATAAAGGTAAGAAATGCAAACTGGTATTCGTAGATGTGACTGAAGACGAGGAAGATGAATGAGAGAACACGGTTAGGAAGACGAGGAAGTTGAGAGAGAATTTTTTAAACAAATTTGAGGTTTACAAGTGATGATTTATAATATTGTATTCAATGTTTTATCAGTATCTTATTCTTTAACATTGAATTGAGTTATAGTCACTCATATCTTATTGTCCTTCCCTTACTTATTACTTATTGAATTCCTTCAAATTGTCTCCTATTTGTAGTACATGTAATATGAAAAAAAACTATATTGGATTCTTGTAAAGTTAACGGAAAAAAAAATTCCAATTTCGGCAGTAAAGTAGTAACGTAATATGAAATTTCGGTAACGAAATGACAAATTTCCTGTTAGATGTATTTGCGGAAAGTAAGATTTCCGAAACTGCGTGGAACACAGCTATATAAATTAAAAAAAAAAAAAAAAAAAAAACAAGAACGCATATTGGTTTTGAGCTAAAATCTATTTCATCCACAAGTTAAAATTTACAACTTATTTTTAGGATAACATCCAATATGAGAAGGATCAAAAAGAATATATCAAAATTTACAAATTCACTATGAGAGAGATTAAAAAGCTAATATAAGAAGGATCCAAAAAAATGCATCCTAACCCAGGACAGGGCTTTAGAACACTATATAAGCAAGTAACGCCTTTGGTAAGACGTATCCATCCCGAATTCTACCACGAGCTTCTTAAAAGCATCTATTTTCGCTTTTTAATTCGGTGGCCATGAATGCGAGATAAAGGCTTTACTCACCCCCAATTTCTGGTGGTATTTCCAAAGCACAGTAATCAGTGGCATTGGGGCACCGTTCTTCAGGGACAAATGAAAATATTGATACATGACGTCCCCAATCCCCTTCACACCAATCCATGGGTATGAATCTGTTCGAGCTAAAATGTTGTTCCATCGTTGCCGTTTTGCCTGCTCCGTGCCATCAAGAGTAAGAGGTGAAAATGTGAGGCTCATAGCGGGTGATATGAAAACCACCACCTACTCATGGTGGGTAGCTACCAAGTAGACCAGATGGAGCCACTCTCTGCTTCACCCCTCGTTAGAGAGGTCCCACATACACTTGTCATAATTATGTATCCCATGTCGAAGTGGAGTCCCCTGCCAGTTTACCCGTTGGCTAAACAATCTTTGCCACAAAGGAGGAATCCACTTGTGCCCTAAGAATAGTGTATGCAGCTCTTTCTTCACTCCTGTATACCTTGCTTGGTTGGTGTAAACTTGAGCGACTACACGACTCGTAATGCACCGTTACCATCATCATGTTGCACAATCTTGCTGGGGCTTTTCGGTTCTAAGTGTTGCTAAAATGGTTTGAATAGGTTACTTTTCATGATCATCTTCGTCGATACCTTCGGTGCCACCTTTGCTTCCTTGTTCGCCAGTATTGACCTGATCTCAAAACACACCACCCATAATTTATTCAGGAAACTTCTCCGATGGGCTCTCTGGTAGGCACAACATCAGTTCTGTTAGAAGCTTTTCCTTGTCTCCGGTTGACGAAACTATTATGTTATTGGGTTTATGCATGTTAAAAACCTTCACGATCTTGTTTTACAAGAACTCCTGCATGAAGAATGGGAGAATTACAACAAATCAGTATTGTCAGGAATAAAAACTTTTCGATAGAGCAAATTTCAGAATAATTGATATCCGAAACAAAAAGTGTAACGATTTATCAATTTTCGATACTCATTTGCTCACAGATTGCAGATATTTTGACATTGACTAGTGTCGAAGATGATCATATCTGTTACTGCTATATAACATTTGATACATACTGGGCTGATAAAGAGTGGAGACTTACGTATTTATCCAGTATAGACTCTACCTCCTTTAGCCTCTTCTTGTACATCAACTTCCGATCATGATGCTAGTAGATACCACAAGTACATAAATTGAAGGAATGCAATATAAGAAAACTGAAAACCTAAAACTTTGTAAATGGAAGGAATGAACTCACATTTAGATTTCTAGAATCTAATAAGGTCTTCAATACGTTCTGAAGACTCTCAATCTTGTGAGCAATAAAACATGGGAAACATATAAATAAATGTTAATTCTATAAATAGGCCCCCAAACCAATGAAATGTACTATATGTAAAGGGGAATACTTGTGGCTCTTTGTTTTTTAACTGAGTTGGCAATCTAGTTAACTACAATTTAATAATGACAAGTTCTTGCGCTAAATCCCAGTTTTGAGTATGCTACATAACATTTTTTTCAAAATAGGTTTGGTTAAAATACATTTTAGAATTTCTCAAAACTCAAATATTTTGTACACCCACATACAGTTGTTAAATCCCTAAATAATTTACCAACTGTTGACGAATGGAGACTCCAAAATCCAATCCGAAACCTAGTAACCCCAATTGATTAACGACGAACATGGATCAACAAACATTGAATCTATTACAGCAGATTCTCAGCAATGGCATTAAATCACTGGGTAGCAATATCGAGCAAGGGATGGAGATATATACACCAAACTCGCAAGAAGGAACAGAGATGATTCACAGACCAATTCCAGAGATAGCAAAGGCGGCAAGGGTCAATCAAAGCTATACAATACCAATGATTAACGTAAAAATCAATTATTCAAATCAGGTTAAGGGGAGCGTTAATGCCAACCCTAGTAAAATCCCTTAGCAAATTGCACCACCGACAGCGAAGGAGGAGAGAAACAATACCGATTTAAGAGCAGTCTGCCCATGGAATTTTCTTGCAAAAGCATCGTCAATCCCCAATTCAAATGGGAAGGAAATTCTAGACAAAAAGAGAACAACCACAATATTAACCAACACAGGGCCTATCAAATCCAAACGCAATGGGGATATGGCTAGAATAAAAAAGATTCATAAGGGAGCACTACCAACAACAACAACTCAGACATTCGCAGACAAAGTGAGGGATAAGAGAAACCAAACGGTGTATACTAGAGAGCTGCTACCGGTGAGCAAGAGGGGAAACACACCGATAATCACCATCCCAATGGTCAAACTAGAATAAGGTATATCACAATACCAATTCAGTTTAATAGGCAGGTTATACCTCCAGAAGATCAAATTTACAATAGTTCAGGAATTTGCTCACATGTACTAGAAAACAAAAGGATATTGCAAGCTAATACCAATCGGTAAAGGCTTTTTCATCGTAAAATTAGAGAACGAGGAGGATAAAATTTTGATATGGAGTAGAGGACCATGGATGGTTGACAGAATGTCGATAATAATATTTTTGTGGAGTTCGTTCTTCTCAGTGGACAACTACAGTAACTCCAACGCGCTCATTTGGTACAAATTTCTAGGCCTACCTATCGAGATGTGGAGCCCCAAAATTATTTTCTCTCTAGGAAAAATGCTAGGAACACCTATCGAGCTGGACCAATCGACATTGAACCAGGACTATGGATACCACGCCAATGTCCTCATAGATATTGATGTCTAAAACTATCCCTGACCACATTCTCCTCGACATAGAAGGGCGCATAGTGAAACAGGAGATACTGCTACACAGAGTCCCTAAATACTACAAACATTGCAACAATGTGGGGCATATTATTGCAGAATGCAAGATAGTTTAAAGGGAATGCATATAGAAGGACTTGGAACCGATCAAGAACACTACGAATAGCTCAAGAGAAGGGGGCAGAATATCAGAAGCAACAAGTCCATTCACATTCAGGAAGGCACAACGAAAAGCAGGGAAAATAACAAGGAAAAAACCCAAACCTAAACTCAACCGCAACCACCCAGCAAGCACACATATTTTCAGGAAACCCCCACTCCCTCCGTCAGTAGTATATCCCCGATCATAAACTTCCCAGAGATGACAAAACCAATTAGGCAGATTGCACAAGTAGAGACAATCAAACATGAAGAAGAATGGTCCATTGCAAAGGGGAGAACAAGCGACAACAGCAAACCTCAAAAAGAGGCGGATATCACCAGAAGTAACACATTTGATGTTGTAGTTGGAGACATATCAGAACAGATGGAAGACAATAGAAAGGAAGGGGTTCTCTCAAGTCGTCGTGCAGAAGCAGACAACAAAGTCGACACGCAAACAGATAATGCAAACTCTCCAGAGGAGGGTAACATAGCATAAACAGGGGAGGACCAGGGGGATACACAGGCAAAAAGAGGCATATTTTGATGAAATTAGACAGCTTCATAACCCGACAAGATGGGCGGATGAAATGGAAGAAGAAGATCAAAATATGGCGAGGAAGCTAGGACCAAATCAGGTCTGTAAAGGAGGAAAGATATATACACTTGACCCTTGAGTCACCAGATCCAATAATAGACAATAAGGGTAATCTTCTGGAATGCAAGAGGGGTAGGTAATCGCAAAAATCACGCCTATTTGAAAACAAAGGTGGAGGAACTACAACTAAATATTATGTGCATAGTAGAACTAAAGATTTACATTGCAAAATTCAGACTACAAGGCTTCACGAGGAAAATAATAACGAATGAAGTAGGGGAGAATAAAGGGAATATATGGATACCCTGGAGAGATGGGAAAGAGATTCCGTAATCGGTAACTATGAGTACTTCTGACCAGCAAATCACGGTTCGATACATGAGCCGCAGTTTTTCCTTTATCCACGTCAGCTGCCTCTCACTCTACAGAACAACACTCTGGAATGAACTAACAATAGTTGCTAGCAACATCAATGAGCCGTGGATTTACTTATGAGACTTTAATTGCATCCTCAGGATTGAGGAGAGGAGGGGCAGAAGACGACCACTAATAAGAGCCATGCAAATTTTTTGGGATTTCATCAATAGGGCTAATCTAACGGAGAGTAACACAACATGAATAAGCTTTACTTGGAGTAACGCACAGAAAGAGGTCAACAAAATACTGAGCTGTCTGGACAGAGGCTTGCATAACCTAATATGGTCGGATAGCTATCAGGGTTGGAGAATCAAAATTTTTCCAAGAATAGTCTCTGACCACTCTCTCCTCTTTAGGGATTGCCAGGCCATCTCAAAACCTTGCAACATTCTCTTCAGATACCTTCAAGCATGAAACACGTATGCAGACATTGGGGACGAGGTTCGAAGCAGTTAGAACAACGAACTAAGTAGCATCACCTTTATTCTATTTAATGCTCAAACTCTGGAGACTAAAGAATGATATCAAGCAGTGGAAATGAATAGGACTGGACATGATGCGAGAGACTAAAAAAACCTTGGAGAAAGATCTACTCCAACTTCAGCTCAATCAGGAAAATAACTGGCAAAGTGATGTGATCAATCAGGACATTATTGCAATGGCTACACAAATATCTCATATTGAAGAGAGAGAGAGGAAATGCATTAGTGTCAAAAGTCTCGAATTAAGTGGCTTATAGAAGGTGACTGCAGCACCCAAATCTTTCACAACATGACAAGAGCTAGGAATGAAAAAAGCATCATCACAGAGATCGAGGCAGATGAAGGACTAATCTTGGCAAACTAGTCCCAGATTAAGACACACATACTCCAGTTCTACACAACCAAATTTGCAGTGAACCTGGTCAACCTGCATAACAACATTTTGGATGTCACCAATTCCAGAGTGGAGCTACCTAAAAACAAAATGTTGATTGTACTCCCCAACGAGGATAAAATCAAACTCACGGTGTTTAGTCTTAACAAGGATAGCTCACTAGGTCCAGATTGATTTCCAATGGCCTTCTTCACTACATTCTGGGAGGTGGTTAAATAGGACTTCTACAGAGGAATCTCATCCTTTTTCATAGGCAGGCGGCTCCCGCCCAACATCAACTTTAATATAATCGTGTTCATACCCAAAATTAAGAAACCTGAGAAGGTGAATCACTACAGACCGATATGCCTGAGAAAATTTGTAGTTAAGACAATCACGAAGATCCTGACTACTAGACTATCACCAATGGCAGAACGAGTGGAGTCTTGGGCACATAGTGCTTTCATCAAGGGTAGGAGCATTCACAATAATATCTGGATGACATCCGATCTTGTTAATGAAATGAATGGTAAGAGAAAAGGGGGCAACGTGGGACTCAAGATGGATATAACGCAAGCCTATGATACACTTAGCTAGAACTTTCTCACAGTAGCTCTCTATGTTTTTGGATTCTCTCACAATTTTTGTGAGTTAATTATGACCATTATTACAAGTGAGAAGATATCGATCGTAATTAACGGCAGCCCAACAGGGTACTTCAGTCCTGGAAGAGATCTTAAACAAGGAGACCCTCTCTCTTCGCTTCTATTTGTACTCGTTGAAGATATTATGGGTATTAACCTACAGAAACTAAGGGACCAAGGCAACATCTACACCATGGTCAGCAACAGGCACATACAAGCTCTAACACACCTTTTTTTCGCAGACGACATCTTGATATTCCTCAATGGGGATACCAGAGACCTCAAACACCTTAAACAACTACTCCTTTAATACCAAGAAGCTTCTGGACAAGTTGTAATTCAAGAGAAGAGTAAGACTTTTATGGGGGGTATTCCGCTCAGCAGAAGACGGGTGATTCTTGACATTTTTGGGTTCCAGGAAGGGAGTCTGCATGAAATGTACTTAGGAATACCCATCTTCCAAGGGAGGGCTACAACGAGTATACTGCAACCTTTAGTAGAGAAAATTAGAAAGTGGGCGAATGAATAGGTAGAGAGACTTCTGTCTTCCCAAGGAAGGGTGGTATTGGCAAGATCAGTTCTAAATAGTACACCTATATACAACATGGCAGTCTACAAATGGCCGTAATCTCTTATCAAAGAGAGCAAAACTATTATTTGAAATTTTGTTTGGACCGGAGACCTATCAAAAAAAAAGGGCATTACCCTTAAATGGGAAAAGGTATGTAAACGCATATAAGAAGGTAGCCTTGGCATACAAAAATTGGGGAAATTAGCAATGCGCTTCTCTGTAAGCTATACTGGACATTCACCCAACAAAGAGAAGACTGGGCATGATTCATGTACGCTAAATTCATAAACAGACTCGGAGAGGGGATCATATACTACAAGAGATCATCCATTTGGAGGGGGATCCAAGCTGTGGAACAACTGGCAGCCAACACATAGGTTGGGTGATTGGAAATGAAGACACAATTGACTTCTTAAGAGGCTGCTGGGCAACGAACATTCCCCTTAGATAGTACATTAACCTTCCATCGCACCTATGGATAAACTGTACTGCAAAACTTAGCAGTTTTATTGGCAGCGAAGGATGGGAAATACCACAAGATATTTTTATGCTACTTATGGCATTGGGAATCAACCTAGAGAGGATTAAATGCGACCCTCAAGCTCAAGACCAACAAATTTGAAGCTAGACATCCATTGAAATTTTACAGTAAAGAGCGCATTCAACATTATTCGCAAAACCCAAGACACCGTATGGTGGTGGAGAATAGTTTGGAATAACAGCCTACACCCTCAGCTAAGCTTGTTTGTATGGAGAATCCTCAATTGCACACTATCATTCGAGGATAGAGTTGAGAAGAGAGGCATCTGCCTTACCTCCATCTGCTCCCTATGCCAACGCAACTGTGAAATAGAACAACATTTTTACTTCGAATGCGAGTATGCTATGGATATCTGGAAATGGATAGCTAATATCTTCAATGTTCTACCGGTGAGAGATTTGGATAATTGGAAAACTGTCCTAGCCCAAAATAATCACGCAAGCTCATATGTGCAAGATCTATGGGTCTCTACAACATTCGCTACTTGTAATGGTCTTTGGAAAAAGTGCAACAGCCTCAAATACGATGACCAAAAAACAGCCAACCAATAGCTGAAACAAGATATCCTCAAAGATATCAGGGACACATCCCAACTCTCCAAAAAAAACATGTGCAACAACGACACTGACCTCAAAATTATCAAGGCCTTGAACGTCTAGTGCATACAACAAAACACAACATCGATAAAGAGCTGCTGGTGGGAACTACCGCTACCAGAGGAGATAAAGGCATGTTGTGATGAATCCGCCTTGGGCAACCCTGGACCAGCTGGCATTGGGGTAGTATACCGGAATATGGAAGGAGAGGTACTAGCACATTTAGCAAAGCTTTAGGCAATACCAGCAATTACGTCGCAGAGATACAAGCTATTATACAAGGAGCTCAACAGGCAATAACAAAAGGATGGAAAAAATTATGGATGGTCTCAGAATCTTAAGCAACAGTTCAAGCATTCACGACAAATACACTTCCATGGACGATGGTTAATGAATGGAAACGAACTAAGCAAAAACTAGACTCGTTCAGAATATCATAAGTTTGGAGAGAAGCAAATTTTTCAGCGGATACAGCAGCTAAACGAGGGTCCGCAAACGCAGAACCCTTTGAAGAATGGTGTTTAGAGAGGCCTGCCTTTCTCACAGGCATAGAGAACCCATACACATAATACTTCAGATTCCCTAAATAGCACTTTCAGGAGATATAACATCAAGTCGTTCGAATGACATTGGAGGTCGTTCGAACGAATTGACGCTCCAGAAGACCAATAATAGGCTATCTTCAACATGTCGCTCGAACGAACTTGGAAGTTGTTTGAAGAAATCACACACTATTTTTACCAACAACTTTTTTACAACCTTTTGTTTGAACGACATTGGAGGTCGTTCGAACGAGATAGCTCTCCTGAAGATCAAAGGCATTTTTCAACTAGTCGTTCGAATGAGACTGGAATCGTTCTAGCGAAATGGCATGGAGGCATGCCTCTTACCTGTTTTTAGGGGTTTCTAGTTTTTCTTCTTTCATATTTTTTACTTTTCGTAGAGAGCCCCATCTGCATATGCACTAGTGATATGTACTAGTATGTGGCATGGTTGGCTATCCCCCCCTTTTGTACTCTTTCTTTTGGATATATATTACTTAACTTTTTATATAAAAAAAGTTGCTAAAACATAAACTATTTCCCACTCACAAGAGTCCCCACAATATCTACTATGTCACCTTTCGTAGGATCCACTGCTTTCATTAACTCCTCCAACTCCTCCAACTCCTCCCTCTCAGTTATAACTTGTTTTAGTTTCTCAATACCTGCTTTTAATTTATCCCTCTCCATAATAAGTGTTGCTGCTTGGTCGTTTACCACCGCTTCGGCATGGGTGCCTCCTTCAGTTTGCTTCTCAACTTTCTTAATATTTTCTTGTAGAGCATTCAGCTCATCCTTTGCAGCACCGAGTTCACTCTCAAGGGTAGTTTTCTTTTCCATGACATTCTTCAATTGGTTCTCCAATTCCATCTTCGACCGCATTGCTGCATCGAGTTCCGACACCTAGGTCTTCAATATAGCACACTCCCTCTTCTATAAGGACGCGTAAGATAATGCTAGTTGCTAGAGCTGAGTAATACTATAATAGCAATTAAGTAACAAAAATATAAACATTCTGACACTAAGGTTTTGGGAAGTACACATTTCGGTTAGTGGGTTGTAACACCCCGGCTGAGCGGGTATTGGAGAGGTGTCTAGCCCAATAGTTGTAATGTTTATACCAGTTGTTAAGTCTCATATCGTTTAAGATCTTGCCAGATGTATGATCCTTAAGTTAAGATTTCACTCTACATCTCATCGAAACCTTTTCTTAGGAATAAAATTCCCATACTGCTGAAGATCTATAGTTGTTAAGTAGACAGTAACACCCCGGCTGAGCGGATATTAGAGAGGCGCCTAGCCCAATAGCGGTGATGGTTGCACCTGTCGTTTAGTCCCACATCGCTTAAGATCATGCCAGGTGTATGGTTCTTGAGTTAAGATTTCACTATACATCTCACCGATGCCTTTTCTTAGGAATAAAAATCCCACACTGCTGGAGATTTGCAGTGGTTAAGTAGGGACAATATCGGTATGCATAGAGTAGGTTCGTGCAAAAATGGTATTAGAGTCGAGGATGACTCAATCTTAAAGGTGGGGGAATTGTAGCACCCCGGCCAATCGGGTATTAAAGAGGCGCCTAACCCAACAACGGTGCTGGTTGCACCAGTCGTTTAGTCCCACATCACTTAAGATCCTGCAGGTGTGTGGTCGATAAGTTAAGATTTCACTCCTCATGTCACCGAGGCCTTTTGTTAGAAACAAAAATCCCACACAGCTCAAGATCCACAGTGGTTAAGTGGGGACATTATTGGGGTACGTAGAGTGAGGTCGTGACAAAAATATCTGTAACGCCCCAAATTATAATAATTAGTAAGACAAACCAATTATTGAATTTTGAGGACGTACAGGTCTCCACAAATAACTATGCCAATAAAGGGTTAGGCTCAATAATCTATTGGTGCGCAAGTACAGAGTAATAAAGATTAAAATAGCAGCGAAAGAATAGTATAACTATAACTAAACCCAAAATTACTATTAACCTCAACATGTTAAAGACAATGATCTCATAAATTTAAACTCTCACAATTATGTCAAATATGTGATCCAACTAATAATTGAGAACCAAGCATCCAGCTTTAGATCTTCATCATGATCACCACATCAGTAACTATAGATCTAAAATGTTTTTATTGCGAGTATGAGCAAACCACGGGTCACAAACTTCTTAAAATAGCTAAACAATTATACCAACTAATGAGATGATAATAATATAAGTAAGATTTAAGAATTTCCCTATTGATAAAATGATATATGGTAATGATGTTAAAAATGTCTAATCGAGATGTACAACAAACCTAATTTAATAAACATATTAGGCTAAAATGCCGGATAAAACGAAAAACTAAGACTATAACCTACACTCAGAGTTAATAAGAGGTGTTAAAAAGAATCATCCCATGATTTGGTTAAAAAAATAACTACTAACTTCAACATGTAAAGAGATCATTATTGGATACAAATGGTTCAATTTTTGTTAAGCTCGACAAAGCTAAGGATATTTTACTTGATCAGAGTGTTCCATGCGTTTTAACCCAAGGAGCCTAGTTGTCCTTACTTTATTTTAAGAAGTTTCAACCTCATGAAGGATAAAATGGGTACCAAAGGAAACTGTCTTATACTATCCCACGCTCTAGGATAAGTACTATAGGCAGTGGCGGAGCTAGGATTATTGGTTAGGGGGGTAGGGAATTTTGGGGGGCTTGAGGTTAGGAGCCCCAAAAAAAAATTAGAGGGATTTGAAAGGTATTTTTGTAGCGGTTCTTTATGAAATGCATAGCTGAAAATGCCCTCTCTGCTATCGCTGTCGCAAACTAATCATCACCTACACAAATTACACTGATGTCACCGATCATATCGAATAACACACAAATCTCCCAAATTAACCAACAACTATAGTCCAACTACATCAAACCCCTAATTTCCCCAACCAATAACAAATCAATCATCGACATCAATCACAAATTACACTAAAATCAGTCCAAAATCAGTAAAATAAGATACAAATCAAGCCCTAAAATAGTCTAGAGAGAAACTCACCATTGTTGGAGAAAGCCAAGAGAGCTTTTGAGAAATTTTAGGGCACAAAGAGAGAGAGAGAGACTTTGGTTTGCTTATGTGTCTCTCTCTCTCTAAAACTTTCTCTCTCTAAAATACGATGATGGTAGGTTTTTTTTTTTTTTTTTAATACATATAAGTATATATAACTAAACCTTTTTTTGGAGAAAAGTGAGTGGGGGCAGCTGCCCCCACTGCCACTGGTCCTCATGTGGCTCCGCCTCTGACTAGAGGTATGATAGTAACCTACCCAAACTCACCCACTATTTTAACCCGATCTAGGAATCCTATTAACCTATCGGGGGTTAGCCAATTTAAAGTTGGTTTATGTATCCGACCTTATTATTGGAAATAATAACTTAAGGAGTCCCTATGATTTTCTACTGCACACATGATTTTATCCATTACTTTAGTAACAATCAACGCTGGCTCGTGCACATGGGCATGGGATAAAATATATGTTCCAGATATTAGTCAACAATCCCTAAGAACAAAATTTATAATCTCAACTCTTTAACAACTTCATACTTAAGTCTCCAAAATAGATAGAAAGGAATCCCACTGGGTTCCAACATCAATGGTGATAGTACAAACATCGAATAACAACCTGGCATTTTAGAATCAAGCCACGAAAATGCTTAACCGAGAATGATTTCCTAAAACTGTTATTGAAGTAAAAATAACTTGAAGGAGTAGCTCTAAAAGCTTGATGGATCATTAGGACAGTAGGTATCACGACACGATGAGTCAATAACCCTAAAATAAACTATCAGATGCTCAACACCAATAATCAACTCTATACTCAGGATAAACTGTCAGTTCTCAACAAATAGCTAAACAATCCAAGATTAACAGTTTCATAATTCATGTTTTTTGCTCATCAAAAGAATAACAAAATATTAACCACACTCGATAATAGAACCTAACATTCCCGCATTAACTACCGAAACAATGATAATACTCAAGGACAAAGCTACAAGAATACAAAATGTATTCAGAATATTCTAATATTCTAAGACTAATCATGATGAAAAACATTAAGTGGACAAGCTCAAAACCAAAGACCATGTCTTACAAAAGCTATACCGTCCAAGTGACTCGGCATGGAATCAAGAACTATATATCAAGATCTTACTATGTTATTAGTATCCAAGGGCGAAGCCATGAGGACAATGTAGACAAACCTAAATAAACAGTGCCTAATCTCATTATCATTAGGTCACAAAACTAAACTAGCATAGTGCCTATAACGAGTAAAAGTTAATTGTAATCTATAAGTTATATTCTAATAAATAGTGGCGAAACCACATGTCACTATTTCCCCATCTAGGTTACTTTGAACAAAAGTTACTCTAATTTACTAATCATGATGGTTTAAAATAACCCATAGTTATCTACCTTGTGATTGACCTAATATTAGTAAATGCAATATTATGCATAATATTAACATTGCTAATTAATATAAAAGCTTAAATATTAAGGGAGAGAAAACTCGCCTCTAACCTGGTGTAATAGCTTATCGTCAGAGACACCAAAATATAACAGGTAGTCCTCAAACTCTCCATGACTGAACCTGCGCAAGCACAGTCAGAATCAGCAAAGCACAAACCATTCTGAAGTCCAATAAAAGAGCATTACTAAAAGCCTAGAACCAATAAAGGAAACTCCTTTCAGGGACAGCGAAAGTATCGATCCAGAATCTAGCAACTAAACACTAAACTGTAACACTCTCATGACCCAACTCATGACCTCAGAGTATATAATGACCCATCTTTATGGATGCATAACCATCTACTACCTCTCTAGAATCAACCAAGTATCCATATTCTTACACAATCAAGCAAGCAACTTATAAGATGTTAAAGTTAAAGCTAGTTACATAGGTACCTTTAACAAGAATCAGCCACCAAGTCGAGCAACCACCAAGTCAGTAAGAAATACAATTCCTTTCCTCTCAGGGTTAGATTTCCTTTCCTCATACTCTACTATATTTAATGATTAGGTTATGAGCCCTACGCACAGATGCTGAAGTACATAAGAGTATTTTAAAATACATAAATGTGGAAGTTTGTATATTCAATATTAGCCAGGTACCCATGTACTCTATTGATCATGAGTAATCCAGAGATAATAAAATCTTAAGCCAATGGAATTTATTAGGAGTAACTAATGCTAACCAAGATAATATTCCTCCAATATTCTCCCTAATATTTTCAACAATATCCTCATCCATATGATAATTCCAACAAAGAAAATAAAAGATAGCATATACGCTAGCTGATAGCCTATTTTTTTCTTAAAGAAAGTCATTGTTGAAGACAAAGTTAAAAAGACAATTGAGCTACTTAAGCACGGTACAAATATTTTTTTTTATAGAGGAAATGACTCATATATAGCAATAATCAATAATCAAAAGATGGACAAAGTCTAGCCAAATTAGTCAAACGGTATTAAGGTGCATCTTGCAGATTTTTCCTAGAACTCCACATTATAATTATGGAAGCATGAGATCACATGGCAGAAAAAAGAAAAAAGAAAAAAAGGGAATAACATACATGATACATTATGAATCTTCCATGCCTCTCAACGTCACAAAAATTGTGAAGTGAACACTTTTAATAAGTGTTTGCATGATTTAGTGGAAGAAAAGTAGAAAATCTATTAATATTTATTTTTCTACTACAAAGATGTTCTCTCAATCAAACCAAACCAATTCATATAAGGCATTTCCATTAGAGCAAAGTCCTCAATTTCCCACCTTGTGCAGATCATCTGTCCCATTCAAAATATTTCTTAAGGAGCTCCCCTTTTATGTTTTCCCAAAATACTCTCCTATACCTTGCAAGATATCGACAATAGGTTCTTCTTGATACGTATAGATTTTCTGCACACATTTTCCTTAAGCTTTCATAAAAGATGAATATGTACTCAATCTTCATGCCCATATTTTAACCCATTGAGAATGCACTAAGCCTTTTTAAGCAATGCCAATAGCATGTCATTCCCAGCTGAATAAAAAGATTTGATTATGATGTGCTGCTTATGATACAAGATTGTGATGCATAAAAAAGAAAAATAAAAAGAAACACTCAAAACATTGAAAGTGTTTTCAGTGGGTTATAAAGACGCTTCCAAATTTGTATGATTTAGTTCTAGTTTAATTTGTACTATTGTTCTCCTTCGATGTTGCTTTAAGATTCTATTTCATTCGAAGCACTCCCTTGAAATAAATTGGTCCTGGGTATCCCTCAATGGGAATTTCTGGGATTGTTCGAGGAAAACCCTCTCCAATGTTCATTTGGGTCAATTGAAAGTTATTAAAGGTAACTGTTAAGAATGTACAATATAAGAGTTACGTTAAAATAGTACTAAAAAGATACGTGTGAAAATGATTGTGATCTTCGAACATCTAATGAATCTAAACAGGATAGTTAACCTTGACCATGTAGTGTAAAAGTGACCGGAGTTACCTTAGAAACATGAACTTTACCAAACCCTTTAAAAATACAAAGAAAAAACTATTAAAACATCCCCAATCAATGATATATTTCAATCTAGCTTAAATTGTACTAATGATGTCATATTTAGATATCTCTGTCATAATAGTAGAAGCATATATAATATACAAATTACAATGGTAAGCAAATGAGTTAATTCCCTCTAGGGCGAAGAATTTTCCCAACCACATCAGTAAGTCTCGATTAAACTGCTTTCCTTGATTCATGATAAAAAATAATGGCGTCATAATTGTTCTTACTACTATTTCCTTCTTCTAGACGATCAGTAACTTGCCTTCTTGACTTACCTTATTTCCCTCCTAAAACTCTTTATGTAAATACATTTCAAGCAGTCATAAATGTAGATTCTTAACTGATATAGCTATAAAAGTATATATCCAATGAAAACTTCAACAAAAAACTCGAGAAATCCAACACACTTAGAGATGATGAGGAGGATATGTCACTACAACAAATATGGGTTTTCACGTCATTACTTTAATGACGGGAAAGATTTTTAGGGCCATTTTTCTAGGTGACGTGGAAAGTAAAGGTCTATCCACATCATTTATAAAATGACGTCAGACATATATTATACACGCCATTTAATCATGTCAATTCAAAATTATGTCTTTAATCCCTAGAACGTCATTTTTTCAATGACATTGTTGGATCCCAAATGAATAAAAAAAAATGATACCCTATAGCCCATTCTATCATATATGCACTAGACATGGCAAAGGCTGCAAGGTAATACTCTGACAAATTTATTTTTATACAAACAAGGCACATATATAATATACAAAAATATTATATCATTGCACAAGGTACATAAATATTCATATCATTACATAATAAACAGAAAATGGAGCGGATTTAGAGACACTCAAAAATGAGACACTAAGGTCTCACTCAACCACAACCACTCATCTCTATTAGATGAGTGGCTCTCAAAATTGGCATTTCCTATAAGGGAAATGAGGTGGATAATTAGGGGGTCCTACCTGCCCCACTATCTCTTTCTCTCTATTCCCCTCTCCTGTAACTGACAGACGTTTCTCTCTCTTTTCAAATTACGAGTCAAGTCTCACATTAATGCTCTGTCTCCCTACTCTCTCTCTCTTACACACTCTCACTCTTTCTCTCTGCAAGCAAACGATTTCCCTCCAAACGTCTCTCTCACTCTCGCGAACAGTTTCACTCTCTCACACTCACACCGTGTCCTCTCACGAACACTGTCTCCTCTCACGAACAGTTTGTGGTTTCTCTCTCACGCTCTCTCTCTCTCACTGTCTCGTAATTTGAGACTGTCATTTTGTTTGATTTTCCATTTCGGGTTGAGAAGGTAATTACTTCAAGGAGGGGATTCAAAGACATTATTTAGAGGAAATGAAGGATTGGTGTCTACTTCAAGGTAATTCAATTCCCATTCCGTTAATATCGTGAAATTGGACAATGTTAAACCCAAATTATTGAAATTGCAATACAATACTGCATGATTCTCGATTTTGAGAAAATTAGACATGTCCCAAAAAGCACAAATACAATCTGCTATTCTACAAGGGTATAATATATCGTGAAATTCGACAATGTTAAGCCTAAATAGCTTCAATTGCGATATTATAATGCATGATTCTCGATTTCGACAATATTGGACATGTAAACATATAAGCATAACTACAATCTCCTATTCTACTTTTAATATTGTCGTATTCGACAATATTATATAAACATAACTAATATTGAACTTGGTAAATTGTCGATTTCGACAATATTTCATATCAATATCTCCAACCACTATGAAATTGTCGAATTCGAGTATTTTATGGTAGATTTATGCTATTAACAGGACTCTATTTGAATAAGTCCAAATTTTTGATTTCGACAATAACATTGTTGACTTGGACTTGTTAAAATGGAGTCGAAATTGTCGAAATCGATAATTTTCAAGTACACTTGCCCTTTTGTTTATATAATATTCTCGAAATCGACAATTAGCATATGCAATTATACTGATACTTTGAACAATAAATTGTGTACAAGTAAACAATGAATGACAAAGTGCCTCTAACCGCTTCGAATAGAAGAAAAAAAGAGTTGGCCAGAGAAGGAGATTTAGTTACCTATAAGAGAAAAAGAAAAACTATTGACCCAACCACAGTCGTCCCTCCTAACACCGTTGAATCTGCTAATGAGGGTGTTAGTGAACCAGTACCTCCGCTCAAGGGTTCTGAATTTGATACAGAGTCTGCCCAAGCCGCTTTGGGAGCTCAACTCCCGCTCCCAAATGTTTCCCCTGATTCAGATGTGAATATTCCTATTGTTGGGGGGTATTCTGAAAGCGAGGGGGCTACAAGCGACGAAGTCGTAGGCCCTAGTGATAGAAGCTTATTAAGAAGCTTCAGATTCCATAGAGCGAGGTCGATCGCTCTAGGGCAGGTATATTGTTTAATGGAATCCCTTAATTAATTATGTTTTGTTATTCCTATTAGTCATATTTTGTTTACATAATTGCCATTATTGTTCAGGAGAAGCTTCCGCTGCGTGTTTACCATCACGCGCCTACGTGGGACCTTACAAAGGAACCACAAGGGTTCAAGATTATGTTAAGTTGAAGGGTTTGGATAGGATTGGGGCCATATCCTACAACTCTTACAACTCTGCGCTGATTTTTGCTTTTGCGGAACGTTGGCAACCGGAAACTAACAGTTTCCACTTCAAATGGGGCGAGATGACTCCAACTTTGGATGACGTAGAGCAATTAGTTGGGTTGCGTGCAGATGGGGATGCCACTGTCATTGCCGGCAGCTGGGGATTCCCTGCGCTTGTGGAGGTTTTTGAGAACAACCTCCTGCAAGGTCTAAAAGCATTCAAGGCTTTGAAAGCTGGGGGTGCTGGAAATTCATTGTCACTGAAGAAACTGAGAGATCACTATGCCTACAAGTTGGGGAAGGTTCTCAGTGACGGTACCGTTACAGCTGCAAAGAAGAAGAAGTGGTTAACAGCCAAGTCTGTTGCCCGTGCTTATATGCTCTATGTCTGTGGCTCCTTTCTATTTCCTACGAAGAAGGGCACAGATGTCAGCGCACGGTACCTTGACCTGTTTGCAAAGGACAAGGTCGCGAAGAAGTGGTCATGGGGATCAACAGTTCTGGCCCACATGTATTACAATTTGGGTACAGTATCTCGAGATGATGGGAGGCAAGTTGTATGCTGTACCACGCTACTCGAGGTGAATCCATACTCATTTTTATAATTGTTTTAACATATGCCTTCAACCTCTTGACTAATTTTATTTTGTTTCTCATTATCTATGTAGTCCTGGATCTTTGCACATTTCCCAAAACTTGCTGGGATCCCCAAGGAGATGGACTCCGACGCATATGAGCACTGCACTTGTTGGAAATGGGACGCATCCGTTACGGATAGATACGCTGCTCCAGCTTTGCTCATGTGTAGGGAGGCATTTGACAAGTACACACTAGAGGATGTATGTTCATTAACTTCCTACACTGTATGATATTTGGCATAGAGTACGTAGATTACACTGCTAAAAAATTGTCGAAATCGAAAATGCTATTAAGAAATCTACTATTGTACATATCATATTGTCGAATTTGACAATATATAAGCATAACTCAATGGCACTTGAGAAATTATCGATTTCGACAATAATGCATCTGATAAAATACAAGTCCACTACTATATTGTTGAATTCGACAATTTGATTAAATCCTTCACAGGACTACTGGAAAAATTGTTCAACTTAATAGTGCCATAATACATTTTATTCATTTTTCATGTAGGTTGTTTGGGACTCATACAGAAATAAAAGGGATTCCGCACATGCGTTCAAGGAGTTCACTCTCTTTTATGGTGTATTAGCTTTTCCAGATCATGTTCAACCCTACTACCAAAATAGGGTTGTGTGGCAGTTCAATCAGGAACAAGGCATCCCTGGAAAACGACTAATCACAGTGATTTTGAACCTATGGAGCGCTGAAAGCACGAGAAAATTCAACCCTAAGTATGAGTGGGTTGATTTCTTCTCTGGCCAAAAATGGAAGGACTTTGTTTTGAAGAAGGCGGATAGGGGGCAGAGGGTACGAGAGGGGCCTCTAGTATGTACGGAGGGATACTTGGAGTGGTTTGCCTCCGTCTCATGGACTATGATCTGTCCCATTGTTATTGACCTGGCTGCAGATGATGATGCTGGAGTTCATCAAAGAAAGGATGCCACTGTCAATGAGCATGGTGACACCCCTGTGCGCCATTCTCACGATGTTGCTGATCAATATGATGCATCGGTTAGTACATATTACAACCATTTTTATCTCACTTGCTTTCTATTCTATTCAAATCAAAAAGACTATTGTCTAATATTTTGTTAACTTGTAGCATCATGAGCACTTTAGTCGATCTCCAAATATAAACCTAAATGACCAGCAAATCACAGTAGTAAATGACCAGCTTCAGAAGCTCAAGGAGGATAAAGAGAAGGAGTCTGAAGCGAATATCAATCTAAGAGATGCCCTCAAAGAGAAGGTCAGTCATACATATCTTTAGTTGTGCATAATGTGTATTTTTATCTATAGTTATTAGTATAAGTAATTGTCGAGTTCGACAACTATTACAGTGTACGTCTAAGTGAACAAAGGTAAATTGTCAAATTCGACAATTTTCACAGTTATTCTGAAAACTGTCATATATGTATTATTTTCGAACTCGACAATTACATAATATTATTGTCGATTTCGACAAAAACACATAAACTAATCTAAATGTTTTATGTCAATTTAACCTCAGACAAGTGAATGTGATCTGCTTAAAGAAACTATTGAACAAATGAAGGTGGAGATTGAACTAAAGCGCGTAGTTAACGAGCAATGTGCACTAGAGTTCGCAGATCTTCCAAGGCAGTTAGATGCGAAGGTAAGGTCTTAGGCAGATGTCATTATCGCATCCATTATTTGTTTTTGTTAAAATCCTGATTTTCCTTGTCTAATTTATGTTTGTAGATATTGGAGAAAAAAAATTTGGAGGAAAAAAATACAAGTTTGGAGGCAGAGCTAAGGCAAAAATCTTGCCTTGAAGACTGTAATCAAAACTTATCTGTTAAGTTGAATAAAAAGGTAATGAGTTTAATACAAAGGTAATAGTATTGAGTGTCTCTAACCCCTAATTACTTATAGTCTTCCATTAGTCATTCTTGTATCTGGCATAATTATTTTGTCCCTAATGTGTACAGTGTAAAGAGATCGAGTAACTAAAAGCGGTAAATGCACTTTTGATGGAGCAGTTAGACTTGCAACTTCCTCCAGCTACACTTGTGAGTTTACCAAAATTCAATAATGTTTAATTATTTATCACTTATTTGTAAGTCTGGTAACATTGTTCTTGTGCTCATGTCTTGAACAACTTGCTGTGCTACAATCACATCAGCCTGTGCCAGACACAACCCTGGCAAAGAAGTATGAGGACTTGTTGGCTGCACATGAGGTTATTAAGAAGAAGTTGATTGCGAAAGAAGATTTTGTAACTCATTCAAAATGAATGAAATTAATTGAAGTTAGTGAATTGGAGTTTGTGTTTGATAATAGTGAATTATAACTTAATTTTGGGTACGAATTTAGTGAATTGATAATAGTAAATTTAAGTTTCATTTTGGGGGTTCATTTTGTGTACGAGTTTGTGTTTGATTATCCCAAAATCAGATGTAGTATTCATTTTGAATTCCATGCTCAATATAGGTTCACCCCTGCTCAACTGCTCAAAATCAAATATAGTACCCAAAATCACATTTAAATAAACTGGAGTTATATAGCTCATCTCCTTTATGTATTTGGAACAGATAATGATCTGGACATCCAAGTATAAGAAAGAAGCATCGAGATATACAGAGGAAACTAACCATCTCGTAAACTCCCCCGCCCATCCTTCTGAATTATATGGAATGCTGATTTCAATGTTTATTCTAATGTTAGATATTTTTACAGCGACAGAAGTTGGTTAATGCTGAAGAGAGGATGAAGTCTTTAGAAGCAAATAACAGTGAATGGGTATGTCCTATTCCTAACTCTTGTTCATATTTGAGACTGATCAGTGTAATGCATGGCTTCAAAATCATGTTATTGAAACTTGGTATTGTCGAATTCGACAATTATGAATTTAATTTTGAGTTGTGTATGGTAAATATTCTCGAACTCGATAATTTAGATAATGTTCATGTACATACCAAGTCTATTTTTCGTAATGTTGAAGTTTATTTTTCAGCATAAGAAACTAGTAAATTCAGAAGAGAGGAAGAAGACTTTAGAAGTAGATAACAATGAATGGGTATGACATATTCCTAACTCTTGTACCTATTTGAGATTGCTCTATTTAATGCATGGTTTGAAGACATAGTTGTCAAATTCGATGATTACTATCTTCATATTGTCGAATTCGACAATATTGGTAATATATATTTCCACTTGGACAATAAATAATTGTCGAGTTTGACAATTATGGCACTGTAGTTGGAATTATGGATACCCAATATTGTTGAGTTCGATAATATTGCTACAATATAACTGTTTGTTATAATATGAGGACTTGTTGCAGGAGGTTTGGCGTCAAGCATTGAAGAAGACACTCGCAAGTGAAGGGATGGGAGACATGGGGGACCCAACCTTCGAAGAATATTTTGAGCATAATGAAAGATTCTTCACAATAGTGCAGCAAGGACCCAAGGGAGATTATCAAGAGGACTTGGTCTCCACGACGGTAAACCTTGAAAATGTTGTCATTGCTAGGAGGGAGAAAATGGCTAAGAAGAAGAAGATGCAAGAACTTTTATTCCAACCGTGGACAAAGTATCTTGTAGATGTTCGTGGTGTCGAAATCAGTGATAACAATTCTGGTTTTAGGGTTACCGCCGCGATTCAGCACTAGAGCCAACATAGATTCCTAGATGTAATGAAATCATTGAAGTCCTTTCTCTGCAAGGGCCCCGCATTCTGGAAGAGTATCTTCAGCCAAACATTGGGTATACAATTCACTGCGGATGGGGGAGAACGCGTATAAAATTCTGTTGCAGGCATGTTCTTATGGTCATAAACATGTGGAGTATAAGCATATGGCACATTTACTAGCCACCTACTATGAGAAGGTTGTGGTCTTCATTAGCCAGACTGAAGCATATACATTCTTACCGCTGTTTTGGGCACGCACAAGAAATATTACTTCAAATGAGGAGAGGTTCCAAAACCTAGTTATGGATACTAGTAAGTATTGGTGGTTTGGTTTGGGGGCGGACAACCATTTCGTTCGCTTGATTCCAAGGTTCGATGCACCAATACCTCCACTTTCTACTATTTTCTGCAGTCATGTAAATCTGGGAATTCCTCTGGGTTTCCAGAAAGAACAACTGAGTAGGCATTTTGATGTGAGAGTAAGGAACTTCAAGGCATTACTTTAAGAGCACAAGTGTCAGGGGTATAGAGTTAATGACATGGTTGTTGTTGGTTTGTCGACAATCAAATAGGGTTGTCGACCAAATCTTTATATATGACAGTTATGTTACATCAATGTTTATCACAGTATATAATTTTTTTCCCTTTTTGTATATGACAGTTCATTTAGTTCAATGTTTATCGCAGTATATAATTTTTGGTATAACACTCTATTGTTGATTTATTTTTTGTAGTATATAAATTTTTGTTATGTCATATGAATCTCATTTCTAACTCCCCCCCCCTTCAAAATATACAAATTGCCTCTGAAGAATATTTTAACAGTGCACTTGAGTGTATCTAAAAATTGAAATTTTGTCGATTTTGACAATAATTTAGTGTATATGGTTACTTACAATTTATAATATTATCGATTTCGACAATTGTAGTAGTATATTTCCAATTATGCATTTGTAATATTGTCGAACCCGACAATATTACAATAGGTAGTTAGTTTTCTATGTATATAATATTGTCGAAATCGGTAATTTAAGGCAGTATTTTCAACAATATACAAATTCATAGAGGGTGGGGGTGCATAAAGCAACACAATCCTTAGACTGCATATAATTCATTGATATTTTATCCGTGAAATACAACATTGTTATTGCCCTAAATTTTAATTACAAAGCAAATATAATGTTGAATCAACTCACTAATTTCTCAATAATAATCAATACATATTTATTAGTCAATGAACGTGAACTTCTTTTGTTTTCCTAGATGTTGTGTTTGTCGGAATTTGAGTGCAACGGCTGAATAGATTCCCCATTATTGTTGTCTCCTACATAGAACAAATTATTGTAAATATGGAACACATTATATAAAAATCACGCAGAAGGTGTCATTTATGCATGTTGTTGAATATATACTTACTTGATTCTGCTATCATCGTTTTGAGAAGTGGGCATGTCCGTTTGTCATGGTTGCCGAGTACTTCACAACTTTTGCATGTTCTCTTCTTCTTCATAATAACCTCTTCCATTCCCCCCTTCCATTTCTTGTAACCAATCTTTGCCCGACCTTTTGTTTGAACCACGAGAGGGTTTAAAATCATAGTTCTGGGCACCAGAGAATCTGCGACAGAAGTTCTGATATTTTATTGTGATGCATCTATCTGTGCTAAAGCGTCATCGTAGTTTTGAAGGTAAGTCTCAAGCTCGTCTAGCTTCAAAACCGCCAAATCATAACTTTCTTTCATCTTCGAGGCCCTTTCAAATAAGATTGATGCACGAAGCGATAGGTGGCTATGGCGTAAGGCATGTCTTAAGTTATCTTTCTAACTGGCTTTCATGCTACGACCTTGAAAACTTGTTTGCCCCAATCGTCCACCTTGTCATAATAAAGGCCTCTGGTATTTTGAGAATGTCATATTTTGAGAAAACCTTCAGGAGGTGACAACATGGGAGTCCAACATACTCAAGCAACTTGCATCCACAATTACCAGTTAGCTTTTCTAAGTCTATTTGTAGTTCAAATGACTCAGCACGACCACTATGGGCCTTCACCGTAAGTTGTTGAACGTTACCTTCTACGTGTCTTTCTATTGCAACGAGGCGAACAACCTGGCCAAATTGATCTTGTAGTTTGTGGAACATTGTTCTGGTGTAAATCTTTGCAGCATCTTTCAGTAGAGCTTGACGAGGTCCAACTTGACGATATCTGTGTTATGATGCAAAGTCTTATGCACTTTCTCGCTCGTATACCTCTATAAGGGCAGCCTCATACTTGGTCACAAAACTGTACAACCCAGTTGTTATTGGCAGCCTACTATTCAAGAAGTTGTTTGTGGACTCACTCCGTCCTGTGCTGCTCATCCCTGCAAAGAAGGTCTCTCTATTTCATAACGGTATCCATCTTTGTCTAATATTAAAGATTCCTTGCATCCAAACGTTATCATCCAATTTATGTTTCTTTATTAGGTCCATCTACTTAGTTTCAAACTCTACATCCTCATATGTGTTGTGCATTATCGAATCGATATCTTCTTTGAATGTAGATGGTTCCTGATAAACATGGCCGATTTTCTCAGGAAATTTGTTTGTGATGTGCCACAGACAAAATCGATGTTTGGTGTTGGGGAAGACCTGGAAATAAACCAGAACTTAGAATGAAAGTGTCTCTGAATACTATATGATATTGTCAAATTCGACAATTTACAAATGTGATTGGATTGGAGTTATGCTAGCAATTATTGTCGAATTCGACAATAGTTCAATTATAACTACAGTTACAAGTGTCGCATATTATCGATTTTGACACTATTGATAATGAAAAATAGACAATATACTCCAGTTAACAATACTGTAACTCGAGAAATAAGTTTCCAAGTACTCCTTTACCTTGGGAATAGCCGCAGCCATAGCTGTATCTTGATCGGTGATAATTGGCACAGGGTGTTTGTAGTTTATTGCCTTGAGCCAAGTATGGAACAACCATAGAAATGTGTTTTCTTGCTCATTTCTTAGCAGAGCACATCCGAATTGAATTGTTTGGTAGTGATTGTTGATCCCAGCAAACGGAGCAAATGACATCTTCTACACATTCGTCCGGTATGTAGTATCGAAGGTGACGACATCTCCAAATACCTCATATGCGCACCTTGAACTTCCATCGATCCAAAAAAAATTCAGTGCTCGGTCCTCCTCATCTAATTCCATGTCAAAATAAAACATCGGATCTGTAGTTTGTTTCTTCCTAAACCACTCCAACGCGGTTTGTGTATCTCCTCTGACTAGTCGTTTCTTATTTACTTTGGCGTTGTGGTTGTAACAATCCCGTTTGCTAAAGGTTCTATCTGGGAATAATGTCGGGACTTTGCTGACCAGAATATTGTGGAGCTCAAATGCCGCTGTAAGGTTTTTTGCTGCTTCTGGAAAAAATCTGTTAACCTTCATCCGATGTTGATTTCGTGGAGATACGAGTTTATGGTTATGGTTATTTGTGAAACTTGTGACCACATATTTGCCTATTTTAGTATTCCAATTTATGTTCATTGTTGCTTTACACCCACACTTATCAGATGATCTTCTGTTGCCAGCTACGTCACTACTCTTTGGAGTGCCAAGGTTTTTCTTTGAAAAGCCATTGCTCATACAACAAAGTGGGCTCTGCCTATATCATCCAATCTCGGACGCTTAGTAGAATTACGTATCTTGGTAGAGAAACCCTTCCCTCTTCCATATCGTTCATACCACAGACATGCATCATTTACAGTATCAAAATGTTGACCCTCGTATGGGGCATCCGCCGAAAATGGGTCTACAATACGTTCATTTTCACACCTTTCTGGGGACTCCTCACCAATAACTTTCGACCAATTTTTATCGACGGAGTCTTCCATTGTTAATCTGACTAAGAAATTCACACATAAAAAAAATGATTGTGAGCTATAAGTAAAGTAATTGGGGAGATCAAAATATCACAAACCAAACACAATTCAAGTCCAACGCATGTTAATTTCATAATTACATCACATACTATAAAAGGCAGAATACAAGATGTAAGCAATCACACACAATGACCTGTTGTACCATACAAAATCTATTAATCACTTGCTGAATACTACAGCTACTTCATTACATGTACCTGCCAACGATATTACAACCAAAATACCTAATCAGCAAATCCTAAACTGTACCGACAGAACTGGAGCCTTCCATCCTAACCAGTTCCCTGGCCCGGGCAACAAGAGATGCTCTCCTCGCCATTAGATGCAGGATGACCGTCTGCATCTGACAATGCAAATGGAAATCCTCCCTCCACAACGCCGCCTCAGCCTCGGTCATTCCTTCGTAGCTCGCCTCACGCGGCGACAGTGGTGGACCGTTCAAATTAACCGAACCAAAATAACGCATCACTAGTTCGTCATACAACTGCTTAATACGGCGAGAAACAACCTCCCGACTACTCTGAGACCTCGTCTTCACCATCTCCGTTGAATCTGCACAGTAATATTGTCGAGTTCAACAATTTAGTTGCTGTGACAATCTGCTATTCATATAAAAAATTGTCAAACTCGACAATTTAGTTACTGTACCTGAACAATTCATATGTAATATTGTCGAGTTCGACAATTCAGATATTGTGTCTTCAACAGTCATCTATATTATTCCCGAGTTCGACAATTTAATTACTGTGAATATTACATTCATATGCAATATTGTCGAGTTCGACGATTATTTAGTCCTACATCAGTGTAGTGCAAATATTTTGACTAAATTGTCGAATTCGAATGGGACCCAGTAGCAGGTAATCAATCAAAGAGAAATTACAAATTTCACAGGGATTAAGTGGGGAGATACCCTTATTCTAACAAATTTCACAACATCCAAGTTTACTAATGGCGAGTAAGGGTCAGAAAGTACCTGTCGAGTAAGTGCACTATCAGCAAGAGTGTCGGAGTTCTTTGAAGATATCAATTTCACCTCTAATGGCAGAATCGCTTCCCTTTTTCAACTAAAATCTCACCTCTAATGGCAGAAATTGCCCCAATTGTGTGATATGAGAGAGAAAGAGAGTGTATGATATGAGATAGAGTGTGTGTGTGTGATATGAGAGAGAGAGTGTGTGTGTGACATAAGAGAGAGAGTGTGTGTGTGTGATATGAGAAAGAGAGAGAGACTTGACTGATATTGGTTGTTCGAATTTGAAATTTCTTTGAAAAGAGAGGGAAATGTGAGTGACGACTAGACAGAGTGGGGCAGGTAGGACTCCCTAATTATCCACCTCATTTCCCTTATAGGAAATGCCAATTTTGAGAGTTAGATGAGTGGTTGTGGTTGAGTGAGAGTTGAGTGTCTCATTTTTTAGTGTCTCTAAATCCTCTCCCAACAGAAAAACATATAATTCTATATTTGCGATATCTTTGACAACCATATTAAAGCTAAAACCTTCTCTAACATCCCATCTAAGCTCGCTTTTCAAGTGTTCTGTAATAAAATAGATTGCATACTTCATTTCAGAAATAAACCATGGCCAAAGTAATAAAAGTCAAGCATAATAGCATATCCAACGTACTTGACACGAGTGTGTATATTGAAATAAATTGTGAAATACATGTTTAAAAGTATTAAATCATACCAGGGCATAAAGGATAGATAATGTTTTTTACAGCCTTGATAATCATGAACCATGAGAATCGAATTAATATATAGCCAGATTAGAACAACCAGCAATAAAAATAATATTACAATTAGAGATGTAATAAAGAGTTGAAAATACATAAGTATTGGGTTCTTCTTAGCCTTACTAGGGTGGCCAACCTATTTGGTCAAAAACACTATTTGCAATAACAAATCTGTACCGCTACATGAGAGGAGATGATTTTCAAAGTTGATTTTTCAGATGATCGGTAAAAATGGCAAACTTGAGCACAAGAGCATAGCTTTGAAGTTCAACGTCCAAGCTACCCAGAGAATATGTCACCAACTACAGAATAATGAAAATTAGAAAGCAATAAGTAACGAATTACAAAACAACTCATATATATACCAACCTGAGTATAGGCGTTACAAGATTGGAATGTCGAATTAGATGCCATTGCACTCCAAAATCCAGTTCTAATTCAAATAGAAAATATGATTAAATACCAAAATGATATCCTTCCAATTTTCTTACAAGATTGGAATGTCACATTAGTCTTAGCAAAAAGACTTCCTAATATCATTGTTGTTTCTACATTATTTATCAAGCAAGATCAAAACACCAGTAGTCCAGTGCTAGTGTATATTACTTTTTAATTAAAAGCATGTGCGCATCTCATTACAATGAACTGAAACCATACTTAAGCATTTCTTAAAAACAACAAAACATTAACATATTAACAACAAGACCAAATGTTGCAATAAGAAATCATTATAATTATAATTATAATAGGTGTAGTATTCAAGTACTGAACTGCCAAGAAAATAATCTGATGTCCTATGGAGTCAAAGAACTCCAATGATACTATAAAACATTTTGTATTTTGTAAGGAATAAGACCCATAAGTTCTGTGATTTAACCAATTAATTAAGCATTTAATTAGTATTTGATTTTAAATTGACAATTTAGATTATACAATAAAACCCTTTAAAAACTATTTCTTATATGTACATAAATCACCTTCAGAGTTGTGCGATTAGAGGTCAGATGGTCTTACTTGTTAACATGTATTCGTGTGGATTCAACTGTAGTTTTTCATTAGTTTTTACGTTTACAGTTTGGCTTGTAATGGATTGATCAAAATCTTTCTACAGGAGGAGCAAAAATGAATATCTTTTTCTTCGGAAAAATAATCACTTTCAAACTGATGAATATCTTTTTTTGAATTTTAGGCAATCTTTTAGCACTTGATCGATTGAAGATTAATATGGACTCTGAGACAACAACTTCAAAGTGGCATTTTAGGAACTTAACTTCTTTTACTGCTCTCCTTTCTAATTTGTCAGACTATAAAATAGGAAAGATTACACTTGCAGGATTGTTAATGGCTGATGATGATCCAGGAGGATCTAGGGGAGTTTTGAGTTGAAGACCAAAT
The DNA here is from genome assembly GCA_014058105.1 of Kingdonia uniflora. Lineage (NCBI taxonomy): Eukaryota > Viridiplantae > Streptophyta > Magnoliopsida > Ranunculales > Circaeasteraceae > Kingdonia > Kingdonia uniflora. Next base: position 6,033,527 of record JACGCM010002827.1, read on the forward strand.
TATCGTAAAGTCATTCGAACGAGGTTTAGAGTCGTTCGAATGACTCGTTCGAATTACTCCCTATTTCATTCGAACAAACTTTTTCCTACTCACTGGAATTTTGGCCCAAAGACAAATTTTGTTCGAACGAGCTTGGATGCCGTTCGAACGACCTGTCAAGTTTTTAGGGTTTTAGACCAATTAGCATAAAGTCGTTCGAACGGGCTTGGATGCCGTTCGAACGAGCTTGGATGCCGTTCGAACGAGCTTGGCGTAGATTGTTATTTTGAGGTGTAGTTTTACCTCGAGATCCGTTCTATATGGTATTTTTAGTTTCCTCATATATAAAGGGGACTTAGGTTATTTTTCTAGATCTATGTTAGTTCAATAAGAGTTCTGAGGAAGAAGCTTAGGGTTTAGAGTAATTCAAGTTGTAATTAATTGATTTGAGCAATTGAAGCTCTTAAATGGACTTTTCCCAATCCAATTTATGTGTTCTTCATACATTTCTGCAAACTAGGGTTTCTCTTCATATTATGGATTAAGTGGTATCAAATTTCTAGTTATGATCTTCGGGGGTTAATTGTTGTTTATGGTCTCTATACGTGACTGTCTCAAGCAAACGAAGGAGAAGCTTGTGAGTCCGTTGACGATTCATCACAAACCTAATTCAAAGAAGAACGACAATTTAGAGATGGACGATTCCAACGATCGACTCACGGCTTTGGAAGCGATAGTTTCTGACCTAACTTTGACTATAGGGGAGTTAATTGAATAATTGCGTCTCACGAACCTCACTAAGGCTTCCGCTTCGGTGACACGGCGAGGCCGCTCTCATCGGCAAGGTTACTCGAGGAAGAATGGGGTTCTGGAGGTGGATGGAGACGTGGATAATGTGGAGATCGATAGTGATTCTAGTGATGCCGATTCCGTCAAGAAGCGCTTGGGTTTTGGTAAGTCAATGAATCTTATGCGTAATATTTGTATCAATTTTAAGATTGAAGTTTCGGTATTCGACAGTTCAATCGATGCTGTGATATTAGATAACTGGTTAGATAGGTTTGAAACTTATTTTTTCGTTTACGAATACTCCAATATTCAATAAATATGCTTTGTAACGTTGAAATTCACAAGTCATGCACTCACGTAGTGAAAATCTTATTAAAAATGCCACGATGTTGGAAGTTTGAGTGGGAAAGAATTCTAGGTATTAGTGTGAAAGAAATTTTATCCCATTGAGTATGAGCAAGAGAGATAGCATAAATGGTACAATTTGAACCAAGTTTATGGGCAATCCATACAGGAGTATACTACGGCATTTCATAACCAAGCTTTGGTTTTGGATATTGATGTGGACGAGTATGAAGTGTTCATGAAGTATACGGGGGGTTTGTCTGAGTCTATTAAAAGAGAGTTGAAGCTCTTTAGTGTGGTCAATATCGAGGATGCTACCGTGAAGGCAATTGTCATTGAAGGCAAGTATTTGAAAAGTGGCAAAGAAGACGACAAGAACAAGTCAGGGTACAAGTCTAGTTGGAAAGGCGAATATAAGATAGATTCCCAAGGAGAGGGGCCTTCGTCTAAGGAGAATTATTACAATCATTATAAGGCGAGTGGGCATATTTTAAATAGATGTTGGAAACTTCACCCAAAGCTTAGGCCGAAGGAGGAGAAGAGCAAGAAAAAGAGATATGCATTAGCTGCAGAGGTTGTTAACCTCCCAGATTTAGATAAACCGAATCCTAAGCTTACACTTATGTTTTAGCAGACTTTTGCTACCGAGGAGGAAAGTCAGGAAGAATTTTTTCATGTCAGTATTCAGGTAAAGCAGAGTTTAGTCGAGGCCATTCTGGATCCGGGTAGTCAGAATTTTTTTATTTCTGAGGCATTGGTGAAGAAGATGGGTTTGACGACTACAACTCATCATAAGCCGTATGGTTTGGGGTAGATTCTAAAAGATGTAAATTTGATGATCACGAAGCAGTGCACATTTAAGTTTGCGCTCACTGAAGGTTTATTGACGTGGTGACGTGTTAGGTGGTTCCTTCAGATGTGTGTCAGGTCATCTTGGGTAGCCCTTATCTTTAGGACCGAGATGCGATTCATTACCGTAGAGCTCGCAAGTATCATCTTGTGAAGGAGGGAAATGAGCTCCATATTAATGCTTGTAAGGAGCATACACCATAAATAATTTAGTAATGGAAACTCAAGTAAAGCGGTTGGTTAATGCGAGCGGAAAGTTTGTGTTATTGGTTCAACCGGTTCAAGAGGGTACGTAAGCCAGAGTGTTGTCTCCAATGACAATGTCTTATAAGTAATAAATTGACATGGGGCTATTGCAAGAGAAGATTGTGGTACATACTGATCACAAACTGTTCCAGTTTTTAGCTACACAGTCCATGCTACAGCAAGTTCGCCAGATGAAGGGGATGTCGTATCTCCAATATTTCCCCTTGAGTATATAGTAGAAGGGAATGAACAACAAAATGGCTGATAGGTTATCTCGACCACCATTACCAACTACTTCCGCTATATTGGTTTCTATGCAAATGCAGCCTATTATTACGTCAGAATATGTTACAAGATATAATGATTCTAAGGGGCGTAGTGTGTTTCGCCAAAAGTTGTTATAAGGCAAGACATGTGAGTATGAATTAGATTTGTTGACTTCTATGAAGATATATTTGGTGATTACTACCGTACATTTGATACTGTTTGAGCCGTCTATTTTAGATGAAGACTCTCTAATTGATACTCGCCTGCCGTCAGTTGATGACTTATGGATGGACAAAGAAGATCTGTTGTAAGAGGACAGTATTCTTGAGAGGAAAGTTCATACTACAAGACGGGGCGGTATTGACTCGTTCCGAGTTGGGAATAAGGGTCAACTACCTTGTAAGTCGAAGTGGTACAGTAGGAAAATGGGCAGCACCGCATTTCCACATCTCCAGTTCCAGCTTGAGCAGGAACTCAAGGCTCCTAAAGGGAGGAGCCATGATCCAAGAGAATCTAGGGATGTTTTGAGTCAAAGACCAAATTATCGTAAAGTCATTCAAATGAGGTTTAGTGTCGTTCGAACGACTCCCAAAGACAAATTTCGTTCGAATGAGCTTGGATGCCGTTCGAACGACTTGCTAAGTTTCTAGGGTTTTAGACCAATTAGCGTAAAGTCGCTCGAACGAGTTTGGATGTCATTCGAACGAGTTTGGTATAGGTTGTTATTTTGAGGCGTAGTTTTGCCTCAAGATCCATTCTATTTGGTATTTTTAGTTCCCTCATATATAAATGAGACTTAGGTTATTTTTCTAGATCTATGTTAGTTTAATAAGAGTTCTGAGGAAGAAGCTTAGGGTTTAGAGTAATTCAAGTTATAATTAATTGATTTGAGCAATTAAAGCTCTTAAATGGACTTTTCCCCATCCAATTTCTGTGTTCTTCATACTTTTCTGCTAACTAGGGTTTCTCTTCGTATTGTGGATTACATGATGCAATAATTCCATATACACCACTAATTTTGTGAACAAGAAGGTTAACTTAGATGAAATTTTGGGATTATTTACTGACTTGATGATTTTGGACCCACCATATTCTAGATCTTTCAAGGATAAGCACAACTTAGTTCTAACGGAGTAGGTAACTTCTAATAGTGAGTATTTGGCGATGCGCAACAGGTACTATGGAGATTCTAATTCAAATCTCCAAAACTCTGCCTATCTATAGTTTAACAAGTTATCAATATCCAGACTTGGATTCGATAAGCATATACTTTGGGTTTAAGTGCTAGATCTCAGCAACAATGAACTTCAGTTTGTTGAAGGTTGGGAGTCACAAAAAAACTTAGCAGTTTCACAACACTTAAGGCTTTGAAATAGTTAAAATCAGTGAAAGTACTCGATGTGTCTCACAATGAGATTGGCAAACATTTTATTAACACTACGAGATACTTGTGCTTATCACCTTTATTTCATTCTTTAGAAGATGACTGCAACATTAATGAATATGCAAACCAAGGTATTAAAGTAATTGATAGAAGTAGAAATTGTTATTAAAGCTTCTTCTAAGTCTTAAATGGCTTGATGGAAAATCTATAAACTTAACATTTTTTGAAGAGAGATTATTCCCCTTTTCATGGTTGCAGTAAAAAAAAGAGTTACAATTACCCTTTTAAGAGTAACTAAATATAACTAACCTTTCCATAAACCAATTACAATCGGAATAGGAACCATTGCATTAGAACTTTCATCCCCACCTTCTCCTTTTACAAATTTTCTTTTTTACATCCACTGAAATCAAACAATTTAAAAGCCTCTGCCCTACACTTCATCTTGTGGGAATTATTATACAAATAGAAATAGAAACCCAATAAATGAAATTAAAATCAAAACAATCCCAATTAATAAAAATGAAATTGGCACAAATTCAATTCGAAAAACTAAAATCGAAACAAACCCAATCAATGAAACTAAAATTTAAACAATCTGAATCACTAAAGCACAAAACTAATCAATTAATCATAAACCCCATCAATCAATCAACACCAATGAAATTGAAATCAAAAAATTAGAAAGAGATGAGATTGATGATCGTGAATGGTTCCCCCTAGCAGTCGATCAAAAGATATTGAACCACGAGAAGGTTAGGTGTCCATGCCTTTGAAGAATTCTTTGCCATTTTGAATCTTCAAGTTATGGCTAATTTTTTTCCTGATCTTTCTGCAATTTCTGATCTCCAAAAGATCACTTCTCTGAACCTAAATCAGCTGTTGTCTACTCCACAAAAATTTGACATCTCTTTTATAAATCTCCCTCTCAGTAGCTATGATTTTTTAGTAAAAACAAAATAACGTTCGTTCCGAATAAATGACTTGAATAGCAATTGTGTACGTCATATTTTTTCAAGATCATTATTGAAAATGACGTTGACGGAAAAATATACGATAATTAATGTCACCTCTTAATAAAATGACGTGAAAATACAAGGCATTAAGTTATTGATGGGAATTGATTGTAACTTTGGAACTTTAACGTCAATTTCATATAAAATGACATTGTTTAAAGGACATGAAAAGCCACATTTTTTGTAGTGTGTACCTGTTAAGAATGATTCACATGCTTTTTAGTAAATATATTGCCCCTTTATTGGTTAAAAGTTGAAGATGTTCTAGAGCTTGAATGAAAAGAATCATTAATTGCAAATAGATGTTGTAATTTGTAGATGTTAGTCGAAATAAAGATGAAGTAAATGTTATCAGCAGCATGTGTTGGGTAACATTATACTAAGTACGTTGATGGACATAAAAAATTTCCACTATGAAGGTAATTTTCAAGTTTTTAGTGATGCATATTAAGGAATTTGAGACATGGAGTGAAGCTAATATTCAAAATAAGAAACGTAAAATCAATCACATTAGCTATAGCAAAATTTAGGGTGAAAATGGATGCCCAAAAAAATTCCTTTATTTGGGATTTTAGTATTCATATAGAAGGGGGAGAAATTGAGAGTTATAAATGGAAGAATTTTTTTTAAGAAAAATCAAAACTATACTTCCTGAAGGAAAATAATAAGAATTCTAACAGGGAGAAACCAATGACCAGAGCAACAAAAGCTCAAAGCTTACAACAATAAAGAGAAATATTATTTTAAGCAATGAAGAGAAATAACTTTGGTTTTCTCATATGTTTGTGTAACTTATTGTGAAAAGTTTGATGGAACATTTTGTTTCCAAGAGGTTGCTATCAAAACAAAGCAATTTATCGATTATACCCTTCAAAAAAATGTATCGCCTACTATACTGTAAACTCTAAGATTCTGTTGCGACATCCTTAATTATTGGTTATTTTTCCCCGCTCTTAAGCAACTCTTGCCAAAATCAACTTTTTTAGTTGCTCGGTACTCACCTTAATAAGAGTATTACTTCAATATTTCCTAAAGACAATTTTCTTTTATTGAAAAATTTAAATGCACAATGATAATCCATTCTACTTGGGGTATCTTTGAAAGACAATTTGGTTCATCCAAGTAGCTACAAAATATCACCCCAAAGCTGTAAAGATTTTTGTTAATTTAATTGTAAGGAATACGGATCTAGGTACCCTAATACCCCTTGCATATTAAGTACCTTTAAATGTTTCCATTGTTTCCATTTTGGAAGAATAATCATCCATTTTAACAATTCTTAAACAGTTAACTTTCAATAATTTTTCAATGTGGTGGGGGGATATTGGTAGACTTAACATCCCTGTGAGTGATTAAAGGAGAACATGTAGATATAAATAGGTAAGGGCGTATGTTGGTTTGTCCTTAAACATACGCTCTAATCAATCAGACAAAACATGACCCTCATCATAGATACAACCAAAAAGGGTTTATATTTGCGATGATCACATAAACGGGCAATTCTACTTTAAAATCTAGTTAACAAACGACTTAACTGTTGTATTGCTCGCATCCAGTTTCATCTATGAGTTCTTATTAATTCGTAATTGTAGAGATCCTTTATTAGCTAATATTCCTTTGTTAGGATTGTAATGGCCTAATTCTGTGGGCTTGAAGTGGCTTGAAATTAGCTCTTACACCAATGTACCTGTAGCAAGATCTAATTGAAAGCGAAAAATGACACAGGTATTTAGCATGGAAAACCTATGAATAGGTTAAAAAACTATGACCTCGGGTTGAGGATTTTTGTAATAGTGACGTTTATTGCTTGAGGCTGATATCTTATTACAAGTGATCCCTAGAGTTAGAAATGCTTGATCTTGTGAATACGAAGTTTAAAGTTTTGGAGAATCTAGAAAATATAGTTTTCCTGATGATTTCTTCTATAATTTTCTGGTCATTGTCTCTTCTGGAACTTTATCTTTATATACGCCTTTTCTGCAGTTCTTCATAATGTTGGAGCACATTCTCTGAACAATGTGGTTAGTGGTGGTTGACTAAGTAACTGCTGAGTTTAAGAAATACATGTGGTTTTGACTTGTTCAGGTTTTACAGTTTGAGCTCGACCCACATTTTTTATCAGTTCATGGAATATGTAGATATGTTGACTGGAGAAGCCATGTGGAGAATGCGTGAGTCTGGCATGGAGGTAGTTTGAACTAGAGACAGCTCGACTTAAGTTAGATTGATGGGTAGGCCCCTACAATCGCCCCCTCGCAACCGAAGTCATAAGTGGGTTGGGTTGAAAAAGAATTTTTGGGTATACGAGTTGGAAATTTTAATGAGGGAGGAACTAATGATGGTGTTTAACTGCATGAAATATGTGCGTGTCACGGGGGAAGTACATGCATTGAATGTTGATGGGAATATTGATATATGTGACGGTTAGGGTTTGAAGAGTCTCGTCTATATTGAATGATGACGCTTGGGAAAATGTACCTACACAATAAATATGGGGTTATATAAATAGTACCTGTACTAAGGTTAGTGGCCAAGTACATTTGTTTTGATGATTTGTTTTTGAAGATGGTGATGACCCGTAGGATGGCTCTTGAAGAGGGAATTTCTTCTAAAATACAAAGGTTGAAGTTGAAGTATTTCGAAGATCAGTCCTTGGAAAATCTGACTCCTGCTCCTGTTCTTCTGACGTATCACGGAATGTCAAAAAATGAAGCAGTTGAAGCTGAGGAGGAGTTTTACTGTTGATGGAGGTTTCACCATGTTATCTTGACATGGGAGTAGCGTTGGGTTTGTCTCCGCATCCTTGTAGAAGATAAGGTTGGGGAGACAGATGTAGGGATTGGCGTAACTGCGGTGCAATTGCGTTGATGACTTGCGTCGCAATGGATTATAAGGTCGGGCTCTTTTCCTCTCTAGCAACTCTTAGGGGGTGGTGGTTATAGGAGAGGCGGTGTTGGTAGTGAAGGATGAAGATGAAGAATGGAAGTCTGCTTCTGCATTTCCATCACTATTCTGCGCTGAGAAAACCTTCAGTTTTAAGGGTTGGTTCAAGCACTGAGTCTCTTGTTCCCATAGTTTCTATTTGAAGTTCGTCTGACTTTGACCAAACTCATGAGAAGGAGGATACTCGTTGTTTCCAATGTCTGTTTTTCATCAAGGTGAACGATCGCTGAAGTAGAACGAACTGAAGAATTTAATGTTGTAGAATGCCTGAAAGACTTATTAACTGTAAAAGTATTTGAAAAACATGAAACTGTAAAGTACCTGATGTTGAGTTCTTAAAAGACTTGTTATCTATAAAAGAACTTATAATATGTTTCGAGATGAATAAAATTTGTTATCCAAATTTTATGCTGATATAGAAATAGAATAACTCTAGCAATTGAGCTATATAATCCGAAGACTGTCAAATATTGTATGAAATGAAATGTATGAAGGCAGAAAGTAAAATAATATAATATTTAAACTTTTATATAATTGATTAAAAAAATGTAGAAATGTGTGTAACTCAGGCCTCGTTAAACGTGATTTGACCTGTGTGCTTGAAATGTGGGAGAGAAAGAAAAAAAATGTAGGATTTTTAGAATGAAGAATTAATCTCGTAGAGGTCATTTTAGAAAATTAAATCAGGAAAAAATATGTTCGATCTATAATAGTTTGGAATTACTGAGCTCGATAGGAAGAGATATGTTCAAATAATTTTTCTCAAGATATGGGATTTCTGTTACGAGATAAAAGGATAATATCACAAGTTGCGGGGAATTGGTAGTAACAATGTATAAATAAGGGCAGGATGAATTCTAAATTTTGGGGATGAGATAAGAATGGTGTGAACTCGATCCGAGAGAATGCGCTATGCCGTGGAAGAACGATTGGCGATAAAGATAGTTGAAGTGTGGGAAAGAATTTTTGGGTTGTTAGATTATGATGCTGAGTTGCCAGCGAGGGAGTGTCAGTTCAAAGGTTTAGATTCAATGGGCAGGAAATTTGAGTATGCACATTTTTTTATGAGGAGTTTTTTCGTGAGTTGGTGGTGGATCCTTCAGATCGAGAAGAGGTGGTAGGATTGATTGCTGAAGAAAATATCAATTTTGAGGATACAAGGATCGCTGTAGGTTTTCTTATTGGATGTGGTTCCCCAGGTCATTAAGGCCATTTTAAATATAACTATATGTGAGGCGAACGGAGTGGATGTAAAAATAGTGGTGGCAGAATGTATGTAACTATTTAATTTTTTGAATAATTTAAAAGAAATTATTGTTGAATAAATCCTCTATTTTTGTGAATGCTGTTTGTGACTGTTGTGAAAAACGAACTTTAAAATCACCATTAAAATTTTGTTATGGGAGTTTTGGAAATGACGTCATTGCTGCTATAAGAGTATAAGAAAAAGCACGTACAGAAAAAGTAGGGAGTCTCTGATTTTGTCCCTTGTGTAAAAGTAGTGAAAACCTGATTGCGTGTAAGTGTGAGTCATCATAAGTGTGGTGAGGTCAGTGGGAAATTTGGAAAAGAGAGATAAAAATAGATTAAAATATAAGGGATAGGGCAATGATGGGAAGACATTTTTACCCAAAAGGTATAAGACGTCTGATGTGGATAGTAGAAGGAATGCCTCGGTTTCAAAACCGAGGACGACTCGTGCGAGGCTCAATAACTACCAGCAGTTAAAGAGAGAAAATATAAATACTGCTTCATCTTCGTCAATCAAACGTTTTTCAACTTTTGAAAACTTGAAGAGTAGTGAGAGATGAAGGAAAAAGAGAGGCCAAAATAACATAAAAACTCCTGAAGATTTAAGTGAACGAAATCATCAGTCAAAGCATGATAGAGTCGCTGAAAATGAGTCGCGAAAGTGGTTGTACAATAGCGTGGTGAGGAAAGGATTCAGCGCTGCCTCGGATTCGCAGTCTGACATATAATGTTAGTAGAGGATTTTGTGATGAAATTGTATGATGCTTGTTGATGTTAATATTTTGTGTATGACAGGTCCCAAATCACAGGTGGCGAGGAAAGAGTCATTGTTGGATCCATCTCTACACTCTATTTATTACTTTGTAGCTCTATACTAATGAAGCATACAAGTCAAATATTTCTTGTACTGTTTTAACCTGCAGCTCTGCTTGCGAAGACATCAGGGATGCATAGGTTCTCCCTCTCCGTAGCAAGCTTAACCTCTAAATATTTTTATTATGAGGTGTATGTCCTTAAGTTCCTACACAAGGTTTATATAAGTACCTTAGCCTACAAAATTTTAACTCAACAAAATATATCCAATTAATTTACAAACTTCCCAAATATTCATACAATCACAATACTATCATACTACCCTACCTTCTCATTTTCCAACTCTGGGCATTGGTTGTCATTCCCTTGGTTATCTCTCACCGTCTGAGGAGACATACCATCCAGCCCATCCACAACGCCAATGACAACACCTTTAGTCTCTTCATCTTCCTCCTCCTCTACATAGGTGTCGGCCCTGATGGTATCCGCCTCATCTTCAAAATATCCTTTGGACATAAGGTGACGCCCGAGCCTGTCATGCTCAGCTGCCACCTCCTCCAAGTCCACTCTCGCCTCTGCCTGAAGCTTATTGATGTCTACTACTTGGGAAGCTTTCAGGTGCAAGAAATATATGATAGGTCCCAAATCACAGGTGCAAGAAATATTTGACTTGTATGCTTCATTAGTATAGAGCTACAAAGTAATAAATAGAGTGTAGAAATGGACCGAAAAACCATTATAAATTTAGGGGCAAATGGTACTGTACCAGTGTGTACAAGAATGCTTAAATTTTTTGACAAACTAAAAATATAGAGAAAGTATACCTTAGACTTGGATGTATATTTTATGAAGCATCCACCCTAGATTGTACTTCAACCTTAAGTTCAGAAGTAGTTTCCGTAGATGTCAAAAATAGATATCTTGTTATAAATGAGTCATATGTAGTGATTGAGTGTTTTGAATCGATCTTGATATAATGTAAATGTCATGTGTAGGTCGAATTGGAGTCAGCTCACTCGCACGAAGATGACGCTCGCCAATATAACTAAGAATTTGCAGAGGAGTTTGATAAGATGAGAGAGGCGAATGAAGACAGAGAAGATCAACATGTGAAGATTTACTTCAAGTTTGTTGAGGCAATACAGACTATTGTCGACTTAATTCGGCAGATTGAGGAGAAGGATGCCAAAATTGAGAAAAGGCAATAAAAGCACGAGGAATTAAAAGGACATGCCGCAAAACTTAAAAGCCAGAATGATGCGTATACGATAAAGAATAGGGAGGCTGATATGGCCCGTTACCATATACATGCTCAAGAAAGATTAGAGGAAGCTTTAAATTGGTGTGTGGGCAGTTTAAAAAATGATTTCATCAAGAAAGCGAACATTCAAGAAATTTTTTTAACTGATCAAGTAAATAGCATGAGCGAGCTGGAGCGATTGAAGAATAGATTGGTTGATAAAGATTACGAGCTAAAGAGAGCTCAAGATGATCTATCTGCGTCTGAAGTTGCAGTTAACCAACTGTCTATAGCCTTACCTGCTAAGGATATGGAATTCTGGATGGTTCAACAAAAATGCAATGAGTTAAATGAAAGGGTGGCACTACTGAAGGCTGAGTTGACGCAGATTAACTTCGTATCAGGAATGACGAAGCTGGGGAGCGCTCGAAGAAGAAAAAAAATGAGGCCAAGGTTTTCCTTATTCAAGGTGATGTCGTTAGTCTATTAGCTCGAATAAGAGATTTGGAGGGAGACGTGGCTCGAATCCAAGGTCGTAAGAAAAAGGGGAATGAGAAGTTAAGGAAATGCGAAAGAAAGCTGGATGCTGGTCTCTCTAGGAAACAAGCGCTAGGGCGGACTATCAGAGGGAAGGATCTTTTGGTATAGCAGAAAGACGAATTGTTACGACAAACTTTCAATGTGGATGAATTGAACAGGGAAATTAATGTAGTTCGTGCTCAGGTGGTTGATTTGGAGGCGACTAATCGACCTGAGTCAGCTAAAGCTATTAAAAAATCTGCAGAGAACATTGCTTTTACAGATCGAATAGATAGAGAAATAGAAGGTAAAAAGCACGGTACAAGATGTTAGAAGATCGCCTTTAGAGGTTAAGGACGATTTTCTCTTACTCGGTTGTAACTCAGGCCTCGCATTCGGAATTACTGAGGCCGGTGATTACTTATTTTATAAAAGAGGTAAAAAGACTTGAATTAGAGAGAGATACCTTGTTTGACTGTATGTCAGAATAAGGATGTATCTGCAATGTTGATATAGATTGAGGAGACTGCACGAGTTCCATGGGGACAGATATAGGCCATCGACCTGCTAAATTGATAGAGCAGAGCAGGATTGTTGTGATTGCTCAAGCTCAAAAATTTATGGCTAGTCGACCTCCTGTTGTAGGTGAAAGCGTAGTTGACATCCCAACATCATAACAGAATCCATTGTAGTGGTTATATGTAAGCCTAAAAGGAAATAATATGTTTCGCAGACATGTTGAGAGATGAAAGCTAGTTTTACCTTTGCTTTATCTTATGTCTGGTTGAGCTCTTCGATTGAAAACTTGTATCACCTTTATTTTAATCTCAGAGTTTAGTAGAGTATGTCAAACCAGGCGTAACCTGAATTTAACTTATAGAATGTTGCAGACATAGTGAAAGAGATGAAAGCTAGTTTTACCTTTACTTTATCTTATGTTTGGTAGAGTTCCTCGATTGCAAACAAGTGCTACCTTATTTTAATCTTAGAAGATTTAGTAGAGTCAGCCAAACTAAGTATTATCCTTGATTTAACTGGTATGATGTCGGGACATATTGAAAGAGATGAAAACTAGTTTTACCTTTGCTTTATCTTATGTCTGGTAGAGTCCCTCGATTGAAAAAAAATGCTACTTTTATTTTAATCTCAAAAGATTTAGTAGAGTTAACTAAACCAAGTATTATCCTTGATTTAACTGGTATGATATCGATTGAAAGTTAGTATCATCTATGCTTTAATCAATGTATTGTCTATGAAGTAGAGACATGTATGGGAGAAAAACTTGTAAGTTACATTGAATTCCGAAAAATAATGCACATTGAATGGAGATGGAAATCTCACTTCTGGAATGAAAAAAAAAAAGAAACTGAAATGGAGTTGTGAGGGACTTAACGATAGTATCGTTTCAGTCGCCTAGTATTTCAAGGACTCGAAATATGGACTCCCTCCTCTATCATAAGGTAATATGATCCCAAGCCTGAGAGACCTGTGATAAGGACTGGACCCTCTCAATTGTCTGCTAGTTTCCCAGCATGAGGTTCTTTGTAGTGTTGAGATATTTCTCTGAGGACGAAATCATTGATTTGGAACTTATAACTTTTAATTCGTTTATTGTACAAATTGGCCAGCATATGGTGATATCCGCCAAGGTTAGTGATGGAGCGTTCCCTGGTTTCATCAATCCAATTGTGGTTGCAAGCCAATTTGAGCTCATTTTACTCGTCAGGTAGCTCATGCTCTTTGACTAGATGATGGTATTCGGAGGGAATGACGGCCGAGGTGCGATAGGAAAGGAGGAAGGGAGTGTAGCCTATCAACTGATGTGGAGTGGTACAATATACCCATAGGACATGAGGAAGTTCTCGAACCCAATTCTCTTTTTTCTGAGAGTGTATCCTTTTCTACCCATTTTGTAAAATAATCGGTAGCTACGAGTAGGTGGCGGCGGTTACCTGGAAAATTTGGAAATTCGCCGGCAAGATTGAGTGCCCATCATTTGAATGGTAAAAATACCTTGCTTGCATGGAGTTCAAGCGTAGGGGCGTGAATCATCTTTCCATGTCGCTGACACGCGTCACATTAGCGTGAATTTTTTTCTGCTTGCTTGCGCATGCCAGGCCAGAATACTCCTTATGTAATGGCTTTGTTTGCTAGTGATCGACCTGCGGCATGGGAGCCACAAGTCCTTTCATGTAAATCGCAGAGCATCTCGTCCACTTTTTGTTTGGAGAGGCACTTGAGGTAATGCCCCGTGACTGAACGGCGGTATAAGATACCATTTTGATTGATGTAGTACTTTGATTTGTTTATCAACTGTCGGCGCTCCTTTGGATCTGCTGGAAGTGGTCTTTCACATTTATCGTAGATACCGAGATAAACTAAGAAAGGTTTTTGCCAATCATCATCTCCCCCTTTATCGCCTCTAGTGTTGATCGTGCATACAAAAATATGATCAATGCTAGGGGTTGAAATCACTTTGATCTAGAGATATCGAGTTTCTGCACCTAAGGCCCCAACTAGATATGCCAAGGAATCGGTGTATCTTTTTTCTCCTCGAAGAAGATAATTGAGAGTTGCTTGCTTGAACTTGTTCACCCTATCTGCAGCGAGGGATTGGTATTTGACCATCTGGCCATTCTTGTATTGCTCAGAGTAATGGTGAATGATGAGCAGTGAATCTGTGTAGACTGAATGTTCAGGGACGTTGAGCTCGAGAGCGAGATCGAGTCCATGAATAAGAGCTTCGTACTCGGTGACATTGTTTGTGGCCTCAAAATCTAAGCGGATTGATTTCTCAATTCTGTTGTTGGAAGGGGTAATCAATACGATTTTAATTCTTGACCCTGCGGGTCCTGTTGATCCATTTGTAAGAAGTCTCCACCCTTTGCTCGTAACCCATTCAGCTCGCTCATCAAATTTTTTAGGGGGTGGATCTTCTGTAACTTCCTCTAAAAGGTCAGGATCGTGCTTCTCCCACTCGGGATCTTCCACTGGAAAATCTATGAGGAAATCGACGACGGCTTGCCACTTTTTCGAATGACATTGTTCAAACTTGATATTATGTTCTCCCAAGCTGACTGACCATTGTAGCACTCTCCTTAATTTTTCTTTCTTGTACAGAACCTCCTGAAGTGGATAGTTTGCCATGACTTTGATTGAATGAGCTTGGAAGTAGTACTTGAGTTTCTGTGAAGTACAAAAATGAGTGAGAAGAAGTTTCTCAATTTTAGAGTACCTCATTTCTGCTGGAGTGAGGGTTTTGCTGATGAAGCTGACTAGTTTCTCGATTTTTCCTTCAAGTCGAATGAGTATTTGTAATTGTTAGGTAGATAATCAGTTCCTCATTATTTATTGGAGCGCTCATGATAGGAGACTTCCTCAAATAAATTTTTAGATCTTGTAAAGCTGGCTCTCATTATTATGTCCATTGAATCTCTGCATTTGGCTGAACTTTTCCTCGTTTGGTGGAACCGCAGAGTAATAGGAATAGCCAACAATAACGGTCTGAAGATTTTAAAACGAAATGGTTGATAACGGTAATCTTGTCGGCAAGTTTCTGAACGTATTTCGTCATTTTCGGAGATGGCATATCGAGGAGAGAATGTTGAACCTCAATCCCCTTCTTGCTGATGAGGTGGCCTAGAAATTGACCTGAATGTATCCCGAATTGACACTTATCTTGATTAAGATGCATCCTATAAGATCGAAGAATGTTGAATATTGTGTTAAGACCTGAAATGTGGCTGATAGACTATACGCTCGTGCATAAGAGATCGTCAATATAGACTTCCACAACTTTCCCGAGATGTGCTTTGAACATAGTAGTCATTAATCCTTAATAAGTTGTACCTGCATTCTTGAGTCCGAAGGGCATGACTTTGTAGCAATAAAGTCCTCTTTTAGTGATGAAAGTGGTCTTTTCTTGATCTTCATCCAAGAGTGGAATCTGATTGTATCCCGAAGTAGTATCCATCATAGATAGAAGTTCATGACCTGCTATAGAATCAAGGATCTGATGAATGTTGGGAAGAGGGAAACTGTCCTTTGGAGTATGTTTGTTAAGATTGGTAAAATCTACACAAATTCGGACTTTTCCATTCTTCTTTGGGATAACGACGATGTTGGATATCCAATATGGATACTTGGCTTCTCAAATGAATCCCACTATGATCAATTTCTCGATCTCTATGTTAACTTCATCTCAAAGTTGTGGTAATAGGCGTCACTATTTTTTTATACTACCGTGGCGTTAATGTTGATGGCCAATTTGTGATATGCCTTGGTCAGATCGACCCCTGGCATCTCTTCGAAAGACCACACTAAAATGTCTTCATTCAGTCGTAAGAACTGAATGAGAGCATCTTTTTTGTCTTGAACCAGCTTAGTACCGATAAAAGTACATCTGCTAGGTCCATTAATGTTGATGTATTCGGTTGGCTCCTCCATGGAAGGCTGATCAGCTTGCTGTAATTGCTATTCAGTATACCTGTCAGAGGTATCTTGAATTACAGAGATGGTATTTTTGCAAGCTCGAGAAATCTTTTGACTACCCCTAATCTCATAGATACCCTCGTTGTCTGTTTGAAGCGGATTTCTTGATGATAAGTGGAGGCGATTGCTTCCATATTATGAATCCAGCAACGACCCATAATCCTGATATAACAAGATTTGGCGTTGATCACATAGAAGATGACGTCGATTGTGGCTGGTCCTGCAGTAATAGGTAAGATGATCTTCCCTACTCGTTCTTCTTTAGAACCATTAAATCTATTGATATCGGTATCGCTTTAAATGACTTAATCAACTAATCCTATTTGGTCATTAGTACTCTGAAAGAGAATCTCAATACCGCTGCCTGTATCGATCATCATCATGTTCATGACAAACTTCTTCATCTTGAGCATTATGACTAATCCATCATAATGTAGAAATTTGACATGGCTAGTATCACAATCTTTGAATGATATCCTGAGCCAGCGATTGCTCGACTCAGGCAAAAGTTTGGCTTCTTTGTCTTGAGGTGTGAGATTAAAGCATTCGGATTGCCTCTTGCACTTAAATATGTTAGAGTTTGTGATTTGATTGATCTCGATCATGTTATTGTGGTGCATATGGTAGAGACAGCTTTATCTTTGACCTGGATTACTTCGAGCTGCTTCTTATAGCTGCCATCCTTGTGTGATTCCATCCCTCCTTAAAAATGTACTCAAACAATCTCTATAAATCATAGTAATTGTCAGTAGAATGATGGTTTACCTTGTGATGCATGCAGTATGGTCAGCTCTCGATTGGCTCCAATAGTTTGGATAGATGGTAGAGCTTATCCTTTGAGAGGATTGGAAAACTTATGGAGATTCGAACATTCATTTTTAGTAGGACGGGTTTGACTTGTGATCCGCCTTTTCGAGGGTTGGCGATGTTTACCTTAGTGCACTTTTGGTCACCCTGACCCTCCTTTGGTTCAGTGTTTCGATATGTAGACGGACATTTCGTGGCTAGGACAGATTTAGTAGATTTATGTATTTCAAACATCATCCTTTCCAGGTTGACATAACTATTGACCTTGGTAATAATATCCTCCAAGGTCGAAGGTTTGTTGAGGAAGAAGTGCTCTTTGGCTTTGCAGTCGAGTTGGAGCGCGTTGGTAAAAGCAGTAACGACTATTTTCTGATCGAGATTATCCATTTTCTGTGCGAGCTCCAAGGACATCTTTGTGAATGCCTTGAACTTCTCCCCAGACGACTGTTTGAGACTGATAAGAGAATATAAATTTTCATTTATGTCTCTGTTGTGAGCATACGTCTTGATGAATTGTTTCTGCAACTAGCCGAATGTGTATATGGAGTCTTCAGGTAGCGAATGGAACCATCGGAGTGGTTCCTCCTGTAGACTTGTGGCAAATAGACGGTAGAGAATGTGGTTGAGATTGAAGAATAACCCCAATGAATCACAGTATTGTTGAATGTGCTCCTTTGGATCGGTACCCTTGTATTCGCTAATTTTCAGAGTATGGAAACCTTTCAGAATATCCATATCGAATAGTTATTTGGCAATTGGACTTCCTTGTAACTTGGTAAGGTCATCGGTAGTGCCCAGAACTTGTGCTTCGATCAACTCCTTAATACTCTGATTCATATGCTCTTGTGTGACATAGTGACGGGTTGGTTGAGTGGCTTGACTAGGAGGTTACAGATTATGAGTACCGTTACCTTCACTCAAAGGATCTCATACTGGAACTCGAGGCTGAGGTCTCTGTTCTTCCTCTTAATGTAAGGAACATCGGTAACCTCGACTGATCTCAGACTGAACCTCTCACCCCAAATAAATAGAAGGTTAAGGTTTATTCTGAATATTTATGTAAATAGCTTTGCTGGTGGCTCCTTGAGGTCCCAATCTTTGCTATACAGAGACCCGAGATACTTTTAGCACCTGATTGCGATCTCGTGCTGGAAGAGTCTGCTGAGTGTTTTGCAGAACTTGCAAGGCAGTCTGTATTATTGTCATTTGATCTTCATGTTGTTTAAGTGCTGTCAAATGAGTTTGTCGTTCATCGTCGAGCTCCTTCTCATAGAGATCTCGATCGAGACTTAATTGTCGCTCAAGATCGTTACATTTCTCCATTTCAGTGTTGAGATTTGCTCGTAGCTTTGTAAGTTGTTTTGGGCTAATTGAGAGATCGAGCTGGATTCCGGTAGCTGTTCGCCTGGCTGTGACTATGGTTAAAATTTGTAGTAGAGTGACTGAATGCCTTAGGACATCGTGGAAAATATTTTTTCCCACAGACGGCGCTAAATATAATGACCTAATTCTGTAGGCTCGAAGTGGCCTAGAATTAGCTCTTACACTAATGTACCTGTAACAAGATCTAATTGAAAACAAGAAATGACATAGGTGTATAGCGTAAAAAACCTATAAATAAGTTAAAAAACCTCAACCTCGGGTTGAGGATTTTTATAATAGTGACGTTTATTGCTTGAGGCTGATATCTTATTACAAGTGATCTCTAGACTTAGAAATGTTTGATCTTGTGAATAAGAAGTTTGAAGTTTTGGAGAATCTAGAAAATCAAGTTTTCCTGGTGATTTCTCCTGTAATTTTCTAGTCCTTGTCTCTTTTGGAACATTTTCTTTATATAGGGCTTTTCTACAGTTCTTCATCGTACTGGAGTACGTTCTCCAAACAATGTGGTTAGTGGTGGTTGACTGAGTAACTGCTGAGTTCGAGAGAGGCAGGTGGTTTGACTTGTTCAGGTTTTACGGTTTGAGCTCGACCCATGTTTTTTACCAGTTCGTAGAGTATGTGGCAATATTGACTGGAGAATTCATGTAGAGAATGCGTCAGTCTAACATGGAGGTAGTTCAAATTGGAGACAGTTCGATTTAGGTAAGATCGAGGGGTAGGCCCCTACAAGGACACCCCTGCCTAATATCTACGATACCTCGATAAGACGACAACCTATTCATTGATTACACACATTAGAACTTGTTGTCATGAAAAACCTCCAAATTCAATAGCTAAAGCAAGCTATTATACAGGATATTGATCGCGATAATGAAAGCATCATAAGTTCATAGCCCATCTTTTGCCATTAGTTGTAGTTCCATGTAGGCAAGATCTAGCAATGCTGGATAATAACAAATGGAACTATTGGAATGATTGATTGTAAATATTGGAATAGAGTAAGTGAAAGAACTTATTCTTGCCTTTAGGATTGAATCCATTTCCCATCAACTCCAATTCCTTGAAATCAAACTCTTCACCATTAGCCTTGAAGTATACGGCATACACACAACTCAAAAATTAATTTCTAATAGCACCTCTTCACCACTCATCATTGTGGAAGACATCAACTTCTTCATTTTCTTTAAACTATTTATCATCAGTCTTTCTAGGTGGTTTAGGCCTCACACTTAAAATGTAGGCAAACTTCTTCAAAAACTTGCCTCCCTTTTAAGGATACAGTAAGATCTTGTACTCGATTACAATCAATTTCTCTATCTTCGAAGATGGCGACCTGGGGTTTGGTAGACTCGAAGGTATATCGATGATCGTTGCCGAGTACCATGACCTTTTAAAGCCATTCTCGTTGTTGCTAACCTCAATCTCTTACTAAAGTTAAACTAAACACTCATTAAAAGAGAAATAATTTTTCCAACTCCATTTTAATCTTCAAAATATATAGTCAAACCTACTATGTCATACTTACCTCCAAATTATGGGATTTTAGAGAGTTTCCAGTTACTTGTTTTGGAATTTGGAGGTTTTGGTAAGTGATATAGGTAGTCAAATATCGCTAAAAAAATTGGCTTTAGCCATTTTGGCTTTTAATTGGCAAGTCGAATGTAGGGCCTATTTTATGTTTTTGGCTTCTATATTTACCTTAAAGTTAAAATGGCAAGGCGAGTACAGATGCTCTAAGTGCATCCACAACAGCCTCCCTAAACTTATTTTAGTAAGGCAAAAAATAATAAAATGACTTTTATAGGCTCCCTATGAGGCTATTTATCTCATTTTTTCTTTCTCTCTCCTCAAGGATGGGGAATCTAGAGAAAGATTTGATCAGCCAGGTAGGACTCTTATATTACGTGGAAAATTACTTTTGATGTAGAAAGTAAAGAAAAAAGATTAATTTTTACCTCTTCTTTTTAGATATGGTTAATTTAAAGTTGTTTAGGTAGTTAATTTTGTGATAAAGTTTATTTTTTGATGTAGCTCCTTTTTGTGGAGAGTCTTTCATATCTGCAACATCAAATTTGGGTTAAAACTCTTCAAAAGTACTCTCTAGCAAAAAGAGGCTATTGTGGATGCTCTAAAGCTACATCAACATTGATACTCTTATAATAAATCAAGTGAGCAAATCTCATCACTATTTTTGATACCAAAAGAGTGGAAACATCATCATTCCAACTTAAAGATCTACAATATAATCCAGACGTGTAAATTTAACGAACGCCTTTGTCCAACTTATGAAGCAAATAAGAGATTACAAAATTATGAATGAGCCAAATCTAGATGTGAGCAAATGAGTATTTTTCTAAATCGTTTCTCCCAGCTAATTACTCTTACGACTATTTATGGCTTCTGTACTACTACTAAAGTTGCTTCTGTCTAGCTCCTTAGCTCCTTCACTATTAATAATTGTTAAATTAGCCACTTCTTGCTCTGGATCCCATGGTTTGGATGTAGTTATGCCTTATCATTTTTTGTATCATTACTAACTTATCCAACACATGCTCCTAACCACTCCACATAGAATGCATCTACAAAATTGTCCTATAATTGATAGTCTCCCCGTTTGATCCAAACTATTAAAATCTTTTCAGAAGTGACTCATCGTTGAACTTGCGGATCTTTAATCTTCAGTGCAAATTGAATTGCCTTTAGTAACCTCTGGATAATTTTGAAATAATTTATACACAACATAAATAGGACTCGTAGGTTAAGGGTTGCTCAGCTAGATAGAAATGTTATAGTCATTTCTGTTATTTTTGTAATTGCCCATCTCTCAAATTGTATCTGACATGATTTATTAACAATAGGAGGAATATTAGTAGTGGTACAAATTTCTTAGGTTTTTTTAGAATATAATCTCTCAATACTAAAAGCTTTAATGTATCCCAAGCCCTGCCACTAACACTCCTTTCTCCTAAATAGAATTAAAAATAGATGGAAGAAAATTCTTAATAAGAGTAGAGGCTAACTAACACTCTATACAATCTTGGGTTTTTTGCTACCAAATACATTCTTGGTTTTAAGTTTCACGATATAGTATAAGATAATCCCGAAAAGAATGAATGGTTGAATGATGTGTAGTATTTACCTTTATAGTCATCTTAAGGGTGGTATCGTAGTGAGGACGCGATCTTTGTGGGCCCTATAAATTAAAAGGATTGAATAATCTTAGAAAAAAAAATTAAACGTAAGCTACAAAGAATATGTACTAATATTTTTTCCCATAACAGCTTCTCCGTCATTAAAACTCATCAGTTCGTTATGATTTTTCAACAAGCTCGAAGATGCAAATATTATGTTCTTCCTAATTTTTGCGAAAAAAACTACTATTTCGACATAGCTTTATTATAGAGAGATTAAAATACTACACACCATGTATTATCTTCTAGATCATGGAGAATCACACTTTAAGTTTCTCAGATATCTCTTATCGAAGTCATGTATGAAATTCAAATGATATACATAAGAGAGTCTCATAGCATCTATGGCAACTTGGATTTACATACTTGAATGATTAGGCTTTTACTACTCTGCTCTGATTAAACACAGACTACAGTTGTTGTCACACGCTTCTTAGTTACAAAGCCATGCATTATACCTAAATACTCGTATTATATGTCTAAAAACCACGAAGAACATCACAAATATAAAACCTTCCTTTTTATACTTCATGAATTGCTGAGAGCCATCATGGAACAAATATACTATTTGCTTTACATGCCAAAGTTACCACCCACCAATTATTAAATTTCTTTTATTGGAAGAAAAAAAATCGCTTGTGGCTACTACCTAAAATTATACTCGGAGAATGTCTAGATATTGGACTGATTCTCAAAGCTTTACACAGATTCCCTGCATATTTAACATTATAGATTAAACCCTTAAATAAAGAGAAAATAACAAATTATATTAAAAATATATATCAAAATTGTATTGTGACCCTCGAGTTGTTGCACCATTGATTCAAAACCCTTCCAATAAAGCTTCATTAATCCATTCCAGTGAACTACAAATTAAGAAAATCCAGAAGCTAAGACCCTTCAATATTGCAGATCTAAGAAATGAAAATTGTAAAATAAAAATAATCAATTTATTTAATAGAGAGAGAGAAAAAAAGTACCTTTTAGGATGTACAATACAAGGAAAACTCTAATTATAGTTTTTCTTATAATACTTGGTGGAAAGAGAGATGTGGGTTGGAAAGATTAGTGGTAAATAATAGCGGGGAGGGAAATGAATGACATCACTTTACATTTGAGAGAGGTGCAATTAAGGCGTAATTAAGACTTCAGTTGAAAGGGATGAAACAATTGAGATTTAGAGATTGTTTTACACGTTATACATTATTGATAGAGACCCATTCTCTGGGAGATATGGGATCAGAGAGAATTGGGGATTTGGAAGAAGAAAACTTGATTTACATTTATGAGAAATATATAGAAGTTTTAAATAATAAAAACTTATATTGACAAAACTACCCTTAATGTTATAAACATATACTTAATTGGTTTGTAAACTGTGGCATGTGCATGCCACGTAGGAGAAATGACGCCACGTGGGACAATCGCCGCCACGTAGGGCAAAACTAAGATTTATTATATAGATTAACATCTCAAAAAGAACCAAGGGCTTTGTGTAACCAAGCTACTAGGTTTTAATGGTGAAGAAAGTAGGTAGGTTAACTTTAAATCAATAGTACTAATTATGAAGGGAGGAAGAAAAAGGCTAAACTTTAATAAGATCAGATGGTTTAATGGAATCAGGGTTTAACTTTTAATGCATTGTGGTAAATTAGGAGGTGACTGGTTAGGTTAATAGTGATGGTGAAAAAGGAGGAGATGAAGCCCTTGGAATGCTCTACTACCGTATCTCTTACTCTCTCTCCCCGGCAACAAGACTCACGATCTATGCCCCAAAACCCCCACTCTCCTTAGGACCCTCTGCCTTTTCAAAACAAATAATAATATTTATCCTACGCAACAGTAAAAATATAGCTAACTAAAGTTCTAGCTATCACATGAGTGGCAAATGACCACAACAGCCGTAATCTAATAATATGGCACCTAGATATGTAATAATGGGAAATAGAACACACCTCAGGAATAACAATAACAACAACAAAAATATGATGCTTCACAAACAATCTTGAAAAGGTTATTCTAAAATGAGTGCACAATTAAAATATAATAAAAATATGGGTTTTCCCATTCTACCCCCCTTAAAGGAAATTTCGTCTCAAAATTTAACGCCTCTAGTAAAGAACAAAAGGTTTTACTTACAAATAAATTTACCAGTTTACAAGAATCCTTGTTCTACTTTAAAACACACTGAACTCCAAAACTTAACAAAAGATTTAGTCAGTAACATCTTATACAGTTTGCTCAGATATGAAAGAACGCAAGGGTGCATGATAGCAATTCACATCATGACCCAAAGCACCAGAAGATCTTACATGATCTCCAACAGTAACCCTACTATCTTATAGATCAAAATACTTTATTACCAAAATGAAAAGAAAAGAAAAATTCTAGTATCAATATCGACTACAACCCTACTCAAGTAATATGACTAACAATGGCTTACGATGTTATAACAAAATTAACAAATCGAAATAATTTACCGGCAAAAATATTTTTATTTATTTATTTAAATTTTTTAATATAGTCAAATGTTTTACAAAATATAAGTGATGAGCACGTAATTATGACATTTTTAATATACTTGAACATCTATTTTAGTCATCCATTATATTTAATTTAAGGTACTTATGTGCGTTTGTTTGATTGTAGCTATTGGAGATGGATATTTGAAACCAAGCTCTTAAAGTCAAGTAAAAGTGTCTCCAACAGTTCATAGCACAAAAAGTCAAAGACACAATATATTTGGTCTCAAGATTAAAGAATATATACACAAATATTCTTGGAGAATAAGATCAAAGAATATATTGTATCCAAGATCCTTGAAGATATTTTATATTGAAGATATATGCAAGAGTTTCCATGAAGAAAGATCTTTACATCACTTAAAGAAATTATATGCAAGAATCTTAGGAGATTAGTTGTAAAATTAGAAGATATTATTATAAAAATATTCTTTACAATTTAATGTATAGTTTCTAAATTTGGGTTCCTTCTCCTATAAAAGGAATCCTCCCCCTATTATAATTAGGCATCGCATATTAGAGCAAGTTTAGAAGACATAAAGCCATAAGTTTTATTTAATTGTCTCTTCTTCTCTTTTAGTTTAATTTTTGTTAATGTCTTTTTTAGTTGTTAATGCGATGAAGTCTGAGATGAACGGTTAATCTCCTAGCTAAGGCTAGGATGAGGCCTCTTCTTGGATGAACAATAGTTGATAATAATTAGTTTTTCTTTTAGTACTTTATAATTGATAAGTTAGTACATCATATCGAAGGCTTGACCATAGCTTCGATTTGGTGTACGATAATTTGGATACAAACAAGTGCTACTAGCCGTAGACTTGATTTGAAGATCTAAGCAAGATAAAATACTAGAGAACTTACTCAAGCCTAACTATGGTTGGGTTGATAATTCTTTAAGACACTCGTCACCATCTCTTAAAAGTATAACCACTAAATGTTTGACCATAGATTTAGTGGTTTATTTTACAAGATCTTATGTGTCTTCACACGAACATATGATGGGTGAAGATATTATGATCTAGTTATATATCGATTAGTACTTTGAAAGGTATAGGCCGAGTCCGAACCTTAGCTCTCTCCCTCATTAAGTTTTATAATTAGCTTTTATTTATTCTTCTTAGATTTATCTCGTATATAATCGTTATTCAGCCTAGAAAGTATTTGTTTTCCCAAACCTCCTTGTGGATTCGATCCCACTCATCCGTGCTACAATTCGACAATCGTACTTTAAGCGGGTATTTTGTTGAGGCCTTAAAACTTCTTATCAAATGGCATCGTTGTTGGGGAGGCAATGGTGAAAACGATTCTTTTTAATACTAAATTTCTTTTCTTTAAATTATTTTCCTCTATTTTTGATTGTTGGTGTCCTATTATGGTTAGTTGTTAAGTTTTCCAATTAGTTGTATGATTAGATCTATGATATTTCTTTCCAAATAAATTATATTTAACAATTTTTGATAAGCGGCTTCGGAGATATTAATTTTGGAAGAAACATACTCAGCTTTCAGCGATAAGTATATTCCTGAATGTTTTACGGTTTTTGATCATCTACACTTTACAATTAGGAATTACGTTTGCTATAAAGTTTTAGATAATTCAAAACCCTTTCCGAATTGCTATAGATAATATTTTTCTGTTTAATCGTTTGAGAGTTACAACCTTTTGAAACAACAGTAAAAACAGTATCTGTAAAGGATGCCGCTGTTCATTAATCACTTGTTTTGAGCTGCAGGGAAGCTAAATTCTAGAAAACTTCCTTCTTGAATATTTTTCGTAAATTATGATAATAAATACTAGTTTTTGCCATTATTGCAAAATCAGATCCAGGGAACAATAAATTGCAAAATCGATAATGGCAAGAAGAAAAACCAAATTTGCCTTTACTAAAGTTCCAATATTACAGCAGACAACCACCTCTTTTTTGGCTCCACAAGTACAAATGTCACATCCAGCCTAATAAAAAATGATTTAACTCATTTAAAACTATTATATCAAGCCACGTTTACGAAGAAGGCTAACATTATCACCATCTTATTAACTACTTGTCATTTATTATAGTACATTTTGTCCTACCTTTGAACATATTTATTATTTATAAGAAGGCAGACTCTTTCATAAATTATATTACTATTTCTCAGCGTTTAAGGTTACATATCACCCACGATTCACAGGAGTTCATATGGTTTTTGGAGCCAAAAGCAATCCCGATTCATCGAAAAGTTTCTTCTTCTTACTCAACCGCAAAAACTGTCCCGATTATTTGTCACAAACCGTCTGTGTGACTGCTGCCTACTAAGTATTTAATTAAAGACTGGTACTCTACTCCTTGGGTATGGAGGAAATGATGGTACTCGTAACTCTTATTGATGGTACCCTACTATACACAACTCGTGGAACAAACGATGGCAAATCGTCTGCGCGGCTGCGGCAAACAAAAATATGTCATTTAGTTTGTTCAATTCTGGCATTTTTTTCAGGCGTCTATGTCATTTTTAACAGACTGTTGCTATATTTGTAATGTAACTTTCCCATTTGTTCAGCCTTCTTTATCATTTGTTTTATACATTTTTGCCATTTGTCATGAAATTATCAACTGCTTGAATATTTAAGTAGGTTTCTAGGCTGTGGGCTCCACTAGTTCGAATGTCACTTCATAATTAATAATTAAAAAAATTTAAATCATTTAAAAATATTATTATCACGCCAAGTGTCCAATTTTTATTGTTCCTCGATCTACACGTGTCCTTACTATTTCGAGACGTGTAAGGCACACCCTGTCACCATTACATGCATTTCTTGTCATTCGTTGAAACCAATTTGTCATGCGTTTAAACATCAGTTATATTGGTTAATACAGACTTTGTTACCATCAGTTGCATTATTTGGCATTTGTTTACTGTTCTTTAAGCTTAGGTAAAACATGCAATTCACATGAGTTCATTTAGCTTTTGGTGCCAAAAATTATTCCTATTCCTCAAACACTTTTTTCCTGCACGACCACTGCAAAACCGTAAAATTTATCTCATTTCTACAAGTCGTGTGTGTGATTGACGAGCGTAAAAACTGTCATAGTCGCACAAACCATTTTCTTAATAATCATTGGCAAATCATTTATGTGTTTATGTAATTTTAGTGTTATATAAATGGTAAATCATCTGTGTGACTACTGCCTACCAGGTGTTTAATCAAAGTCTATTTTTTCTTCTTCTTCTACAATGAAGTCTGATAAAGAAGTGAATAAACAAGTTGACGAGGAGAACCAAACACAGAATGGCAGAGCCAAAAAGGACACCTCTACTGCCAAAAATTATACCTCTCGGTGTACAGGTTTGGGACTTCACAAAATGTTTGCAGCTCTGCCTGAAGAGGAGAAGGGTACTCTTTGTGCCATCTGCTTTGCACCCTTACTGTTGATTGATCCAATAGCGACGATATCAACGTTGGTTGTAGAAATATTCAATCGTCATCTCGGTGATACGAAGTTCCAATTTGGGGAGACGATAATTCAGATGAAGCTCATTCATGTTTGCCTGATTTTGGGGCTACGTGTCTCGCCTATTACAAAGGAGTTCTTATTTTTTGATCCTGAGCATATGAAAATTTTTAGAATGTGGTGATTCCCCAAGAAGAAGAATACATATGGGTTGATGGAAATTGATGATGCTTTAAAACAGGCAAAATTGGAAAGACATCAGGGTAAGGCTCTAATTTATCATTTGTATTGTACTTTACATCGTCCATCATTGTATTTTTCACCTCTCCAATATTTGGCTCATTTTTGGCTCATTATTTTAAATTTGTTAAAAATTATACTATCCTTTCTCCTCCCGAACAAAGGAAGAAACGTTTGGGTAAAGTATGTTGATCTGGTAGGTGATCTACAACGGTTCAACAGATTCCCCTGGGGTGAGCAAGTCTATAATTTCTTGTGGAGGCAAATAGTAGAGTTTGCCAAATATCGATCGGCCGCTGATAAAAAGTTGGATAAAGCTTTTTCACTCCATAGATATACCTCGGTGTTGATGATATGGACTTTCTTTCTATTCTCAGCCTGAAGTTTCCAAAAATTGAGGAATCCATACATTTATTCTCTAAGCTACAGGGATGGAGGGTGACATCCTTTAAGCGTCGCCAAATTATGACGTTTAAAAAGTGTTTTGCTAACCCCGATTTGCTGGTAATAGCTATGAAGCCCTCTGAAACTGAGATGTAGCAAGATCTTCTGCAAGAGGCCATGACCATTCTTTGTATGATCATGATTCATTTTATTGCTTCTTTGTCATTTAATTTAGGTTTCCTATCATTTTATTTGTTAGTTTTGGCATTTTGTATTCTCTTCTTGACATTTGTTTGATTTTTTTGTCATTATGAAGTCCTTTTTTATTATTTGTTGTATACCTATTATCATTGTTGGAATATTTACTGTTATTTCTATGCTGCCCTTTGTCATCATCATCTGTTTGAATAGTTCAGAGATATCAAATTGAAGTACCTGCAATCGGTACACCTACAGTCGGTGCACCTGCAATCGTTGTACCTGCAATAGGTAGCAGTTCTTCTTCCACTGAGATCGGAACTATATTGGATAGGGTATGCTCCCAGTTGGAGGATAAAATATTACTCAAGTTGGATGACCATGGAAAAATGTTGCATACTCATGGTAAAATGTTGGAACGAGTTTTGATGTCTACTGTGAGAGACAGTACTCTACCACTTGGAGATACTTCACTCCTTGGGTAGTATCAGTTCTCTACTCCTGAGAAAACAGCAAAACACAAGCGAGAAGAAGGTAATAAGAAAGAATATGGGAAAAGGAAGAAGGCGGAGCCGAGACCAAAAAAGGTAAGGGAGAATGGCAGAAGAAGTTGATGTGCCCAACAAGAAGAAAAAGGTTGAAGACGCGAAGAAAGAAGCTTTTACTAATGAATAATTTGATCGTGCCCCACTGATCCAATTGAAAGGCTTAATCCCCAAGATCCCCAAGAAGGGCTTGGCTAATAGAGTGCCAAGGAAGAGACGGGTGCAATTCCCAGAAATTCAGAATATTCAATCAACTGCCAAAAATTTGCTTCAGCAAGTTGCGTCTAGAGAGATATTGGAGGTGGCAAATGCTTTAATGGTAGATTACGATGTTAAAGTTGGGAGGGAAGTAAATTTCAATGCGATATCGTCTGAATATGGTGGTGATCTTCTAGAGGTATCATCCGTTTGCTACTTCTTATCATTTATATGATTTTATTTGACATTTGTGTATTACATATTGGCATTTACTTTATGCAATTTTCTATTTCCTCAGATGCCTGTCATTTTTTCAAAATATTTTGACATTTGTGAGGTTGTTTATGTCTTTTCCTTTTCTAGAACTTTTACTTCTTATGATGTCTTTGCTCATTTTATTTGTTGTATGTGAAGTAGAAAAAGGGTGAAGAAAAAGATAATGATGATAAGAAAGATGTCGAGGAGAAAGTTAAATCTGAAGAAAAAGAAGTTCAAGAGGCAACATGAGTACCTATATGATGATAGGTGAAGAAACTGTTTGCCTTAATGCTCTCTACACCTTATATCCAAATCAATGGTTAGACAATGAGTTATTTATATCATTTATTTCATTTCCTCTGTCATTTGTACAAGAGTATCTACCATTTGTTTTCAAATTGTCTGTCCGTTATTCGATTGTACTTTATCATTAGTTTTGCCTTTGTTGTCATTAATAATATTGAGCGTTATCATTTTTGTTATATAATTTGTTATTTTCTTTTCCTGTTCAGGTCATTGATGTGTACATTAAAGCCCTGATTCAATATTTTGACACACAACATCGTGCCCACCCAAAAAACGAAAAGATTGTGCTAGCGGATATATTTGCCTGTCAATATATTGGAATGACTTTCCATGTCTGGACTCATAATATGTCCTCTCCAGAAGGTATAGTACTGAAGAAGAAATCAATTTGGGAACAAATTATATCTATGCAATGGGATCGTACATTTTCTAATTGCATCCATCGAGGAGATTTAAAAGTGGTCAATTCAAAATTAATACTCATTCCCTAGAATATCAATGATAGCCACTGGGTCCTTTGTGTTGTGTCCTATAAGGCAAGAAAAATATGCATCTACGATTCAATGGTAGATTCGAAAATTGTAAATACGCGGAAGAAGAAGAAGTTATCTTCTGGACACCAGTTTATTGATGATCAGATATCAACGATCCTCCCGAAAATGTTGATATAGAGAGATTTTGCTCATCGTAGTAGGCCACCTACTAGTTCAGAGGTAAATAATTACGGTCTAAACTCCAAATGCACAACTTATTTTGGGAAATGTCCAATACAGCCAAATGGTAATGACTGTGGGGTCTATATGCTTATCTTTATGGACAATCTCCTAAGGGGAGTGAAATTTCTAGATTTGGTAGATGGTAATGAATGTCGTTACACAGTTGCTTATGATATATTAAGACTAGGAGTTCAGCTGGAAGAGATTTGATTTTGAAACTTTAACATCCATTTTGTTGTATGTATAATTTTTGTAATTTTATAAAGTTATCCAAAGTTTTAACAAGTAATATCATTCACTTATAAAATCTTTCTCATTTGTTTTATCTTCTTTGTCATTCGTATGTTACATATTTGTTAGAGTGGCTAGTCTGTATAGTTGGATTATTATTTATTTTTCATTTCTTATGTATGATTTGGCATTTGTAATCAGAGATTTGTCATTTGTTATCCATGATATATCATTCGCTATATATGATTTGGCATTTGTTATGAGAGATTTAACATTAGTTATCTATGATATATCATTCGTTATATATTATTTGGCATTTATTATCAGGTATTTGTCATTTATTATCCATGATATATCAATCGTTATATATGATTGGCATTTGTTATGAGAGATTTGTCATTTGTTAGCTATGATATATCATTCGTTATATATTATTTGTCATTTGTTATTTTAAAAATAATCATTCGTTATATATTATTTATTTTGTAGATAGACAACATTTAATGTAAGTGAATAGTCGATTTGATGTAAGTGAACATTTTAATTATGTTTGAATAATGGTAGACTTCATTTGTAGTTAAAAAAAATAGTTTTCAATAATTTGTCATTTGTTAGCCATTATTTGTCATTCGTTAGCAATAATTTGTCATTTGTTAACAATCTATAGTCGATTTGGTTCTTTAAACATTAGTATCATGTTTGTATGATAGTAGACTTCATTTGAAGTTAAAAAAAATTAGTTATCAATAATTTATCATTAATTTGTCATTTGTTAGCCATTATTTATCATTTGTTAACAATAATTTGTCATTTATTAACAATCTATGGTCAATTTGGTTTTTTGAATATTAGTATCGTGTTTGTATGATAGTAGACCTCATTTGAAGTTAAAAAAATTAGTTATCAATAATTTGTCATTTGTTAGCCATTATTTGTCATTCGTTAACAATAATTTATCATTTGTTAGCAATAATTTATCATTTGTTAACAATTTATGGTCGATTTGGTTCTTTGAACATTGGTATCATGTTTGTATGATAGTAGATTTCATTTGAAGTTAAAAAAATTAGTTATCAATAATTTGTCATTTGTTAGCCATTATTTTTCATATGTTAGTAATAGTTTGTCATTTGTTAACAATCTATGGTCGATTTGGTTCTTTAAACATTTGTATCATATTTGTATGATAGTAGACTTCATTTGAAGTTAAAAAAAAAATAGTTATCAACAATTTGTCATTTGCTACGATAATTTGTTATTTGTTAGCCATGATTTGTCATTTGTTAACAAATAAAGTCTACTATCATACAAACACAATACTAATATTCAAAGAACCAAATCGACCATAAATTGTTAACAAATGACAAATTATTGTTGACGAATGACAAATAATGGCTAACAAATGACAAATTATTGGTAACTAATTTTTTTAACTCAAATTAAGTTTACTATCATATAATAATGATACTAATGTTCAAAGAACCAAATCGACCATAGATTGTTAACGAATGACAAATTATTGCTATCAAATGACAAATAATGGCTAACAAATGACAAATTATTGATAACTAATTTTTTTAACTTCAAATGAAGTCTACTATCATACAAACACGGTACTAATGTTCAAAGAAGCAAATCGACCATAGATTGCTAACAAATGACAAATTATTGCAAACAAATGACAAATAACAAATGATAAATTATTGATAACTAATTTTTTTAACTTTATATGAAATCTACTATCACACAAATACAATACAAATATTCACTTACATCAAATCGACTATTCACTTACATCAAATATTGTCTATCTACATAACAAATAATATATAGCGAATGATTATTTTTAAGATAACAAATGACAAATACCAGATAATAAATGTCAAATAATATATAACGAATGATATATCATAGATAACAAATGACAAATCTGTCATAAAAAATGCCTAATCATATATAACAAATGATATGTCATGGATAACAAATGACAAATACCTGATAATAAATGTTAAATCATATATAACGAATGATATATCATAGATAACAAATGATAAGTCTCTCATAACAAATGCCTAATCATATAAACGAATGATATATCATGGATAACAAATAACAAATACCTGATAATAAATTACAAATCATATATAATGAATGATATATCATAAATAACAAATGACACATCATGACAAATGTTGTCTACTATCATACAAATCATTGTCAACTAAAAAATATATCGAAACAAAACATAAATCAAAAGATTCAAAACTAAATAAATTGCATTCAACATTCAACATTCATCATCATAAAAATCCCTAAAAAAACCCCCAAAAATGTCTGTTTCTAGGCTTCTTCCTAAAAAAATTCCCTCCAAAAAGCGAGCCACTAAAAAAACCTAATAGAATCTCCTCCTCTTGTTCTAAGGAGGAGGTTCATCATCTTCATCATCCGCATCTTCTCCATCATCCGCATCATCATCTTCCTTATCATTATCTTCCTCATCATCATCACCACTACCACCCTCCAACAACTCTCGGTCTTCCTCGACGTTGAAGTTCTCTTCAGAACATTCGCCCAAGGTGTAGTCTACTGGTTGCTCCCCCTCATCACTATCACTATAGTCCGTTATTGGGGAAGTTAATAGAAGAAAATTCGATATTGTTGAGAGTCTTGAGACTTGAGCGAGTGAGAGAGAAGTGATGGAAGAAGATGGAGAGGTTAGAGTGTTAAGACTTGAGGTTACATGTTTTTATACTTTTAATGTGACAAACGTCAATCGATGCGTCTCTCCATCTCTTCCCCTAGTAACCACTCTAGACACATAGCCAAATCATTTATAACAAATGAAAAAATTTGTATATAAAAAGTCAAATCATAATTAACAAATGGCAAATTATAGACAACAAATCTCTTAAAACAAATGAAGTCAAATTTTGATAACAAATGCTAAATCATATTTAACAAATGACAATTCCATGATAACAAATGCTAAATCATAAATAAGAAATAAAAATTTAATTACAATCCAACTATACAGACGAGTCATTTTAACAAATATGTACTATACGAATGACAAAGAAGATATAACAAATGAGAAAAATTATATAAATTAATGATATTAATTGTGTATAACTTAGGGTATCTTCCCAAAACTCATTGGGCACAAAAAAGTAAGAAACCCCCATTAACTCGAATATTATACAACTTTTAATTTACATTACATAAATTTACATTAGTTTATGCACTCGGAGGTGGCGGTGGTGGTCGGTTTCCCTTACCACCACTACCGTCTCCTCCTCTGTAACCCCCACCATCACTTCCTCTGATCCTACATAGGGTACCAGCTAGACATTATCGGATGTATACCAGCTGCTTCATCCGTTACTGTAACAACATCCTCTGCCATAAGAGGTAGACCAATTCTCATCCCCTGCTCTGACGTTACCATATAGTAAAAGTGCTGTATTTGATAATAATCATCATCCGCCTCTTCCTCCTGCTCATACGCCATCCCATGGAAGGTAGGACGCACTCTAATGGGAGTAGAAAGTTCAAGGGAGTGGGTCCCAAAGTATCGAAGCCGCAGCTCTTGCATCTTGGTAAGAACCCTAGCCTCGTACGCTTGGCGTTTGGTGGTCACCATCTTCTTCACAATATACTTGCCGAATAAGATTAAATAAGAAATAAAGAAGTACTTGCCGAATAAACCACATAAGTATTTATACCATAGCACTGCAAATCACAACAGTATTTAATGCTGAGTTAAATCCCAATGTCAGAATTAGTTCAACATAGTAATATTTAATGCTGACAAAACCCATTGGAAATAATGAATGAACATTAAAAATATATTTGTTATTTAATGAAATATATGTCATCCAAAAATATGGGATTTGTCATTTGTTTTATGGTCTCTGTCATTTATAATCCATAAATTGCATGGTATTATTAAAATGCTATCATTTGTTATACATGATTTAGCATTTGATCCCTAAGAGCTTAACATTCTAATGCCAGAAATTAACATCACTAAAGATAAGGCATATTATACTTCACTCCTACATATTTATCTACTTAAGATCTAGAGATTTTAACTCGGACAAAAAATCTTGCAGCATCTCCGTTCTGACCTCCGAGATCCTTAGTTGAGTGTAAGTTCCAGATGTAATAGTGTCGAGGTCCTGAATACTCCCTTCGCTAGAATTTGTGACATCTTTCGCCATTGATGACTGCGGCCTTTTAAAATCATTGGGCATAGAGGATTCTCAAAACCAAGTTTTGAATTGACAATGGTATTGTGGACAATGGTAGAATCTTCTACCGGGCAGTTTAGACACTCTGCAAATGAGACAACAATCGCACCTTTTCACCTCATCTACTCACGCCCATAAACCACACCCACCAATTTTGTGAGTGCATTGACAGAACCAGCGGTTAGGGTTTACGCTTGTGTGTGAGAGACGAAGATCATAATTTTTAACGCACCAGCAAATAAGGGAATGCATCGTTGGTAGGGAAGTATGTTATGCTTGAGAACTGGAAGCAAGTGTACAGGTTATGTAGTATAAGGTTATGACAAGCTATTTATTAATAAATGAAAATTAGTACATCACGATGATACCCTTGGTCACAACAAATGCCATATCTCCCTCTTTAAAGCTAACAGATTCTTGCTTTTACAGAAGATGCGACAAGTTATTCTTAAAGTCAACTTTGATTATGTTTACAACAAGTTATCTAACCAAAACATCTACGTGGTTCCCGCCACTCCAAACACTAAGCCCTAAACCCTGCCAGGCGTGATTCAAAGTCCTAATTTTCCCAAGTATAAAAAACAAAAAAAACTCTAAACTAAAGCTCTAACCCTCAACTCTTGTAAACTTCTCAAGAAATGTCGCACTCTCACTCCACTCGATTTAGTCGTGCCTCTTCCTGTACCCCTCAAGATTGGCTTGAGGCGATAGGGATTGAGGAAGATCAGGTTGACGAATGTCTATTCACGTTGAATAAATTTTCCTAATGGAGAAGGATGTCACCGGTGAGAAGGCGCAACTGCTTAAAAAGCATTACGAAGAGTTCAAGAAGAAATTAGGAGAACCCGATGAAATGGATGATGAACTGGATCAAATTATAAAAAAGAAAAGAGAGCATTCTGAAGGGTTCAAGCTCCATATCCTCTTCTTGGAAGATCAGCTCTGCGCCCTAAAGCTAGACCGAAATGAGCACAAGAAATTATGGGAGGAGTCGGCCTGTAAAATTAGTTGCATCGAGCGGAAGATCATGGCTATAAAATGTGATCAGAACTCCTCAAGTGAGGAGTTGTGAACATTTGGATTGTTTCTAGTTTTTTTTTGTTTTTTATTATTGTTCGGATGTTTCCTTTGTAGGAATATTTCTTTTGTTTTGTTTTGGCTTTTTGCTAGGGAAGATCCATCAGATATAAATGATATAAGAGAATCAAACCAATGATAAAGACTTCATCAACAATGGTAGATAACTGTTAAACTTAACAAAACTGGTGATAAATCAATGGTAGATAATGTTGAACTGAGAAATGATATATTATGATTATAAAATGACAGGTCTGAAAAGATATAATGATATATAGTTTAACAACAAATGCGAACTTATCTTCAGCATATGACAAATCAATGTGATAAGTAATGATAATTGATTAGACAACTCAGTTTAAATACTCATAATACTTACGTGCAGAACAAAAAACGACGGCGCCGAACCAAGTAATAATAACTTTTACCCTATTCTCTACTCTTCCCAATGCATTAAACTCCCTTTATAAAGATTTTAAGTCTAAATAAACTATTCTATAATTTTCAACTATTCAAACCCTAAACTTTTTTCAACTTTTGAAGAAAAATGTCACACTCTATTCGAGTTAGCCTTGTCTCTTTGAACACTCCATACAATTGGTTTGAGTCGGTAGGGATGCAGGAAGATCAGTGTGACCAACGTCTCTACAAATTAAATTGACTATGTCAAATGGGGAAGGACGTCTCCAGTGAGAGGGCACAAACGCTGAAAGAGTATTACAAAGACTTTAGGGAGAAATTTGGGGCGTTCAATTATATCCAGGATGAACTGCATCAAAAAATTACAAAGAGAGATCATCATTTTGAAGAGTTCAAGTTCCATATGCACTTCTTGGAAGATCAGCTCTGCGCCGTAAAGTTGGACCGGGATGAGCACAAGAAACTGTGCGAAGAGTCAGCTTCTAAGATTAGTTATCTCGAGCAGGAGATCCAGGCTTTGGAGCGCGATCTAGAATGCGCAGAACGTGATCAGGAGGAGTTGTGAACATTTGTTTTTTTGGTATTTTGTTTTATTCATTTTTGTGGTAGCTAGTACTTTTCCTTTGTATGAATGAAAAGATGTTTTGTTTGGTGTTATTTTGTTTGCTTTTTGCTATTAAGTAGTAGTTTCCATTTGGTATGTGGCAAACAAAACAATCACAGTTCTGTAAAAAAATAATGATGATATAGGAGGGTCAAGTTTAATGATGAACTTAACAAAGCTGAAGATAAAAATTTAACAGACAATGAAAAATTTCTTGGCGCACAATGATATAATAAAAACCAACAAATGGGAAAATTCTTTGAGAACAAATGACAGTTTTGAATAAAACAATAATATTTTGGAAATAGACAAATGAGAAAGAATTCATCTATAAATTACATTTCAAAAGCAAGCAATTAAGTCATACAAACAAACTAATGATATATTCTCTGTGCACAAATGATAGTTCGGTGCTAAATAATTATACAATGGAAACAGATAAATGAGAATTTCTTTTTTAACAAACGACAGTTACATTTAGACAAATGATGAATTTTCAAGCACTGACGATAAAGATTATATAAATAAATGATACATAGAGTACCCAAAATCATCAGTGCAAACTGATTGCGACATCTTTATCTGGGATGACAAGTGGCTCAGTGCTCATCGAAAAAGCTGGTGCCATTGTCGGACGTGTATTGTCATCAGATGGGATTGGTAGAAGCTTACAAGAATGACGATTGTGTCCATTTTTTGATACCTACTGCAAAATTATAATTTGGTAACAAGACCAGACATTTTTTTCCTTCTCTTTCTTTGCGTGCGAGGACGACCAGCTCAAACTGCTGGAGTAGGACCACAAACACATAGATCAGTTTTTAAAATTTTCTACTACTCAATTCCTCTTATAGGAATCCATATAGGTTCATAAATTGCCTTGTATGTATTATTTGTGTAGTACTCAGAGACACGTGTAGTTGGATCAATATTAGCAAGACCCAGAGCGCGTACTC
Source organism: Kingdonia uniflora (assembly GCA_014058105.1). Lineage (NCBI taxonomy): Eukaryota > Viridiplantae > Streptophyta > Magnoliopsida > Ranunculales > Circaeasteraceae > Kingdonia > Kingdonia uniflora. Next base: position 6,071,378 of record JACGCM010002827.1, read on the forward strand.
TGTGTTCACAAGGTATATCCATCATTTGCCACCAACGACAAGAACAAGTACCATCTTCAATATTTATAGAATCGGTTTTGCCATAGCTAGTCATCTGAAAATAGTGACGTGATGTACGAACCCTGCAGGTTAGTGAATCCGCGACAAACTTTCTGCTCTCACAGTGATCCGTAGCCCATGACGTTAAGCGAGCTTGACTCTTCTCAGCTTCCTCCCTATACGTGTCGGATATTTCCGAACAGATTCTACGCAATTCCTCAATAAACACATGGATAGGGAGATCTCTTACTTTTAAAATAATGTTATTCCAACTCTCGACATGATTTGTGTAAGCGACTCCGTATCTGAAAAAATGACAATCCATAGAAGTCAAATGCCAAATTTACGTAAACTGATGACAAATGATATCATACAGCTGTAAAAGGAATAATAAAGAAATGGTGAGAAATAATGACAAAAAAATGACAAATAAGAATGTAAATGGAGTTACAATAACTATTGTTCATATAACAAATGATTAATTGAGCAATACAGAGTGACATCGTACGTACCTACTCATTGGAATGTATAGATTAGACCATGTTTCCTAGGGAATACCTAGTATGTATTGGAGACCCATTGGATCTGTATTCCTGATAACATTCATGAGTTTCTCGAAATCAATGTTGGTTAGGGCCTCTGCTGCTATCCTAAATGCGATCCTCGTGCTTTCGAGGGTAGTTTTAATGTTGTTAGATATGTGGAAGGCGGAAAATGTATGGATTGCAAGTGGAAACACCTTGGGTACATCATTAATAATTCTGGGGTTTCTATCATAGATGACGACGAATCTAGTATCATAACCGTGGAAATTAGTCCCAAACATCTCCAGGAAGCATATCCAACTTTCGGTGGTCTCCGAGTCTGTTATCGAAAATGCAAGTAGAAAATATGATTACTTGGGTCAATGGCGATGGCTGTTAGGAGAGTCCCACGATATCTCCCTTTTAAAAAAGTTTTGTTAATCACAACAACTGGTCTCAATAGTTTATAAGTTTTTTTGGGAAGACCAAAACACCAAAAATACCTTGTGAATCTCTTATCCTTACAACTCGTAGTTTTTGCGTCAAATACAAAATTTGGGTCAACCTACCTCACTTCCATAAAGTTGCTCGTAAGTAGTTGGTATGCATCCTCAAAACTGCCTCACATCTAAAATAATTACATAGATCAAATGAAATTGTGGGGAAGAAAAATGATAAATAGTGTTTTACAAATGACTTGTATGGCAAGTACAAATGACACAGTGAGTCGACCAAATTATATGAGAAAAAATGATAAACAATGTTATACAAATGGCTTGTATGGGGGAACAAATGACATATAAAGAGATGATACCTCAGTGTGGGCTTTTTCTTTTGCACGCCAGGCAAGATTGTATGTTACATCAATTTTGTGATGAATTTACATATCATCAATAATTCTCGAAGGTTTGTAGTTTGAGTCTTTTCATAGTTTTTACTTGATTATAGAAGCAACCCATCTACTAGACGCTGCCTTATACGCGTTCCCACCTTCAGTTTATACTCGGATGCAAGTATGTACGGAGCAATAAGTACTTACTCTAAATATGGCTGAACCGACCGACCTTGCAACGTACCATAATTTTATATTCGTTGCTTAGAACGTGTTCGAGATTGAACTTGTTTACAACTGCATAAACTCTTATGTGATTCTTGAGTTCAAAATCCTATCTCGAAATAGATTACCAATGTTAAAATCTTCACTGAAGTCATTGGGATCCTCCGTGTATGCAGAAAATTTAAACCAAAAATCCAGGAAATCTTTAACCTGTTCGGGCTGTGGTTCAAGCTAAAACTCAGCTGAACAAATGAGAAATGTTATACTTAGCATAATTGAAATTAAATAAGAAATAATAAAACAGAGCACACAAATGACAAATTCTGCGAACTTACCTGAAGTTTCACTTTGTCCAATGATAGGTTCGGGTTCAATTGAAAGAATAACATTAGTTAACGTAGTTTCATTTGAAGAAGGAACATTAGTTAACACAAGTTCATTTGAGAGATGAATACTTGATTGAGGAATAGAAGGTTTATTTGAGAGAGGAACATTAGTAGGGATAGTTTAAAAAGGTTCATTTGATTTAGGAACATCAGTTAACACAGGTTCATTTGAGAGATGAACATTTGATTGAGGAATACTAGGTTCATTTGAGGGAGTAACATCAATACGGATAGTTTTGAAAGAATCATTTTCATCATCCACAAAAGGTCCAAACCTGCACGGATCAACCCATCTGCTATTTATTTCAGGGTAACCCCTGTATTCAGGATCAGGAAATGAGTTATGCCGCAAAGGTCCCCCCGCTTTGGTGGTGGACAAGCCTCTACCTGAACCAGTATCTTTGGTGTTGAACAACCCTTTACCCGAATAATAAAAATCAAAAATAAAGTTCTGGGAGTTCTGGGAAGGTACCCTAGGGTCATTAACAATCCATATGTGAAAGGGTGTGCCGGGATTGGTTTTATACATATTGATCATTACTGTAAAGTCTCGGACTGATAAAATTGCGCATGCATAACCATAGACGAAGTTGTACAGCTTACAGTCCTCACGATGGACTTCGCTTGTTTCTACAAGGAGTGTAACAAAATCTGCGTTTAACGAGTGCGCTCTTAGTGAAGTAAGTTTTGTACTTCCTCCAACATAAGTAACGATTGATCCGATCTTTGGACGTACAATATTCTCACCAAAATGAATAATGGTATAAAGCTGAACTTCATTCACCCCTGAAACAAATGATATAAATAAACAATTCCGGTGATAAAGTACCAAAAAACAAATGAGAAAAATGATATAAAACAGAACTCCAGTAATCCCTCAAACAAATTATAGGAATCCTGAAATAAATGATATCAATGAACAATTTCGGTGATATAGTAGCTGAAGACAGATGATTAAAAAGTCGAAGAAAAATGATTATGTACGAATTGTATCATCTTGCATAACATCTTTTCTTAAGATAAATGGGACAAATCGTAATGTGGATACACAGTTAGAGATGATGGATACAGAGTTAGAAATGATATTTACTAAAGCGATTATTTTAACGGTCGAAGAGAAGGATAACAACGGCCTTCGGAAACGAGAATAACATATGATAGCAGTGATCTTTTCCTCCCAATGACCTCTGTGTGAGGACTTTATTGAATGTTGAGCGATAGTTGGAAAACTTGGTACATGAAGGAGACAAACAATATATCAAGGAGAACGTGCTTAGATGTTTGTAGTAGGTTTGTTGTTGAAGAAAAAGAATAATAAGAAGAAGAAGCTTTGATTTTTAAGGTTGGTAGTATATTTAGGGGGGAATCTTCCTTCTTATTACTGTTCTGATTACTGTAGCAGATTAGACTACTCAACAACTCGAGTTGAATAGTTTCTTATTTTTTCTGCATTAATTATCATTTGTTATGCGAGAACACTGTCATTTTATGTGTATATCTTTGTATTGTTTTGGTATAACTTTGCCATTTGTTGAGTAATCTTTGTAAGTTGGTAGTTTTATTGTTATAGCAGATTAGTCTACCTATCAACATTTAATGTTAGAGAATAGGGTGGCAGCTAGGGGGTAGTAGGTGGGATCATTATCGATTTGTTAATTTTAGTATCAATTTTGGAAGAGGCCTGCCAAAGTATCGATTTTGCAAAGATGGCAAAACCTAGTATTTATTCTCATAATTTCTAAATATTTTTCATTTCTGAATTATTTTTCCAAATTGATATTATTTAATGCTCTCTCTCAACCGAGCTAAAAGATATGCGCATTTAAAAATTAGGACATTATAGACTACAATAAACTTGGAAAAGATATGTCGCAAGTTCACTAATCCTTTTTTTCTTATTTTGTAGGATAGTCACAAAGTTGGTACTCAGAGATTGTGAGGAATTTACAAAGTACATTGGCAAGCTTCTATCTAATCCTTCTTGTGCCCCCTAAGTGAAGGGGCACTTCCTTCTTTCGCCCCCTAAGTGAAGGGGCGGCCACAGCTACACCGGGAAACACTTCTCGTAGGTTGGTACTTCTCAAATCTTGGCATCTAGAAGGGGTACATATCCGCTCTGCCCCGGCACTAAGACATATAAAGTTGTATGGATTGTACAAATACACGCTGCTCTAATAAAAAAATATTATGGTTGGATTGACCTATTGTTGTGTTTAATATTCTTTTTCATTCCAACATTTGTAAAGGTAAAAACTATTAGAGACTTGTGGGATTTCATCACCCAAGCTCTCCAACAAGTGGGGCCACCCATTAGGAATACGAAGAAATTCATATCACACGAAAATTGAACGTCCTGGACCTCAAACTAACTGTTAATAAAAAAAAGTAGCAAGATTCCTGCGGGATTTTATCACCCAACGGATAGGTATACCAGACCGGGGTACAAACACGGGTTCATAGGATACATCCCCAGCCTAGTGCCACAAAATACTGGTTGTAGGTTTGCGACATCACCGTTCTGAGTACTGACGTACAATTAGGTGACTTGCTCGGGCGTGAGGACTGAAGATCTACTTTAAGCTGGTACTAGCATAGTGAAGGGGAGTATAGGAACCAAAGCCTTTTGCCATCCTACCCATTTTGAACATAAAAGAATATAGGGGATACCTAGTTATTACTTCTAAAAAATGTTGATGTGCTAGAGTTTAGGCTTGATTGGTTATTTATTGCATTGGGTGTTACTTTTATTTCAAAATATCATACATACAAGAACATTGGAATCCATACAGCTCATAATTCGACATCCCGTAACAACCTCAAAATTATTTTGAATCACGGGATCACCAAAACTCTCAATACATGGAACCTTTCCAATCTCATTCATATATGCAGGCCCATCAGTCCATTCAGTCATCCAATCAATTCCCACCCGCTCCACCTAAACCATCTTTGGAAGATACCCTTGCTCTCTTCATGAAACAATTAATAGAAAGTAAAAAATAACCACTACAATTTTAGCAACAAATGATGGAATTCTAACAATAGACATTGGTGAATCAGACTTCTACGGCCCAATCTATCTCTAGATTAGTGACTCAGATAACTCAATTGTCAACTACGTGGAGTAAAATTAAGCATGAAAATCTTCTAATCAATGAAGAAGAACAATTCAAGCGTAATCAAGGAATGTTTTCTCTGTGGGGTGAATGAATACCATATTGCGAGACAGATTTAGAAGATGAATATTTTAAGGTCGATGATAATATGTCACAAGGAGATCTTGAAGAAGCAGCTATCATGTCTAATATAATTCTTTCTCAATCACCTCCAAATTCAGCCCTCAACATTCAACCATCAAATTCACCATCCATCATTTCATTTATCAACTCAATAAATTCTTTCGTGGAAACTATGATCGAGACTGAATATTTTTCCCTCTCCTCTAATGATTTTTTTGACGATGATGATGACGAGATAAAATATGAACATATAGAATCACCGTCTCATTATACGATAACTTGAGAGGAATTTGTAGATGATGATATTTCTACAAAAGTCAAGAAATTGGAAATTGCCAAACTTGTTGCAGATGTTATCAACTTGTCATTTCCTTCTCAGTCTCCTTGTGAGCCACCTCAGCCTTTCCTTGAGCCATGTCTACCTGACACAAATTGCAATATTGAAAACCAGTGGGTGGACGACCCTTTTTTACAGGATATATCACTATTATTGGGGGCTGATTCTATTTTGGTTACTCCTTCACCAACCACACCTATACCTATGCATACATCTCTATTTCACAAGACACTTGGGGGTACCATAATTGTTAATGAATTTGTGGATTTGTTACGCAATAACTCTAGTTGTACCTACTCTATTGATCAATGTTTATATTATTTCAAGTACTGGGATGACCCCATAATTCTTAAAATAGTGCAAGCATTATCACCTGCAACTGAGTTATACAAACTTGAGCCTGACCCACAGCCACCCGATCGACATCACTTTAATGGTTCAAGTTATTTTTAGGGAAATGATGAATATCAAGATAAATTTTTGGTGTATGGGGTTATACCTCGTAAAATATCTCCAAGTGAGATTCCCCATAAATTAAATAAGGAAATTCTTTTTCCCGGGGGATTAGACTCTAAGTTATTTTTATGTATCATGATTGCATCAGCACAATTAGGTAGAGATAAGGAGAACTACTATTTTTCTATTATCTTGTTATTCAAGGATAAGGACAATTTTGGTGTTCCTCGGTTATTTAAGGAGAACTTGCAACCTGGATAGTTTATCAATTATTGTACTTTGTACCCCTATAGTATAATTATAAATCATTTAAGTATGGGGGTACATTTGTCTGGCTAAAGACGGTAAACTTAACACTTCTTGGGAGGCAACCCATGACACATTCATGTGAGAAATTATAGTTTTTACTCCTCCATTTTTTTTATGCTCTCAAATATTGAGGGAAATATTTCATTTAAGTTTGGGGGTAAGAAAATATTTCTTTAAATGTTTTTAAAAAAAAGTAAAATAATGACACTTTGACAATTTATGATATATTATGTACGAATTTCCAAGCACTTAAACTGATTTTACCTTGACAAAAATATAATGGGAAAGCCTAAATTTTGAAATTGAACCAAGTATATACTAGAATATTTTGGACTATCTTAAGCTAGATGTACTATTTTTTTATTAGCGACTAATTCAAGTTAGTTTGGCATATTTTGAAAATATGCATTTCACTGTAGTTTTGCAATTAATACCTTCAATAGATTTTTGCTCAGTGTAAGAGAAATTTAGTATTTATGTTAGGAATAGTTTGCTACAAGGGAGACAAGTGCCTAAGAATAAGTTCATTCCTAAGAAAATAATAATAATAAACCAAATATGCTCTAGAAACTTTCATGCTGCAAGGTCACTCGCATAATTAAGAACGGAAAGAGAAAAAATTATCACCAATATCGAGTTTGACCATGAGCTATGTGAAAGGAGCATAAAAAAATATTACTTGTGAGAATCCTGAGTTTAGGTCATGATGGGGCACCACACCCCGGCAACCTTAGCCAACTGGCAGGTATTGTTGACCAAAAACTCCTTGTTAAGGAGACTTCACTAAGAAATAAAGTACTCAAAAGAAAAGGCTTGCAAAAGAAAAAGAAAAAAAAAGTAAAATTCTAGGAACACAAATTGACTAAGGCATTTGTCGAACTGACCGTTAAATTTATTCCAGTAAGAACTAGACTACCAAAAACTGAGTAAATTATTCTAGACAACGTATTAGGAGATAAAGCTATTTTCACTGTACACTCAAATATAACTAAAGCCAAATACTTGAATATCTTTCTAATCTTGAGGTAGTACCTCTAGTTTCGGATAAGCTTAAAATATTTTTTAGTATACTTAGGAGAATAGGAAGGTTAATTATTTTTCAATTGGTATATTTTTGTCACAATTAAGTAAGGATAAGTTCACAGGAAATGAGTCATGTGTATTCTAGAATTGTTTAAAATGTCATTATTGACTTTTGTGGGTATAGTCACTGCAAACCCTCACGAGACAACACTTGTCCATCAGGATAAACCCAGAGGTTTAACGGCTTGTTGCATATGCTAAATTCAATCGTGCCCCCTACGAAAGTGGCTATTATTTCATTTTACTCGGGACGAGACAAAGACAAGTTTGGGGGTATCCGATGAGCACGCAATTATGGCATTTTTAATATACCCGAACATGTATTTTAGTCATCCATTATATTTAATTTAAGGTACTTATGTGAGTTTGTTTGATTGTAGCTATTGAAGATGGATATTTGAAACCAAGCTCTTAAAGTCAAGTAAAAGTGTCTCCAGCAGTTCATAGCACAAAAAGTCAAAGACACAATATATTTGGTCTCAAGATTAAAGAAATATATATACAAATATTCTTGGAGAATAAGATCAAAGAATATATTGCATCTAAGATCCTTGAAGATATTTTATATTGAAGATATATGCAAGAGTTTTCATGAAGAAATATTTTTACATCACTAAAGGGAATTATATGCAAGAATCTTAGGAGATTGGTTGTATAATTAGAAGATATTATTGTAAAAATATTCTTTACAATTTAATGTATAGTTTCTAAATTTAGGTTCCTTCTCCTACAAAAGGAACCCTCCCCCCATTGTAATTAGGCATCTCATATTAGAGCAAGTTTAGAATAAATAAAGTCCTAAGTTTTATTTAATTGTCTCTTCATCTCTTTTAGTTTAATTTTTGTTAATGTCATTTTTAGTTTTTAATGCGATGAAGTCCGAGATGAGCGGCTAATCTCCTAGCTAAGGCTAGGATGAGGCCTCTTTTTGAATGAGCAATAGTTGATAATAATTAGGTTCTAATTAGTTTTCTTTTAATTCTTTATAATTGATAAGTTAGTACATCATATCGAAGGCTTGACCATAGCTTCGATTTGGTATACGATAACTTTGGATACAAAAAAGTGCTACTAACGGTAGACTTGATTTAGAGATCTAAACAAGAGAAAACACTAGAGAACTCACTCAAGCCTAGCCATAGTTGAGTTGATAATTCTCTAAGATACTCTTCACCATCTCTTAAAAGCATAACCACTAAATACTTAACCATAGATTTAGTAGTTTATTTTACAACATCGTATATGTCTTAACACAGGCATATGATGGGTGGAGATATTAGGATCTAGTTATATATCGATTAGTACTTTGAAAGGTAGAGGCCAAATTTGAACCTTAGCTCTCTCCCTCATTAAGTTTTATAATTAGTTTTTATTTATTATTCTTAGATTTATCTCGTATATAATCGTTATTCGGCCTAGAAAGTATTTGTTTCCCCAAACCTCCTTGTGGATTCGATCTCACTCATTCGTACTACAATTCGATAATCGTACTTTGAGCGGGTATTTTGTAGAGGCCTAAAAACCTCTTATCAATAAGTTCATTTAAAAATACATAACCACCATGGTGGAGAAATGGACAACGTATCTTATTTGAATAACGTGCAGAATCTGATGTCTACACAGTTTCCAATCTCATACTACATAAGGAATGAGATTCAATCTGCAATTCGTAAAAGCTATATGCAAACTATTTAATTACATGACTAATTAAGACAAAATAAATGATATGTAAATAACCGAGTAAAATGACGTATTTCAATAAATAATGAAAACTTAAAAGTACTAATAAATTAGTTTTTACTATGACCTTCACTAGTGTCCCTTAAACGCTTCTAGTTTGGACAAGAGCCTCCTAGTACCCAAAGCAATTGACAATGAACAGGAAACCTGAACAAATATCTTGACTCCTGCTCGGCTCCCCTAAAGTGAAATAAAGTAAATATATTCACCAACAGCCTAGTATAATATATATATATATATATAGATGATAGACTCGATTAAGAGAAGATACGCAAAACTTTACAAGTGAATCGCTAAACTGGATAACATATCAAAACCACTACAACGAGCAAACATGCATGACGTCTTCCATATAGTACAAGATTACAAACTTATAATCAAAAACTAATACCAAAATTGACTAGGGAAACCAAGCATCTCTAGAAGCTGCCACTAGCAAAAAAATAGCTTTTGGCGACACAGGAGTAAGTATTTTGGCAACAAAGATAGTCTCTGACAAACTTACCACGGTGGGAAGCCATCGCCATAGGCCCTAATCTGTTGCCTTTTTGTACTCAGCTTGAATTAAGTCCCCATACTTTTATTCAGTACTTCAAAAAGAAACCCGCGAAACTTCCTTCTCTCTTCTTCTATTGATTTTCCCTTTACCAAATCTCCTCATTTTTGTAATGATTCTATTCGAGATAGGGATCAACTTCCCCACATTTCTCTTCAGATCCCTCCTTACCCATAATCTCCAAATTACACTAGGATGTACTCTATAATAGTTTGCATTAGTTATGGTTCTCTCTTCAGTAGAATTGTAATGTACAAAAAAAGGAATTTTAAATCTAATTATAGGTGCTCTAATCTATCTCCTTCCCTAATTAATAACTTCAGTCGATCAATTCTACTTCTTGCTTCTTCTTTCTAATTTGTAATTAGATTTAAAATGGTATACATTGTACCTAACTTAGGGTTCTTAGATGCTTTAATGTATGACTTGTTACTGCAATTGATTAAGGTAAATTGAAATATTTGCTACCCATTAAATGTGATTTGTTCAATACTTGCTTCTGAATTTTAGTTGGGGATTGGGCTTTGGTTTCCATGTTGGATTTGAGAATTTTGGGATTAAGGAATTTTCCATTACCTTTTGGTTTGATGATTAGAATACTATAATGGCCTAATTCCATGAGTTGGAATTGACTCTTACAATAATGTACCTGTGACTAAAATATGATAAAAAGCAAAAAATGAAATAGGTGATTTAGCGTGGGAAACCTCTGAATAGGCAAAAACCCGCGACCTCGAGTTGAAAGTTTTCGTAATAGAGACTTTTATTGCTTGAGGCTGATTCCTTATTACAAGTGATCTCTCGACTCAAAAATCTTTAATCTTGTGAATAAGAAGTAAGAAGTTTGAAGTTTTGAGAATCTAGAAGATGTAGTTTTCTTGGTGATTTCTCATATATTTTTTCTGGTTCTTGTCTCTTCTGAAACTTCTTATTTATATAGGCCTTCTTCGCAGTTCTTCATCATGTTGAAGTATGTTCTCTGAACAATGTGGTTATTAGCGATTGACTAAGTAACTGTTGAGTTCGTAAAAGACAGATGTCTTTGACTTGTTCTGGATTTTCTTTTTGAGCTCGATCCAGGTTTTCATAAGTTCGTGGAGTTAGTGACAATGTTGACTATTGAAGTCATGTAAAGAATGCGTGAGTCTGACATGAAGGTAGTTCGAACTTGGAAATAGCTCGATTTGGGCAAGGTCGAGGGGTAGGCCCCTACAATCGCCCCCTCGCAACTAAAGTTATGAGTGGCTTTGGTTAAGAAAGAATTTGTGGGTATATGGATATTCGGGTTGGAAATTTAGATAACAAGGGAAGTAATGATGGTGTTTGACTGTATGAAAAATACACGTGTTATGGGGAGACGTACGTGCATTGAATGTTAATGGGAATATTGATGTATACGACGGTTAGGGTTTGAAGTGTTTCGTCTATATAGAATGATGATGCTTTGAAAAATGTACATGTAAATTAAATGTAGGGTTATATAAATAGTACCTATACCGAAGTCTGTGGAAAAGTACGCTTGTTTGTTGCCAAATTCTCTAAAAGTCTTGAAGATGGTAAAAACCTGGAGAATTTTTCTTGAAGAAAGAATTGTTATTAAGATACAGAAGTTGGAGAATAAAATATTTTGGTGATCAGTCTTTGGAGATGCCGACTCCTATTCCTGTTCCCCCGGCGTATCAAGATATATCGGAAGAAGAAGCGGTTGAAGCTGAGAAAGATTTTTACTGTAAGTGGAGATTTTAATAGGCTGTCATAACAGGTGAGCAGCGTTGGGCTTGTCTCAGCATCCTTGTAGAGGACAAGGTCGTAGAGACAGATGAAGGGATGGGTGTAACTGTTGGGCAGTTATGCTGATATTTTATGTTGGGTTAGATTCTATGGTCGGGCCCTCTTCATCTCTACCAACTCTGCAGAGGTGGTGGTTATAGAGGGGTAGACAGAGAATGGAAGTTTGCTTCTGCACTTCCGTCGTTCCTTTCCGCTGAGAAAACCTTATGTTTGAAGAGTTGGTTTAAGCACAGATTTCTTTTCTTTCATAGTTTCTATTTGAAGTTTTACTAGACTTCGACAAAACTCATAGGAAGAAGGATATACGTTGATTCCAATATCTACTTTGCATCAGAGTAAAACATCACTGAAGTCGAATGAACTGAAGGATTTCATATTTCAAAGTACCTAAAAGACTTGTTATCTATAAAAGTACTTGATAAACTTGTTATCTGTAAAGTACCTGATGTCTGAGTACTTGAAAGACTTGTTATCTGTAAAAGTACTTAAAAGATATCTTATCTGTAAAGTACCTATAATTTGTATTCGAGATGAATACAAATTTGTGATCCAAACTCTGTGTTGATATAGAATAGAATAACTATAGAAATCGAGTTATGAATAATTCGAAGACTTTCGAATATAAGATAAAGTAAAATGCATGAGATTAGAATGTAAAATTTTATATATGAATCGATCTGTTAAAAATGTGTTCGTGAAATGAAATATGTGTAAGTTATGGTATTCGACCTGAGGGCTAAAATTTGGGGAGAGAGAAAATTGTAGAAATTTTTAGAATGGGAAGTTTGAGCTCACAGAGGTCATTCTGAAATACTAGATTTGGATAGAATAAGCTCAATTTGAAATATTATGAAATTTCTGAGCTCGATAGGGAGAGATATGTTCAAATAACTTTTCTCAAGATACTAGGTTTTCTGTTATGAGATTATAAGATAATATCCCAAGCTGTGGGGAATTTGTAACAAAAGTGTATAAATAGAAGGGGAGATGAATTTTAAACAGGTTGAAAATAATAAGAATGGTGTGGACTCGATCTGAAAGAATTTGTTACACCGTTGAGGGGGTTGGCGATGAAGATAGTTGAAATGCGAGAACATATTTTTGGACTGTTGGATTATGACGCTGACCTGCCAGTGAGGGAGGTTCAACTTGAAGGCTTAGATGAGATTTGAAGAGAACGTGAGTATGAACGTCATTTCTATGAAGAGAAGTTCCGAGAAATCATGGTGGGTCATGTAGCTCAAAAAGATGTTGTGAGGTTTATTGCTGAAGATGGGATCAAATTGGAGGATGTGAGGAATGTTGGAGGATAGTTGATTGGATGTGGTTCCCTAAGACATCAGGGATGTTTTAGGTATAATTATATGTGAAAGAAATAAAATGAATGTAAATATGGGTGGTATGAGTGTATGTAATTATATAAGTTTGAATAATTTCAAAGAAATAGACTGAGCATAATAGTTGAATTGATCTTCTATTGTTAAGAATATTGTTTGTGGCTGTTGGGAAAAAACTAATTTGAAAAGTTTTAAAATTTTAAAAACTTTGGAAATGACATCTCAGCACTTCTATAAGAAGAAGGAGAAAAAAATATATATAAAAGTAGGTAGCTTATGATTTTGCCTCTTGTGTAAAAGTTACAAAAGTCGATTGTGTATAAGGTTGAGTCATCATGAGTGTGAGAAGGTCTGAGAGAGATGTGGAGAAAAGAGACGAAAATGGATTAAAATATAAGGCCAAGGGTAATGATGGGAAAATGTTTTCACCAAAAAGGTGTAAGATGTCTAACATTGATAGTGGAAGGGATGCCTCGATTCCAAAACTGAGGACGGCCCGTGTGAGGCTCAATAACTACCACCAGTTATAGGGAGAAAATAATGCATCATCTTCATCATTCAAACGTTTCTCAACTTCTGAAAACTTGAAGAGAAGTGAAAGAGGAAGGAAAAAGAAAAACAAAAGTAGCAGAGAATCTCGTGAGGATTTAATTGAGAGCGATCAGCAGTCAAAGCAAGAGAGAGTTGCAAAGACTAAGCCATGAAGGTGGTTATACAGCAGCGTGTGTGGGAAGGATTTGGAACCGCCTCAGACTCTCATTCTGACATAGAAGGTTAGTAGAAGATTGGTGATATATAAATGTGTTTTTGAAGATCGTACTCCGTGTTTAAGCAAATCTAAATATTACTATTTATAGTAATCAATAAAAACCTATTTTGATTTATGATATATGAAAGATTTATGTATGTGGATGACGTATATGTAAAAGATAATGATAGATACCTAGACCTATATGTAGGTCGATCGTGAGGAGTGTTTGTGTAGGATCAAACCCTCGTTTGTAGACTTGAAGTTGATATGGGTATTTCACCTATTAATGAGGCGTCGACCTCTGGTTGATCGGCAAAGTCCAAAATTGCAATGTTTGATAGGGAGGAAGAAGTAGGGGTTGATCAATTTCCAAATTTCCCTTGAAGATTGGTAACCTACCCTCCTCGCTCTGATGTGTTCAAAGAGTTTTGCCAAGCAAAGGCTTCTATAGGGGGTAGATGGGGTAGTTGTGTAATACATGCCGTAATTAGGAGTTGTACTGTAGCAACCGGAGGGGAATACTTTTATTTGTTGGCTAATTTGGAGAAGGAGAAACGAGATAGGGGTATAAACGAATTGATCTCTTTGGAGTACTTCGATGGGAATGTTCATAGCAAACTTTCAGAGAGTTTTTTGTGTTACCTGTCTCTGTTGGAGTAGGGGTTAAGTATTCCCCTTAGTAATCTGGCAAAAGAAATTATGAACACCATCGGGGAATATCCTATTCAGTTGAATGGGAATATGTAAGAGGTGATAAGTGTTTGTAAATTTCTGAATAAATGGTGGGAAGGGTATGGGAGAATGAGGAGGAAATCCCCTGAGGATGTTTTATAGTTTTATGGGGTAAAAAACTTTTCTGCAAGTGGAGGGGCATATTTCTCTGTGAACTTGACTCGGCCACATTTCTTCGATCTGAACTCAGCAGGTCGACCATGGAATGATAATGTGATATGGGTGAAGGGTAATTACCTTCAGAAAGATGACGAAGAACCCATGTAACTTCTGTGTAGAAATATAAAACAAAGTGAGTATAACAATGTATAATGTATAAGATTGATATGTTGAAATTGTATATTGCTCCGCTGATAATCATGTATTGTTATTAACATGCCCTAAATCCACGGTGACGAGGAAAGAGACTTTGTTGGATACAGATACTCAAGAAGGGATATAGCTCGAGGCTGTGTTGGAAAAACTTGGAATTAGCAGAAAGAAACGTACTGACAGCCAATCGGAGAAAGTTCAAAAGTCTTAATCGATGAGGCTAATGACGGGTGTCGATAACAGCCAGAAGAAAGGAACTGATGGGGAGAGGTGAGTGAATTTTTCCAAGGCCCTTGGAGTAGACTGCACGGGGTTACCGGATTCTACTACGTTGGGCAAGCTTGCCCGAACATTTCCCAAGAAGCAGATGTTGAAGCATGGTTCGACCTCTGGAACCACAGGAAGTGGTGAGGTCACAGGAAAGGCGAAAAAGAGAAGGGCTAAAATGTCGGGGGTGAAGGTCGCAGAGGATTGACCTACTATAGTCAATGAGCTGAAAGAGGTAGAGGAAAGGGCTAGGCTGGCAGCTTTCCATAGGGTGGAGGAGATGAGCAAAATGGTAACCTCGTTTACTTTAATATGTGATGAATTTTGTATTGTGGTTCGAGCTAACAATGAGGTCGATTATGTTTGTTTTATAGGCTGCTCGCCTGATGAAGGAGATATACCTTGGGGTCGAGGAGGAGAAAGTTGAGTTGAAGAAGGCAAAAGTCAAACTGGAGAGGAAGGTTGCTCGTTTGAAATGGACTTACTGAAGGAGGGAAAGCGGCTAGAGGCCCTGAAGGCTTCTCAAGTGGTAGAGATCTACAATCTACACGCGGAAGCAAAAGTGAATTTGGAGGAGGTAGTAGCTGAGCATGATAGACTCGGGTACCACCTTATACCAAAGGGGTATTCAGAAGATGATGTGGATGTAATTAGGGAAGAAATTCATGTTGAGGAGGAGGAAGATGAAGAGATTAAAGATGTCGTTGTTGAAGTAGTGAATGGTCAGGACGATATCTCACCTCAAACGGTGTGAGACAACCAAGGGGATGACAATCAGCATCCAGAGGGAGAAAATGAAAAGGCAGAGTAGAATGATGATTTTGTGATTGTATGAATATTTTAGAATGTTTGTAAACTAATGGGATATTGTGTGTTGGATAGAATTCTGTAGGTTAAGTTGTTCTTGTAAACCTTATTGTCGGAACTTACAGAAACGTGCCTCAAAATAAAAGATTTAGAGACTGAGCTCACTGAGGAGAGAGACGCCTCAGCATCCCTATTGTCTTCATAAACAGAGCTGTAAGTTAGAACAAAGCAAGAAATATTTGACTTGTATGCTTCTTTAGTATAGAGTTATAAAGTAAATAAAAGTATAGTGTAGAGACGGACAAAAACCTGTTAATGGTTTAAGGCAATGACACTCAATTGTGTATAGGAAATATCAATGCATTGATAATTTAAAGTATAGGGAGAGTGTACCTTAGACTTGGAAGTATGTGTTATTGATCATCCATCTGAGATTGTATTCCGACCTTAAGTTTAGAAGTAGTTTCACAAAGTAGATGTTAGAGATGAGGTATATGTACTGAATGAGTATTTTGAGTCAAACCTAATACAATGTATCTGTAATGCGCAGGTCGATTAGCTCGCTTGCCTGAAGATAAGGCACGCCAATGTAACCAAGAATTTGAAGAGGAGTTTAGTAGGATGAGAGATACGAACGAAGATAAAGAAGATCAACATGTAAAGGTGCACTTCAAGTTTGTTGAGGCAACCCAAACTGTCTTCGACCTCACTCGTAAGATCGAGGAGAAGGATACCGAAATTAATAAAGGGCAAAAAGAGCTTGCAAAGTTAAAAGAACAGGCATCGAAGCTCAAAAGCTAGAATGATGCGTTAATGGCAAAGTGTAAGGAGGCTGACATGGCCTATTACTGCATATAGGCGCTAGAAAGATTAGAGGAAGGGTTAAATTGCTTTGTGGCCAGTTTGAAGGGCAAAATAATCAATAAAATGAACAATCATGAGTGAATTTGAGATGATCTAGTGAATGTTAGGAACGAGCTGGAGTGATTGAAGAAGAAAATGATTAACATAGATAGCGAGCTAAAAAATGCTTGGGATGATTTATCAGCTTTGGAATTTGCGGTTGAACAGTTGTATACAGTCTTACCTGCTAAAGATATGGTGTTTCAGATGGTGCAACGGAAGTGTGATGAGTTGAATAAAAGGGTGGCACAGCTGAAGACCGAATTGGTGGATACCATTTCGCGTGCCAGGAACGCCGAGGCTGGAAAGCGTTCGAGGAAGAATAAAAACTATAGGGACCTATCCCTCAATCTCATCTAAAATTGAGCTATCCCCAGTTTGAATTACCTCCATCTCAGACTCACGTATTTTCAACATGACTTCTCTCCTGTCAACATTTCAACCTACTCCACGAACTGGTAAAGAACGTGGGTCAAACTTCAAACTGAAAAGCCTTAACCAGTCAAAGACACCTGTCTCTCATGAACTCGTCAGTTACTCAGTCAACCGCCACTAACTACATTGTTCAGAGAACGTACTCCAGCATGATGAAGAGTTGTGAAGAAGGCTTATATAAGGAAGAAGTTCCAGAAGAGACAGGGGCAGAAAATTATACGAGAAATCACCAAGAAAACTACTTGTTCTAGATTCTCATAAACATTCAAACTTCTTAGTTACAAGGTTCAAGCATTTCTAAATCTAGAAATCACTTGTAATAAGATATCTGCCTCAAGCAATAAAAATACTTTTACATAAATCCTCTACTCGAGGTCGTGGTTTTTTACCTATTCAGAGGTTTTCCACGCTAAAAATCACCTGTGTCATTTCCTATTTTCCATTAGAATATTGTCGCAGGTTCATTGGTATGATTGTAAATTCTAAGCCAATTCAAGCTTACAAAATTTGACCATTACATTTGGAGCTGTCAGTGGGAAAGATTACATTTCCACGATATACTAAGGCATTCTTTTACTACTATTTTCAATCATGGTTACTTCCAGACTACCGACTACAGGCATCCAGGTCGATGCTTCAGTGTAGCAGGAGTAACTTACAGAGCTGTGGGCGAATCTCAATGCCGAAACAGAGAAACGCGTTGAGATCGAACTTTAGTTAATTAAGGATCGGGAGCTCCAAGAGAAAGAGCTTGACACAGAATGACAAGCTCGTTTGACAGTGCTCAAATGACATGAAGACCAGATGACAATAATGCAGACCGCCCTAGAGGCTCTGAAAAATACTCAGCAGGCTCCTCCAATAAGAGGTCCCGAACAGTTGCCAGAGACCTCCCGTATTTCTGCAAGGGAAAGATTAAGACCTCGAGGATTTGCCAGTAAAGCAATTTCTAGGAATGTTCAGAACGAACCACAGCCATCCATTCATTTGAGTGCTGAAGTTCAGTCCGAAGCCAGCCGAGATCCCCAAATCTTCGTCCGTCAGGAGGAAGAGCAGATACCTCAACATCAAGTTCCAGTACGAGATCGTTTGAGTGAAGCTACTGGTACTCATCATCCACAACATGCTCGTCCAGCGATTCAACCCACACGTTATTACGTTACGAAAGAGCATATGGACCAACGTATTAAGGATTTGATCGTAGCACAAGTTTTGGGTACCATCGGCGACATCACAAAATTACAAGGAAGTCTAATTGCCAAAGAACTATTCGATATGGAGATACCGATAGGTTTCCATACTCCAAAAATTCGTAAATATAAAGGTACTGACCCGAAAGAGCACATTCAACAGTACCATGATACATTAGGGTTGTATTCCAATCTCAACCACATCCTCTGCCATCTGTTCGCCACAAGTTTGCAGAAGGAACCACTCCGATGGTTCCACTCTCTCCCTGAAGACTCTATATATACATTCGACCAGCTGTAGAAATAGTTTATCAAGACATATACTCACAATAGAGACAAAGAGGAGAATTTATATTCACTTATCAGTCTCAAACAGTCACACGGAGAGAAGCTCGAGGATTTTACGAATAAATTTTTAAAACTCGCGCATAAAGTGGATAACCTAGATCAGAAAATAGTTGTTACTATTTTTACCAACGTGCTCTAGCTTGACTGTAAGGCCAATGATCACCTTTTCCTCAACAAACTTGTGACCTTTGAGGATATGATCACCAAGGTCAATAGTTACGTCGACCTGGAGAGAATGATGTCTAAGCGACATAAATATACTAAATCCGTCCTCACCACCAAAGGCCCATCTACATATCGAAGCACTGAACCAAAGGATGAACAGGGAGATCCAAAGCACTCCAAGGGCAATACTGGCTACCCTCGGAAAGGCGGTCCACCAAACAAACCTATCCTCCCAAAGATGAGAGTCTGAATCTCTACAATTTTTGCAATACTTTTGAAGGATAAGTTATAGCATATCTCTCAGCCACTGGAACCAGTCGATAATCAACGATATTGCCTACATCATAAGGTAAACCATCATTCCACTGACAGTTGTTATGCTTTACAGAGATTGCTCGAGTATATTTTTAAAGAGGGAAGGATGTTCGAATATATTTTTGACCTAGAATCATACAAAGATGGCAGCCATAAGAAGCAGCTTGGAATTATTCAAGTTAATGATCAAGCTGAGGAGAAGCATCTTTACCATATGCACCACAACAACATGATCAAAATCAACCAGATCACCAATTCTAACAGATCCAAGCGTAGGAGACTATTAGAATGCTACGATCTCACACCTCAAGATAAAGAAGCCAAGCATCTTCCTGAGTCGAGAAATCATCGACTTGGGATTTCCTTCGAAGATTACGATACTAGCCATGTCAAATTTCCACATCATGATGCGTTAGTAATAATGCTCAAAATAAAAAAGTTTGTCATGTACACGATGATGATCGATATTAGAAGCGGTTTTGAGATTCTATTTCAGAGCACTATCGAATAAATGGGATTGGCCGACCAAGTTATCCAGAGCGACACTGATATCAGTGGTTTCAATGGTTCTAAAGAAGAATGAGTAGGCAAGATCATCTTACCAATTACCGCTGAACCAGCCACCATCGACATCATCTTCTATATCATCAATGCCAAATCTCACTATCTCGGGATTATGGGCCGCTGCTAGATTCATAATATGGAAGCAATCGCTTCCACCTATTCAAATACAACAATGGTATTTATGAGATCAGAGGCAGTCAGAAGCTCTCTTGAGCTTGTAAAAATACCATCTCTGCTATCCTACATACTTCTGACAGATTTACTCCAAAGCAATTACAGGAAGCTGATGACCTCAACGATCAACCTTCCACGGAGGAACCCACAAAATATATCAACATTGATGGACCTAAAAGAGGTACTTTCATTGGTACTAAGTTGGTTCAGCACGAAAAAGATTCTCTCATTCAATTCTTACAACTAAATCGAGACATTTTTGCGTGGTCTTTCGTAGAAATGCTTAGGGTCGATCCGGTCAAGGCATGTCACAAATTGGCTATCAACATCAATGCCACGGCGGTCAAACAGAAACAACAATGACTAACACCTCATCTTCGAGATGATGTTAACACCGAGATCGAGAAATTGATCAAAGTAGGATTCATTCGAGAAGCCTAATATCCATACTAGATATCCAATATTGTCGTTGTCCCAAAAAAGAATAGAAAAGTCTGAGTTTGCGTAGATTTCACTGATCTGAACAAATATACTCCAAAGAACAGTTTCCCTCTTCCCAATATTCATCAGATTCTCGATTCCACAGTAGGCCATGACCTCCTATTTATGATGGATGCTGCCTCGGGATACAATCAAATTCTACTTTTGGAAGAAGATCAAGAAATGATAACTTACATCACTGAAAGAGGTCTTTACTGCTACAAAGACATGCCCCTCGGACTCAAAAATGCGGCTGCCACATATCAACGGTTGATGACTACTATGTTCAAAGCACATCTAGGGAAAGTCTTTGAGGTCTACATCGACGATTTCTTGTGCAAGAGCATACAGTCAGCCAATCATATCTCAGATCTCAACACTATATTTAACATTTTTAAATCTTACAGGATGCATCTCAACCTGGATAAGTATTAATTCAGGGTACATTCTAGCCGATTTCTAGGCCACCTCATCAGCAAAAATGGGATTGAGGCCGATCCAGATCAGATTCGGGCTCTCTTTAACATGCCTTCTCCAAAAATAATGAAAGACGTTCAGAAAGTTATCGACAAGATTGCCGCTATCAGCCGTTTCATTTCTAAATCTTAAGACTACTATCGTTGGTTATTCCTATTACTCCGCGGACCAAATGAGGAAAAGTTTAGCTAAATACAGAGGTCACATGGACACTAGAATGCAAAGTAGCTTTTTAGGATCTCAAAACCAATTTGAAGAGGTCTCCCATAATGAGCACCCCAGTAGATAATATGGAACTGATTATCTACCTAGCAGTCACAGATACTTTACTCAGCTCAGTTATCATTCGCCTTGAAGGGAAAATTGAGAAAATAGTCTACTTCATCAGCAAAACCCTCACTCCAACAGAAACGAGGTATTCTAAAATTGAGAAACTACTTCTCACTCTTGTTTACACTTCGCAGAAACTCAAGTACTACTTCCAAGCTCATTCAGTCAAAGTCAAGACAAACTACCCACTTCGGAAAGTTCTATCCAAGAAAGAAAAATCAAGGGGAGTGTAACAGTGGTTAGTCAGTTTGGGAGAACATGATATCAAGTTTGAATAACATCATTCCAAGAAGGGTCAGGCCGTTGCCAATTTTCACGCAGATTTTCCAGTGGATGATCCTGAGTGAGAGGAGCACGACCCTAATCTTATAGAAGAAACTTCTGAAGATACACCCTCCAAATAATTTGACGAACGAGCTGAATGGAATACAATAAAAGGGTGGAGACTTCTTATGGATGGATCAACAGGACCCGCAGGGTCAGGAATAGAAATCATATTAATTACCCCTTCTAATGAAAAAATGAGAAATCAATCTGCTTGGATTTTGAGGCCTCAAATAATGTCACCGAATACGAAGCTCTTATTCATGGACTTGACCTCGCTCTTGAGCTTGATGTCTCCGAACTCTCAGTCTACACAAATTCCCTACTTATCATCCACCATTACTCTGAGCAATATAAGAAGAATGGAAAGATGATCAAATACGCAGCCCTCATTGTAAATAGGATGAGCAAGTTCGTGAAAGCAACTCTCGATTATCTACCTTGAGGTAAAAGCAAACACGCCGATTCCTTGACATATCTAGACGAGTCTTGGGTACAAAAGCTCGATATCTCCATATCAAAATCATTTCAACCCCCAGTGTTGATCGTATTTCGGTATGCACGATCAACACTGGGGGCGATAAAAAGGGAGACGACGATTTGTGAAAGCCT